>CM075066.1:53086352-54371852 GCA_037428765.1 Rubia yunnanensis
GATTTTTGATGCTTGAGAAAGCTCTATTGCCATGGTCCTCATCTCTCGCGCCTTATCCTTTCCGTAAAGATTTCATGTTTCTTCCCCAATTGACTGATGGCTTCTAAGATCTCATCCTGTTCCGACTTGTAAAGTGAAGCATGATTGTTGGAAGGGCCTTCACCCCTAGGATATGGTTGAGGTGGAGTTTTTCCTCATTGGTATCCTTGAGGTTGGTTGTTCTCCCTCCATCAGAAATTATGATGATCTTGATACCTCGGATTTAATGAATTTGCATAGGGGTCCCACCTTGCATCTCCTTACTTCCCTCGGAACACTTGTGGTTGCCCCCTAGCAAATTG
Organism: Rubia yunnanensis; assembly: GCA_037428765.1. Taxonomy (NCBI): domain Eukaryota; kingdom Viridiplantae; phylum Streptophyta; class Magnoliopsida; order Gentianales; family Rubiaceae; genus Rubia; species Rubia yunnanensis. The sequence continues at coordinate 53,086,694 of CM075066.1, forward strand.
TGGTCTTTCTCGGTTGTTGTAGTCAATTGCCTTCACCTCTTGTAAATCATCTATGATTTTGGGGCATGCTTCGGAATTATGGTTAAGGTTACTTGGACTTGATGCACTTTACCTCGCAAAAGCTCCTTCATCGTGGAAGCAAGACCTTGGACTTGCTCCTCCAATTTCAACGAGTATGTGGGTTTATCCGAGACCTTTACCCTTGTCCTAGTGCCAGATTGCCGCATACCATTTGTAATTTCTTCAAACAGGGCCATTACATCCTTAGGGCTCTTGTTCACTATTGAACCATTATGTGTGTGACTTGGTTTAATCTATATGTTTTTTAGATTCTTTAGTTCATCCTAATTTTGTGTTCATGATATTATTGTAATTTGTTCTAGAGTGTAAATGCATGATTAGTACACACATATAAGCACACACTCTGGGCTATATTCATGTATGGTGCAAATATTGATGCCCCCTTGAGAAGAGAAGTCTAGTTATTAGAATGGGTAGAGGAGAACGTGTTTGCTTGGGTGTGTTCACGGGGGATTCGAGGTCACATTGATCTACTTACCATCGCACCAGTCTTAGCTGACTTCGAAAACTTGTCTGAGAGGTTCCGGGTAGAGATAGCTAAATAGTAGCAAGCTAGGGGTTACAAGAAACCATATTATCATAGATAAGGTGCCTTCGACCCTCGGGCCTAATTGATAGGACCCGAGAGAAGTATTGCATTCGTGGTGGAATCCCATGTCGTAATCGCACGGGGGATAAACAGACCTACAACAACGGTTGACCCTTGTTATACTCCCCTAATTACGATGGCGGCATCGATGGAGGGTTGCAAGAGCACCCGTCGTGACAGTGACAGGGAAGTGTATGCCATTGGCCACACCACATATTATGAACACTCTATTAGGTTTGCTTAGATCTCTATGTGAATGAATCGAGGATAAAAGCATTAGATTGACCAAGTTGCTCAATGATTTTCCCAAGTGTTTAGCTTAATATTGTAGTTGTGTTTTTACTTTTCATGTCTAGAAGTTGTTAGATTGAGAAACCAACTCCCCCCCCCCCTTTGCATGTTTGCTTTACTAGTTATTCCTTCACTCTTATGGATTGATGACCCGTACGAGGTTGTGTTTGAGTTGATACATTAGACCTAGCATCTCTGTAGAAAAACCCAGGGCTTACCGCTAACTACCTTATAGGTAGCGTAGCAATAGGAATAGAGTGTAGAATATAAATCTCTATTTACTGACCGTGTGCCTCCAACCGGGTTTAGACTTCTAAGCTATGGGTTTTAACAACCCCGGAGAAGGCAGACCAGAATGTTGGCGCTGTTACCGGGGATGCTATTAGTCTAGGTGTCAGTTAAGGCATAACATGTTAGTAGAGTAATAAGTATTGCTTTTATCCTTTTCATGTTTTTGTTTATTGTTTTCTAGAGTAGGCATTAATTGAGTTCTTGGTGCAAACCAAGGACTCTTGCACTACGATTCCAAAATTTGTGTGTTTACTTTGTTTGTGGTTTAATTGAAAAAGAAAAAAATGTGGGAAAGTACTCAACAGATGGCACTTTGTAGGGTGTGCCATTATGACCATCCTATGGAGTGTTACCCAAGGTTGAGTGACTTCAGGAGAAGAGAGAGGCTCAATGAGTGAGATTATGTTGGATGTCATTACGACCACCCTACGGAGTCTTGCTCTTTGATGAGCGAATATGAAAGAGAGTTAGGAGTTTTTAGTTCCCAAGGCCGATTGGATCAAGATTGTTACCCATACCACGACACTCTAAATTCAAGGTTTAGTGGCAACTCGAATTCGTGGTATGGAAATGCATCGGGAAACCAACACTTTGGGTTAGATAGTTGGATTTCACCAACTTACCTAATGCCCCAAAATCAATCCCTAGGATTGGTTCCTAAATCAGATTGTGTAGAAATTTTGCAAGCTATAGCTAATGTGACCAAGAGTAGTGATTTACTCCAATCACAAATGCTTAGCAAACTCAACGATTTTCAAGCATTGAGAAAGTTGAAGGGCAAGTGCTTAATTTGATGGAAAGGATTAGCCAACTAGAAACCCAATATTCCAAAAATGAACCATCCCTAGTTGAATAGATGAATTTAAAGGGGATGGGGAATGGTTTTTTTTATGAAAGTTTTGTATATAGATCAAATCAAACCAAAAGAGTTTTTAGGCCATCACTCCTAGCCTTTTACAAGCAAAAACCCTATCAAAACTTGCTATTTAAAATCAAACAAACAACCAGCTCTATATTCTATCTAGGCTCATATTCAAAATTTTCTTTCCATCTCTTGTTGCTCCTCCATTTGCATTCAGCTTCAACTTGGGTAGCCAAAGTCCCCATCTTCAAAACTTCTTGGCAAAAGATCCTCTTGTTCCTTTCATTCCATATTCTATACAAGGCACTAGTAAGCTTCATCAACATCAAGTCTTGCCTTCTTCTTACCATCATCATCAACAAACATCTTTTTACTTGGCACATGTTGCTCATATCCCTCAACTTCAAGATTTTGATCAACCCCTTAGTGTATGTACAACCTGAAAACAAATGGGTTACTGTCTCATCCACCTCATCACATAAACTATAACTTTGTTGTGTCTTCAAAATCCCAAATATTTGCAATCTATCAACCGTGGGCAGCACTCCCTTCAATAGCATCCATAGGAAAATTCTATGCTTAGGTAAAATATTTTTTTCCAAAATTACCTTTGCATAAAAGTCCCTTTTGCTTCCTCCCTTCGTTTGATCATACACCATCCTTGTCTTCAACTTGTATTCCTTGTCCAAACAACTCTCAAGGGTTTGGAAGTGTTTATCTTTCAATTTGCACAACATCTTCCAGTGCCAACTATAACTTACCCCTCCTTTGCTTCTTTGTAGACTTCCACCATTTATGTAATATGCTTGAATCCACCTTACCCAAAGAATATCTTTCTTTGAGTTTAAATTCCACAATTGCTTACATAGTGCTGCCTTGTTCCAAATGGAAGGATCTCTAATCCCCAATCCTCCAAAATTTTTGCTTCTACAAATTGTGTCCCAAGAGATAGGAGTATAACCCCTTTTCCCTTCTTCTCTTCCCCACAAAAAATATCTACAAATTTTCACAATCTCCTCATGAACACCCTCAGGTATACTTAGTAATACTAGCCCAAAATCCAGCTATACTTAGTAAAACCAAATTGATCAATTGCACCTTCCCTGCATAAGAAAGAACACTTGAATTCCAACTATGCAATTTTCTCCTAATTTAATCCACCAATTGCTCACAATCTTGCTTCCTCCACTTCACATTAGACAAAGGCAGCCCCAAATATTGCATAGGAAATCCCCTCTTGTTACATTTAACACTCCAGCCAACAAGTCTTTCTCCTCTTCATCAATTCTAGACATAGAAATTCTAGATTTTTGCTCACTTATTGCAAGACAGAGACCTCCATAAACCTCTTCAAGCAACCTTTCACACCCTTCATGTATTTTTGGTTTGCTCCACAAAAGATAAGCAAATCATCAGCAAACAACAAAGTATGCACACCAACCCTTTTGCGTCTTTGGTGGAATTCTATGTGCTGCTCCTTGTACTCCTTTGCCATCATTCTTATAAGGTACTCCATGTTCGAAACAAACAACAAGGGGGATAGAGGATCCCCTTGTTTAACTCCTCTTCTACCCATGAATCCTTCAGAATACCCCCCATTCAAAACCAAGAAAATGATGACTTCATTGTACTTCTCTTGATCCAATCTATCATCAACCTGGGGAACTTTAAAACCTCAAGCCATTTAACAAGAAATTTCCAGCTTATACACTCAAAGGCTTTGCTATTATCCACTTTAACAGCACAACTTCTCTTCATGCCATCAACATTGTACTTATGCAACAATTCTTGTGTTAAAAGAATGTTGTGTGATGTGTGCCTACCTTTCACAAAAGCACTTTGATTCTCACTAATCAAACAAGGCAGCACCTTACAAAGTCTTGTACAAATTACTTTGGTTATCACTTTATAAAGTACGGAGCAACAAGCAACAGGCCTATAATCACTTACAAATTGAGGTTGACTCACCTTTGGGACCAAATGGAAGGATCTCTAATCCCCGATCCTCCAAATTTTTTTCTTATACAAATTCTATCCCAAGAGATAGTATAACCCCCTTTCCCTTCTTCTCTCCCCCACAAAAAAACTTCTACAAACTTTCACAATCTCCTCACGAACACCCTCAGGTATAATTAGTATACTAGCCCAAAAGCCAGCTATACTTAGTAAAACCGAATTGATCAATTGCACCTTCCCTGCATAAGAAGGAACACTTGAATTCCAACTATGCAATTTTATTATAATTTTATCCACCAATTGCTCATAATCTTGCTTCCACCACTTCACATTAGACAAAGGCAGCCCCAAATGTTGCATTGGAAAATCCCCTCTTGTTACATTTAACACTCCAGCCAACAAGTCTTTCTCCTCTTCATCCATTCTAGAAAAATAAATTCTAGATTTTTGCTCACTTATTGCAAGACCCATGAGACCTCCATAAACCTCTTCAAGCATCCTTTCACACCCTCCATGGATTTTTGGTTTGTTTCACAAAAGATAAGCAAATCATCAACAAACAACAAAGTATGCACACCAACCTTTTCGCATCTTTGGTGGAACTCTGTGTGCTCCTTTACCATCATTCTTGTAAGGTACTCCATGCTCAAAACAAACAACAAGGGGAATAGAGGATCCCCTTGTTTAAATCCTCTTCTACCCATGAATCCTTCATAATACCTCCCATTCAAAACCAAGCAAAATGATAACTTCATTGTACTTCTCTTGATCCAATCTATCATCAACCTGGGGAACTACAAAACCTCAAGCCATTTAACATGAAATTTCCAGCTTATACAATCAAAGGTTTTGCTAATATCCACTTTAACAACACAACTTCTCTTCATGCCATCAACATTGTACTTATGCAACAATTCTTGTGTTAAAATAATGTTGTGTGATATGTGCCTACCTTTCACAAAAGCACTTTGATTCTCACTAATCAAATAATGAAGCACCTCACAAAGTCTTGAACAAAAATTACTTTGGTTATCACGTTATAAAGTACGGAACAACAAGCAATAGGCCTACAATCACTTGTAAATTAAGGCTGACTCACATTTGGGATCAAGGAGGATATCACAGCTTGATTCAAGGAGTTCCCCCCTTGAAAAAACTTTTTACGGCCCCAACCATACTTCCTCCAATTATCTCCCAATTGTTCCTAAAAAAATTGGCTTGTATAACCCCATCTCTTCCCGGGCTTTTGTTAGGATGAATCCCCCAAAGTGCTTTCTTCACATCTTTTCACCAATTGGTTGGATTAAGGATGCTTGTTGTTGTATGCTTAGCACTCTACTAAAAATAGCCAAGTTTTCCTCCAAGTATTTTAGTTTCCTAATAGACACCCAAATGGCTTTCATAGTGTTTGTTTAAATGTTCTTCAATCTGGTCTACATTGGATAGCAATCTACTCCCCCCCTATATGTTCAAAATTTGGTTCTTATATTGTCTTGTTCTCATAGCATAAAAAAACTTTGTAGGCCTATCCCTCTCATGAAGCCATTACACTTTAGCTCTTTGTTGCAAAAACTTGTATTCAGCCTACTCTAATTCTTCAAGCACTTTCCTTGCATCAAATTCCACCCTTTGCCTTTCATCAAAAGAAAATTCCACCCTTTGCCTCCTTTCATCCCTTGGTTCTTCATTCAACCTCTCTTGCGCCAAAAGTCATTCCTTCTTAGACTTCTCCACCCTTTCTCCCAATCTTAGAGAACTCCCTTCTATTAAGACTATTCAAAGGCTTTTCCATGTCTTCAAGAAGTTTTCCAAAATCCTTCACTGTGCTCACCTTCCTCCAAACCGCTTGGATTGTCCCCTTGAAATATGGTGAGGCCTCCCACATATTGAAATATTTGAAGCTCCTCCTCTTCTTCATATCTTCCTTATGCCAAATCAAAATGATAGGATAGTGGTTAGAGAGTATGTCCGGTTTTACCTCACAAAAGCTTGGCCAAGCCTCCTTACCCACTCTTGGTGTTTACAAGGCCCGTATCAATTTTTCTTTGTATCAACTCCCCCCACTTTCCTTCTATTGCTCCAAGTAAACATTTGGCCAATAGTTTTAATTTCAACCAACAAACTAGCCTCCATTACGTCTTGGAAATCCAAGACTTCCTTTTCTTCAACTTCGTTCCCACCTTCTCTATCCCTAAAATCCAAAGGAGAGTTAAAATCTCCTATGATCAGTCATGGTTTATCATCTCTACTCCCTTGCCCCTTTAGGAACTCCCACATTGGTTTCCTCTTTTCAATGGTGTTATGGTCATACACCACCGTCAAGAAGAATTCCAATATTGCTCCTAATCAACCCATCAAAATCATATCATAGCAATCAGCCCTCCAATCTAGCCAAATTCTTCCCCCTACAACGTTCTTCTTATTTGTTATCAACTCCCAACCAAGCCCTATTCTCCCCCACACTTTTTTTTTTTGTTTTCTTCTTTTACTTTAGTTTCCAACAGCCCCAAACAACCTATATGATTAAGCGTACAAAAGTTTTTTATCTTCCTATGCTTATCACATTTATTCAGACCTCTAACATTCCAACAAGCAAATCTACTATTCATAAGGAGGGTCGGATAAGAGAGTATACCCATTACCTTCACTCCTTGAACTCCTTAGATCTATTTCTTTCTTCCTTGCTGCCCTTATTCCTTTCTCTACCATTTCGAACTCAATCTCCTCCCCTAGCAGCCCTTTAACTTCCCATTGCTGCTCTTTAGTTTCCCTTTGCCACCCTTTAACATCTTTCACTACACCTTGCTTCTCATCTTCTTTCACAATCCTCCCAATTGGGACATAAATTCTACTATTCGTGACTTTTTTAGCTTCATTTTTCTTCCTACACACCTCCTCATGGTTCCCAATCATCCCACATTTTCCACATTTAGCTGGCTTCTATTCAAAACAGATTTGCTGGCTAACAATCACCTTATTTTCGTTAAGGTAAATCAACTAGTCCGAAGGGTATCACTTATCATCACCTCAACTTGCACCCTTGCAAAATCCAGCCTCTCTACACTTGTGTTGCTCTATCAAGATTCAAAGTCTTCCCAAGTGGACTTACTATCTTGCTTATGAGTTTTGGTTGCTAAAACTTCAATGGCAATCCAGGGAGCTGAATCCAAACCGGGACAACATTAGGTTCTTCCATCGCACCTTCTTCATTCCATAATCGAAAACAGCCCCTTTATGCTCCTTACTTTGAAATTTAACCATAAAACTCTTGAATTTAAAAGCCATACTTTGTTGATTCTTCTTCCCCCAAATCCGAAAAAAGAACCCCTCAATGACTTTGAATGGTGGGTTGCTGCCCAAAACCTTGCACATAATGGTAGTTTCCCATTGCTTTGAGCTTTCTTCGACCTCCTCCATGGTGATTTCACCCATAAACAACCCATCTATCTCCACAGGTTGGTAATATTGAACCTCCGTCGAGATAGATTTGAGGATAGAACTCCAAGATCTGACCTCCTTCTTCCTCTCCTCCTCCACTTCTTCACTCCAAACAATTTTTCTCCCTTCTTTAGAGCTGAAATTCGAATTTGAACCCCACATTTTTTGCTTCTTGAAAAACTTCTTTTTCTTGCACTCCTTGGATTTTAGCTTCTTTAGGGCTTGAAAGTGACTGATCAAGAACACTCTTTAGCCCTATTTTATTTTTTCATTTGCCGTCATCCTTCAACAAACCCAAGCTGATAACCTCCTCCTTCAAAAACATTTTTCTCTCCCTTGATTGTTGTGTTTTCCCTTTATTCTTAGTGTTAGATCTCCTCATGGTGTGAGGATGGCAAATTCAAAAGAGAATTACCAGATCTGAAATCCCTCAACTTCAAGATTTTCATCAACCCCTTAGTGGTGTACAACCCGAAAACAAATGGGTTGCTGTCTCATCCACCTCATCACGTAAACAAAAACTTTGTTGTGTCTTCAAAATCCCAAATCTTTGCAATCTATCAACAGTGGGCAGCCCTCCCTTCAATAGCATTCATAGGAAAATTCTATGCATAGGTAAAATATTTTTGTGCCAAATTACCTATGCATAAAAGTCCCTTTTGCTTCCTCCCTTCATTTCATCATACACCATCCTTGTCTTCAACTTTCCTTCCTTGTCCAAACAACTCCCAAGGGTTTGGAAGTGTTTATATTTCAATTTGCACAACATCTTCCAATGCCAACTAGATCTTACCCCTCCTTTGCTTCCTTGTAGACTTCCACCCTTTTTGTAATATGCTTGAATCCAGCTAACCCAAAGAATGTTTTTCTTTGAGTTTAAATCCCACAATTGCAATATGTAATGGTCTTCTTATTGACTTATGAAATGAAAGTTTGTTTAATATTCTTGATTATAGTTAAATTTCTTTCTTTTTTTCTTTATAAGGATACTATGGAAGTAGTGAATTTGGTTTTCCTTGCAGGTTTGACCTTTTATAGAGGTTAAGGGCATGCACCGAAAGTTCTCTGTTGATACAGTATATGAATTCGCTATGTGAGGACTATACGAGTTTATGTACTAGATATGGTTGTGATGATCTAGAGGTTGACCAGATGTGTTGGCATGGAGTAATTCAGACAGTGAGTGATCTGTGCTATAGGATTTTACTTGGAATGGGAGAAAAAATTGGAGGAAGGCATGGTTGCGATGGTGGAGTATCATGCACATTTTTCGTGGAAAAATTGATGATTGGGAAGTTGATAGCTATAACATGGCAAGAAAAGAAATGGTTCAAGTGTTTGGTTGAGTAAACTCGTGAAGTTGATCGGAAATTGTTTATTGTATCAAAATAGGCATCTCGTATGGATTGGATTTTTGAGCAGGTAAATGACTTCGTTTGGGAACGGTTATGATGATACGCGCGAGTGGGGCTTTTAAATATTGATGAGTATGAGAATAGGGGTGAATCAATTGCTGAGAAGTCCGATGTTCCCCACTAATATAGAGTGATGTTGTATGCTTGAATCGTTGCACAAACAAACATGAGGTAAATGTGAACTTGCGTGTGGAGATTGTAAAAACACTATGGACGAGGTCTGGGACAAGTTAAAGACGTGCAACAAGGCCTATAAGCTTACACATACTTTGTGCATTTACATAGTATGAAACTATGACATTCATACTGTGGGTCGATTATAGACCGTAAGTATTGCTGCGTAGAGTATCTACACATGCAGTGGAATCGTTGAGAAGGATGGGTGAAGATATCGGTATCCAAACTTACTTATTGATATTGAGGTGTTAGCTAGTAGTAGCTAGTAGTAGCTTTATGACTTCTCTTAGTTTTTTGAACAGTATCTTCTTGGGTTGTACTTATGAAGTTGTTATAATTTTCTTTAATGAAAATGTAATTAAGATATGAGTTCCGTAATGGCTGGGATTGTAATCACAAGGCTGTCTATTTGTCGTAAGTGGTAGTTATTGAACTCTTTTATGTGAATAGTTGGATGATTTGACTTGTCTTGTATTAAGACTATCAGTGCAGTGAATTTGTGTGGGGTAGTTGGTGGTTGCTAAGCGTGTATACATTTGATTGAACTCAGATGTTGTGGTTGACTACTTGGTTTGTGGCGAGTGATGTGAATGGTAGTGGAATTGGAGTTTGGATATTGCAGTGAGAAGGCAGGTCGAATCTCTGTTTGTGTCGTTGGGCTAGTGATTTTCCAGATGTACCAGGTTGTGGATGATCATCCTTTCTCTGCCGCGAGATGCAAGTACCTCTGTTACTATGTGAGTCTGCGGGTTATTTGCCTACTTATGTAGCCTAAGTAGATGGGAGCAATGGCATGAAGGCAGGTCGAATCTCTGTTGTCGTTGTTGGGCTAGTGATTTTCTGGAGTAGTTCATGTGAGAATCGAAGGTGAGAGAATGATTTATTGTTGTATTTTTATGAGTTTTTGAAATTATGTGAGATGCCTCCAGTGTGTTTAGGTTTGGTTTGTGTATTTTACGTGTGCCTATGCATAAACAGATTTTCGAATACACAGGTAGTGGCTTCTGAGTAGAAAAGAATGTCACGTAGTCATGGTCTTTTCAATTATTTTTGTTTGAACATGTATAATATTACGGTGTTCTGTTTTCAAGGCCTAATAAGTGGTAAGTTGTGTGATAAACTAGAGGATGCTGCCTTTTGAATGCTTTTTAATGATGAGTATTTCTTTTTCCAAGGATGAACATAAAAGGGTTGTTGATAGAGCACTTTCTCAGTTTGTGTTTTTATGTTATTTCTTTGCGTTACTTTGAGTGTATGTTGTGGTTGCATGTTGCGTGTTTATTTTAAGTGTTGTGTGAGAAGTATTAGAGTATGTTGTGATTGGGCATGAGTTAGGTAGCAGTTCATCAGGGATTTTCCTCATAGGGATGGTGGTTTGTGGTGCTTCAGGGATTTTTGGGGTTTACTTGGGATGCCAGAGCTATCACGGGCTTGGGTTGGGAATCTCACCAGTTATGTGATAAACCGTTTTGTGTGTGTAAGTTGGAGGGATGATTTTCACATAGTATGGGTGTTCTTCCCTTTTTCTTATTTCAGATCTGGTAATTCTCCTTTGAATTTTCCATCCTCACACCATGAGGAGATAACACTAAGAATAAAGGGAAAACACAACAATCAAATGAGAGAAAAACATTTTTGAAGGAGGAGGTGATCAGCTTGGCTTTGTTGAAGGATGAGGGCAAGGGGGAAAACAAAATAGGGCTGAAGAGTGTTTTTGACCAGTCACTTTCAAGCCCTAAAGAAGCTAAAAGCCAAGGAGTGGAAGGAAAAGAAGTTTTTGAAGAAGCAAAAAATGTGAGTTCAAATTCGAATTTCAGCTCTAAAGAAAGGAGAAAATTTGTTTGGAGTGAAGAAGTGGAGGAGGAGAGCAAGAAGGAGGTCAGATCTTGGAGTTCTATACTCAAAGCTAGCTCGGAGGAGATTCAATATTACCAACCCGTGGAGATAGATTGGCTATTTATGAGTGAAATCACCATGGAGGAGGTGGAAGAAAGCTCAAAGCAATGGGAGACTACTATTATGTGCAAGGTTTTGGCCAGCAACCCACCATTCAAAGTCATTGAGGGGTTCTTTTTTTGGATTTGGGGAAGAAGAATCAACAAGGTACGGCTTCTAAATTCAGGAGTTTCTATGGTTAAATTTCAAAGTAAGGAGCATAAAGGGGCTATTTTGGAGAAAGGAGTGGTGTTCTTTGATGGGAAACCCGTTTTATTGAAAGATTGGAATGAAGAAGGTGTGATTGAAGAACCTAATGTTGTCCCGGTCTGGATTCAGCTCCCCGGATTGCCATTGAAGTATTGGCAACCAAAACTCATAAGCAAGATAGTGAGTCCACCTGGGAAGCCTTTGATTCTTGATAGAGCAACACAAGAGAAGGAGAGGCTGGATTTTACAAGGGTGCAAGTTGAAGTGATGATACGTGATACCCTTCCGGACAAGTTGATTAACCTTAATGAAAACAAGGTAATTGTTAGCCAGCAAATCTTTTTTGAGTGGAAGCCAGCTAAATGTGGAAAATGTGGGATGATTGGGCATAATTAGGAGGTGTGTAGGAAGAAAAATGAAGCTGAAATAATTCAAACTTAGGAGGATTTATGTGCCAATTGGGAGGATTGTGAAAGAAGATGAGAAGCAAGAAGGAGTGAAAGATGTCAAGGGGCAGCAAAGGGAATCTAAAGAGCAGCAATGGGAAGTTAAAGGGCTGCTAGGGGAGGAGATTGAGTTCAAAATGGTAGAGAAAGGAATAAGAGCAGCAAGGAAGAAAGAAGAAGATCTGAGGAGTTCAAGGAGTTCAAGGAGTGAAGGTAATGGGTATACTCTCTTATCTGACCCTCCTTATGAATAGTAGATTTGCTTGTTGGAATGTAAGGGGTTTGAATAAATGTGATAAGAATAGGAGGGTGAAAAAAATTTGTATGCTTAATCATATAGGTTGTTTGTGGCTGTTGGAAACTAAAGTAAAAGAAGAAAACCAAAAAAAAGTGTGGGGGAGAATAGGGCTTGGTTGGGAGTTGATAACAAATGGGAATGTTGTAGGGGGGAGAATTTGGCTAGGCTGGAGGGCTGATTTTTATGATATGAAGGTGTTGAATGTTGGGGATCAATGTATCGATTTTGATGGGTTGATTAGGAGCATTAACTTGAAATTCTTCTTGATGGTAGTGTGTGGCCATAACACCATTGAAAAGAGGAAACCAATGTGGGAGTTCCTAAAGGGGCAATGGAGTAGAGATGATAAACCATGGCTGATCATAGGAGATTTTAAATCTCCTTTGGATTTTAGGGGTAGAGAAGGTGGGAACGAAGTTGAAGAAAAGGAAGTCTTGGATTTCCAAGATGTAATGGAGGCTAGTTTGTTGGTTGAAATTAAAACTATTGGCCAAATGTTTACTTGGAGCAATAGAAGGGGAGTGGGGGATTTGATACAAAGCAAAATTGATAGGGCCATTGTAAACCAAGGAGGCTTGGCCAAGCCTTTAGTGAGGTAAAATTGGACACACTCTCGGACCACTATCCTATCATTTTGAGTTGGCATAAGGAAGACAAGAAGAAGAAGAGGAGCTTCAAATATTTCAATATGTGGGAGGTCTCACCACATTTCAAGGGGACAATCCAAGCGGTTTGGAGGAAGGCGAGCACAATGAAGAATTTTGGAAAGCTTCTTGAAGACATAGAAAAGACTTTGAATAGGCTTAATAGAAGGGAGTTCTCTAAGATTGGAGAAAGGGTGGAGAAGGCTAAGAAGGAATGGCTTTTGGCATAAGAGAGGTTGAATGAAGAACCAAGGGATGAAAGGAGGCAAAGGATGGAATTTGATGCAAGGAAAGTGCTTGAAGAATTGGAGGAGGCTGAATACAAGTTCTTGCAACAAAGAGCTAAAGTGCAATGGCTTCATGAGGGGGATAGGCCTACAAAGTTGTTTTATGCTTCTATGAGAACAAGGCAATACAAGAACCAAATTTTGAACATAAAGGAGGGGAGTAGATTACTCCAATGTAGACCAAATTGAAGAACATTTGAAGAGACACTATGAAAGCCATTTGGGAGTCTATTGGGAAACTAAAGACTTGGAGGAAAACTTGGCTATTTTTGGTGGAGTGCTAAGCATACAACAACAAGCATCCTTAATCCAACCAATTGGTGAAAAGGAGGTGAAGAAAGCACTTTGGGGGATTCATCCTAACAAAAGCTCGGGGAGAGATGGTTATACAAGCCAATTTTTTAGGAGCAATTGGGAGATAATTGGAGGAAGTATGGTGGAGGCCGTACAAAGTTTTTTCAAGGGGGAAGAAATTCCAAACTCTTTGAATCAAGTCGTGATATCCTTGATCCCAAAGGTGAGTCAACCTCAATATGCATGTGATTATAGGCCTATTGCTTGTTGCTCCGTACTTTATAAAGTGATAACCAAAGTAATTTGTGCAAGACTTTGTGAGGTGCTGCCTTGTTTGATTAGTGAGAATCAAAGTGCTTTGTGAAAGGTAGGCACATATCACAACATTCTTTTAACACAAGAATTGTTGCCTAAGTACAATGTTGATGGCATGAAGAGAAGTTGTGTTGTTAAAGTGGATATTAGCAAAGCCTTACAAATAAGCTGGAAATTTCTTGTTAAAATGGCTTGAGGTTTTAAAGTTCCCCAGATTGATAATAGATTGGATCAAGAGAAGTATAATGAAGTCATCCTTTTGCTTGGTTTTGAATGGGAGGTATTCTGAAGGATTCATGGGTAGAAGAGGAGTTAAACAAGGGGATCCTATATCCCCCTTGTTGTTTGTTTTGAGCATGGAGTACCTTACAAGAATGATGGCAAAGGAGTACAAGGAACTGCACATAGAATTCCACCAAAGCTGCAAAAAGGTTGGTGTGCATACTTTGTTGTTTGCTGATGATTTGCTTATATTTTGTGGATCAAACCAAAAATCCATGGAGGGTGTGAAAGGATGCTTGAAGAGGTTTATGGAGGTCTCGGGTCTTGCAATAAGTGAGCAAAAATCTAGAATTATTTTTCGAGAATGGATGAAGAGGAGAAAGACTTGTTGGCTGGAGTGTTAAATGTAACAAGAGGGGATTGATTTTCCCATGCAATATTTGGGGTTGCCTTTGTCTAATGTGAATTGGAGGAAGCAAGATTGTGATCAATTGGTGGATAAAATTAGAAGAAAATTGCATAGTTAGAATTCAAGTGATCTTTCTTATGCAGGGAAGGTGCAATTGATCAATTCGGTTTTACTAAGTATAGCTGGATTTTGGGCTAGTATACTAAGTATACCTGAGGGTGTTCGTGAGGAGATTGTGAAATTTTTAGATGTTTTTTGTGGGGAAGAGAAGAAGGGAGAAAGGGTTATACTCCTATCTCTTGGGACACAATTTGTTCAAACAAAAAATTTGGAGGATTGGGGATTAGAGATCCTTCAATTTGGAACAAGGCAGCACTATGTAAGCAATTGTGGGATTTAAACTCAAAGAAAGATATTCTTTGGGTAAGGTGGATTCGCGCATATTACATAAAGGGTGGAAGTCTACAAGGATGCAAAGGAGGGGTAAGTTCTAGTTGGCATTGGAAGATGTTGAGCAAATTGAAAGACAAACACTTCCAAACCCTTGGGAGTTGTTTGGACAAGGAAGGAAAGTTGAAGACAAGGATGGTGTATGATGAAATGAAGGGAGGAAGCAAAAGAGACTTTTATGAAAGGTAATTTTGGGACAAAAACATTTTACCTAAGCAAATAATTTCCTATGGATGCTATTGAAGGGAGGGCTACCCACGGTTGATAGATTGCAATTTGTTGTAGTTTATGTGATGAGGTGGATGAGACAGCAACCCATTTATTTTTGGGTTGTACATACACTAAGGGGTTGATGAAAATCTTGAAGTTGAGGGATATGAGCAACATGAGGCAAGTAAAAAGATGTTTGTTGATGATGGTAAGAAGAAGGCAAGACTTGATGTTGATGAAGCTTAATAGTGCCTTGTATAGAATATGGAATGAAAGGAACAAGAGGATCTTTTGCCAAGAAGATTTAAAGCCGAATCCAAATGGAGAAGCAACAAGAGATGGAAAGAAAATTTTCAATATGAGCTAGATAGAATATAGAGCTGGTTGTTTGTTTGATTTAAATAGCAAGTTTTGATAGGGGGTTTTTGCTTGTAAAAGGCTAGGAGTGATGGCCTAAAAAATCTTTTGGTTTGATTTGATCTATATACAAAACTTTCATAAAAAAAAGTTGGAGGGATGTTATATTAATTAATGTAGGTGCAAGCTTGGACTATATCCCTTGTAGGGTGTTCTGAAGATATCCATGCTTGCCATAAGTTTTTTAATTCTTAAATTTTTTTAGTTTATGTTATTTACTTTGCTATCTGATGTATGTTGTTTGTATGTTGTGATTATGAACAATATCGGCGGATGGGATTAGCAAACGTGGCGGTTGGGATGAGGATGATGTAGAATCTGCATCTACGAAGCCTTTGGGTATGTGAACTGAGCGAAACTAACATGAGGGCTGCTCAGTCCGTAAAGCTCGTGATGGAGGTGTGGTTTCGCGAGTCCGCTCTACTGGGTTCTGGGGTAGGATGGGTGTATTGGTGCACCGATTCATCGCTACTTGCTAATATGCCTACCTACTGGATAAGAAGAATGGTGCCCTTTTATGGGGGGCACTTCTAAGAAAGAGAGGGGGAGAATGGGTGACCATTCTTTAACTTCCTCCCTTAGGGCCTTTATGGCCTTGATAACACATAGTTAGGGACTTAACTAGCTATTAATTTATTAGTGCACATAGTGTGTTGTAATCCTAAGCTTTTGTATTGATCTAAGATTAATAAAGTTCTTACTGATATTGATTGGGATGGCTTCTCTTACTTCTATAGTACTGATTTTATTCCAGCAATGATTATGTTGCCTCGCTTACTAACTTTGTTCGGACTATATTTCTTTGTTTCTAGTGAGCCAATAACCCGAGTCGTTCCTTTTGCACGAGCTAAGCGTGCTTTACTAATCTACGCACGGTATGCACTTTGCGAGTCCTACCCTTTATATAAAAACACTCTGTTGTGCTATTCTTATGTTGATGTTTTTCTATCCAAAGCTCTTGCCATTTTGTATTATTTTTAGTATCTTGAGTGATTGTTCAATCTAATCACTTAATCCTGCTGTAAATTATGCATGTACTTACTGACTTGGTATTTTATCCATTCATTATTGATTCTGCGCGCCAATTTCCATGGCCAAGCAATCTCTTTGGTATTGTCATCTATAAAAGAAATTTGATTATTTTGTTGCTTACGTGTGTAAACTTATTATTATTATTATTTACCTAGAGCTGATTGTGATATAGGACCATAACTTTGTTTCTAGTTTGCCGCGCAGACATACCTTTGTTGAAAGCTCTCCTGACCCGGTGAGCTAGTTTTCTGCGTGCTAGCTTCCTTGGGTGAGAATTATTTGTCACACTTTTGCTATAAGGGCAATGACTATAAAACCCGGATCGACTCCCCGCGGGCTTGCAGCTTCCTTGCTCCCAACTTTCTAGCAAGCTCCATGCCTGCAATAAGTTCTTCATATTCTACCTCATTATTTTAGGCTGGGAACTTGAAATGCAGAGCATAGGTTGCCTCTACTCCTTCTAGTCTAATGATCCACCTCCCCGCGGGGTCATTAATTAGGCATCATTTACCGTGGAGATGCTTCTTGAAGATAAATATTTATATTGTTGCTCATGTTCTTACTATTAAACTACGTAAGGGGTAGATAGTGGCAAGACCAGGGTCGTTCACAAAGATGCTAGAAATCTAAAAGCTACACAGATGCAATTGGGTCGTCAATCCAATCACGTGTTAGGAATAGCTAATGTTGCTAAATAGGTTTTTTTGGGGGGGGGAGTTATCTAAAACTACAAGCATTCAAGAACAAAAGTGTAAAAATATATATTGCTAGCACTTGAGGAATATGTATATTTCAATCCTAGATTCAATCACATTCAAGACATACAATCCTATCCTACATGTTGGTGCATTTATTGATATTCCCCGGGGAGTGAAACCATGTAGGGGTAGCGATAGTCTGAGACAATACTAGTGTATGCATGTGGGTCGCCGAGTCAACGTTACGATGACCGTACACTAGTCATAGTTGGACTTTGAGCCTGAGGGGTTACAGATAGAAATAGCATAGTAGCAAACTAGGGTTAGCGTAGTTTCAGCCTTAGAGTAAACGATATGGTGCATATCCCCTTGCCTCTACAGGGCTAGGGAAAAGCATTCGCTATGGGATGCCCACAACATAATCATACGGGGAAGAATCGGATATATGTATTGTAGGTTGGGCCGTAGCAGCACTTCCTTAAAAATGGACGCGGTGACGATGGTTGAATAAAATAGCAGCCTTATAAGACACATAGGGGGAAGTGTTGACCATGGGCCACACTACGTGGCATATGCATTAAGTAGCCTAAGGTGTATGCCAACATAGTGTAACAATAATGCCAATTAACAAGAATGTAAATCACAAGTCAACATAATGTTCATAAGCATACAAAGATAGGTAGATATTAGAATCTCACAAAATAACTACCAAGTCATGAATACAAATATAGATTCCCAAGCTAAATCACTATTCCTTAAGCATTGAACCCAAATATTTCATTGGATTCAATGCCCTTGGGAAAAAAACAAGGAGAAATAAATTAGAGAGAAGGGTTAGCCCATTTTCTCTCTACCTACTCTTAGAAGAATGAAACTTATGAAAAACCAAAACTTAAACCATAGTAGAAATAGCTCCTAAATATAGTTGTAGGGAATTAGGCCAAAAAGCCCAAATTTAGGCCTGAAACTCTAGCAGCTGTCATTGACACTGGTCGTGCTATAACACACGACAAGTGTTAGCTTGGCTTGGCATGACTCGTGTAGTTCGGTACAGGCCACTGGCTGAGCACTGGTCTCGGCCATTCTGAGCGCTTGGTCACGCCATTTATCACGAGTTGCTGGCTGGCCGCTGGCCGGATGCATGATTTCTCCTTCCGAATGATGCGGGCTGTGTATATCCTTGTAGGTATTCTGAGCAAAATGGTCAAGCGGGCGAGTCAATCTTCACACCTTGTGAGGTGGTTTTCGAGTGTTAAACTTTGAGTGAAACAGGTTGTGTATAATTGCACGGTATGTGCCCATACTCAGCAGCACGGGGCATTCTTGGATGTCATGGGTCGTGTTGTTCCAAGCGGCCCATGCCAAAGCAACCTGGCACCATCGTGTTGGCTGGTGGCCCGTGTTGATTCACACGGCCGTACCAGGTCTTCAAATGTTAGACTTTGACTCCCTTCTTCTTCCAGCTTGATTTTTTGACTTGTGGCTTTCTATCTAGTACCATCCTTGCGAATGGCCTTCTACTATCTTCTACCACCTTTGCGAATAACCTGCTATAAAACTACGAGGAAGTGCTCAGAGCAACCTACTAATAAACTCACAAAAGAATATCTAGGAACTCATGAGGACAAAGTGTCAATTAAATCAAATAAAGTCTACAAAACTAAGGATTTAGATAAGAAAACCAACAACGGTCATCTAAACCCTTTTGTAATGTAAAACCAAAATAAAACTAGCAATCAACCAGCCAAAACATAATAATGCGTTAGATAACACATGCTTTTATGTGCAGGATCAATTCCCCAGCACTTTACTCTTCTTCAAGTAAACAAAAATGAGCAAAGATCTAACAGGAAAGTAGCATGCAAATATAAGTTAACCAATACATTCGACCTTATTCCTAGACTACCCTAGTTTCCCCCAAAGATGTAAGAATCTCACAACTCTCACTCTCCCCTAAGAAACTAAAGTAATCTATACAACCGATCATACCTAAAAAAAGGAAAGGTAAAAACATTATATGTGCAAAACTAACTTACTCCACTAAAGAAACCAACAAAGACAATCTAAGCATAGTTTCCGTTTCTCTCAATTTCTCTCATTTTGCCTAGGAGCCCTTTCGAGTTTTCATCCTAGCTTAACACTCAAATTGAACACCTCATGTTTGCTTCTCTATCTAGTACTAGGGGCGAAACACTCTAATTTTTGAAGCTAGATCTTGGAGATTCATTGAATTTTCCTACCCGATGGGATGATCGAGTAACTAAAATAGGTGGAAAGGGAAAACAAAACACAAGCATCGATAACAATCTGAAGAAAGAGTACAGGGGGAAAAGCTGCTGAAGGATGAACATGAGACAAACAAAGGATTAGAACTCAAAAGCATATTTCTCAATCACAATAAGCTAGATCTGAAGAGCAACAATGAAGAGGAGGTAGAAACACCAAAAATGGAGACCAACCAAGGAACAAGAGGATCAATCTGAGGAAAGTCACCAGAAAGTTGAGAAGAAACTGAGGTGGAATCTGAGATGGGGTGAAGAGGAGCAAGATGTGCAGGATGTTAAAGAAAAAAACATGGAGATCTGTAGCTGTATGTGAAGAAAATGGAGGAAACCAAGTACATACAACCAGTGGACATTGAAGGTTTGGTGATGGGAGAAATAACAGAAGATGATGTTTAAGAAAGTGTCAAGCAGTGAGAAACTACTGCAATCTATCATCCCCCATTCAATGTCATAGAAGGCTTCTTTTGTAGAATATGAGGTCAAAATTTACATAAGGTATGGCTCATGAAAACTGTTTTGTTTCTAGTCAAATTCCATACAGTGAGTCAGAAAATTCAGGTGGTAGAGAAGGGTATCATTTTCTTTCATGGTAGGCCTGTTTTAATTCTTAATTGGGAGGGAAAATATGATGTAGAAGAGCCAAAATCTGTTCCAGTGTGGGTGGGAATGCCAGGCTTGTCTCTGAAATACTGGAAGCCAACTATTATTGGTAAGATTCTATGTCCTTTGGGGAAACCACTGAAAATGGACAGGATGACAAATGACAAAGATAGACTGGATTATGCTAGAATTCAGTGGAAGTAATTATTAGTGACTGAGTCCCAGACAAGCTTTTTTACTTGAATGGAAATTGCCTTTGAATGGAAGCTAGTCAAATGCAAAAATTATAAAATAATAGGTCTTGAGGAGAATGAATGTAGGAAGGGGAGAAGAAATAGAAAATTTTATGTAATAGTGAAGAGACGAATCTAATACGAAAGAAGCAGTAGAGAAGAAAGTTGAGGTACAGAATGAAGGGAAAGGGAAGGAAAAGGTGGAGGAATTGAGGCTGGTTGACAAAGGGATGAGAGCTCTAAGACCAGTGGGACTGAATGAGGAGATGCAGCAGATGGAGGACATCAGAGGATCTAGTTCAGGTAATTGCTTTACTTTACTTGCTGGTCCTCCTAATGAACAATAGGATTGCAGTCTGGAATGTGAGAGACCTAAAAAGAGTGTGATAAGCATAGAAAGGTGTTCAACTTTTGTATGCAAAATCACATTGGTTGTCTGGAAATTTTAGAAACTAGAGTTAAACATGAAAGGTGATCACAAAAATCACTTGTGCAAGAATGGGTAAAGTGCTGCATGATATAATCAGTGATAATCAAGGTGCATTCATAAAGGGGAGGAACATAGCTCACAACATCATGTTGACACATGAGTTACTGCACAAATAGTACGAGGAATGAAAACAAGTTGTGTAGTGAAGGTAGATATCAGCAAAGCATTTGACCGTGTAAGCTGGAATTTCCTTATTGATTGGCTTAAAAATCTAAAATTCCCAGACTTGATGATTGATTGTATTCAAAGTGGCACAATGGATTCAAACTTCAGTTTGGTTTTGAATGGAAGGAGGACAAAAGCTTTTAAAGGGAGAAGAGGGGTAAAGCAAGAAGATCCCCTCTCTCACCCTTACTGTGTTTGTAATCTGTATGGAGTACCTCACAAGGATGCTGAATCAGGAGTATAAGAAGAAGAGGATTAATTGTCATCAAGAAGCAGCATGATGTTGCATCTGGCATAGTTTTTAGCTTGTTTTACTTGGTAGATTTCTAGTATTAGTTGAGTTTACGTGACAATGGATTTAGACGGCCATGTTTGGTTTTCTTGCCCAAATCCCGCATTTTGTAGACTTACTAATGGACATCTTGTATCCAAGGGCTCCTAGATCTTCCTTGTGATCATCTTTAGTAGGTCGCATGTGGGTACTTTTTAATTACATTCTATGTTAAGGCCTTTTGTAAGGGCGGTAGAAGATATTGAAGGTCTTTCGCAAGGACGGTAGATGAAGTCGAAGGTCATTCACATTAGAATGGTAGTAGATGAACGCCACGAACATCAAAGTATGGTAGAAGGAGATTAGAGTCAAAGATAGGCAGCATCAGAGTTCAATGAAGACAACGATGAAACGGTGAATCGTGGTCCCATGAGTTGGGCTAAAGTCTGAGAACGATCCTAAACGAATTAGCCTTCAATGCTAATTCCATTGTATTTTTTTTTCTCGAGCACTACAAAATCACTAATAGAACTCTCAAATCGGAGTAACGGTTCATCTGTAACTAAGGAAAGAAGTTCAGCCGACCAAGGCACAAACGAGTAAGCATGGGCCGCTCATACATGGCACCAATGGCCCGCGCCAAAGGTGAAGTACTTAAACTACTTAAGGTTGGGGTAATATATCTTATCCCAAATAGTACTTGGGTGAGTCCCAAGCAGTGAAGAATATGAATGGGGACTTGGTACCCACTTGTAATATTCAGAACGGGTGGCGAGTGTACATTGATTACTGTCACTTAAATGCGGTGACTCGTAAGGACCATTTCCCATTATCCTTCATTGACCAAATGCTTGAGAGGGTAGCTGGCCAGGCGTATTATTGTTTCCCTGATGGCTTTTCAGGATATTTCCAGATAGCCATCGCTCTTGAGCACAAAGAATTTCGTCAATACCTCTTAGGAAAGTTTCTAGAAAATTTTCGTCAATACCTCTCTTAGGAACCAAGGTCATAGTGTATACGTATACAACACTTCGTCATCTAATGACCAAGAAAGAGGCCAAGCCGAGACTCATTAGGTGGATACTTCTTTTAATCGAGTTTGACCTAGAGGTAAAGGATAAAAAAGGGCACTAAAAACGTAGTGATAAACCACCTGAGTAGACAACCAATCCTTGAGAGCCCAGAACCACCCAAGGAAAAGGCAAAGTTGGAACCTATACGGGAAGAATTTCCCAATGAGCAATTGTTCGGGGTAATAACTAGCCAGCCTTGGTATCCTAATTTAGTGAATTACCTCACCACTGGATAGTTTCTCCCATCGTTTGACTGATCGAGAAAGGAGAGATTGGTGAATGAGGCAAAGGAAGAATTGTTCTGATCAGGAAATTAGATAATGTGTACCCAATCCTGAGGTAGGTCGTGTCCTTAAGATGTGCCATTTGTCCCAAGCCAGTGGCCAATTTGGATACAAAAGAACCGCAAGGAAGGTGACAAATTGCGATCTATACTGGCCCCACTATATGATCAAATGCTAAAAATTTTGTGTCATCATGTGACCAATGCCAAAGGATAGGGAATATCTCATCCAAAAATGAGATGCCCCAAGCCTTTTCGATGCCAGTACAGGTCTTTGATATGTGGGGCATGGATTTCATGGGTCAATTTCCAAAATCCGATGGGAATTACTACATTTTACTGCTAGCGGACTATATGTCCAAGTGGGTAGAAGCCAAAGCCACAAAGAAGAATGATTCGGCAACTGTGGTCAGCTTCCTCAAGTCTAATATCTTTTCACGGTTCAGTGTGCCCCAAATTCTAGTCAGTGATAGAAGAACTCACTTTTGCAACAAGTTTATGGAAATGATTTGACTTTACCGCATTAATAGATAGCCTGGAGGTTCGCTCAAAGTCATTTAGAGCCTTCATAAGTATGTGCACCGAATCCGTGTTTGCATTAGAGAAAATCATGAGATCGCCAGCAAAGGCAAGATGAGTAATCTCAAGCACTTCACACCTCGGGTGATATGTAAAGTGATACATTCAGCTCTCTTCTTTAAAAGTCTCGAGAAGTAATCTATGAAAATCACAAAAGAAGGGGAGATTGGGGATTTCCTTGCCTTATTCCCCTTTGACCCTTAAAGTGATCACAAAGCTTACCATTGACCGCAATTGAGAAAGAGGCTGAGTTCACACACAAGCCATTATCCTATCCTTCAATAACTCCGGAAATCCGAGCCCAATTAGCACCTCTTCTAAGAAATCCCAAGAAATCGTGTCAAATGTCTTTTGCCAATCCACCAGAATCGTACACCTAGGCGATGTTCTTGCTTTTCCATAGCCACGAACAAACTCTTGAGCCAACATAATATTATCTGATAAATTTCTCCCATTCACAAAAGCCCCTTGGCATGGATCAATGAGTACGGGTAAAATATTTTCCAACCTATTTGCAATGATCTTGGTGATGATTTTATATAGCATGTTGCAACAAGCTACAGGCCAAAATCCCCCACCTTTTATAAATTGTCATTCTTCTTTGGTATAAGAGCAATAGATGTGTGGTTTAGTTGCATGAGCAACATATCCGAAGCAAAGAACTCCAAAACAGCCTCTGTAATTTCACCACCAACTATGTTCCATTGTTTTTTGAAAAATCTAGCCATATAACCGTCTGGACCCGGTGCTTTATTTTCATCCATGGAGAACAAGGCAACTTTTACTTTGTGACTTGAAATACTTTACCCCAAAAAATATCTATCCACATCACTCAAGATCGGACCCGAGATGATGACATCCTCTCCAATGGAAACCATGTCTCTAGCCGTGCCAAAAAGCCCCTTGTAATATTCAGCAAAAAGTTCCCCCTTCCTCGCATTCGATGTGACAATAAGGTTTTCACTATCAATGATTGCCGGGATAACTCCTCCTTTCCTCTCGGCCACCATTTAATGGAAATAAATGTGCCCTTATCCGCCATAGTGATGTGATTGATTTTACCTTTTTTAGAGAGGAAAGAAGACTCTACATGGTAGTAGAAGAGAGTTTGCTTCTTTAACGTCCTCAATTCTTCTATTTCATCGACATAGCATTTAGGACATCCAATCTCAAAAAGGCATCACTATATTCCTTGTCCGCCACCCTAGCCTTCTCCGAGATGTGATTGAAGTCTCTCATTCCCAACACCTTAAGGTGGCCTTTTTAATCTAGAGAGTTTGCGACAAACCGAATATTGTTTGAATCCATCCACATGAGGCCTCCAATAATCCTCCACTATTTGAGAAAAAATTGGATGTAGTAACCACATACTTTGTACTCGGAAAAGCTTCTTTTTGCTTTCAATCTCTTGGGACATGGACACCACAAACGGAGAGTTATCCGAGTGTGAAGAAATCAGCAAAAATGTTGTTCTACATGCTTGATTATCCCAGCCGTGGTTTGTTAGCACACGGTCAAACTTCCTTCTTAATCTCCAATCCGCACTATGCCATGTAAAGCGATCGCCACCAAATGATGCGTCCCTCAGCCCGCATTTAGTACAAACATCTTGGAACTCTAACATCGGGTAAAGGCTAGGAACCGTGATTCCAGATGATCATTTACATCAAGGATTGCGTTAAAATCTCCCAAAACCATCCACGGTCTACCCAAATTTGCATTATAATCTTTTAAGTTCAGCCAACAAAGGTTGCCTAGCCTTCCTTCCTTCACTATGGCCATAAACAAAAGTTCCTAAAATGACCAATATCCTCAAATTTGGCCAAAGATCGAAATTATGAGTATGCTTTCACCCTTTGAAACTTTTAAGAAAAATATTCACAGCCTTATCCTCCAATTTTCTCCAACAAACCACAAAGCCCAATATTATTCTCGGAGATGATCCCCTTGACCCATCTCTTTTTTGCAGGGGCGGTTAAACCCCTGACATTCATGCAGGCCGTATTCATTTAGGAACCAAGGTCAATTTTGGCTTCGAACCGCCACCATCTTTTGAACTATTTCCGGAGCTATTAGAGTTACTGAGACTTATGAGACGTTGATAAGCCTTTGTACACCTCCGGGTGCAGGTATACCAGTTTTGCTCTTGCTACGATTTCTAGTAATCCGCCCATGCCAATAGGCGGACTGCTCTTGCTCCTACCAACCCACGGGATTTTAGAAGCTCTAGCTGTGGAATGTATCATTTTCAATGGGATTTTTCTGGAACCTTGTAGCTCTATGTCATCACCTCCGAATGCCGGCCTTGTAGGAATGCTAGTCTCCACGGTTTTGGATTGCGGTTTCTTCTTTGCGACGGTTTTTGCTGGCTCGGCCTTTCTACGGTTTTTACTTGACTCGGCATGGACAATTTCAACGTAAAACTCCCCTTGAGCAGAGTCCAAATTTATGGCCATTCCATCATTGCTTTTCTCCATCTGAGCCCCTTTCCTTAGTTCTGAGACAACGACTTTTTCCTTGCCTTTGAGTTTCCTCTCCTTTGCTTAAATTACTTGGGTTCGGGTACCATCCACCTTTGCATTCTAGAAATCATCAGAAACCATCCACCTTTGCATTAAGTGAGTGTTTTCACCACAATTTGGGCACCATGGTGGGCAATAGTTTTAAATAATTTTCTGGATATGCAGATCACAATTGGTTTGCAAAAAATCACCTTCTCCTTAAGCCTTTTTTATGTATCAACTTGGACTAAGAGTCGGGCATAATATCTTCATAGCTCAAGTGAGCCATTGTCAATGAGGATAAGCTCACCTATAGAGGAAGCAATTTTCTCAAGTGCCTTCTTGTGCTAAAAACATTTTGGTAAATGCTCCATTCTAATCCAAATGGGTTTCAAGGCCTGGATTCGCATATCAAATTTTCCCGTCTCTAGGATTTCATGAATGAAGAGGTTTTTCCCATTCAAAAAATGATCCGTTCCATGAAGCACTACTTCTCTATCCTCGGCCGTGGAAAATTTGAACTTCACAAAGCCATTCTCCCGTAATTGTACCATACACAATACTGTCCACTTTGCCACCAATAAATTGCGAATAGCATACATACCTGGGAAGAAGCCGGGGAATACCCCTATGAAACCATAAAAAGGCTTCTTAAGTTTTTTAATGACTCATCTTCACTAAGAACAAAATCTACCCCATCTCCACTGTTCGGCTCAGTTTCAAGGGGAAATTTCTCCATTAAGATCTCCAGGTCATTCCACTGCCTTTTCTTCTCGAGTAACGGGTCATCCCACAGCCTCGGTGCCAAATTCAAATTACCTTGCTCCATACGGTTATCAGATCCTCTGCTTGGTCCTGAACTTTGGCATTCTTCTTTTTTCTATACCTTTTCTTGCCTTGGCTTGGTGCGGCAGACTTGAAGCACCATCCGTAGAGAAATCAAAGAAAACAATACAAATTCCTACAAACGTATCAGAATCTATGCTCACAAGGGGAGACTAACATATCAATCCCCACACAATAATCCGATTCAAAACTTTAGCATAAAATATTCAAGTAAATTATCTAGAAAATTAAGGCTAAGGTTAGTTTAGAACCTGATTCAATGGAAACAATGATCCACCCAACTGGTTAAAATTGCAGATGACTGTGATTTTAATTCTTCACTGCCGCGCTGCCAGACACCTAAATCGTGCGTTACCACACCGCCGACACCCAGTGCGCCGCGTAGCAAATGTCGCGAACTGGTCTGTGAGTCGTTACGTTAATGGCGCACCACAATCACGCATCTGGATTGCCTCTCCGTGATCGTGCCTTGACAGGCGCATCTCGGTCAAGATTTGTGCACCACTACAGGCTGTCCTTCCTTAATTCCCGCACATGTGCAGCGCCGCCCCTTGACACCCTGCGTCGCGATTCGTGATTGACGCGCTGTGTCTTTACACCCTGCATCGTGATCCGTGAATACCGTGCCGCACCGTGACCACCAGCGACGGAATTCTAAACAAGCCGCATTGCGATGTTTTACCACCCTGCCACAATCTGTGATTACCGTGATATGATCCCTGAGTGATGATGATTTTTCTGGTATCCTCCAACAAAGGGTGGCGGACGGTTGAAATTCGATGATTCTGGATGAAGAAGACCACCATCAACCCGCTAACTACCAAGTTTCCACTCAAAGATTGTTCCCCAACAAAATATGCGCAAATACAAACTCCTCAAGAACTCTAAATCCAAATTGAAATCAGTTGCTTCAATCTAGATCAATGTGTCTTCGTAAAATTCAAATTCCTGAACTCTCAAAATTCTCAAACGAATATTAGATAAAAAATTTTCCACAAATTTCACATGGTTTATATGCGGAATCCAGTGGGGAATCCTAGATAATCATGATCCATCGATGAAGATTGATGAAATTAGAGAAATCTACCTTCAAAAGTGAAAAGGAAAGGCCACGCCTTTTTTCTCTTTTTTCGCCCGAGAGAACTTTTGTCTACACTGAGAGCTCTTTCGAGTTACCTATCTTTGGTGTGATGACAAGCGAATCACTGTGAGGTGATGCATTAGGGACTGCTTCATCCTCACTAAATGCGATTGCCTCGTTTGGTGTTGTTCTTTTTTCTATAGGGTCTTGTGGAGGTGGACACCTTGCTTGTGCTTTCCATGCATTAATGGACATGAGCTCGGTAGATCCGGGAATGGAATATATCACCCTTACTTGGATGGAATCACTTGCATCTTTTGTTTTGCTCTTGGTCTGAGTTGTTGGCGTGCTATTATCATTGCCCCTTGGCTGGTTGTCCTCCTTTCTATACTAGAAGGTTGTCCTCCTTTCTGTACTAGAAGGTTGTCCTTGGTGTAACAGTTCCTCTGTTTGTCTCTTTAGGTAATTGCAGTTGTTTGTATCATAGTCGTGATCTGTGTGGTAGTCACAATAAGCATTTAAATTTCTATGTGACAAAGGGAAAATATATTTCAACAAGGTATATATATCGAAGATATAAAATCATTAACATATAATAATATTGAAATATTATTTTTGACAAATTGGGTTAAGGTCATCAATACAACTTTAATACTCCCGGTGACTGCGAATCTGAACCGAATCATATCTAGAACAAAATAGAAAGTAAAAAATTTGTACTATTATATTGTAATTTTGGGAAGAGAGGTAGGGTAGCATTTAAATTTTAGGGGCCGCATCTCATCCACAACATGGACGGATAAAAGGCGAACCACAATGTATGACCATCTTCCGCCTCTCAAAGAAACAAACATGGCAACTGGGCTCGCTGCATTTTCCTCCATTTTGGCAACCTTAAGCTCACCAATTGAGAAATTTCCACTGACCCTTTTACGATCCTCTTCTTGCATCATTAAAACCGATCAAGATATCTCCCAACCAAGCATCTCAAGAAGACAGTGGTTGAATGGACTTTGTTTGACGCCTCTGTTGCTAGCTCCACCTTCAATAGCACGCGAAGTGGAAGTGGGTTCCTATCTCCCTCCTTCACCGACCGACCCTTCTTTCGTAGTCTTTAAGGCCACTTCCAAGGATACTCCTGCCCTTCGCGCAGGTAATTTGATCATTTTTTGCGTTTAGAATGTTCAGTTCATGTGACAATAACTTGAACATCATAGATTAGTAGTTATTAATTAGCTGATGCATTGCGTCGGTAGTAATCCGGAATTATAAGGGCCGTGTAGAATACAACCCGGTTAGTGTCTGTAGAGAGCCAAGTATTGTTTTGGTAACATTCTCAAGATAATAAAATAGAAGATTAGTGCTCCCCATCATCATATAGTAAGATGTTGTCTTGATAATACTAAGATTCCAATGCTTTGGTGTTTGAATAAGAGAAATAGGAGGATGGGTCATAAGAGAAGTACTGGTCAACTGCCTTACGCAGAATAGAACGTAAGAAGAGAAGATTAGAGATATAAAAATGATTTATTTTACCATTTCTTCACGGGACGGGCTCTAATTGTGGCAGTTTTGTCAGAAGTTTTTACGTTTCTGCTGCTGTGGTCTTAGCTACGCTTGGATTTTCTTTTCAATTTATTCCATCTTCTGTGTTGGTAGTTCCTTAACAATATTCTCTCATTCCTTTTCATATTACAAATGACTCAAAGAATCTACCCCTCTGACTTTGAAATTTGGTAAACGTCTCTGGTTCCTGTCAGCAACTTGTATTTCCTAGTTGCTGTCTTCTACTTACCTAGAGAAAAATACCATCTCACCGCTTTTTTAAGTCCTTCCAATGCTTTGTACTGCTTTCTTGGATTTCAATCCAGGTAATCATGATCAGTTATGTTCTCCATATTTTCTTAATGTCTTGAAAAGATACTATGATATCTGAACTAGTATCAGAAAAATCATGTACAAGTATTAGTGTGGTGTTTGAACTTTAAAATGTGATAATGTGATACGTCATATACTGAATGTCATCGGCCACAAATGTTCAGGATCCAAGAACTTTAAAATGTAAATGAAGGTTCCTATCTAAAATGCCATTAGTTCTAGGATCTTGTTTAAGCTGACCACTGTCAGCTCTTATGAAACCTCAATATATATTCAGATGCATATCTTGAACATTATGAAGATGAAATGGTACCTACCATTCTGACTGTATGCTAGTCTTTTGTGTTTCTGTTTTTTAAAGTAGGTGTGATAAATTTGATGTGTTCGATGAATGGCTAAAATCTTAGCAATTCTGTTACTGATAGTCTGTGATAGACGTCTAGAATGCAGTTACACTTTTGTTCAAAGAGAAGGATTATGCGTGAAATATTACACAGGATTGGGAGGTTGATCATCCTGCACATGCAATATGAATTCTACATGTCTACCATAAAGTCATCATGTGGTAATGGTCGCTGCAGATCAATTACCTATTCGATAATTAATTTTCATTTGGTTGAATAAAATAGCAGTTCAAATGTTACAATCAAGTAAATATTTGAAATAAATACGTTAATCAGATTTGGAAACCTTCTCAATTGGAAATTATCTTAGAGTGTTATATAGTTTAATATCTAAGTTCATGAGTCACCACAGCATAGTACCATTACGATAAAATCTCATGAAAAAAAAACATGTTCATTAAAATTCTCTTTCTAAGTTGAGAGCTCTAGTTGCAACAATAGGTTTCCACCATTCAAAACTTCTCATAAACTCAAACACCAACTTAACCCAGATTCTTCAAAACATCATCAACATCCGAACCTTGTTACCAAGCCAAACCAGACCTTGTTCAATTCCAGTTTACAGTATTGAACTAAACCCAAACAATAACCAACATTCTTCAAAGCCTTCAAAGTTTTGAGTTTTTACCTGCCAAAATAAAAGTAGCATCTGCTTTAAACCAACACACTTTAAGCATTAACTCAGTGGTATAGGAAGCATAAGAGTCAGCAGTCATATGGTGCGTAGCATACTGGAGGACCACTGGTCGGATGACTCGCGACAAGGGTCCGAATTCTCGGAAGAGTATAGGGATGTCCCACGTGGAGAAGACTTTAACCGAGGCATGCACAGGCCAGTTCGAAGGGGACCAGTCCTTGTCGGGGATGTGGAGGAATATAACGAGGGAGGACACATGTTTGCAAACTCGTTGGTGGGGTATTTGGTGGACTACAGGCAATTTAGTGATGCACGGATGCAAGCACACGTGGATGAGTTTTGGGGTGTAGGAGTGGAAGTAATGGTCAAATCAGGGAGATTTTATGTGTTTGGGTTTGATAGTCGGCCACATATGAATGCAGTTCTGCATAATGGGCTGATGGTGGTGGAGGGAGGACTTCTAGCTTTACACCGATGGACGCCGGAAATGCTGTTTTCACACATGCGTGTTACTTACGTCTTGACGTGGATAAGAATTTATGGTCTACCCCCAGAGTATTTGCCTCCCGAAGCAGTTGCTAGGTACGCAGCTGTGGTTGGGGAGGCCGAGGAGGTGGTTTTTGGGGGGTTATCATCACTGGAGAATGGAGACTACACTAATGTGGGAATATGGGTTCCAATACACGAGCCTCTAGTTTTAGGGTTTTTCCTCCAGCTCAGGAGAGGAGGGGGAGCTTGGATGTCATTGGGTATGAGGGAGTTCACAAAATGTGTGGAAGATGTGGTGGTCCAGGGCATACAATGCCATTATGCCATTTTCAAATTGATGCAGCACTAGAGTATATTACCTAGCAGAAAGATTCGCAAGACTCAGTCAGGAGCTGGGCATGGAAATTTTCAAGGATAACACTGCCGAACTCTTCCCTGCTACAAAACGGGTTCATTGAAATTTACCGGCCAGAAGGTTTGCTAGAATTCCTTACGATTTTCTCAGAATAAATGACTACAGGTTTCAGTGGGACATGAGGGATATCCTAGAGGGGTTCCAGTATCATGAGGATATTATTTTCAGTTGGGAAGAGGTTCAACATAGGAATATGGAGCATAATATGGACATAGAAGGAAGCCCTATGCCTGGCCAGGAACAATCTTTTGCAACACAAGAGGGCGATTCTGGGAGAGAGGATGAAGCAGGGGAAGATTACAATTCCTCTTCCCCGGAAAACTATTCGGACTTTGACATGAATATTGGATTCATCCCAGAGGAACTACCAACAAGAATTCAACCAGACAGAACACAGCAACAAGATGTGCAGGTACACCCTCAGCATCTAGCCTCAAACCCATATGCTGCTTTTGAACACGATGATATAGTAGCCACAGAGGGGGTGACAACTGAGAATGCTAACCTGGAGGTGTTGGCACTGGTGGAGCTGGCCGGGTCTAATAGTGTATTGACAATGGTGATCGATTGGACTCCAGCTGATGATGAGGCAAGGGATAAGGATCCTAACTCACTCATACTAGAAACAATCAATGAAGACGGCAGACTAATCCACCATTTCGACAGAATTCCAACTCAGTTCATCGATGACAGACAGGGGCAGCTACAGGGAATTCTTACTGAGTCAACTCAAACATTGGAAGATGTTCATGGTAAGCAATTGGCAGAAGCACGACACTGGGAACAGTCAAAGCAAAATTCGATGAGCGATGACTCAGACCCGGAGGAGGAGCCCACAGCACAGGAAGCAGAAATGGTAGGTGAGGGGGATAAGGAGCATTCAATGGATGATTCAATGTTGGAAGACATCCTCTCCAAGGACATTAAAGGGAAAGGCAAACGGCAGTGTGAGGACCAAGTATTTGTCAGGAAAAGAAATAAAGCAATGTATTGGAGCAACAGGGGAGGAACAACAGATGGATTGAATGGTGTTGGAGAATGTTCCGCGAGAAATGATGGAGAGCAGGTACAGTTTGGCGGCATACAGAATGGAGATAAGGATAACTTAATGGAAGCCATAACCGCAACTGGTAAATTGACTATCTCTTCATTACTACACATTAATGATGCCAGCACACATATTTTCACACAAAACCAACCCTCCAGACCATAAGCATAATAGCCTTCAAATAGTCCTCAGAAGCCCACCACAATCCACTCTAGGCCAATATATCAAACCAAACCCAAACACTAATAACATGGCCTCTATGATATTGTTCAAATAACAAGCCCAACTAAAAATACACATACGACAGTTCAAGACGATTATGACCCAAACACAAATTTTCAGCTAAATTTCCAGAAATTCCTAATCCAAGCTATCCCAATCCTATGGATAGGGAATAATTTCAAAGTTGCATACCTGACAACAATGGAGGAACTGCCGCCGCTGCCTATTACTGGAGGTACGAACACGGACGATGGAGGCTCAGCTGTGGAAAGGGAGAACAAAGCAGGAATGAAAAGCAGAGAAGCAAGGGTGCCATTACAGATCACTGACACCGGGCTAATGATCAATTCCATCATTGGTGCGAATCCTACACTCTTTAACGGAGCGACCAAAGAGGCGATGCCAATTGTCACCATTGTTGACGACGGCTCAAACGGAAACTATAATTTCAGTCAGGCGGTAGGAACGGACATGACGGAAGAACAAGGAATACGGGAGAAGGTAATAAGTACGGGAGAAGGTAATAAGTAGGAGAGGAGGTTTGAGGGGTAGATCTGTGGTGGTTGAGCCTTTGCCAGAGGCATTCTCCGGCCTCACTTTTCAGCTGGAGCGGGAGAAGGAAGTTGCTTTTTTGGGGGATAGGAATAAACAGGAAGGGAATACTAACATTGTGGAATTGGTTATTAACAAACAAACTGTGTAATTGGCTAATGGGCAGGCCCAATTGGAAGATGGGATGGAATTGGAATCCAAATGCCATACGGTGCCAGGCCCACCAAGACCCGAAGGCCAGAAAAATGACATTCAGACAAGCACAAGTATAATGCCTGGATACAGCGGAGGATCCAGATGGGGAACAAGAGCGAGATTAATGATTGCGAGGAATATCCAGCGACAACTTGGACTGGTTTTCCTTTTCCCAAAGATGGTCAAGTCCAGTTACGTCCTGATACAACTCCTCAACAAACACGGACGACACACACTGAAGTATCCACTGAAGCAGTTTTCACAACTTATCAACCAGACGCTATGACTTGGGCTAGGAGGTTCTTATGCCGGTGGTAACAAAGATCAGAGAAAGAGGAAGAGGAACCTAGAATCAAACTTGGGTGAGATTTCTTTCCATAAGAGGTCACACATGAATATGGAGGACGAACCACAGCTTTTACGGGTGGTCGAGAAATTTCCTGAGATTGACTACAGTCAGGGAGTGGAGCAAGGGAAATCGATCATTGTTGGCGCCTGCACATATGAGGAGATATTCTCATTGTCATGCAATCCTTGAACATATTAACAATGGTACTTCGGTGGTTGGCCCAGAACAACAACCAACAGGATCATGAATATACTTGGTTGGAACTGCAGAGGGCCGTCGCACCCTCTGACAGTAGTACCCTAAACAAACTCCTTTTACAGTACAATCCCAATATTATTTTTCTTATGGAGACCATATGTAATAGTAGTAAGATTAGAAAATGGCTGGATAAGTCATATTTCAATAGTTGGGAAATAGTAGATCCTAGGGGAACTAAAGGTGGTCTCTGTGTGGCTTGGACACTGGAAATCAACCTCGGGGTAGAAAAAATCTCCCACAATTTTGTATCTTGTAATATCACCTCTTTTGCTGGGGAGAAATGGAAGCTTGTATTACTGTATGGACATCCAGATAGAAGCAAGAGGGAACAAGTCTGAGATGAATTGAATATTGACCTAATTTCAACATCATTACTGACACTTATTGCAGGGGACTACAATCAAGTAATTGGAAACGAAGACAAGAGAGGAGGTAATATAGTTACTGAACAATACACAGCTACGCTGAATGCCGTTATAACAAGGAATAACTTACAGGAGCTACAGAACCAAGGGCAATGGTATACTTGGTCAAATGGACGTCAGGGGGACTAGCTAATAGTAGAAAGACTGGACAGAGGTTTTGCCAACCAAAAATGGGTTAAATTATTTCCTAGCTACATGCTCAGGAATTTGCCAATGCCAAGATCTGATCATGGGCCAATGGTATTGAATACACAACATTATGCTTCTGGTAGGAGGAAACGAGAAAGGCCTAAATTTGAGTCATTTTGGATCCGCATGGATGAGGTTAACGGAATTATTACGGAGAATTGGTAGAATGAGCGGAACTAGAACCGGATCCAAGTTGGAGTAAGAGTCTTGTCCACAACTCAACATTGCTATATGTCCATGTTGAAGATGAAGCTAAACTCCACAATGGACAAGCTTTGTAATTGGAGGAGGGACAACGTGGGTATATTGGACAACATGATATGGAGGAAGGAAAAGGATATAGAAAGAATTCGGTACAACCATGACTTTGAAGCAGTGAGAACTAGAGCAGAAGAATTAGACGATCTCCTCATCCAACAAAATGATTTTTGGAAACAAAGAGCTAAGATCAAGTGGGATGCAAAAGGTAATAGGAATACAAGTTTCTTTCACCAATGGGCCAAGAAGAAATAAGGAAGGAATCAAATCACTCAGATGATGGATAACTGAGGGAGGTGGGTATCTGATCCAATCCAATTGCTGAAGATGGTGGTGGAATATGTCAGCATGGTCTTTGTGGATGAATCTAACATGCCACATGATGCATACGGGGATACAACTATCAAGGACATCCTACAACTTATAGAACCAACAATTAGTTCAACACAAGAACGGAATCTAGCAAAAGGGATGACAGCGGAGGAAGTAAAAATGGCAGTAATCCAAATGGGAAATTGGAAGGCACCGGGACCAGATGGAATGCCAGCGGGATTTTATAAAAAATTTTGGAGTCAAGTCGGAGATGATCTCACCAAAGAGGTAAAGGATTTTTCATAACCGAAAGAATGCTCAATGAATGGAATGCCACCAATATCACCCTCATTCCTAAAAATAAGGTACCCACGAAACCAGCTCATTTAAGACCTATTAGCTTGTGCAATGCTATGTACAAAATAATTGCTAAGGTACTAACAAACATGTTAAAGTGCATAATGGGGTATCTAGTTTCTGGCAACCAAGCAGCTTATGTTAAAGGAAAGTAGTTGAGAATTCTTTAGTAGCACATGAGCTGATTGAGAAGGTTAGAAAGCATAAGATAGGGAAAGTAGCCCATGCGGCATTAAAGATTGATATGAGCAAAGCATATGACCGAGTGTCTTGGGACTTTCTTAGGAATGTCATGGGGTGGATTCAGTGGATTATGGAGTGTGTCACCACTATCACCTACTCTATCAAATTAAACGGAGAACTATCAGAAACGTTCAAGCCCAGACAAGGATTAAGAAAAGGTTGTCCCCTTTCACATTTCCTGTTCATCTCATGCCAGGAAGCATTGTCTTCTATGATTGCATCGTCACCATTTCAACAGGTGTGTAGGGGAGTTCAATGTGGCAGAGGTGTACCACGAGTCTCAAGTCTGATGTTTGCATACGACTGTATTCTCTTTTTTGAGGTCACAGAACAAGGTAAGAAGCAGCTAGCAGCTACATTGAATTTATTCGCGGCCTATTCGGGACAGAGAATGAATTTTGAGAAATCTTCATTCATGATAAGGCCAATTGCAAATGACTACACCACGAACCTGATTCAATTGAGATTCAACATAAAGCCAGATCTTCTGCAAGGAAAATACTTAGGCCACGATATCAATTTTAAGGGTTCAAAAGTAGCATTATTTAAAGGGTTACAGAGGAAGATTATTTCAAAGACGTTAGCATGGAGAAAGATCGACCTATCAGTAATGAGCAGGATCACATTGTGTAAGTACTTTGCTCATTATCTCGGTATACCATGGGGACATTTATTATACCGAAAACAACCGCAAAGGAGATTGATCAACAGATGGCAAGGTTTATTTGGGCAGGAGATCCGGAAGGGAGTGGGATACATTGGAAGTCGTGGGATAAGGTGTGCGAATCCAAAGGGAATGGTGGATTAGGGATGCGATCAACGTTAGAAATGAACCAAGCTATGTTGGGAAAGCAAGCGTGGGCACCGATAACAAATAAAGACACCTTCTTTTCTAAGTTTTTTCTTGCAAAATATTACAGGAAGCAGGACTTTCTATAAACAACAAAGCAGCAGGGTGATTCTTATGGATGAAGGGGAATACTCTAGGGATTGGAACTAATTAAACCTCATCTAAAGTGGAAGATTGTGACAGGGGAAACAGTGGATATTCAACATAATTGGACACCAAATCAGGTTAATCCAATCAAATACGAAGCATCCACTCTCCCATATCAATGTTTTAAAGTCTCTAACCTCATTGATGCAAACAAATCTTGGAGGATGCTGCTACTCAGAATCCTTTTCCCACCACTCATAATCAGGGAAATACAAAAAATGCATATCCCAACTCACAGTTTTAGGGATGTAAACTACTTGCCATGGGGCAAGGACGCTCTAGGGAAATACTCTGTCAAGACAGGTTACCACACAACGAAGGAAGCTAAGGTTTGGGACAAACCATCATCCTCAACATCATTAGCACCAGCAAACCAGTCAGAATAAAAAATGTGGAAGACTCCATGGAATGATAACATCCCAGAAAATATAAATTTCTTATTTGGAGAATGGATTAATGGTGCATGCCCAATAGCTCCTAATCTTCTGAAAAGAGGTACTGTCCACGAAATGCCAAATGTGCTCGACGGCCGACGAAACAATGGAGCATATGATTTTCGAGTGTGACATAGCCAGGAAGATATGGAGGCAAGGCAGTTTGGGATTAGACTTCGGCATAGGCACCCTGACTTCATTTAAGGTATGGATACAAAATTGGTTTAACATCGCTCCACAGAAGGAAGATCGAGAACTTGCTTGCTTTATAATATGGGGTATTTGGTGTGCGAGATGTGCTGTCATGTTAGAACAAGTACTTATTTCTTTTAAGCATATAATCGATAGAATAGATGGATTGACCAACAAAGCTATAATAAGGGATGTGATTCGGTCCACGCACAGGTCGAACCTAGATTTGGAACTATCGGATGCAGGAACCCAAAATGATACAAATAACGAGCCATTTAGAGAGACAAGGAAAATGGGAGATATCAACCTCATGTGGTTGAATAAGGATGGTTGCGTAGACCATCTCTTTCAAGATTACACAATCATCACTACCAATGCAGCCTTCAATATCGGCAATGGAGGAGTGGCGGCTTGGCGCGCAAAGCCACCTACACAGGTAAGGTGGAAAGGCAGAGCTACCATCCATGCGTCCTCGGCAATCCAAGCAGAGTTATTAGCTATTTACAATGCTATGAAGCAGGCTACTTACAGAAGGAATTGGGATTTACTCATCAAAATAGACTGCAAAAATGCACTGCGTTATATCACCAATTACCCAGAAGTTTAATCATATATAAGGCACTTAGTTAAGGAAATTATAATTGTAGGGTTGGTGTTCCACCAATTAGCAATAATAAAGGTGGATAGATTAGCAGTCGTTGAGGCTCACATTCTAGCACATGCCAATGTAACATGTAACAACCTTCTTACCAATGAATAACAAGTACCGGTAGTTTGCAAAAAAAAAAGGGACAGATATTCACTTTGTTATATATGGGATTTATTTTTTGAACCATTTTTTGATGAATATTAATTGGGATTTATAATACTCTTCTCGTCCACACGTTTGCATGACTAATATTCTAAATCGTTCATGAACATCAGAACAAAAATTTGCCTCTATCCACGTTTTTTCTTTAATGAAAGTTTTGTATATAGATCAAAGCAAACCAAAAGAGTTTTTAGGCCATCACTCTTAGCATTTTACAAGCAAAAATCCTATCAAAACTTGCTATTTAAATTCAAACAAACAAAACAAACAAC
Source organism: Rubia yunnanensis (assembly GCA_037428765.1). Taxonomy (NCBI): domain Eukaryota; kingdom Viridiplantae; phylum Streptophyta; class Magnoliopsida; order Gentianales; family Rubiaceae; genus Rubia; species Rubia yunnanensis. Next base: position 53,125,005 of record CM075066.1, read on the forward strand.
CAGCTATATATATTCTATCTAGCTCATCTTAAAAAAAAAAATTCCATCTCTTATTATTGCTCCTCCATTTGCATTCGGCTTCAACTTGCCAAGGTCTCCATCTTCAAATATTCTTGGCTATAGATCCTCTTAATCATTTCATTCCATATTCTATACAAGACACTAGTAAGTTTCATCAACTTCAAGTTTTGCCTTCTTACCATCATCAACAAACATTTTTTTTTTATGAAAGTTTTGTATATAGATCAAATCAAACCAAAAGAGTTTTTAGGCCATCACTCCTAGCCTTTTACAAGCAAAAACTCCTATCAAAACTTGCTATTTAAAATCAAACAAACAACCAACTCTATATTCTATCCAGCTCATATTCAAAATTTTCTTTCCATCTCTTGTTGCTCCTCCATTTGCATTCGGCTTCAACTTGGGCGGCCAAGGTCTCCTTCCTCAAATCTTCTTGGCAAAAGATCTTCTTGTTCCTTTCATTCCATATTCTATACAAGGCACTAGTAAGCTTCATCAACATCAAGTCTTTCCTTCTTCTTACCATCATCAACAAACATCTTTTTACTTGCCTCATGTTGCTCATATCCCTCAACTTCAAAATTTTCATCAACCCCTTAGTGTATGTACAATCCAAAAATAAATGGGTTGCTGTCTCATCCACCTCATCACATAAACTACAACTTTGTTGTGTCTTCAAAATCCCAAATCTTCGCAATCTATCAACCGTGGGTAGCCCTCCCTTCAATAGCATCCATAGGAAAATTCTATGCTTAGGTAAAATGTTTGTCCCAAATTAACTTTGCATAAAAGTCCCTTTTGCTTCCTCCCTTCATTTCATCATACACTATCCTTGTCTTCAACTTGCCTTCCTTGTCCAAACAGTTCCCAAGGGTTTGGAAGTGTTTATCTTTCAATTTGCACAACATCTTCCAATGCCAACTAGAACTTACCCCTCTTTTGCTTCCGTGTAGACTTCCACCCTTTATGTAATATGCTTGAATCCACCTTACCCAAAGAATATCTTTCTTTGAGTTTAAATCCTACAATTTCTTACATAGTGTTGCCTTGTTCCAAATGGAAGGATCTCTAATCCCCAATCCTCCAAATTTTTTGCTTCAACAAATTGTGTCCCAAGAGATATGAGTATAACCCCTTTTCCCTTCTTCTCTTCCCCACAAAAAACATCTACAAATTTTTACAATCTCCTCATGAACACCCTCAGGTATACTTAGTATACTAGCCCAAAATCCTGCTATACTTAGTAAAATTGAATTGATCAATTGCACCTTCCCAGCATAAGAAAGAACACTTGAATTCCAACTATATGCAATTTTCTTCTAATTTTATCCACCAATTGCTCGCAATCTTGCTTCCATCACTTCACATTAGACAAGGCAGCCAAATATTGCATAGGAAAATCCCCTCTTGTTACATTTAACACTCCAGCCAACAAATCTTTCTCCTCTTCATCCATTCTCGAAAAATAAATTCTAGATTTTTCCTCATTGCAAGACCCGAGACCTCCATAAACCTCTTCAAGCATCCTTTCACACCCTCCGTGGATTTTTGGTTTGCTCCACAAAAGATAAGCAAATTATCAGCAACCTTTTTGCATCTTTAGTGGAATTCTATGTGCTGCTCCTTGTACTCCATTGCCATCATTCTTGTAAGGTGCTCCATGCTCAAAACAAACAAGGGGGATAGAGGATCCCCTTGTTGAATTCTTCTTCTACCTATGAATCCTTCAGAATACCTCTCATTCAAAACCAAGAAAAAGGATGACTTCATTGTACTTCTCTTGATCCAATCTATCATCAATCCGGGGAACTTTAAAACCTCAAGCCATTTACCAAGAAATTTCCAGCTTATACAATCAAATGCTTTGCTAATATCCACTTTAACAACACAACTTCTCTTCATGCCACCAACATTGTACTTATGCAACAATTCTTGTGTTAAAAGAATGTTGTGTGATATGTGCCTACCTTTTACAAAAGCACTTTGATTCTCACTAATCAAACAAGGCAGCTCCTCACAAAGTCTTGCACAAATTACTTTAGTTATCACTTTATAAAGTACGGAGCAACAAGCAATAGGCCTATAATCACATGCATATTGAGGTTGACTCACCTTTGGGATCAAGGATATCACGGCTTGATTCAAAGAGTTTGGAATTTCTTCCCCCTTGAAAACACTTTGTACGGCCTCCACCATACTTCCTCCAATTATCTCCCAATTGCTCCTAAAAAATTGGCTTGTATAACCATCTCTCCCCGTGCTTTTGTTAGGATGAATCCCCCCAAAGTGCTTTCTTCACCTCCTTTTCACCAATTGGTTGGATTAAGGATGCTTGTTGTATGCTTAGCACTCCACCAAAAATAGCCAAGTTTTCCTCCAAGTCTTTAGTTTCCCAATAGACTCCCAAATGACTTTCATAGTCTCTTCAAATGTTCTTCAATCTGGTCTACATTGGATAATAATCTACTCCCCTCCTTTTTGTTCATAATTTGGTTCTTTTTTAAAAGAAAATTTTGTATATAGATCAAATCAAACCAAAAGAGTTTTTAGGCCATCACTCCTAGCCATTTACAAGCAAAAACCCCTATCAAAACTTGCTATTTAAAAATCAAACAAACAACCAGAGCTCTATATTCTATCTAGCTCATATTCAAAATTTTCTTTCCATCTCTTGTTGCTCCTCCATTTGCATTCGGCTTCAACTTGGGCAGTCAAGGTCCCATCTTCAAATCTTCTTGGCAAAAGATCCTCTTGTTCCTTTCATTCCATATTCTATACAAGGCACTAGTAAGTTTCATCAACATCAAGTCTTGCATTCTTCTTATATCATCAACAAACATCTTTTTATTTGCCCCATGTTGCTCATATCCCTCAACTTCAAGATTTTCATCAATCCCTTAGTGTATGTACAACCCGAAAATAAATGGGTTGCTGTCTCATCCACCTCATCACATAAACTACAACTTTGTTGTGTCTTCAAAATCCCAAATCTTTGTTCTTGTATTGCCTTGTTCTCATTGAAGCATAAAACAATTTTGTAGACCTATCCCCCCCATACAACCATTGTGCTTTAGCTCTTTGTTTCAAGAACTTGTATTCAGCCCCCTCCAATTCTTCAAACACTTTCCTTGCATCAAATTCCACCCTTTTCCTCCTTTCATCCCTTGGTTCTTCATTCAACCTCTCTTGTGCCAAAAACCATTCATTTTAGCCTTCTCCACCCTTTCTCCAATCTTAGAGAACTCCCTTCTATTAATCCTATTTAAAGGCCTTTCCAAAATCCTTCATTGTGCTCACCTTCCTCAAAACCACTTGGATTGTCCCCTTGAAATGTGGTGAGGCCTCTCACATATTGAAATATTTGAAGCTCCTCTTCTTCTTCTTGTCTTCCTTATGCCAACTCAAAATGATAGGATATTGGTCCGAGAGTGTGTCCAGTTTTACCTTACAAAAGGCTTGGCCAAGCCTCCTTACCCACTCTTGGTTTACAATGCCCCTATCAATTTTGCTTTGTATCAACTCCCCCACTTCTCTTCTATTGCTCCAAGTAAACATTTGGCCAATAGTTTTAATTTCAACAAACAAACTAGCCTTCATCGCATCTTGGAAATCCAAGACTTCCTTTTCTTCAACTTCGTTCCCACCTTCTCTATCCCCAAAATCCAAAGGAGAGTTAAAATCTCCTACGATCAGCCATGGTTTATCATCTCTACTCCCTTGCCCCTTTAAGAACTCCCACATTGGTTTCCTCTTTTCAGTGGTGTTATGGTCATACACTACCGTTAAGAAGAATTTCAAGTTAATGCTCCTAATCAACCCATCAAAATCCATCCATTGATCCCCAACATTCAACACCTTCATATCATAAAAATCAGCCCTCCAACCTAGCCAAATTCTCCCCCCTACAACATTCCCATTTGTTATCAACTCCCAACATTCCTATTCTCCCCCACATTTTTTTGTATTCTTCTTTTACTTTGGTTTCCAACAGCCCAAACAACCCACATGATTAACACACAAAAGTTTTTCACCCTCCCATGCTTATCACATTTATTCTCGGATAAGAGAGTTTACCCATTACCTTCACTCCTTGAACTCCTCCGATCTTCTTCTCTCTTCCTTGCTGCCCTTATTCCTTTCTCTACCATTTTGAACTTAATCTCCTCCCCTAGCAGCCCTTTAACTTCCCATTGTTGCTCTTTAGATCCCTTTGCTACCCCTTAACATCTTTCACTCCATTTTGCTTCTCATCTTCTTTCACAATCCTCCCAATTGGCACATAAATCCACCTATTCATTTGAATTTTTTCAGCTTCATTTTTCGTCCTACACACCTCCTCATTATGCCCAATCTCATCCCACATTTTCCACATTTAGTTGGCTTCCACTCAAAACAGATTTGCTGGCTAACAATCACCTTGTTTTCATTAAGGTAAATCAACTTGTCCAGAAGGATATCACTTATCATGACCTCAACTTGCTTCCTTGTAAAATCCAGCCTCTCCTTCTCTTGTGTTGCTCTATCAAGATTCAAAGGCTTCCCAAGTGGACTCACTATCTTGCTTATGAGTTTTGGTTGCCAATACTTCAATGGCAACCGGGACAACATTAGGTTCTTCAATCACACCTTCTTCATTCCAATCTTTCAATAAAATGGGTTTCCCATCAAAGAACACCACTCATTTTCTCCAAAACAGCCCCTTTATGCTCCTTACTTTGAAATTAACCATAAAAACTCCTGAATTTAGAAGCCATACCTTGTTGATTCTTCTTCCCCAAATCCAAAAAAAGAACCCCTCTATGACTTTGAATGGTGGGTTGTTGCCCAAAACCATGCACATAATAGTAGTCTCCCATTGCTTTGAGCTTTCTTCCATCTCCTCCATAGTAATTTCACCCATAAACATCCCATCTATCTCCACGGGTTGATAATATTGAATCTCCGCTGAGCTAGCTTTAAGTATAGAAATCCAAGATCTGACCTCCTTCTTGCTCTCCTCCTCCACTTCTTCACTCCAAACAATTTTTCTCCCTTCTTTAGAGCTGAAATTCGAATTTGAACCCACATTTTTTGCTTTTCCATAAACTTCTTTTTCTTCCACCCCTTGGCTTTTAGCCTCTTTAGGGCTTGAAAGTGACTGGTCAACAACACTCTTCAGCCCTATTTAGTTTTTTCCCTTGCCCTCATCCTTCAACAAAGCCAAGCTGATCACCTCTTCCTTCAAAAATGTTTTTCTCTCCTTTGATTGCTGTGTTTTCCCTTTATTCTTAGTGTTAAATCTCCTCATGGTGTGAGGATGGCAAATTCAAAAGAGAATTCCCAGATCTGAAATAAGAAAAAGGGAAGAACACCCATACTATGTAAAAATCACCCCTAGTACTTTAGAGAGTAACCTTCAACTTAACGATAACAATTACTAACAAACATCTTTTTACTTGCCTCGTGTTGCTCATATCCCTCAACTTCAGTATTTTCATCAACCCCTTTGTGTATGTACAACCCAAAAACAAATGGGTTGCATCTCATCCACTTGTGTTCATCAACCCCTTGTGTTCTCATCCACCTCATCACATAAACTACAACTTTGTTGTGTCTTCATAATCCCAAATCTTTGCAATCTATTAACCGTGGGCAGCCTTCCCTTCAATAGCATCCATAAGAAAATTCTATTCTTAGTTAAAATATTTTTGTGCCAAATTGCCTTTGCGTAAAAGTCCCTTTTGCTTCCTCCCTTCATTTCATCATACACCGTCCTTGAATTCTAACTATTCAAATTTCTTCTAATTTTATCCACCAATTGCGCTCAATCTTGCTTCCTCCACTTCACATTAGACAAAGGCAGCCCCAAATATTGCATAGGGAAATCCTCTCTTGTTACATTTAACACTCCAGCCAACAAGTCTTCCTCCTCTTCATCCATTCTAGAAAAATAAATACTAGATTTTTGCTCACTTATTGCAAGACCTAAGACCTCCATAAACCTCTTCAAGCATCCTTTCACACCCTCCATGGATTTTTGGTTTGCTCCACAAAAGATAAGCAAATCATAAGCAAACAGCAAAGTATGCACACCAACCTTTTTGCATCTTTGGTGAAATTCTATGTGCTGCTCCTTGCACTCCTTTGCCATCATTCTTGTAAGGTACTCCATGCCCTCGTTTAACACTCCTCTTCTACCCGTGAATCCTTTAGAATACCTCCCATTCAAAACTAAGCAGGATGACTTCATTGTACTTCTCTTGATCCAATCTATCATCAATCTGGGGAACTTTAAAACCTCAAGCCATTTAAAAAGAGAATTTACAGCTTATACAATCAAAGGCTTTGCTAATAATATCCACTTTAACAACACAACTTCTCTTCATGCCATCAACATTGTACTTATGCAACAATTCTTATGTTCAAAGAATGTTGTGTGATATGTGCCTACCTTTCACATGCACTTTGATTCTCACTAATCAAACAAGGCAGCACCTCACAAAGTCTTGTACAAATTTCTTTGGTTATCACTTTATAAAGTACGGAGCAACAAGAAATAGGCCTATAATCACTTTGCAAATTGAGGCTTACTCACCTTTGGGATCAAAGATATCACAGCTTGATTCAAGGAGTTTGGACTTCCCCCTTGAAAAAACTTTGTACAGCCTCCACCATATTTCCTCCAATTATCTCTCAATTGCTCCTAAAAAATTGGCTTGCATAACCATCTCTCCCCAGGATTTGATTAGGATGAATCCCCCAAAGTGCTTATTTTAACTCCTTTTCACCAATTGGTTGGATTAAGGATGCTTGTTGTTGTATGCTTAGCACTCCATAAAAAATAGCCATGTTTTCCTCCAAGCCTTTAGTTTCCCAATAGTATCCAAGTCTGTGTATGCAGTCTTGAATTGGTGGATGACTAGTCAAGGATCACCCATATATAGTATAAGTTGATTTTATAATAAAAATCGCGACTGTAATAAGTTGCTTTTCTTTCTTTCTCTATCAACTTATGAAACTGCCCGTTTAGTTATTTGCAGGAAATGTACAACCTTACAAGTTCATAATTCCGCCAACCTGGAAACAACTTCGGATTGCGAACATCTTATCAGGCAACTACTGCCAACCCAAGTGTGCGGAGCCTTGGATAGAGGTGAAATTTGAAGATGAAAAACAGGGAAAGGTTCAGGTTGTGGCATCACCTCTGATACGCCTTACTAACAAGCCAAATGCAACTATAGAAGACATTGGCAGTCCAGAGAAGGTGATTGCTTCTCTTGGCCCTTTTGTCACAGGAAACACGTTTGATCCAGATGAGCTAATTGAAACTTCTATCGAGAAAGTTGGGGATCAGACGGTACTACTTCTCTAATCTTGGAGTGTTTTCTCTTTCGATGCCCTTCTGTCAAATACAAATTTCTTCAACTCATCCACTCATTATTGTTGTTTTGTTCTGTGCAGTATTACAAATATGTTCTAGAGACTCCGTATGCTTCGACGGGTTCACACAATCTTGCCAAGGTAACAGCTAAGGGTAGCACTGTCGTCTTATTTGTGGCCAGTGCCAACGATAAACAGTGGCCTACGTCACAGAAAACGTTGCAGTCAATTCTTGATTCCTTTCAAGTGTGACTCCTTTTCCACAAATCTTGGTTATATATGTAAGCTCAAAGAGCAACAATACATGTCGCACTTTAGCACAATTGAGGTTTAAAACCTGTGTACTTATGGAGTGAGTATTCATTCTCTACAGGTCCAGCTCGAAAGACGAAGAGGGTTTGTATTAATGTTACTCTTCTAAAATATTGAAGGAGACTATTTACTCAGGGCCTCTCCCTTACTGTCACGGGTCTCCCATTAAGGGTGCTAACTGTGCGGCCTAGCCATGCTAGAGTGTCACGACTACTGCCTAATTTTCCACATGCGTCGCACTCAGTTGGTTGCTCGCAGCACACCAAACCTTTAGAGGAACGTGGTCGATTATACAGCGGAAATACACACACGAGTTTAGATTAGGAGCATGGCTTCACACACACAAGCCAACAATGCAATACATACAAAGCCCGACAACGGGGGAGCGGACACTCGTTTTCAATATATTGCCAAATGGTAACCGGATGTGGGTAACTCGGTCCAAACTTTAGGTCCTTGTTACTTTAAAGTTGTGTTTTATTAAACAACTATGTTAAAACATATATACTATATACTAAAAGAGAACCTCCTTCGCCAAGTGTAACCCCCACACCCTCGCCAACTTTCACAAAACTTAACGCATTAACTTTTACAGTTGTTAATTGATATAGGTCGGGCCCAAATGTTTATAATGGGCTATATTAACATTGGCCCAATTGGAACATTATTGGACCATTTAACGCCACATTTATAGGGCATTAAAGGGTTATAATTAAGGTAAATAATTATTAAGGCTATGCGGTATAAATACTAGGTATGTATTCATTTTCTGTATTCATTCTATCTGGGAAACCGTGCACATACTATTTACTGACATAAGCATAAGAGGACTGGCCCTTGGGATCCCCAGGGACAATTTTATTGCAGGTCACAATCAAGGAGCTCGAGTGGGGATGACTAAGTCAGAGTTGAGTTTCTTAGTTTATGTCTATGATTACTCGAAGGAGTGAAAAGATTGAGGTTAAAAGGTACCGAAGCGGGTAACGAAGTACAGTCTAGAAGAATAGATATGATCAATCCCTAGGAGACGCAATGTATTGCGACTAGGGAGGTTCAAGTATCAGTAGTTGAGTCGAGGATGGAACATGAAAGGGTATAGATCTCAAGTGGGCCTGATCCGCGGGTTGTTGAAGTTTCTCGAGCGGATGTTGTGTGGTCCTCGAGATGCCCCAAGTTAACACGGAGCAGGGAGTCAGAAATATCGGACATGCTCAGAGCAGGCCAGCCGGTTCGCAAGATGACAGAGATGGAAGGTTCACAGAGGTTTCTGTTGATTCTTATATGGAGGAACTTACGAGTGGACTATGCAAGGGAATCAAAATATGGGAATGATAGGCTAAATCAGGATGTAGCACAAGCAGCGCATGCTGCGGCAAGATATTGAGTGTCTCATATGACGTGATGCCATCCCTACCGATAGGGACAATGGTAGCTTATCCCTACCCAACGTATGCCGGAGAGGCGTTGCAGGCACGACCTCAACCTTCTTTCCCCGATTACCCACAGGGAGTAGTGGTGTATTTGATGCCTCCACTAGCCCCATTAACCTCAGCAGTTACACTCCTAGGAGTTTAGACAGGATATGGCGTGATGACTTCTTTGGAAGTCCAGGGATATGGAAATATGGCATTGCAGAGTGTAATGGCAAATTAAGGGCCCTATATTCCTTATGGGCAGTTAGCAATCCATCCAGGGGTCATGCAGCCTTGGGCGAATTCTTGGTATATGGCTGCTCAGTCTACATACCCTATGCAGTTTGGAGGACACAAACGAGGATTGAATCTGATTGGAAGGTAACATAAATTGGCAACAGATGCAGGGGATTTACTTAAAATGGAGTTAGATAGATTGATTGGTCCAATGTGCCAGGCAGCGGGATCTCCTTTTAGCTCGGTGATAACATGGGTTCGTTGCCCTATTGATGTATAAAGCCCCCAGGGGGACTTCCTACCTACAATGGTGACATAGATCCTCGAGAGTTCATTCAAACGTTCTTAAGTTTCATGAACTCGAGGGATTTCAAAGAAAAGCTATCATGTAAATTGGTTGGGAGCTACCTTCGAGGGAAGACCTACCAAGGTGTTCATTACACTCCTATAGAGACTTCTGTGGAGCATTATTAAGTCAGTATACACAAAAGAAAAAATTTACAGAGACTTGGTTGGAGCTTTATCAAACTAAGAAAAAATTGGGAGAAAACATGGGGGCCTTTTATCATCAATGTGGATGAGAGTGTGGGACTAATAGGGACCACGAAAAATGAATTAATTCATGAATATTTGTTGAGGATGCAAGACTTGGAATTGTACAAGAAATTAAGCACGAATACCCCTAAAACCTTGCAAACTTTAGGAGGTAGTGGAGCAGTACTCGAAGGTAAAGGAGGCCACTAAGAAGAAGAGAGATAGCCTTTTAGAGAAGTCTAGAAAGAATATATTGACTCTCGAGGAAAGAGGCCAATGGAAGCAACTAGGCCTACCTTTGAGAGGTATACTCCCATGCTGCCAACACCTAGAGGAAGAACCCCTACGCATATCCTTAGCACACATAGAGGATTGTTTCGGCTGCCCACGCCTATGCAAAATACACCAAATGTGGTGATGGCCAGATGGACAACGAATCGGTATTGTGATCATCATAGGGATTATGGCCATGATACGAATGACTGTGCATATTTAAGGATAGAGATTGAAAGGTGTGAGAGAGAAGGACGGTTCCAAGGCCCAGGACCCCGGAATAATCATGTTGGGCCCCCAAGATCCAGAAATGATCGGAGGGAATGGCCGCCGTAGAAGAGGAACAACCAGAATAATGGAGGTAGGGGAAGATTCCGTGATCCAATGGTTTGAGATTGAGGACAGGAGGGGAGGCAAGAAAGGCCACATGAACAACAAAGTGGCAATCAGGAAAATAGGAATGGAGATAATCCGCCAATTCGAAAGGTAATCAACGTCATCAATGAGATCTTGGGAGAAATATCTTCGAATACTATAATGAGAGCGGGTACACAAAAGGTCCCAGTAGGAGAACCACAACATGAAAGGTTTCAGCCAAATAAGATCGTGACATTCTCGGAGGTTGACGGAGTCCCATATCAGACACCACATGCTGATCCTTTGGTACTCTCGGAGGTGAATGGAACGTCTTTAGTAAAAATGATGTTTATTGAAGTGGAGTGAAGTAATGTTCGTGGATTATTTTGATCAGTTGGATATAGGGCGCGATAATCTGATGGAGTCAACCTTGCCTTTATCTAGCTTGACAGGAAACCCCGTATTTCCTCTAGGGGAGATAACCATGTCGGTTTGAGTATCTGATGGCGACAAAGGGGCAACAATATATTGTAATTTTACAGTCATTAACGTCCCTTCCCCCTAAATGTGATCCTCATAAGGCCGTGGATGTGCCAGGCTTTAGCAGTCTGGTCACCTTATCATCCTATGATGAAATTTCCAACTGATATGGGGATAGCTTCTATTCGAGGAGATTAGAGTGGCTCGAAAATGCAACCTTATAGCGGTGAGAGAGGCAAAGAGACAGAGGAATGTGGCTTCAGTAAATGGAGAGATTGGCCCAGCGGACATAGTACAAATGCACATTCAGATGCTGGAACGGAAGCTATTGGAAAATTGATGCCTGAGAGCGTCAAAGAAAAATTGAGTAACTTGTTGGAGATATATGGTGATGTCTTTTCTTGGAATACTTCTGACCTCATAGGAATACCCTCGAACCTGACAGTGCATAAGTTGAATATTGATTCTTCAATAATACCAGTGAAACAGAAAAGAAGGGTGTTTGCCCCTGATTAAGGCCATCAAGGAAGAAGTTTAGAAGTTATTGATAGCGGATGTCATCAAAGAGGTGTTCTACCCTGAGTGGATAGCTAATCCAGTTATGGTCCCGAGGACTGAATAGATGTTGTCCCAAGGACAGCTACCCTTTGCCACCAGTTGATAAGTTTGTAGAATCTATTGTTGGATATCAAGTCCTAGCCTTCTTTGATGCACATAAAGGGTATCATCAAGCACTTATGACAGAGGAAGATAAGGAGAAAATACATCATTTATCACTGATATGGGTACTTATTGCTACAAGAAGATGTCGTTTGGGCTCAAGAACACTGGGGCAACCTATCAGCGATTAGTTGATAAGATATTTAAAGAGCAGATTGGAAGAAATATGGAAATTTATGTAGATGACATGATTTTTGAAAAGCATAAGCTATAAAGAATTCTTGGTAGATTTGGAAGAAACTTTCGAGAAGCTTCAAGGGGAAAACTTAAAGTTAAATCTGACTAATGTGTTATTGTATCCGAGAGGGGTATATGTTAACCCCAAGAAGGTTGAAGCTTTAATGAGAATGAAAAGTCCAAAAACATTGAAGGAAGTACAAAAACATACAGAATCTCTAGCAGCGTTGAGTAGATTCCTCTCAAAAGGAGCAGAAAGGCATATACCCTTCTTTGATGTCCTTCGAGGGGCTAATAAGTTCGAGTGGACAGAGAGGTGTGAAGAAGCATTCAAGCCTACCCTCGTGAAGCCCGAGAGGGGGGAGACGTTGTACTTATACATTTCTGCCTCACCCTTGGAAATCAGTGCAATTTTGATAAGAGAGAGAGAGAGCACAACATCCCATTTATTTTGTAAGTTGAGCCTTGCAAGGGTCGGAGACGAGGTACACAACTCTCGTGAGATTGATATTAGATTTAGTGCATGCAGCTCGAAGATTGCATCCTTATTTTCAGGGGCATACAATAGTTTTTCTCACGAATCATCCAATCAGGAAAATTCTATTAAAACCAGAGGGTTCTGGGAGAGTGATGAAGTGGGTTGTCGAATTAGAAGTGCATGATATTCGATATCAACCTAGAGTTGCGATCAAGGGTCAATCGCTTGTAGATTTTATAGTGGAAACCTCAGAACCCATCCAGTACGAAGACCCCCCTCGAGAGGAGGAGGTTCGAAAGAAAGAGGTTTAGAAGCTGTATGCAAATGGTTCCTCACATTTGGGTGGTAGTGGGGTTGGGGTACTACTCACCAATCCTGATGGTAAATACTACCCCTAAGCATTGCACTTCGCGTTTAAGGCCGCGAATAATGATGCTGAGTATGAGACCCCGACAACTGGACTGCGATTAGCTAAAGAACTGAAGGTGGAAAATTTACAGTGATTCTTAGATAGTGGTTCAACAGGTGAATGGGGAATATGAAGCCAGAGAACGCAATCTACAGAGGTACCTAAAGGTGGTGAAAAACTTGTTGAAAAGTTTCAGATCACATACTCTAACACAGGTCCCAAGGAAAAACAAGCACAAAGTAGATTTTGAGAGGGCTGAGGCCATCAAGGAAGAAGTTGAGAAGTTATTGATGGCGGATGTCATCAAAGAGGTGTTCTACCCCAAGTGGATAGCTAATCCAGTTATGGTCCCGAAGCATGATGGAGCCTGGCGGATGTGCATAGATTTCACTGTTCTGAATGGATGCTGTCCCAAGGACAACTACCCTTTGCCACCAATTGATAAGTTAGTAGAATCTATTGTTGGATATCAAGTCCTAGCCTTCTTTGATGCACATAAAGGGTATCATCAGACACTTGTGACAGAGGAAGATAAGGAGAAAACTTCATTTATCACTGATATGGGTATTTTTTTTTTATGAAAGTTTTGTATATAGATCAAATCAAACCAAAAGATTTTTTAGGCTATCACTCCTAGCCTTTTACAAGAAAAAATCCCTATCAAAACTTGCTATTTAAAATCAAACAAACAACCAGCTCTATATTCTATATAGGCTCATATTCAAAATTTTCTTTCCATCTCTTGTTGCTCCTCCATTTGCATTCAGCTTCAACTTGGGTAGCCAAGGTCTCCATCTTCAAATCTTCTTGGCAAAAGATCCTCTTGTTCCTTTCATTCCATATTCTATACAAGGCACTAGTAATCTTCATCAACATCAAGTCTTGCCTTCTTCTTACCATCACCAACAAACATCTTTTTACTTGCCTCATGTTGCTCATATCCCTCAACTTCAAAATTTTCATCAACCCCCTAGTGTATGTACAACTCGAAAACAAATGGGTTGCTGTCTCATCCACCTCATCACATAAACTACAACTTTGTTGTGTCTTCAAAATCCCAAATTTTTGCAATCTATCAACCGTGGGCAGCCCTCCCTTCAATAGGATCCATAGGAAAATTCTATGCTTGGGTAAAATGTTTTTGTCCCAAATTACCTTCGCATAGTCCCTCTTGTTTCCTCCCTTCATTTCATCATACACCATCCTTGTCTTCAACTTGCCTTCCTTGTCCAAACAACTCCCAAGGGTTTGGAAGTGTTTATCTTTCAATTTGCACAACATCTTCCAATGCCAACTAGAACTTACCCCTCCTTTGCTTCCTTGTAGACATCCACCCTTTATGTAGTATGCTTGAATCCACCTTACCCAAAGAATGTCTTTCTTTGAGTTTAAATCCCACAATTGCTTACATAGTGCTGCCTTGTTCCAAATGGAAGGATCTCTAATCCCCAATCCTCCAAAATTTTTGCTTCTACAAATTGTGTCCCAAGAGATAGGAGTATAACCCCTTTTCCCTTCTTCTCTTCCCCACAAAAAAATCTACAAATTTTCACAATCTCCTTATGAACACCCTCAGGTATACTTAGTATACTAGCCCAAAATCCAGCTATACTTAGTAAAACCGAATTTGGCACCTTCCCTGCATAAGAAAGAACACTTGAATTCCAACTATGCAATTTTCTTCTAATTTTATCCACCATTTTCTCACAATCTTGCTTCCTCCACTTCACGTTAGACAAAGGCAGCCCCAAATATTGCATAGGAAAATCCCCTCTTGTTACATTTAACACTCCAGCTAATAAGTCTTTCTCCTCTTCATCCATTCTAGAAAAATAAATTCTAGATTTTTGCTCACTTATTGCAAGACCCGAGACCTCCATAAACCTCTTCAAGCAACCTTTTACACCCTCCATGGATTTTTGGTTTGCTCCACAAAAGATAAGCAAATCATCAGCAAACAACAAAGTATGCACACCAACCTTTTTGCATCTTTGGTGGAATTTTATGTGCTGCACCTTGTACTCCTTTGCCATCATTCTTGTAAGGTACTCCATGCTCAAAACAAACAACAAGGGGGATAGAGGATCCCCTTGTTTAACTCCTCTTCTACCCATGAATCCTTCAGAATACCTCCCATTCAAAACCAAACAAAATGATGACTTCATTGTACTTCTCTTGATCCAATATATCAACCCGGGGAACTTTAAAACCTCAAGCCATTTAACAAGAAATTTCCAGCTTATACAATCAAAGGCTTTGCTAATATCCACTTTAACAACACAACTTCTCTTCATGCCATCAACATTGTACTTATGCAACAATTCTTGTGTTAAAAGGATGTTGTGTGATATGTGCCTACCTTTCACAAAAGCACTTTGATTCTCACTAATCAAACAAGGCAGCACCTCACAAAGTCTTGCACAAATTACTTTGGTTATCACTTTATAAAGTATGGAGCAACAAGCAATAGGCCTATAATCACATGCATATTGAGGTTGACTCGCCTTTGGGATCAAGGATATCACTGCTTGATTCAAAGAGTTTGGAATTTCTTCCCCCTTGAAAAAACTTTGTACGGCCTCCACCATACTTATTCCAATTATCTCCCAATTGCTCCTAAAAAATTGGCTTGTATAACCATCTCTCCCCGGGCTTTTGTCAGGATGAATCCCCCAAAGTGCTTTCTTCACCTCCTTTTCACCAATTGGTTGGATTAAGGATGCTTGTTGTTGTATGCTTAGAACTCCACCAAAAATAGCCAAGTTTTCCTCCAAATCTTTAGTTTCCCAATAGACTCCCAAATGGCTTTCATAGTGTCTCTTCAAATGTTCTTCAATCTGGTCTACATTGGATAGTAATCTACTCCCCTCCTTTTTGTTCAAAATTTGGTTCTTGTATTGCCTTGTTCTCATAGAAGCATAAAACAACTTTGTAGGCCTATCCCCCTCATGAAGCCATTGCAATTTAGCTCTTTGTTGCAAGAACTTGCATTCAGCCTCCTCCAATTCTTCAAGCACTTTCCTTGCATCAAATTCCACCCTTTGCCTCCTTTCATCCCTTGGTTCTTCATTCAACCTCTCTTGTGCCAAAAGCCATTCCTTCTTAGCCTTCTCCACCCTTTCTCCAATCTTAGAGAACTCCCTTCTATTAAGCCTATTCAAAGGTTTTTCCATGTCTTCAAGAAGCTTTCCAAAATCCTTCATTGTGCTCACCTTCCTCCAAACAGCTTGGATTGTCCCCTTGAAATGTGGTGAGGCCTCCCACATATTGAAATATTTGAAGCTCCTCCTCTTCTTCTTGTCTTCCTTATGCCAACTCAAAATGATAGGATGGTGGTCCGAGAGTGTGTCCGGTTTTACCTCACAAAAGGCTTGGCCAAGCCTCCTTACCCACTTTTGGTTTACAATGCCCCTATCAATTTTGCTTTGTATAAACTCCCCCACTTCCCTTCTATTGCTCCAAGTAAACATTTGGCCAATAGTTTTAATTTCAACCATCAAACTAGCCTCTATCACGCCTTGGAAATCCAAGACTTCCTTTTCTTCAACATCGTTTCCACCTTCTCTATCCCCAAAATCCAAGGGAGAGTTAAAATCTCCTATGATCAGCCATGGTTTATCATATCTACTCCCTTGCCCCTTTAGGAACTCCCACATTGGTTTTCTCTTTTCAATGGTGTTATGGCCATACACCACCGTCAAGAAGAATTTCAAGTTATTGCTCCTAGTCAACCCATCAAAATCCATCCATTGATCCCCAACATTCAACACCTTCATATCATAAAAATCAGCCCTCCAACCTAGCCAAATTCTCCCCCCTACAACATTCCCATTTGTTATCAACTCCCAACCAAGCCCTATTCTCCCCCACACTTTTTTTTGGTTTTCTTCTTTTACTTTAGTTTCCAACAGCCCCAAACAACCTATATGATTAAGCATACAAAACTTTTTCACCCTCCTATGCTTCTCACATTTATTCAAACCCCTAACATTCCAACAAGCAAATCTACTATTCATAAGGAGGGTCGGATAAGAGAGTATACCCATTACCTTCACTCCTTGAACTCCTCGGATCTTCTTCTTTCTTCCTTGCTGCCCTTATTCCTTTCTCTACCATTTTGAACTCAATCACCTCCCCTAGCAGCCCTTTAACTTCCCTTTGCTGCTCTTTAGCATCCCTTTGCTGCCCCTTAACATCTTTCACTCCATCTTGCTTCTCATCTTCTTTCACAATCCTCCCAATTGGCACATAAATCCTCCTATTTGTTTGACGTTTTTCAGGTCCATTTTCCTTCCTACACACCTCCTCATTATGCCCAATCATCTCACATTTTCCACATTTAGTTGGCTTCCATTCAAAACAGATTTGTTGGCTAACAATCACCTTGTTTTCATTAAGGTAAATCAACTTATCCGGAAGGGTATCACTTATCATCACCTCAACTTGCACCCTTGCAAAATCCAGCCTCTCCTTCTCTTGTGTTGCTCTATCAAGATTCAAAGGCTTCCCAAGTGGACTTACTATCTTACTTATGAGTTTTGGTTGCCAATACTTCAATGGCAATCCGGGGAGCTGAATCCAAACCGGGACAACATTAGGTTCTTCAATCACACCTTCTTCATTTCAATCTTTCATTAAAACGGATTTCCCATCAAAGAACACCACTCCTTTCTCCAAAACAACCTCTTTATGCTCCTTACTTTGAAATTTAACCATAAAAACTCCTGAATTTAGAAGCCATACCTTGTTGATTCTTCTTCCCCAAATCCGAAAAAAGAACCCCTCCATGACTTTGAATGGTGGGTTGCTGCCCAAAACCTTGCACATAATAGTAGTCTCCCATTGCTTTGAGCTTTCTTCCACCTCCTCCATGGTGATTTCACCCATAAACAGCCCATCTATCTCCACGGGTTGGTAATATTGGATCTCCGTCGAGCTAGATTTGAGTATAAAACTCCAAGATCTGACCTCCTTCTTGCTCTCCTCCTCCACTTCTTCACTCCAAACAATTTTTCTCCCTTCTTTAGAGCTGCTGAAATTCGAAATTGAACACTCATTTTTTGCTTCTTCAAAAACTTCTTTTTCTTCCACTCCTTGGCTTTTAGCTTCTTTAGGGCCTGAAAGTGACTGGTCAAGAACACTCTTCAGCCCTATTTTGTTTTTTCCCTTGCCCTCATCCTTCAGCAAAGCCAAGCTGATCACCTCCACCTTCAAAACCGTTTTTCTCTCCTTTGATTGTTGTGTTTTCCCTTTATTCTTAGTGTTAGATGTCCTCATGGTGTGAGGATGGCAAATTCAAAAGAGAATTACCAGATCTGAAATAAGAAAAAGGGAAGAACACCCATACTATGTGAAAATCACCCCTAGCACTTTAGAGAGTAGTTGCATGATATTTTTTTATCCTACTGATATGGGTACTTATTCCTATAAGAAGATGTCGTTTGGGCTCAAGAACACTGGGGCAACCTATCAGCGATTAGTTGATAAGATATTTAAAGAGCAGATTGGAAGAAATATGGAAATTTATGTAGATGATATGCTTTTGAAAAGCATAAGCTATGAAGAATTCTTGGTAGATTTGGAAGAAACTTTCGAGAAGCTTCAAGGGGAAAACTTAAAGTTAAATCTGACTAATGTGTTATTGTATCTGAGAGGGGTATATGTTAACCCCAAGAAGGTTGAAGCTTTAATGAGAATGAAAAGTCCAAAAACATTGAAGGAAGTACACAAACTTACAGAATCTCTAGTAGCGTTGAGTAGATTCCTCTCAAAAGGAGCAGAAAGGCATATACCCTTCTTTGATTTCCTTCGAGGGGCTAATAAGTTCGAGTGGACAGAGAGGTGTGAAGAAGCATTCAAGCCTACCCTCATGAAGCCCGAGAGGGGGGTGACGTTGTACTTATACATTTCTGCCTCACCCTTTGCAATCAGTGCAATTTTGATAAAAGAGAAAGAGCACACCATCCCATTTATTTTGTAATTCGAGCCTTGCAAGGGTCGGAGAGGAGGTACACAACTCTCGTGAGATTGATATTAGATTTAGTGCATGCAGCTCGAAGATTGCATCCTTATTTTCAGGGGCATACAACAGTAGTTCTCACGAATCATCCAATCAGGAAAATTCTATTAAAAGCAGAGGGTTCTAGGAGAATGATGAAGTGGGTTGTCGAATTAGGAGTGCATGATATTCGATATCAACCTAGAGTTGCGATCAAGGGTCAAGAGCTTGTAGATTTTATAGTGGAAACCTCATAACCCATCTAGTATGAAACCCCCCTCGAGAGGAGGAGGTTCAAAAGAAAGAGGTTTGGAAGTTGTATGCAAATGGTTCCTCACATTCGGGTGGTAGTGGGGTTGGGGTACTACTCACCAGTCTTGATGGTAAAGACTACCCCTACGCATTGCACTTCGCGTTTAAGGCCACAAATAATGATGCTGAGTATAAGACCCCGACAACTGGACTGCGGTTAGCTAAAGAATTGAAGGTGGAATATTTACAGTGATTCTTAGATAGTGGTTCAACATGTGTGAATGGGGAATATGAAGCCAGAGAACACAATCTACGGACGTACCTAAAGGTTGTGAAAAACCTGTTTAAAAGTTTCAGATCACATACTTTAACACAGGTCCCAAGGGTAAACAAGCACAAAGTATATGCTCTTAGTAAGTTTGCTTCTTCAGACCCAAAGACAGTTGGTCATAGAAACTTAAACAAACAAAGCTTCGAGGAACCTGTTGTTATGGTAAGCGAGGAGGAAGATACTTAGATGTCTACTATTGTGAACTACCTTCGAGAGGGAGATTCGCCTGAGAACGAGAACAAGGCTAGAAAGATAAGGTTGAAGGCACCGAGATACGTGGTGCAGGAAGGAGTATTGTATAGGTCATCTATACAACCATTACTTCTATGTGTTACCCCTTATGAAGCAAACTATCTGATATGGGAGGTTCATGAAGAAACATATGGTAGTCATCTGGGGGCTCGATTGGTGGCGAGAAGGATCATTTGAGCGGGGTACTACTGGCCAATAATGTTTGATCATGGGAACAAATACATACAGGCTTGTTACCAGTGCTAGAAACATGCTCCCATAATCCACATTCCGTAGGAAGAGATGAAAAATATTTATAGTTCATGGCTATTCAATAAGTGGGGGATCAATCTGGTAGAACCTTTTCTTGAAGCCCCAGGGAAGTTCAAGTACCTTATAATGGATGTTGATTATTTCACGAAGTGGGTCGAGGCCGAGCCTTTAACGAACATAAGTGGAAAGAGAGTCATTGCATTCTGTTGGAAGAATATTATATGGCACTTTGGGATTCACAAGGACAATAATTACTGATAATGGAACGTAATTCGCCCAATACCCATTCTAAAGGTGGTGTAAAGCGTATAAGATTCAACAAAAGGTGAAGGCAGTATATCATCCTCAAGCTAATGGCCAGGTAGAAGTAACCAATCAGACGATAGTCAATGGCATTCGAGCTAGGCTCAAGGGGGGCAGAAGGAAACTGGATATGCGAGATACAGAATGTTTTATGGGTGAGCCGGGCAGCCGAATCTTCTGCCACTGGTGAAAAATCCTAAAACTTGGTGCATGGTTTGGAGGCAGTAATTCTTGCGGAGATAGGAGTTCCCAGTCCGAGGTTGATTGCTACAACAAATGAGACAACTAATCAGGAAATCGCTGCCTAGACCTTGATATGGTGGAAGAGAGACGGGAGATGGCATCCCTACATAAAGCCAGGGTAAAAGAGAGGTTAAAACGATATCATGATAGAAGGGAAAAGAAAGTGTTGTTTAGCCCAGGAGATTTGGCGATGAGGAAAAATGAGAAAAGTCGCCGGGAACCTGAAGGGAAATTGGCTGCTAACTGGGAAGGACCCTAGAAAGTGGTCGAAACACATCCAGGAGGTAGCTATGTCCTCGAAGCCATGGATGGAGTTTGAGTGCCTCAAAGATGGAATATTACTAATTTGAGGAAATATTACCAGCTTTGAAGACACGGGTGGTATGCTGATAAGCGGCACTCTGTACCCTATTTGCAGCTTCGGCTGATGATTGAGTGATATGCAGATAAGCGGCACTCTGTACGATAATTCCAGCTAAGGTTGATGAGTTGAGTGAAAAGATGATTGATGGTAATACTAGCTAAGACTGATGAACGAGTGAAATGGTGATAAGTGGCACTCTCATAGTACTCTTGTAATCATGATTACTTATCTAGTGGAACTATTCTTGCAGGATGAAGGTGGAAACACCTAGCCTGGGTAAAATTTCTTTTGTTCTCGTATTTTACAATTTCCTTTAACTATAATGGCTGTTCACGTTAAATCATAGGAGGATCAAGTGAAATGCTGATACGTGGCACTCATGGCAAATCCTCGTACTCATATACTTAATGATTCGAGTAATGGAGAATGATGATAAGCAGCTTGAACCCCATTCAGGCCCATTAGGTCCTTTGAACACTGTCTCGCGCCAAAAAAAGGCAATCTGATATACTATGTCTTTGGACTATCCTATCTCATTCGCCTAACTGGGGTAGTTCGTGAAGTTAATCTTTGCCAAGGTTGAAATTTACAATCTAATTGAGTGATGTCAACCAAACTAGTGTCAATTACATTGTGATGACAAACTTATAAACTTTAATATATACAAGGTACATTGTACATTGAATCGTTGGTATACAGCAAAAGTATGCTCGAAATACAAGAACTCAAACAATAGCATGGAGAAAATCTATCAATTTGGCTGAAGGGGCCAACTTTCCTAATCTTACTTCTAATTTCTCAAGTTCTTCCATCTTAATGCCAGTTGCACGCTCAACAAATCCAAACATGCATAGAGCATTTGCCAACTTGGCAAACCAGTTGTGAGGAGCTTGTTGAAATTCGTAAAGAGATTTATGAAGTTGTTAGACAAGGTCGGGGCATTTTATAACCAAGAGGAGGCGCATGAAAACCTCTTTGTGAAGATTGCCTGTAGAAAAGCATTATGGGCGTCCATCTGAAGAAGTTCCCAACCACGATTGACTGCAACAGATAGAAATAGGCGAACTGAACTCATCTTCGCAACTGGAGCAAATGTCTCAGTTTAGTTTGTTTCCTCAATATGACGATTTCCAAAAACCACTAGATGAGCTTTGTGAGGTCAAGTCAATTGAGCCATCAGATTTGAACTTGGTACGATAAACCCATTTGCACCCAATTATAGTCTTATCCGCAGGAAGAGAATCCATAGTCCAAGTCTCATTTCGCTTGAGAACATTAATCTTATCAGCCATAGCATCATGCCAATGAGCATGCTTCGATGCCTCAGAATAAGTGGTAGGATTTGCACTAGAAGTTACTGCATGATGTGTCTTTTGTCATCTACAGCTTTGGGTTTTACCTCTAAATTCTCTTAGGAGATCTAAGAGTGACTTTTATGTTCTTGTGATTTTTCTAAGTGGATTTTGTGTTATAGGGCAATAACATCGAGACTTGAATACCATAAAGCTCATCTTTTTGAAGACTTGAAGACTTGAAGATTTTAAGAGAAGATAAGTGGAGAGGAAGCTAGAAGATAAGAAGAAGAAAGAAAATCAAAATGCTATTTTTGGCATCCGTCTCGGCTCGTGAAGATCTTGTCATGAGTCATGAACGATAGGTCATGATTCATTTGTCCTTTTTATTGTACTATAAATAGCAAACTTTATCCTCTCTCTTTTGACTCTTATCCCCCCCCCCCCAATTTCTGCAAGCAAAAACCCTAATTTCTTTACTTTTCATCTTAGTTTTATCTTAGATTATGTTTGGTTTGTTGTTGACTGTTAGTATGACTTCTAGTAGCTAAACTAATCACTTGGGAGCAATTGATTGAAGCTTCCAAACCCATGTAGTGAGATTCTATTTTACTCTATCATAAGCATTTATTGTTTAGCATTTATTGTGCCATTAATGTTGAGTTTTACTTTATTTATGTTATGGGATTTTTGAGAATAGGAAATGTTTGTATGATTGAAGTGTTAGGGTTTTAGGAAAGTGTACAATTTCTTAGCTCTTTGGCATGAAAATCCAAGAACATGGAATCAGAACTTCTTGTTGTGTAATGTGATGTGAATCTTGCTAGATGAGATGTTATTGTGGATTGTTATCATATTTTTCATATGGTAGCAATGAAAGGTTGAGTCTTGAATATTGATTGTTGTAGGTTTGACCTATTAAATGCTTTGTTTGATTAAATAGCTATGCATTTGGTAGAATGCTTGTTGTTATCAAATATATGGCTCTCGTGTATAATGCCATTGATAAAATATCTTTATGGTCGGTGAACGACTAAAGTGTTTATTATTGAGGTTTGCAAATGGCCGTTGAACGTCTTTGTGAATTACTATTAAGAAGAAATAGCCGTTGATCTTCAAAATGGAAGTGATAGCATTCCCCATGGACATTATTAAATGAGAATGAATGAGTGAATGAATTTAGGATCTATAAGAGGTTTGGAAGTGAAGATCAATTGCCCCTAAGGCTTTGTCATTGTTGATTTCATCATCTTTTTTAGCATTGTTGCCTTATATATACATATAAGTTTTGTGAATGATTAGCATTGTTACCTTGCTTTGCTATCTATTTGTCTTTTAATTCATAGTTTAGGAAAAACCAACCCCCCAACCCCTCCTCTTTAATTGCTTATACATGTATATATATATATATATATATATATATATATATATATCTACTCTAGTATCTACCTTATATGTTTAAACCCTTAGGAAGATCACGCTTCTTCGTGGATGACCCCAATTTTCCACCATCTACTTAACTATACCTAAGTAAGCATTTAGGGCTTATAAATTGTATATTTGAGGGGAAGATGCATTTATTTTTAAGTGTTTGGACATATTATGTGTGAACAAGTTCTAGTTGTGAATACATGTTAGTTTGTTTTTATTTTGGTTTTTAGTTGATTTGTGATTTTCGCTTGGCTTGGAGACATATTGTTCAAGTTCTTGGTGTATGGGTTCATAGACAATCCTCTTCACAAGAACCCCTACACTACGACCCTGAGTTAGAGTTGAATTTGAAAAGGGCTAGGAGGCTTTCTTTGAAAAGTGTGAATAATACCCCCTCCTAGTTACCATTTTGTGGAACCTTCTACTTCCATGGAGCACCAAGATGAGAGAATGTGGAAGGACCTCAACATCCTCACATCCAAGGAGGAGGTATTTGTTTGAGGCAAGTCCCATTGAGGGAGACTATGGCCCTTACCCTTGAGCAACAACTGATGTGCATCACTTATCCGACGGTTGGGCCTAATGGGAACCTTGACCTAAAGTCCGGATTGATACACTTGCCACCCTCATTTTTTGGTAGGCAAGGGGAGAATTCCAACAAACATCTCTCCAACTTTCACATGGTGTGTGGTGGTATGATTTCCAAAGGAGTAGATGAAGACCTATACAAGTTGAAGGTTTTTCCATTCTCACTGAGGGATGCCGCAAGGGATTGGCTCCACTACCTACCACCTGGGAGCATCAAAACTTGGCTTGAAATGAAGAAGAAATCTTGCCAAGTACTTCCTGGCCTCAAAGTCCGCCGCCTTGAAGAAGGACATTATTTACATACTCCAATGGCATGAAGAGTCATTCAATGACTATTGGGAGAGGTTCAAGTAGCTTCTCTCAAGTTGTCCTTATCATAGCTATTTAGAGGGGGATTTGGTCTACTATTTTTACAACGGTCTTCTTGATAAGGAGCAAAGGCTAGTGAGGGGATCTTGTGGTGGTTATATTGGGAACAAGACTTCGAGGGTGGCTATGGAGCTCTATGAGGAGTTAGCCGAGGAGTTGAGGAATTTTAGTGCAAGATCCGATTTGAGGAGAAAAAATCCCAACAACACAAGTGCTCCTTCCAACAATGGAAAGCTCGAAGACCAAGTCTCGGCATTCACTCCAAGGTCAATTCTTTGATGACACAATCCAGAAACAAACCACATGTGAAATCTTGTGAGATTTGTTCTTCACCACATCATACAGATGCATGCCCGAGTTTGCAAAATGATCATGTGGCGGAGGTGAATGTTGTGGATTTCAAGGAGGCCAGGGATATCAAGGTGAGCAAGGTAATCAAGGAAATCAAGGTACCAAGGTGGCCAAGGCTACCAAAACTGGCCTTACACTGCGGGTAATCGAGATCACCCGAATCTCCGTTATGGAAATTCCCAAGGAGGTCAAATGCTCAGCCTTATAGCCCTCCTCAACAACAATACCGGTCTCCACAAAAAAACTTCCCAAGGCTCCAAGACAAGCCATGTGATCAAGGCTACAATTCGGGCTTGTCAAAAGATGAAGTGATGCAAGCCATTGGGAGATTGAGTATACGTGCAGAGAAGGACGACAAATTCCAAGAGAAGACCGAGTCAAGCATCAAGATCTTGGAGACTCAAGTGAGCTAAATAGCTCAAGCCTCAGATGGAGACATTGGAAAAGGGAGTTTTTCCTTCCCAACCAGTGCTTAACCCTAAACAAATTGTGAGTGCAATCTCATTGAGGAGTTGAAAGGAAGTGAAGGAGCCCCAAGGCAAGATTGTTTTTGAGCGGGTGATTGGAAAAGAGGAAAATCGTGAGGAGGCTGAAGAGTTGGCCAAAGAGAAAGTGAACAAAGGAAACGAATTTGAGGAGGAGGCCATTGTGGCAAGGTCGGGATCAAACCTCGAGACCTCATCCCCTCCTCATAAAAGAAGCAAAGTAATGGGGATCCCTATTATGTGCCAGCGTCACCATTTTCGGAGGCATTGAAGGATAGGAGGACAAAGGAGGACAAAGGAGGACAACAAGGACATCTACGAAGTCTTTCGTAGATGCGAGGTAAACATTCCACTCTTGAATGCTATAAATCAAATTCTTACTAAATTTCTTAAGAAATTGTGTATCGTTAATAGGAAACAACAATTGAAGAGTAAGAAAAATAGGGGAAAGAGTGAATATATCTCTGCCATGTTTGATGATGAATAATTACCTCCTAAATGTGATGATCCTGGAATGTTTACAATCCCTTGTGTGATAGGAGGAAAATGTGTTAACAAGGCCATGCTATAATTAGGTGCTTCCATTAATGTGATTCAATATTCTTTATATGAGAGTCTAGATCTGGGCACTTTGCACAAAAATGAGGTTGTTATCAAACTAGCCTATCACTCTGGTACATACTCAAAATGTATTGTGAAGGATGTGTTGGTGAAGGTGGGATCTTTAACAATCCCCGCCAATTTTTATGTTCTTGAAATGGAGGGTGGTAATCATGCTAAACCTATTCTCTTAGGTAGGCCATTTTAAAGACTTCAAGGACAATAATCGATGTGCATAAAGGAACCTTAACCATGGAGTTTAATGGGCGGAAACTATAATTTAACACTAACAATTCAATCCTTCATCCTAGTAAATACCATTCTTGCTAAGCTAATAATGTTGTTAATTATGAAGAGGGAGATGTGTTTGAGCCCAAAGATGTTAGTTCCTTGAATGTTGCCTTAGACGATGATGTGAATTGTGTTTCTATTGCAAATGTTGTTAGTACTAACTTGAAGGAAAACAATGATGATGAAGACTTTCTTGGGGAGGCAACCTCCAACAACCCTCATGTATCCACGGGAAAGCCGACAAAAGTGGGTTTTTTTTTATGAAAGTTTTGTATATAGATCAAATCAAACCAAAAGATTTTTTTAGACCATCACTCCTAGCCTTTTACAAGAAAAAACCCTATCAAAACTTGCTATTTAAAATCAAACAAACAACCAGCTCTATATTCTATCTAGGCTTATATTCAAAATTTTCTTTCCATCTCCTGTTGCTCCTTCATTTGCATTCAGCTTCAACTTGGGCAGCCAAGGTCTCCATCTTCAAATCTTCTTGGCAAAAGATCCTCTTGATCCTTTCATTCCATATTCTATACAAGGCACTAGTAAGCTTCATCAACATCAAGTCTTGCCTTCTTCTTACCATCATCAACAAACATCTTTTTACTTACCTCATGTTAGAGTGGGTTGGAGTGCAAACCACCACCGGAAGTTCTTAAAATGTTTATCTTTTGGAGAAGGGGAGAGAAACCCCGATTGCTCATTCAATTGAGTTCACCGTGGAGCAAAGGGGGAGTTATTGAGCATGTTGGATGAACATGAGAAAACCCTAGCCATTGTGCGCCAATTCTTGTTTGGGGATAATGTGGATCCCAAATGTTTTGTCCTGGATCGAGGAAAGGAGATTGAGTTCCTCGGCTCATTTTGTGAATAACTCCAAGTAGGGGGAGTAAGTCGTGCCGACGACATTAAACAAACTTTGTTTTGATCATCCGAATCGTCATTCATGACTTTCCGTTGATGTTGTTTCAATTATGTTTTTGTCGTTATTTTCATTATTTTGTCTTGGTCTTTTCACGGGTGTGTTTTTCCTGATTTTGTAGCAATTTGAAGAGCATGGAACTGGATGTGTGGAAAGAAAGAAGGCATGAAGAAAGTGAGAAAAGCTTGGACATTTTGGTAAATTCAAAAAAAATTCTAAGTATGGGGAAGGTCTGCTTGTCGCGAATCGCGACATAAGCATCGTGATTTGTGACTAGATCGGGAATATTTTTAAAAATTGTGAGTTCCCACACCTAAAATTCGCGAGTCGGAAAAGGATTTTTGTACATCGCAACAAAACCTCACATGTCGCAATAGTTTTGTAGCATGTCACAACCAATTTAGAGAAAATTCTGAAATTTTGAGCTCACAATCCAACTTTTATCCACGACAATATTGTCTTGCGTCGCGACAGGACATCGAGATTCGCGACACTTTTGTCGCACGTCGTGAGCAAATTTGAAGAAATTATAAAATTTTGAGCTTACAGTCCAACATTTTGCGAGTCATGACAATATTGTCTTGCATCGCGACAGAAAAGTGCGAGTTGCGACACCATTTTTGTGAATTGCGACATCTGGATTGACTTTTGGAACATGTTTGACTTCTTGATCGCAAGTCTCATCCATGGCTTCGCGACTCATGGCACCTGTCCAGAGGGTTTTTAAAACTTCGGAACCCATCATCTTCCTCACCATTCTTTCACCCATCTCCGCCGTTCTCCGCCATTCTTCTGCCATTTCTCCACCAATCCACCCAAAAACTCCTCTTCGTTTAGCCGAAAATCATTCCCCCAACAATCCCCACCCCTTTTCTAATCCAAAAACACCCAAATCCGCCCAAAATTTTGAAATTTCCACAAACCCTAGGTTTTGGGAATTTTCAAATTTCCCTTGATTGAAACTAGGAATTTTGTGGACTTGTTCTTCTTATCGTCCTACACTCCTATTTAGTACGATTCCTTATTTATTTTGTGATTGAATTGTGATATTTGTAATGTTTTTGTAATTGGTACATGGATTGGGATTGATTGATAGCATGTTCATCGCATCATTTTGGGTATGAAAATAGTGGGTGTTACTTATTCTTTTTTTTATGAAAGTTTTGTATATAGATCAAATCAAACCAAAAGATTTTTTAGGCTATAACTCCTAGCCTTTTACAAGCAAAAACCCCTATCAAAACATGCTATTTAAAATCAAACAAATAACCAGCTCTATATTCTATCTAAGCTCATATTCAAAATTTTCTTTCCTTCTCTTGTTGCTCCTCCACTTGCATTCAGCTTCAACTTGGGCAGCCAAGGTCTCTATCTTCAAATCTTCTTGGCAAAAGATCCTCTTGTTCCTTTCATTCCATATTCTATAAAAGGAACTAATAAGCTTCATCAACATCAAGTCTTGCCTTCTTCTTAGCCTCTCTTGTGCCAAAAGCCATTCCTTCTTAGCCTTCTACACCCTTTCTCCAATCTTAGAGAACTCCATTCTATTAAGCCTATTCAAAGGCTTTTCCATGTCTTCAAGAAGCTTTCCAAAATCCTTCATTGTGCTAACCTTCCTCCAAACCGCTTGGATTGTCCCCTTGAAATGTGGTGAGGTCTCCCACATATTGAAATATTTGAAGCTCCTCTTCTTCTTCTTATATTCCTTATGCCAACTCAAAATGATAGGATGGTGGTCCAAGAGTGTGTCCAGTTTTACCTCACAAAAGGCTTGGCCAAGCCTCCTTACCCACTCTTGGTTTACAATGCCCCTATCCATTTTGCTTTGTATCAACTCCCCCACTTCCCTTCTATTGCTCCAAGTAAACATTTGGCCAATATTTTTAATTTCAACCAACAAACTAGACTCTCTCACATCTTGGAAATCCAAGAATTCCTTTTCTTCAACTTCGTTCCGACCTTCTCTATCCCCAAAATCCAAAGGAGAGTTAAAATCTCCTATGATCAGCCATGGTTTATCATCTCTACTCCCTTGCCCCTTAAGGAACTCCCACATTGGTTTCCTCTTTTCAATGGTGTTGTGGCGATACACTACCGTTAAGAAGAATTTCAAGTCAATGCTCCTAATCAACCCATCAAAATCCATCCATTGATCCCCAACATTCAACACCTTCATATCATAGAAATCAGCCCTCCAACCTAGACAAATTCTTCCCCCTACAACATTCCCATTTGTTACAACATTCCCATCCAAGCCCTATCCATTTGTTAGCAAGCACATTATTTTGTCAGGCAGAGTCGACGAACATGCCCGATGCTGACATCCATTACTGGTGGCAGTTGACGAGCAAGGGGACTGGCTACGGGAAGTGAGCCGAGCTGTGGATGGCAAGGGTCATCAGTGTGGCTAAGAAGCAAAAAGGAGATTTCCATGGGAGGTATGATCACCCTCTTGGCAGAGCACTTAGGCCTCACTGTCCTGGATGGTTTTTAATGTTTGGGTAGAGGTTCATCATATCTCATCACATTGGGGAGGATAAAGAACTTCCATCTGATCAATACTACAACTACTCTAGGCGTGTACCACTGGGTATATGGGGCAAAGAGTGTCACATTTATGAAGCTCCATCAGCCCTAGCGGACCCAACTGGAGTTCAATACATAATTTATTGACTCGGCAATAGAGCCAGATTTTCTGTGTCAGACCAGTTTTCAGCAGGAGCTTGAGAACCTACCTCCACTGCCAGTTCAGACTGAAGAGGACGCTCTTCCATTTTCTCACTGAGCCGATGCATTAGGGCAAATGCACAGCCAGTTTCTGCATCTGCCCCCAAATTTCTACTCCCGACTGCAGGGTATGATCTTAGACACCACCCTATTCGTCTCGCGGAGCTTCATGGAGATGGATGAGGAGATTGATCACCTCTCATCCAGGGTGCATGCATCCAGTCGCACTTTGGTGGTCCCTTGGGCCCTGATCCAGGAGTGGAAAGGCGTAGGGAGTCACATCAAGAATGAGGAATTGATGGCCCATTATCGACAACGCTATTCCGGAGATGGTGGTTACCCCTCACAGAAGTGGTTGTGAGCATATTTTTCTTGCACTCCCCTACTTTGATTTGTATTGTGTTTGCCCAGTTTTGTCTACATTGAGAGCAATGTAGTGTTTTAGGTGTAGGGAGGAGATTTGGCATTTATTGCTTTCTTTTGGATGATTGGGGATGTTTTTCATTTTGGATGCTTTGTTTTGATGTATTCAGATGTTTTTAGTGGCTTTGACATGTGGAAAGCTTTTTGCTACTTTTGATTAGAACACGGAAAAATTTAAAAAAAGAAAATGAAAAAGAACAAAAGTAAAAAAAAGAAAACATGCTATGTAGAAAACCCAAGAGGGCAATTTAGGTAACATTGGGGGCCTGTATAGGCCAAAAACCCGAAAGGGCGGCCTAGGCAAAAATGAGAGGCTAAATGTGTGGGTGAGATGTTAGAAAAAGAAACATGATGTGTGGCTAGGACGAAAACCCAAAAGGGGTCCTAGGCAAAATGAGAGAAAGAGAGAAAAAGAAATGTGCTACAATTTTACTCAGTTTCCGGCGTTGGAATCATAAGGTTACGGTTGATATATGGATGGATCAGGTAGCCTAACATCATAGGACTTCTTGGGACTGGGTAACTTAGCAGGGAAAACGAAGTAAGGTATGAAAATTCTTGATTCTTGATATGCTTCATTTTCGGGTTGATATATTGATATTAAGTGAAATATCTGCTTAAGAATTTGATATAGTTTTGAATTCACTTGATGCCATTGGATTTTAGGATTATCACTTTGGACATGGAGATGTTTTTATGGGTATAAGTGAATTGATAGGTTGGTATGGTTGGGTAGATTTAGGAATTGGGGTTGTTTGTGAATTCTCATTTAAGCTTAATTTTGGGATTTGTGATATTGAGAGTTTTGTGAGGTATCGAATTGGGGGAATACTAGTTTAGGATTTGGATATGTGGATTCTCTTTGTATTCTTGAAACTTTTCTTACTCGAGGATGAGTAAGGTTCAAGTGTGGGGAGGTTTGATATGTCCATTTTATATGCATAATTTGGGACATTTTGGAATCACTTTTGCACTCTTTGGTTAGCTTGAGCTTGCATTTTACCTCAAAATTCTCTTAGGAGAGCTAAGAGCGACTTTTATGTTCTTGTGACTTTTCTAAGTGGATTTGGTGTGACAACATCAAGACTTGAATCTAGCTTGGCGGAGATTCAATATTACCCACCCGTGGAGATAGATGGGCTGTTTATGGGTGAAATCACCATGGTCAAGTGGAAGAAAGCTCAAAGCTATAGGAGACTAACATTAAGTGCAAGGTTTTGGGCAGCAACCCACCATTCAAAGTCGTGAAGGGGTTCATTTTTCAGATTTGGGGAAGAAGAATCAACAAGGTATGACTTCTAAATTCAGGAGTTTGTGGTTTAATTTCAAAGGAGCATAAAGGGGCTGTTTCGGAGAAAGGAGTGGTGTTCTTTGATGGGAACCCCATTTCATTGAAAGATTGGAATGAAGAAGGTGTGATTGAAGAACCTAATGTTGTCCCGATTTGGTATCAGCTCCCCAGATTGCCATTGAAGTATTGGTAACCAAAACTCATAAGCAAGATGGTAAGTCCACTTGGGAAGCCTTTGAATCTTGATAGAGCAACAACACAAGAGAAAGAGGCTGGATTTTTGCAAGGGTGTAAGTTGAGGTGATGACAAGTTGATTTACCTTAATAAAAACAAGGTGATTGTTAGCCAGCAAATTTGTATTGAATGGAAGCAAACTAAATGTGTAAAATGTGGGATGATTGAAGGTGTGTAGGAAGGAAAATGAAGCTGAAAAAAGTCAAATGAATAGGAGGATTTATGTTCCAATTGGGAGGATTGTGAAAGAAGATAAGAAGCAAGATGGAGTGAAAGATATTAAGGGGCAGCAAAGGGAATCTAAAGAGCAACAATGGGAAGGTCTGCTAGGGGAGGAGATTGAGTTCAAAATGGTAGAGAAAGGAATAAGGACAGCAAGGAAGAAAGAAGAAGATCCGAGGAGTTCAAGGAGTGAAGGTAATGGGTATACTCTCTTATCTGACCCTCCTTATGAATAGTAGATTTGCTTGTTGGAATGTAAGGGGTTTGAATAAATGCGATAAGCATAGGAGGGTGAAAATTTTTTGTATGCTTAATCATATAGATTGTTTGGGGCTGTTGGAAACTAAAGTAAAAGAAGAAAACCAAAAAAAAAGTGTGGGGGAGAATAGGGCTTGGTTGAGAGTTGATAACAAATGGGAATGTTGTAGGGGGGAGAATTTGGCTAGGTTGGAGGGTTGATTTTTATGATATGAAGGTGTTGAATGTTGGGGATCAATGGATGGATTTTGATGGGTTGATTAGGAGCAATAACTTGGAATTGTTCTTGGCAGTGGTCTATGGCCATAACACCATTGAAAAGAGGAAAACAATGTGGGAGTTCATAAAGGGGCAAGGGAGTAGATATGATAAACCATGGCTGATCATAGGAGATTTTAACTCTCCTTTGGATTTTGGGGGTAGAGAAGGTGGGAACAAAGTCGAAGAAAGGGAAGCCTTGGATTTCCAAGATGTGATGGAGGCTAGTTTGTTGGTTGAAATTAAAACTATTGGCCAAATGTTTACTTGGAGAAATAGAAGGGAAGTGGGGGAGTTGATACAAAGCAAAATTGATAGGGGCATTGTAAACCAAGAGTGGGTAAGGAGGCTTGGCCAAGCCTTTTGTGAGGTAAAACCGGACACACTCTCGGACCACCATCCTATCATTTTGAGTTGGCATAAGGAAAACAAGAAGAAGAAGCAGAGGAGCTTCATACATTTCAATATGTGGGAGGCCTCACCACATTTCAAGGGGACAATCCAAGCGGTTTGGAGGAAGGTGAGCACAATGAATGATTTTGGAAAGCTTCTTGAAGACATGGAAAATCCTTTGAATAGGCTTAATAGAAGGGAGTTCTCTAAGATTGGAGAAAGGGTGGAGAAGGCTAAGAAGGAATGGCTTTTGGCATGTGAGGTTGAATGAAGAACCAAGGGATGAAAGGAGGCACGAGAGGTGGAATGCGATGCAAGGAAAGTGCTTGAAGAATTGGAGGAGGCTGAATACAAGTTCTTGCAACAAAGAGCTAAAGTGCAATGGCTTCTATGAGAACAAGGCAATACGAGAACCAAATTTTGAACATAAAGGAGGGGAGTAGATTACTATCCAATGTAGACCAGATTGAAGAACATTTGAAGAGAACTATGAAAGCCATTTGGGAGTCTATTGGGAAACTAAAGACATGGAGGAAAACTTGGCTATTTTTGGTGGAGTGCTAAGCATACAACAACAAGCATCCTTAATCCAACCAATTGGTGAAAAGGAGGTGAAGAAAGCACTTTGGGGGATTCATCCTAACAAAAGCCCGGGGAGAGATGGTTATACAAGCCAATTTTTTAGGAGCAATTGGGAGATAATTGGAGGAAGTATGGTGGAGGCCATACAAAGTTTTTTCAAGGGGGAAGAAATTTCAAACTCTTTGAATCAAGCCGTGATATCCTTCTTGAAAATCTTTGTACGACCTCCATACTTCCTCCAATTATCTTCCAATTGCTTCTAAAAAAATTGGCTTGTTTCCTCATCTCTTCCCGGGCTTTTGTTAGGATGAATCCCCCAAAGTGTTTTCTTCACCTCTTTTCACTAATTGGTTGGATTAAGGATGCTTGTTGTTGTATGCTACTCCACCAAAAATAGCCAAGTTTTCCTCCAAGTTTTTTAGTTTCCTAATAGACACCCAAATGGCTTTCATAGTGTCTCTTCAAATGTTCTTCAATCTGGTCTACATTGGATAGTAATCTACTCCCCTCCTTTGTGTTCAAAATTTGGTTCTTGTATTGTCTTGTTCTCATAACATAAAACAACTTTGTAGGCCTATCCCCCTCATGAAGCCATTACACTTTAGCTCTTTGTTGCAAGAACTTGTATTCAGCCTCCTCCAATTCTTCAAGCACTTTCCTTGCATCAAATTCCCCCCTTTGCCTCCTTTCATCCCTTGGTTCTTCATTCAACCCTCTTGGGCCAAAAGTAATTCCTTCTTTGACTTCTCCACCCTTTCTCCCAATCTTAGAGAACTCCCTTCTATTAAACCTATTCAAAGGCTTTACCATGTCTTCAAAATTTTTTCCAACATCCTTCATTGTGCTCACCTTCTTCGAAACCGCTTGGTTTGTCCCCTTGAAATGTGGTGAGGCCTCACACATATTGAAATATTTGAAGCTCCTCCTCTTCTTCTTGTCTTCCTTATGCCAAATCACAATGATAGGATGGTGGTTCGAGAATATGTCCATTTTTACCTCACAAAAGGCTTGGCCAAGCCTCCTTACCCACTCTTGGTGTTTACAAGGCCCACTTCCCTTCTATTGCTCCAAGTAAACATTTGGCCCATAGTTTTAATGTCAACCAACAAACTAGCCTCCATCATGCCTTGGAAATCCAAGACTTCCTTTTCTTCAACTTCGTTCCCACCTTCTCTACCCCCAAAATCCAAAGGAGACTTAAAATCTCCTATGATCAGCCATGGTTTATCATCTCTACTCCCTTGCCCCTTTAGGGACTCCCACATTGGTTTCCTCTTTTCAATGGTGTTATGGCCATACACCACCGTCAAGAAGAATTTCAAGTTATTGCTCCTAGTCAACGCATCAAAATCATACCATAGAATCAGCCCTCCAACCTAGCCAAATTCTTCCCCCTACAAACGTTCTTATTTGTTATCATTTCCCAACCAAGCCCTATTCCCCCCCCCCCCCCCTCACTTTTCTTGGTTTTCTTCTTTTACTTTAGTTTCCAATAGCCCCAAACAACCTATATGATTAAGCGTACAAATGATTTTCATCCTCCTATGCTTATCACATTTATTCAAACCCCTTACATTCCAACAAGCAGATCTACTATTCATAAGGAGGGTCGGATAAGAGAGTATACCCATTACCTTCGCTCCTTGAACTCCTCAGATCTATTTCTTTCTTCCTTGCTGCCCTTATTCCTTTCTCTACCATTTCGAACTCAATCTCCTCCCCTAGCAGCCCTTTAACTTCCCATTGATGCTCTTTAGCTTCCCTTTGCCACTCTTTAACATCTTTCACTCCATCTTGCTTCTCATCTTCTTTCACAATCCTCCAATTGGCACATTAATTCTACAATTCGTTTGAATTTTTTAGCTTCATTTTTCTTCCTACACACCTCTTCATGGTGCCCAATCATTCCACATTTTCCACATTTAGCTAGCTTCCATTCAAAACAGATTTTCTGGCTAACAATCACCTTGTTTTCGTTAAGGTAAATCAACTTGTCCGAAGGGTATCACTTATCATCACCTCAACTTGAACCTTTGCAAAATCCAGCCTCTCCTTCTCTTGTGTTGCTCTATCAAGATTCAAAGTCTTCCCAAGTGGACTTACTATCTTGCTTATGAGTTTTGGTTCCTAATACTTCAATGGCAATCCAGGGAGCTGAATCCAAACCGGGACAACATTAGGTTCTTCCATCACACCTTCTTCATTCCACAATCTTTCAATAAAATGGGTTTCCCATCAAAGAACACCACTCCATTCTCCAAAACAGCCCCTTTATGCTCCTTACTTTGAAATTTAACCACGAAACTCCTGAATTTAAAAGTCATACCTTGTCAATTCTTCTTCCCCAAATCCAAAAAAAAGAACCCCTCCATGACTTTGAATGGTGGGTTGCTGCCCAAAACCTTGCACACAATGGTAGTCTCCCATTGCTTTGAGCTTTCTTCCACCTCCTCCATGGTGATTTCACCCATAAACAACCCATCTATCTCCACGGGTTGGTAATATTGAATCTCCATCGAGCTAGATTTGAGTATAGAACTCCAAGATCTGGCCTCATTCTTGCTCTCCTCCTCCACCACTTCTTCACTCCAAACAATTTTTCTCCCTTCTTTAGAGCTAAAATTCGAATTTGAACCCACATTTTTTGCTTCTTCAAAAACTTCTTTTTCTTCCACTCCTTGGATTTTAGCTTTTTTAGGGCTTGAAAGTGACTGGTCAAGAACACTCTTTAGCCCTATTTTGTTTTTTTTCCTTTGCCCTCATCCTTCAACAAACCCAAGCTGCTCACCTCCTCCTTCAAAAACATTTTTCTCTCCTTTGATTGTTGTGTTTTCCCTTTAATCTTCTTAGTGTTAGATCTCCTTATGGTGTGAGGATGGAAAACTCAAAAGAGAATTACCAGATCTGAAATAAGAAAAAGGGAAGAACACCTATTGTTGTTATTTTGACCCAAATTTGCATAAAATTGAATCACTTTATCAACATAAACCGGTTTTGAAATGTTCAAGCAAATAGCCTAATCCTAAGGTATCAATGCCCGTCGTTAATATAGCCTTTGAATTGATAGCTTTTCTCTTTGAGAAATCGACATACCTTTCCTCGGCGGTGTCATTGAAGAATTTTGTGGAAGCACCAACTTGCGTGAATGGACGATGGCTCCAATCACTTGCCTTTGACCTAGCAGCAATGCTCTTATGACTCATTGTCAATAAAATTTTGTGGGGTTGTGGGTTTTGGATTGTGAAATTCGCAAATGTTGGATTTTGGAGTATTAATGTTTGGATTTTCATTTGAGGGTTTTAAATCTGACCATTTTCCCTTTTTTTAAAAGGGAAAAAGGGTTTCCAACCTCGTAAATTTTTCATCTCTTTATTATAGAAGAGGGGACACATTTACGAGTTCGGAAACATTTTTCCAAACTCGAAAACCCTTTATGTCGGGATTAAAAAAACACACATTTACTCCCATTTGAAAACCCCACCTTTCCCCTCTTTCTCCCTCCAAAAACACTTCCAAACCCATGTCATCAATCCATTTCATCTCCAAATCTTCCATTAACAGTTTTGATGATTTGAGGTATGTCTACAACTCTTCACATTCAATTTCTCACTTAAATTTCAAATTTCAACAAGGGTTTTCTATATTTTGTATTCCCTCCCTATGAAGGAGTATTTCATGCCCTTTGGTCGATAAAAAAGGTAAATGTACTCTTCAATATATAGCTAGGGTTTATTACTTTTGAACATAAATGAGCATCCACAATTATTTTTGTTCTTGCTACCTAGGGTTTGGATTTTGTGATTGTTATGATTCTATTTTAAGTGTGGTTTGTTAATTAATGATAAGTTGTGTATAATATTAGGGCTTTGTTGCCTTAGTGGTGGGGGTGATAAAATGATGCAAGGAAATCCATAATAAAAGGTATAGTGCTAGATATTTTGATTGAGCGATGTATTACTGTGCTTAAATGCTAGGATCATGTTGAATTTTTTTTTCTATAAATAGAAAGGTAAATTTATTGTCTATTGAATTTGTTCAATTGCCTAGGGTTTAGTGCAACATTTCCTATAAATGTCAGTAACTTATTTCTTTCCAAGGTTAAGTTATTTTTTGATATATTTGTAAATGTAGCATTCAAAATGGCAACTAGGAAACAGACTCGTGACGATGTGTCACAGTCCAGTAATGTCAATCCCCCAACAACGGATACGGCGTGGGATGAGTATGACAATACGGGGGATGTAGGAAAACACCAAAATCATTGTAGAGCAGTAGAACATAGAATGGCTAGGAAAGAGTTAACGTCGTTGGTTTTTGACAAGTTGGGAATTGTGTGTCGGAGCAACGTGCGAAATGGTATAGTTGGGTGGAAAAAGTTGGTAGAACAAGGGTGGACATCAAGTATGATACTTGGCATGATGTCCCTAATGATCACAAGGACACGTTGTGGAGGGAATGCAAGGTACCTCTCTAGTGAATCATTTTTCCTACATTCTTTTTCTACAATTTGTCTTCATATATACTCCTCATCCTCATATCACTTTGTTTCATAATCCCCGTAGAGGCCTTTTCAAAACAAAGAACAAGATGTGGGTGCATTGCATAGAGGGCTATGTTCATGATGTCAAAGAGTTGGCGTGAACATAAATACACTTTGTCCAGAGAATACATATTTGCGATAAGAAAGGTGATGATTGCCCATGGGTAACTTATACGCACATTCAACCCGAAAGCTGAGAGATTCACAATAAAAGGGCATTGGAGAATAGTGAAAACATTAGTAAAACAATATGAAAATTATTAGTGTGATTAATTAGATTAAAATATCTATAGTGTTAACATGAACCTAACATAAACTACTCTCTAAAGTGCTAGGAGTGATTTTCACACAGTATGGGTGTTCTTCGCTTTTTCTTATTTCAGATCTGGTAATTCTCTTTTGAATTTGCCATCCTCACACCATGAGGAGATCTAACACTAAGAATAAAGGGAAAACACAACAATCAAAGGAGAGAAAAATGTTTTTGAAGGAGGAGGTGATCAGCTTGGCTTTGTTGAAGGATGAGGGCAAGGGAAAAAACAAAATAGGGCTGAAGAGTGTTCTTGACAAGTCACTTTCAGGCCCTAAAGAAGCTAAAAGCCAAGGAGTGGAAGAAAAAGAAGTTTTTGAAGAAGCAAAAAATGAGTGTTCAATTTCGAATTTCAGCAGCTCTAAAGAAGGGAGAAAAATTGTTTGGAGTGAAGAAGTGGAGGAGGAGAGCAAGAAGGAGGTCAGATCTTGGAGTTCTATACTCAAATCTAGCTCGACGGAGATCCAATATTACCAAACCGTGGAGATAGATGGGCTGTTTATGGGTGAAATCACCATGGAGGAGGTGGAAGAAAGCTCAAAGCAATGGGAGACTACTATTATGTGCAAGGTTTTGGGCAGCAACCCACCATTCAAAGTCATGGAGGGGTTCTTTTTTCGGATTTGGGGAAGAAGAATCAACAAGGTATGACTTCTAAATTCAGGAGTTTTTATGGTTAAATTTCAAAGTAAGGAGCATAAAGAGGTTGTTTTGGAGAAAGGAGTGGTGTTCTTTGATGGGAAACCCGTTTTAATGAATGATTGGAATGAAGAAGGTGTGATTGAAGAACCTAATGTTGTCCCGGTTTGGATTCAGCTCCCCACATTGCCATTGAAGTATTGGCAACCAAAACTCATAACTAAGATAGTAAGTCCACTTGGGAAGCCTTTGAATCTTGATAGAGCAACACAAGAGAAGGAGAGGCTGGATTTTGCAAGGGTGCAAGTTGAGGTGATGATAAGTGATACCCTTCCGGATAAGTTGATTTACCTTAATAAAAACAAGGTGATTGTTAGCCAACTAAATGTGGAAAATGTGGGATGATTGGGCATAATGAGTGGGTGTGTAGGAAGGAAAATGGACCTGAAAAACATCAAACAAATAGGAGGATTTATGTGCCAATTGGGAGGATTGTGAAAGAAGATGAGAAGCAAGATGGAGTGAAAGATGTTAAGGGGCAGCAAAGGGATGCTAAAGAGCAGCAAAGTGAAGTTAAAGGGCTGCTAGGGGAGGAGATTGAGTTCAAAATGGTAGAGAAAAGAATAAGGGCAGCAAGGAAGAAAGAAGAAGATCCGAGGAGTTCAAGGAGTGAAGGTAATAGTAGATTTGCTTGTTGGAATGTTAGGGGTTTGAATAAATGTGAGAAGCATAGGAGGGTGAAAAACTTTTGTATGCTTAATCATATAGGTTGTTTGGGGCTGTTGGAAACTAAAGTAAAAGAAGAAAACCAAAAAAAAAGTGTGGGAGAGAATAGGGCTTGGTTGGGAGTTGATAACAAATGGGAATGTTGTAGGGGGGAGAATTTGGCTAGTCTGGAGGGCTGATTATTATGATATGAAGGTGTTGAATGTTGGGGATCAATGGATGGATTTTGATGGGTTGACTAGGAGCAATAACTTGAAATTCTTCTTGACGGTGGTGTATGGCCATAACACCATTGAAAAGAGAAAACCAATGTGGGAGTTCCTAAAGGGGCAAGGGAGTAGAGATGATAAACCATGGCTGATCATAGGAGATTTTAACTCTCCCTTGGATTTTAGGGATAGAGAAGGTGGAAACGATGTTGAAGAAAAGGAAGTCTTGGATTTCCAAGGCGTGATGGAGGCTAGTTTGTTGGTTGAAATTAAAAATATTGGTCAAATGTTTACTTGGAGCAATAGAAGGGAAGTGGGGGAGTTGATACAAAGCAAAATTGATAGGGGCATTGTAAACCAAGAGTGGGTAAGGAGGCTTGGCCAAGCCTTTTGTGAGGTAAAACCGGACACACTCTCGGACCACCATCCTATCATTTTGAGTTGGCATAAGGAAGACAAGAAGAAGAGGAGGAGCTTCAAATATTTCAATATGTGGGAGGCCTCACCACATTTCAAGGGGACAATCCAAGCTGTTTGGAGGAAGGTGAGCACAATGAAGGATTTTGGAAAGCTTCTTGAAGACATGGAAAAGCCTTTGAATAGGCTTAATAGAAGGGAGTTCTCTAAGATTGGAGAAAGGGTGGAGAAGGCTAAGAAGGA
This sequence comes from Rubia yunnanensis, assembly GCA_037428765.1. NCBI lineage: Eukaryota > Viridiplantae > Streptophyta > Magnoliopsida > Gentianales > Rubiaceae > Rubia > Rubia yunnanensis. Next base: position 53,165,568 of record CM075066.1, read on the forward strand.
ATGGCTTTTGGCATGTGAGGTTGAATGAAGAACCAAGGGATGAAAGGAGGCACGAGAGGTGGAATGCGATGCAAGGAAAGTGCTTGAAGAATTGGAGGAGGCTGAATACAAGTTCTTGCAACAAAGAGCTAAAGTGCAATGGCTTCATGAGGGGGATAGGCCTACAAAGTTGTTTTATGCTTCTATGAGAACAAGGAAATACAAGAACCAAATTTTGAACATAAAGGAGGGGAGTAGATTACTATCCAATGTAGACCAGATTGAAGAACATTTGAAGAGACACTATGAAAGCCATTTGGGAGTCTATTGGGAAACTAAAGATTTGGAGGAAAACTTGGCTATTTTTGGAGGAGTTCTAAGCATACAACAACAAGCATCCTTAATCCAACCAATTGGTGAAAAGGAGGTGAAGAAAGCACTTTGGGGGATTCATCCTAACAAAAGCCCCAGGAGAGATGGTTATACAAGCCAATTTTTTAGGAGCAATTGAGAGATAATTGGAGGAAGTATGGTGGAGGCCGTACAAAGTTTTTTCAAGGGGGAAGAAATTCCAAACTCTTTGAATCAAGCCGTGATATCCTTGATCCCAAAGGTGAGTCAACCTCAATATGCATGTGATTATAGGCATATTGCTTGTTGCTCCGTACTTTATAAAGTGATAACCAAAGTAATTTGTGCAAGACTTTGTGATGTGCTGCCTTGTTTGATTAGTGAGAATCAAAGTGCTTTTGTGAAAGGTAGGCACATATCACACAACATCCTTTTAACACAAGAATTGTTGCATAAGTACAATGTTGATGGCATGAAGAGAAGTTGTGTTGTTAAAGTGGATATTAGCAAAGCCTTTGATTGTATAAGCTGGAAATTTCTTGTTAAATGGCTTGAGGTTTTAAAGTTCGCCGGGTTGATGATAGATTGGATCAAGAGAAGTACAATGAAGTCATCATTTTGCTTGGTTTTGAATGGGAGGTATTCTGAAGGATTCATGGGTAGAAGAGGAGTTAAACAAGGGGATCCTCTATCTCCCTTGTTGTTTGTTTTGAGCATAGAGTACCTTACAAGAATGATGGCAAAGGAGTACAAGGAGCAGCACATAGAATTCCACCAAAGATGCAAAAAGGTTGGTGTGCATACTTTGTTGTTTGCTGATGATTTGCTTATCTTTTGTGGAGCAAACCAAAAATCCATGGAGGGTGTAAAAGGTTGCTTGAAGAGGTTTATGGAGGTCTCGGGTCTTGCAATAAGTGAGCAAAAATCTAGAATTTATTTTTCTAGAATGGATGAAGAGGAGAAAGACTTGTTGGCTGGAGTGTTAAATGTATAACAAGAGGGGATTTTCCTATGCAATATTTGGGGATGCCTTTGTCTAATGTGAAGTGGAGGAAGCAAGATTTTGAGCAAATGGTGGATAAAATTAGAAGAAAATTGCATAGTTGGAATTCAAGTGTTCTTTCTTATGCAGGGAAGGTGCAATTGATCAATTCGGTTTTACTAAGTATAGCTGGATTTTGGGCTAGTGTACTAAGTATACCTGAGGGTGTTCATGAGGAGATTGTGAAAATTTGTAGATGTTTTTTGTGGGGAAGAGAAGAAGGGAAAAGGGTAGAAGCAAAAATTTTGGAGGATTGGGGATTAGAGATCCTTCCATTTGGAACAAGGCAGCACTATGTAAGCAATTGTGGGATTTAAACTCAAAGAAAGATATTCTTTGGGTAAGGTGGATTCAAGCATATTACATAAAGGGTGGATGTCTACAAGGAAGCAAAGGAGGGACAAGTTCTAGTTGGCATTGGAAGATGTTGTGCAAATTGAAAGATAAACACTTCCAAACCCTTGGGAGTTGTTTGGACAAGGAAGGCAAGTTGAAGACAAGGATGGTGTATGATGAAATGAAGGGAGGAAGCAAAAGGGACTATGCAAAGGTAATTTGGGACAAAAACATTTTACCTAAGCATAGAATTTTCCTATGGATCCTATTGAAGGGAGGGCTGCCCACGGTTGATAGATTGCAAAAATTTGGGATTTTGAAGACACAACAAAGTTGTAGTTTATGTGATGAGGTGGATGAGACAGCAACCCATTTGTTTTCGGGTTGTACATACACTAGGGGGTTGATGAAAATTTTGAAGTTGAGGGATATGAGCAACATGAGGCAAGTAAAAAGATGTTTGTTGATGATGGTAAGAAGAAGACAAGACTTGATGTTGATGAAGATTACTAGTGCCTTGTATAGAATATGGAATGAAAGGAACAAGAGGATCTTTTGCCAAGAAGATTTGAAGATGGAGACCTTGGCTACCCAAGTTGAAGCTGAATGCAAATGGAGGAGCAACAAGAGATGGAAAGAAAATTTTGAATATGAGCCTACATAGAATATTTTGTTTGATTTTAAATAGCAAGTTTTGATAGGGGTTTTTTCTTGTAAAAGGCTAGTTGTGATAGCCTAAAAAATCTTTTGGTTTGATTTGATCTATATACAAAACTTTCATAAAAAAAACATGAACCTAACATCCAACCTAGGGTATAGGGGGAGTAAAACGTGTTGTCGGGGAGGGTAAAATTCCACACTGATTGAGTCATGGGGGTTATTGCTTAGCGGAAATCGAGCTAGTAACGGAACGTCTAGAAGAAGATGTGCGGATTGCAATAGTGCGCGGGGTGACAGAAGATGAGGCAAGGGCATATGTGCAACCGATTTCTGTGGATGATATTGAGAGGTGAATCTATTTCTCAAAGGCTGTCAAAACAAGAAGGGTCTATATATGTCAAGGATGAAGAGAAACTACTTGCCGAAAGAGTGGTACGTAAATTTTTAGGTAAATAATTTATTAAATTGAACTATATACATGTTATATCGAAATAACAAAGGTATAACTATTTATGTTTTCACATAGGTAAAATTGAAGAATGATCAATTACAAGGGGAATTCACACCAAGGGATAAACACGACATCCTTTGTGAAGCCATGGAAAAACTGGACCATCCGGGCCAGATTAGGGGTAATGGATAGTTTCATGACCCACCAGCAAGCATTCGGGATCTTACAGTCGTACGATGGAGCGATACCCATGAGAATACATTAGTTGCAAAAAAATCCCAACTCCAAGACAAATGAATTGAGCAACAAGAAATTGTAATTTAGAAGTTGTCTAACATATAGGGATAGTTCTTCTGGCCACTTTGGAGGACTTAATTCCCGATTGGACACCGCCATCTAGGGGTTCACGACATTCTCCCAGAGATGTTGAGGTAAATCGCAAGGCAATTGTTCAAAATCCAAGAATCAAAAGACAATTTGTTCAAACCCAACAACCTCGACAATGCCACCCTCAAAATTGAAAAAAAGGTATGAAGGATCATTTTCTAAATTATGTCACTTTGATTTAAGTTTTATATTTAATAAATATTTTGCCTATGTTTTAGAAATCATGTTTATACATTGATCAAATATACATTGATCAAGGCGTATAAGGTAAGCCGCTACATGTAGCCGATGGAGTTCTTTCGAGGATTTCCTTGGGGTATCTTTTGGTGATGGGAACCCCTTTACAAATCCCGGATGGAGAATACAAGAAAGTTGGGCCTTACAGGGATTCATTCCTTTACTTGGCCCCGTAGACTTATATACGTCGATCCTATCAAGGATGGATATTTGAAGGAAACAATGCCTCCGTCACCAAACCGGTGATGACAACACCAAACCTAGTCAAATTGATGCCCAAAACGGTGCCATTAACACCAGCTAGGGTGAGACCTCCATTAGCAAGATCCAACGTCCCTCCAGACTTACCTGGCTTCTACATGTCCTTTATATTTTGCTACACAACCCCATGATCAGAACTCAACAGTCACATTCCCGGGAAATGAATGTGTCTTTGGATGCAAACGAGAAATCATGGTGTTATGGAGTGATTTTGGCAAGTTAATGCAAGTTGTGGGCAAGTTAATTAAGCGATGATATTGATCTACACCTTGTGAGTGCTTTTATTCATTTTATTTCGAAATTCAATTTAAATTTCACTAACCATTAATTACAATTAATACCTACTATGAAATTGTCCAGGTACATGTTTTTTACAAGTAATCAAAAGAAGGGATGGATTGGATAAATGTGCTCGGTGATGATACAGTAAATTGGTTGTACAAAAACAAGACAGGATCAACTACATTTGCAAATGGCTAAGTCGAAAGGATAAGATGCTTTTCGTTGTGCCATACATCGTGTGGTTATTTACTACGTTCAATTTTTTTACGAACAGCATTTCTGCAAATTTCAAATAATGAATCATTTTTCATTAGGGACCATTGGAGACTAATATTGAGTACCCGCAAAGAAGCGAGTGTAATTGGATGGATCCCGTCCACTTCCAACTGTTTGATGCATTCGTTGATTTTTTGGAACCTGCAATGAAGGAAACTAATGAGCAAACAAATTGCTCATTTCACGTGGTAAAAATCAAGGTAGGTCTACCAATATTCATTTCCCAAATACTGTCCTCAATTATTTAATGCAATAGTCTTAATAATTTATGTTTCTTACAGTACAAGAAACAGGCTCAAACTTGGGAGTGCGGATATTATGTCATGTTATATGCGTCCGAGTACATAGACAAAGTCCAGGAAGATGTACTTGAACTTGTACAAATGCTTAGTGGTAATGTTTCTAAAGAGCCTTCACCAAATAATTAATACTATAATTTTATTTTCATATTTTCAAAAAGGATTGAAAACCCTACTCGCGAGAAAATATCAACAATGTACGAAATTCATTGGCTAGGCATCTAATTCTCAATCGGTCACACACACTGGGAAATCTCAATATTGGTGGGGACACTCAAGTTAGAAAAAAATGAACCTTAGAAATGTCGGAATAGATTTGCAGCGATTCCTATTCCTATTTATAGATTATTGCTTAGTGAGAGTTTTCTATTGATTTTTGTTTAGGTGCAAGATACAATTGTGTATTCTTTTGAAATTGTGGCTATGTATCGAGGCTGCTTTTATGCCGGTAATATTAATGAAACAATTTTCTACCAAAAGAACAGAAAACATTTCCGAATTTAGATAGTCGGTCGTCTCTTTCATGTTCAAGTTTCATAGGGCAGAAAACGTTTTCTGAACTTGGAAACATCTTACGCGATACAATTTCTGAGCTCGGAAATTGTTCTAGGAAAAAAATGCTCTTCAAAAAATTTCCAGAGACAGACCGAAAAGTGGACTCGAATTCGGAAACTACTCATCATTTTACAAAGAACATACACACAGCCAGTGCCAATTTTCGAGTTCAGAAAATATAGATACTCTCCGAGTTTGGAAAGTAAGGCACGAGGGAAAGTCCCCATTTTCCGACTTTAGAAATAAATGAAAGGCGGGTTCCTTGGGTAAATGAAAGGAAATTTTTAATTGCCTTTAGTGGTGATTTTTAAAGGCAGATCTCGGAACCACCTTAGTTTTATATTGATTAAAGGCAGGGCAACTGAAGGCACCTAAAAAGTGACTTTAAATTATCGATAAAATTGCCTTTAATTAGCCAGTTCTATGCTAGTGTATAACTCTTACACTAGTGAAAACTGACCGATTATTGATGTCGTATAAATGTGTTTATGCTTGCTTTAAAATTGTAGATGCAAACTCGTTCTTCTATCGGTCACATGTTCGGTTTGGTCGACTACAGAGCGATGTTGTCGGTACATGTTGACCATGCCACTGCCTATGACCGACATGTACTTGTGACACATGGGCAATATCGCATCCTTCAAGTTTCAATCCTTGTATGCCCTAATCATTTTTTTATATTTGCTGGCGAAGGATCCTCCCATCGGCCATTTTCTCCAGGTCTTTTAGCATTTTACATATATATTTACTTATATATCTTAACCATTTATAGTTGTTAATATTTTTCTTGTTTTATACAGTTCTCCACACAATGGAGCAACCCAAAACCTCTTGTTTTTTACCTTGAACAACATACAATGGCTGCTGATAATCCACCTTTCCACTACACTATGAAGCAGTAATATTTTGGAACGAACCCCACAATGTAAGGCTTTAGCTAGCTAATTAAATGCATGTTTTTATTTGATTTGAAATTAATATCATTTGTTTATAATTACATATATAATTATAATATTTTTTTGTAATTCGGTACATCCCGAGGGACATTCTACCACTTCTGCCGATTGACAAGACCCCCATTGTGCTAAGGTACTACAGGAGAGAGTGGCAGGTAACTCAGGCTGTGGGAAGATCAAGATCATGTCCCCAAAGAGTTTTGGCGAGTTCCTTTGAGATGAAACTTTTGTTGGTTTGAAAATTTGAGCTCGAGACTCGTGATTTTGTTTGAATGGAATTAAATTGGATGGGTGACAACCTAGGCTGAAATTCCAATAGTACAAATAAACTAATTCTCTCATTTGACACATTCTTTCCTCTCAAGAGAAACTCACTCTCACACACTCTTGGTGTAACTAGAAAGATTGAAGCTTTTCTTCCAAAAGTTGGCAATTTTTGTTTCTTCTTTTGTGGATTTTACAAATCCTAGCTTCAAATTTTGGGTAACCCATCGAACTCTATGTTTATGTGCTTTATTTTACATTGTGGTGGTGTTATTTGAAGCATGAATCTTGAATAAGTGTGTTTTGAGATATATGTGTTTGAGTTTGTATGCATAATCTTGTGTTGAAAAGGAGGATAGTTGGAGGATTAATGTGCTATTATTCTTTAAAGATATGAACTTTATTGTGTTGGGTGATTTGGGAGAGGGTGAATCTTGATTGCATGATTTCGTTAATGGGTTGTGATAACTTACATGAGTTTGTTGTTTGATGAGGAATGTTCTTGTTTGAATAGCCCACATGCTTAGATTATATCATGTTATGAATGGTTGGGTTATTTGGGAGAATGTTGTCTTATTGAATCGTAGCCCATGCTTTGTTTATGATCATATCACCACTCTTGTCATCATTTCGTTAGGATGCCACCTAAGAAGAATGCCTCAGAGAAGGGCAAGTCCACCAGGGGTGTGAAGAGGAAGAAGTTGGCAAAGGGTGTAAACTCAAACCGATGACTTCCCTTCTTCGTAACCCCACATTTGTGACTGAGGAGTTTATGGGTCTATCCAACATTTCCGGGACTGCAGCCCGGAGGTGAAGGAACTTGAGAGAGATGAAGAGGAGTATTTTGGAGACGAGGTTCGCTTGTAAGGACACCTAGGCGGCTCTAGGTTAACTCGAGCCGGTCACTTACATGTTGAGCCGAGTAGTCCAGAGGGGTTTCTTGAGAAACACTCCAAGATGTACATTATTAGGTGGACCCCAGAGTTCCTTGCTACTCTATAGCCAGTCTTAGATGATGATGGACACAAGGCTATCAAATTTAGTCTAGAAAATAATGTGTACAAGATGACCCACCGGGAGGTAACGCAAGCCTTTGGATGGAGGTATGGAAAGGAGATCCAGAAGACACACCGACAAGGGTTACCTTTCTCTCTAGGATGCTTTTGGGTGCAGCTGGCTGGCAAGGATCGGAAGAACCTGTGCAAGAGTACCGCCATAGTTCATTCAGCATTCCGTTATATTCTTTGTCTGTTGGCTATGGGAGTCATTTTCCACGGTGAACGATTGCAATGCCCGGGTTTCGATTTCATTGCCTTTCGACAATGACTCTCGAGGGTAACTTGTGCAGGAATGTTTAGCGATGGGAGACGGGAAGAGTGGCAAAATCTCTATGGAAGGCATGGTTGGTCTTTTGGTAGAATATCTCTAGGTCATCCGGTCACACAATGGGCTTTAGCTAACTTAGGGAGATCGGACACAAGGTACAGCATAAAGAATATAGCAAAGGCATCCATGGTGGGACCGACGATATCAGAGGGTAGATATGTATGGCTCTATAGTGAAGTGAGCACATGTAGCTTTATGATCCTTCCACAACCGGAGCGCACCGCCATTGACCATGATACGAGCTTGGATGACCTACTCATTTTGCTGGACCAAAAATGTAAGAGAGAGTTCTATAGAGTTATGGCCAACCATAAGATAGAAGTTGAGGAGGCCGGGGGTGAGTCCACTCTGAGAGCACCTCCTAGTCGCTCTCGCTTATCTATGGACATCATTGACCACTTGCATTCACTTGGGGACAAGTTTTCGAGCTCTACTCAAGTGTTGCAAGAGGTAGTCCAAGCGATAGGGGGAATGCGCTCACAAGTGGAAAATCTTAGCTCAAGGATTTATAGTAAGTATTGAGGCCACACTTCAAGCAAATGGATGCATAGATAGGAGCTTCACGAGTCTCGAGGATGAAGGCCCTTTGGGGTCGTGAGAGTCAGTATCACTATTCACCCTACCTCACTTATGTTTTGCTATGATTTTTGTGCATTGGACACTTTGCATGGGCAAAGTGTGGGGAGAGAGTAGTGAGCACTTTAGGGAGTTTTCATTCTCGGATTTCCTTGGTGCATTTCATGATTTTCTTTGGTAGCTGTTTTTCTTGCTAGTTGATGATGTTGGTTTTTGTTTGTTGGGGGATGATTTTGGATGAACATTTGGTGGTATGACATGCTATGCTAGGATATCTAGTTTGCATGGGATAGGATGTTTTAGGAAATTGGTGGTGTATTTTTGTGTTTGACTATCTTTCGTTGTATGAAGCCCACTTTTGGGGCAATTTTGTGCTAAACCACAAAAAAATGGAAAATTTGAAAAAAAAAATTTTAAAAATCAAAAACCTGGATGAGTCAAAAAACCAAAATGGCGACTTGGGTAACATGATATGAGAGGCTAGGCCCGGCTAGGCTTACGAGCCTAGGCAAAAATGAGAGGCCGTATGGAAAAAGGTGAGAATTGAGTACCTTTTTGTGTTAAAGCTATAGTGAAAACCCAATAGGGCTCCTAGGCAAAATGAGAGCAATTGATAGAAAAAGAAAAACTAGGTTGAATGCGTATGCTTCCATAGTGTATTGTTTTATAAGACTACTCTTTGACTGCTTTTGGGATCATTTCGGGAAAAGCAAGCTAGCTTGACACTTATATTTTTGGCTTACCTTTTTCCACACTTTACTTTTTGGTGGTTTGATTACTATGTCTTTCAAGGAGGGTGAGAGTTGTCAGATTCTTACTTTCTTGGGGGAAACAGGGCAATCTTGGAATAAGTTGAATGCCTCGGTTAACTTATGCTTCCGCGCTACATTTCACTTGATTCTTTATCCTGTCTTCTATTTACTCGAGGACGAGTAAATGGTTAAGTGTGGGGAGTCTGGTTTGCTTCATTATGTGTGCGTTAACTGAGTCAGCATTTGGCATACTTTTATTTACTTTTACTTGGTGGATTGCTAGTATTATTTGAGTTTACATGACAAGGGGTTTAGACGGCTATGCTTGGTTTTTATGTCTAAATCTCGCGTTTTGTAGACTTAATTGGTACTAATGGACATCTTGTATCCACGGGCTCCTTGATCTTCCTTGTGATCATCTTTAGTAGGTCGCCCGTGGATACTTTTTGTTTACATTCTATGTGAAGGCCGTTCGTAAGAGCGGTAGAAGATATTGAAGGTCGTTTGCAAGGATGGTAGTAGAGATGGAAGCCATTCACATTAGAATGGTAGTAGACAAAGGCCACAGTCTTCAATGCGTGGTAGAAGGAGATTGAAGCCAAAGATAGGCGGCAACAAAATCCAAAGCGGCCAACGAAGAAATGGGGAACTTTGGTCCGGTGAGTTTTGCTCAAGTCCGAGAATGATCCAAGAATAATTATCCTTCAAGGTTGCTTCCATTGGATTCACCCTCTTGAGTACTAAAAAATCGACAACAAAAACTCATAATGGTGCAATTTCTCACACTTTCTCCATTAGTGACAGGCAGCTGTATATTCCCCAGAGGCATTTCCACTCGTGCTGTGAATCCTACTAACGAGGACGTGGATTTTTAGATCAGCTCTCTTGAAACCCAGCATGTCAAAGCAGTCTATGAATAGTGTCTCAACCGCGCTTCCGTCGTCTACAAACAATCTGTGAACGATTTCATTCGTAATTTTTGCAATGATAACCATGGGATTGTTGTGAGGTGAAGTGTTAGGTACTGCATCTTCCTCGCTAAAGGTGATCGGCTCATTCGAGCGATGCCTTTTATCAACTGGCTCTTGCGGGGGAGAGTATCTTGCTTTGTCCCTCCAAGCATTGTCGGACAATGACTTCGTGGATCCGTGTATGGACAATGTGACTGTCTCTGGTACTTCATTTCCCACATCATCATTGCAATCCACCGTCGCGGTCATTTTTTAATTCTTTGCTATTATGATCAATGTACCTTGGTTTCTTGGAGATGTGTTTGTTGTTTTGCTAGTGTCCCCATACTGGTTTGTTCCTTCCTTCCTATATTGGCTTAAGTATCCATTCCTCAAATTTTCTTCAATTTGTCTTCTCAGGTCTTTGCAATACTTAATGTCATGACCATGGTCCTTGTGGAAGGCACAATAATACTCCCTGGATCTCTTTTTTGGTGGTGCTAGGATACGTGTTGGTTCTCAAAATAGATCCTTGATCACTTGTATCTCCTTCCTTGCTCTAGTCAGAGGCGTATCTTGGAATGACGCCCCTTGTGATCTTGATTCTCCTCGTTTGAAAGTGACATTTCCTTTTCCTTTCTTCGTAAAAAACTTATGCAAATCCTCCATGGTTCACTTCTTGCCTTGTTCCCTTTCTATCTTACGTTTGTTCGCCTCATCTGTTAGTACATGCTGTTCAATCATCTTTTGCTGCTCTCTTGGGTTTTCAGGCACGTTCTTGTTAGTTCCTTGTAGAACTCTCCTTATTGCATGCCTCTTGTAAATGCTCCTAATGATGATTGGAATGACAAGTTGCGAACCCGTAAAGTTTCCGTCACGAACATACTATGATACTCCGCCATACTTTCTTCATTTCGTTCGGCTATGTGTTATTAAGGCCTGCAATCATTTTTGTGAATCTTTGCTTCTGATAGAAGCGACCCAGGAATAAATCTGATTACTGTACGCACGATTTGATGCTTCCACTCGGGAGCTTCTCGTACCAGGTGATCGTTGTTCCTGATAAGAAGATGGGGAATGCCTTGCACGCTAATTCATTGTTCGCACCGTGAAACCTCATGCTCTCTCTGTATGAATGTAGGAACTCTTTTGGATATGTGGTCCCATCATAGATTTTAACATGTAAAGGAAGTTTGAAGTCCTTTGGCATCTTAAAATCTCGGAGATGTGGCGCTAGAGGTGATTTGTCTGCATCATCGTTTACAACGATGTCCCGCAGCTCCCTTCGTACTTGAGATTTTCACGTTCCTGACTACCCTGTTTTCTATTCTTGGATTGTTTGGTTTAAGCGTTGTTAGGAACTGGTTTACAAATATTTCATGTTTGCTTCTAAAAATGTTGCAAACACCCTTCTTTATTTTTCTTGTTTCGTGTTGGGGATTCTGCTTCTTCCTCCTCCTCCGTTTCCTCTTGACTACGCTCTCTTTCTCTACTGGGGATGTAGTCATGATCCTACAAATGTTGCATGCTTCTATTGCGTCCAAGTGTTTTCTTCTCTGTTTGATTGTTGTAGCTCTTCTCACTTCTAGTGAACACCATTGTTTACCTGAATGAATTTGAAACGAATAAAAATTCCAGTTCCCACAGACGGTGCCAAAAGATGTGGTGATCCGTTCAGGAAAACTTCTTGTTGTTCACTCCTTGAACCTCTCTTCACCTGCAACTAATCCTGGAAGTGATTATGGGAGAAAAGTTCTGACGATCAAGTCAGTCTTCTCTTTTAAGAATTGGAATTTCTCAAGATAGTCACGCTTACCTTAGTTTCCTTGTGAGCTTGTTGTATTTATAAACTGACATAGTTATGGTTCCTTGTTTTTAGGAACAGAGATCGTGGGTCACACCATGATCACCATGTTCTGTGTCATTGGCTTTTGTGTTCACCATTCGTTTCATAATTCTTGGCCCACGTTCTCTGTAATGACTGGAAGTTTCACACGTAACTAATTGGCGCCTTGGGCTGAAAAGGCTTTGCCTTGTTACGAGATGAACTTAGGCTGGGCCTAGCGGCCATTAGCCTCTTGAACGGCTACATACACACCAACCACCAACATTCTTTCTCCCAAGTCAATCAATCTCATTTCTTACTACAAAACTACAAATTGTGACGTGACGTGTTTTAGGTAAGCAAAGTCCAAAATGGTGCAGTCCTGAAGGAAACAATCAGAAATTGAGATTGGCCGGAAAACAAAGGTCTATCAGGCAGAGGTGTAAAACGGGGGCGTGCATGAATGATAACTTAGAAAACTATGTCTGGCAGTTGATTTTGGCAGACGCATCGACAGAGCTTCCTAGCATACACGCTGGTAGATGCTCATGTGTCGGCATTCATACTGTATCAACAAGACTCTTCTTACGTGAGCCACTATACGCTCAAACTGCTAGCAAGGGTGGCGAAGATACTTGGGAAGAGGTACATGGGTGGTTTTTTTCTTTTGTACTTTAGTAGTTTTTTTCACCTATTTTTCCATTTTTTATTTTAGAACATGGGCAAGTTTACCCTTTCATTTATTTTTCCATTTTAAAAAGAGTGCGTCTCTTGAAAGACGGTCTTTCCATAAGTCATGGAAAGACCAAGGTTTAAAGTGTAAATTAGAAGAAATTAAGATAAAATTTTTGCACACACCCTCTTCTATAATGCCACAGATGGCAACCGGAAATAACTGTTGAATGAGAACGTGGTAATCATGTGATTTCAAGGTGTTTATACGCAAATCATCATTTACAAATCGACTAACAATTGAAGAATATACTGATGGTACCTTGATCCCTTGGATACACTCACAAACAGATCTCCTCTCATCCACTGACAGATTGTAGGAGCAGGGAGGGAGGTATGTTCGCTTCCCTCTCACCTCCGGTACTAGATCCGGCAGTGAGTGGTGATTCGGTCAGGTAAACTCTTTGTTGTTCCTTTGTGAATCTGTTCTCCTGCAAAACCAATCCTGGAAGTAATTCCGGGAGAAAAGCTCCGACGATCAAGTCAGTCTTCCTCCTTAAGAACTGGAATTTCTTAGAATATTCACGCTTACCTTAGCTCCTCTGAAGCTTGTTGTATTTATAGACTGATGATATGGTTGTGATTCCATGCTTTCAGGAATTGAGATCGTGGGTCACACAAGGATCACCACTTCCAGATTCATGTCTTCGTGTTCGTTGTTCGTTCCGTGTTTCTCGGCCCACGTTCTCTGGCATGACTAGAAGTCCCATGCATAGCTGATCTATGCCTTGGGCTGAAATGGCTCGTTTGTTTATGCAATGACATTGGGCTGGGCCTAGCGGCCATCAACCTTTTAACCGCTGGGCTACATATACACCATAAGCCGCCCCTAGCCACGAAGTCAATACTACACGAAGCTATGGCCATGTTCAGGAGCTGCTTTCGAACTTACTATTTCACCCTTAACCTATGCGTGATAATCAGTTTGTTTTTGCTGCGATGTGAACTGCTTTTGCGAAGTGTTGTATGCTTCTTGGTTGTGTATCTATACTTCACTGAATTACAAATTCTTTTGAATTTGAATTAAAAAAATTTTAATGTTCCGTATCTCATGGGTATCTAGCTGTTGCGATCTTGCAGCCGAGGTTCGCTCCTTTTTATTCACTGTTCATTCCACAATTTCCTCATCCGTCATTACATTGCCTTGAATCTTGTGCTTTGAAAGTTGTCCCTATTTAGTGTACTGCTACGCCGCCTTCTCAAGCTCCCAAAAAGGTAAATTGCTTTTATCAGGGCATCATGATTATGCACTATTCCCCATAATTAAAACCTTCCATAGTTTCAGACACCTTCATCTTCTACCATCCTTTTTATTGCTCTGATCATCTCTCTTTTTCCTCACAAAAATAGTAAGTTTTCTTGTGTTTTCCTTTATTTACTCTGAATCGAATTGTGTAGGTCTGAATTTGTAGGGCTTTATTTCTGTAGTGTGGTTCAGTTCCCTTTAGGTGATAATTTTCTTCTCCACCGATATGTGATTTGGACTTTTGGCAGGAATTGTCAATTCTGGCCTATATTGTTTTAATTGATGCCACCTTCGTCTGGATTTTAGGGATTTTGATCTGTTCATTGTTTGCCTTTAGCAATATTGGAATTTTGAAACCAAACGTCCCTGAGAACGATGTTGATTCCCAGGAAGATTCCGACCACCTCGCCGGCTCTTCAATAATTAGTAGTATCCTCTTTGATTTCTATGTTAGGGAGTTGAAACATAGCTTCCACTTTCTGTGTTCATATGAACTTAAAGCTCTTGATGCTTCCGAGAGTGTTTGCACTCCTCTGGTTTCATATCATGTTATTTATATTATCTTAAGTTTGGGCTTTCTTTCCCCTTACTCCAATACGTCTTTGACTTGCTTTCCCATTATAAAGTTGCCTTATGTCAACTGCATCCTAAGGTTGTTTCTATTTTTTTTTCTTCTACCATGTGTGTGAAGCGGCTGGTGTTTCTTTTTCCATTGATTTGTTTTGTAACCTCTCTATCTTTACAAAGTAAAGAACACATCTGATGAGTTTACCCTTTATCACGTGATCCCGAGAGTTGAGTTCATTAGAGGATTTCCCAATAATTTTGGAGTGTGGCGTGAAAAAATTCTATATAAAACTTGATAGTGATAGTAGGCCATCTTTTTTGATTTGGAACTATGGTGTTCCCAAATCGAAAACTTACTAAGGCTGGGGTTTGCCTTAATGCCAAGTCCGAAGTTGTAACATCTCTTAGCCAGCATTCCATTGCCCTTCATCCTGCTAGCTCTTTGAGCAAAGGTGTTTTACTTGTCGTTGATTTGGTTGTTTCCACCTTGTCCAGCTTACTTTTATGTGTGGCTATTCCCATTGTTTCTATGTTTGTATGTTCACCTAACTTTCTTTTTTGTGCTAAGCTGCAGATATGGGCCTGACTAAATGCTCTGCTGAGAGAAACTTCATCACTAGTGATGATGATGAGGATTTGGAGACTCTGGCAACTGAGACTAATAACTACTCCAAAGTTGTTATCCCTCAAGAGGTGATCCCTAAAGCTACCGTTCAGCCGATAGCTTATGGGTCCTTGGTCAAAGAAGGTAAGGAAGGTGGTAACCGTACGTCCAATGAAACATCTCATAGGAAGAATTGAACATAACACACCGATGGGTCCAATGCAAAGCTGAATCCTGTTAAGAATAAGGTGTGTGTTGGCCATCCTCGTTCGAACCAACTGTCCCGGAGTCATGATTTGATTGTGGAGGGGACTGTTCTCGCTACGCTTGCGAAGCTATCACTTTCTAAAACAATGGTTGTGGTATGTTCTCTCTTTGTTGATGTATTATCATGATTTAAATGTGTGTTTCTTAGTGTATAATTGTTTTGCTTCTTTGCTTGATTTGAAAATAAGGTTGGTGACAGCCTTTAACTATTCAGTGAATTAAAGGAGATGGCACAACGCTGGAGAAGTTGGAAGCTAGTGAAGCGAAGTGTGCTGCTCTAAGCACCTCTGTTAAAGATGCCGAGGAGCGGGTGAGTGTTTTCAAGGAGCGAGCGGGCTCTATCAAAGTGTCGTGCAGGCCACTGAGGAGGAGATGAAGAAGATTCGTTCTGAGTTAGAAGAGATGCCAACCACTGGCCCCGCTTCGCCTACATATCCTCATGTTCTAGTTGATCGACCGGTGAAGACAAAATCCTTTTATGATTTATTTGAGGAGGTCACAACTAGTGCTCGCGACGTTGGATATTGCGAGGCCTTGGTTGAATTGCAGAAGCTGAACCCTACCGCAAAGGTTGAGAAGCTTCCTAAGTTGGCCAAATCTGAGAAGGTTCTGGAACAGCAGAAGGAGGCTCTGAATTAGGGTTTCCTCAAGAGCATTTCTGATGGTGGTCACCACTTTGTACTGCTATCCCGTCTTGCTAGTCTTCCTAGTCTACCTCTGCGTCTGAGTTTAAGCCATGTGTGGTCGACTACTTTGAGAATCTTCCATTTGGCCCACCCTCTTCAAAGCTTCACATACCTAAGCATACACCTATTCCCAATGATGATGTCCACCTCGGAGGTGATCCAATTGGAGAAGGCTCCATTCAGCACATTGGCCAGGAGGGTGTGTTGTTGCTCGCACTTCATCCGCTTCTCCTGCGAAAGTTAGTGAACCTTAGTGCTATAGACTTTAAGGACCTCCTTTTGTTATTCATAACAATATTTTGAAGTATGTATGTATTGTGATGTATTATTGAAGATGTTGTTATCGTGTTCATCTTTGACAATTTGACTGATCTCCTTATATTTATTTACTTGCAGGGCTTTGATATTATGGTGATCAAATTTTTTTGAAAAGTGTTGAATATCTGGGGTGTTATATTCGTTTTCCCTGTCACAAAGGGTTTTCCTCTCCTCCCGTATATTTCCCTATTAAACTAATCGAAGCTACTATGTGTATATCGAAGGAATATCTCCAACTTATTTCTTTTGATCGTCTATCTTGTGTGGAGTCTATTCCTTTGCAAATCGGGTGGGGAGCTCCTACTTCTTCATCATCTCCACCTTTTTCCACGGCATGCCCTTCCAGTAAGCTTATCCCCGATAGGTATAATGTTGAATTGCTTGGCAAAGACATTGTTCATGGTTTGGTTGATATTGAATTTACTGCTGTGTATATGTGTTCGCTCAACCTTCCTGCCTATGTTCAAGAATGGCTGTTCTCTTTCGGCATTGTCTGAAGCACATGCTCTTGGGTATTAATGGTCTCGAAGCGAAGTGGGTGAAGAATGTAAAGGACACCCAGGATGCAGTACGTTATTTGCTAGGGATTTGCAACGAGCAAAACAGTCTTATTCACCGCCATTAGCTAACTATGGTAAAGATGCTTCGGCAACAGGAAGAGGCTAAAAGTTACGCTGCGAGCAAGACTCGCAAAGCCCATCAGAAAATACTTATCATTGATAAGCAGTGTACTCGCCTTGACGACTTGCTCAATCGGTTGGAGAAAAAGCAGGGTGAATGTGACCACCTTTCAACATCTGCTCTTGGATGGCAAAGCAAGTTCAACGAATAGTTTGCTATAAATACTCAGCTGCAAGGTGAAAATGAGCAGCTCCACGCTGAGTGTGAGAGGCATGATACGTCTATGCATCAACTTGAGCAGGCTTGTGTTGAGTATAAAAATAGACTTCAGGCTCACCCTTCGTCATCTTGCTAGGCTACTGGTCATGGAGATCCTACTATGGAGGACTTGGGTGGGTAAAGAATTAATTAGTTTGATGTTGTCTGATTGCATATTTGGTGCCTAGAAGAGGAGGTACAAATTTGGCTGCCGAGAAAAAGAAATGTGAAGAGACTGTTAATGTTATAAGTATACAGCTGGATCATTAAGAGTTTGGCCCTATAGATGACTTCGAGGCATACTATGCTAAATACCTTGGTCATATGGAGCGAAGGGGTCTAATACGCCATCCCGCTTATTTATACATGAAGTGGCGATACGACCACATGGTCAGCGAGGAGCGTGCGGTTGAAGAGACTGGCATAGAGCAGAACATTCCCATCACGAAGTCAAGCACGGTCGTCGTTGCGGTGGTTGGTCCTCTTCTTGATCGTCGCAAGCTTCTAGGCTTCGATAGGTCTCTTGTTTTAACCTATTTTCCTCTAATGTTTTGAATAATCTTGTTTGTGACGTTCTGAACTTGTGTCTTTGCTATCACTCAATAAGTTATCTTCCCCCAATTTTTGCCAATTGGTTATGTCTTTTTGATCGAGTTTGCGAAGTTGCAAGATCCATTACTTGTATAATTATTATAGCAAAGCTGCTAGATGCATTACTTGCTTTTTAAAGGCTTTGGGTTTCATGACGTGCAAGATCTATTGCTTTCTTGTGTTACTTTTTATGAGAAAATCTGCTCTTGTGCAAGATCCATAGCTTGCGATCGTATGGTTGCAAGATCCAAAGCTTGCAAGTATCGGTAGTTATGCAAGATCTATAGATTGCGAGTGTATGATTCGCGAAGTTGTAAGATCAAAAGCTTGCAAGCATCGATATTTGTGCAAGATTATTGCTTGCAATCATATGGCTCGCCATGTTGCAAGATCTAAAGCTTGTAAGTATCGGTAGTTGTGCAAGATCTATATAGCTTGCGAATGTATGATTTGCGAAGTTGCAAGATCTAAAGCTTGCAAGCATCAGTAGTTGTGCAAAATCTATAGCTTGCTGTTTGCAACTTTATGCTTGACCTTTGGCACTGATCGTGATATGCTACTAATGTACTAACATATAAGATTTGTAAGTAGAGACCTAAAAATGTAATTGTGGTCCAGAAAGGTGGTTTTTTAATATTCACTGCATAATGTCGCCTTGGGAACAATGGAACAAATGCAACCAATGATAATCTCATGGTTTCTATACATGTAGATGCTTCCCATCCTCTTCCTCAAATCTAGTCATAAAAATTTCTCAAATTGATCACATGCCATGTGTTGGGAACACTGGTGCCGTTCAACCTTTCTAAATCGTAGTTGTTGGATTTGTGAGCCCTTGTAACCTTGAGGTTCTTCCCACTTTGGACATAGATTTCCTCGTTCTTCTGCCAGGCTTGCTTCGTTCTTTCTTAACACAAGATCGCCAATCTGAAATTGGGTTTCATTCACCTTCTGCTTGTAAGCTCTAGCCATTCTTTCCTTATACTTAGCTTCTGTGAACGTTGCCAACTCCCTCTTTTCTTCTAGTTCATCCAGATCCAATCTCATCATATCCGGATTGTATTTCTCCCTGTAGTCGGAAACTTGAAGGCTTGAATTGCAGGATTCCGCTTGTATCATTGCCTCATGACCGTAGACTAGACTATATGGTGTCTTCCCTGTTGGTTCTCGAATGGTCGTTCTATATGACCATAGGGTGTTGGATATTTCCCCCACCCATCCTGTTCGCCTTCCTTCAAGTTGCTTGAATTCCTTGAACGATGGTCTTGTTCATTAATTCCACTAGTCCGTTAGCTTGAGGGTGCACCAGAGAGGTGAATTTTTTAAGAATTCCCAGCTTTGAACACCAATTGGTGAATGTACCACTTGTGAATTGTGTGCCACTGTCTGTGACGATGGTATGTGGCACCCCAAAAACGATGTGAATTGTGTGCCACTGTCTGTGCCACTGTCCTAAAATGTGAATTGTGTGCCACTGTCTGTGACGATGGTATGTGCCACTTGATATGTTTTTCTATTCTTCGATCTTCTAGTAAATATTGTTTGTGCTTTTTTCGTATAATACTCTAGTTGTCTTCTCCAGCATACCTTTTTCTCAGCTCTGTTCTAACAAAATCTTGTCTTTGGTCACCCCCCTAATTAAGGCTATTATTTCCCCCTTTAGGCTCCTCGTTTATCCACATGTCTTCCTCTAATCGCGCTGAGTCTCCCGTGGGAGATGCTTGCTCTGATGGGGACTCCGGTCAAGTCATCGGATCTTCTACCATATGTAGTATGCTGTCTTGCTCGTATTTAGATGAATTGAAGAACTATCTCCCCTTTTTAACTCATTTTAATCTGCGTGCTCCCGCGAACTGTGAATGTGTTCGCACTCCTCCGCCTGGCTATATATCATGTTATTTAGCCTATTTGAACTTTGGCCTTTACTTTCCTCTCCTCAACTCGTGGTTGAAGTTCTCTGTTCGTACAAAGTTGCGTTGTCCCAATTTCACCCCAAAGCCATCGCTATTATAATGGGGTTTCTTTAGGTGTGCGAGAAAGCGGTTGTTCCTTTCTTCCTTGAGTTGTTCCGCAATTTATGTCATTTTCGAAAAGTAAAAAACATAGTAGATGAATTTACATTCTATCTTGTGATCGCTGGGGTTGAGCCTGTGAGCAATTTTCCTTGTAATGTAGGTACCTGGCGTAGTAAATATTATTTTATAGAATTAAGTCAAGATCTCAAAGTGGCTTTTCCCTCTTGGAATTACAAGGTTCCCAAGTGTAAGCTTCCTAGTTTAAGTGTATGTTTCACCACTGAGACAGAGATCGTGGTCACACTTCGTGCTCATACACACCATCTCTGCCTCGCTAACTTTGATGTTGAAGGTCTTTTGTTCGTTATTGTATATTTATGTGTTTTATCTGTAATCTTTCTTATTTTGAAGAATAGCTACTTTTTCTGACTGTTCGTTTCATCTATGATCGTTTCATTTCATACATGAATCTAGCTGGGAATAACATTGACAGGTCGCTCTTTGATAGCAACAACAAGGAGGTGGATGAAGCCATTGTACGGCCTGACAGTGCCACTGCTAATAACACCCTCCGGCCGGGTGGTAACAAAACAGGCTCTAGTAATAAGGGTAAGTTTAGTGAGGATGGGGAGACGGGCAGCCATCGATCCGTTAGTGGGTGAAAAGATAAGAAGCAAAAGAGAGATAGGAGTGATGGGCCTTCAGGACATTTGCTTCCTCCCTTGAAAAAGAGGCATGGTAACCATTTTCGCAAATAATGGTCCGAACTGAGCATCCTTTAGCGGAAGGGATGATATCTAATTACTTTCTCCAACCTATCTCTGTCTGATACACTGGCTGCGGTAAGTTCGTAGTTTAATTTTAGTAACCTTATTTATATCTTTATATTTTGTATGTAAGGTGATGTGTCTATTTTACGTGCATATTTTAGGACTTTTTGGGATCACTTTTTGTTCTCTTTTGTTATCAAGAACTTAGGTTTTACCTTGAAATTCTCTTAGGAGAGGTAAGAGAAACTTTACACTCTTTTACCTTTTCTAAGGGGATTTTGTGTGACAAGGAAAGAACATCGAGACTTGAAGACTGAAAGCTATTGAAGATCATCTTTTGAAGACTTTGAAGATTTAAAGACTAGCTTTAAATATTTGAAGACTTGAAGACATGAAGACTTGAAGAATTGGAGGAGTGTTATAGATTTGAAGGAAAGAAGACAAGAAGAAGAAGAAGAATGTGTTCTGTTATGGGCGCCCGTCGCCTGTCATGATGACCCTGTCATGACTCGCGACGAACAGGTGGTAAGAACACTTTATCCTTTTTCTTGTACTATAAATAGCACTTTATCTCTTCTCTTTCCTCACTTCTTCTCCAACGCGATTGGTAATATTCTAACCCTAGTTTTCCACCATTTTTTATCTTTGTTTTAACTTGTTTAATGTTTAGATTGTTGTTGTTAATTAGTATGGGTTTTAGTAAGCTAAATCTAGTTCTTGGGAGCAATTGACCAAGGCTTCCAAGCCCATGTCTTAAGAACACTCTGTAGCCTATTTAATAATCTTGATATTGTGTATTTATGGAGCATTGGATGTGGTTTGTTTCATTAATGTTCTTGAAAGCTTGAGTGTATGAAATACTTGTATGATTGCTTGTTAGGGTTTGGGAAAAAGTAGCTAAGTTTCCCTCCTTGATATGAAATCCAAGAATATGAATTAGAGATTTTGATTGTGTTGATGAGTTGATAATTGCTAGATGAATGTGATGATGATGTTGAACTCGTTATCATGTTTGCTTTGGGTAGCAAATGAGAAAAGTCTATGAATGTCGATCATTCTTGATTAATCTTGTGTAAATGCATAAATTGGTTAAATGCTTAAACATGGTGTTGTGTTTATAAGTGTTGCCAAGCTTGTTGATTCGTGTTTCGACATCAATGGGATGCTTTTAATCGTGTTTTAACTAAGGGAGTCATTGGTGGGGTTTGAAAAGAGATGTTGAATTCACTCTTGCAAACTACTATCTAAGAAGGATAGAAGATCCGTTAATTGTTGGTTTAATCACCCTTTTAGTTGTTGCATGCTTTGCATAGTTAACTTGCTTGTTAGTTAATTTGTTTTTCAATTTCATAACTTAGGAAAAAAAACCAACCCCCCCCCCCTACATGGTTTTATATGTATAGATATGTCTTCCGCTCTATATGTTTAAACACTTGAAAAGATCCCTCTTCTTTGTGGACAACCCTGACTTACCATTATCTACTTAATTGTAGATAGGAAGAATTAAGGCTTATAAATTATATTTTTGAGAGGTACGACGACGACCTCCCAAATTTTGGCACCGCTGCCAGGGAACAAACATTTATATTTAAGTGTTTGGGCATATTTTGTGTGATTATGTACTAGTTGTAAATATTTGTTAATTTTCTTTTATTTTTTATTTTTAGTTGATTTGCCATTTTCACTTGGGTTGGAATGTCTTGTTCGAGTTCTTGGTGTATGGTTCATATGCGATCCTCTTCTCAAGAACCCCTACACTACGACCCCGAGTTAGAGTTGAATTTAAGACGGGCTAGGAGACTTTCTTTGGAAAGTGTGAATAACACCCCTCCTAGTGACCATTGCGAACACTTCTACGTCCATGGAACATCAAGATGAGCATGAAGGTGACATTCTGGGAGGAGGACCTCAACATCATCCACTCTAAGGAAGAGCTCCTCCCATCCAAGGAAGGGGGATTTTTTGGGGGCAAGCCCTATTGAGGGAAATTATGGCCCCCAACCTTGACTAACAACAAATGTGCATAGAATATCCCTTGGTTAGACCAACATGCATTTCGAGCTCAAAACGAATGCTCGCCCTACCTTGCAAGATGATTATGCAGAGGAGGTGAATGTTGTGGGTTTTCAAGGCAACCAAGGATATCAACGAGACCAAGGGTATCAAGGGTACCAAGGCGGTCAAGGTTACCAAAACCGGCCTTACAATTCAGGTGATCGTGATCACCTGAATCTCCGGCATGGGAACCCTCAAGGAGGTCAAAATACTCAACCCTACCGCCCTCCTCAACAACAATACCCCCCACCCCAAAAAATTTTCCCAATGCTTTACAAGCCCCAAGGTCAAGGGGAGAGCTCAGGCTTGTCAAAAGATGAGGTGATGCAAGTCATTCATAAGTTGAGTATGTGTGCGGAAAAAGGAGAAAAATTCCAAGATGAGGCTAAAACGAGCATCAAAAACTTGGAAAATCAAGTGAACCAAATAGAGCTTCCCAACTGGAAATCAACCCTCAACAAAAATGTGAGTGCATTCATTGAGGAGTGGGAAGGAAGTGAAAGAGCCTCAAGGTAAGATTTTTTTTGAGAGAGTGATTGAAAAGGAGGACCTTGAAAAGAAGGCCGAGGAGCTGGCCAAGGAGAAGGTAAACAAAGGGGAAGAAATTGAGGTGGAGACCATCGTGCCAAGACTGGGATCAAATCCTGAAACTTTATCCCCACCTCACAAGAAGTCAAAAGGAGCGGAGATCCCTATCTATGTGCCGGAACCACCATTTCTGTAGGCATTAAAGGATTGAAGGACCAAGGGGGACAACAAGGACACGTACGAAGTCTTTCTTAGATGCGAGGTAAACATTCCACTCTTAAATGCTATAATCAAGTTCCTAGGTATGCTAAGTTTCTTAAGGAATTGTACCATTAATAGGAAACAACAATTAAAGAGTAAGAAAAAGGTTGGAAAGAATGAGTATGTCTCCGCCATGAAATGCCCCCTAAATGTGATGATCCGGGAATGTTTACAATCCCTTGTAAGATAGGATGAAAATGTGTTAACAAAGCCATGCTAGACTTAGGTGATTCTATTAATGCGATTCCAAAAGTCTAGATCTAGGCACTTTGCACAAAACTGGGGTTGTTATCCAACTAGCCTATCACTCTAGCACATACCCAAAAGGTATTATGAAGGATGTGTTGGTGAAAGTGGGTTCTTTAAAATTCCCTGCCGATTTTCATGTTCTTGAAATGGAAGGTGGTAGTAGTGCTAAACCTATTCTCTCAGTAATGCCATTTTTAAAGACTTTGAGAAAAATAATTGATGTGCATAAAGGAACTTAACAATGGAGTTTAATGGGCGGTAGATAGAGTTTGACACTAATAATTCTATTGATCATCCTAGTAGATACCATTCTTGCAAAACTATTGATGTTATTGATGATATAGAGCAAGATGTATTTGAGCCCAATGATGGTAGTTCCTTGAATGTTACCATAGATGATGCTTTGATTGCAAATGCTGTTAGTACTAACTTGAAGGAAAACAACAATGGTGAATGCCCTCTTGGGAAAGCAACATCCAACACCTTTTGTGTGTCCACGGGTAAGCCAATAAGGGTGGGTTTCCCTCCTTCTCTTGAATTCGGTGGTAGAGTGAAAACCACCATCAAAAGCTCTTAAATGTTCATCCCTTGGAGAAGGAGAGAAACCCCCGAATGCTCACTTGATTGAGATCACCATGGAACAAAAAGTTGAGCTATTGGGAATATTGAGGGAGTATGAAGAAGCCCTAAGCTATGTGAGGAAAGTTTTGTTGGGGGATGATGTGAATCCTAAATGTTTTGACCCAGATCGAGGAAAGGAAACCGAGCACCTCGGCTCATTGTGTTAATAAGCTCTAAGAAAAGGGAGTAAGTCATGCCGACGACGTTAAATGAACTTGGTTTTGATCATCCGGATTGTCATTTGTGACTTTCCATTGATGTTGTTTAATGTTGATTTTTTGTCGTTAATTTCATTATTTTGCTTTGTTCATTTCACGAGTGTGTTTTTCCATGATTCTTTAGCGATTTGAAGAGAATGGAGCTAGATTTATGCGGGAATTAAGTCAACGAGAAAGGAAGGAAAGGCCACTACTCAAAACCTCCATTCCTCCACCGTTCTACCATTTCTCCCACTCACTTCCGGCCACTACTCACTTCCAGAAACTTATCCTAAACAATACCCAATCCCTCCCCACACCACATTCATCCACATTCATCCACAATTTGCCATATTTCCTTATGAACACCCAAACCCCTAAAATTTGGGGGTTTTGCAATTCCAGGCTAATTAAGCTAGTTTCATTTGTGGGCTTGTTTCATCCATACTCCTATTCACTCTATTGGTACGTTTCTTTACTCCCTTGTTCTTAATTTGCAAATATTTTGCTAATTCATTATGTTGGATATGTTATGAAATTGTGATTGTTTTTTAGAATGTATGGATTTGGTATTGACTTGTTGATATTGTGGTTATGGATTTAACTTGATTGTGATTTGGACTATGGGATGACATTGTGCTTGTATTGTGCTTAGTTGGTCAAAACATAAGTGAATGCATCAATTGTCAAGCTATGTTTAAGTCTCAAAGTTGGGGTTGTTGGAATTGTTTAGTAAAATAACTTATGCTATGGTGGATTGTTGGACTCTTGTGCAATTTTGTGTTTCTGGGTTTGAGGTGATCGAGAGTTTGATTATGGGATAATTTTGATACATGATTGATATAAGTTGATCCTATTGACATAGTTTAGCCAAAACGTAATGAATGCATATTGATGAGGATTTTGGTAAAAACTCTATTTTTGGCTATAATATTTGTTGAACCAACAGTTTAGTGAATGTTAGCCTTTTCATTATCTCAATGTTGTGGGTGGCTTGCAATGAATGGCCTATGGTATGAACTTGAAATTGTTTGCATGTTAAATGTGACATGGATTGTATATGCAATTGTGGTTGACATTTGAACTAGTTAGCTTGGACTTGATTGTTGCATCTTGGAAGTTGTGAGGTTGGCTAGACTAGTTTGGAGTTGATTGTGATCTTAAATTATTGCATATGTTTATATTCTTGTGCATTTGACATGTCTGCTGATAGACATGACCCCTACCAAAAGACCTAGGGCTCCTCCACAAGGTGCGCGCGCCGCCGCTCCACGTCCACCTCCGCCACCGGCTCCGGAGATAAACCTTGTACCTCCTTCTCCAGATCGGTACATGGGTTTGACTCAGATAACCGGGTCTTACGCAGATAGGTGGGATGTCTTGGTCACCCACAAGATCCTAGAGACAAGCTCCATCGATGAGACAACACTTGATGCTCTCGGGCTGACAGAGCTTGTCCGTTGCCTCCTCGTCGAAGGAGGATTGGATGGTTTCATGGGCAAGAGTGCCCCCACCTATTGGGGATATACATTGGAGTTCTTATCCACTGTCCGGCTATGCAGCATGCGGAATTATGAGTTGTGTGAGAAGTACATCACCTTCCACTGGGATGCATAGCCCGAGACATGACAGTCTCGCATATAGAGGCAACCTTTGGATGGGACACGACAGAGGTCCGGGGAAGGTTGGACCCATAGGCCTCAGAGCGCTCGATTAAGGAGGATATGTTGTTTTGGAGCATTTTCAATAGGAGGCCAAAGAACCCCATGATAAGAGCAACATTATCATCCATCCCGCACACCGTTTTGTGCACAGGATCTTAGTGGGCACAGTGTTATGTTCGCCAGAGCTGATGAATGTGCCAGATAGTGATATTCACTTTCTCTGGCATCTGACAAGTGAGGGGATGGGATTGGACTGTGGGCTGAGTTATGGATGAATAGAGTTGTTGAGGTGGCTGAGAAGCCAACATGCAAGATTATCATGGGAGGTAAGATTACCTTCCTAGCAGAGCACTTGGGTTTGGTTGTCCTGGATGGCTTCCTGGGCTTGGGTAGACGCTCTTCATATCTCATCAATATGGAGAGGATGAAGAGATTCACTCTGATCGACACCAAAGAGGTTTCATGAGTGTACCACTAGTTATATGGGGGTGAGGAATTTCATATTTATGACACTTCCTCAGCGCCATGGGACCAAGCTAGAGTTGGATATCCCAGTCCAAGATTTGGCTTAGCACCTGATACTTCATATAGGGTGGGTTTTGAGCGAGAGCTCAAGAACCTACCCCCACCTCCAGCTCCGACTGACGAGGGTGCCTTACCATCCACTGAGCCATAGGGTGAACAGCATCTTCCATCACCTCCACCACAGACCGAGCTGATGCAAGAGGATCACGTGCCACCTCAGTTCCTGTAGCCTCCGCCTGACTTTTACGAGCGCTTAATGCAAACAGTCCAGCACAGTTTCTACGGATATGTTGAGCGCAACTTTTTCATCTCTCGGAGCCTCATGGAGATGATGGATGAGGAGATTGAGCATCTCTCATCCAGGATTTCGGGGATACAGGCGCAGGCTAGTGGTGCCCCAGACCCCGATTCCAGTAAAGTAGCAAGGCGGAGAGAGAGGCGTCAAAGGAATGCCGATTCAATGGTGCACTATTGGCTGACCTATGGTAGGGACTCTAACGATGGCGCCAATCCATCTCATTTCTGATGTGAGCTTATTGTTTTGCACTCCCCATGCTTTGATTTGTATGTTTTTGCCCTGTTTTATCTACATTGAAGGCAATGTAGCATTTTAAGTGTGGGGAGGGGTAGTCACTGCTTTTATTGTTTTGCTTTGGATTTCTCTTCTCTTTGGACTTGGATGTTTTGGGATGCTTTTCTTTGTTTTGGATGCTTTCATGTGAATTTGGATGCTTTGTTAGCTTTGACATGTGAAAGCTTTTTGCTACTTTTTGATTGGCAAAACATGAAAAAAATGTAAATTTGAAAAAAAATATAGAAAATAAAAAAGGAACAAAAATAAAAAGAAACCCGCTAAGTTGAAAATCTAAGAGGGTAACTTAGGCAACATTGGGGGCCCGGATAGGCCAAAAACCTGAAAGGGTGACCTAGGCAAAAATGAGAAGCTAAATGTGTGGAAAAAGGTGAGATGTGAGCCAAAGAAACCTGATTTGTGGCTAGGATGAAAACCTGAAAGGGCTCCTAGGAAAAATGAGAGAAAGATAGAAAAATGGAAAATGCTA
Source organism: Rubia yunnanensis (assembly GCA_037428765.1). Classification (NCBI taxonomy): domain Eukaryota; kingdom Viridiplantae; phylum Streptophyta; class Magnoliopsida; order Gentianales; family Rubiaceae; genus Rubia; species Rubia yunnanensis. The sequence goes on from CM075066.1 coordinate 53,193,229, forward strand.
TGATTCCACTCATTTGTTGGCGTTGGAGTCATAATGTTGCAGTTGTCATATGGATGGATCAGGTAGATCAACATCTTGAGACCTCTTGGAATAAGGTAATTTAGCGGGGAAAATGAAGTTATGAAATTCTTGATTGTTGATATACTTCGTGTTTAGGATGATATATTGGTATAAAGTGAAGTATGTGTTTGAATTTCATGCATGCTTTTGACTTCACTTTGTGCCATTGGATTTGGGATTGTCAATTCGAGACTTAGAGATATTTTTATGGATATCAATGAATTGATAGGTTGATGATATGATTTGGGTAGATTTAGGAATGGGGGTTGTGGTGAATTATCATTTGATCTTAACTTTTGGGAAATGTGATATTGAGAGTTTTGTGAGGTATTGATTTGGAGGAAGTGTAGTTAGAATGTGGATATGTGAATTCCTTCGTGTGCTTGAATCTTTTCTTACTCGAGGGCGAGTAAGGTTTTAAGTGGGGGAGGTTTGATGTGTCTATTTTATGTGCATATTTTGGGACTTCTTAGGATCACTTTTGTGCTCTTTTGTTATCAAGAGCTTGGGTTTTACCTTGAAATTCTCTTAGGAGAGGTAAGAGCAACTTTACGCTCTTTTACCTTTTCTAAGGGGATTTTGTGTGACAAGGAATGAACATCAAGACTTGAAGATCGAAGGCCATTGAAGATCATTTTTTGAAGACTTTGAAGATTTGAAGATTAGTTTTGAAGATTTGAAGACTTGAAGAATTGGAGTGTGTAATGGATTGAAGGTTAGAAGACAAGCAGAAGAAGAAAAATGTGTTTTGTTCTGGGCGCCCATCGCCTGTCGCGATTGGTACTATATAAATAGCAATTATCTATTCTCTTTCCTCACTTTTTCTCTAACGCGATTGGTACTGTTCTAACCCTAGTTTTCCACCATTTTTATCTTCGCTTTAGCTTGTTTGATGTTTGGATGATTTTTTTTAAATAGTATGGGTTTTAGTAGCTAAATCTAGTTCTTGGAAGCAATTGACCAAGGCTTCCATGCCCATGTCTAAAGAACACTTTGTAGCCTATTTAATACTCTTGCTATTGTGCATTTATGGAGTATTGAATGTGGTTAATGTCATTATGTTCTTAAAAGCTTGAGTATGTGAAATGTTTGTATGATTGCTTGTTAGGGTTTGGGAAAAAGTAGCTAAGTTTCCCTCCTTTATATGAAATCCAAGAGTATAAATTAGAGCTTTTGATTATGTTGATGGGTTGATAATTGCTAGATGAATGTGATGATGTTGAAATTGTTGTCATGTTTGTTTTAGGTAGCCAATGAGAAAAGTCTATGAATGTCGATCATTCTTGATTAATCATGTGTAAATATGCATAAATTGGTTAAATGCTTAGACACCGTGTTATCAAGCTTGTTCATTCTTCATGCTCAACGCCATCAATGGGATACTTTTAATCGTGTTTCGACTAAGGGAGTCATTGGTGAGGTTTGACAAAAGATGTCGAATTCACTCTTGCAAAACTACTATCTAAGAAGGACAGAAGATTTATCTTCACAACATGTAGTTAAAGTAGTAAATATGTTGCATGTTCAATAATGAATAAGAGGCTTGGAAGTGGAAGTCAATTGCGCCCAAGGTCCCGTTAATTGTTCCCTTTTAGTTGTTGTTGCATGCTTTGCATAGTGAACTTAGCTTGTTAGTTAATTTTTCTTTCAATTTCATAACTTAGGACAAAAAAACCAACCCCCCCCCCCTTACATGCTTTTTTATATGTATCTATATATGTTTATGCCTAGTATGTTTAAACACTTGAAAAGATACCTATTCTTCGTGGACAACCCCGACTTGCCATTTATCTACTTAATTGTAGATAGGAAGCATTAGGGCTTATAAATTGTATTTTTGAGAGGTACAGTGATGACCTCCCATAAGGTTTTGATGAACTTTGTCCCATGAGTTCTTGTTTTTAAGGTTGGCTTTCGCCTTTAACTCATGAGTGAGCGGCTTTCTAAGTTCTCTCATGTTGATGGGTCGCAAATTGAGAATTATAAGGCACATGAAACAAAATGTGCGACTCTAGAGACTTTTCTCAAAGCTGCTGAGGAGAAGGCAAACACTACGAAGGAGAGGGTGAGCATTGCTAAGAAGTGTGCTAGACTCGTGGAGACGGAAGCGACTCAGCTTCATTCTGAGTTAGAAGAGATGCGTATCAATGGACCTGCTTCCCCCAAATACCCTCAAATTTTGGTAGATCGACTGTGCAAGACCAAGTCATCCTATAAGTTATTTGAGGATGTTTCTAACAATGCTCGCACCATCGGTTACTGTCAGGATGTTAAGGATTAGCGCGAGTGGAATCCAACTTGTTCGCTGAAGAGTCGGTCTTCTTGGGAGAAGTGCACTGAGACCTTTGAGAAGCATAAGGCAATACTCAACGAAGCTTTCATCGAAAAGATTGCTGATGAGGCCCATCCCTATGTTTTTCTATAACATCTTGCCAACCTTCCTTGTCTTCCTTCTGCGGTTGAGCTTAAGTGTTGTGAAGTGGATTATCTCGAAGGCCATCCCTTTGGATCTTGCACTGTTATTCCCTCTCCTGATCTTGATGCCAATGTGTCCACATGAGTTAGTGTGAGCATTAAAGCTCCCGCTCAATAGCCAAGCGAGGAAACTTCCACCCAACAACCAAACCAGGAAGTCGATGCTATCATTGTTCAACCTTCGCCTACCTTCACCTCCGAAGTTAGTTGATTTCTAGTGTACTGGGCTTTTGGATCTTTAATTGTAATATTGACACAATATTTTGATGTATGTATGTACAATTTGTGTGACTTTAGTTATGAATGATGAAGTATACCTTTTTCTTTTTCTTTCTAAATGTTCTCATCGCCCTTACTTATGTGCAGGGTTTAATATGGTTGATCATAAACACTTGAAACGACCTGACTTTATGGGGTGTACTAATCCTTTTTCTGATCGCTATGTATTTTCACCATCTAAACGACCCTACAAAGTCTTTGCACAAATCACTTTGGTTTGATCACTTTATAAAGTACTGAGCAATAAGAAGTTGGACTATAATACGTTGCAATTTGAGTTTGACTTGCCTGAGGGATCAAATATATTACAATTTGGTTCAAGGAATCTGGAATTGCTTCCCCCCTTGAAGAAGCTTTGTACTGCATCCACCATGCTCGCTCCAACAATCTCCCATGTGCTTCTAAAAAGTTGACTTGTATATTCATATGTCCTCGGAATTTTGTTAGGATGAACCCCCCAAATGCCTTCTCAATCCCTTTTTCACCAACTGGCTGAATTAAAGATGCTTGTTATTATATGCTTAGAACTCCACCCAATGTAGCCAAGTCTTCCTCCAAGACACTAGTATCCCAATAACCACCCAAAGGAATCTCATAGTGCTGCTTCAAATGCATTACAATTTGGTCTTGTCTAGACAAATCTACTCCCATCCATGATGTTTACAATTTGGTTCTTGTACCACCTTGTCTTTATTGAAGCATAGAAAAATTTGGTAATCATATCCCCTTCATGAAGCCATTGCACTTTAGCCATGTGTTACCAGTATTTGTGTTCAGCCTCCTCTAGCTCTTCAAGATTTTTCCTAGCATCAAATTCTACCCTTTGCATTATTTCATTGCTTGTTTCTTCATTCAACCTCTCTTGTGCCAATTTCAATTCTTTTTTTTGCCTTCTCCAACCTTTCTCCAATGTTAGAGAATTGTCTTCTATTCAGCCTATTTGAAGGCTTTTCCATGTCTTCTAGGAGTTTGCCAAACTACTTCATTATATTCACCTTCCACCATATAGCTTGAATTGTCCTCTTGAATTGTGGTGAAGCCCCCCCCCCCCCCCCCACACATGTTAAAGCACTTGAAGCTCGTTCCCTCCTTCTTGTCTTCTCTGTGCCAACTTAAAATAAAGGGATGATGATCCAAAAGTGTATCTCAAGAAACCCCTAAAGCCATTAAGGTGCCCTTGCAAGCTAACCATGTCTCCAAAATACTCCTCTTCATCTCTCTCAAGTTCCTCCACCTCCGAACTGCAGTCCCAAAAATGTTGGATAGACCCATAAACTCCTCGGTCACAAATGTGGGGTTACAAAATATGGAAGTTGTCGGCTCAGGGTTTGCACCCTTCGCCGCTTTCTTCCTCTCCAAGGCAATCTTCTTAGGTGGCATCCTAACAAAATGAGGACAAGAGTGGTGATATGATCATAAACAAAGCATGACCTACAATTCAATAAGACAACATTCTCCCAAATAACCCAACCATTCATATAACATGATAATCTGAGCATGTGGGCTATTCAAACAAGAACATTCCTCATCAAACAACAAACTTATGTAAGTTATCACCAACCCATTAATGAAATCATGCAATCAATAGTCACCATCTCCCCAATCACCTAACACTGAAGACCATATCTTTCAAGTATAATAGATTATGCATACATACTCAAAAAAATATTTCAAAACACACTCATTTAAGATTAATGCTTCAAATAACACCACCCCAATGTCAAATAAAGCACACAAACATAAGCAATTACCCAAAATTTGAAGCTAGGATTTGTAAGACCCACAAAAGAAGAAGCAAAAATCACCAACTTTTGGAAGTAAAGCTTCACTTTTTCGAGTTACACCCAGAGTGTGAGGGTGAGTGTTTCTTGAGAAGAGAGAATGTGTCAAATGAGAGAATTAGGTGGAGAAATGTACTATGGAAATGGAATTTCAGACTAGGTGACTAGGGTGAGAGGTACAATTAGAATAAGAATGGAACTTTAAAATGCTCAATTTAGGGGACAATAGTACAAGCCAATTGATTCCAAGGGATATTGGGAGTATTTTCAAAATTCCCAAGGAATTAGGGAATTCCAAAATTCTTGAACCAAAAATGCATTTTTAAAGTTTGAGAATCAGAATTTCAAAATTTTGCATTTGTTGGATCAAAGAAAAATTGAAAATTTGGTTTTATGCACAAATTTACTTGACACAAACCATAGGCTTGCGCCAAACATCATGGCACGAAGCATTGCTTCCGCCAAACTTTTGGCATGAGAAAGAGCCTCGCGCCAAGCCCTTGGGCACAAAGCATAGCCTTGCGCCAAGCACTTGGGCACGATTAATTTTCCCAAATCCTTGGTTTTTCCTCTTTTTCCAGAAAACTATGTCACCCATCCAATTTAATCCCATTCAAACAAAATCACGAGTCTCGAGCTCAAATTTTCAAACCAACAAGAGTTTCATCTCAAAAATCCACATAGCAAGACAAGATTCACGCAAAAATTATCTAATCAAAACATGAAAGCAAAAGAAACACCGTATCTTTATTGTCATCCTCACAAATTATTTTCTTTCTGATGCATTCTAGTTAGAAACACTTACCTGTTGGTCTCCGGTATCTCCATATGCGACTCCACCCATGATGACATCGTTGTGGAGAGGTCTCCACAATGAGTCATCCTTACCTTCGGACCTTTTCTCCTCCAATAGGAATGAATCTCCATGTCTTGCTATTATTGAGTTCGTGAATGTTTCTTTGGGGTTGGAGGGAGGTCGAGGAGATTTTAAACTCTCGACCATCTCCCTTTCCTGCTGCAAATTGGTTAGCATAGAAAAACAATCTAGCACCAACATATCATCCATTGCATAATTCAATTCATCGGAATCATCATCATTATCATCAACATGTCACTCAAACATTCATGCTCATTTTTCACACAAGAAGACTCATCATGCTCATCAAATAAGGTTACACATTTCCCCATGAAAGAAGACTTTGTTGAATCATGCCTAGATTTATATATATCGAATTCCACTTTATCAATGTCATGTTCTAGAGTTAAGGTTCCCAAGTGGACATCGGTTTTAGTCCTAAACATTTTAAGAAAAGGTCCCCCCAAAAAGTAATGGGGTTGCACTTCCGTCGTGCGCCACGTCTAAGACATAAAAGTCCGCCGAAAAAACCAATTTGCCAACTGGCACCATCACATCCTTTTCTAGTCCACGGGGACTAGCTTGGGAATGATCAGCAAGTTGGACAATTACTCTAGCATCCCAAAGCTCACCTATTTCTAGGAGTTCATATAGAGACTAAACAGGATACCATTAATGGATGTACCTAGATCTATCATGGCATGTTCAACAATTTTACCATCTAAAGAGATAGGAATAGAAAACATTCCAGGGTCATCACATTTCTTAGGTAAGTTCTTATGGTTCAAAATGACAACTCCTCCCATTTTTAAATGTCCTAACCTTTTAGTTGGCCTACGCCTTTTCTTTGTGCATGCAACTTCTAAGAAATTTAGCATATGATGGAACATGTTCAGTTAATTCCAAGATAGGGATGGTTACCTCGACCTTTTCAAAGACTTTTCGAATGTTTGCATCATCGGTCACCACCTTTGGTCGTCCCTCAAAGCATTTGGAAATGGAGGTGGGATAGTGACTCGTGCCTCGAGGAGTGGAAGTTCCGTGGAGGGTGCTTCCTTGACCACAATTTCCTTCTCTTCGAAGTGGGCTTTGGTAGCCTCCACCATCTTGTCCTCTTCTTGCATTTCCTTCCTCTCGGTCTCACGAACTTCTTTCCCTCTTCTCTCAATTTATGTTCACTCACATTCCTCAGATTGATCTCCGATTGGGAAGGTAGTTTGCCGGACTCCTTGGCTTCAAGTCAGCTTACCGAGGGGTCCCACCTTGCATCTCCTTACTTCCCTCGGAACACTTGTGGTTGCCCCCTAGCAAATTGTGGTCTTTCTCGGTTGTTGTAGTCAATTGCCTTCACCTCTTGTATGATTTTGGGGCATGCTTCGGAATTATGGTTAAGGTTACTTGGACTTGATGCACTTTACCTCGCAAAAGCTCCTTCATCATGGAAGTAAGACCTTGGACTTGCTCCTCCAATTTCAGCGAGTATGTGGGTTTATCCGAGACCTTTACCCTTGTCCTAGTGCCAGATTGCCGCATACCATTTGCAATTTCTTCAAACAGGGCCATTACATCCTTAGGGCTCTTGTTCACTATTGAACCATTATGTGTGTAACTTGGTTTAATCTATATGTTTTTTTAGATTCTTTAGTTCATCCTAATTTTGTGTTCATGATATTATTGTAATTTTTTCTAGAGTGTAAATGCATGATTAGTACACACATATAAGCACACACTCTGGGCTATATTCATGTATGGTGCAAATATTGATGCCCCCTTGAGAAGAGAAGTCTAGTTGTTAGAATGGGTAGAGGAGAACGTGTCTGCTTGGGTGTGTTCGCAGGGGATTCGAGGTCACATTTATCTACTTACCATCGCACCAGTCTTAGCTGACTTCGTAAAGTTGTCTGAGAGGTTCCGGGTTGAGATAGCTAAATAGTAGCAAGCTAGGGGTTACAAGAAACCATATTATCATAGATAAGGTGCCTACGACCCTCGGGCCTAATTGATAGGACCCGAGAGAAGTATTACATTCGTGGTGGAATCCCATGTCATAATCGCACGGGGGATAAACAGACCTACAACAACGGTCATCCTTGTTATACTCCCCTAATTACGATGGCGGCATCGATGGAGTTGCTAGAGCACCCGTCGTGACAGTGACAGGGAAGTGTATGCCATTGGCCACACCACATATTATGAACACTCTATTAGGTTTGCTTAGATCTCTATGTGAATGAATCAAGGATAAAAGCATTAGATTGACCAAGTTGCTCAATGATTTGCCCAAGTGCTTAGCTTAATATTGTAGTTGTGTTTTTACTTTTCATGTCTAGAAGTTGTTAGATTGAGAAACCAACTCCCCCCCCCCTTGCATGTTTGCTTTACTAGTTATTCCTTTCACTCTTATGGATTGACGACCCGTACGAGGTTGTGTTTGAGTTGATACATTAGACCTAGCATCTCTGTAGAAAAACCCAGGGCTTACCGCTAACTACCTTATAGGTAGCGTAGCAATAGGAATAGAGTGCAGAATATAAATCTCTATTTACTAACCGTGTGCCTCCAACCGGGTTTAGACTTCTAAGCTATGGGTTTTAACAACCCCGGAGAAGGCAGACCAGAATGTTGGCGCTGTTACCGGGGATGCTATTAGTCTAGGTATCAGTTAAGGCATAACGTGTTAGTAGAGTAATAAGTATTGCTTTTATCCTTTTCATGTTTTTGTTTATTGTTTTCTAGAGTAGGCATTAATTGATTTCTTGGTGCAAACCAAGGACTCTTGCACTACGATTCCAAAATTTGTGTGTTTACTTTGTTTGTGGTTTAATTGAAAAAGAAAAAAATGTGGGAAAGTACTCAACAGATGGCACTTTGTAGGGTGTGCCATTATGACCATCCTATGGAGTGTTACCCAAGGTTGAGTGACTTCAGGAGAAGAGAGAGGCTCAATGAGTGAGATTATGTTGGATATGTCATTACGACCACCCTACGGAGTCTTGCTCTTTGATGAGAGAATATGAAAGAGAGTTAGGAGTTTTTAGTTCCCAAGGCCGATTGGATCAAGATTGTTACCCATACCACGACACTCTAAATTCAAGGTTTAGTGGCAACTCGAATTCGTGGTATGGAAATGCATCGGGAAACCAACACTTTGGGTTAGATAGTTGGATTTCACCAACTTACCTAATGCCCCAAAATCAATCCCTAGGATTGGTTCCTAAATCAGATTGTGTAGAAATTTTGCAAGCTATAGCTAATGTGACCAAGAGTAGTGATTTACTCCAATCACAAATTCTTAGCAAACTCAACGATTTTCAAGCATTGAGAAAGTTGAAGGGCAAGTGCTTAATTTGATGGAAAGGATTAGCCAACTAGAAACCCAATATTCCAAAAATGAACCATCCCTAGTTGAATAGATGAATTTAAAGGGGATGGGGAATGGTTTTTTTTTATGAAAGTTTTGTATATAGATCAAATCAAACCAAAAGAGTTTTTAGGCCATCACTCCTAGCCTTTTACAAGCAAAAACCCTATCAAAACTTGCTATTTAAAATCAAACAAACAACCAGCTCTATATTCTATCTAGGCTCATATTCAAAATTTTCTTTCCATCTCTTGTTGCTCCTCCATTTGCATCCAGCTTCAACTTGGGTAGCCAAAGTCCCCATCTTCAAATCTTCTTGGCAAAAGATCCTCTTGTTCCTTTCATTCCATATTCTATACAAGGCACTAGTAAGCTTCATCAACATCAAGTCTTGCCTTCTTCTTACCATCATCATCAACAAACATCTTTTTACTTGCCACATGTTGCTCATATCCCTCAACTTCAAGATTTTGATCAACCCCTTAGTGTATGTACAACCTGAAAACAAATGGTTTACTGTCTCATCCACCTCATCACATAAACTATAACTTTGTTGTGTCTTCAAAATCCCAAATTTTTGCAATCTATCAACCGTGGGCAGCACTCCCTTCAATAGCATCCACAGGAAAATTCTATGCTTAGGTAAAATGTTTTTGTCCAAAATTACCTTTGCATAAAAGTCCCTTTTGCTTCCTCCCTTCGTTTGATCATACACCATCCTTGTCTTCAACTTGTCTTCCTTGTCCAAACAACTCTCAAGGGTTTGGAAGTGTTTATCTTTCAATTTGCACAACATCTTCCAATGCCAACTATAACTTACCCCTCCTTTGCTTCTTTGTAGACTTCCACCATTTATGTAATATGCTTGAATCCACCTTACCCAAAGAATATCTTTCTTTGAGTTTAAATTCCACAATTGCTTACATAGTGCTGCCTTGTTCCAAATGGAAGGATCTCTAATCCCCAATCCTCCAAAATTTTTGCTTCTACAAATTGTGTCCCAAGAGATAGGAGTATAACCCCTTTTCCCTTCTTCTCTTCCCCACAAAAAATATCTACAAATTTTCACAATCTCCTCATGAACACCCTCAGGTATACTTAGTAATACTAGCCCAAAATCCAGCTATACTTAGTAAAACCGAATTGATCAATTGCACCTTCCCTGCATAAGAAAGAACACTTGAATTCCAACTATGCAATTTTCTCCTAATTTAATCCACCAATTGCTCACAATCTTGCTTCCTCCACTTCACATTAGACAAAGGCAGCCCCAAATATTTCATAGGAAATCCCCTCTTGTTACATTTAACACTCCAGCCAACAAGTCTTTCTCCTCTTCATCAATTCTAGACATAGAAATTCTAGATTTTTGCTCACTTATTGCAAGACAGAGACCTCCATAAACCTCTCCAAGCAACCTTTCACACCCTCCATGGATTTTTGGTTTGCTCCACAAAAGATAAGCAAATCATCAGCAAACAACAAAGTATGCACACCAACCCTTTTGCGTCTTTGGTGGAATTCTATGTGCTGCTCCTTGTACTCCTTTGCCATTATTCTTATAAGGTACTCCATGTTCAAAACAAACAACAAGGGGGATAGAGGATCCCCTTGTTTAACTCCTCTTCTACCCATGAATCCTTCAGAATACCCCCCATTCAAAACCAAGAAAATGATGACTTCATTGTACTTCTCTTGATCCAATCTATCATCAACCTGGGGAACTTTAAAACCTCATGCCATTTAACAAGAAATTTCCAGCTTATACAATCAAAGGCTTTGCTATATTATCCACTTTAACAGCACAACTTCTCTTCATGCCATCAACATTGTACTTATGCAACAATTCTTGTGTTAAAAGAATGTTGTGTGATGTGTGCCTACCTTTCACAAAAGCACTTTGATTCTCACTAATCAAACAAGGCAGCACCTTACAAAGTCTTGTACAAATTACTTTGGTTATCACTTTATAAAGTACAGAGTAACAAGCAACAGGCCTATAATCACTTGAAAATTGAGGTTGACTCACCTTTGGGATCAAGGATACCACAGTTTGATTCAAAGAGTTTGGAATTTCTTCCCCCTTGAAAAAACTTTGTACGGCCTCCACCATACTTCCTCCAATTATCTCCGGATTGCTCCTAAAAAATTGGCTTGTATAACCATCTCTCCCCGGGCTTTTGTTAGGATGAATCCCCCAAAGTGCTTTCTTCACCTCCTTTTCACCAATTGGTTGGGTTAAGGATGCTTGTTGTTGTATGCTTAGAACTTCACCAAAAATAGCCAAGTTTTCCTCCAAGTCTTTAGTTTTCCAATAGACTCCCAAATGGCTTTCATAGTGTCTCTTCAAATCGTCTTCCATCTGGTCTACATTGGATAGTAATCTACTCCCCTCCTTTATGTTCAAAATTTGGTTCTTGTATTGCCTTGTTCTCATAGAAGCATAAAACAACTTTGTAGGCATATCCCCCTCATGAAGCCATTGCACTTTAGCTCTTTGTTGCAAGAACTTGTATTCAGCCCCCTCTAATTCTTCAAGCACTTTCCTTGCATCAAATTCCACCATTTGCCTCCTTTCATCCCTTGGTTCTTCATTCAACCTCTCTTGTGCCAAAAAGCCATTCCTTCTTAGCCTTCTCCACCCTTTCTCCAATCTTAAAGAACTCCCTTCTATTAAGCCTATTCAAAGGCTTTTCCATGTCCTCAAGAAGCTTTCCAAAATCCTTCATTATGCTCACCTTCCTCCAAACCGCTTGGATTGTCCCCTTGAAATGTGGTGAGGTTGTCCACATATTGGGGGGGGGGGGTTGGTTTTTCTTAAACTATGAATTAAAAGACAAATAGATAGCAAAGCAAGGTAACAATGCTAATCATGCAACAAAACTTATATGTATATATAAGGCAACAATGCTAAAAAAGATGATGAAATCAACAATGGCAAAGCCTTAGGGGCAATTGATCTTCACTTCCAAACCTCTTATAGATCCTAAATTCATTCATTCATTCTCATTTAATAATGTCCATGGGGAATGCTATCACTTCCATTTTGAAGATCAACGGCTATTTCTTCTTAATAGTAATTCACAAAGACGTTCAACGGCCATTTGCAAACCTAATAATAAACACTTTAGTCGTTCACCGACCATAAAGATATTTCATCAATGGCATTATACACGAGAGCCATAGATTTGATAACAACAAGCATTCTACCAAATGCATAGCTATTTAACCAAACAAAGCATTTAATAGGTCAAACCTACAACAATCAATATTCAAGACTCAACCTTTCATTGCTACCATACGAAAAATATGATAAAAATCCACATTAACATCTCATCTAGCAAGATTCACATCACATTACACAACAAGAAGTCTGATTCCATGTTCTTGGATTTTCATGCCAAAGAGCTAAGAAATTGTACACTTTCCTAAAACCCTAACACTTCAATCATACAAACATTTCCTATTCTCAAAAATCCCATAACATAAATAAAGTAAAACTCAACATTAATGGCACAATAAATGCTAAACAATAAATGCTTATGATAGAATAACATAGAATCTCACTACATGGGTTTGGAAGCTTCAATCAATTGCTCCCAAGTGATTAGTTTAGCTACTAGAAGTCATACTAACAATCAACAACAAACCAAACATAATCTAAGATAAAACTAAGATGAAAAGTAAAGAAATTAGGGTTTTTACTTGCAGAAATCGGGGGGGGGGGGGAATAAGAGTCAAAAGAGAGAGGATAAAGTTTGCTATTTATAGTACAATAAAAAGGACAAATGAATCATGACCTATCGTTCATGACTCGTGACAAGATCTTCACGAGCCGAGACGGATGCCAAAAATAGCATTTTGATTTTCTTTCTTCTTCTTATCTTCTAGCTTCCTCTCCACTTATCTTCTCTTAAAATCTTCAAGTCTTCAAGTCTTCAAAAAGATGAGCTTTATGGTATTCAAGTCTCGATGTTATTGCCCTATAACACAAAATCCACTTAGAAAAATCACAAGAACATAAAAGTCACTCTTAGCTCTCCTAAGAGAATTTAGAGGTAAAACCCAAGCTGTAGATGACAAAAGAGCACAAAAGTGATTCCAAAAAGTTCAAAAATATTCACATGAAATGGACACATCATGCAGTAACTTCTAGTGCAAATCCTACCACTTATTCTGAGGCATCGAAGCATGCTCATTGGCATGATGCTATGGCTGATAAGATTAATGTTCTTAAGCGAAATGAGACTTGGACTATGGATTCTCTTCCTACGGATAAGACTATAATTGGGTGCAAATGGGTTTATCGTACCAAGTTCAAATCTGATGGCTCAATTGACTTGACCTCACAAAGCTCATCTAGTGGTTTTGGGAAATCGTCATATTGAGGAAACAAACTAAACTGAGACATTTGCTCCAGGTGCGAAGATGAGTTCAGTTCGCCTATTTCTATCTGTTGCAGTCAATCGTGGTTGGGAACTTCTTCAGATGGACGCCCATAATGCTTTTCTACAGGCAATCTTCACAAAGAGGTTTTCATGCGCCTCCTCTTGGTTATAAAATGCCCCGACCTTGTCTAACAACTTCATAAATCTCTTTACGAATTTTGACAAGCTCCTCACAACTGGTTTGCCAAGTTGGAAAATGCTCTATGCATGTTTGGATTTGTTCAGCGTGCAACTGGCATTAAGATGGAAGAACTTGAGAAATTAGAAGTAAGATTAGGAAAGTTGGCCCCTTCAGCCAAATTGATAGATTTTCTCCATGCTATTGTTTGAGTTCTTGTATTTCGAGCATACTTTTGCTGTATACCAACGATTCAATGTACAATGTACCTTGTATATATTAAAGTTTATAAGTTTGTCATCACAATGTAATTGACACTAGTTTGGTTGACATCACTCAATTAGATTGTAAATTTCAACCTTGGCAAAGATTAACTTCACGAACTACCCCAGTTAGGCGAATGAGATAGGATAGTCCAAAGACATAGTATATCAGATTGCCTTTTTTTGGCGTGAGACAGTGTTCAAAGGACCTAATGGGCCTGAATGGGGTTCAAGTTGCTTATCATCATTCTCCATTACTCGAATCATTAAGTATATGAGTACGAGGATTTGCCATGAGTGCCACTTATCAGCATTTCACTTGATCTTCCTATGATTTAACGTGAACAGCCATTATAGTTAAAGGAAATTGTAAAATACGAGAACAAAAGAAATTTTACCCAGGCTAGGTGTTTCCACCTTCATCCTGCAAGAATAGTTCCACTAAATAAGTAATCATGATTACAAGAGTACTATGAGAGTGCCGCTTATCTGCGTATCACTCAATCATCAGCCGAAGCTGCAAATAGGGTACAGAGTGCCGCTTATCAGCATACCACCCGTGTCTTCAAAGCTGGTAATATTCCATCTTTGAGGCACTCAAACTCCATCCATGGCTTCGAGGACATAGCTACCTCCTGGATGTGTTTCGACCACTTTCTAGGTTCCTTCCCAGTTAGCAGCCAATTTCCCTTCAGGTTCCCGGCGACTTTTCTCATTTTTCCTCATCACCAAATCTCCTGGGCTAAACAACACTTTCTTTTCCCTTCTATCATGATATCGTTTTAACCTCTCTTTTACCCTGGCTTCATGTAGGGATGCCATCTCCCATCTCTCTTCCACCATATCAAGGTCCAGGCAGCAATTTTCCTGATTAGTTGTCTCATTTGTTGTAGCAATCAACCTCGGACTGGGAACTCCTATCTCCGTAAGAATTACTGCCTCCAAACCATACACCAATTTTTAGGATTTTTCACCAGTGGCAGAAGATTCGGCTGCCCGGCTCACCTATAAAACATTCTGTATCTCGCATATCCAGTTTCCTTCTGCCCCCCTTGAGCCTAGCTCGAATGCCATTGACTATCGTCTGATTGGTTACTTCTACCTGGCCATTAGCTTGAGGATGATATACTGCCTTCACCTTTTGTTGAATCTTATACTCTTTACACCACCTTTAGAATGGGTATTGGGCGAATTACGTTCCATTATCAGTAATTATTGTCCTTGTGAATCCCAAAGTGCCATATAATATTCTTCCAACAGAATGCAATGACTCTCTTTCCACTTATGTTTTCGTTAAAGGCTCGGCCTCGACCCACTTCGTGAAATAATCAACATCCATTATAAGGTACTTGAACTTCCCTGGGGCTTCAAGAAAAGGTTCTACCAGATCGATCCCCCACTTTTTCATCTCTTCCTATGGAATGCAGATTATGGGAGCATGTTTCTAGCACTGGTAACAGGCCTGTATGTATTTGTTCCCATGATCAAACATTATTGGCCAGTAGTACCCTTCTCAAATGATCCTTCTCGCCACCAATCGAGCCCCCAGATGACTACCATATGTTTCTTCATGAACCTCCCATATCAGATAGTTTGCTTCATAAGGGGTAACACATAGAAGTAATGGTTGTATAGATGACCTATACAATACTCCTTCCTGTACCACGTATCTCGGTGCCTTCAACCTTATCTTTCTAGCCTTGTTCTCGTTCTCATGCGAATCTCCCTCTCGAAGGTAGTTCACAATAGTAGACATCTAAGTATCTTCCTCCTCGCTTACCATAACAACAGGTTCCTCGAAGCTTTGTTTGTTTAAGTTTCTATGACCAACTGTCTTTGAGACTGAACACCCAGGTCTGAAGAAGCAAACTTACTAAGAGCATCTACTTTGTGCTTGTTTACCCTTGGGACCTGTGTTAGAGTATGTAATCTGAAACTTTTCAACAGGTTTTTCACAACCTTTAGGTACGTCTGTAGATTGTGTTCTCTGGCTTCATATTCCCCATTCACACATGTTCAACCACTATCTAAGAATCACTGTAAATATTCCACCTTCAATTCTTTAGCTAACCGCAGTCCAGTTGTTGGGGTCTCATACTCAGCATCATTATTCGTGGCCTTAAACGCGAAGTGCAATGCGTAGGGGTAGTCTTTACTATCAGGACTGGTGAGTAGTACCCCAACCCCACTACCACCCGAATGTGAGGAACCATTTGCATACAACTTCCAAACCTCTTTCTTTCGAACCTCCTCCTCTCGAGGGGGGTTTCATACTAGATGGGTTATGAGGTTTCCACTATAAAATCTACAAGCTCTTGACCCTTGATCGCAACTCTAGGTTGATATCGAATATCATGCACTCCTAATTCGACAACCCACTTCATCATTCTCCTAGAACCCTCTGCTTTTAATAGAATTTTCCTGATTGGATGATTCGTGAGAACTACTGTTGTATGCCCCTGAAAATAAGGAGCAATCTTCGAGCTGCATGCACTAAATCTAATATCAATCTCACGAGAGTTGTGTACCTCGTCTCTGACCCTTGCAAGGCTCGACTTACAAAATAAATGGGATGTTGTGCTCTCTCTCCCTTTTATCAAAATTGCACTGATAAGTACAATGTCTCCCCCCTCTCGGGCTTCATGAGGGTAGGCTTGAATGCTTCTTCACACCTCTCTGTCCACTCGAACTTATTAGCCCCTCGAAGGAAATCAAAGAAGGGTATATGCCTTTCTGCTCCTTTTGAGAGGAATCTACTCAACGCTACTAGAGATTCTGTAAGTTTGTGTACTTCTTTCAATATTTTTGGACTTTTCATTCTCATTAAAGCTTCAACCTTCTTGGGGTTAACATATACCCCTCTCAGATACAATAACACATTAGTCAGATTTAACTTTAAGTTTTTCCCCTTGAAGCTTCTTGAAAGTTTCTTCCAAATCTACCAAGAATTCTTCATAGCTTATACTTTTCAAAAGCATATCATCTACATAAACTTCCATATTTCTTCCAATCTGCTCTATAAATATCTTATCAACTAATCGCTGATAGGTTGCCCCAGTGTTCTTGAGCCCAAACAACATCTTCTTATAGGAATAAGTACCCATATCAGTAGGATAAAAATAATATCATGCAACTACTCTCTAAAGTGCTAGGGGTGATTTTCACATAGTATGGGTGTTCTTCCCTTTTTCTTATTTTAGATCTGGTAATTCTCTTTTGAATTTGCCATCCTCACACCATGAGGACATCTAACACTAAGAATAAAGGGAAAACACAACAATCAAAGGAGAGAAAAACGTTTTTGAAGGAGGAGGTGATCAGCTTGGCTTTGTTGAAGGATGAGGGCAAGGGAAAAAACAAAATAGGGCTGAAGAGTGTTCTTGACAAGTCACTTTCAGGCCCTAAAGAAGCTAAAAGGCAAGGAGTGGAAGAAAAAGAAGTTTTTGAAGAAGCAAAAAATGAGTGTTCAATTTCGAATTTCAGCAGCTCTAAAGAAGGGAGAAAAATTGTTTGGAGTGAAGAAGTGGAGGAGGAGAGCAAGAAGGAGGTAAGATCTTGGAGTTCTATACTCAAATCTAGCTCGACGGAGATCCAATATTACCAACCCGTGGAGATAGATGGGCTGTTTATGGGTGAAATCACCATGGAGGAGGTGGAAGAAAGCTCAAAGCAATGGGAGACTACTATTATGTGCAAGGTTTTGGGCAGCAACCCACCATTCAAAGTCATGGAGGGGTTCTTTTTTCGGATTTGGGGAAGAAGAATCAACAAGGTATGGCTTCTAAATTCAGGAGTTTTTATGGTTAAATTTCAAAGTAAGGAGCATAAAGAGGTTGTTTTGGAGAAAGGAGTGGTGTTCTTTGATGGGAAATCCGTTTTAATGAAAGATTGGAATGAAGAAGGTGTGATTGAAGAACCTAATGTTGTCCCGGTTTGGATTCAGCTCCCCGGATTGCCATTGAAGTATTGGCAACCAAAACTCATAAGTAAGATAGTAAGTCCACTTGGGAAGCCTTTGAATCTTGATAGAGCAACACAAGAGAAGGAGAGGCTGGATTTTGCAAGGGTGCAAGTTGAGGTGATGATAAGTGATACCCTTCCGGATAAGTTGATTTACCTTAATGAAAACAAGGTGATTGTTAGGCAACAAATCTGTTTTGAATGGAAGCCAACTAAATGTGGAAAATGTGAGATGATTGGGCATAATGAGGAGGTGTGTAGGAAGGAAAATGGACCTGAAAAATGTCAAACAAATAGGAGGATTTATGTGCCAATTGGGAGGATTGTGAAAGAAGATGAGAAGCAAGATGGAGTGAAAGATGTTAAGGGGCAGCAAAGGGATGCTAAAGAGCAGCAAAGGGAAGTTAAAGGGCTGCTAGGGGAGGTGACTGAGTTCAAAATGGTAGAGAAAGGAATAAGGGCAGCAAGGAAGAAAGAAGAAGATCCGAGGAGTTCAAGGAGTGAAGGTAATGGGTATACTCTCTTATCCGACCCTCCTTATGAATAGTAGATTTGCTTGTTGGAATGTTAGGGGTTTGAATAAATGTGAGAAGCATAGGAGGGTGAAAAACTTTTGTATGCTTAATCATATAGGTTGTTTGGGGCTGTTGGAAACTAAAGTAAAAGAAGAAAACCAAAAAAATGTGTGGGGGAGAATAGGGCTTGGTTGGGAGTTGATAACAAATGGGAATGTTGTAGGGGGGAGAATTTGGCTAGGTTGGAGGGCTGATTTTTATGATATGAAGGTGTTGAACGTTGGGGATCAATGGATGGATTTTGATGGGTTGACTAGGAGCAATAACTTGAAATTCTTCTTGACGGTGGTGTATGGCCATAACACCATTGAAAAGAGAAAACCAATGTGGGAGTTCCTAAAGGGGCAAGGGAGTAGAGATGATAAACCATGACTGATCATAGGAGATTTTAACTCTCCCTTGGATTTTGGGGATAGAGAAGGTGGAAACGATGTTGAAGAAAAGGAAGTCTTGGATTTCCAAGGCGTGATGGAGGCTAGTTTGTTGGTTGAAATTAAAACTATTGGCCAAATGTTTACTTGGAGCAATAGAAGGAAAGTGGGGGAGTTGATACAAAGCAAAATTGATAGGGGCATTGTAAACCAAGAGTGGGTGAGGAGGCTTGAGTGGGGGAGTTTATACAAAGCAAAATTGATAGGGGCATTGTAAACCAAGAGTGGGTGAGGAGGCTTGGCCAAGCCTTTTGTGAGGTAAAACCGGACACACTCTCGGACCACCATCCTATCATTTTGAGTTGGCATAAGGAAGACAAGAAGAAGAGGAGGAGCTTCAAATATTTCAATATGTGGGAGGCCTCACCACATTTCAAGGGGACAATCCAAGCTGTTTGGAGGAAGGTGAGCACAATGAAGGATTTTGGAAAGCTTCTTTAAGACATGGAAAAGCCTTTGAATAGGCTTAATAGAAGGGAGTTCTCTAAGATTGGAGAAAGGGTGGAGAAGGCTAAGAAGGAATGGCTTTTGGCACAAGAGAGGTTGAATGAAGAACCAAGGGATGAAAGGAGGCAAAGGGTGGAATTTGATGCAAGGAAAGTGCTTGAAGAATTGGAGGAGGCTGAATACAAGTTCTTGCAACAAAGAGCTAAAGTGCAATGGCTTCATGAGGGGGATATGCCTACAAGTTGTTTTATGCTTCTATGAGAACAAGGCAATACAAGAACCAAAATTTGAACATAAAGGAGGGGAGTAGATCACTATCCAATGTAGACCAGATTGAAGAACATTTGAAGAGACACTATGAAAGCCATTTGGGAGTCTATTGGGAAACTAAAGATTTGGAGGAAAACTTGGCTATTTTTGGTGGAGTTCTAAGCATACAACAACAAGCATTCTTAATCCAACCAATTGGTGAAAAGGAGGTGAAGAAAGCACTTTGGGGGATTCATCCTAACAAAAGCCCAGGGAGAGATGGTTATACAAGCCAATTTTTTAGGAGCAATTGGGAGATAATTGGAGGAAGTATGGTGGAGGCCGTACAAAGTTTTTTCAAGGGGGAAGAAATTCCAAACTCTTTGAATCAAGCCGTGATATCCTTGATCCCAAAGGCGAGTCAACCTCTATATGCATGTGATTATAGGCCTATTGCTTGCTGCTTCGTACTTTATAAAGTGATAACCAAAGTAATTTGTGCAAGACTTTGTGAGGTGCTGCCTTGTTTGATTAGTGAGAATCAAAGTGCTTTTGTGAAAGGTAGGCACATATCACACAACATCCTTTTAACACAAGAATTGTTGCATAAGTACAATGTTGATGGCATGAAGAGAAGTTGTGTTGTTAAAGTGGATATTAGCAAAGCCTTTGATTGTATAAGCTGGAAATTTCTTGTTAAATGGCTTGAGGTTTTAAAGTTCCCCAGGTTGATGATATATTGGATCAAGAGAAGTACAATGAAGTCATCATTTTGCTTGGTTTTGAAAGGGAGGTATTCTGAAGGATTCATGGGTAGAAGAGGAGTTAAACAAGGGGATCCTCTATCCCCCTTGTTGTTTGTTTTGAGCATGGAGTACCTTACAAGAATGATGGCAAAGGAGTACAAGGTGCAGCACATAGAATTCCACCAAAGATGCAAAAAGGTTGGTGTGCATACTTTGTTGTTTGTTGATGATTTGCTTATCTTTTGTGGAGCAAACCAAAAATCCGTGGAGGGTGTAAAAGGTTGCTTGAAGAGGTTTATGGAGGTCTCGGGTCTTGCAATAAGTGAGCAAAAATCTAGAATTTATTTTTCTAGAATGGATGAAGAGGAGAAAGACTTGTTGGCTGGAGTGTTAAATGTAACAAGAGGGGATTTTCCTATGCAATATTTGGGGCTGCCTTTGTCTAACGTGAAGTGGAGGAAGCAAGATTGTGAGAAAATGGTGGATAAAATTAGAAGAAAATTGCATAGATGGAATTCAAGTGTTCTTTCTTATGCAGGGAAGGTGCAATTGATCAATTCGGTTTTACTAAGTATAGCTGGATTTTGGGCTAGTATACTAAGTATACCTGAGGGTGTTCATGAGGAGATTGTGAAAATTTGTAGATGTTTTTTGTGGGGAAGAGAAGAAGGGAAAAGGGGTTATACTCCTATCTCTTGGGACACAATTTGTAGAAGCAAAAATTTTGGAGGATTGGGGATTAGAGATCCTTCCATTTGGAACAAGGCAGCACTATGTAAGCAATTGTGGGATTTAAACTCAAAGAAAGATATTCTTTGGGTAAGGTGGATTCAAGCATACTACATAAAGGGTGGATGTCTACAAGGAAGCAAAGGAGGGGTAAGTTCTAGTTGGCATTGGAAGATGTTGTGCAAATTGAAAGATAAACACTTCCAAACCCTTGGGAGTTGTTTGGACAAGGAAGGCAAGTTGAAGACAAGGATGGTGTATGATGAAATGAAGGGAGGAAACAAGAGGGACTATGCGAAGGTAATTTGGGACAAAAACATTTTACCCAAGCATAGAATTTTCCTATGGATCCTATTGAAGGGAGGGCTGCCCACGGTTGATAGATTGCAAAAATTTGGGATTTTGAAGACACAACAAAGTTGTAGTTTATGTGATGAGGTGGATGAGACAGCAACCCATTTGTTTTCGAGTTGTACATACACTAGGGGGTTGATGAAAATTTTGAAGTTGAGTTATATGAGCAACATGAGGCAAGTAAAAAGATGTTTGTTGATGATGGTAAGAAGAAGGCAAGACTTGATGTTGATGAAGATTACTAGTGCCTTGTATAGAATATGGAATGAAAGGAACAAGAGGATCTTTTGCCAAGAAGATTTGAAGATGGAGACCTTGGCTACCCAAGTTGAAGCTGAATGCAAATGGAGGAGCAACAAGAGATGGAAAGAAAATTTTGAATATGAGCCTATATAGAATATAGAGCTGGTTGTTTGTTTGATTTTAAATAGCAAGTTTTGATAGGGGTTTTTGCTTGTAAAAGGCTAGGAGTGATAGCCTAAAAAATCTTTTGGTTTGATTTGATCTATATACAAAACTTTCATCAAAAAAAAAAATACCCATATCAGTGATAAATGAAGTTTTCTCCTTATCTTCCTCTGTCACAAGTGTCTGATGATACCCTTTATGTGCATCAAAGAAGGCTAGGACTTGATATCCAACAATAGATTCTACTAACTTATCAATTGGTGGCAAAGGGTAGTTGTCCTTGGGACAGCATCCATTCAGAACAGTGAAATCTATGCACATCCGCCAGGCTCCATCATGCTTCGGGACCATAACTGGATTAGCTATCCACTTGGGGTAGAACACCTCTTTGATGACATCCGCCATCAATAACTTCTCAACTTCTTCCTTGATGGCCTCAGCCCTCTCAAAATCTACTTTGTGCTTGTTTTTCCTTGGGACCTGTGTTAGAGTATGTGATCTGAAACTTTTCAACAAGTTTTTCACCACCTTTAGGTACCTCTGTAGATTGCGTTCTCTGGCTTCATATTCCCCATTCACCTGTTGAACCACTATCTAAGAATCACTGTAAATTTTCCACCTTCAGTTCTTTAGCTAATCGCAGTCCAGTTGTCGGGGTCTCATACTCAGCATCATTATTCGCGGCCTTAAACGCGAAGTGCAATGCTTAGGGGTAGTATTTACCATCAGGATTGGTGAGTAGTACCCCAACCCCACTACCACCCAAATGTGAGGAACCATTTGCATACAGCTTCTAAACCTCTTTCTTTCGAACCTCCTCCTCTCGAGGGGGGTCTTCGTACTGGATGGGTTCTGAGGTTTCCACTATAAAATCTACAAGCAATTGACCCTTGATCGCAACTCTAGGTTGATATCGAATATCATGCACTTCTAATTCGACAACCCACTTCATCATTCTCCCAGAACCCTCTGGTTTTAATAGAATTTTCCTGATTGGATGATTCGTGAGAAAAACTATTGTATGCCCCTGAAAATAAGGATGCAATCTTCGAGCTGCATGCACTAAATCTAATATCAATCTCACGAGAGTTGTGTACCTCGTCTCCGACCCTTGCAAGGCTCAACTTACAAAATAAATGGGATGTTGTGCTCTCTCTCTCTCTCTTATCAAAATTGCACTGATTGCCAAGGGTGAGGCAGAAATGTATAAGTACAACGTCTCCCCCCTCTCGGGCTTCATGAGGGTAGGCTTGAATGCTTCTTCACACCTCTCTGTCCACTCGAACTTATTAGCCCCTCGAAGGACATCAAAGAAGGGTATATGCCTTTCTGCTCCTTTTGAGAGGAATCTACTCAACGCTGCTAGAGATTCTGTAAGTTTTTGTACTTCCTTCAATTTTTTTGGACTTTTCATTCTCATTAAAGCTTCAACCTTCTTGGGGTTAACATATACCCCTCTCGGATACAATAACACATTAGTCAGATTTAACTTTAAGTTTTCCCCTTGAAGCTTCTCGAAAGTTTCTTCCAAATCTACCAAGAATTCTTTATAGCTTATGCTTTTCAAAAATCATGTCATCTACATAAATTTCCATATTTCTTCCAATCTGCTCTTTAAATATCTTATCAACTAATCGCTGATAGGTTGCCCCAGTGTTCTTGAGCCCAAACGACATCTTCTTGTAGCAATAAGTCCCATATCAGTGATAAATGATGTATTTTCTCCTTATCTTCCTCTGTCATAAGTGCTTGATGATACCCTTTATGTGCATCAAAGAAGGCTAGGACTTGATATCCAACAATAGATTCTACAAACTTATCAACTGGTGGCAAAGGGTAGCTGTCCTTGGGACAACATCTATTCAGTCCTCGGGACCATAACTGGATTAGCTATCCACTCAGGGTAGAACACCTCTTTGATGACATCCGCTATCAATAACTTCTAAACTTCTTCCTTGATGGCCTTAATCAGGGGCAAACACTCTTCTTTTCTGTTTCACTGGTATTATTGAAGGATCAATATTCAACTTATGCACTGTCAGGTTTGAGGGTATTCCTATGAGGTCAGAAGTATTCCAAGAAAAGACATCACCATATATCTCCAACAAGTTACTCAATTTTTCTTTGACGCTCTCAGGCATCAATTTTCCAATAGCTTCCGGTCCAGCATCTCGAATGTGCATTTGTACTATGTCCGCTGGGCCAATCTCTCCATTTACTGAAGCCACATTCCTCTGTCTCTTTGCCTCTCTCACCGCTATAAGGTTGCATTTTCGAGCCACACTCTAATCTCCTCGAATAGAAGTTATCCCCATATCAGTTGGAAATTTCATCATAGGATGATAAGGTGACCAGACTGCTCAAGCCTGGCACATCCACGGCCTTATGAGGATCACATTTAGGGGGAAGGGACGTCAATGACTGCAAAATTACAATATATTGTTGCCCCTTTGTCGCCATCAGATACTCAAACCGACATGGTTATCTCCCTTAGAGGAAATACGGGGTTTCCTGTGAAGCTAGATAAAGGCAAGGTTGACTCCATCAGATTATCGCGCCCTATATCCAACTGATCAAAATAATCCACGAACATTACTTCACTCCACTTCAATAAACATCATTTTTACTAAAGACGTTCCATTCACCTCCGAGAGTACCAAAGGATCAGCATGTGGTGTCTGATATGGGACTCCGTCAACCTTCGAGAATGTCACGATCTTATTTGGCTGAAACTTTTCATGTTGTGGTTCTCCTACTGGGACCTTTTGTGTACCCGCTCTCATTATAGTATTCGAAGATATTTCTCCCAAGATCTCATTGATGACGTTGATTACCTTTCGAATTGGCGGATTATCTCCATTCCTATTTTCCTGATTGCCACTTTGTTGTTCATGTGGCCTTTCTTGCCTCCCCTCCTGTCCTCAATCTCAAACCATTGGATCACGGAATCTTCCCCTACCTCCATTATTCTGGTTGTTCCTCTTCTACGGCGGCCATTCCCTCCGATCATTTCTGGATCTTGGGGGCCCAACATGATTATTCCGGGGTCCTGGGCCTTGGAACCGTCCTTCTCTCTCACACCTTTCAATCTCTATCCTTAAATATGCACAGTCATTCGTATCATGGCCATAATCCCTATGATGATCACAATACCGATTCGTTGTCCATCTGGCCATCACCACATTTGGTGTATTTTGCATAGGCGTGGGCAGCCGAAACAATCCTCTATGTATGCTAAGGATATGCGTAGGGGTTCTTCCTCTAGGTGTTGGCAGCATGGGAGCATACCTCTCGAAGGTAGGCCTAGTTGCTTCCATTGGCCTCTTTCCTCGAGAGTCAATATATTCTTTCTAGACTTCTCTAAAAGGCTATCTCTCTTCTTCTTAGTGGCCTCCTTTACCTTCGAGTACTGCTCCACTACCTCCTAAAGTTTTGCAAGGTTTTAGGGGTATTTCGTGCTTAATTTCTTGTACAATTCCAAGTCTTGCATCCTCAACAAATATTCATGAATTACTTCATTTTTCGTGGTCCCTATTAGTCCCACACTCTCATCCACATATTGATGATAAAAGGCCCCCATGTTTTCTCCCAATTTTTTATTAGTTTGATAAAGCTCCAACCAAGTCTCTGTAAATTTTTTCTTTTGTGTATACTGACTTAATAATGCTCCACAGAAGTCTCTATAGGAGTGTAATGAACCCCTTGGTAGGTCTTCCCTCGAAGGTAGCTCCCAACCAATTTACATGATAGCTTTTCTTTGAAATCCCTCGAGTTCATGAAACTTAAGAACGTTTGAATGAACTCTCGAGGATCTATGTCACCGCTGTAGGTAGGAAGTCCCCCTGGGGGCTTTATACATCAATAGGGCAACGAACCCATGTTATCACCGAGCTAAAAGGAGATCCCGCTGCCTGGCACATTGGACCAATCAATCTATCTAACTCCATTATAAGTAAATCCCCTGCATGTTGCCAATTTATGTTACCTTCCAATCAGATTCAATCCTCGTTTGTATCCTCCAAACTGCATAGGGTATGTAGACTGAGCACCCATATACCAAGAATTCACCCAAGGCTGCATAACCCCTGGATGGATTGGTAATTGCCCATAAGGAATATAGGGCCCTTAATTTGCCATTACACTCTGCAATGCCATATTTCCATATCCCTGGACTTCCAAAGAAGTCATCACGCCATATCCTGTCTAAACTCCTGTAACTGCTGAGGTTAATGGGGCTAGTGGAGGCATCAAATACACCACTACTCCCTGTGGGTAATCGGGGAAAGAAGGTTGAGGTCGTGCCTGCAACGCCTCTCCGGCATAGTTGGGTAGGGATAAGCTACCATTGTCCCTATTGGTAGGGATGGCATCACGTCATACGAGACACTCAATATCTTGCCGCAGCATGCGCTGCTTGTGCTAAATCCTGATTTAGCCCATCATTCCCATATTTTGATTCCCTTGCATAGTCCACTCGTAAGTTCCTCCATATAAGAATCAACAGAAACCTCTGTGAACCTTCCATCTCTGTCATCTTGTGAACCGGCTGGCCTGCTCTGAGCATGTCCAATATTTCTGACTCCCTGCTCCGTGTTAACTTCTGGGCATCTCGAGGACCACACAACATCCGCTCGAGAAACTTCAACAACCCGCGGATCAGGCCCACTTGAGATCTATACCCTTTCATGTTCCATCCTCGACTCAACTACTGATACTTGAACCTCCCTAGTAGCAATACATTGCGTCTCCTAGGGATTGATCATATTTATTCTTCTAGACTGTACTTCGTTACCCGCTTCGGTACCTTTTAACCTCAATCTTTTCACTCCTTCGAGTAATCATAGACATAAACTAAGAAACTCAACTCTGACTTAGTCATCCCCACTCGAGCTCCTTGATTGTGACCTGCAATAAAATTGTCCCTGGGGATCCCAAGGGCCAGTCCTCTTATGCTTATGTCAGTAAATAGTATGTGCACGGTTTCCCAGATAGAATGAATACAGAAAATGAATACATACCTAGTATTTATACCGCATAGCCTTAATAATTATTTACCTTAATTATAACCCTTTAATGCCCTATAAATGTGGCGTTAAATGGTCCAATAATGTTCCAATTGGGCCAATGTTAATATAGCCCATTATAAACATTTGGGCCTTACCTATATCAATTAACAACGGTAAAAGTTAATGCGTTAAGTTTTGTGAAAGTTGACGAGGGTGTGGGGGTTACACTTGGCGAAGGAGGTTCTCTTTTAGTGTATAGTATATATGTTTTAACATAGTTGTTTAATAAAACACAACTTTAAAGTAACAAGGACCTAAAGTTTGGACCGAGTTACCCACATCCGGTTACCATTTGGCAATATATTGAAAACGAGTGTCCGCTCCCCCGTTGTCGGGCTTTGTATGTATTGCATTGTTGGCTTGTGTGTGTGAAGCCATGCTCCTAATCTAAACTCGTGTGTGTATTTCAGCTGCGAGCAACCAACTGAGTGCGACGCATGTGGGAAATTAGGCAGTAGTCGTGACACTCTAGCATGGCTAGGCCGCACAGTTAGCACCCTTAATGGGAGACCCGTGACAGTAAGGGAGAGGCCCTGAGTAAATAGTCTCCTTCAATATTTTAGAAGAGTAACATTAATACAAACCCTCTTCGTCGTTCGAGCTGGACCTGTAGAGAATGAATACTCACTCCATAAGTACACAGGTTTTAAACCTCAATTGTGCTAAAGTGCGACATGTATTGTTTCTCTTTGAGCTTACATATATAACCAAGATTTGTGGAAAAGGAGTCACACTTGAAAGGAATCAAGAATTGACTGCAACGTTTTCTGTGACGTAGGCCACTGTTTGTCGTTGGCACTGGCCACAAATAAGACGATAGTGCTACCCTTAGCTGTTACCTTGGCAAGATTGTGTGAACCCGTCGAAGCATACGGAGTCTCTAGAACATATTTGTAATACTGCACAGAACAAAACAACAATAATGAGTGGATGAGTTGAAGAAATTTGTATTTGACAGAAGGGCATCGAAAGAGAAAACACTCCAAGATTAGAGAAGTAGTACCGTCTGATCCCCAACTTTCTCGATAGAAGTTTCAATTAGCTCATCTGGATCAAACGTGTTTCCTGTGACAAAAGGGCCAAGAGAAGCAATCACCTTCTCTGGACTGCCAATGTCTTCTATAGTTGCATTTGGCTTGTTAGTAAGGCGTATCAGAGGTGATGCCACAACCTGAACCTTTCCCTGTTTTTCATCTTCAAATTTCACCTCTATCCAAGGCTCCGCACACTTGGGTTGGCAGTAGTTGCCTGATAAGATGTTTGCAATCCGAAGTTGTTTCCAGGTTGGCGGAATTATGAACTTGTAAGGTTGTACATTTCCTGCAAATAACTAAACGGACAGTTTCATAAGTTGATAGAGAAAGAAAGAAAAGCAACTTATTACAGTCACGATTTTTATTATAAAATCAACTTATACTATATATGGGTGATCCTTGACTAGTCATCCACCAATTCAAGACTGCATACACATAGACTTGGATACTATTGGGAAACTAAAGGCTTGGAGGAAAACATGGCTATTTTTTATGGAGTGCTAAGCATACAACAACAAGCATCCTTAATCCAACCAATTGGTGAAAAGGAGTTAAAAATAAGCACTTTGGGGGATTCATCCTAATCAAATCCTGGGGAGAGATGGTTATGCAAGCCAATTTTTTAGGAGCAATTGAGAGATAATTGGAGGAAATATGGTGGAGGCTGTACAAAGTTTTTTCAAAGGGGAAGTCCAAACTCCTTGAATCAAGCTGTGATATCTTTGATCCCAAAGGTGAGTAAGCCTCAATTTGCAAAGTGATTATAGGCCTATTTCTTGTTGCTCCGTACTTTATAAAGTGATAACCAAAGAAATTTGTGCAAGACTTTGTGAGGTGCTGCCTTGTTTGATTAGTGAGAATCAAAGTGCATGTGAAAGGTAGGCACATATCACACAACATTCTTTGAACACAAGAAATGTTGCATAAGTACAATGTTGATGGCATGAAGAGAATGTTATCCATTTAACATGAAATTTCCAGCTTATACAATCAAAGGCTTTGCTAATATCCACTTTAACAACACAACTTCTCTTCATGCCATCAACATTGTACTTATGCAACAATTCTTGTGTTAAAAGAATGTTGTGTGATATGTGCCTACCTTTCACAAAAGCACTTTGATTCTCACTAATCAAATAATGAAGCACCTCACAAAGTCTTGAACAAAAATTACTTTGGTTATCACGTTATAAAGTACGGAACAACAAGCAATAGGCCTACAATCACTTGCAAATTGAGGCTGACTCACCTTTGGGATCAAGGAGGATATCACAGCTTGATTCAAGGAGTTCCCCCCTTGAGAAAACTTTTTACGGCCTCTACCATACTTCCTCCAATTATCTCCCAATTGTTCCTAAAAAAATTGGCTTGTATAACCCCATCTCTTCCCAGGCTTTTGTTAGGATGAATCCCCCAAAGTGCTTTCTTCACATCTTTTCACCAATTGGTTGGATTAAGGATGCTTGTTGTTGTATGCTTAGCACTCTACTAAAAATAGCCAAGTTTTCCTCCAAGTATTTTAGTTTCCTAATAGACACCCAAATGGCTTTCATAGTGTTTGTTTAAATGTTCTTCAATCTGATCTACATTGGATAGCAATCTACTCCCCCCCTATATGTTCAAAATTTGGTTCTTATATTGTCTTGTTCTCATAGCATAAAAAAACTTTGTAGGCCTATCCCTCTCATGAAGCCATTACACTTTAGCTCTTTGTTGCAAAAGCTTGTATTCAGCCTGCTCTAATTCTTCAAACACTTTCCTTGCATCAAATTCCACCCTTTGCCTCCTTTCATCCCTTGGTTCTTCATTCAACCTCTCTTGCGCCAAAAGTCATTCCTTCTTAGACTTCTCCACCGTTTCTCCCAATCTTAGAGAACTCCCTTCTATTAAGACTATTCAAAGGCTTTTCCATGTCTTCAAGAAGTTTTCCAAAATCCTTCACTGTGCTCACCTTCCTCCAAACCGCTTGGATTGTCCCCTTGAAATATGGTGAGGCCTCCCACATATTGAAATATTTGAAGCTCCTCCTCTTCTTCATATCTTCCTTATGCCAAATCAAAATGATAGGATAGTGGTTAGAGAGTATGTCCGGTTTTACCTCACAAAAGCTTGGCCAAGCCTCCTTACCCACTCTTGGTGTTTACAAGGCCCGTATCAATTTTGCTTTGTATCAACTCCCCCCACTTCCCTTCTATTGCTCCAAGTAAACATTTGGCCAATAGTTTTAATTTCAACCAAAAAACTAGCCTCCATTACGTCTTGGAAATCCAAGACTTCCTTTTCTTCAACTTCGTTCCCACCTTCTCTATCCCTAAAATCCAAAGGAGAGTTAAAATCTCCTATGATCAGTCATGGTTTATCATCTCTACTCCTTTGCCCCTTTAGGAACTCCCACATTGGTTTCCTCTTTTCAACGGTGTTATGGTCATACACCACCGTCAAGAAGAATTCCAATATTGCTCCTAATCAACCCATCAAAATCATATCATAGCAATCAGCCCTCCAACCTAGCCAAATTCTTCCCCCTACAATGTTCTTCTTACTTGTTATCAACTCCCAACCAAGCCCTATTCTCCCCCACACTTTTTTTTTTGGTTTTCTTCTTTTACTTTAGTTTCCAACAGCCCCAAACAACCTATATGATTAAGCGTACAAAAGTTTTTTATCTTCCTATGCTTATCACATTTATTCAGACCTCTAACATTCCAACAAGCAAATCTACTATTCATAAGGAGGGTCGGATAAGAGAGTATACCCATTACCTTCACTCCTTGAACTCCTTAGATCTATTTCTTTCTTCCTTGCTGCCCTTATTCCTTTCTCTACCATTTCGAACTCAATCTCCTCCCCTAGCAGCCCTTTAACTTCCCATTGCTGCTCTTTAGTTTCCCTTTGCCACCCTTTAACATCATCTTTCACTCCATCTTGCTTCTCATCTTCTTTCACAATCCTCCCAATTGGGACATAAATTCTACTATTCGTGACTTTTTTAGCTTCATTTTTCTTCCTACACACCTCCTCATGGTTCCCAATCATCCCACATTTTCCACATTTAGCTGGCTTCTATTCAAAATAGATTTGCTGGCTAACAATCACCTTGTTTTCGTTAAGGTAAATCAACTAGTCCGAAGGGTATCACTTATCATCACCTCAACTTGCACCCTTGCAAAATCCAGCCTCTCCACACTTGTGTTGCTCTATCAAGATTCAAAGTCTTCCCAGTGCACTTACTATCTTGCTTATGAGTTTTGGTTGCTAAAACTTCAATGGCAATCCAGGGAGCTGAATCCAAACCGGGACAACATTAGGTTCTTCCATCGCACCTTCTTCATTCCACAATCGAAAACTACTATCTAAGAAGGATAGAAGATCCGTTAATTGTTGGTTTAATCACCCTTTTAGTTGTTGCATGCTTTGCATAGTTAACTTGCTTGTTAGTTAGTTTGTTTTTCAATTTCATAACTTAGGAAAAAAAACCACCCCCACATGGTTTTATATGTATCTATATATGTCTATGCCTAGTATGTCTTCCGCTCTATATGTTTAAACACTTGAAAAGATCCCTCTTCTTTGTGGACGACCCTGACTTACCATTATCTACTTAATTGCAGATAGGAAGAATTAAGGCTTATAAATTGTATTTTTGAGAGGTACGACGACGACCTCCCAAATTTTGGCACCGCTGCCAGGGAACTGACATTTATATTTAAGTGTTTGGGCATATTTTGTGTGATTATGTACTAGTTGTAAATATTTGTTAATTTTCTTTTATTTTTTATTTTTAGTTGATTTGCCATTTTCACTTGGGTTGGAATGTCTTGTTCGAGTTCTTGGTGTATGGTTCATATGCGATCCTCTTCTCAAGAACCCCTACACTACGACCCCGAGTTAGAGTTGAATTTAAGACGGGCTAGGAGACTTTCTTTGGAAAGTGTGAATAACACCCCTCCTAGTGACCATTGCGGGCACTTCTACGTCCATGGAACATCAAGATGAGCATGAAGGTGACATTCAGGGAGGAGGACCTCAACATCATCCTCTCTAAGGAAGAGCTCCTCCCATCCAAGGAAGGGGGATTTTTTGGGGGCAAGCCCTATTGAGGGACATTATGGCCCCCAACCTTGACTAACAACAAATGTGCATAGAATATCCCTTGGTTGGACCGAACATGCATTTCAAGCTCAAAACCGGGTTAATCAACTTGCTACCTATATTTCTTGGTAGGCAAGGGGAGAACGCAAACAAGCATATCTCCGAGTTCCACTTTATTTGTGGTGGTACGGTTCCCCACGGAGTAGATGAAAAATTCTACAAATTAAAGGCATTCCCATTCACATTGAGGGATGCTGAAAGGATTGGCTCCACTACCTACCACCCAAAAGCATCAAGACTTGGCTTGACATGAAGCAAAATTTTCTAGCCAAATACTTTTGGGCCTCAAAGTCCCCCGCTTTGAAGGACACAAGCAACATTCTTCAATGGTATGAAGAGTCATTTTTTGACAATTGGGAGAGGTTCAAGATGCTTCTTGCGTGTTGTCCTTACCATGGCCTTACCATTGCTATTCGGAGAGAGACTTGGTCTACTATTTCTACAATGGTCTTCTTGATGAGAACCAAAGACTAATGAGGAGTTCTTGTGGTGGTACCCTTGGGAATAAGACTTCGACGGAGGCTATGAAGTTATATGAGGAGTTAGCCGAGGAGTCAAGGAATTTTAGTTCGAGGGTCGATTTGAGAAGAAGAAATCCAAAGCCCACAAGTGATCCTTCCACTATTGGAAAGCTCGAGGACCAAGTCTCGGCCCATACTTCTATGGTAAAGTCTCTCATGACCAAGTCTGGGAATGTGCCACATGTAAAATCGTGTAAAATTTGTTTATCAGCGCATCCTACGAATGCTCGCCCTACCTTGCAAGATGATTATGCAGAGGAGGTGAATGTTGTGGGTTTTCAAGGCAACCAAGGATATCAACGAGACCAAGGGTATCAAGGGTACCAAGACGGTCAAGGTTACCAAAACTGGCCTTACAATTCAGGTGATCGTGATCACCCAAATCTCCGGTATGGGAACCCTCAAGGAGGTCAAAATACTCAACCCTACCGCCCTCCTCAACAACAATACCCCCCACCCCAAAACAATTTCCCAATGCTTTACAAGCCCCAAGGTCAAGGGGAGAGAGCTCAGGCTTGTCAAAAGATGAGGTGATGCAAGTCATTCATAAGTTGAGTATGTGTGCGGAAAAAGGAGAAAAATTCCAAGATGAGGCTAAAGCGAGCATCAAAAACTTGGAAAATTAAGTGAACCAAATAGAGCTTCCCAACTGGAAATCAACCCTCGACAAAAATGTGAGTGCATTCATTGAGGAGTGGGAAGGAAGTGAAAGAGCCTCAAGGTAAGATTTTTGTTGAGAGAGTGATTGAAAAGGAGGAGGACCTTGAAAAGAAGGCCGAGGAGCTGGCCAAGGAGAAGGTAAACAAAGGGAAAGAAATTGAGGTGGAGACCATAGTGCCAAGACTGGGATCAAATCCTGAAACTTTATCCCCACCTCACAAGAAGTCAAAAGGAGCGGAGATCCCTATCTATGTGCCGGAACCACCGTTTCTGTAGGCATTAAAGGATTGAAGGACCAAGGGGGGCAACAAGGACATGTACGAAGTCTTTCTTAGATGCGAGGTAAACATTCCACTCTTAAATGCTATAATCAAGTTCCTAGGTATGCTAAGTTTCTTAAGGAATTGTGTACCATTAATAGGAAACAACAATTAAAGAGTAAGAAAAAGGTTGGAAAGAATGAGTATGTCTCCGCCATGAAATGCCCCCTAAATGTGATGATCCGGGAATGTTTACAATCCCTTGTAAGATAGGATGAAAATGTGTTAACAAAGCCATGCTAGACTTAGGTGATTCTATTAATGCGATTCCAAAAGTCTAGATCTAGGCACTTTGCACAAAACTGGGGTTGTTATCCAACTAGCCAATCACTCTAGCACATACCCAAAAGGTATTATGAAGGATGTGTTGGTGAAAGTGGGTTCTTTAAAATTTCCTGCCGATTTTCATGTTCTTGAAATGGAAGGTGGTAATAGTGCTAAACCTATTCTCTCAGTAATGCCATTTTCACAGACTTTGAGAAAAATAATTGATGTGCATAAAGGAACTTAACAATGGAGTTTAATGGGCGGTAGATAGAGTTTGACACTAATAATTCTATTGATCATCCTAGTAGATTACCATTCTTGCAAAACTATTGATGTTATTGATGATATAGAGCAAGATGTATTTGAGCCCAATGATGGTAGTTCCTTGAATGTTACCATAGATGATGCTTTGAGTGATGCTTTGATTGCAAATGCTGTTAGTACTAACTTGAAGGAAAACAACAATGGTGAATGCCCTCTTGGGAAAGCAACATCCAACACCTTTTGTGTGTCCACGGGTAAGCCAATAAGGGTGGGTTTCCCTCCTTCTCTTGAGTTCGGTGGTAGAGTGAAAACCACCATCAAAAGCTCTTAAATATTCATCCCTTGGAGAAGGAGAGAAACCCTCGAATGCTCACTTGATTGAGATCACCATGGAACAAAAAGGTGAGCTATTGGGAATATTGAGGGAGTATGAAGAAGCCCTAAGCTATGTGAGGAAAGTTTTGTTGGGGGATGATGTGAATCCCAAATGTTTTGACCCAGATCGAGGAAAGGAAACCGAGCACCTCGGCTCATTGTGTTAATAAGCTCTAAGAAAAGGGAGTAAGTCATGCCGATGACGTTAAATGAACTTGGTTTTGATCATCCGGATTGTCATTTGTGACTTTCCATCGATGTTGTTTAATGTTGAATTTTTGTCGTTAATTTCATTATTTTGCTTTGTTCATTTCACGGGTGTGTTTTTCCATGATTCTTTAGCGATTTGAAGAGAATGGAGCTGGATTTATGCGGAAAGGAAGGCAACGAGAAAGGAAGGAAAGGCTTGGACATGTGGTAACATTGAATTTTTTTCAAAGTACTAAGCATGTTGTCCATCACGAGTCACGATGAGATCAGAAAATTTTCACAAAATGTGAGCTCTCGAGCTCAAGATGTCGCGATGGTCCTGTTACGACTTGCGATGGACCATTGCAAGCCGCGATGGTTTAGTCGCAACATGCAACCAAATCGGGGAGAGGTTGCAAAAATGTTAGCTTTCGGACCAACATTTTGCGACTCGCGACCATATGTTTGACCTTTACTGTCGTTTGACATGCCCATCGCAAGTCACGACCAGTCCACCGCGATGAGCGTGTAGTGATCTTCTTAAAAAATGGAAGAACCCTTTCTATCTCCATTCCTCCACCGTTCTACCATTTCTCCCACTCACTTCCGGCCACTACTCACTTCCAAAAACTTATCCTAAACAATACCCAATCCCTCCCCACACCACATTCATCCACATTCATCCACAATTTGCCATATTTCCTTATGAACACCCAAACCCCTAAAATTTGGGGGTTTTGCAATTCCAGGCTAATTAAGCTAGTTTCATTTGTGGGCTTGTTTCATCCATACTCCTATTCACTCTATTGGTACGTTTCTTTACTCCCTTGTTCTTAATTTGCAAATATTTTGCTAATTCATTATGTTGGATATGTTATGAAATTGTGATTGTTTTTTAGAATGTATGGATTTGGTATTGACTTGTTGATATTGTGGTTATGGATTTAACTTGATTGTGATTTGGACTATGGGATGACATTGTGCTTGTATTGTGCTTAGTTGGTCAAAACATAAGTGAATGCATCAATTGTCAAGCTATGTTTAAGTCTCAAAGTTGGGGTTGTTGGAATTGTTTAGTAAAATAACTTATGCTATGGTGGATTGTTGGACTCTTGTGCAATTTTGTGTTTCTGGGTTTGAGGTGATCGAGAGTTTGATTATGGGATAATTTTGATACATGATTGATATAAGTTGATCCTATTGACATAGTTTAGCCAAAACGTAATGAATGCATATTGATGAGGATTTTGGTAAAAACTCTATTTTTGGCTATAATATTTGTTGAACCAACAGTTTAGTGAATGTTAGCCTTTTCATTATCTCAATGTTGTGGGTGGCTTGCAATGAATGGCCTATGGTATGAACTTGAAATTGTTTGCATGTTAAATGTGACATGGATTGTATATGCAATTGTGGTTGACATTTGAACTAGTTAGCTTGGACTTGATTGTTGCATCTTGGAAGTTGTGAGGTTGGCTAGACTAGTTTGGAGTTGATTGTGATCTTAAATTATTGCATATGTTTATATTCTTGTGCATTTGACATGTCTGCTGATAGACATGACCCCTACCAAAAGACCTAGGGCTCCTCCACAAGGTGCGCGCGCCGCCGCACCACGTCCACCTCCGCCACCGGCTCCGGAGATAAACCTTGTACCTCCTTCTCCAGATCGGTACATGGGTTTGACTCAGATAACCGGGTCTTACGCAGATAGGTGGGATGTCTTGGTCACCCACAAGATCCTAGAGACAAGCTCCACCGATGAGACGACACTTGATGCTCTCGGGCTGACAGAGCTTGTCCGTTGCCTCCTCGCCGAAGGAGGATTGGATGGTTTCATGGGCAAGAGTGCCCCCACCTATTGGCGATATACACATTGGAGTTCTTATCCGCTGTCCGGCTATGCAGCATGCGAAATTATGAGTTGTGTGAGAAGTAAATCACCTTCCACTGGGATGCATAGCCCCAGACATGACAGTCTCGCATATAGAGGCAACCTTTGGATGGAACACGACAGAGGTCCGGGGAAGGTTGGACCCATAGGCCTCAGAGCGCTCGATTAAGGAGGATATGTTGTTTTGGAGCATTTTCAATAGGAGGCCAAAGAACCCCATGATAAGAGCAACATCATCCTCCATCCCGCACACCGTTTTGTGCACAGGATCTTAGTGGGCACAGTGTTATGTTCGCCAGAGCTGATGAATGTGCCAGATAGTGATATTCACTTTCTCTGGCATCTGACAAGTGAGGGGATGGGATTGGACTGTGGGCTGAGTTATGGATGAATAGAGTTGTTGAGGTGGCTGAGAAGCCAACATGCAAGATTATCATGGGAGGTAAGATTACCTTCCTAGCAGAGCACTTGGGTTTGGTTGTCCTGGATGGCTTCCTGGGCTTAGGTAGACACTCTTCATATCTCATCAATATGGAGAGGATGAAGAGATTCAGTCTGATCGACACCAAAGAGGTTTCATGAGTGTACCACTAGTTATTATATGGGGGTGAGGAATTTCATATTTATGACACTTCCTCAGCGCCATGGGACCAAGCTAGAGTTGGATATCCCAGTCCAAGATTTGGCTTAGCACCTGATACTTCATATAGGGTGGGTTTTGAGCGAGAGCTCAAGAACCTTACCCCACCTCCAGCTCCGACTAACGAGGGTGCCTTACCATCCACTGAGCCATAGGGTGAACAGCATCTTCCATCACCTCCACCACAGACCGAGCTGATGCAAGAGGATCACGTGCCACCTCAGTTCCTGCAGCCTCCGCCTGACTTTTACGAGCGCTTAATGCAAACAGTCCAGCACAGTTTCTATGGATATGTTGAGCACAACTTGTTCATCTCTCGGAGCCTCATGGAGATGATGGATGAGGAGATTGAGCATCTCTCATCCAGGATTTCAGGGATACAGACGCAGGCTAGTGGTGCCCCAGACCCCGATTCCAGTAAAGTAGCAAGGCAGAGAGAGCGGCGTCAAAGGAATGCCGATTCAATGGTGCACTATTGGCTGACCTATGGTAGGGACTCTAACGATGGCGCCAAGCCATCTCATTTCTGATGTGAGCTTATTGTTTTGCACTCCCCATGCTTTGATTTGTATGTTTTTGCCCTGTTTTATCTACATTGAAGGCAATGTAGCGTTTTAAGTGTGGGGAGGGGTAGTTACTGCTTTTATTGTTTTGCTTTGGATTTCTCTTCTCTTTGGACTTGGATGTTTTAGGATGCTTTTCTTTGTTTTGGATGATTTCATGTGAATTTGGATGCTTTGTTAGCTTTGACATGTGAAAGCTTTTTGCTACTTTTTGATTGGCAAAACATGAAAAAATGTAAATTTGAAAAAAAATATAGAAAATAAAAAGGAACAAAAATAAAAAGAAACCCGCTAAGTTGAAAATCTAAGAGGGCAACTTAGGCAACATTGGGGGCCCGGATAGGCCAAAAACCTGGAAGGGTGACCTAGGCAAAAATGAGAAGCTAAATGTGTGGAAAAAGGTGAGATGTGAGCCAAAGAAACCTGATTTGTGGCTAGGATGAAAACCTGAAAGGGCTCCTAGGAAAAATGAGAGAAAGATAGAAAAAAAGGAAAATGCTATGATTCCACTCATTTGTTGGCGTTGGGTCATAAGGTTGCAGTTTTCATATGGATGGATCAGGTAGATCAACATCTTGAGACCTCTTGGAATAAGGTAATTTAGCGGGGAAAATGAAGTTATGAAATTCTTGATTGTTGATATACTTCGTGTTTAGGATGATATATTGGTATAAAGTGAAGTATGTGTTTGAATTTCATGCATGCTTTTGACTTTACTTTGTGCCATTGGATTTGGGATTGTCAATTCGAGACTTAGAGATATTTTTATGGATATCAATGAATTGATAGGTTGATGATATGATTTGGGTAGATTTAGGAATGGGGGTTGTGGTGAATTATCATTTGATCTTAACTTTTGGGAATGTGATTTTGAGAGTTTTGTGAGGTATTGATTTGGAGGAAGTGTAGTTAGAATGTGGATATGTGAATTCCTTCGTGTGCTTGAATCTTTTCTTACTCGAGGGCGAGTAAGGTTTTAAGTGGGGGAGGTTTGATGTGTCTATTTTATGTGCATATTTTGGGACTTCTTAGGATCACTTTTGTGCTCTTTTGTTATCAAGAGCTTGGGTTTTACCTTGAAATTCTCTTAGGAGAGGTAAGAGCAACTTTACGCTCTTTTACCTTTTCTAAGGGGATTTTGTGTGACAAGGAATGAACATCAAGACTTGAAGATCGAAGGCCATTGAAGATCATTTTTTGAAGACTTTGAAGATTTGAAGATTAGTTTTGAAGATTTGAAGACTTGAAGAATTGGAGTGTGTAATGGATTGAAGGTTAGAAGACAAGCGGAAGAAGAAAAATGTGTTTTGTTCTGGGCGCCCGTCGCCTGTCGTGATTGGTACTATATAAATAGCAATTATCTATTCTCTTTCCTCACTTTTTCTCTAACGCGATTGGTACTGTTCTAACCCTAGTTTTCCACCATTTTTATCTTTGCTTTAGCTTGTTTGATGTTTGGATGATTTTTTTAAAATAGTATGGGTTTTAGTAGCTAAATCTAGTTCTTGGAAGCAATTGACCAAGGCTTCCAAGCCCATGTCTAAAGTTTGTAGCCTATTTAATACTCTTGCTATTGTGCATTTATGGAGTATTGAATGTGGTTAATGTCATTATGTTCTTAAAAACTTGAGTATATGAAATGTTTGTATGATTGCTTGTTAGGGTTTGGGAAAAAGTAGCTAAGTTTCCCTCCTTTATATGAAATCCAAGAGTATAAATTAGGGCTTTTGATTATGTTGATGGGTTGATAATTGCTAGATGAATGTGATGATGTTGAAATTGTTGTCATGTTTGTTTTAGGTAGCCAATGAGAAAAGTCTATGAATGTCGATCATTCTTGATTGATCATGTGTAAATATGCATAAATTGGTTAAATGCTTAGACACCATGTTATCGAGCTTGTTCGTGTTTCGACTAAGGGAGTCATTGGTGAGGTTTGACAAAAGATGTCGAATTCACTCTTGCAAAACTACTATCTAAGAAGGACAGAAGATTTATCTTCACAACATGTAGTTAAAGTAGTAAATATGTTGCATGTTCAATAATGAATAAGAGGCTTGGAAGTGGAAGTCAATTGCGCCCAAGGTCCCGTTAATTGTTCCCTTTTAGTTGTTGTTGCATGCTTTGCATAGTGAACTTAGCTTGTTAGTTAATTTTTCTTTCAATTTCATAACTTAGGCATAGTATGTTTAAACACTTGAAAAGATACCTATTCTTCATGGACAACCCCGACTTGCCATTTATCTACTTAATTGTAGATAGGAAGCATTAGGGCTTATAAATTGTATTTTTGAGAGGTACAGTGACGACCTCCCATAAGGTTTTGATGAACTTTGTCCCATGAGTTCTTGTTTTCAAGGTTGCCTTTCGCCTTTAACTCATGAGTGAGCAGCTTTCTAAGTTCTCTCATGTTGATGGGTCGCAAATTGAGAATTATAAGGCACATGAAACAAAATGTGCAACTCTAGAGACTTTTCTCAAAGCTGCTGAGGAGAAGGCAAACACTACGAAGGAGAGGGTGAGCATTGCTAAGAAGTGTGCTAGACTCGTGGAGACGGAAGCGACTCAGCTTCATTCTGAGTTAGAAGAGATGCGTATCAATGGACTTCCCCCAAATACCCTCAAATTCTGGTAGATCGGCTGTGCAAGACCAAGTCATCCTATAAGTTATTTGAGGATGTTTCTAACAATGCTCGCACCATCGGTTACTGTCAGGATGTTAAGGATTAGCGCGAGTGGAATCCAACTTGTTCGCTGAAGAGTCGGTCTTCTCGGGAGAAGTGCACTGAGACCTTTGAGAAGCATAAGGAAATACTCAACGAAGCTTTCATCGAAAAGATTGCTGATGAGGCCCATCCCTATGTTTTTCTATAACATCTTGCCAACCTTCCTTGTCTTCCTTCTGCGATTGAGCTTAAGTGTTGTGAAGTGGATTATCTCGAAGGCCATCCCTTTGGATCTTACACTGTTATTCCCTCTCCTGATCTTGATGCCAATGTGTCCACATGAGTTAGTGTGAGCATTAAAGCTCCCGCTCAATAGCCAAGTGAGGAAACTTCCACCCAACAACCAAACCAGGAAGTCGATGCTATCATTGTTCAACCTTCGCCTACCTTCACCTCCGAAGTTAGTTGATTTCTAGTGTACTGGGCTTTTGGATCTTTAATTGTAATATTGACACAATATTTTGATGTATGTATGTACAATTTGTGTGACTTTAGTTATGAATGATGAAGTATACCTTTTTCTTTTTCTTTCTAAATGTTCTCATCGCCCTTACTTATGTGCAGGGTTTAATATGGTTGATCATAAATACTTGAAACGACCTGACTTTATGGGGTGTACTAATCCTTTTTCTGATCGCTATGTATTTTCACCATCTGAAACGACCTTACAAAGTCTTTGCACAAATCACTTTGGTTATCATTAAAGTACTGAGCAACAAGAAGTTGGACTATAATACGTTGCAATTTGAGTTTGACTTGCTTGAGGGATCAAATATATTACAATTTGGTTCAAGGAATCTGGAATTGCTTCCCCCCTTGAAGAAGCTTTGTACTGCATCCACCATGCTCGCTCCAACAATCTCCCATGTGCTTCTAAAAAGTTGACTTGTATATTCATATGTCCTCGGAATTTTGTTAGGATGAACCCCCCAAAGTGCCTTCTCAATCCCCTTTTCACCAACTGGCTGAATTAAAGATGCTTGTTATTGTATGCTTAGAACTCCACCCAATGTAGCCAAGTCTTCCTCCAAGACACTAGTATCCCAATAACCACCCAAGGGAATCTCATAGTGCTTCTTCAAATGCATTACAATTTGGTCTTGTCTAGACAAATCTACTCCCATCCATGATGTTTACAATTTGGTTCTTGTACCACCTTGTCTTTATTGAAGCATAGAAAAATTTGGTAATCATATCCCCTTCATGAAGCCATTGCACTTTAGCCATGTGTTACCAGTATTTGTGTTCAGCCTCCTCTAGCTCTTCAAGATTTTTCCTAGCATCAAATTCTACCCTTTGCATTATTTCATTGCTTGTTTCTTCATTCAACCTCTCTTGTGCCAATTTCAATTCTTTTTTTTACCTTCTCCAACCTTTCTCCAATTTTAGAGAATTGTCTTCTATTCAGCCTAGTTGAAGGCTTTTCCATGTCTTCTAGGAGTTTACCAAACTACTTCATTATATTCACCTTCCTCCATATAGCTTGAATTGTCCTCTTGAATTGTGGTGAAGCCCCCCCCCCCCACACATGTTAAAGCTCGTTCCCTCCTTCTTGTCTTCTCTGTGCCAACTTAAAATAAAGGGATGATGATCCAAAAGTGTATCTCAAGAAACCCCTAAAGCCATTAAGGTGTCCTTGCAAGCTAACCATGTCTCCAAAATACTCCTCTTCATCTCTCTCAAGTTCCTCCACCTCCGAACTGCAGTCCCAAAAATGTTGGATAGACCCATAAACTCCTCGGTCACAAATGTGGGGTTACAAAATGTGGAAGTTGTCGCTCAGGGTTTGCACCCTTCGCCGCTTTCTTCCTCTCCAAGGCAATCTTCTTAGGTGGCATCCTAACAAAATGAGGACAAGAGTGGTGATATATGATCATAAACAAAGCATCATGACCTACAATTCAATAAGACAACATTCTCCCAAATAACCCAACCATTCATATAACATGATAATCTAAGCACGTGGGCTATTCAAACAAGAACATTCCTCATCAAACAACAAACTTATGTAAGTTATCACCAACCCATTAATGAAATCATGCAATCAATAGTCACCATCTCCCCAATCACCTAACACTGAAGACCATATCTTTCAAGTATAATAGATTATGCATACAAACTCAAAAACATATTTCAAAACACACTCATTTAAGATTCATGCTTCAAATAACACCACCACAATGTCAAATAAAGCACACAAACATAAGCAATTACCCAAAATTTGAAGCTAGGATTTGTAAGACCCACAAAAGAAGAAGCAAAAATCACCAACTTTTGGAAGTAAAGCTTCACTTTTTCGAGTTACACCCAGAGTGTGAGGGTGAGTGTTTCTTGAGAAGAGAGAATGTGTCAAATGAGAGAATTAGGTGGGGAAATGTACTATGGAAATGGAATTTCAGACTAGGTGACTAGGGTGAGAGGTACAATTAGAATAAGAATGGAACTTTAAAATGCTCAATTTAGGGGACAATAGTACAAGCCAATTGATTCCAAGGGATATTGGGAGTATTTTCAAAATTCCCAAGGAATTAGGGAATTCCAAAATTCTTGAACCAAAAATGCATTTTTAAAGTTTGAGAATCAGAATTTCAAAATTTTGCATTTGTTGGATCAAAGAAAAATTGAAAATTTGGTTTTATGCACAAATTTGCTTGACACAAACCATAGGCTCGCGCCAAACTTTTGGCATGAGAAAGAGCCTTGCGCCAAACATCCCAGAACGAGGCATAGCCTCGCGCCAAGCCCTTGGGCACAAAGCATAGCCTTGCGCCAAGCACTTGGGCACGAGGCATGCACTAATATTTTCCCAAATCCTTGATTTTCCTCTTTTTCCAGAAAACTATGTCACCCATCCAATTTAATCCCATTCAAACAAAATCATGAGTCTCGAGCTCAAATTTTCAAACCAACAAGAGTTTCATCTCAAAAATCCACATAGCAAGACAAGATTCACGCAAAAATTATCTAATCAAAACATGAAAGCAAAAGAAACACCGTATCTTTATTGTCATCCTCACAAATTATTTTCTTTCTAATGCATTCTAGTTAGAAACACTTACCTGTGGGTCTCCGGTATCTCCATATGCGACTCCACATATGATGACATTGTTGTGGAGAGGTCTCCACAACGAGTCATCCTTACCTTCAGACCTTTTCTCCTCCAATAGGAATGAATCTCCATATCTTGCTATTATTGAGTTCGTGAATGTTTCTTTGGGGTTGGAGGGAGGTCGAGGAGATTTTAAACTCTCGACCATCTCCCTTTCCTGCTGCAAATTGGTTAGCATAGAAAAACAATCTAGCACCAACATATCATCCATTGCATAATTCAATTCATCGGAATCATCATCATTATCATCAACATGTCACTCAAACATTCATGCTCATTTTTCACGCAAGAAGACTCATCATGCTCATCAAATAAGGTTACACATTTCCCCATGAAAGAAGACTTTGTTGAATCATGCCTAGATTTATATATATCAAATTCCACTTTATCAATGTCATGTTCTAGAGTTAAGGTTCCCAAGTGGACATCGGTTTTAGTCCTAGACATTTTAAGAAAAGGTCCCCCCAAAAGTATTGGGGGTGCACTTCCGTCGTGCGCCACGTCTAAGACATAAAAGTCCGCCGAAAAAACCAATTTGCCAACTCGCACCATCACATCCTTTACTAGTCCACGGGGACTAGCTTGGGAATGATCAGCAAGTTGGACAATTACTCTAGTATCCCAAAGCTCACCTATTTCTAGGAGTTCATATAGAGACTAAACAGGATACCATTAATGGATGTACCTAGATCTATCATGGCATGTTCAACAATTTTACCATCTAAAGAGATAGGAATAGAAAACATTCCAGGGTCATCACATTTCTTAGGTAAGTTCTTATGGTTCAAAATGACAACTCCTCCCATTTTTAAATGTCCTAACCTTTTAGTTGGCCTACGCCTTTTCTTTGTGAATGCAACTCTAAGAAATTTAGCATATGATGGAACATGTTCAGTTAATTCCAAGATAGGGA
This sequence comes from Rubia yunnanensis, assembly GCA_037428765.1. Lineage (NCBI taxonomy): Eukaryota > Viridiplantae > Streptophyta > Magnoliopsida > Gentianales > Rubiaceae > Rubia > Rubia yunnanensis. Next base: position 53,237,462 of record CM075066.1, read on the forward strand.
TGGTTACCTCGACCTTTTCAAAGACTTTTCGAATGTTTGCATCATCGAACTTCTTTCCCTCTTCTCTCAATTTATGTGCACTCACATTCCTCAGATTGATCTCCGATTGGGAAGGTAGTTTGCCGGACTCCTTGGCTTCAAGTCGGCTTACCGAGGTGGCAAGTTGCCCGACTTGAACTTCAAGATTTTTTATGCTTGAGAAAGCTCTATTGCCATGGTCCTCATCTCTCACGCCTTATCCTTTCCGCAAAGATTTCATGTTTCTTCCCCAATTGACTGATGGCTTCTAAGATCTCATCCTGTTCCGACTTGTAAAGTGAAGCATGATTGTTGGAAGGGCCTTCACCCCTAGGATATGGTTGAGGTGGAGTTTTTCCTCATTGGTATCCTTGAGGTTGGTTGTCCTCCCTCCATCAGAAATTATGATGATCTTGATACCTCGGATTTAATGAATTTGCATAGGGGTCCCACCTTGCATCTCCTTACTTCCCTCGGAACACTTGTGGTTGCCCCCTAGCAAATTGTGGTCTTTCTCGGTTGTTGTAGTCAATTGCCTTCACCTCTTGTAAATCATCTATGATTTTGGGGCATGCTTCGGAATTATATTTAAGGTTACTTGGACTTGATGCACTTTACCTCGCAAAAGCTCCTTCATCGTGGAAGCAAGACCTTGGACTTGCTCCTCCAATTTCAGCGAGTATGTGGGTTTATCCGAGACATTTGCCCTTGTCCTAGTGCCAGATTGCCGCATACCATTTGCAATTTCTTCAAACAGGGCCATTACATCCTTAGGGCTCTTGTTCACTATTGAACCATTATGTGTGTGACTTGGTTTAATCTATTTTTTTTTAGATTCTTTAGTTCATCCTAATTTTGTGTTCATGATATTATTGTAATTTGTTCTAGAGTGTAAATGCATGATTAGTACACATATAAGCACACACTCTGGGCTATATTCATGTATGGTGCAAATATTGATGCCCCCTTGAGAAGAGAAGTCTAGTTGTTAGAATGGGTAGAGGAGAACGTGTTTGCTTGGGTGTGTTCACGGGGGATTCGAGGTCACATTGATCTACTTACCATCGCACCAGTCTTAGCTGACTTCATAAACTTGTCTGAGAGGTTCCGGGTAGAGATAGCTAAATAGTAGCAAGCTAGGGGTTACAAGAAACCATATTATCATAGATAAGGTGCCTACGACCCTCGGGCCTAATTGATAGGACCCAAGAGAAGTATTGCATTCGTGGTGGAATCCCATGTTGTAATTGCACGGGGGATAAACAGACCTACAACAACGGTTGACCCTTGTTATACTCCCCTAATTACGATGGTAGCATCGATGGAGGGTTGCAAGAGCACCCGTCGTGACAGTGACAGGGAAGTGTATGCCATTGGCCACACCACATATTATGAACACTCTATTAGGTTTGCTTAGATCTCTATGTGAATGAATCGAGGATAAAAGCATTAGATTGACCAAGTTGCTCAATGATTTACCCAAGTGCTTAGCTTAATATTGTAGTTGTGTTTTTACTTTTCATGTCTAGAAGTTGTTAGATTGAGAAACCAACTCCCCCCCCCTTTGCATGTTTGCTTTACTAGTTATTCCTTTCACTCTTATGGATTGATGACCCGTACGAGGTTGTGTTTGAGTTGATACATTAGACCTATCATCTCTGTAGAAAAACCCAGGGCTTACCGCTAACTACCTTATAGGTAGCGTAGCAATAGGAATAGAGTGTAGAATATAAATCTCTATTTACTGACTGTGTGCCTCCAACCGGGTTTAGACTTCTAAGCTATGGGTTTTAACAACCCCGGAGAAGGCAGACCAGAATGTTGGCGCTGTTACCGGGGATGCTATTAGTCTAGGTGTCAGTTAAGGCATAACGTGTTAGTAGAGTAATAAGTATTGCTTTTATCCTTTTCATGTTTTTGTTTATTGTTTTCTAGAGTAGGCATTAATTGAGTTCTTGGTGCAAACCAAGGACTCTTGCACTACGATTCCAAAATTTGTGTGTTTACTTTGTTTGTGGTTTAATTGAAAAAGAAAAAAATGTGGGAAAGTACTCAACAGATGGCACTTTGTAGGGTGTGCCATTATGACCATCCTATGGAGTGTTACCCAAGGTTGAGTGACTTCAGGAGAAGAGAGAGGCTCAATGAGTGAGATTATGTTGGATGTCATTACGACCACCCTACGGAGTCTTGCTCTTTGATGAGCGAATATGAAAGAGAGTTAGGAGTTTTTAGTTCCCAAGGCCGATTGGATCAAGATTGTTACCCATACCACGACACTCTAAATTCAAGGTTTAGTGGCAACTCGAATTCGTGGTATGGAAATGCATCGGGAAACCAACACTTTGGGTTAGATAGTTGGATTTCACCAACTTACCTAATGCCCCAAAATCAATCCCTAGGATTGGTTCCTAAATCAGATTGTGTAGAAATTTTGCAAGCTATAGCTAATGTGACCAAGAGTAGTGATTTACTCCAATCACAAATGCTTAGCAAACTCAACGATTTTCAAGCATTGAGAAAGTTGAAGGGCAAGTGCTTAATTTGATGGAAAGGATTAGCCAACTAGAAACCCAATATTCCAAAAATGAACCATCCCTAGTTGAATAGATGAATTTAAAGGGGATAGGGAATGGTTTTTTTTATGAAAGTTTTGTATATAGATCAAATCAAACCAAAAGAGTTTTTGGGCCATCACTCCTAGCCTTTTACAAGCAAAAACCCTATCAAAACTTGCTATTTAAAATCAAACAAACAACCAGCTCTATATTCTATCTAGGCTCATATTCAAAATTTTCTTTCCATCTCTTGTTGCTCCTCCATTTGCATTCAGCTTCAACTTGGGTAGCCAAAGTCCCCATCTTCAAATCTTCTTGGCAAAAGATCCTCTTGTTCCTTTCATTCCATATTCTATACAAGGCACTAGTAAGCTTCATCAACATCAAGTCTTGCCTTCTTCTTACCATCATCATCAACAAACATCTTTTTACTTGGCACATGTTGCTCATATCCCTCAACTTCAAGATTTTGATCAACCCCTTAGTGTATGTACAACCTGAAAACAAATGGGTTACTGTCTCATCCACCTCATCACATAAACTATAACTTTGTTGTGTCTTCAAAATCCCAAATATTTGCAATCTATCAACCGTGGGCAGCACTCCCTTCAATAGCATCCATAGGAAAATTCTATGCTTAGGTAAAATGTTTTTGTCCAAAATTACCTTTGCATAAAAGTCCCTTTTGCTTCCTCCCTTCGTTTGATCATACACCATCCTTGTCTTCAACTTGTCTTCCTTGTCCAAACAACTCTCAAGGGTTTGGAAGTGTTTATCTTTCAATTTGCACAACATCTTCCAGTGCCAACTATAACTTACCCCTCCTTTGCTTCTTTGTAGACTTCCACCATTTATGTAATATGCTTGAATCCACCTTACCCAAAGAATATCTTTCTTTGAGTTTAAATTCCACAATTGCTTACATAGTGCTGCCTTGTTCCAAATGGAAGGATCTCTAATCCCCAATCCTCCAAAATTTTTGCTTCTACAAATTGTGTCCCAAGAGATAGGAGTATAACCCCTTTTCCCTTCTTCTCTTCCCCACAAAAAATATCTACAAATTTTCACAATCTCCTCATGAACACCCTCAGGTATACTTAGTAATACTAGCCCAAAATCCAGCTATACTTAGTAAAACCAAATTGATCAATTGCACCTTCCCTGCATAAGAAAGAACACTTGAATTCCAACTATGCAATTTTCTCCTAATTTAATCCACCAATTGCTCACAATCTTGCTTCCTCCACTTCACATTAGACAAAGGCAGCCCCAAATATTGCATAGGAAATCCCCTCTTGTTACATTTAACACTCCAGCCAACAAGTCTTTCTCCTCTTCATCAATTCTAGACATAGAAATTCTAGATTTTTGCTCACTTATTGCAAGACAGAGACCTCCATAAACCTCTTCAAGCAACCTTTCACACCCTTCATGGATTTTTGGTTTGCTCCACAAAAGATAAGCAAATCATCAGCAAACAACAAAGTATGCACACCAACCCTTTTGCGTCTTTGGTGGAATTCTATGTGCTGCTCCTTGTACTCCTTTGCCATCATTCTTATAAGGTACTCCATGTTCAAAACAAACAACAAGGGGGATAGAGGATCCCCTTGTTTAACTCCTCTTCTACCCATGAATCCTTCAGAATACCCCCCATTCAAAACCAAGAAAATGATGACTTCATTGTACTTCTCTTGATCCAATCTATCATCAACCTGGGGAACTTTAAAACCTCAAGCCATTTAACAAGAAATTTCCAGCTTATACAATCAAAGGCTTTGCTATTATCCACTTTAACAGCACAACTTCTCTTCATGCCATCAACATTGTACTTATGCAACAATTCTTGTGTTAAAAGAATGTTGTGTGATGTGTGCCTACCTTTCACAAAAGCACTTTGATTCTCACTAATCAAACAAGGCAGCACCTTACAAAGTCTTGTACAAATTACTTTGGTTATCACTTTATAAAGTACGGAGCAACAAGCAACAGGCCTATAATCACTTACAAATTGAGGTTGACTCACCTTTGGGACCAAATGGAAGGATCTCTAATCCCCGATCCTCCAAATTTTTTTCTTATACAAATTGTGTCCCAAGAGATAGTATAACCCCCTTTCCCTTCTTCTCTCCCCCACAAAAAAACTTCTACAAACTTTCACAATCTCCTCACGAACACCCTTAGGTATAATTAGTATACTAGCCCAAAAGCCAGCTATACTTAGTAAAACCGAATTGATCAATTGCACCTTCCCTGCATAAGAAGGAACACTTGAATTCCAACTATGCAATTTTATTATAATTTTATCCACCAATTGCTCATAATCTTGCTTCCACCACTTCACATTAGACAAAGGCAGCCCCAAATGTTGCATTGGAAAATCCCCTCTTGTTACATTTAACACTCTAGCCAACAAGTCTTTCTCCTCTTCATCCATTCTAGAAAAATAAATTCTAGATTTTTGCTCACTTATTGCAAGACCCATGAGACCTCCATAAACCTCTTCAAGCATCCTTTCACACCCTCCATGGATTTTTGGTTTGTTTCACAAAAGATAAGCAAATCATCAACAAACAACAAAGTATGCACACCAACCTTTTCGCATCTTTGGTGGAACTCTATGTGCTCCTTTACCATCATTCTTGTAAGGTACTCCATGCTCAAAACAAACAACAAGGGGAATAGAGGATCCCCTTGTTTAAATCCTCTTCTACCCATGAATCCTTCATAATACCTCCCATTCAAAACCAAGCAAAATGATAACTTCATTGTACTTCTCTTGATCCAATCTATCATCAACCTGGGGAACTACAAAACCTCAAGCCATTTAACATGAAATTTCCAGCTTATACAATCAAAGGTTTTGCTAATATCCACTTTAACAACCCAACTTCTCTTCATGCCATCAACATTGTACTTATGCAACAATTCTTGTGTTAAAAGAATGTTGTGTGATATGTGCCTACCTTTCACAAAAGCACTTTGATTCTCACTAATCAAATAATGAAGCACCTCACAAAGTCTTGAACAAAAATTACTTTGGTTATCACGTTATAAAGTACGGAACAACAAGCAATAGGCCTACAATCACTTGCAAATTGAGGCTGACTCACATTTGGGATCAAGGAGGATATCACAGCTTGATTCAAGGAGTTCCCCCCTTGAAAAAACATTTTACGGCCTCCACCATACTTCCTCCAATTATCTCCCAATTGTTCCTAAAAAAATTGGCTTGTATAACCCCATCTCTTCCCGGGCTTTTGTTAGGATGAATCCCCCAAAGTGCTTTCTTCACATCTTTTCACCAATTGGTTGGATTAAGGATGCTTGTTGTTGTATGCTTAGCACTCTACTAAAAATAGCCAAGTTTTCCTCCAAGTATTTTAGTTTCCTAATAGACACCCAAATGGCTTTCATAGTGTTTGTTTAAATGTTCTTCAATCTGGTCTACATTGGATAGCAATCTACTCCCCCCCTATATGTTCAAAATTTGGTTCTTATATTGTCTTGTTCTCATAGCATAAAAAAGCTTTGTAGGCCTATCCCTCTCATGAAGCCATTACACTTTAGCTCTTTGTTGCAAAAACTTGTATTCAGCCCACTCTAATTCTTCAAGCACTTTCCTTGCATCAAATTCCACCCTTTGCCTTTCATCAAAAACAAATTCCACCCTTTGCCTCCTTTCATCCCTTGGTTCTTCATTCAACCTCTCTTGCGCCAAAAGTCATTCCTTCTTAGACTTCTCCACCCTTTCTCCCAATCTTAGAGAACTCCCTTCTATTAAGACTATTCAAAGGCTTTTCCATGTCTTCAAGAAGTTTTCCAAAATCCTTCACTGTGCTCACCTTCCTCCAAACCGCTTGGATTGTCCCCTTGAAATATGGTGAGGCCTCCCACATATTGAAATATTTGAAGCTCCTCCTCTTCTTCATATCTTCCTTATGCCAAATCAAAATGATAGGATAGTGGTTAGAGAGTATGTCCGGTTTTACCTCACAAAAGCTTGGCCAAGCCTCCTTACCCACTCTTGGTGTTTACAAGGCCCGTATCAATTTTGCTTTCTATCAACTCCCCCCACTTCCCTTCTATTGCTCCAAGTAAACATTTGGCCAATAGTTTTAATTTCAACCAACAAACTAGCCTCCATTACGTCTTGGAAATCCAAGACTTCCTTTTCTTCAACTTCGCTCCCACCTTCTCTATCCCTAAAATCCAAAGGAGAGTTAAAATCTCCTATGATCAGTCATGGTTTATCATCTCTACTCCCTTGCCCCTTTAGGAACTCCCACATTGGTTTCCTCTTTTCAATGGTGTTATGGTCATACACCACCGTCAAGAAGAATTCCAATATTGCTCCTAATCAACCCATCAAAATCATATCATAGCAATCAGCCCTCCAACCTAGCCAAATTCTTCCCCCTACAACGTTCTTCTTATCTGTTATCAACTCCCAACCAAGCCCTATTCTCCCCCACACTTTTTTTTGGTTTTCTTCTTTTACTTTAGTTTCCAACAGCCCCAAACAACCTATATGATTAAGCGTACAAAAGTTTTTTATCTTCCTATGCTTATCACATTTATTCAGACCTCTAAAATTCCAACAAGCAAATCTACTATTCATAAGGAGGGTCGGATAAGAGAGTATACCCATTACCTTCACTCCTTGAACTCCTTAGATCTATTTCTTTCTTCCTTGCTGCCCTTATTCCTTTCTCTACCATTTCGAACTCAATCTCCTCCCCTAGCAGCCCTTTAACTTCCCATTGCTGCTCTTTAGTTTCCCTTTGCCACCCTTTAACATCTTTCACTACATCTTGCTTCTCATCTTCTTTCACAATCCTCCCAATTGGGACATAAATTCTACTATTCGTGACTTTTTTAGCTTCATTTTTCTTCCTACACACCTCCTCATGGTTCCCAATCATCCCACATTTTCCACATTTAGCTGGCTTTTATTCAAAACAGATTTGCTGGCTAACAATCACCTTATTTTCGTTAAGGTAAATCAACTAGTCCGAAGGGTATCACTTATCATCACCTCAACTTGCACCCTTGCAAAATCCAGCCTCTCCACACTTGTGTTGCTCTATCAAGATTCAAAGTCTTCCCAAGTGGACTTACTATCTTGCTTATGAGTTTTGGTTGCTAAAACTTCAATGGCAATCCAGGGAGCTGAATCCAAACCGGGACAACATTAGGTTCTTCCATCGCACCTTCTTCATTCCATAATCGAAAACAGCCCCTTCATGCTCCTTACTTTGAAATTTAACCATAAAACTCTTGAATTTAAAAGCCATACTTTGTTGATTCTTCTTCCCCAAATCCGAAAAAAGAACCCCTCAATGACGTTGAATGGTGGGTTGCTGCCCAAAACCTTGCACATAATGGTAGTTTCCCATTGCTTTGAGCTTTCTTCGACCTCCTCCATGGTGATTTCACCCATAAACAACCCATCTATCTCCACGGGTTGGTAATATTGAACCTCCGTCGAGCTAGATTTGAGGATAGAACTCCAAGATCTGACCTCCTTCTTCCTCTCCTCCTCCACTTCTTCACTCCAAACAATTTTTCTCCCTTCTTTAGAGCTGAAATTCGAATTTGAACCCCACATTTTTTGCTTCTTGAAAAACTTCTTTTTCTTCCACTCCTTGGATTTTAGCTTCTTTAGGGCTTGAAAGTGACTGATCAAGAACACTCTTTAGCCCTATTTTATTTTTTCATTTGCCCTCATCCTTTCACAAACCCAAGCTGATAACCTCCTCCTTCAAAAACATTTTTCTCTCCTTTGATTGTTGTGTTTTCCCTTTATTCTTAGTGTTAGATCTCCTCATGGTGTGAGGATGGCAAATTCAAAAGAGAATTACCAGATCTGAAATCCCTCAACTTCAAGATTTTCATCAACCCCTTAGTGGTGTACAACCCAAAAACAAATGGGTTGCTGTCTCATCCACCTCATCACGTAAACAAAAACTTTGTTGTGTCTTCAAAATCCCAAATCTTTGCAATCTATCAACAGTGGGCAGCCCTCCCTTCAATAGCATTCATAGGAAAATTCTATGCATAGGTAAAATATTTTTGTGCCAAATTACCTATGCATAAAAGTCCCTTTTGCTTCCTCCCTTCATTTCATCATACACCATCCTTGTCTTCAACTTTCCTTCCTTGTCCAAACAACTCCCAAGGGTTTGGAAGTGTTTATATTTCAATTTGCACAACATCTTCCAATGCCAACTAGATCTTACCCCTCCTTTGCTTCCTTGTAGACTTCCACCCTTTTTGTAATATGCTTGAATCCAGCTAACCCAAAGAATGTTTTTCTTTGAGTTTAAATCCCACAATTGCAATATGTAATGGTCTTCTTATTGACTTATGAAATGAAAGTTTGTTTAATATTCTTGATTATAGTTAAATTTCTTTCTTTTTTTCTTTATAAGGATACTATGGAAGTAGTGAATTTGGTTTTCCTTGCAGGTTTGACCTTTTATAGAGGTTAAGGGCATGCACCGAAAGTTCTCTCTTGATACAGTATATGAATTCGCTATGTGAGGACTATGCGAGTTTATGTACTAGATATGGTTGTGATGATCTAGAGGTTGACCAGATGTGTTGGCATGGAGTAATTCAGACAGTGAGTGATCTGTGCTATTGGATTTTACTTGGAATGGGAGAAAAAATTGGAGGAAGGCATGGTTGCGATGGTGGAGTATCATGCACATTTTTCGTGGAAAAATTGATGATTGGGAAGTTGATAGCTATAACATGGCAAGAAAAGAAATGGTTCAAGTGTTTGGTTGAGTAAACTCGTGAAGTTGATCGGAAATTGTTTATTGTATCAAAATAGGCATCTCGTATGGATTGGATTTTTGAGCAGGTAAATGACTTCGTTTGGGAACGGTTATGATGATACGCGCGAGTGGGGCTTTTAAATATTGATGAGTATGAGAATAGGGGTGTATCAATTGCTGAGAAGTCCGATGTTCCCCACTAATATAGAGTGATGTTGTATGCTTGAATCGTTGCACAAACAAACATGAGGTAAATGTGAACTTGCGTGTGGAGATTGTAAAAACACTATGGACGAGGTCTGGGACAAGTTAAAGACGTGCAACAAGGCCTATAAGCTTACACATACTTTGTGCATTTACATAGTATGAAACTATGACATTCATACTGTGGGTCGATTATAGACCGTAAGTATTGCTGCGTAGAGTATCTACACATGCAGTGGAATCGTTGAGAAGGATGGGTGAGGATATCGGTATCCAAACTTACTTATTGATATTGAGGTGTTAGCTAGTAGTAGCTAGTAGTAGCTAGTAGTAGCTTTATGACTTCTCTTAGTTTTTTGAACAGTATCTTCTTGGGTTGTACTTATGAAGTTGTTATAATTTTCTTTAATGAAAATGTAATTAAGATATGAGTTCCGTAATGGCTGGGATTGTAATCACAAGGCTGTCTATTTGTCGTAAGTGGTAATTATTGAACTCTTTTATGTGAATAGTTGGATGATTTGACTTGTCTTGTATTAAGACTATCAGTGCAGTGAATTTGTGTGGGGTAGTTGGTGGTTGCTAAGGGTGTATACATTTGATTGAACTCAGATGTTGTGGTTGACTACTTGGTTTGTGGCGAGTGATGTGAATGGTAGTGGAATTGGAGTTTGGATATTGCAATGAGAAGGCAGGTCGAATCTCTGTTTGTGTCGTTGGGCTAGTGATTTTCCAGATGTACCAGGTTGTGGATGATCATCCTTTCTCTGCCGCGAGATGCAAGTACCTCTGTTACTATGTGAGTCTGCGGGTTATTTGCCTACTTATGTAGCCTAAGTAGATGGGAGCAATGGCCTGAAGGCAGGTCGAATCTCTGTTGTCGTTGTTGGGCTAGTGATTTTCTGGAGTAGTTCATGTGAGAATCGAAGGTGAGAGAATGATTTATTGTTGTATTTTTATGAGTTTTTGAAATTATGTGGGATGTCTCCAGTGTGTTTAGGTTTGGTTTGTGTATTTTACGTGTGCCTATGCATAAACAGATTTCCGAATACACAGGTAGTGGCTTCTGAGTAGAAAAGAATGTCACGTAGTCATGGTCTTTTCAATTATTTTTGTTTGAACATGTATAATATTACGGTGTTCTGTTTTCAAGGCCTAATAAGTGGTAAGTTGTGTGATAAACTAGAGGATGCTGCCTTTTGAATGCTTTTTAATGATGAGTATTTCTTTTTCCAAGGATGAACATAAAAGGGTTGTTGATAGAGCACTTTCTCAGTTTGTGTTTTTATGTTATTTCTTTGCGTTACTTTGAGTGTATGTTGTGGTTGCATGTTGCGTGTTTATTTTAAGTGTTGTGTGCGAAGTATTAGAGTATGTTGTGATTGGGCATGAGTTAGGTAGCAGTTCATCAGGGATTTTCCTCATAGGGATGGTGGTTTGTGGTGCTTCAGGGATTTTTGGGGTTTACTTGGGATGCCAGAGCTATCACGGGCTTGGGTTGGGAATCTCACCAGTTATGTGATAAACCGTTTTGTGTGTGTAAGTTGGAGGGATGATTTTCACATAGTATGGGTGTTCTTCCCTTTTTCTTATTTCAGATCTGGTAATTCTCCTTTGAATTTTCCATCCCACACCATGAGGAGATAACACTAAGAATAAAGGGAAAACACAACAATCAAATGAGAGAAAAACATTTTTGAAGGAGGAGGTGATCAGCTTGGCTTTGTTGAAGGATGAGGGCAAGGGGGAAAACAAAATAGGGCTGAAGAGTGTTTTTGACCAGTCACTTTCAAGCCCTAAAGAAGCTAAAAGCCAAGGAGTGGAAGGAAAAGAAGTTTTTGAAGAAGCAAAAAATGTGAGTTCAAATTCGAATTTCAGCTCTAAAGAAAGGAGAAAATTTGTTTGGAGTGAAGAAGTGGAGGAGGAGAGCAAGAAGGAGGTCAGATCTTGGAGTTCTATACTCAAAGCTAGCTCGGAGGAGATTCAATATTACCAACCCGTGGAGATAGATTGGCTATTTATGAGTGAAATCACCATGGAGGAGGTGGAAGAAAGCTCAAAGCAATGGGAGACTACTATTATGTGCAAGGTTTTGGCCAGCAACCCACCTTTCAAAGTCATTGAGGGGTTATTTTTTTGGATTTGGGGAAGAAGAATCAACAAGGTACGGCTTCTAAATTCAGGAGTTTCTATGGTTAAATTTCAAAGTAAGGAGCATAAAGGGGCTATTTTGGAGAAAGGAGTGGTGTTCTTTGATGGGAAACCCGTTTTATTGAAAGATTGGAATGAAGAAGGTGTGATTGGCTAACCCTTCTCTCTAATTTATTAGAGATGATACAGTCCTTCAACTTGCACCCTTGTAAAATCCAGCCTCTCCTTCTCTTGTGTTGCTCTATCAACATTAGGTTCTTCAATCACACCTTCTTCATTCCAATCTTTCAATAAAATGGGTTTCCCATCAAAGAACACCACTCCTTTTCTCCAAAACAGCCCCTTTATGCTCCTTACATTGAAATTAACCATAAAAACTCCTGAATTTAGAAGCCATACCTTGTTGATTCTTCTTCCCCAAATCCGAAAAAAGAACCCCTCTATGACTTTGAATGGTGGGTTGTTGCCCAAAACCTTGCACATAATAGTAGTCTCCCATTGCTTTGAGCTTTCTTCCATCTCCTCCATAGTAATTTCACCCATAAACATCCCATCTATCTCCACGGGTTGATAATATTGAATCTCCGCTGAGCTAGCTTTAAGTATAGAAATCCAAGATCTGACCTCCTTCTTGCTCTCCTCCTCCACTTCTTCACTCCAAACAATTTTTCTCCCTTCTTTAGAGCTGGAATTCGAATTTGAACCCACATTTTTTCCTTTTCCATAAACTTCTTTTTCTTCCACTCCTTGGCTTTTAGCCTCTTTAGGGCTTGAAAGTGACTGGTCAACAACACTCTTCAGCCCTATTTTGTTTTTTCCCTTGCCCTCATCCTTCAACAAAGCCAAGCTGATCACCTCCTCCTTCAAAAATGTTTTTCTCTCCTTTGATTGCTATGTTTTCCCTTTATTCTTAGTGTTAAATCTCCTCATGGTGTGAGGATGGCAAATTCAAAAGAGAATTCCCAGATCTGAAATAAGAAAAAGGGAAGAACACCCATACTATGTAAAAATCACCCCTAGTACTTTAGAGAGTAACCTAGAAGGCTTGTTAACTTAACGATAACAATTACTAACAAACATCTTTTTACTTGCCTCGTGTTGCTCATATCCCTCAACTTCAGTATTTTCATCAACCCCTTTGTGTATGTACAACCCAAAAACAAATGGGTTGCATCTCATCCACTTGTATTCATCAACCCCTTGTGTTCTCATCCACCTCATCACATAAACTACAACTTTGTTGTGTCTTCATAATCCCAAATCTTTGCAATCTATTAACCGTGGGCAGCCTTCCCTTCAATAGCATCCATAAGAAAATTCTATTCTTAGTTAAAATATTTTTGTGCCAAATTGCCTTTGCGTAAAAGTCCCTTTTGCTTCCTCCCTTCATTTCATCATACGCCGTCCTTGAATTCTAACTATTCAAATTTCTTCTAATTTTATCCACCAATTGCGCTCAATCTTGCTTCCTCCAGTTCACATTAGACAAAGGCAGCCCCAAATATTGCATAGGGAAATCCTCTCTTATTACATTTAACACTCCAGCCAACAAGTCTTCCTCCTCTTCATCCATTCTAGAAAAATAAATACTAGATTTTTGCTCACTTATTGCAAGACCTAAGACCTCCATAAACCTCTTCAAGCATCCTTTTACACCCTCCATGGATTTTTGGTTTGCTCCACAAAAGATAAGCAAATCATAAGCAAACAGCAAAGTATGCACACCAACCTTTTTGCATCTTAGGTGAAATTCTATGTGCTGCTCCTTGCACTCCTTTGCCATCATTCTTGTAAGGTACTCCATGCCCTCGTTTAACACTCCTCTTCTACCCGTGAATCCTTCAGAATACCTCCCATTCAAAACTAAGCAGGATGACTTCATTGTACTTCTCTTGATCCAATCTATCATCAATCCGGGGAACTTTAAAACCTCAAGCCATTTAAAAAGAGAATTTACAGCTTATACAATCAAAGGCTTTGCTAATAATATCCACTTTAACAACACAACTTCTCTTCATGCCATCAACATTGTACTTATGCAACAATTCTTGTGTTCAAAGAATGTTGTGTGATATGTGCCTACCTTTCACATGCACTTTGATTCTCACTAATCAAACAAGGCAGCACCTCACAAAGTCTTGCACAAATTTCTTTGGTTATCACTTTATAAAGTACAGAGCAACAAGAAATAGAGGCCTATAATCACTTTGCAAATTGAGGCTTACTCACCTTTGGGATCAAAGATATCACAGCTTGATTCAAGGAGTTTGGACTTCCCCCTTGAAAAAACTTTGTACAGCCTCCACCATATTTCCTCCAATTATCTCTCAATTGCTCCTAAAAAATTGGCTTGCATAACCATCTCTCCCCAGGATTTGATTAGGATGAATCCCCCAAAGTGCTTATTTTAACTCCTTTTCACCAATTGGTTGGATTAAGGATGCTTGTTGTTGTATGCTTAGCACTCCATAAAAAATAGCCATGTTTTCCTCCAAGCCTTTAGTTTCCCAATAGTATCCAAGTCTATGTGTATGCAGTCTTGAATTGGTGGATGACTAGTCAAGGATCACCCATATATAGTATAAGTTGATTTTATAATAAAAATCGCGACTGTAATAAGTTGCTTTTCTTTCTTTCTCTATCAACTTATGAAACTGTCCGTTTAGTTATTTGCAGGAAATGTACAACCTTACAAGTTCATAATTCCGCCAACCTGGAAACAACGTCGGATTGTGAACATCTTATCAGGCAACTACTGCCAACCCAAGTGTGCGGAGCCTTGGATAGAGGTGAAATTTGAAGATGAAAAACAGGGAAAGGTTAAGGTTGTGGCATCACCTCTGATACGCCTTACTAACAAGCCAAATTCAACTATAGAAGACATTGGTAGTCCAGAGAAGGTGATTGCTTCTCTTGGCCCTTTTTTCACAGGAAACACGTTTGATCCAGATGAGCTAATTGAAACTTCTATCGAGAAAGTTGGGGATCAGACGGTACTACTTCTCTAATCTTGGAGTGTTTTCTCTTTCGATGCCCTTCTGTCAAATACAAATTTCTTCAACTCATCCACTCATTATTGTTGTTTTGTTCTGTGCAGTATTACAAATATGTTCTAGAGACTCCGTATGCTTCGACGGGTTCACACAATCTTGCCAAGGTAACAGCTAAGGGTAGCACTGTCGTCTTATTTGTGGCCAGTGCCAACGATAAACAGTGGCCTACGTCACAGAAAACGTTGCAGTCAATTCTTGATTCCTTTCAAGTGTGACTCCTTTTCCACAAATCTTGGTTATATATGTAAGCTCAAAGAGCAACAATACATGTCGCACTTTAGCACAATTGAGGTTTAAAACCTGTGTATTTATGGAGTGAGTATTCATTCTCTACAGGTCCAGCTCGAACGACGAAGAGGGTTTGTATTAATGTTACTCTTCTAAAATATTGAAGGAGACTATTTACTCAGGGCCTCTCTCTTACTGTCACGGGTCTCCCATTAAGGGTGCTAACTGTGCGGCCTAGCCATGCTAGAGTGTCACGACTACTGCCTAATTTTCCACATGCGTCGCACTCAGTTGGTTGCTCGCAGCACACCAAATCTTTAGAGGAACGTGGTCGATTATGCAGCGGAAATACACACGAGTTTAGATTAGGAGCATGGCTTCACACACACAAGCCAACAATGCAATACATACAAAGCCCGACAACGGGGGAGCGGACACTCGTTTTCAATATATTGCCAAATGGTAACTGGATGTGGGTAACTCGGTCCAAACTTTAGGTCCTTGTTACTTTAAAGTTGTGTTTTATTAAACAACTATGTTAAAACATATATACTAATTACTAAAAGAGAACCTCCTTCGCCAAGTGTAACCCCCACACCCTCGTCAACTTTCACAAAACTTAACGCATTAACTTTTACAGTTGTTAATTGATATAGGTCGGGCCCAAATGTTTATAATGGGCTACATTAACATTGGCCCAATTGGAACATTATTGGACCATTTAACGCCACATTTATAGGGCATTAAAGGGTTATAATTAAGGTAAATAATTATTAAGGCTTTGCGGTATAAATACTAGGTATGTATTCATTTTCTGTATTCATTCTATCTGGGAAACCGTGCACATACTATTTACTGACATAAGCATAAGAGGACTGGCCCTTGGGATCCCCAGGGACAATTTTATTGCAGGTTACAATCAAGGAGCTCGAGTGGGGATGACTAAGTCAGAGTTGAGTTTCTTAGTTTATGTCTATGATTACTCGAAGGAGTGAAAAGATTGAGGTTAAAAGGTACCAAAGCGGGTAACGAAGTACAGTCTAGAAGAATAGATATGATCAATCCCTAGGAGACGCAATGTATTGCGACTAGGGAGGTTCAAGTATCAGTAGTTGAGTCGTGGATGGAACATGAAAGGGTATAGATCTCAAGTGGGCCTGATCCGCGGGTTGTTGAAGTTTCTCGAGCGGATCATTTTGAGTTGGCATAAGGAAAACAAGAAGAAGAAGCAGAGGAGCTTCATACATTTCAATATGTGGGAGGCCTCACCACATTTCAAGGGGACAATCCAAGCGGTTTGGAGGAAGGTGAGCACAATGAATGATTTTGGAAAGCTTCTTGAAGACATGGAAAATCCTTTGAATAGGCTTAACAGAAGGGAGTTCTCTAAGATTGGAGAAAGGGTGGAGAAGGCTAAGAAGGAATGGCTTTTGGCATGTGAGGTTGAATGAAGAACCAAGGGATGAAAGGAGGCACGAGAGGTGGAATGCGATGCAAGGAAAGTGCTTGAAGAATTGGAGGAGGCTGAATACAAGTTCTTGCAACAAAGAGCTAAAGTGCAATGGCTTCTATGAGAACAAGGCAATACGAGAACCAAATTTTGAACATAAAGGAGGGGAGTAGATTACTATCCAATGTAGACCAGATTGAAGAACATTTGAAGAGAACTATGAAAGCCATTTGGGAGTCTATTGGGAAACTAAAGACATGGAGGAGAACTTGGCTATTTTTGGTGGAGTGCTAAGCATACAACAACAAGCATCCTTAATCCAACCAATTGGTGAAAAGGAGGTGAAGAAAGCACTTTGGGGGATTCATCCTAACAAAAGCCCGGGGAGAGATGGTTATACAAGCCAATTTTTTAGGAGCAATTGGGAGATAATTGGAGGAAGTATGGTGGAGGCCATACAAAGTTTTTTCAAGGGGGAAGAAATTCCAAACTCTTTGAATCAAGCCGTGATATCCTTCTTGAAAATCTTTGTACGACCTCCATACTTCCTCCAATTATCTTCCAATTGCTTCTTCAAAAATTGGCTTGTTTCCTCATCTCTTCCCGGGCTTTTGTTAGGATGAATCCCCCAAAGTGTTTTCTTCACCTCTTTTCACTAATTGGTTGGATTAAGGATGCTTGTTGTTGTATGCTACTCCACCAAAAATAGCCAAGTTTTCCTCCTAGTCTTTTAGTTTCCTAATAGACACCCAAATGGCTTTCATAGTGTCTCTTCAAATGTTCTTCAATCTGGTCTACATTGGATAGTAATCAACTCCCCTCCTTTGTGTTCAAAATTTGGTTCTTGTATTGTCTTGTTCTCATAGCATAAAAAAACTTTGTAGGCCTATCCCCCTCATGAAGCCATTACACTTTAGCTCTTTGTTGCAAGAACTTGTATTCAGCCTCCTCCAATTCTTCAAGCACTTTCCTTGCATCAAATTCCCCCCTTTGCCTCCTTTCATCCCTTGGTTCTTCATTCAACCCTCTTGGGCCAAAAGTAATTCCTTCTTTGACTTCTCCACCCTTTCTCCCAATCTTAGAGAACTCCCTTCTATTAAACCTATTCAAAGGCTTTCCCATGTCTTCAAAATTTTTTCCAAAATCCTTCATTGTGCTCACCTTCTTCGAAACCGCTTGGTTTGTCCCCTTGAAATGTGGTGAGGCCTCACACATATTGAAATATTTGAAGCTCCTCCTCTTCTTCTTGTCTTCCTTATGCCAAATCACAATGATAGGATGGTGGTTCGAGAGTATGTCCATTTTTACCTCACTAGGCTTGCCCAAGCCTCCTTACCCACTCTTGGTGTTTACAAGGCCCACTTCCCTTCTATTGCTCCAAGTAAACATTTGGCCCATAGTTTTAATGTCAACCAACAAACTAGCCTCCATCATGCCTTGGAAATCCAAGACTTCCTTTTCTTCAACTTCGTTCCCACCTTCTCTACCCCCAAAATCCAAAGGAGACTTAAAATCTCCTATGATCAGCCATGGTTTATCATCGCTACTCCCTTGCCCCTTTAGGAACTCCCACATTGGTTTCCTCTTTTCAATGGTGTTATGGCCATACACCACCGTCAAGAAGAATTTCAAGTTATTGCTCCTAGTCAACCCATCAAAATCATACCATAGAATCAGCCCTCCAACCTAGCCAAATTCTTCCCCCTACAACGTTCTTATTTGTTATCATTTCCCAACCAAGCCCTATTCCCCCCCCCCCCCCCCCACACTTTTCTTGGTTTTCTTCTTTTACTTTAGTTTCCAATAGCCCCAAACAACCTATATGATTAAGCGTACAAATGAATTTCATCCTCCTATGCTTATCACATTTATTCAAACCCCTTACATTCCAACAAGCAGATCTACTATTCATAAGGAGGGTCGGATAAGAGAGTATACCCATTACCTTCGCTCCTTGAACTCCTCAGATCTATTTCTTTCTTCCTTGCTGCCCTTATTCCTTTCTCTACCATTTCAAACTCAATCTCCTCCCCTAGCAGCCCTTTAACTTCCCATTGATGCTCTTTAGCTTCCCTTTTCCACTCTTTAACATCTTTCACTCCATCTTGCTTCTCATCTTCTTTCACAATCCTCCCAATTGGCACATTAATTCTACAATTCGTTTGACTTTTTTTAGCTTCATTTTTCTTCCTACACACCTCTTCATGGTGCCCAATCATCCCACATTTTCCACATTTAGCTAGCTTCCATTCAAAACAGATTTTCTGGCTAACAATCACCTTGTTTTCGTTAAGGTAAATCAACTTGTCCGAAGGGTATCACTTATCATCACCTCAACTTGAACCTTTGCAAAATCCAGCCTCTCCTTCTCTTGTGTTGCTCTATCAAGATTCAAAGTCTTTCCAAGTGGACTTACTATCTTGCTTATGAGTTTTGGTTCCTAATACTTCAATGGCAATCCAGGGAGCTGAATCCAAACCGGGACAACATTAGGTTCTTCCATCACACCTTCTTCATTCCACAATCTTTCAATAAAATGGGTTTCCCATCAAAGAACACCACTCCATTCTCCAAAACAGCCCCTTTATGCTCCTTACTTTGAAATTTAACCACGAAACTCCTGAATTTTAAAGTCATACCTTGTCAATTCTTCTTCCCCAAATCCAAAAAAAAAGAACCCCTCTATGACTTTGAATGGTGGGTTGCTGCCCAAAACCTTGCACACAATGGTAGTCTCCCATTGCTTTGAGCTTTCTTCCACCTCCTCCATGGTGATTTCACCCATAAACAACCCATCTATCTCCACGGGTTGGTAATATTGAATCTCCATCGAGCTAGATTTGAGTATAGAACTCCAAGATCTGGCCTCATTCTTGCTCTCCTTCTCCACCACTTCTTCACTCCAAACAATTTTTCTCCCTTCTTTAGAGCTAAAATTCGAATTTGAACCCACATTTTTTGCTTCTTCAAAAACTTCTTTTTCTTCCACTCCTTGGATTTTAGCTTTTTTAGGGCTTGAAAGTGACTGGTCAAGAACACTCTTTAGCCCTATTTTGTTTTTTTTCCTTTGCCCTCATCCTTCAACAAACCCAAGCTGCTCACCTCCTCCTTCAAAAACGTTTTTCTCTCCTTTGATTGTTGTATTTTCCCTTTAATCTTCTTAGTGTTAGATCTCCTCATGGTGTGAGGATGGCAAACTCAAAAGAGAATTACCAGATCTGAAATAAGAAAAAGGGAAGAACACCTATTGTTGTTATTTTGACCCAAATTTGCATAAAATTGAATCACTTTATCAACATAAACCGGTTTTGAAATGTTCAAGCAAATAGCCTAATCCTAAGGTATCAATGCCCGTCGCTAATATAGCCTTTGAATTGATAACTTTTCTCTTCGAGAAATCGACATACCTTTCCTCGCCGGTATCATTGAAGAATTTTGTGGAAGCACCAATTTGCGTGAATGGACGATGGCTCCAATCACTTGCCTTTGACCTAGCAGCAATGCTCTTACGACTCATTGTCAATAAAATTTTGTGGGGTTGTGGGTTTTGGATTGTGAAATTCGCAAATGTTGGATTTTGGAGTATTAATGTTTGGATTTTCATTTGAGGGTTTTAAATCTGACCATTTTCCCTTTTTTTAAAAGGGAAAAAGGGTTTCCAACCTCGTAAAATTTTCATCTCTTTATTATAGAAGAGGGGACACATTTACGAGTTCGGAAACATTTTTCCAAACTCGAAAACCCTTTATGTCGGGATTAAAAAAACACACATTTACTCCCATTTGAAAACCCCACCTTTCTCCCCTCTTTCTCCCTCCAAAAACACTTCCAAACCCATGTCATCAATCCATTTCATCTCCAAATCTTCCATTAATAGTTTTGATGATTTGAGGTATGTCTACAACTCTTCACATTCAATTTCTCACTTAAATTTCAAATTTCAACAAGGGTTTTCTATATTTTGTATTCCCTCCCTATGAAGGAGTATTTCATGCCCTTTGGTCGATAAAAAAGGTAAATGTACTCTTCAATATATAGCTAGGGTTTATTACTTTTGAACATAAATGAGCATCCACAATTATTTTTGTTCTTGCTACCTAGGGTTTGGATTTTGTGATTGTTATGATTCTATTTTAAGTGTGGTTTGTTAATTAATGATAAGTTGTGTATAATATTAGGGATTTGTTGCCTTAGTGGTGGGGGTGATAAAATGATGCAAGGAAATCCATAATAAAAGGTATAGTGCTAGATATTTTGATTGAGCGATGTATTACTGTGCTTAAATGCTAGGATCATGTTGAAATTTTTTTTCTATAAATAGAAAGGTAAATTTATTGTCTATTGAATTTGTTCAATTGCCTAGGGTTTAGTGCAACATTTCCTATAAATGTCAGTAACTTATTTCTTTCCGAGGTTAAGTTATTTTTTGATATATTTGTAAATGTAGCATTCAAAATGGCAACTAGGAAACAGACTCGTGACGATGTGTCACAGTCCAGTAATGTCAATCCCCCAACAACGGATACGGCGTGGGATGAGTATGACAATACGGGGGATGTAGGAAAACACCAAAATCATTGTAGAGCAGTAGAACATAGAATGGCTAGGAAAGAGTTAACGTCGTTGGTTTTTGACAAGTTGGGAATTGTGTGTCGGAGCAACGTGCGAAATGGTATAGTTGGGTGGAAAAAGTTGGTAGAACAAGGGTGGACATCAAGTATGATACTTGGCATGATGTCCCTAATGATCACAAGGACACGTTGTGGAGGGAATGCAAGGTACCTCTCTAGTGAATCATTTTTCCTACATTCTTTTTCTACAATTTGTCTTCATATATACTCCTCATCCTCATATCACTTTGTTTCATAATCCCCGTAGAGGCCTTTTCAAAACAAAGAACAAGATGTGGGTGCATTGCAAAGAGGGCTATGTTCATGATGTCAAAGAGTTGGCGTGAACATAAATACACTTTGTCCAGAGATTACATATTTGCGATAAGAAAGGTGATGAATGCCCATGGGTAACTTATACGCACATTCAACCCGAAAGCTGAGAGATTCACAATAAAAGGGCATTGGAGAATAGTGAAAACATTAGTAAAACAATATGAAAATCATTAGTGTGATTAATTAGATTAAAATATCTATAGTGTTAACATGAACCTAACATAAACTACTCTCTAAATTGCTAGGGGTGATTTTCACATAGTATGGGTGTTCTTCGCTTTTTCTTATTTCAGATCTGGTAATTCTCTTTTGAATTTACCATCCTCACACCATGAGGAGATCTAACACTAAGAATAAAGGGAAAACACAACAATCAAAGGAGAGAAAAATGTTTTTGAAGGAGGAGGTGATCAGCTTGGCTTTGTTGAAGGATGAGGGCAAGGGAAAAAACAAAATAGGGCTGAAGAGTGTTCTTGACAAGTCACTTTCAGGCCCTAAAGAAGCTAAAAGCCAAGGAGTGGAAGAAAAAGAAGTTTTTGAAGAAGCAAAAAATGAGGGTTCAATTTCGAATTTCAGCAGCTCTAAAGAAGGGAGAAAAATTGTTTGGAGTGAAGAAGTGGAGGAGGAGAGCAAGAAGGAGGTCAGATCTTGGAGTTCTATACTCAAATCTAGCTCGACGGAGATCCAATATTACCAACCCGTGGAGATAGATGGGCTGTTTATGGGTGAAATCACCATGGAGGAGGTGGAAGAAAGCTCAAAGCAATGGGAGACTACTATTATGTGCAAGGTTTTGGGCAGCAACCCACCATTCAAAGTCATGGAGGGGTTCTTTTTTCGGATTTGGGGAAGAAGAATCAACAAGGTATGGCTTCTAAATTCAGGAGTTTTTATGGTTAAATTTCAAAGTAAGGAGCATAAAGAGGTTGTTTTGGAGAAAGGAGTGGTGTTCTTTGATGGGAACGTTTTAATGAAAGATTGGAATGAAGAAGGTGTGATTGAAGAACCTAATGTTGTCCCAGTTTGGATTCAGCTCCCCACATTGCCATTGAAGTATTGGCAACCAAAACTCATAAGTAAGATAGTAAGTCCACTTGGGAAGCCTTTGAATCTTGATAGAGCAACACAAGAGAAGGAGAGGCTGGATTTTGCAACGGTGCAAGTTGAGGTGATGATAAGTGATACCCTTCCGGATAAGTTGATTTACCTTAATAAAAACAAGGTGATTGTTAGCCAACAAATCTGTTTTGAATGGAAGCCAACTAAATGTGGAAAATGTGGGATGATTGGGCATAATGAGTGTGTGTGTAGGAAGGAAAATGGACCTGAAAAATGTCAAACAAATAGGAGGATTTATGTGCCAATTGGGAGGATTGTGAAAGAAGATGAGAAGCAAGATGGAGTGAAAGATGTTAAGGGGCAGCAAAGGGATGCTAAAGAGCAGCAAAGTGAAGTTAAAGGGCTGCTAGGGGAGGAGATTGAGTTCAAAATGGTAGAGAAAGGAATAAGGGCAGCAAGGAAGAAAGAAGAAGATCCGAGGAGTTCAAGGAGTGAAGGTAATAGTAGATTTGCTTGTTGGAATGTTAGGGGTTTGAATAAATGTGAGAAGCATAGGAGGGTGAAAAACTTTTGTATGCTTAATCATATAGGTTGTTTGGGGCTGTTGGAAACTAAAGTAAAAGAAGAAAACCAAAAAAAAAGTGTGGGAGAGAATAGGGCTTGGTTGGGAGTTGATAACAAATGGAAATGTTGTAGGGGGGAGAATTTGGCTAGGTTGGAGGGCTGATTTTTATGATATGAAGGTGTTGAATGTTGGGGATCAATGGATGGATTTTGATGGGTTGACTAGGAGCAATAACTTGAAATTCTTCTTGACGGTGGTGTATGGCCATAACACCATTGAAAAGAGAAAACCAATGTGGGAGTTCCTAAAGGGGCAAGGGAGTAGAGATGATAAACCATGGCTGATCATAGGAGATTCTAACTCTCCCTTGGATTTTAGGGATAGAGAAGGTGGAAACGATGTTGAAGAAAAGGAAGTCTTGGATTTCCAAGGCTTGATGGAGGCTAGTTTGTTGGTTGAAATTAAAACTATTGGCCAAATGTTTACTTCGAGCAATAGAAGGGAAGTGGGGGAGTTGATACAAAGCAAAAATGATAGGGGCATTGTAAACCAAGAGTGGGTAAGGAGGCTTGGCCAAGCCTTTTGTGAGGTAAAACCGGACACACTCTCGGACCACCATCCTATCATTTTGAGTTGGCATAAGGAAGACAAGAAGAAGAGGAGGAGCTTCAAATATTTCAATATGTGGGAGGCCTCACCACATTTCAAGGGGACAATCCAAGCTGTTTGGAGGAAGGTGAGCACAATGAAGGATTTTGGAAAGCTTCTCGAAGACATGGAAAAGCCTTTGAATAGGCTTAACAGAAGGGAGTTCTCTAATATTGGAGAAAGGGTGGAGAAGGCTAAGAAGGAATGGCTTTTGGCATGTGAGGTTGAATGAAGAACCAAGGGATGAAAGGAGGCACGAGAGGTGGAATGCGATGCAAGGAAAGTGCTTGAAGAATTGGAGGAGACTGAATACAAGTTCTTGCAACAAAGAGCTAAAGTGCAATGGCTTCATGAGGGGGATAGGCCTACAAAGTTGTTTTATGCTTCTATGAGAACAAGGCAATACAAGAACCAAATTTTGAACATAAAGGAGGGGAGTAGATTACTATCCAATGTAGACCAGATTGAAGAACATTTGAAGAGACACTATGAAAGCCATTTGGGAGTCTATTGGGAAACTAAAGATTTGGAGGAAAACTTGGCTATTTTTGGTGGAGTTCTAAGCATACAACAACAAGCATCCTTAATCCAACCAATTGGTGAAAAGGAGGTGAAGAAAGCACTTTGGGGGATTCATCCTAACAAAAGCCCGAGGAGAGATGGTTATACAAGCCAATTTTTTAGGAGCAATTGGGAGATAATTGGAGGAAGTATGGTGGAGGCCGTACAAAGTTTTTTCAAGGGGGAAGAAATTCCAAACTCTTTGAATCAAGCCGTGATATCCTTGATCCCAAAGGTGAGTCAACCTCAATATGCATGTGATTATAGGCATATTGCTTGTTGCTCCGTACTTTATAAAGTGATAACCAAAGTAATTTGTGCAAGACTTTGTGAGGTGCTGCCTTGTTTGATTAGTGAGAATCAAAGTGCTTTTGTGAAAGGTAGGCACATATCACACAACATCCTTTTAACACAAGAATTGTTGCATAAGTACAATGTTGATGGCATGAAGAGAAGTTGTGTTGTTAAAGTGGATATTAGCAAAGCCTTTGATTGTATAAGCTGGAAATTTCTTGTTAAATGGCTTGAGGTTTTAAAGTTCCCCAGGTTGATGATAGATTGGATCAAGAGAAGTACAATGAAGTCATCATTTTGCTTGGTTTTGAATGGGAGGTATTCTGAAGGATTCATGGGTAGAAGAGGAGTTAAACAAGGGGATCCTCTATCTCCCTTGTTGTTTGTTTTGAGCATAGAGTACCTTACAAGAATGATGGCAAAGGAGTACAAGGAGCAGCACATAGAATTCCACCAAAGATGCAAAAAGGTTGGTGTGCATACTTTGTTGTTTGCTGATGATTTGCTTATCTTTTGTGGAGCAAACCAAAAATCCATGGAGGGTGTAAAAACCGCTTGAAGAGGTTTATGGAGGTCTCGGGTCTTGCAATAAGTGAGCAAAAATCTAGAATTTATTTTTCTAGAATGGATGAAGAGGAGAAAGACTTGTTGGCTGGAGTGTTAAATGTAACAAGAGGGGATTTTCCTATGCAATATTTGGGGCTGCCTTTGTCTAATGTGAAGTGGAGGAAGCAAGATTTTGAGCAAATGGTGGATAAAATTAGAAGAAAATTGCATAGTTGGAATTCAAGTGTTCTTTCTTATGCAGGGAAGGTGCAATTGATCAATTCGATTTTACTAAGTATAGCTGGATTTTGGGCTAGTGTACTAAGTATACCTGAGGGTGTTCATGAGGAGATTGTGAAAATTTGTAGATGTTTTTTGTGGGGAAGAGAAGAAGGGAAAAGGGGTTATACTCCTATCTCTTGGGACACAATTTATAGAAGCAAAACTTTTGGAGGATTGGGGATTAGAGATCTTTCCATTTGGAACAAGGCAGCACTATGTAAGCAATTGTGGGATTTAAACTCAAAGAAAGATATATTCTTTGGGTAAGGTGGATTCAAGCATATTACATAAAGGGTGGATGTCTACAAGGAAACAAAGGAGGGATAAGTTCTAGTTGGCATTGGAAGATGTTGTGCAAATTGAAAGAACCCTTGGGAGTTGTTTGGACAAGGAAGGCAAGTTGAAGACAAGGATGGTGTATGATGAAATGAAGGGAGGAAGCAAAAGGGACTATGCAAAGGTAATTTGGGACAAAAACATTTTACCTAAGCATAGAATTTTCCTATGGATCCTATTGAAGGGAGGGCTGCCCACGGTTGATAGATTGCAAAAATTTGGGATTTTGAAGACACAACAAAGTTGTAGTTTATGTGATGAGGTGGATGAGACAGCAACCCATTTGTTTTCGGGTTGTACATACACTAGGGGGTTGATGAAAATTTTGAAGTTGAGGGATATGAGCAACATGAGGCAAGTAAAAAGATGTTTGTTGATGATGGTAAGAAGAAGACAAGACTTGATGTTGATGAAGATTACTAGTGCCTTGTATAGAATATGGAATGAAAGGAACAAGAGGATCTTTTGCCAAGAAGATTTGAAGATGGAGACCTTGGCTGCCCAAGTTGAAGCTGAATGCAAATGGAGGAGCAACAAGAGATGGAAAGAAAATTTTGAATATGAGCCTACATAGAATATAGAGCTGGTTGTTTGTTTGATTTTAAATAGCAAGTTTTGATAGGGGTTTTTGCTTGTAAAAGGCTAGGAGTGATAGCCTAAAAAATCTTTTGGTTTGATTTGATCTATATACAAAACTTTCATAAAAAAAAACATGAACCTAACATCCAACCTAGGGTACAGGGGGAGTAAAACGTGTTGTCGGGGAGAGTAAAATTCCACACTGATTGAGTCATGGGGGTTATTGCTTAGCGGAAATCGAGCTAGTAACGGAACGTCTAGAAGAAGATGTGCGGATTGCAATAGTGCGCGGGGTGACAGAAGATGAGGCAAGGGCATATGTGCAACCGATTTCTGTGGATGACATTGAGAGGTGATTCTATTTCTCAAAGGCTGTCAAAACAAGAAAGGTCTATATATGTCAAGGATGAAGAGAAACTACTTGCCGAAAGAGTGGTACGTAAATTTTTAGGTAAATAATTTATTAAATTGAACTATATACATGTTATATCGAAATAACAAAGGTATAACTATTTATGTTTTCACATAGGTAAAATTTACAAGGGGAATTCACACCAAGGGATAAACACGACATCCTTTGTGAAGCCATGGAAAAACTGGACCATCCGGGCCAAATTAGGGGTAATGGATAGTTTCATGACCCACCAGCAAGCATTCAGGATCTTACAGTCGTACGATGGAGCGATACCCATGAGAATACATTAGTTGCAAAAAAATCCCAACTCCAAGACAAACGAATTGAGCAACAAGAAATTGTAATTTGGAAGTTGTCCAACACATAGGGATAGTTCTTCTGGCCACTTTGGAGGACTTAATTCCCGATTGGACACCGCCATCTAGGGGTTCACGACATTCTCCCAGAGATGTTGAGGTAAATCGCAAGGCAATTGTTCAAAATCCAAGAATCAAAAGACAATTTGTTCAAACCCAACAACCTCGACAATGCCACCCTCAAAATTGAAAAAAAGGTATGAAGGATCATTTTCTAAATTATGTCACTTTGATTTAAGTTTTATATTTAATAAATATTTTGCCTATGTTTTAGAAATCATGTTTATACATTGATCAAATATACATTGATCAAGGCGTATAAGGTAAGCCGCTACATGTAGCCGATGGAGTTCTTTCGAGGATTTCCTTGGGGTATCTTTTGGTGATGGGAACCCCTTTACAAATCCCGGATGGAGAATACAAGAAAGTTAGGCCTTACAGGGATTCATTCCTTTACTTGGCCCCGTAGACTTATATACGTCGATCCTATCAAGGATGGACATTTGAAGGAAACAATGCCTCCGTCACCAAACCGGTGATGACAACACCAAACCTGGTCAAATTGATGCCCAAAACGGTGCCATTAACACCAGCTAGGGTGAGACCTCCATTAGCAAGATCCAACATCCCTCCAGACTTACCTGGCTTCGTACATGTCCTTTATATTTTGCTACACAACCCCATGATCAGAACTCAACAGTCACATTCCCGGGAAATGAATGTGTCTTTGGATGCAAATGAGAAATCATGGTGTTATGGAGTGATTTTGGCAAGTTAATGCAAGTTGTGGGCAAGTTAATTAAGCGATGATATTGATCTACACCTTGTGAGTGCTTTTATTCATTTTATTTCGAAATTCAATTTAAATTTCACTAACCATTAATTACAATTAATACCTACTATGAAATTGTCCAGGTACATGTTTTTTACAAGTAATCAAAAGAAGGGATGGATTGGATAAATGTGCTCGGTGATGATACAGTAAATTGGTTGTACAAAAACAAGACAGGATCAACTACATTTGCAAATGGCTAAGTCGAAAGGATAAGATGCTTTTCGTTGTGCCATACATCGTGTGGTTATTTACTACGTTCAATTTTTTTACGAACAGCATTTCTGCAAATTTCAAATAATGAATCATTTTTCATTAGGGACCATTGGAGACTAATATTGAGTACCCGCAAAGAAGCGAGTGTAATTGGATGGATCCCGTCCACTTCCAACTGTTTGATGCATTCGTTGATTTTTTGGAACCTGCAATGAAGGAAACTAATGAGCAAACAAATTGCTCATTTCACGTGGTAAAAATCAAGGTAGGTCTACCAATATATTCATTTCCCAAATACTGTCCTCAATTATTTAATGCAATAGTCTTAATAATTTATGTTTCTTACATATAGTACAAGAAACAGGCTCAAACTTGGGAGTGCGGATATTATGTCATGTTATATGCGTCCGAGTACATAGACAAAGTCCAGGAAGATGTACTTGAACTTGTACAAATGCTTAGTGGTAATGTTTCTAAAGAGCCTTCACCAAATAATTAATACTATAATTTTATTTTCATATTTTCAAAAAGGATTGAAAACCCTACTCGCGAGAAAATATCAACAATGTACGAAATTCATTGGCTAGGCATCTAATTCTCAATCGGTCACACACACTGGGAAATCTCAATATTGGTGGGGACACTCAAGTTAGAAAAAAATGAACCTTAGAAATGTCGGAATAGATTTGCAGCGATTCCTATTCCTATTTATAGATTATTGCTTAGTGAGAGTTTTCTATTGATTTTTGTTTAGGTGCAAGATACAATTGTGTATTCTTTTGAAATTGTGGCTATGTATCGAGGCTGCTTTTATGCCGGTAATATTAATGAAACAATTTTCTACCAAAAGAACAGAAAACATTTCCGAATTTAGATAGTCGGTCGTCTCTTTCATGTTCAAGTTTCATAGGGCAGAAAACGTTTTCTGAACTTGGAAACATCTTACGCGATACAATTTCCGAGCTCGGAAATTGTTCTAGGAAAAAAATGCTCTTCAAAAAATTTCCAGAGACAGACCGAAAAGTGGACACGAATTCGGAAACTACTCATCATTTTACAAAGAACATACACACAGCCAGTGCCAATTTTCGAGTTCAGAAAATATAGATACTCTCCGAGTTTGGAAAGTAAGGCACGAGGGAAAGTCCCCATTTTCCGACTTTAGAAATAAATGAAAGGCGGGTTCCTTGGGTAAATGAAAGGAAATTTTTAACTGCCTTTAGTGGTGATTTTTAAAGGCAGATCTCGAAACCACCTTAGTTTTATATTGATTAAAGGCAGGGCAACTGAAGGCACCTAAAAAGTGACTTTAAATTATCGATAAAATTGCCTTTAATTAGCCAGTTCTATGCTAGTGTATAACTCTTACACTAGTGAAAACTGACCGATTATTGATGTCGTATAAATGTGTTTAAGCTTGCTTTAAAATTGTATATGCAAACTCGTTCTTCTATCGGTCACATGTTCGGTTTGGTCGACTACAGAGCGATGTTGTCGGTACATGTTGACCATGCCACTACCTATGACCGACATGTATTTGTGACACATGGGCAATATCGCATCCTTCAAGTTTCAATCCTTGTATGCCCTAATCATTTTTTTATATTTGCTGGCGAAGGATCCTCCCGTCGGCCATTTTCTCCAGGTCTTTTAGCATTTTACATATATATTTACTTATATATCTTAACCATTTATAGTTGTTAATATTTTTCTTGTTTTATACAGTTCTCCGCACAATGGAGCAACCCAAAACCTCTTGTTTTTTACCTTGAACAACATACAATGGCTGCTGATAATCCACCTTTCCACTACACTATGAAGCAGTAATATTTTGGAACGAACCCCACAATGTAAGGCTTTAGCTAGCTAATTAAATGCATGTTTTTATTTGATTTGAAATTAATATCATTTTTTTAATTACATATATAATTATAATATTTTTTTGTAATTCGGTACATCCCGAGGGACATTCTACCACTTCTGCCGATTGACAAGACCCCCATTGTGCTAAGGTACTACAGGAGAGAGTGGCAGGTAACTCAGGCTGTGGGAAGATCAAGATCATGTCCCCAAAGAGTTTTGGCGAGTTCCTTTGAGATGAAACTTTTGTTGGTTTGAAAATTTGAGCTCGAGACTCGTGATTTTGTTTGAATGGAATTAAATTGGATGGGTGACAACCTAGGCTGAAATTCCAATAGTACAAATAAACTAATTCTCTCATTTGACACATTCTTTCCTCTCAAGAGAAACTCACTCTCACACACTCTTGGTGTAACTAGAAAGATTGAAGCTTTTCTTCCAAAAGTTGGCAATTTTTGTTTCTTCTTTTGTGGATTTTACAAATCCTAGCTTCAAATTTTGGGTAACCCATCGAACTCTATGTTTATGTGCTTTATTTTACATTTTGGTGGTGTTATTTGAAGCATGAATCTTGAATAAGTGTGTTTTGAGATATATGTGTTTGAGTTTGTATGCATAATCTTGTGTTGAAAAGGAGGATAGTTGGAGGATTAATGTGCTATTATTCTTTAAAGATATGAACTTTATTGTGTTGGGTGATTTGGGAGAGGGTGAATCTTGATTGCATGATTTCGTTAATGGGTTGTGATAACTTACATGAGTTTGTTGTTTGATGAGGAATGTTCTTGTTTGAATAGCCCACATGCTTAGATTATATCATGTTATGAATGGTTGGGTTATTTGGGAGAATGTTGTCTTATTGAATCGTATCCCATGCTTTGTTTATGATCATATCACCACTCTTGTCATCATTTCGTTAGGATGCCACCTAAGAAGAATGCCTCAGAGAAGGGCAAGTCCACCAGGGGTGTGAAGAGGAAGAAGTTGGCAAAGGGTGCAAACTCAAACCGATGACTTCCCTTCTTCGTAACCCCACATTTGTGACTGAGGAGTTTTTGGGTCTATCCAACATTTCCGGGACTGCAGCCCGGAGGTGAAGGAACTTGAGAGAGATGAAGAGGAGTATTTTGGAGACGAGGTTCGCTTGTAAGGACACCTAGGCGGCTCTAGGTTAACTCGAGCCGGTCACTTACATGTTGAGCCGAGTAGTCCAGAGGGGTTTCTTGAGAAACACTCCAAGATGTACATTATTAGGTGGACCCCAGAGTTCCTTGCTACTCTATAGCCAGTCTTAGATGATGATGGACACAAGGCTATCAAATTTAGTCTAGAAAATAATGTGTACAAGATGACCCACCAGGAGGTAACACAAGCCTTTGGATGGAGGTATGGCAAGGAGATCCAGAAGACACACCGACAAGGGTTACCTTTCTCTCTAGAACGCTTTTGGGTGCAGCTGACTGGCAAGGATCGGAAGAACCTGTGCAAGAGTACCGCCATAGTTCATTCAGCATTCCGTTATATTCTCTGTCTGTTGGCTATGGGAGTCATTTTCCACGGTGAACGAATGCAATGCCCGGGTTTCGATTTCATTGCCTTTCGACAATGACTCTCGAGGGTAACTTGTGCAGGAATGTTTAGCGATGGGAGACGGGAATGTTTGTGCAGGAATGTTTAGCGATGGGAGAGGGGAAGAGTGGCAAAATCTCTATGGAAGGCATGGTTGGTCTTTTGGTAGAATATCTCTAGGTCATCCGGTCACACAATGGGCTTTAGCTAACTTAGGGAGATCGGACACAAGGTACAACATAGAGAATATAGCAAAGGCATCCATGGTGGGACCGATGATATCAGAGGGTAGATACGTATGGCTCTATGGTGAAGTGAGCACATGTAGCTTTATGATCCTTCCACAACCGGAGCGCACCGCCATTGACCATGATACGAGCTTGGATGACCCACTTATTTTGCTGGACCAAAAATGTAAGAGAGAGTTCTATAGAGTTATGGCCAACCATAAGATAGAAGTTGAGGAGGCCGGGGGCGAGTCCACTCTGAGAGCACCTCCTAGTCGCTCTCGCTTATCTATGGACATCATTGACCACTTGCATTCACTTGGGGACAAGTTTTCGAGCTCTACTCAAGTGTTGCAAGAGGTAGTCCAAGCGATAGGGGGAATACGCTCACAAGTGGAAAATCTTAGCTCGAGGATTTATAGTAAGTATTGAGGCCACACTTCAAGCAAATGGATGCATAGATAGGAGCTTCACGAGTCTCGAGGACGAAGGCCCTTTGGGGTCGTGAGAGTCAGTATCACTATTCACCCTACCTCACTTATGTTTTGTTATGATTTTTGTGCATTGGACACTTTGCATGGGCAAAGTGTGGGGAGAGAGGAGCACTTCAGGGAATTTTCATTCTCGGATTTCCTTGGTGCATTTCATGATTTTCTTTGGTAGCTGTTTTTCTTGCTAGTTGATGATGTTGGTTTTTGTTTGTTGGGGGATGATTTTGGATGAACATTTGGTGGTATGACATGCTATGCTAGGATATCTAGTTTGCATGGGATAGGATGTTTTAGGAAATTGGTGGTGTATTTTTGTGTTTGACTATCTTTCGTTGTATGAAGCCCACTTTTGGGGCATTTTTGTGCTAAACCACAAAAAAATGGAAAATTTGAAAAAAAAAATTTAAAAATAAAAAACCTGGATGAGTCAAAAACCCAAAATGGCGACTTGGGTAACATGATATGAGAGGCTAGGCCCGGCTAGGCTTACGAGCCTAGGCAAAAATGAGAGGCCGTATGGAAAAAGGTGAGAATTGAGTACCTTTTTGTGTTAAAGCTATAGTGAAAACCCAATAGGGCTCCTAGGCAAAATGAGAGCAATTGATAGAAAAAGAAAAACTAGGTTGAATGTGTATGCTTCCATAGTGTATTGTTTTATAAGACTACTCTTTGACTGCTTTTGGGATCATTTCGGGAAAAGCAAGCTAGCTTGACACTTATATTTTTGGCTTACCTTTTTCCACACTTTACTTTTTGGTGGTTTGATTACTATGTCTTTCAAGGAGTGTGAGAGTTGTCAGATTCTTACTTTCTTGGGGGAAACAGGGCAATCTTGGAATAAGTTGAATGCCTCGGTTAACTTATACTTCCGCGCTACATTTCACTTGATTCTTTATCATGTCTTCTATTTACTCGAGGACGAGTAAATGGTTAAGTGTGGGGAGTCTGGTTTGCTTCATTATGTGTGCGTTAACTGAGTCAGCATTTGGCATACTTTTTATTTACTTTTACTTGGTGGATTGCTAGTATTATTTGAGTTTACATGACAAGGGGTTTAGACGGCTATGTTTGGTTTTTATGTCTAAATCTCGCATTTTGTAGACTTAATTGGTACTAATGGACATCTTGTATCCACGGGCTCCTTGATCTTCCTTGTGATCATCTTTAGTAGGTCGCCCGTGGATACTTTTTGTTTACATTCTATGTGAAGGCCGTTCGTAAGAGCGGTAGAAGATATTGAAGGTCGTTTGCAAGGAT
The DNA here is from genome assembly GCA_037428765.1 of Rubia yunnanensis. Lineage (NCBI taxonomy): Eukaryota > Viridiplantae > Streptophyta > Magnoliopsida > Gentianales > Rubiaceae > Rubia > Rubia yunnanensis. The sequence goes on from CM075066.1 coordinate 53,270,948, forward strand.
GGTAGTAGAGATGGAAGCCATTCACATTAGAATGGTAGTAGACGAAGGCCACAGTCATCAATGCGTGGTAGAAGGAGATTGAAGCCAAAGATAGGCGGCAACGGAATCCAAAGCGGCCAACGAAGAAATGGGGAACTTTGGTCCGGTGAGTTTTGCTCAAGTCCGAGAATGATCCAAGAATAATTATCCTTCAAGGTTGCTTCCATTGGATTCACCCTCTTGAGTACTAAAAAATCGACAACAAAAACTCTCAAATCGGACTAACAGTTCTCCCGTAATGAAGGAAACTAGTTCAGTCGACCAAGGCACCAATGGGTCAGCGCGGGCCGTGCATGGTTTGGTACCCATGGCCTGCACCAAAGGCAACGAGCGTGGATCAGGACCTCAGTTTTTAGCACCTTGACGGTGCCCTACAGGAGACAACGTTGCTTGCGCCAAGATTTAAACGTAACCCGTACAAAGCCTCGCGCCCCATACGACATGAAGATCCATGCCATGCCCCAGATTTGGGGCCCCGTGTAGATGAAGGTACACGACCTGCAGTAGTCCCCGTGCCCCGTGCCAAGCACATGCCACAGGCTGCATCACCATCTGTGATGCTCCGCATCGAGCGGCGGCTGAGCAAAGGTTTACCCTATTTTGGGCTATTTTTGGCCTAATCTCCCACTACTATATGTAGAACCTTTGTCTACTAGGTTTTCACATCTTACATACCTTTTTTTAATGAAAGTTTTGTATATAGATCAAATCAAACCGAAAGAGTTTTTAGGCCATCACTCCTAGCCTTTTACAAGCAAAAACCCCTATAAAAACTTTCTATTTAAAATCAAACAAACAAAACAAACAACCAGCTCTATATATTCTATCTAGCTCATCTTCAAAACTTTCTTTCCATCTCTTGTTGCTCCTCCATTTGCATTCGGCTTCAACTTGGGCAGCCATGGTCTCTATCTTTAAATCTTCTTGGCTAAAGATCTTCTTGTAGACTTCCACCCTTTATGTAATATGCTTGAATGCAAACACAAAAAGAATGTCTTTCTTTGAGTTTAAATCCCACAATTGCTTACATAGTGCCTTGTTCCAAATGTAAGGATCTCTAATCCCCAATCCTCCAAATTTTTTACTTCTACAAATTGTGTCCTAAGAGATAGGAGTATAACCCCTTTTCCCTTATTCTCTTCCCCACAAAAAACATCTACAAATTTTTACAATCTCCTCATGAACACCCTGAAGTTTACCTTGGTTTGATTTGATCTATATACAAACCTTTCATAAAAAAAAGAGTGACATCGCTGACACTTACAACCGATATCGCGCGTTGTGGGGCACTCATGTATTTTTCATGTTGACGTGGAATGATGACCAATACGATGTCGTTTTGATTGGCCAGTGTTGCACAAAAAAACCAACGTCGGTTTATGCAATGTCGAATAGGTGTTCTCGATGTACTGGTTTTTGCAACGTCGTAGATTAATTGTGGAGACATCGTTTCTCGTACATATTATAATATTTTGTATTTGATGACTCAAAAAATCATCCATCGCTAGCCGTTACATTATATATAATATTCGATAACTCATGAAATGGTTAAGCGTCATACAAATATATGTTACAATCTATTAAAATACACAAGGTTGATATGAAATTGAAATATTGATTGTATTGAACCTCCATTGTCTACGTTGTATGACATTACACTGCAAGAAAAATGACCTTTTTTTTAATGAAAGTTTTGTATATAGATCAAATCAAACCAAAAGAGTTTTTAGGCCTTCACTCCTAGCCTTTTACAAGAAAAAAACCCTATTAAAACTTGCCATTTAAAATCAAACAAACAACCTGCTCTATATTCTATCTAGCTCATATTCAAAATTTTCTTTCCATCTCTTGTTGCCCCTCCATTTGCATTCAGCTGCAACTTGGGCAGCCAAGGTCTCCATCTTCAAATCTTCTTGGCAAAAGATCCTCTTGTTCCTTTCATTCCGAAAAATGACCTATTACTTCACCCTTTTACCTCAGTTTTTTAGTAGGTCAAATAACTGAGGCAAAAGATCTTTTAACTCATTTATTTTTAAAAATGAAGTAAAAAAATCATTTACTTTGGTTTTAAAAATTGAGGTAAAAAGTACTTTTTTTACCTCGGTTTTAAAAATTTTGAGGTAAAAAGTGTGGAATGACCGACATCGCACGCCTTTCTCACTTACCAAAGTCGATTGTTTTTTTGACTGGTGCCGCATGTCTCACTCGCAGACATGAATGACCGACGTCGCACGCCTTTCTCGCTTACTAACTTCAGTTGTTGTGTTGTGACCGACGTGGCACGATCTTCTCACAGACATGATATGACCAATTCCGCACCTCTTTCCGTTTACCGACAACGTTTAATTTTTTTACTGGCGTCGCACGTGCATTTCACTGACATCAATGGCCGACGTTGCGCACCTTTTTTACTTACCGACGTTGATAGTGTTTGTGACCGACATCGTACGACCCTCTCACAGTCATGATATGACCGACTTCACACGTCTTTCTCCCTTACCATAGTCAGTAATCTTTGCGACCGACGTCACACGTGTCTCTAGCAGACATGGGCCATATTCACACATTCACCATTTATATTTTGTTAGTATATTATTATTTTATTTATTAGTATTGTCTAATGAATATTTGTGCTTTATTTTTGCTTTACATTCTTGTAAGATTTATGTAATGTTATGATTTATGATGCATACAAGATTCATGTGTAGTATAATATCGTGATAGGCCAAATTGCTATTGTGGCAGTGCTAGATTAGGTCTATTGAAGATTCGAGAATACCAAGGAGATGAGTTCATTCATGCTCCCTTGAGAGTACCATCCCGATAGTTAGACTCTCTAATTCTAAGTAGGTAGTTGTTTGTGTTAGTGATTGCATGTTAGGGGCATTAGACTAATTCTTAACAATGGGAAGCCATTGGCTTACCCCGATAAATAGTCATTTTGGTTTGTAGCGACTTGGGTTGGTTTGTAGTGAATACAGTTGTGCAACCCTAAAGTCATCACGAGATGCCAATTCCTTTACCTCTGTAGGCCTAGGGTTGGTTCCATAGTGGAATTTCCTTGAGGTATTGTCCTCACTCTCGTATCTAACAGTTTCCACCTACTCAAGGTTTAGTTCCTTTGAGAGGGGATGCATCAGCATCGGGAGTGAGGTAATGGGGAAAGAGGAGCGGATCCAATAGGTCGATCGAAGTAATTTAATTAATCAAAGGGGTGGTGAGTTGGCTCTTGAGGGGAGATGATCCTTTATGTGACAGGATTTGGGATTCCCGACCTTCATCAATACCATGTGACATAGGCATGGGATAGGTTTATATGTCTTCCAAGTGATAGAATCTAGGATTAAAGTCATCAATCGGTCATGTTACGCAAATACCCCAAGACTAGATTATTATAGTTTTAACCTCTTGCTTGCATGCTTTTAGTTTTTAAGACATAAAACCCTTAATTATATGTTTAAAGCACTAGCTATTCTCGACACACAATCAGTGCGACGTTCGATTATGGGTTGTGTGTAGCTAACCTTCAAATTCTAGTATCCATGGACAACCTCCTCTACTGGAAAACAGGTACATACGCACCGGTAAAAAAATATGCACAGGAACCAGTGCAAATTTACACAATATCAAGGTAAAAATCATGTGAACCTCAATAAAGTGCTTATGAATACAAATGCACCGGTATACTGTCAACCGGTGTAGATTTACCCTAATTTTGCATAGGTAGTGTATGTGTAGGTGGTTATGACCGGTGCGATTGCTTACTATTACACCAATAAAGGATTACCGTTGTATATGAATTGCCTCTTTTAGTACTTCGGCGCCAAAAGTAAAAATTTTTGCAAGTTAAAAAAATGCGAGAAAAGGCTGAATTTCTACACCGGTGACTTGTTGTACCGATGTAGGAATTACATAGGCACCAGTATAATCATAATATCAGTTTCTAAATGCTCACCTACCACCTTTTCTTGGCGGGTTAAAAATGGGATTTTTGGGAGAATGAGTTCATTAATGGTGTTTTTTGGTTGATGAAGGCATTGAGTGATCCACAATGAAGACCCTTGAAGGTACCATTTTTTGAATTACATTTATGGATATTAATGATTTCATGTATGGTTTTGGTTGGTAGATATATATATATATATATATGTATATATATATATATGTTGTGTGTTTGATTTTATTTGATGGTGATTGAGGTAGAATTGTTGATATTAGTTTGTGATTTGTTCTCAAGGTTGATGTAGTTATGATGCTATGGCTATTGATTTTTTTTATTTTGTTGGACATGCTAAGAATGTTATAATTGTAATGTGGAATATTGGTGTATGTTGTGCATTTATGATGTTGCATGATTAGGATGTTGTCATAAAATTCTATTGTATTAAATGTGTTGAAGTTTTATTTTTGGACATTTATTGATATGTAGAGTTGTATCGTGCCATCGAGAGGTGTAAGCATGTGTATGCCAACATTAGTTGGGTGAGCGATGAACATATTATGTTCGTGGATGAGTTCTTGGAGCATGCTTTTAGTTGTGAGAAGCGAATATTATGTCCTTGTCGTGATTATAGAAATTGAAATCGTACTGACAAGAAGGACATGCTGAAACTCCATTTGTATAGCCGGGGGTTTGCAAAAGATTATGTTGTGTGGACCTTTCACGGGGAAAAATTACCACGAGAAGTGAGAGTTAGTAGTGAGGGAGAGTGTTTTGGGGATGCTAAGTTGGATAACATGTGTGAGGAGGTTGTTAATAAATTTAAAGGGAGGCCCGAGGTTTTGGCAAACTTCCTAGGTGAGAAGGATAGACCTTTGTATCCTGGTTGCAAGAAGAAAGACATGATTATATCGTGTTTGATGGAGTTGTTTAATTTGAAAGGTGTTGGGTCATGGAGTGATACTAGCATGAATAAATTGCTTAAGTTTTTGAATGAGAAGCTTCCATCTGGTAACGCAGTTCTGGATAACCTTTATGAAGCTAAGAGAATTTTGTGTCCAATGGGATTGGAGTATGAAAAGATACATGTTTGTCCGAACGATTGTGTTTTATATAGGGGTAACCTAAAGGATAAGATTGTTTGTCCAGTATGTAATGTGTCGCATTATAAGAAGATAAATGTGGCTGTTAGTGGAGAGCATGTTCTGTCGATGAGTAGGCGTGTGCCCCAAATGTATGTGGTACCTTCCGATTATTCCGAGGCTGAGGAGGTTGTTTAAGAATGATAAGGATGCAAAAAACCTGACATGGTACGTTGATAGGAGAGGTTATAAAGATGATGATATGATCCAACACCCGACTGATGCGGGCCAGTGGAAGAAATTTGATAAGATGTATCCAAAGTTTGCATCCAAACCTAGGAATTTGAGATTTGCTTTGTGGACTGATGGTATGAACCCATTTGGTAATATGTCCTCGAAACACAGTTCATGGCCTGTTATGCTTGCCATTTACAATCTCCCCCCGTACTTGTGCATGAAGAGAAAATATGTGCTGATGCCCATAGTGATTTCAGGCCCAAAACAACCTGGAAATGACATAGACACTTATCTTGCCCCTTTGATAGAAGATTTGAAGGTGCAATGGTCGGTTGGCGCCTTAATGTTTGATGGTTTTAGTGGTGAAGAGTTTACAGTGAAGGCTATGTTCTTTTGTACAATAAATTATTTCCCAGCATATGGTAACCTTTCCAGGTGTGTAGTCAAGGGTCACAAGGCTTGCCCAGTTTGTGAGGATGATGAGACAGATTACCATTAGTTGAAAAATGGGCCTAAGAGACTGTTTATTTGGGTCACCGTAAATTCTTTCCATTGAAGCACAAGTTACGAGATAACATGGTTATATTTGTTGGTGGGAATGAGAGGAGAAAGGCACCCAAACCATTGACTGACCAGTAGCCATTCACAACAAGGTGAAGAAATTGACTGTTTTTCTTGGTAAGAAGTCATCAAAGGGTGGTGGATTGTAGATAGACCGTGGAAGAAAAGGTCCATTTTCTTTGATTTGTCGTATTGGGAGAATTCGGAGGTTCGCCATTGTTTAGATGTGATGCATATTAAAAAGAATGTTTGTGAGAGTCTGATTGGCACGCTTCTAAACATTCCCGGGAAGACTAAGGATAGCTTGAATGCGAGGAAAGATTTTGTTGTATTCGTTTGGATCTGGCACTGGAGGAAAGAGGGAAGCGAACGTACCTGCCTCCCACTCCTTACGATCTATCAATTGCTGAGAGGAGATCGGTGTGTGAGAGAGCATCCAAGGAATGAAGGTGCCGTCCAGTTACTCCTCTAATGTTGGTCGATTTGTGAATGATGAATTGCGTCTTAATGCTTTGAAATCACATAATTGTCATGTCCTTATGCAACAACTTTTTCCCGTTGCGATCCGAGGGTGTTTGGATGAGGAAGTTAGATTTTCAATTATGCGCTTGTGTTTCTTCTTTAAATTGATATGCATGAAAAATATTAGCAGGCAACAGCTAGATGAACTGGAGCGAGAAGTTGTTGTTGTTTTATGCCTTTTGGAGAAGTATTTTCCCCCGTCATTCTTTGACATCATGGTGCACCTAGTGGTAAACTTGGATAGGGAGATATTATATGTGGGCCTATCGAAATGCATTGGATGTACCAACTTGAGCGTCGCATGGTTGTTTTCAAGGGTTATGTTTATAATCGTAGTCAGCCTTATGCCTCCATTGCTCATAAGTATGTCACTGAGGAGATCATCGAGTATTGTACATTAAACTTGGTTGGAAAAATAGCGGTTGGTGTTCCAGATGCACCCATTGCGGAAGGCGGAATGGGACTCCACTGTCTAAGGGTTCATATACCCTTTCATGCTGAGTTGATGACAGTTCACCCATATGTATTACGTAACTGTAGCAAGACTGTAAAACATATTGAAGAGCATGTTTCCCTGCTGGAAGATATTTATCCAGACTGGCCCTCGAATAAAATACATGTAGAGCATCTTCAAGGTTTCTCAACTGGTTTTACAATCATTGCAGTATCGAAGGGATGCCCAGTAAGCTACCGGCGTTTGCAAGGAAGCCAAAATGCACCGCACTCCACCACTTCAACCTTCAATTCCCACTACATTGAACCACCATAACTCCTCACCAATCTTTATAACTCCCCAACACATCCCCTCATTTTCCCTACAAATGGTTGAGCAACACACAACCCCTTGAACTACAAAAGAGGAAGAAAAACCTTCCATACGTATCCTTTACGATTTTTTGGCGAGTTCAAGCGAAGGGAGAAGCAACATATTACCTTCATCGGTGAAGGTAAGTGATGGGTTTCCATATCAATTTCTCTTCAAATAACCATTCAAACCATTATATGCTTATGCACAACACATGTTCGACTAAATGCCTCTATGAACAAAAACCATTAAATTCATAAAACTTGAAACGATACCCTTAATTGGTATGGTTATAAAAATGTGGAGATAAAAGGTTTTGAGTTTTTTGGTTCGTGACAATGTTAGTCACATTAGATAAGAGCGATACATGCTCGGTTGTAGGCATATTTTTTTAATCCAATATGATTGGTATCAAGTTCTATCAACTTCTATAAGGTTCTATCAACTTCTTACAATCCAATAAGCTTTGTATTTTTATTTAGGTTTTGTTCAATTTTTATGCCATGTTTTGCTCAAATTTTATTAATTTGTTGTTCAAGTTCTACGCCACGGTCTATCAGTGTTGATCTTTAAGTACAGTTGTTGTTTGGTATAAATTTGGGATGTTAAGGGGTTAGTTGACTTATTGGATTGAGAATTTTCTATTTTGTTGTTGTGGATGCCGCCAAAATAGGGGAAATTAATCAAGAAGAGGAAGCGACCAGTAGAAAAAAAAGAAGGAGGAGGTCAATGTGGTCGATGATGAGGTTGATGTGGCAGAACAAGAACCTCTTCCAAAAAGGATCCCGTTGAAGATACAGTTTGAGGAAGAAGCAACACAACAAAATGATTCGACTAGTGAAGAGAAGGAAGAACCATCGCCACAATGTGATGGGACTACAGGTGATGAGGGAGTAGACGCGGGTGAAGTGGTGGCCAAACCACAGGTTGGCGAGAGCCAACTGTTAATGAAGAAGGACAATGACTTGTCAAAGGCTGGAGGCAAAAATGGAGAGGGATGGGACAAGTTTGAGATAAAAATTTATATGAGAAGACGAGGAACTAGCATGTGGCAGTCTGTGATGTTGGCAAAGTATAACAAACCAACAACCCCTGTTGCGTTTGAGTTTCGAGGAGGTCAAGTAGTATACATTCAGAATTGGTCAGCGTGGCAAGCTATGGCAATTACACTTTCCGGCGCCGCATCAGATTTTCCATTGCAAACACTGGTGCGATGTCCCTGAAGAAGGAAGAGTCATGGAAGGATGTGCTGGTAACACTCTAGACGATTGAAGTTTAAAAATTTTGGTTTTAGTATTGTCATAGTGAAGACATGATTAATGACATTCATGTTTATATGGTTCGTTTCAGGAGAGCTTCACAATTGACCCGATCATAGACGAGGAACTTCAAATACTAAAGAAGGATTGTTCAGACATGGCAAGAGACCAACATAGGAACTGGAAGACGGTGCCAAAAAGGTTCATCCACGACGTTGACAAAGGTATCAACAAATTGGGAGTGCCAGCATGGGAGAAGTACAAGTGGATGGATGAAGACGAATGGCACTTATTTGAGAAGAGGCGTCAGCATCCGAATTTTCAGGTATGATAAAAAATATAATGCGTACTAAGAACTATGTTGCCCATAAATTCTATTAAAATAAAATTTTATTTTTGATAACGAAATCAGAAGCTTAGAGAGACAAATATTAAGCGCAACAAGGGCAAGAACTACACACACCACACTGGCAGAAAGGGTAATCGATACATCCTTAACAAATTGACAAAGAAGCTCAGGGAAAAAGAGAGAATTAAGTTGACTGCTGAGGGATTCACTGAGGAGGAGATTGAGCAACAACTCAGTCAAAAGGAGTTCACACCAGATAGATCTCTTGTCTACCTTGAGGAAAACAAGGACAAGAAAGGGTTATACACATCAAAGCAGGTTCAGAAGATTGCACCGGACGTTGTAAGTTATGCAAAAATAGACAACTTAAATTAATTTTTATATTGTTTGTCACAATATTCTTATAGACATTTACTTCCCTATGTGTTTTAAGTTGAAATTGAATGACCTGGAGGAAAAAAAGAGCATTGGTACTGCAGCCGGGTGGAGACATCCTCATAAAAGTCACTAAGAAGGACCACCCGGGCATATACATGGGAACTCAGATGGGTCTACCCATATCGGTTGTTGTTCCTCATCTTTCCCGCATCAAGTGTGGCAGCAGTTCCTCAAGCAAGCAGACCGCCCAGAGAAGACCATCTAATGATCAACCCGTCGTGAAAGCCAAGGTATCATACCTCGTTCAATTGGTGAAGGGCATTGCATCTGCAAGTGGTGTTCAAATTCCACTAGGCCTTGACGATCCCAAGAAGTTTATCGAGAAGGCGATGGATGACATTCCTGCATATGTTACAAAGTCCGGTGACGAGCCCAGCGACGAAGAAGGAGATGAGGAGGTACACCTTCATGAAATATGTATTTTTTTAATTGAATTACACATCTTAAAATATCCATAATAAATTTATCTAATTACTAAACTTTTTTATGAACATGGTGGAGAACGCATGACTCTGTACGTTAAAAACATTGTCGGGTAATTCACATAGTATGGGTGTTCTTCCTTTTTTTCTTATTTCATATCTGGTAATTCTCTTTTGAATTTTCCATCCTCACACCATGAGGGGAGATCCAACAATAAGAATAAAGGGAAAACATAACTATCAAAGGAGAGAAAAATAGTTTTGAAGGAGGAGGTGAGCAGCTTGGGTTTGTTGAAGGATGAGGGCAATGGAAAAAACAAAATAGGGCTGAAGAGTGTTCTTGACCAGTCACTTTCAAGCCCTAAAGAAGAAGCTAAAAGCCAAGGACTGGAAGAAAAAGAAGTTTTTGAAGAAGCAAAAAATTTGGGTTCAAATTCGAATTTCAGCTCTAAAGAAGGGAGAAAATTTGTTTGGAGGAAGAAGTGGATGAGGAAAGCAAGAAGGAGGTCAGATCTTGGAGTTCTATACCCAAATCTAGCTCGCCGGAGATTCAATATTACCAACCCGTGGAGATAGATGGGTTGTTTATGGGTGAAGTCACCATCGAGGAGGTGGAAGAAAGCTCAAAGCAATGGGAGACTACCATTATGTGCAAGGTTTTGGGCAGCAACCCACCATTCAAAAGTCATGGAGGGGTTATTTTTTCGGATTTGGGGAAGAAGAATCAACAAGGTATGAGTTCTAAATTCAGGAGTTTTATGGTTAAATTTCAAAGTAAGGAGCATAAAGGGGCTGTTTTGGAGAAAGGAGTGGTGTTCTTTGATGGGAAACCCATTTTATTGAAAGATTGTAATGAAGAAGGTGTGATTGAAGAACTAATGTTGTCCCAGTTTGGATTCAGCTCCCTGGATTGCAGTATTGACAACCAAAACTCATAAGCAAGATAGTAAGTCCACTTGGGAAGCCTTTGAATCTTGATAGAGCAACAGAGGCCGGATTTTGCAAGGGTGCAAGTTGAGCATTAGGCATTGGACTTTGAATCTATTTTGAATGGAAGCCAACTAAATGTGGAAAATGTGGGATGATTGGGCATAATGAGGAGGTGTGTAGGAAGAAAAATGAAACTGAAAAAAGTCAAACGAATAGGAGGATTTATGTGCCAATAGGGAGGATTTTGAAAGAAGATGAGAAGCAAGATGGAGTGAAAGGTGTTAAGGGGCAGTAAAGGGAAGCTAAAGAGCAGCAATGGGAAGTTAAAGTGCTGATACGCGAGGAGATTGAGTTCAAAATGGTAGGGAAATGCATAAGGACAGCAAGGAAGAAAGAAGAAGATCCAAGGAGTTCAAGGAGTGAAAGTAATGGTTATACTCTCTTATCCGACATTCCTTATGAATAGTAGATTTGTTTGTTGGAATGTAAGGGGTTTGAATAAATGTGATAAGCATAGGAGGGTGAAAAACTTTTGTGTGCTTAAATCATATAGGTTGTTTAAGTCTATTGGAAACTAAAGTAAAAGAAGAAAACAAAAAAAAATGTGGGGGAGAATAGGGCTAGGTTGGGAGTTGATAACAAATGGGAATGTTGTAGGGGGGAGAATTTGGTTAGGTTGGATGGCTGATTTCTATGATATGAAGGTGTTGAATGTTGGGGATCAATGGATGGATTTTGATGGGTTGATTAGGAGCAATAACTTGGAATTCTTCTTGACGGTGGTGTATGGCCATAACACCATTGCAAAGAGGAATCCAATGTGGGAGTTCCTAAAGGGGCAAAGGAGTAGAGATGATAAACCATGGCTGATCATAGGAGATTTCAACTCTCCTTTGGATTTTGGGGATAGAGAAGGTGGGAACCAAGTTGCAGAAAAGGAAGTCTTGGATTTCCAAGACGTGATGGAGGCAAGTTTGTTGGTTGACGTTAAAACTATTGGCCAAATCTTTACTTAGAGAAGGGAAGTGGGGGAGTTGATACAAAGCAAAATTGATAGGGGCCTTGTAAACCAAGAGTGTGTAAGGAGGCTTGGCCAAGCCTTTTGTGAGGTAAAACTGGACATACTCTCGAACACCATCCTATCATTTTGATTTGGCATAAGGAAGACAAGAAGAAGAGGAGGAGCTTCAAATATTTCAATATGTGGGAGGCCTCACCACATTTCAAGGGGACAATCCAAGCGGTTTGAGGGAGGTGAGCACAATGAAGGGTTTCGGAAAACTTCTTGAAGACATGGAAAAGCCTTTGAATAGGCTTAATAGAAGGGAGTTCTCTATGATTGGGAGAAAGGGTGGAGAAGGCTAAGAAGGAATGACTTTTGGCACAAGAGAGGTTGAATGAAGAACCAAGGGATGAAAGGAGGCAAAGGGTGGAATTTGATGCAAGGAAAGTGCTTGAAGAATTGGAGGAGGCTGAATACAAGTTCTTGCGACAAATGGCGAAAGTGCAATGGCTTCATGAGAGGGATAGACCTAGAAAGTTGTTTTATGCTTTTATGAGAACAAGGCAATACAAGAACCAAATTTTGAACATAGAGAAGGGGAGTAGATTACAAGTCAATGTAGACTAGATTAAAGAACATTTGAAAAGACACTATGAAAGCCATTTGGGAGTCTATTGGGAAACTAAAGACTTGGAGGAAAACTTGGCTATGTATGGTGGAGTGCTAGGCATACAACAACAAGCATCCTTTAATCCAACCAATTAGTGAAAAGGAGGTGAAAAAAGCACTTTGGGGGATTCAACCTAACAAAAGCCCGGGGAGAGATGGTTATACAAGCCAATTTTTTAGGAGTAATTGGGAGATAATTGGAGGAAGTATGGTGGAGGCCGTACAAAGTTTTTTCAAGGGGGGAGAAATTCCAAACTCCTTGAATCAAGTTGTGATATCCTTGTTTCCAAAGGTGAGTCAACCTCAATTTGCATGTGATTATAGGCCTATTGCTTATTGCTCTATATTTTATAAAGTGATAACCAAAGTAATTTGTGGAAGACTTTGTGAGGTGTTTCCTTGTTTGATTAGTGAGAATCAAAGTGCTTTTGTAAAAGGTAGGCACATATCACACAACATTCTTTTAACACGAGAATTGTTGCATAAGTGCAATCTTGATGGCATGAATAGAAATTGTGTTGTTAAAGTGGATATTAGCAAAACCTTTGATTGTATAAGCTGGAAATTTCTTGTTAAATGGCTTGAGGTTTTAAAGTTCCTCGTGGTGATGATAGATTGGATCAAGAGAAGTACAATGAAGTCATCCTTTTGCTTGGTTTTGAATGGGAGGTATTCTGAAGGATTCATGGGTAGAAGAGGAGTTAAACAAGAGGATCCTCTATCCCCCTTGTTGTTGTTTTGAGCATGGAGTACCTTACAAGAATGATGGCAAAGGAGTACAAGGAGCAACACATAGAATTCCACCAAATATGCTAAAAGGTTGGTGTGCATACTTTGTTGTTTGATAATGATTTTCTTATCTTTTGTGGAGCAAACAAAAAATCCATGAAGGGTGTGAAAGGATGCATGAAGAGGTTTATGGAGGCTTATGAAGGAAATTGAAGACAAGGATGGTGTATGATGAAATGAAGGGAGGAAGCAAAAGAGACTTTTATGCAAAGGTAATTTTGCACAAAAACATTTTACTTAAGCATATAATTTTCCTATGGATGCTATTGAAGGGACGGCTGCCCACAGTTGATAGATTGCAAAGATTTGGGATTTTGAAGACACAACAAAGTTGTAGTTTATGTGATGAGGTGGATGAGACTGCAACCCATTTATTTTTGGGTTGTACATACACTAAGGGGTTGATGAAAATCTTGAAGTTGAGAGATATGAGCAACATAAGGAACGTAAAAAGGTGTTTGTTGATGATGGTAAGAAGATGGCAAGACTTGAAGTTGAGGAAGCTTACTAGTGCCTTGTATAGAATATGGAATGAAATGAACAAGAGGATCTTTAGCCACGAAGATTTGAAGATGGAGACCTTGGCTGCCCAAGTTGAAGCCGAATGCAAATGGAGGAGGCAACAAGAGATGGAAATTTTTTTTAAGATGAGCTAGATAGAATATAGAGCTGTTTGTTTGATATTCAATAGCAAGTTTTGATAGGGGTTTTTCACTTGTAAAAAGGCTAGGAGTGATGGCCTAAAAACTCTTTTGGTTTGATTTGATCTATATACAAAACTTTCATAAAAAAAACATTGTCGCGCATGGTTTACGATAGGTATCTCATTGTCGGGATGCCCAATAAGGAAGTGTGGCTCGCGTGAGAGTATGCGAGCCAGTCTACCGTCCTAGGGTGGGATTGCCCTCGGCAGACCACCACTTTGATAATGTCAGAGAGGCGAATAGCATCGTGGATTGGCCGGTGTCTTTGATAGGCAAGGAAGACGAGCAACCGAGTAACATCATGATGATAATGCCGGCGTGGATACGGACGATGATGACGAGGAGGTTATGATTCTCACCACCGACGATGAGGTAAATTCTTGTAACAAATTATTTTTCAATTCATCAAATTACATTTACATTCATTAATCCTTCTAACAAGGTGATGCCGAGAAAAAATCCCATTCGAGCACTAGTTACCGGCCATTTTCAAGAGGCTACCAAAACAGGTGCTTCACTAAAACATGTACCTTTATTATTCATTGACTACGACAGTTCATTTCCACATACTTAACTGATCAATTCGTATAGTTTTATATCCGCAGATTATCAACAAACGGGACCTGACAGATTGGCCCATCATGGTGCGGTTCATACGGGAAACAAATGTTGCTATCCTAGAAATGATAATGAATAAGGACAACTTGTTCTTCCAGTCTTCAGACCATCGACATCCACATGTCATTACACTTACGGTATAGGAATAGATGTTCTAGTCGAGTTCGGGAAGAGACCCGGGAACATGCGTTCAATGACCTGGATCGATAATGCGTAGGTCAATGTGTGGATGGGGTGAGTTTAAGACCTTACAACGTTCTTTTAAAATCCAAAGTGATTAGGAATTCATTTTAAGTATCATTAACGTTACAGGCACTCTGAGAGCAAATATTGGAAAAAAATGCTGGACGCGTCCAATTCTGCCCTTGCAAATGTGGGAATTTGACCGACTTCGATCCAGAGGTCGAAGTTCGTTTCAACCTCATCTGGGATACAATGAAGGCAATGGATGCTGAGTTCTACATTGTCCCTTACATTAGAATGTAAGTATTTCTTGGTGGATTTAGCATTTACTTTTCTAACCACTTCCATTTCAGTAATTCATTACCCTAATTTTACGACAACAATCATTGGTACCTCAGCATTATCCATCCTAGAACATAGGAGGTTTTCACGCTGGACACTTTGACGGGGGGATCAAAGAAATAAACTTGTGCGAACTCAGGATCGTTTCCAGGTATTTCAATCAATGAAATAATAAGTCCTAGTTTTGTTACACATGAGAAGAAGTAACCATTTCCATTTACTTTCTTTACAGGCTTGCATGCGCATACCAAAGAGAGAAGAGAAAGATGGAGACAAAACCCGACTACACTTGTGAAACCAAGAACATTAAGGTATTTTCATCCCACCATTCATTATGTTAAAGGTTAGTAATGACATTTTACCTTTCTTGTGCAGTACCCAGCATGGTTCGTGGCATTGCGGGTACTCCAACATGCCCTACATGGAAGAATTCGTTAATCACCCGGAGACAAGCAATGTCTTGGAGGTAAACCTTACATCTCAAAATTTGTTCTTACAAATTTCTATTACACGCAACATTCTTCACTAACACTGAACTTTGAAATTGACAGATCTTCCCAGAGGGAAAAGGGCCGTACCATATCCATGAAATTCAAGTTATCGCTAAAAGATGGTTTGGGGCTTGGCTCGATGAGGCATACACCTTGTTGCAACTTTTGGATGATAAGAATGGCGTAATAGGTTGATAATTGATTTTCTGTGGTTGATGATATTAGAATTCTATTGTTGGTGTTTGGTTATAATATAGTTGTGTGGTTTTTTAGTTTGTTTCCATTCATGCTGAAGATAAGTGGTTTTCTATTCACCGTGTTTC
The DNA here is from genome assembly GCA_037428765.1 of Rubia yunnanensis. Classification (NCBI taxonomy): domain Eukaryota; kingdom Viridiplantae; phylum Streptophyta; class Magnoliopsida; order Gentianales; family Rubiaceae; genus Rubia; species Rubia yunnanensis. The sequence continues at coordinate 53,286,654 of CM075066.1, forward strand.
AATCTTGTTCCTGTGTTTTACGATCAATATTTTTGTAATATATGTGTTAAAAGTTTCTTAAAATTTCAAAGGTTTTTTTTATGAAAGTGTTGTATATAGATCAAATCAAACCAAAAGAGTTTTTTGGACATCACTCCTAGCCTATTACAAGCAAAAAACCCTATCAAAACTTGCAATTTAAAATCAAACAAACAAAACAATCAAACAGCTCTATATCTTCAAAACTTTCTTTCCATCTCTTGTTGCTCCTTCATTTGCATTCGGCTTTAACTTGGGCAGCCAAGGTCTCCATCTTCAAATCTTCTTGGCTAAAGATCCTCTTGTTCATTTCATTCCATATTCTATACAAGGCACTAGTAAATTTCATCAACTTCAAGTCTTGCCTTCTTCTACCATCATCAACAAATATCTTTTTACTTGCCGATGTTGCTCATATCCCTCAACTTCAAGATTTTCATCACCTTATGTAAAACCCAAAAACAAATGGGTTGCTGTATCATCCACCTCATCACATATACTACAACTTTGTAATGTATTCGAAATCCCAAATCTTTGTAATCTACCAACCGTGGCCAGCCCTCCCTTCAATAGCATCCATAGGAAAATTCCATGCTTAGGTAAAATGTTTTTGTGCCAAATTACCTTTGCATAAAAGTCCCTTTTGCTTCATCCCTTTATTTCATCATACACCATCCTTGTCTTCAACTTGCCTTCCTTGTTCAAACAACTCCCAAGGGTTTGGAAGTGTTTAACTTTCAATTTGCACAACATCTTCCAATGCCAACTAGAACTTATCCCCTCCTTTGCTTCCTTGTAGAGTAATAATATGCTTGAATCCACCTAACCCAAAGAATGTCTTTCTTTGAGTTTAAATCCCACAATTGCTTACATAGTGCTGCCTTGTTCCAAATGGAATAATCTCTAATCCCCAATCCTCTAAATTTTTTGCTTCTACAAATTGTGTCCCAAGAGATAGGAGTAAAACCCCTTTTCCCTTCTTCTCTTCCCACAAAAAACATCAACACTTTTTCACAATCTCCTCATGAATACCCTCAGGTATACTTAGTATACTAGCCCAAAAGCCAGCTATACTTAGTAAAACTGGATTGATCAATTGCACCTTCCCTACATAAGAAAGAACACTTGAATTATATCTATGCATTTTTTCTTCTAATTTTATCCACCAATTGCTCACAACCTTGCTTCCTCCACTTCACATTAGACAAAGGAAGCCCCAAATATTGCATAGGAAAATCCCCTCTTGTTACATTTAACACTCCAGCCAACAAGTCTTTCTCCTCTTCATCCATTCTAGAAAAAAAAAATTCTAGATTTTTGCTCACTTATTGCAAGACCTGAGACCTCCATAAACCTCTTCAAGTATCCTTTCACACCCTCTATGGATTTTTGGTTTGCTCCACAGAAGATGATCAAATCATCAGCAAACAACAAAGTATGCACACCAACCTTTTTGCATATTTGGTGGAATTCTATGTGCTGCTCCTTGTACTACTTTGCCATCATTTTTGTATACCCCATGCTCAAAACAAACAACAAGGGGGATAGAGGATCCCCTTGTTTAACTCCTCTTCTACCCATGAATCCTTTAGAATACCTACCATTCAAAACCAAGCAAAAGGATGACTTCAATATACTTCTCTTGATCCAATCTATCATCAACCCGGGGAACTTTAAAACCTCAAGCAAATTAACAAGAAATTTCCAGCTTATACAATCAAAGGCTTTGCTAATATCCCATTTCAAAGGTTTTTAATTTATAATAGTTCCCATTCAACTATTTCTGGCTGTCATTGCCCCGAAATGATCCGAAGGGACCACCAGAAAATAAAATGGGCATTGCTATTTTTCTCATTCCATACACCGGTATAAACTATAAGTACCTGTGTAAAAATCAAGTGCAATTTAAATAATTTATTTTAAAATTTTAATGTACTACCGGTGGTATAAAAACAATACCAGTACTAATTTAGTACCGGTGCAATAATATTTCCGGTGCAAAAAAAAATTTGCTATCACAAAAAATACTGGTTTTATAATTTCTACTGCTGTAAACATTTCAGTTTTATACCAGTAGACTTTATACATACCGGTGCAAAATTTTTTACACCGGCATATCTCAACATACCGGTGCAATTAGTATGTGACCCCCTAGCTTTCCAAAAATTTTACACTTATTACAAATACTGATGCAAAACATACATCTACACCGGTTGATTTTACCGGTGTAAAAAAATGTATTTTTACACCCCTATACATACCCACCAGTATTTTGGGGGGCTAAATTACCGGTGCCATTGGCCTATATTACTGGTGCAAATACCCCTATCCTGCAGTAGTGCTCGGGGACTTGCCACTAGCTAGTCTATAGTGGTTAGTAGTAGTGAGTATACGAGCAACATATATATCTCTGTTTCTTTGAAATGTGCCCGTGGGTAATTTGGTAAAAAAATGGCCACACATTTAATAGCATTCCATTCAATATGTAATGTTTGATGTGTGATGACTTTGTGCTTATTAAGTAAAGTGGTTTATCAGGAGGTAAGGTTTCACCAATTTCTACCTTTACTTAGACTCTTGCTTATAAGAGTCTTTCTTTCTCTAATGTAACTTATTCAGATAAATTGGTCTTGTCAAAGGGCTGAGTATTTACTAATGATTTTTGGTTGCCAGTACCCAAACAATAATAATTTTTGGTTCTTCAAATTCTATGTTTTGAGTCATTATCTTAATAACCATAGGTTTTCTATAAAAAAAACACAATTCCTCTTTCTATGATTTCATCGCTATGCATTTTCTAACAAAATTTACCATATAAATACCTGAATCGAACAACCATAATTTTGATACAATGTTACCCCAAATTCTAAAGAAGAATCCCTCCACTACAATGAATGGTGGATTAGTGCCCAACACTCTGCTCAACATAGTGGATTCCCACTGTTTCACGCTGTCCTCTACCTCCTCCATGGTGATTTCTCCCACCACTAGACCTTCAACTTCAATCAGGTCGTAGTATTAAAACTCAGATTTTTCCTTTGTAAATAATGAACTCCAATCTTCTTGGCTTCCTTTTCTGCTTTGTCTCGTTCTCCCTAAGATCATTTCCTTCTCTATTCATTTGGAGAGGTTTAATTATGTTATAGAAACTTTTCACAACTTCCGTCACTTTCCATAGGCTTCCCCAAAATCAGTATGGGGGTCACCATATCGAAAACTTCTTCTTTTGCAAGAACTATCTCTTTTGCACTAGTCCTTATTGATTGAACCTTCGTAGCCTACTTTGCTGGTAATTATCCTTTTAGCCCTTTAAAAATATATCTTTCTCACTTTCGTCCTTCATCTCCTACATTCTTGTTTTGAATAGAACTAGGGTTTTGGCAAGTTCCTTTCCAGCAACTGCCTACACATTGGGGACACTGTTTTCTTCGAGGTCATAAAAGGTGGGTTCTTGATTGTTTTCAGGGTCATCATTAGCCGAGTTGATTGAGTTTATTGCAATTTCTGTAACGTTGGAAATAAGACAATTTTTATTCAAATTTTTGTACTAATTGTAAGGATATTATGATGACTAGTGTCTTTCTAATAATTTAGCTACCTTATTTGAACAATAATTGTCTGTATGTGTGATGTCATCTATAAAAACCATTATCAACTATACCATTCAATGTCATTCTTTGCAGTTCGGTAAAAATGACACATAATGAGAATTCAATTGTGTTAAGGAAGCAGTTTACTATGATGGAAGTGTAGAAGTGGAGTGGACTGGAATAGGGAGGATTTCTAGGGTTGTTGTAGCACCATGATTGCTATTGTAATGCCTAAATGTCCTTTTACATCCCCCTAAATTAATGGTGATGATGGGACATCGAGAGGAAAGGGAGAGATGCCAAAATGGGAAAAAGCGTACGACACTGGCTTTCTTTTTTACCACTGTCAAATTCTTTACTTGGTTGGTTGTTGTGGTTTTGGCTCTTATTCCACCATTTTATATTTTAACATAACAAAACTCATCTTTTAAAAATTTTAAAATATACCTCCTCATTTTACTATATTTGATATCATAGCTTTATTTAAATGTTATTACTTTTACAAGTTATATATTCAGGAAATTGAGTGAGAAATGTAAAAATTTTAATACTAAATTATTTTTTTAGTCCCCTACAAAGTATCTTATACAATGTTTTGGTCCCCGTTTGCAAATCAATCCTCAGATAGGACAAAAAAAATTCATAACGATATATTTGGTCCCCAAAGGTGGTTTTCAGGTAAGAGTAAATGGTTTTTCTGGTATATCTAGGGGTATAATGGTAATTTTATTAATAAAAAAATTTCAATTAAAAATTCCTAATTTTTAATTTTCTTTTTCTTCCGCCTTCTGCCACCGCCTTCAATTTCCACCGCCTTCCACCACCGCCTTCACGATATGTTTTTCTATGTTTCCACCGCCGTCTTCACCTCTTAATGGCAGAGCTAAAACACCGCCGCCTTCACCACTGAGCTCTGCCATGGCTATCCGCCACCGTCACCGGTATCCGCCGCTCGTCTTCTGCCTTTCACCAGTTTGCTTAGCCTCGCCTTTCGCATCCGCCTTCCTCCACCTTTCACCTTCTAACTCGGTCGTAGGAGCAGTCATATAACTCGAGCTCGCCACAGATGAGAAGGTCTTCAGGCTCTGGGACAGAGAAGGAGAGGCTCCGGTCAAAGACCTTCTTCGGTTGAAGTACTCTGTTTCGTCTCAACCTCGGGTATTCTGTTCCGTCTTCAAGCTCCGAGACACGCTCCAATCTGGTCGAGCATATTCCATTCGGGCTGGATATCAACCGAGGATTTAAAGGCGGAGGATTCGTGGTGAGGCCCAGAGTTCATCGTCAAGCAGTTCAGGTTGTAAAGGCGGTCACGACACCGGTGAAGAATCTGCCAATGAAGCAGCGGTGGAAGGCAAAGAATATGCCACTGAAGCAAAGAAGACGAAATGAAGCAAAGAAGACGAAGAAATTGAAGCGAAGAAGACGAGGCAAAGCAAACTGGTGCGGAAGAAGGCGAAGAAATTGAAGCGGCGGAGAAGTGAAGAAGACCGATCTTTTATTTTATTTTTTTAAAACTCAAGGGTATAATGGTCATTTTACATATTTTAACTAAGTTTATCGTTGATTTTCCTTGAAAACCACCTTTGGGGACCAAACAAATTGTCCTGACTTTATTTGGTCTTGTCTGAGGGTTGATTTGCGAACGGGGAGCAAAACATGGTATAACATACTTTGTAGGGACTAATAAAAAAATTTAGTCAAATTTTTATGATTGATTGAAATGATTCACTTTTATCCTAAAAGGAAATGTATCGATCCTTAAAAAAATACAAAAATAGAAAGTGTTCCATAATATTTAAGAAAGTAGAGGGAATACCGTTACACCTCAGATCCACGATCTATCTGCTCAACGTAAGTATCGGGTCGAACCTAAGCGGTTTACATAGAATCCAATGGGTTCGGATTACTTAAATGTTGTAACGTGCAAATGCAGTTTATGTAGAAGCAAATTTAGAAAATAAAAAAAAACCTAACTTATTACTATTAGTATCAGTGAAGCCTTGCGTGAGACGGGAATTGGGGGTGGGGGGTGTGACTGTCTTGAAAAGGGCTCTGAGTTGGATCTTGGGTGTCGTGATAGTAGGCGTTATGAGTCAAAGTCAAAGGATAATAAAGATGAGGTGTGCGTAACCTACCTACAATGGAAGCTCAGCAGTGTTAACTGGCTGAACGTGGTAGGTTTGGCTCTGGGGCTCTTGGCAAAAACCCAGTGTGGAGGGAGAGGGAAGTGTCGAGTCCTCAAAAAATAAGTATTTGGTCGGTGCTGTTTTCACCAGAACAAAGTTTGTAACTTCTGTTGCCAAGACTATCTAGCTGAGCATGTCAATGAAACGAGCTAAGCCACTGCTGTGTTTAACTCAACATTGAGGTATGTTGAAGGTGTGTAAACCATTGGCATATCGCTTGTAACTTATTAACATTATGTTTTTGTGATTTAAGGTGGGAGGTACTAAGATATTCGTAATGCAGCTTCTTCCTGGTTATGCAGAGGAGGTAAAAGCCTTTCCCGTGTGAGTGGCGGAGCTGGAGGTAAAGTTGGGGTGAAGTGAAGGTGCTCATCAAAAATATGAGTTGGAATTGGAAAAGACGTAATTTGTCCAGGAGAGCGACTAAGACGAACAATGTTTTGCCGATGGAGCTCCATAATTTGAGGAAAGAGGGTCCTGCCCATCAAGATTACCTCGCATTCTTGTGAATAAGATTTGTGAAGACTCATGGTTTTCACAATTTCCTTGCAAACCTTTATGCTAAGGTTTCAGATGTAGGGTGGCGTGGTTCATGGGCGAGTATCCGTGCTCATAATCTCGACTTGGATATTGTTGAGCTAGGCGATCCAGCGACAATGGCATTAGCTTTAGAGAATGTGAAGCAGGAGGTAGATTAGGCTTTCGCCAAGCAGGTGAGGGGCGATGATCATTTTTTTCCTTTGGTCAAGGAGCTGGGGAAGAGGACATTGTTGCCCTTCAATGACAGAAGCTTAAGAAGTATGCACAGGACAGTTACCAGGTGAAGGAGAGTGTTTAATAGAAGCAAGCTTGTAGTAGGTCATTATGTAATGGTCTTTTTTTTTATGAAAGTTTTGTATATAGATCAAATCAAACCAGAAGAGTTTTTAGGACATCACTCCTAGCCTTTTACAAGCAAAAACCCCTATCAAAACTTGTGATTTAAAATTAAACAAATAAAACAAACAACCAGATCTATATTCTATCTAGCTCATCTTCAAAAAAAAATCCCTCTCTTGTTGCTCCTCCATTTGCATTTGGCTTCAACTTGGGCAGCCAAAGTCTCCATCTTCAAATCTTCTTGGCTAAGGATCCCTCTTGTTCCTTTCATTCCATATATTCTATACAAGGCACTAGTAAGCTTCATCAACTTCAAGTCTTGCCTTCTTCTTACCACATCAACAAACATCTTTTTACTTGCCTCATGTTGCTCATATCCCTCAACTTCAAGATTTTTATCAACCCCTTAGTGTATGTACAACCCAAAAACAAATGGATTGCTGTCTCATCCACCTCATTACATAAACTACAACTTTGTTGTGTCTTCAAAATCATAAATCTTTGCAATCTATCAACCATGGGCAGCCCTCCCTTCAATAGCATCCATAGGAAAATTCTATGCTTAGGTAAAATGTTTTTGTGCCAAATTACCTTTGCATAAAAGTCCCTTTCGCTTCCTCCCTTCATTTCATCATACACCATCCTTGTCTTCAACTTGCCTTCCTTGTCCAAACAACTCCCAAGGGTTTGGAAGTGTTTAACTTTCAATTTGCACAACATCTTCCAATGCCAAGTAGAACTTACCCCTCCTTTGCTTCCTTGTAGACTTCCACCCTTTATGTATTATGCTTGAATCCAGCTAACCCAAAGAATGTCTTTCTTTGAGTTTAAATCCCACAATTGCAATATGTAATGGTCTTCTTATTGACTTATGAAATGAAAGTTTGTTTAATATTCTTGATTATGGTTAAATTTCTTTCTTTTTTTCTTTATAAGGATAGTATGCCAGCAATGAATTTGGTTTTGCTTGCAGGTTTGACCTTTTATAGCGGTTAAGGGCGTGCACCAAAAGTTCTCTCTTGAGATAGTATATGAATTTGCTATGTGAGGAATATGTAGGCTTATGTACTAGATATGGTCGCGATGATCTAGAGGTTGACCAGATGTGTTGGCAAGGAGTATTTCAAACAGTGAGTGATCTGTGCTATCGGATAAGTGCATCGCTACTTAAGTTTAAAGGATTTTACCCAGAATGGGAGAAAAAATTGGAGGAAAGCGTGGTTGTGATGGTGGAGTATGATGCACATTTTTCGTGGAAAAATGTGATGATTGGGAAGTCGATAGCTATAACATGGCAGGAAAAGAAATGGTTCAGGTGTTTGGTTGAGTAAACTCGTGAGTTGATCGGAAATTGTTTATTATCGATACAGGCATCTCATATAGATTGGATTTCTGATAAGGTAAATGACTTCGTTTGGGAACGGTTATGATGATACGCGTGAGTTGGGCTTTCAGATATTGATGAGTATGAGAATAGGGGTGAATCAAACACCGAGAAGTCCGATGTTCCCCACTAATAGAGTGATGTTGTATGCTTGAATCGTTCCACAAATAATAACGTGAGGTAAATGTAAACTTACGTGTGGAAATTGTAAAAACACTATAGAATTTTTAACAGATCATTGTCGTCATTTGGTGGGACAAGTTAAAGACGTGCAACAATGCCTATAAGCTTACACATACTTTGTGCATTTACATAGTATGAAACTATGGAATTCATATTATGGGTCGATTATAGACCGTACGTATTGCTCCGTAGAGTATTTACACATGAAGTGGAATAGTTGAGAAGGATAGGTGAAGGCATCGGTTTCCAAACTTTCTTATTTATGTTGAGGTGTTAGCTAGTAGTAGCTAGTAGTAGCTTTATGACTTCTCTGAGGTATCTTCTTGGGTTGTACCTACGAAGTTGTTATAATTTCCTTTAATGAAAATGTAATTAAGATATGAGTTCTGTAATGGTTGGGATTGTAACCAAAAGGTTGTCTATTTGTTGTAAGTGGCTGTTATTAAACTCTTTTATGTGAATAGTTGGATGATTTAACTGGTCTTGTATTAAGACTCTCAGTGCAGTGAATTTGTGTGGGGTAGTTGGAGGTGCTAAGGGTGCAACTAGGAAATAGACTCGTGTAATGTCAATCCCCCAACAACGGACAGGCGTGGGATGAATATGACAATACGAGGGATGTAGGAAAAAACCAAAATTATTGTAGAGCATTAGAACGTAGAATGGCTAGGAAAGAGTTAACGTCGTTGGTTTTTGACAAGTTGGAATTGCGTGTCGGAGCAAAGTGCTTGTGGTCTACTTGGGTGGCAAAGGTTGGTAGAACAAGGGTGGACATCAAGTATGATACTTGGCATGATGTCCCTAATGATCACAAGGACACGTTGTGGAGGGAAGGCAAGGTACCTCTAGTGAATCATTTTTCCTACATTTTTTTTCTACAATTTGTCTTCATATATACTCCCCATCCTCATATCACTTTGTTTCATAATCCCCGTAGAGGCCTTTTCAAATCAAAGAACAAAATGTGGGTGCATTGCAAAGAGGGTCATGTTCATGATGTCAAAGAGTTGGCGTGAACATAAATACACTTTGTCCAGAGATTACATATTTGCGATAAGAAAGGTGATGATCACCCATGGGTAACTTATACGCACATTCAACCCAAAGCTGAGAGATTCACAATAAAAGGGCATAGAGAATAGTGAAAACTTTAGTGAAACAATATGCAAATTATTAGTGTGATTAATTAGATTAAAATGTATATAGTGTTAACATGAACCTAACATCCAACCTAGGGTACAAGGGGAGTAAAACGTGTTGTCGGGGAGAGTAAAATTCCACACCGATTGAGTCATGGGGTTATTTCTTAGCAGCAATTGAGCTAGTAACGGAACGTCTAGAAGAAGATGTGCGGATTGCAATAGCGCACGGGGTGACAGAAGATGAGGCAAGGGCATATGTGCAACCAATTTCTGTGGATGACATTGAGAGGTGCATCTATTTCTCAAAGGCCATCAAAACAAGAAAGGTCTATATGTCAAGGATGAGGAGAAACTACTTGCCGAAAGAGTGGTATGTAAATTTTTAGGTAAATAATTTATTAAATTGAACTATATACATGTTATATCAAAAAAACAAAGGTATATTTATTTATGTTTTCACATAGGCAAAATTGAAGAATGATCAATTACAAGGGGAATTCACACCAAGGGATAAACATGACATCCTTTGTAAAGCCATGGAAAAACTGGACCATCCGGCAAGCATTTGGGATCATACAGTCGTACAATGGATCGTACATTCATTGCAAAAAAAAAGCCCAACTTTAAGACAAACGAATTCAGCAACAAGAAAATGTAATTCGGAAGTTGTCCAACACATTGGGCTAGTTCTTCCGGACAATTTAGAGGACTTAATTCCTGATTGGACACCGCCATCTAGGGGTTCACGAGATTCTCCCAGAGATGCTGAGGTAAATCGCATGGCAATTGTTCAAAATCCAAGAATCGATAGACAATTGTTCAAACCCGACAACCTCGACAATGCCACCCTCAAAATTGAAAAAAAAATATGAAGGATCATTTTCTAAATTATGTCACTTTGATTTAAGTTTTTTATATTTGATACATATTTTGCTTATGTTTTAGAAATCATGTTTGTGTGAAATATACATTGATCAAGGCGTATACGGTAAGCCGCAACACGTAGCCGATGGAGTTTTGCATGAGTTAATGAAGCATCATCGCTCCATGCCAGTTGCGAAAGGTCTTTCGAGGGTTTCATTAGAGAATCTTTTGGTGATGGGCACCCCTTTGCCAATCCCAGACGGAGAATACAAGAAAGTTGGGCCTTACAGGGGAATGTTCCTCTACTTGGCCCCGTAGACTTATTATATATGCCGATCCTATATAATAAGGAAACAATGCCTCTGTCACCAAAATCGGTGATGACAACACCAAACCTGGTCAAATTGATGCCCAAAACAGTGCCATTAACACCAGCTAGGGTGAGACCTCCATTGGCAAGATCCAACGTCCCTCCAGACTTACCTGGCTTCGTACGTGTCCTTTATAATTTGCTACACAACCCCATGATCGAAACTCAACAGTCACATTCTCGGGAAATGAACGTGTCTTTGGATGCAAACGTGAAATCATAACGCTATGGAGATTTTGGAGACCTATGGAGATGTGAGCAAGTTAATTAAGCGATAATGTTGATCTACACCTTGTGAGTGCTTTTATTCATTTTATTTCAAAATTCAATTTAAATTTCACTAACCATTAATTACAATTAATACCTACTATGAAATTGTCCAGGTACATTTTTTACGAGTAATCAAAAGAAGGGATGGATTGGATACATATGCTCGGTGATGATACAGGAAATTGGTTGTACAAAACAAGACAGGATCGATTACATTTGCAAATGCCTAAGTCGGAAGGATAAGATGCTTTTCATTGTGCCATATATCATGTGGTTATTTACTACGTTCAATTTTTTTACCAACAGCATTTTTACAAATTTCAAATAATGAGTCATTTTTCATTGGAGACCATTTGAGACTAATATTGAGTACCCGCAAAGAAGCGAGTGTAATTGGATGGATCCCCTCCACTTCCAACTACCTGATGCATTTGTTGATTTTTTGGAACCTGCAATGAAGGAAACTAATGAGCAAACAAATTGTTTGTTTCACGTGGTCAAAATCAAGGCATGTCTACCAATATAATCATTTCCCAAATAGTGTCATCAATTATTTAATGCAATAGTCTTTATAATTTATGTTTCTTACATATAGTACAAGAAACAGGCTCAAACTTGGGAGTGCAGATATTATGTCATGTCATACGCGTCCGAGTGCATAGACAAAGTTTAGGAAGATGTACTTGAACTTGTACAAATGCTTAGTGGTAATGTTTCTAAAGAGCCTTCACCAAATAATAAATACTATAATGTTTATTTTCATATTTTCAAAAAGGATTGGAAATGCTACTCGCAAGAAAATATCAACAATGCACGAAATTCATTGCTTAGGCATCTAATTCTCAATCGGTCACACACACTGGGAAATCCCAATATTGGTGGGGACACTCAAGTTAGATAAAAAAATAACCTTAGAAATGTCGGAATAGATTTGCAGCAATTTCTATTCCTATTTATAGATTATTGCTTGGTGAGCGTTTTCTATTATTTTTTTAGGTGCAAGATACTATTATTGTGTAATCTTTTGAAATTGTGGTTGTGCATCGAGGCTGTTTCTATGCCAGTAATATTAATGAAACTATTTTTTACCAAAAGACTAGAAAACATTTCCGAATTTGGAAAGTTGGTAGTCTCTTTCATGTTCAGTTCAAGTTTCATAGGGCAGAAAACATTTTCTGAACTTGGAAACATCTTACGCAAATACAGCTTCCGAGCTCGGAAATTGTTCTAGGAAGAAATGCTCTTCAAAAAATTTCTAGAGGGAGACCAAAAAGTAGACACGAATCCGGAAACTACTCATCATTTTACAAAGAGTAGACACACAGCCAGTGCTAGTTTTCGAATTCAAAAAATATAGATACTTTCCGAGTTTGTGAAGTAAGTAAGTCACGAGGGAAAGTCCCCATTCTTCGATTTCGGAAATAAATGAAAGGCGGTTCCTTGGGTAAATGAAAGGCAATTTTTAAAGGCCGTTCTCGGAACCACCTTATTTTTAGACTGATTAAAGGCAGGGCCATTGAAGGCACCTAAAAAGTGACTTTTAAATTATTGATAGAATTGCCATTAATAAGCCAGCCCTATACTAGTGTATAACTTCTACACTAGTGAAAACTGACCGATTATCGATGCCGTATAAATGCATTTATGCTTGCTTTAAAATTGTATATGCAAATTCGTTCTTCTATCGGTCACATGTTCGGTTTGGTTGACTAAAGAGCGATGTCGCTGGTACATGTCGACCATGCCACTGTCTTTGACCAACATGTACGTGCGACGCATGGGCGACTCGCATCCTTCAAGTTTCAAGACTCGTATGCCCTAATCATTTTTTTATATTAGCTGGCGAAGGATCCTCCAGCCGGCCCTTTTCTCCAGGTCTTTTAGCATTTTACATATATATATGTATTTATATCTTAGCAATTTATGGCTGTTAATTTTTCTTGTTTTTATACAGTTCTCTGCACAACGGAACAACCCGAAACCTCTTGTTTTTTACCTTGAACAACATACAATTACTTCTGATTATCCACATTTCCACTACACTATGAAGCAATAGAATTTTGGAACGAACCCCACATTGGTAAGGCTTTAGCTAGCTAATTAAATGCATGTTTTTATTTGATTTTAAATTAATATCATTTTTTTTAATTACATATATATTTATATAAAAAATTTGTGATTCGGTACATCCCGAGGGACACTCTACCACTCCTACCGATTGACAAGACCCCTATTGTGCTAAGGTACTACATGATAGAGTGGCAGATAAACTACTCAGGGGGGTGGGAAGATCAAGGTCATGTCCCCAAAGGGTTTTGGTGAGTCCCTTTCCAGCAACCACCTACACATTGGGGACACCTTGTTTTCAAGGTCATCATTATCCGAGTTGATTGAGTTTATTACAATTTCTGTGACGTTGGAAATAAGACAATCTTATTCAAATTTTTGTACTAATTGTAAAAATATTATAATGACTAGTGTTTTCTAATAATTCAGCTACCTTATTTGAACAATAATTGTCTGTATGTGTGATTTCATCTGTGAATTATTTTAAAAACTATTATCAACTGTACCATTCAATGTCATTCTCTGCAGTTTGGTAAAAATGACACATAATGAGAATTCAATTGTGTGAAGGAAGCAGTTTGCTATGACAGAATGGAGTGGATTGGAATGGGGAGTATTTTAAAGGGGCACTGGATGTGTATGAAAGTTGAGAGGATTTCTAGGGTTGTTGTAGCAACATGATTGCTACTGTAGTGCCTAATTGTCCTTTTACATCTCCCTAAATTAATGGTGATGATGGGACATCGAGAGGAAAGAGAGAGATGCCAAAACGAGGAAAAATGTACGACACTAGCTTTCGTCTTTCATTCTTTTTTACCATTGTCAAATTCTTTACTTGATTGGTTGTTGTAGTTTTCCCTCTTATTCCACCATTTTCAATTGAAAAAAGTGCTTCTATAACCCTACCAAATTTACATAAGTGCCAATATAACCTTTTGATAATTGAAAGAGCAAATATAACCCTAGATAGTAAGGGTAAGTTCAATTGTACCCATTCTGGTGGATTTTGGCTGGAATTAGATAAAAAAGACTATTTTACCCCCTCTAAGAAAATAAAAAAATAAAAAGAAAGGAGAAAATTACATTTAGATCCTCCATTTACATTTAGAAATAAAATACCGGGCCCATTTCTTTCTTCTCCCTGGCCCATTTTTGCTTCTTCATCCGAAGCCGCAGGAATAAGAGATTGAAGGAAATCGAAGACGGCGGTTGGTCTCGAGCAGGGAAGGGCTGGGTCTCAGAGCGAAAACGTTGACCAGGGAAGGGGATGGAATTCAACGGTGGTGGAGAAGGTGGCTCTCGATGGTGAAGGAGGTTCTCGATGGAGAAGATTGAGGAGATCGAAGGAGTACGTCGACTAGGGAGGGGGCGGTGGGCCTCGGCCGGGGAAGGGAGACGTCGATAGGGGAATGGGACGGAGTTCGATGGTGGTGAAGAATGAGGCTCTCAGCGGCGGTGGGCTTCGAGTGGGCTCTCGGTGGATCTTGCAACTAGGTCTGGCTGGAGGGGGGTGGTGTTGGTGATGGGGTGGAAGTTTGCTAGTGGTGGGGCTGGCTGGTAGTGGTGGCGGGTGGAGGGTTGCTGGTGGTGGGTTGCTGGTGGTGGAGCTGGCTGGTAGTGGTGGCAGGGTGGAAGGTGGCCAGTGGTGGGGCTGGCTGATAGTGGTGGAGGGGTGGAAGGTGGCCAGTGGTGGGGCTGGCTGGTGGTAGTGGCAGGGTTGAAGGTGGTGGTGGCCTGGCTATTTAGGTGAGGGGTGGTGGTCGAGCGGCGGCAAGCTGGCGGTGGTGGTGGAATGAGGGAAAAATTGTCCTAACACATTTAAATTTAGGTTAGAGGGTATTTTAGTTATTTATGTGTGGTCAATGCCGGTCAATGCCAGAAATAGTATTTTAGGGTTATATTGTAAACTAGTTAGGGTTGTTTTTGCACTAAAAATTATTTGAGGGTTATATTGGCACTTACTCAAGTAGATAGGTTATATTTGTATATATCCCTTTTCAATTTTATCATAACAAAACTCACCTTTTAAAAATTTAAAATATACTTCCTCATTTTATATTCGAGATCATAGCTTTATTTAAATGTTATTATTTTACAAGTTATATTAAGAAAATTGAGTGAGAAAGGTAAAAATTTTAATGATCGATTGAAATGATTCACTTTTTATCTTAAAAGGAAATGTATCGATCTTTTTTAAAAATACAAATATAGAAAGTGTACAATAATATTGAAGAAAGTAGAGGGAATACCGTAACACCCAGATCCACGACCTACCTGCTCAACGTAAGTATCGGGTCGAACCTGAGCGTGTTATTAAGAATCCAATGGGTCGGATTACTTAAATGCAGTAACATACAAATACAGTTATGTGGAAGCAATTCAGAAAATAAAAAAACCTAACTTACTATTACAAGTATTAAATAGGTGTTTTGACTACAATATAAGCAAAAGTTCTAATGGATAGGTAGGGATCATTTTTACATTAATATTTTACATGACTATAATACAACCTAACCAAAAGATTCTAGAGTTCTGCCTAGGATCCTTCCTTAAAAAAAAGTAACGGCACCATTGCACTTCACTCTAACTGTTCAGATACGGCTGTCAGGGTTAATTAAAACAGGGTAAGCTCCTTGCTTAATGAGCTTCCATTGCCAATATTTACCAAGTTAAATTCAGTGATCAGATAAAGCAAATAGCCACATAAACCCTAGGACATTATAAAAGGATACACATGTGGGTTATGCCGAGACGCAGTCAAGGAATATGGCCACTATGATTAACATCGGGGAATAAACTCTTCAATAATTCCCAAAGGCTAAAATGATCCAAAAATCCATACTTGTCAACCACACCTAATATGTTCAATTACGAGCTCGTATCCAAAATCTAGATGGTTATGCTAGCATACCAAAAACTCGGCAAGCAGTTTTTATAGTTATACTGTTTGGTGTATACCTTTTCCCATCGATTTTGACTGAACTACCATTGGTAAACACAGAGAGATAATCAAGTAGTGTTATGGTATCCCCGATCTATCCAAATGACCATTGTTCACCGTGATGTTCCTGCAAAAGAGATCTCGGAAGTGGTTCCGGGGAAAAGCCTCGGATGCCCAAGTTAGTACTTCTCTTTTCTGAACCAAGTGTTCTCGGTCTAGTTGCACTTATCTGGATTAGTGTCCTCTTTCCTCCTTTTATAGTGTGCTACGAGCGTGGCTCCGCTTTATCTCCTAGAATTAGTTGAGTTTACGTGACAAGGGGTTTAGACGGTCATGTTTGGTTTTCTTGTCTAAATCTCACATTTCGTAGACTTAATTGGTAGAAATAGACATCTTGTATCCACGGATTCCTTGATCTTCTTTGTGATCATCTTTAGTAGGTCGCCCGTAGGTACTTTTTGTTTACATTCTATGTGAAGGCCATTCGTAAGAGCGGTAGAAGACATTGAAGATCGTTCGCAAGAACGGGTAGTAGAGACAAAGGCCATTCACATTAGAATAGTAGTAGACGAAGGCCACGGTCATCAATGCATGGTAGATGGAGATTGAAGCCAAAGATAGGCAGCAACGGAGTTCAAAGAAGCCAATGAAGAAATGGGGAATTATGGTCCGATGAGTTGTGCTAAAGTCTCGAGTACTATAAAATTGACTATTAAAACCCTCAAATCAAACTAACAGTTCTCCCATAATGAAGGAAACTAGTTCAGGCGCGGCCAAGACACCAATGGTTCGGCGCGGGCCGTGCATGGCTTGGCACCAATGGCCCGCGCCATAGGAGATGCCCCACATCGAAGACCAGAGGGAGGCTATATATGGGTGTGAGACGTCCTGTTTTTGGCATCCCGCACTATTACAAGCTCAATATGCCAAGACCAGCCGGCGGCGGAGTGTGGGAAATCACACGGCCTGCGTCAAAGTTTTTGAGCAAAGCACCCATCTTGACCACAGCACGCGCCAATGGCGGCGGGCACGGATCAGGACATCAGTTTTCAGCACCCTGACGTCGCCCAGCTAAAGACGACACATCACACACCAGGAGTTAAACGCGACCTTTGCAAAGCCTCACGCCCCGCACGACATGAAGATATGCGCCACGCCCCAGATCCGGTGCCCCGCGCAGATGAAGAAGGGACACGGCCTGCGCTAGTCCTCACGCCCTGCGCCAAGGACAAGCTATGGGTTGCATCATCCGTGATGTCCCGTGGCGGGTGAAAGCTGGGCTAGGATTTACCCTATTCTGGACTATTTTTTGCCTATTTTTAGGCCCAGTCTTCTACCTTTGTCTACTTGGTTTTCATATCTTAGATACCTTAGATTAGTTTAGAAGAGAAGTTTGGAGACTCTCTCATTGGTAGAAACTTTATCTTTTTCTTCTTCTTTTTTTATGAAAGTTTTGTATATAGATCAAATCAAACCAAAATATTTTTTAGGCTATCATTCCTAGCCTTTTACAAGCAAAAACCCATATCAAAACTTGCTATTTAAAATCAAACAAACAACCAGCTCTATATTCTATCTAGGCTCATATTCAAAATTTTCTTTCCATCTCTTGTTGCTCCTCCATTTGCATTCAGTTTCAACTTGGGCAGCCAAGGTCCCCATCTTCAAATCTTCTCGGCAAAAGATCTTCTTGTTCCTTTCATTCCATATTCTATACAAGGCACTAGTAAGCTTCATCAACATCAAGTCTTGCCTTCTTCTTACCATCATCAACAAACATCTTTTTACTTGCCTCATGTTGCTCATATCCCTCAACTTCAAAATTTTCATCAACCCCCTAGTGTATGTACAACCCGAAAACAAATGGGTTGCTGTCTCATCCACCTCATCACATAAACTACAACTTTGTTGTGTCTTCAAAATCCCAAATTTTTGCAATCTATCAACCGTGGGCAGCCCTCCCTACAATAGGATCCATAGGAAAATTCTATGCTTAGGTAAAATGTTTTGTCCCAAATTACCTTTGCATAAAAGTCCCTTTTGCTTCCTCCCTTCATTTCATCATACACCATCCTTGTCTTCAACTTGCCTTCCTTGTCCAAACAACTCCCAAGGGTTTGGAAGTGTTTATCTTTCAATTTGCACAACATCTTCCGATGCCAACTAGAACTTACCCCTCCTTTGCTTCCTACCCTTTATGTAATATGCTTGAATCCACCTTACCCAAAGCATATATCTTTCTTTGAGTTTAAATCCCACAATTGCTTACATAGTGATGCCTTGTTCCAAATGGAAGGATCTCTAATCCCCAATCCTCCAAAATTTTTGCTTCTACAAATTGTGTCCCAAGAGATAGGAGTATAACCCCTTTTCCCTTCTTCTCTTCCCCACAAAAAACATCTACAAATTTTCACAATCTCCTCATGAACACCCTCAGGTATACTTAGTATACTAGCCCAAAATCCAGCTATACTTAGTAAAACCGAATTGATCAATTGCACCTTCCCTGCATAAGAAAGAACACTTGAATTCCAACTATGCAATTTTCTTATAATTTTATCCACCAATTGCTCACAATCTTTCTTCCTCCACTTCACATTAGACAAAGGCAGCCCCAAATATTGCATAGGAAAATCCCCTCTTGTTACATTTAACACTCCATCCAACAAGTCTTTCTCCTCTTCATCCATTCTAGCTTTTGCTCACTTATTGCAAGACCCGAGACCTCCATAAACCTCTTCAAGCAACCTTTTACACCCTCCATGGATTTTTGGTTTGCTCCACAAAAGATAAGCAATCATCAGCAAATAACAAAGTATGCACACCAACCTTTTTGCATCTTTGGTGGAATTCTATGTGCTGCTCCTTGTACTCCTTTGCCATCATTATTGTAAGGTACTCCATGCTCAAAACAAACAACAAGGGGGATAGAGGATCCCCTTGTTTAACTCCTCTTCTACCCATGAATCCTTCAGAATACCTCCTATTCAAAACCAAGCAAAATGATGACTTCATTGTACTTCTCTTGATCCAATCTATCATCAACCCGGGGAACTTTAAAACCTTAAGCCATTTAACAAGAAATTTCCAGCTTATACAATCAAAGGCTTTGCTAATATCCACTTTAACAAGACAACTTCTCTTCATGCCATAAACATTGTACTTATGCAACAATTCTTGTGTTAAAAGAATGTTGTGTGATATGTGCCAACCATTTACAAAAGCACTTTGATTCTCACTAATCAAACAAGGCAGCACCTCACAAAGTCTTGCACAAATTACTTTGGTTATCACCTTATAAAGTACGGAGCAACAAGAAATAGGC
Organism: Rubia yunnanensis; assembly: GCA_037428765.1. Lineage (NCBI taxonomy): Eukaryota > Viridiplantae > Streptophyta > Magnoliopsida > Gentianales > Rubiaceae > Rubia > Rubia yunnanensis. The sequence goes on from CM075066.1 coordinate 53,305,873, forward strand.
CTATAATCACATGCAAATTGAGGTTGACTCACCTTTGGGATCAAGGATATCACGGCTTGATTCAAAGAGTTTGGAATTTCATCCCCCTTGAAAAAACTTTGTACGACCTCCACCATACTTCCTCCAATTATCTCCCAATTGCTCCTAAAAAATTGGATTGTATAACCATCTCTCCCCAGGCTTTTGTTAGGATGAATCCCCCAAAGTTCTTTCTTCACGTCCTTTTCACCAATTGGTTGGATTAAGGATGCTTGTTGTTGTATGCTTAGAACTCCACCAAAAATAGCCAAGTTTTCCTCCAAGTCTTTAGTTTCCCAATAGACTCCCAAATGGCTTTCATAGTGTCTCTTCAAATGTTCTTCAATCTGGTATACATTGGATAGTAATCTACTCCCCTCCTTTATGTTCAAAATTTGGTTCTTGTATTTCCTTGTTCTCATAGAAGCATAAAACAACTTTGTAGGCCTATCCCCCTCATGAAGCCATTGCACTTTAGCTCTTTGTTGCAAGAACTTGTATTCAGTCTCCTCCAATTCTTCAAGCACTTTCCTTGCATCATATTCCACCCTTTGCCTCCTTTCATCCCTTGGTTCTTCATTCAACCTCTCTTGTGCCAAAATCCACTCCTTCTTAGCCTTCTCTACCCTTTCTCCAATCTTAGAGAACTCCCTTCTATTAAGCCTATTCAAAGGCTTTTCCATGTCTTCAAAAAGCTTTCCAAAATCCTTCATTGTGCTCACCTTCCTCCAAACCGCTTGGATTGTCCCCTTGAAATGTGGTGAGGCCTCCCACATATTGAAATATTTGAAGCTCCTCTTCTTCTTCTTGTCTTCCTTATGCCAACGCAAAACGATAGGATGGTGGTTCGAGAGTGTGTCCGGTTTTACCTCACAAAAGGCTTGGCCAAGCCTCCTCACCCACTCTTGGTTTACAATGCCCCTATCAATTTTGCTTTGTATCAACTCCCCCACTTCCCTTCTATTGCTCCAAGTAAACATTTGGCCAATAGTTTTAATGTCAACCAACAAACTAGCCTCCATCACGTCTTGGAAATCCAAGACTTCCTTTTCTTCAACATCGTTTCCACCTTCTCTATCCCCAAAATCCAAGGGAGAGTTAAAATCTCCTATGATCAGCCATGGTTTATCATCTCTACTCCCTTGCCCCTTTAGGAACTCCCACATTGGTTTCCTCTTTTCAATGGTGTTATGGCTACACACCACCGTCAAGAAGAATTTCAAGTTATTGCTCCTAGTCAACCCATCAAAATCCATCCATTGATCCCCAACATTCAACACCTTCATATCATAAAAATCAGCCCTCAACCTAGCCAAATTCTCCCCCCTACAACATTCCCATTTGTTATCAACTCCCAACCAAGCCCTATTCTCCCCCACACTTTTTTTTTGGTTTTCTTCTTTTACTTTAGTTTCCAACAGCCCCAAACAACCTATATGATTAAGCATACAAAAGTTTTTCACCCTCCTATGCTTATCACATTTATTCAAACCCCTTACATTCCAACAAGCAAATCAACTATTTATAAGGAGGGTCAGATAAGAGAGTATACCTATTACCTTCACTCCTTGAACTCCTAGATATTCTTCTTTCTTCCTTGCTGCCCTTATTCCTTTCTCTACCATTTTGAACTCAAACTCCTCCCCTAGCTGCCCTTTAACTTCTCATTGCTGCTCTTTAGCTTCCCTTTGCTGCCCCTTAACAACTTTCACTCCATCTTGCTTCTCATCTTCTTTCACAATCCTCCCAATTGGCACATAAATCCTCCTATTTGTTTGACTTTTTTCAGCTCCATTTTTCTTCCTACACACCTCCTCATTATGCTCAATCATCCCACATTTTCCACACTTAGTTGGCTTCCATTCAAAACAAATTTGTCGGCTAACAATCACCATGTTTTCATTAAGGTAAATCAACTTGTCCGGAAGGGTATCACTTATCATCACCTCAACTTGCACCCTTGAAAAATCCAGCCTCTCCTTCTCTTGTGTTGCTCTATCAAGATTCAAAGGCTTCCCAAGTGGACTTACTATCTTACTTATGAGTTTTGGTTGCCAATACTTCAATAGCAATCCGGGGAGTTGAATCCAAACCGGGACAACATTAGGTTCTTTAGTCACACCTTCTTCATTCCAATCTTTCAATAAAATGGGTTTCCCATCAAAGAACACCACTCCTTTCTCCAAAACAACCCCTTTATGCTCCTTACTTTGAAATTTAACCATAAAAACTCCTGAATTTAGAAGCCATACTTTGTTGATTCTTCTTCCCCAAATCCGAAAAAAGAACCCCTCCATGACTTTGAATGGTGGGTTGCTGCCCAAAACCTGTCACATAATAGTAGTCTCCCATTACTTTGAGCTTTCTTCCACCTCCTCCATGGTGATTTCACCCATAAATAGACCATCTATCTCCACAGGTTGGTAATATTGGATCTCCGTCGAGCTAGATTTGAGTATAGAACTCCAAGATCTGACCTCCTTCTTGCTCTCCTCCTCCACTTCTTCACTCCAAACAATTTTTCTCCCTTCTTTAAAGCTGCTGAAATTCGAAATTGAACACTCATTTTTTGCTTCTTCAAAAACTTCTTTATTTGAATTCCATATCAAGGGAGTAGTTTCTATAGCTTGGGGATAAATTGTAGTGACATGGTAATCTATATGCTTTTTGAGATTCTTTAGTTTATCCTAATTTTGTGTTCATGATATTTTTGGGATTTACTTTTGAGTTTGAATGCATGAATAGTACACCACATATAGCACACACTTTTGAGCTATAATTATTCTAGGGGCACATATCGATGCCCTCTTGGGAAGAGAAACCTGGCTGTTTGAATGGGTGGAGGAGAACTTGTCTGCGTGGGTGTGTGCATGGGGGATTCAAGGTTACTCTTATCCACTTACCATCGCACCATTCTTAACTGAATTCGTAAATTTTTCCGAGAGGTTCTGGGTAGAGATAGTTAATAGTAGCAAGCTAGGGTCACAAGAAACACTAGTATCATAGATAAGGTGCCTACAATTCTTGGGCATAATTGATAGAACCCGAGGGAAGTAGCAGATCCGTGGTGGAAGCCCGGGACGTAATCGCACGGGGGAGAATCAGCTCTACAATAACAGTCATACCTTGTTGTACTCACCTAATTACGATGGCGGCATCGATGGAGGGTTACGAGAGCACCCGCCATGACAGGGACTGGGAAGTGTATGCCATCGGCACACCAAGTGTTATAGACATTCTATTAGGTTTGCCTAGATCTCTATGTGAATGAATCAATGATAGAAGCATTAGATTAACCAAGTTGCTAAATGATTCCCTAAGTGCTTAGCTTAATATTGTAGTTATGTTTTTATTTTTCATGTTTTGTAGTTGTTAGATTGAAAAACCAACCCTCCCTATTGGCATGTTTGCTTTGCTAACTATTCCTTTCACTCGTACGGATTGATGAACCGTACGAGGTTGTGTTTTGAGTTGATACATTAGACCTAGCATCTCTGTGGACAAACACATAGCTTACTGCTAACTATCCTATATGTAGCGTAGCAGTAGGAACATGGTGCATAACTATAAATTTCTATCTTCTGACCCTCACTGCCTCTAACCGGGTTAACTCTAAGCTACAATTTTTAAGGACTCCAGGGGTGGCTGTCTTGAAGAGGGCTCTGAGTTGGATCTTGGGTGTCGTGATAGTAGGCGTTATGAGTCAAAGTCAAAGGATAATAGAGATGAGGTGTGCATAACCTACCTACCTACAATAGAAGCTGGCTGAACGTGGTAGGTTTGGCTGAACGTGGTAGGTTTGGCTCTGGGCCTCTTGGAAAAAACCCGACGTGGAGGGAGAGGGAAGTGTCGAGCCCTCAAAAAATAAGTATTTGGTCGGTGTTGTTTTCAATAGGACAGAGTTTGTAACTTCTGTTGCCAAGACTATCTAGCTGAGCATGTCAGTGAACGAGCTAAGAACCCCCACTGATGTGTTCAACTCAACATTGAGGTATGTTGAAGGTGTGTAAATCATTGGCATAAGGCTCGTAACTTATTAACATTATGTTTTTGTGATTTAAGGTGGGAGGTACTATGATATTTGTAATGCAGCTTCTTCCTGGTTATGCAGAGGAGGTAAAAGCCTTTCCCAAGTGAGTGGCGGAGCTGGAGGTAAATTGGGGCGAAATGAAGGTGCTCATGGAAAATATGAAATGGAATGGGAAAAGACGTAATTTGTCCAGGAGAGTGACTAAGACGAACAATGTTTTGCCGGTGGAGCTCTATAATTTGAGGAAAGAGGGTCCTGCCCATCGAGATTACCTCGCATTCTTGTGAATAAGATTGTGAAGACTCACGGTTTTCACAATTTCCTTGCAAACATTTATGCTAAGGTTGCGGATGTAGGGTGGCGTGGTTCATGGGCGAGTATTCATGCTCATAATCCTGACTTGGATATTGTTGAGCTAGGTGATCCAGTGACCATGGCATTAGCTTTAGAGAATGTGAAGCAGGAGGTAGATTAGGCTTTCTCCAAGCAGGCGAGTGGCGATGATCTTTTTTTTTCCTTTGGTCAAGGAGCTGGGGAAGAGGACATTGTTGCCCTTCAATGATAAAAGCTTAAGAAGTGTGAGCAGGACAGTTACCAGGCGAAGGAGAGTGTTTTATAGAAGCAAGCTTGAAGTAGGTCATTATGTAATGGTCTTGTTTCTTTTTTTTATGAAAGTTTTGTATATAGATCAAATCAAACCAAAAGAGTTTTTAGGCCATCGTTCCTAGTCTTTTACAAGAAAAAATCACCATCAAAATTTTCTATTTAAAATTAAACAAACAAAACAAACAACCAGCTCTATATTCTATCTAGCTCATCTTCAAAAATAAATTTCCATCTCTTATTGATCCTCCATTTGCATTCGGCTTCAACTTGGGCAGCCAAAGTCTCTCCATCTTCAAATCTTCTTGGCTAAAGATCCCTCTTGTTCCCTTCATTCCATATTCTATACAAAGCACTAGTAAGCTTCATCAACTTCAAGTCTTGCTTTCTTCTTACCATCATCAACGTATCTTTTTACTTGCCTCATGTTGCTCATATCCCTCAACCTCAATATTTTCATCAACCCCTTAGTGTATGTACAACCCAAAAACAAATGGGTTCTCATCCACCTTATCACATAAACTATAACTTTGTTGTGTCTTCAAAATCACAAATCTTTGCAATCTATCAACCGTGGGCAGCCCTCCCTTCAATAGCATCCATAGGAAAATTCTATGCTTAGTTAAAATGTTTTTGTGCCAAATTACCTTTGCATAAAAGTCCCTTTTGCTTCATCCCTTCATTTCATCATACATCATCCTTTTCTTCAACTTGCCTTCCTTGTCCAAACAACTTCCAAGGGTTTGGAAGTGTTTATCTTTCAATTTGCACAACATCTTCCAATGCCAACTAGAACTTACCCCTCCTTTGCTTCCTTGTAGACTTCCACCCTTTATGTAATATGCTTGAATCCAGCTAACCCAAAGAATGTCTTTCTTTGAGTTTAAATCCCACAATTGCAATATGTAATGGCCTTCTTATTGACTTATGAAATGAAAGCTTGTTTAATATCCTTGATTATAGTTAAATTTCTTTCTTTTTTTCTTTATAAGGATAGTATGCCAGCAGTGAATTTGGTTTTGCTTGCAGGTTTGACCTTTTATAGCGGTTAAGGGCGTGTGCACCGAAAGTTCTCTCTTGATATAGTATATGAATTTGCTACGTGAGGAATATGCGGGCTTATGTACTAGATATGGTTGCGATGATCTAGAGGTTGACCAGATGTATTGGCATGGAGTAATTCAAACAGTGAGTGATCTGTGCTATCGGATAAGTGTGTCGCTACTTAAGTTTATAGGATTTTACCCGGAATCGGAGCAAACATTGGAGGAAACCGTGGTTGTGATGGTGGAGTATGATGCGCATTTATCGTGGAAAAATGTGATGATTGGGAAGTTGATAGCTATAACATGGCAGGAAAGGAAATGGTTCAGGTGTTTGGTTGAGTAAACTCGTGAGTTGATCTGAAATTGTTTATTATATCAATATAGGCATCTCGTAATTTGTGATAAGGTTATGATGATACGCGTGAGTTGGGCTTTCAGATATTGATGAGAGTATGAGAATAGGGGTGAATCAAACGTCGAGAAGATCGATATTCCCCACTAATAGAGTGATGTTGTATGCTTGAATCGTTCCACAAATAATAACGTGAGGTAAATGTGAACTTGCGTGTGGAGATTGTAAAAACACTATGGACGAGGTCTGGGGGATCTGATTAATTTTTAACAAATCATTGTTGTCATTTGGTGGGACAAGTTAAAGACGTGCAATGAAGCCAATATGCTTACACACATACTTTGTGCATTTACATAGTATGAAACTATGGAATTCATATTGTGGGTCGATTATAGACCGTAAGTATTGCTGCGTAGTGGAATACTTGCAGTGGTGAAGGCATCAGTATCCAAACTTTCTTATTGATATTGAGGTGTTAGCTAGTAGTAGCTAGTAGTAGCTTTATGACTTCTCTTAGTTTTTGAACAGTATCTTCTTGGGTTGTACCTATGAAGTTGTTATAATTTTCTTTAATGAAAATGTAATTAAGATATGAGTTCTGTAATGGCTGGGATTGTAACCACAAGGTTGTCTATTTGTTGTAAGTGGTAGTTATTGAACTCTTTTATGTGAATAGTTGGATGATTTGACTGGTCTTGTATTAAGACTCTTAGTGCAGTGAATTTGTGTGGGGTAGTTGGTGGTGCTAAGGGGGTGTATACATTTGAGTGAACTCAGATGTTGTGGTTGGCAACTTGGTTTGTGGTGAGTGATGTGAATGGTAGTGGAATTGGAGTTTGGATATTGCAGTGAGAAGGCCGGTCGAATCTCTGTTTGTGTCGTTGGGCTAGTGATTTTCCAGATGTACCAGGTTGTGGATGATCATCCTTTCTCTGCCGTGAGATGCAAGTACCTCCATTACTATGTGAGTCTGCGGGTTATTTGCCTACTTTTGTAGCAATGGCATGAAGAATTGGGTGGAAGTTCATTTGTTCATGAGGAGTAGTTCATGTGAGAATCAAAGGTGAGAGAATGATTTGTTGTTGTATTTTCATGATTTTTTGAAATTATGTGGGATGTTCCTTATTATGAGTGGTCCAGTGTGTTTAGGTTTGGGTCGTGTATTTTACAGGTGCCTATGCATAAACAGATTTCTGAATATACAGGTAGGGATAAAGCTCAACCCAAAGAAATGCATATTTGGAGTAGGTGCAGGAAAGTTTTTAGGATATCAGGTGTCTTTAAGGTACATCGAGGCCAACCCAGAGAAAGTCCATGCCAAGTCAATCTTCCTCAGCCGCGAATTGTCAAACAAGTACAAATTCCAATGGGGTCACTTGCAGCGCTTAGCAGGTTCATCTCAAAAGCGGCGGAACACTTTACACTCTTCAAAGTTCTAAGAAAGGCCAAGAAGTTTAGCTGGAGTGAAGAATGTCAGGCTGCATATGATGGTTTAAAGTAACAACTTCTAGCATTGCAAATGCTGAAGTCACCCGCTGCCCCAAGAGAAACACTATACTTGTATTTGGCAATCTCGCAGAATTCAGTCAGCTATGTTTTGGTTTGCCTTGAAGACTAGAAACAAGTATCAGTCTATAATATTAGCAGAATATTGCAGAGTGCAGAAAAAGAGTATTGCCAGTTGAGAAATTAACTCTGGCTTTGGTATACTCAGCACGAAGATAACGAATGTATTTCCACGGTCACTACATTTACACTGGTTTTCCAATTAAGAATGTTCTTAACAAGCCTGAATCATTAGGAAGGCTGACAAAATGGGCCTTGGAACTAGGCCAATTTGAGATCCAATTCAACCAAGAATAGCGATCATAGCTCAAGCATTAGCGGACTTCATTGCAAAAATGACTAGCGACGAAGCACAAAAAGCGAGCATGTATCAGACCCTAAGAATCGACAAGGGAAAATTAAAGTGGGAAAAGTGGCATGGATATTGTTCGTTGATGGCGCCTCCAGCAGAGAAGGTTGTGGGGCAGCATTAATGTTTTTAAACCCAGACGAAGGTGAACACAGATACTCACTGTGCTTCGAGTTACCTCTCACTAAAAACAAAGCAGAATATGAGGCCCTGATTTGTGGGCTAGATCTTACCATCAAAATGAAGGTTCGAAGTGTTCGAGTGTCTAGTGATTCGCTAATTGTTGTCCAGCAAGTGCACGGAGACTATGCGGTGCAAGAAGACCAATTCATGAAATATTTAAGGAAAGTCCAATAACTCATAGCCCAGCTCGAGTTCTTCGACATACATCGCGTACCACAAAGAAAAAATACAAAGGCGGATGCACTAAGCAAGCTAGCAACAACATGATTTGATTCTCTTGGTGAACATGGAGACCTAGTACAAGAAGGGTTTCTATCTCCTTGGATAAAATGCGTAGAGCCAGCACAGGCAACGGAAATTTTAAAAGAAGTTCACGAAGGGCAGTGCAAAACACATCAGGGAGATAGATAGTAAAAAAGATCATCCGAGCTGGATACTACTGGCCGACCATGTTCAATGACGCACACAACTTCGTACCCAAATGCAGGAGTTGCCAAATCAACGCTTCACTGCCACAAGCAGCTTTGAGAGGAGTATATGGGGAGCCTAGCCATATGATAAGTGGGGGATTGACTTGGTTGGACCATTCCCAAAGGGCGAGAGCAACGCCAAATTTCTAATCGTTGCAATCGACTACTTTACCAAGTGGGTGGAAGTGAAACCATTAGGATGATTTACAATTGAGATAACTAGGAAATTTGTGTGGCAGAACATAGTATTTCACTTCGGGGTGCCACATGCCATTGTTACGGACAATGGTACGCAGTTCACAAGTGGGGCATTCACTGGTTGGTGTTCAAAGCTCAGGATCCTTCAAAAGTTTACATTTGTAGCGCACCATCAAGCCAATGGGAAAGTGGAGGTAACAAATAGAACTATCATCTAAGGAATCCAGAAGTGATTGGAAGGAAAGCAAACGTGATGGGTAGATGATTGCCAAACACCCTATGGTCATACAAAACAACTGTTCGAGAGCCAACAGGAAACACACCATATAGTCTGGTTTACGGCCATGAAGCAGTTATACCAATGGAAATAGGTAATTCAAGTCTTCGAGTATGCGATTACATGGAGAATGACAATCCGGATATGATGAAATTGGATCTAGAGGAGCAAAAAGTGATGGAAGCAAAATTTTGAAGATGAGCTCGATAGAATATAGAGCTGGTTGTTTATTTTGTTTGTTTGCTTTTAAATAGCAAGTTTTGATCAGCGTTTTTGCTTGTAAAAGGTTAGGATTGATGGCCTAAAACTGTTTTGGTGTGCTTTGATAAATATAATATACATATATATATATATATATATATTTATATAACTTTCATAAAAAAAATGTATCAATGAGTAACTTATTGGTAAAACCAAGGTTGGTTGAAAGTATCTTAAGGTCGAAAGGGCCCCATCCTACAACTTTAATTATCAAAGGCCAGGGTTTGGCTTGGGATCTTCTAACTTTGGCGGAGGAAGAGGCACAGTATAGCCGTGGTCCTACCCAGACGTAGTCAAATCTGACTTTTCGTCCTAATGAACGAAAAATGGCTGCCTCAAATCAACTGTAATCCATCTGAAATCCACGTAAGTCTAGTTCAGAGAATCAAGAGTATATTCTGGAAGAGACTGATTGCTAGTTGGGAATGATTGAAGACCGGGCTTCGTTTGTATCATTTTCCAACCACATTCTTGATGGAAAAACATTTGTAATTAAGAAGTACGAAGCAAGGACATCTTAACGTAGATGATGAATATTGGCAATATCTTGAACCAAACATAAAAAGAATTTTTATGCGAGTCTGCAAAAGGATGATGCATTTGTGAAAAACCGGTTAATCGAAGGACTAAGAGAGAATCTCCAAATATATGGTAGGCTTCAACATAATGTGTCAATTAGGGATTTATTGGTGAAAGCAAGTTTTGTTGAAAATATCTTAAGGATGAAAAAGAATCCATCCTACAACTTTAACAATAAAAGGCCATGGTTTGATTCGGAATCTTCTAACTTTGGCCGAGGAAGACGGAAATTTATGGGCTGCTATGGTGCTTCCCATACATATTAAAATCCTACTTTTAGTCCTAACGAACGAAGAATGGCTACCTTAAATCAACCACAATCCATCTGAAATCCAATTAGGTCTAGTTCGAAGAATCAAGAGCATAAGCTAGAAAAGACTTGTTTCAACTTTGATAAGATTGAAAGCTGGGCTTAATTTGTATCATGTTCCAACCACGTACTGATGGAAAAACACTTGAACTTAAGCAATATGAAGCAAGGAATTTGTACCATGGATAAATATTGGCAATATCTCGAACTAACCAAAATGATGACGTTGAATCAGGGTATTTAAACCCCAAACTAAACATTCAGAATCCATTCAACTACCCCAATCGACATCTCATGAAATTCTCCTTACATTCTTGCAACCGCCGTGAACCACCCCGGTTGCCCAAATATTGCAAACCCTCAACCACATCCCCTCTCTTCTTCAATTGCTATGATTTTTGGTGTCAGAAACGAAGAAGAAAGGCAGGGGTTAGAGGTCCCCACTCAATCCAAAATGGTTAGGTTTTCTTCCCATATTTTGTTTTAAATCCTTGCTTGTGATGTTTTAGTTGTTAGGATTGTAGTTAATCGAAATGGGGTCTTTTTCCTAAACATGTGAATTTCCCATGGTTGTGTTGTGTTGCAATGTTTTTCTTTCCAATATATGTTTTCAATTTGGGTTTCTTTGACAAGATTTGGTATTGTCCTTTGGGTCTGTCTTCAATAACATTTGCAGATCCGTCAGTAGGACCAAATTATATGCGATCTTGCACATATAGGCATAGGAGATTCGAACCATATGTGCAGGATTGAAACATATGATCGGTCCTTGCAATAGGTTTCCGACATGTCTGTGATGTCACATATTATGGACATTACATTGTTGCAATTGGTAAGTGAAACACGTTACAAAGAACAATGCAATGTTGCATACCCTACTATTCAATGATGTGTAATCTGTTATTTTTAAATAATATTGATTTTTGATCGTATAGCATAAATGGCACCCAAAAAGCCAAAGACCAGCCCATGCCCCACAACGTTTTGCACGGTAGCACCATCAGAAGACGAGAAGCTTAGCTTCAGCCCGAGGCCCAGCTAGGATCTGCACGGGCCGCGCCGCTCAGACGACCGAATGACCCTTCTAGTCGGTGCCCCATGGGGATGTGCATGGCCGCGCTGCTCAGAAGGGTAGGAAACCCCTTCCGGTCGATGGCCCGTGCGCTATTGCAATGGGTTTGCCCAGTGGATCTGAGGAGGTTTGTGAAGAAAGTCTTAAGATTGAGCATGTTGTGGGTCGCTCCATGGCTGCGAGAGATGAAGATTTGTTAAGCAAGGAGGGTAGGGACTGTTCATTGGTTACCAAGAAGATTTGGAAGATGTTGTGCAAATTGAATGATAAACACTTCCAAACCCTTGGGAGTTGTTTGGACAAGGAAGGAAAGTTGAAGACAAGGATGGTGTATGATGAAATGAAGGGAGGAAGCAAAAAGGATTTTTATGCAAAGGTAATTTGGCAAAAAAATATTTTACCTAAGCATAACATTTTCCTGCTATTGAAGGGAGGGCTGCCCACGGTTGATAGATTGCAAAGATTTGGGATTTTGAAGACACAAAAAAGTTGTAGTTTATGTGATGAGGCGGATGAGACAGCAACACATTCGTTTTCGGGTTGTACACCACTAAGGGGTTGATGAAAATCTTGAAGTTGAGGGATTTGAGCAACATGAGGCAAGTAAAAAGATGTTTGTTGTAAATTTTCTTGTCGCCATTTACTTAGCCTTTTTACCTCTCTAAAGTACTAGGGGTGATTTTCACATAGTATGGGTGTTCTTCCCTTTTTCTTATTTCAGACCTGGTAATTCTCTTTTGAATTTGCACATCATGAGGAGATCTAACACTAAGAATAAAGGGAAAACACAGCAATCAAAGGAGAGAAAAACATTTTTGAAGGAGGAGGTTATCAGCTTGGCTTTGTTGAAGGCTGAGGGCAAGGGAAAAAACAAAATAGGGCTGAAGAGTGTTGTTGACTAGTCACTTTCAAGCCCTAAAAAAGCTAAAAGCCAAGGAGTGGAAGAAAAAGAAGTTTTTGAAGAAGCAAAAATGTGGGTTCAAATTCGAATTTCAGCTCTAAAGAAGGGAGAAAAACTGTTTGGAGTGAAGAAGTGGAGGAGGAGAGCAAGAAGGAGGTCAGATCTTGGAGTTCTGTACTCAAAGCTAGCTTGGCGGAGGTTCAATATTCCAACCCGTGGAGATAGATGGGTTGTTTATGGGTGAAATCACCATGGAGGAGGTGGAAAAAAGCTCAAAGCAATGGGAGACTACTAATTATGTGCAAGGTTTTGGGCAGCAACCCACCATTCAAAGTCATAGAGGGGTTCTTTTTTCGGATTTGGGAAATAAGAATCAACAAGGTATGGCTTCTAAATTCAGGAGTTTTTATGGTTAAATTTCAAAGTAAGGAGCATAAAGGGGCTATTTTGGAGAAAGGAGTGGTGTTCTTTGATGGGAAACCCATTTTATTGAAAGTTTGGAATGAAGAAGGTGTGATGGAAGAACCTAATATTGTCCCGGTTTGGATTCAGCTCCCCGGATCACCATTGAAGTATTTGCAACCAAATCATAAGCAAGATAGTAAGTCCACTTGGGAAGCCTTTGAATCTTGATAGAGCAACACAAAAGAAGGAGGGGCTGGATTTTGCAAGGGTGCAAGTTGAGGTGATGATAAGTGATGCCCTTCCGGACAAGTTGATTTACCTTGATGAAAACAAGGTGATTGTTAGCCAGGAAATCTATTTTGAGTGGGAAGCCAACTAAATGTGGAAAATGTGGGATGATTGGGCATAATGAGGAGGTGTGTAGAAAGAAAAATGAAGCTGAAAAAAATCAAATAAATAGGTGGATTTATGTGCCAATTGGGAGGATTGTGAAAGAAGATGAGAAGCAAGATGGAGTGAAAAATGTTAAGGGCCAACAAAGGGAAGTCAAAGAGCTGCTAGGGGAGGAGATTGAGTTCAAAATGGTTGAGAAAGGAATAAGGGTAGTAAGGAAGAAAGAAGAAGATCCGAGGAGTTCAAGGAGTGAAGGTAATGGGTATACTCTCTTATCCGACCCTCCTTATGAATAGTAGATTTGCTTGTTGGAATGTAAGGGGTTTGAATAAATGTGATAACATAGGAGGGTGAAAAAGTTTTATATGCTTAATCATATAGGTTGTTTGGGGCTGTTGGAAACTAAAGTAAAAGAAGAAAACCAAAAAAAAAAGTGTGGGGGATAATAGGGCTTGGTTGGGAGTTGATAACAAATGGGAATGTTGTAGGGGGGAGAATTTGTCTAGGTTGGAGGACTGATTTTTATGATATGAAGGTGTTGAATGTTGGGGATCAATGGATGGATTTTGATGGGTGGATTAGGAGCATTAACTTTAAATTATTCTTGACAGTAGTGTATGGCCATAACACCATTGAAATGAGAAAACCAACGTGGGAGTTCTTAAAGGGGCAAGGGAGTAGAGATGATAAACCATGGCTGATCATAGGAGATTTTAACTCTCCTTTGGATTTTGGGGATAGAGAAGGTGGGAACGAAGTTGAAGAAAAGGAAGTTTTGGATTTCCAAGACGTGATGGAGGCTAGTTTGTTGGTTGAAATTAAAACTATTGGCCAAATGTTTACTTGGAGCAATAGAAGGGAAGTGGGGGAGTTGATGCAAAGAAAAATTGATAGGGGCATTGTAAACCAAGAGTGGGTAAGGAGGCTTGGCCAACCCTTTTGTGAGGTAAAATCGGACACACTCTCGGACCACCATCCAATCATTTTGAGTTTGCATAAGGATGACAAGAAGAAGAAGAGGAGCTTCAAATATTTCAATATGTGGGAGGCCTCACCACATTCCAAGGCCCAGGGAGAGATGGTTATACAAGCCAATTTTTTAGGAGCAATTGGGAGATAATTGGAGGAAGTATGGTGGAGGCCGTACAAAGTTTTTTCAAGGGGGAAGAAATTCCAAACTCTTTGAATCAAGCTGTGATATCCTTGATCCCAAAGGTGAGTTAAAATCAATTTCCAAGTGATTATAGGCCTATTGCTTGTTGCTCCGTACTTTATAAAGTGATAACCAAAGTAATTTGTGCAAGACTTTGTGAGGTGCTGCCTTGTTTGATTAGTGAGAATCAAAGTGCTTTTGTGAAAGGTAGGCACATATCACACAACATTCTTTTAACACAAGAATTGTTGCATAAGTACAATGTTGGTGGCATGAAGAGAAGTTGTGTTGTTAAAGTGGATATTAGCAAAGCCTTTGATTGTATAAGCTGGAAATTTCTTGTTAAATTTCTTGAGGTTTTAAAGTTCCCCGGATTGATGATAGATTGGATCAAGAGAAGTACAATGAAGTCATCCTTTTGCTTGGTTTTGAATGAGAGGTATTCGGAAGGATTCATGGGTAGAAGAGGAGTTGAACAAGGGATCCTCTATCCTCCTTGTTGTTTGTTTTGAGCATGGAGTACCTTACAAGAATGATGGCAAAGGAGTACAAGGAGCAGCACATAGAATTCCACCAAAGATGCAAAAAGGTTGGTGTGCATACTTTGTTGTTTGCTGATGATTTGCTTATCTTTTGTGGAGCAAACCAAAAATCCATGGAGGGCGTGAAAGGATGGTTGAAGAGGTTTATGGAGGTCTCGGGTCTTGCAATAAGTGAGCAAAAATCTAGAATTTATTTTTCGAGAATGGATGAAGAGGAGAAATACTTGTTGGCTGGAGTGTTAAATGTAACAAGAGGGGATTTTCCTATGCAATATTTGGAGTTTCCTTTGTCTAATGTGAAGTGGAGGAAGCAAGATTGTGAGCAATTGGTGGTTAAAATTAGAAGAAATTGCATAGTTGGAATTCAAGTGTTCTTTCTTATGCAGGGAAGGTGCAATTGATCAATTCAGTTTTACTAAGTATAGTTGGATTTTGGGCTAGTATACTAAGTATACCTGAGGGTGTTCATGAGGAGATTGTGAAAATTTTTAGATGTTTTTTTGTGGGGAAGAGAAGAAGGAAAAGGAGTTATACAATTTGTAGAAGCCAAAAATTGGGAGGATTGGGGATTAGATCCTTCCATTTGGAACAAGGCAGCATTATGTAAGCAATTGTGGGATTTAAACTCAAAGAAATATATTCTTTGGGTAAGGTGGATTCAAGCATATTACATAAAGGGTGGAAGTCTACAAGGAAGCAAAGGAGGGGTAAGTTCTAGTTTGCATTGGAAGATGTTATGCAAATTGAAAGATAAACACTTCCAAACCCTTGGGAGTTGTTTGGAAAAGGAAGACAAGTGGAAGACAAGGATGGTGTATGATGAAATGAAGGGAGGAAGCAAAAGGGACTTTTATGCAAAGGTAATTTGGGACAAAAACATTTTACCTAAGCATAGAATTTTCCTATGGATGCTATTGAAGGGATGGCTACCCACAGTTGATAGATTCCAAAGATTTGGGATTTTGAAGATACAACAAAGTTGTAGATTATGTGATGAGGTGGATGAGACAGCAACCCCATTTGTTTTCGGGCTGTACATACACTAAGGGGTTGATGAAAACTTGAAGTTCAGGGATATGAGCAACATGAGGCAAGTAAAATGATGTTTGTTGATGATGGTAAGAAGAAGGCTAGACTTGATGTTGATGAAGGTTACTATTGCCTTATATAGAATATGGAATGAAAGGAACAAGAGGATCTTTTGCCAAGAAGATTTGAAGATGGAGACCTTGGCTGCCCAAGTTGAAGCCGAATGCAAATGCCTAGCAACAAGAGATGGAAAGAAAATTTTGAATATGAGCTAGATAGAATATAGAGCTGGTTGTTTGTTTGATAAAGAGATGAAAATTTTACGAGTTCGGAAACCCTTTTTCCCTTTAAAAAAAGAGAAAATGGTGAGATTTAAAACCCTCAAATGAAAATCCGAACATTAATTCTCCAAAACCCAACATTTGCAAATTTCACAATCCAAAACCCACAACCCCACAAAATTTTATTGACAATGAGTCGTAAGAGCGTTGCTGCAAGGTCAAAGGCAAGTGATTGGAGCCATCGTCCATTCACGCAAATTGGTGCTTCCACAAAATTCTTCAGTGATACCTCCAAGGAAAGGTATGTCGAAGAGAAAAGTTATCAATTCAAAGGCTATATTAGCGACGGGCGTTGAAACCTTAGGACTAGGCTATTTGCTTGAACATTTCAAAACCGGTTTATGTTGATAAAGTGATTCAATTTTATGAAAAATTTGGGTCAAAATAACAACAATAGGTGTTCTTCCTTTTTTCTTACTTCAGGTCTGGTAAATTCTCTTTTGAATTTTCCATCTTCACACCATGGGGAGATCTAACACTAAGAAGATTAAAGGGAAAACACAACAATCAAAGGAGAGAAAAATTTTTTTGAAGGAGGAGGTGAGCAGCTTGGGTTTGTTGAAGGATGAGGGCTAAGGAAAAAAACAAAATAGGGACAAAGAGTGTTCTTGACCAGTCACTTTCAAGCCCTAAAGAAGCTATAATCCGAGGAGTGGAAGAAAAAGAAGTTTTTGAAGAAGCAAAAAATGTGGGTTCAAATTTGAATTTCAGCTCTAAAGAAGGGAGAAAAATTGTTTGGAGTGAAGAAGTGGAGGAGAGCAAGAAGGAGCTCAGATCTTGGAGTTCTATACTCAAATGTAGCTCGGAAGAAAGCTCAAAGCAATGGGAGACTACCATTATGTGCAAGGTTTTGGGTAGCAACCCACCATTCAAAGTCATGGAGGGATTCTTTTTTCGTATTTGGGGAAGAAGAATCAACAAGGTATGGCTTTTAAATTCACGAGTTTTATGGTTAAATTTCAAAATAAGGAGCATAAAGGGGTTGTTCTTTGATGTTCTTTGATGGGGAACCCGTTTTATTGAAAGATTGTGGAATGAAGGTGTGATGGAAGAACCTAATGTTGTCCCGCTTTGGATTCAGCTCCCCGGATTGCCATTGAAGTTTTAGCAACCAAAACTCATAAGCAAGATAGTAAAGTCCACTTGGGAAGACTTTGAATCTTGATAGAGCAACACAAGAGAAGGAGAAGTTGGATTTTACAAGGGTGTAAGTTAAGGTGATGATAAGTGATACCCTTCGGACAAGTTGATTTACCTTAACGAAAACAAGGTGATTGTTAGCCAGCAAATCTGTTTTGAATGGAAGCCAGCTAAATGTGGAAAATGTGGGATGATTGGGCACCATGAGGAGGTGTGTAGGAACAAAATTGAAGTTAAAAAAAGTCAAATGAATAGTAGAATTTATGTGCCAATTAGGAGGATTGTGAAAGAAGATGAGAAGCAAGATGGAGTGAAAGATGTTAAAGGGCGGCAAAGGGAAGCTAAAAAGCAGCAATGGGACGTTAAAGGGCTGCTAGGGGAGGAGATTGAGTTTGAAATGGTAGAGAAAGGAATAAGGGCAGCGAGGAAGAAAGAAATAGATCTGAGGAGTTCAAGGAGTGAAGGTAATGGGTATACTCTCTTATCCGACCCTCCTTATGAATAGTAGTATATTTGCTTGTTGGAATGTAAGGGGTTTGAATAAATGTGATAAACATAGGAGGATGAAAAACTTTCGTAAGCTTAATCATATAGGTTGTTTGGGGCTGTTGGAAACTAAAGTAAAAATAAGAAAACCAAAAAAAAAGTGTGGGGGGAGAATAGGGCTTGGTTGGGAGTTGATAACAAATGAAAACGTTGTAGGGGAAGAAATTTGGCTAGGTTGGAGGGCTGATTTCTATGATATGATTTTGATGGATTGATTAGGAGCAATAACTTTGAATTCTTCTTGACGGTGGTGTATGGACATAACACCATTGAAAAGAGGGAACCAATGTGGGAGTTCCTAAAGGGGCAAGGGAGTAGAGATGATAAACCATGGCTGATCATAGGAGATTTTAACTCTCCTTTGGATTTTGGGGGTAGAGAAGGTGGGAACGAAGTTGAAAAAAATTAAGTCTTGGATCCAAGACGTGATTGAGGCTAGTTTGTTGGTTGACATTAAAACTATTAGCCAAATGTTTACTTAAAACAATAGAAGGGAAGTGGGGGAGTTGATACAAAGAAAAATTGATGCCTTGTAAACACCAAGAGTGGGTAAGGAGGCTTGGCCAAGCCTTTTGTGAGGTAAAACCGGACATACTCTCGAACCACCATCCTATCATTTTGATTTGGAGGAGCTTCAAATATTTCAATATGTGGGAGGCCTCACCACATTTCAAGGCAATCCAAGCGGTTTGGAGGAAGGTGAGCACAGTGAAGGATTTTGGAAAACTTCTTGAAGACATGGAAAAGCCTTTGAATAGGCTTAATAGAAGGGAGTTCTCTAAGATTGGGAGAAAGGGTGGAGAAGTCTAAGAAGGAATAACTTTTGGCGCAAGAGAGGTTGAATGAAGAACCAAGGGATGAAAGGAGGCAAAGGGTAGAGTTTGATGCAAGGAAAGTGCTTGAAGAATTGGAGGAGGCTGAATACAAGTTCTTGCAACAAAGAGCTAAAGTGTAATGGCTTCATGAGAGGGATAGGCCTACAAAGTTGTTTTATGCAAGGAGAACAAGACAATACAGGAACCAAATTTTGAACATAAAGGAGGGAAGTAGATTACTATCCAATGTAGAGCAGATTGAAGAACATTATGAAAGCCATTTTGAAGTCTATTAGGAAACTAAAAGACTTGGAGAAAAACTTGGCAATTTTTGGTGGAGTGCTAAGCGTACAACAACAAGCATCCTTAATCCAACCGATTGGTGAAAAGAGGTGAAGAAAGCACTTTGGGGGATTCATCCTAACAAAAGCCCGTGAAGAGATGGGGTCATACAAGCCAATTTTTTAGGAGCAATTGGGAGATAATTGGAGGAAGTACGGTGAAGGCCGTACAAAGTTTTTTCAAGGGGGGAAACTCCTTGAATCAAGTCGTGATATCCTCCTTGATCGAAAAGGTGAGTCAGCCTCAATTTGCAAGTGATTGTAGACCTATTGCTTGTTGTTCCGTACTTTATAACGTAATAACCAAAGTAATTTTTGTGCAAGACTTGGTGAGGTGCTTCCTTGTTTGATTAGTGAGAATCAAAGTGCTTTTGTGAAAGGTAGGCACATATCACACAACATTCTTTTAACACAATAATTGTTGCATAAGTACAATGTTGATTGCATGAAGAGAAGTTGTGTTGTTAAAGTGGAATTAGCAAAGCCTTTGATTGTATAAGATGGAAATTTCATGTTAAATGGCTTGAGGTTTTGAAGTTCCCCAGGTTGATGATAGATTGGATCAAGAGAAGTACAATGAAGTTATCATTTTGCTTGGTTTTGAATGGGAGGTATTATGTAGGATTCATGGGTAGAAGAGGATTTAAACAAGGGGATCCTCTATCCCCCTTGTTGTTTGTTTGAGCATGGAGTACCTTACAAGAATGATGGCAAAGGAGTACAAGGAGCACATAGAGTTCCACCAAAGATGCAAAAATGTTTGTGTGCATACTTTGTTGTTTGCTGATGATTTGCTTATCTTTTGTGGAGCAAACCAAAAATCCATGTGTGTGAAAGGATGCTTGAAGAGGTTATGGAGGTCTCATAGGTCTTGCAATAAGTGAGTAAAAATCTAGAATTTATTTTTCTAGAATGGATGAAGAGAAGAAAGACTTGTTGGCTGGAGTGTTAAATGAAGTAACAAGAAGGGATTTTCCTATGCAGTATTTGGGGATGCCTTTGTCTAATGTGAAGTGGAGGAAGCAAGATTGTGAGCAATTGGTGGATAAAATTAGAAGAAAATTGCATAGTTGGAATTCAAGTGTTCCTTCTTATACAGGGAAGGTGCAATTGATCAATTCGGCTTTTAGGCTTTTAGGCTAGTATACTAATTATACCTGAGGGTGTTCGTGAGGAGATTTGTTAAAATTTGTAGACATTTGTTGTGGGGAAGAGAAGAAGGGAAAAGGGGTTATACTCCTATCTCTTGGGACACAATTTGTAGAAGCAATCGAGGGATTTAAACTCAAAGAAAGAAATTCTTTGGGTTAAGTGGATTCAAGCATGTTACATAAAGGGTGGAAGTCTACAAGGAAGCAGCAACTGAGGGGTAAGTTCTAGTTGGCATTGGAAGATGATGTTATACAAATTGAAATATAAACACTTCCAAACACTTGGGAGTTGTTTTGGATAAGGAAGACAAGTTGAAGACAAGGTTGGTGTGTATGATGAAATGAAGGGAGAAATTATGGCCCGATGACCCCAATGGTCCCTTCGATATTTATCACACACATGTTTAGCCAGGCGTGAGTGATGCTACTCTTTTTTATGGCTAGGAAATATTTTAAGAGGGTGGGAACCGAGGCCGTTAGGGCGGAGATTTTTATATTGGTGTGTTAACCATTGATGAGCAGCTCGTGTATGAGAGTGGTTATGCCTTAATGTTTTCCCCACGGATGGTCATACTTCCGAGCCTACTATTGCTAACCTCATGTTTTCTTACTATGTTATGGAGAGTAGAAAGGTAAACCCAGGCTTCACCGTCATCTCATTCATGTTGAAGGATGCGCAGACCAAGAAGAAAGATCTTCCCTATGGTGGTTTAATAACCACTATGCTAAAGAAGGAAGACATCATTCCCCAAGATAAGCCTCTTCGTCAGGAGTACTACGACAAGAGTTGGTTCTAAAACAAAAACCTCCATCAAGACTTTGACAGCAAGTGGTCATTCCGTTCAGTACCCGGTCAAAAGGCTAAAATTACCAAGAGGGCTCCGCGAAGCGGTAGCAGAGGAAGAAGAGGCATCAAGCCTCTTGTAAGTGATAAATAGTTTAATTATGTACAATTTTGAGCATAGAATTTTAATATCTATCTCATTTTGATCAATTTTAATATCCATCTTATTACAGGTTCGGTAGCGGTTGGAAGGCTAGATTGAGTAAGTACTTTGATTGTATGCGTGCGGACTTGATCGAGATGCATGATATGTTGACTCGCGCTCATTCCCAGCATCTCGCGTTCTTGGAAGCTCAAGGCCTCCAATTGGAATTGAGCGAAGATGACGAGCTGCCTAACTTCGAGCCAGTCTTCTTGGAGAGTAAAGATGATGATGGTGACGATGGTGATCATGGCGGTGAAGACGAGGGGGAGAACTTGAAGAGATTACTACTTATGTATGGATTGGATATGTATGGATTTTGGATTTTATTACTACTTATACTTTGGTAGTTGCATTGAGAACAAGAAGACATTATTTTGTTTCAATCTATGAATTTTAATGGCCATTTTAAACTTTGTATGGAATCTCGTTAATCAATGCATTAATTTTTGCGCTATAGAGTTTTAGTTGCATTTTGTTGAATTTTATTGAAATTTATTTAGTGCAATATTAAAACATGAGCTTTTTTTGGTGAATTTGGTTTCAACTTTGAAGCCGACCTAAAGACCGGACGTAATGCCGAGTTCGGAAACTCGTCTTTCCTTTGCGTTTATAGTATAGAAGAATTCCTAAGCTTATGAATGGAAGCTAAAATTTTAGTTCATGGAAACGTCTTAGCAAGCATATGAGCGACACCTCGCCTCAAGATCTCGATATCAAATCGACCGATTGACTTCAACTACCGACATTGAAGAGGCAAAGAATAAAATTTGAAGACTACATTATGTTCATGTGTTTTTTATGAAAGTTTTGTATATAGATCAAATCAAACTAAATGAGTTTTTAGGCCATCACTCCTAGCCTTTTACAAGCAAAACCCCCTATCAAAACTTGCTATTTAAAATCAAACAAACAAAACAAACAGCCAGCTCTATGTTCTATCTAGCTCATCTTCAAAATTTTCGTTCCATCTCTTGTTGCTCCTTCATTTGCATTTGGCTTCAACTTGGGCAACCAATGTCTCCATCTTCAAATCTTCTTGGCTAAAAATCCTTTTGTTCCTTTCATTCCATATCTCTACAAGGCACTAGTAAGCTTCATCAACTTCAAGTCTTGCCTTCTTCTTACCATCATCAACAAACATTTTTTTACTTGCCTCATGTTGCTTATATCCCTCAACTTCAAGATTTTCATCAACCCCTTAGTGTATGTACAACCCAAAAACAAATGGGTTGCTGTCTCATCCACCTCTTCACATAAACTACAACTTTGTTGTGTCTTCAAAATCCCAAATCTTTGCAATCTATCAACCGTGGGCAGCCCTCCCTTCAATAGAATCCATAAGAAAAATCTTAGGTAAAATATTTTTGTGCCAAATTACCTTTTCATAAAAGTCCATTTTGCTTCCTCCCTTCATTTCATCATACAGCATCTTTGTCTTCAACTTGTCTTCCTTGTCCAAAACAACTCCCAAGGGTTTGGAAGTGTTTATATTTCAATTTGTACAACATCATCTTCCAATGCCACCTAGAACTTACCCCTCAGTTGCTTCCTTGTAGACTTCCACCCTTTATGTGTAATATGCTTCAATCCACCTAACCCAAAGAATGTCTTTATTTGAGTTTAAATCCCACAATCTTACATGGTACTGCCCTGTTCCAAATGGAAGAATCTCTAATCCCCAATCCCCCAAATTTTTTGCTTCTACAAATGTGTTTCCCAGGAGATATAAGAATATAACCCCCTTTCCCTTCTTCTCTTCCCTACAAAAAAACATCTACAAATTTTCACAATCTACTCATGAGCACCCTCAGGTATACTTAGTACACTATCCCAAAAGTCAGCAATACTTAGTAAAACCGAATTGATCAATTGCACATTCCTACATAATAAGAAAGAACACTTGAATTCCAACTATGCAATGTTCTTCTAATTTTATCCACCTATTGCTCACAATATTGCTTCCTCCACTTCACATTAGACATAGGCAGCTCCAAATATTGTATAGGAAAAATCCCCTCTTGTTACATTTAACACTCCAGCCAACAAGTCTTTCTCCTCTTCATCCATCCCAGAAAAATAAATTCTAGATTTTGGCTCACTTATTGCAAGACCCGAGACCTCCATAAACCTCTTCAAGCATCCATTCACACCCTCCAAGGATTTTTGGTTTGTTCCACAAAAAATAAGCAAATCCTAAGCACAACCTTTTTGCATCTTTGGTGGAATTCTTTGTGCTACTCCTTGTACTCCTTTGCCATCATTCTTGTAAGGAGGTACTCCATGCTCAAAAAAAACAATAAGGGGTATAAAGGATCCCCTTGCTTAACTCCTCTTCTACCCATGAATCCTTTCATAATACCTCCCATTGTACTTCTCTTGATCCAATCTATCATCAACCTGGGGAACCTTAAAACCTCAAGCCATTTAACAAGAAATTTCTAGCTTATACAATCAAACGCTTTGCTAATATCCACTTTTACAAAACAACTCCTCTTCATGCCATCAACATTATACTTATGCAAAATTCTTGTGTTAAAAGAATGTTGTGTGATATGTGCCTACCTTTCACAAAATCACTTTGATTCTCACTAATCAAACAAGGCGGCACCTCACAAAGTCTTGCACAAATTACTTTGGTTATCACTTTATAAAGTACGGAGCAACAAGCAATAGGCCTATAATCACTTGAAAATTGAGGTTGAATCTCCTTTGGGATCAAGGATGTCACGGCTTGATTTAAGGAGTTTGGAATTTCTTCCCCCTTGAAAAAACTTTGTACAACATTCACCATGCTTCCTCCAATTATCTCCCAATTGCTCCTAAAAAATTGGCTTGTATAACCATCTCTCCTCGGGCTTTTGTTAGGATGAATCCTTAAAGTGCTGTCTTCACCTCCTTTTCACCAGCTGGTTGGATTAAGGATGCTTGTTCTTGTATTCTTAACACTCCACCAAAAATAGCCAAGTTTTCCTCCAAGTCTTTAGTTTCCCAATAGGCTCCCAAATGGCTTTCATAGTGTCTCTTCAATTATTCAATCCGGTCTACATTGAATAGTAATCTACTCCCCATCTTTATGTTCAAAATTTGGTTCTTGTATTGCCTTGTTCTCATAGAATCATAAAACAACTTTGTATGCCTATCCCCCTCATGAAGCCATTGCACTTTAGCCCTTTGTTGCAAGAACTTGTATTCTGCCTTCTCCTATTCTTCAAGCACTTTCCTTGCATCAAACTTCACCCTTTGCCTCCTTTCATCCCTTCATTCTTCATTTAAACTCTCTTGTGCCAAAAGACATTCCTTCTTAGCCTTCTCCACCCTTTCTCCTAGCTTAGAGAACTCCCTTCTATTAAGCCTATTCAAAGGCTTTTCCATGTCTTCAACAAGTTTTCAAAAATCCTTCATTTTGATCACCTTCCTCCAAACCACTTGGATTGTCCCCTTGAAATGTGGTGAGGCCTCCCACATATTGAAATATTTGAAGCTCCTCCTCTTCTTCTTGACCTTCTTATTATGCCAACTCAAAATGATAGGAATGTGGTCCGAGATTGTGTCCAGTTTTACCTCACAAAAGGCTTGGCCAAGCCTCCTTACCCACTCTTGGTTTACAATGCCCCTATCAATTTTGATTTGTATCAACTCCCCCACTTCCCTTCCACTGCACCAAGTAAACTTTTGGCCAATAGTTTTAAATTCAACAAACAAACTAACCTCCACCACGTCTTGGAAAACCAAGACTTGTTTTTCTTCAACTTCATTCCCACCTTCTCCATCCCTAAAATCCAAAGGAGATTTAAAATCTCCTATGATCAGCCATGGTTTATCATCTCTACTCCCTTTTTTTATGAAAATTTTGTATATAGATCAAATCAAACCAAAAGATTTTTTAGGCTATCACTCCTAGTCTTTTACAAGCAAAAACCCCTATCAAAACTTGCTATTTAAAATCAAACAAACAACCAGCTCTATATTCTATCTAGGCTCATATTCAAAATTTTCTTTCCATCTCTTATTGCTCCTCCATTTGCATTCAGCTTCAACTTGGGCAGCCAAGGTCTCCATCTTCAAATCTTCTTGGCAAAAGATCCTCTTGCTCCTTTCATTCCATATTCTATACAAGGCACTAGTAAGCTTCATCAACATCAAGTCTTGCCTTCTTCTTACCATCATCAACAAACATCTTTTTACTTGCCTCATGTTGCTCATATCCCTCAACTTCAAAATTTTCATCAACCCCCTAGTGTATGTACAACCCGAAAACAAATGGGTTGCTGTCTCATCCACCTCATCACATAAACTACAACTTTTTTGTGTGTTCAAAATCCCAAATTTTTGCAATCTATCAACCGTGGGCAGCCCTCCCTTCAATAGGATCCATAGGAAAATTCTATGCTTAGGTAAAATGTTTTGTCCCAAATTACCTTTGCATAAAAGTCCCTTTTGCTTCCTCCCTTCATTTCATCATACACCATCCTTGTCTTCAACTTGCCTTCCTTGTCCAAACAACTCCCAAGGGTTTGGAAGTGTTTATCTTTCAATTTGCACAACATCTTCCAATGCCAACTAGAACTTACCCCTCCTTTGCTTCCTACCCTTTATGTATATGCTTGAATCCACCTTACCCAAAGCATATATCTTTCTTTGAGTTTAAATCCCACAATTACTATACATAGTGCTGCCTTGTTCTAAATGGAAGGATCTCTAATCCCCAATCCTCCAAAATTTTTGCTTCTACAAATTGTGTCCCAAGAGATAGGAGTATAACCCCTTTTCCCTTCTTCTCTTCCCCACAAAAAACATCTACAAATTTTCACAATCTCCTCATGAACACCCTCAGGCATACTTAGTATACTAGCCCAAAATCCAGCCATACTTAGTAAAACCGAATTGATCAATTGCACCTTCCCTGCATAAGAAAGAACACTTGAATTCCAACTATGCAATTTTCTTCTAATTTTATCCACCAATTGCTCACAATCTTGCTTCCTCCACTTCACATTAGACAAAAGCAGCCCCAAATATTGCATAGGAAATCCCCTCTTGTTACATTTAACACTCCAGCCAACAAGTCTTTCTCCTCTTCATCCATTCTAGAAAAATAAATTCTAGATTTTTGCTCACTTATTGCAAGACCCGAGACCTCCATAAACCTCTTCAAGCAACCTTTTACACCCTCCATGGATTTTTGGTTTTCTCCACAAAAGATAAGCAAATCATCAGCAAACAACAAAGTATGCACACCAACATTTTTGCATCTTTGGCCAATTCTACGTGCTGCTCCTTGTACTCCTTTGCCATCATTCTTGTAAGGTACTCCATGCTCAAAACAAACAATTGTTTAACTCCTCTTCTACCCATGAATCCTTCAGAATACCTCCCATTCAAAACCAAGCAATATGAAGACTTCATTGTACTTCTCTTGATCCAATCTATCATCAACCCGGGGAACTTTAAAACCTCAAGCCATTTTTTTATGAAAGTTTTGTATATAGATCAAATCAAACCAAAAGATTTTTTAGGCTATCACTCCTAGCCTTTTACAAGCAAAAACCCCTATGAAAACTTGCTATTTAAAATCAAACAAACAACCAGCTCTATATTCTATCTAGGCTCATATTCAAAATTTTCTTTCCATCACTTGTTGCTCCTCCATTTGCATTCAGTTTCAACTTGGGCAGCCAAGGTCTCCATCTTCAAATCTTCTTAGCAAAAGATCTACTTGTCCCTTTCATTCCATATTCTATACAAGGCACTAGTAAGCTTCATCAACATCAAGTCTTGCCTTCTTCTTACCATCATCAACAAACATCTTTTTGCTTGCCTCATGTTGCTCATATCCCTCAACTTCAAAATTTTCATCAACCCCCTAGTGTATGTACAACCCGAAAACAAATGGGTTTCTGTCTCATCCACCTCATCACATAAACTACAACTTTGTTGTGTCTTCAAAATCCCAAATTTTTGCAATCTATCAACCGTGGGCAGCCCCCCTTCAATAGGATCCATGGGAAAATTCTATGCTTAGGTAAAATGTTTTGTCCCAAATTACCTTTGCATAAAAGTCCCTTTTGCTTCCTCCCTTCATTTCATCATACACCATCCTTGTCTTCAACTTGCCTTCCTTGTCCAAACAACTCCCAAGGGTTTGGAAGTGTTTATCTTTCAATTTGCACAACATCTTCCAATGCCAACTAGAACTTACCCCTCCTTTGCTTCCTACCCTTTATGTAATATGCTTGAATCCACCTAACCCAAAGCATATATCTTTCTTTGAGTTTAAATCCCACAATTGCTTACATAGTGATGCCTTTTTCCAAATGGAAGGATCTCTAATCCCCAATCCTCCAAAATTTTTGCTTCTACAAATTGTGTCCCAAGAGATAGGAGTATAACCCCTTTTCCCTTCTCTCTTCCCCACAAAAAACATCTACAAATTTTCACAATCTCCTCATGAACACCCTCAGGCATACTTAGTATACTAGCCCAAAATCCAGCCATACTTAGTAAAACCGAATTGATCAATTGCACCTTCCCTGCATAAGAAAGAACACTTGAATTCCAACTATGCAATTTTCTTCTAATTTTATCCTCCATTTTCTCACAATATTGCTTCCTCCACTTCACGTTAGACAAAGGCAGCCCCAAATATTGCATAGGAAAATCCCCTCTTGTTACATTTAACACTCCAGCCAACAAGTCTTTCTCCTCTTCATCCATTCTAGAAAATAAATTCTAGATTTTTGCTCACTTATTGCTAGACCCGAGACCTCCATAAACCTCTTCAAGCAACCTTTTACACCCTCCATGGATTTTTGGTTTGCTCCACAAAAGATAAGCAAATCATCAGCAAACAACAAAGTATGCACACCAACCTTTTTGCATCTTTGGTGGAATTCTATGTGCTGCTCCTTGTACTCCTTTGCCATCATTCTTGTAAGGTACTCCATGCTCAAAACAAACAAGGGGGATAGAGGATCCCCTTGTTTAACTCCTCTTCTACCCATGAATCCTTCAGAATACCTCCCATTCAAAACCAAGCAAAATGATGACTTCATTGTACTTCTTTTGATCCAATATATCATTAACCCGGGGAACTTTAAAACCTCAAGCCATTTAACAAGAAATTTCCAGCTTATACAATCAAAGGCTTTGCTAATATCCACTTTAACAACACAACTTCTCTTCATGCCATCAACATTGTACTTATGCAACAATTCTTGTGTTAAAAGGATGTTGTGTGATATGTGCCTACCTTTCACAAAAGCACTTTGATTCTCACTAATTAAACAAGGCAGCACCTCACAAAGTCTTGCACAAATTACTTTGGTTATCACTTTATAAAGTACGGAGCAACAAGTAATAGGCCTATAATCACATGCATATTGAGGTTGACTCACCTTTGGGATCAAGGATATCACGGCTTGATTCAAAGAGTTTGGAATTTCTTCCCCCTTGAAAAAACTTTGTACGGCCTCCACCATACTTCCTCCAATTATCTCCCAATTGCTCCTAAAAAATTGGCTTGTATAACCATCTCTCCCCGGGCTTTTGTTAGGATAAATCCCCCAAAGTGCTTTCTTCACCTCCTTTTCACCAATTGGTTGGATTAAGGATGCTTGTTGTTATATGCTTAGAACTCCACCAAAAATAGCCAAGTTTTCCTCCAAATCTTTAGTTTCCCAATAGACTCCCAAATGGCTTTCATAGTGTCTCTTCAAATGTTCCTGAATCTGGTCTACATTGGATAGTAATCTATTCCCCTCCTTTATGTTCAAAATTTGGTTCTTGTATTGCCTTGTTCTCATAGAAGCATAAAACAACTTTGTAAGCCTATCCCCCTCATGAAGCCATTGCACTTTAGCTCTTTGTTGCAAGAACTTGTATTCAGCCTCCTCCAATTCTTCAAGCACTTTCCTTGCATCAAATTCCACCCTTTGCCTCCTTTCATCCCTTGGTTCTTCATTCAACCTCTCTTGTGCCAAAAGCCATTCCTTCTTAGCCTTCTCCACCCTTTCTCCAATCTTAGAGAACTCCCTTCTATTAAGCCTATTCAAAGGATTTTCCATGTCTTCAAGAAGCTTTCCAAAATCCTTCATTGTGCTCACCTTCCTCCAAACAGCTTGGATTGTCCCCTTGAAATGTGGTGAGGCCTCCCACAATTTGAAATATTTGAAGCTCCTCTTCTTCTTCTTGTCTTCCTTATGCCAACTCAAAACGATAGGATGGTGGTCCGAGAGTGTGTCTGGTTTTACCTCACAAAAGGCTTGGCCAAGCCTCCTTACCCACTCTTGGTTTACAATGCCCCTATCAATTTTGCTTTGTATCAACTCCCCCACTTCCCTTCTATTGCTCCAAGTAAACATTTGGCCAATAGTTTTAATTTCAACCAACAAACTAGCCTCCATCACGTCTTGGAAATCCAAGCCTTCCTTTTCTTCAACATCATTTCCACCTTCTCTATCCCCAAAATCCAAGGGAGAGTTAAAATCTCCTATGATCAGCCATGGTTTATCATCTCTACTCCCTTGCCCCTTTAGGAACTCCCACATTGGTTTTCTCTTTTCAATGGTGTTATGGCCATACACCACCGTCAAGAAAAATTTCAAGTTATTGCTCCTAGTTAACCCATCAAAATCCACCATTGATCCCCAACATTCAACACCTTCATATCATAAAAATCAGCCCTCCAACCTAGCCAAATTCTCCCCCCTACAACATTCCCATTTGTTATCAACTCCCAGCCAATCCCTAATCTCCCCCACACTTTTTTTTGGTTTTCTTCTTTTACTTTAGTTTCCAACAGCCCCAAACAACCTATATGATAAGCATACAAAATTTTTTCACCCTCCTATGCTTATCACATTTATTCAAACCCCTAACATTCCAACAAGAAAATTTACTATTCATAAGGAGGGTCAGATAAGAGAGTATACCCATTACCTTCATTCCTTGAACTCCATGGATCTTCTTCTTTCTTCCTTGCTGCCCTTATTCCTTTCTCTACCATTTTGAACTCAATCTCCTCCCCTAGCAGCCCTTTAACTTCCCATTGCTGCTCTTTAACTTCCCATTGCTGCTCTTCAGCTTCCCTTTGCTGCCCCTTATTATCTTTCACTCCATCTTGCTTCTCATCTTCTTTCACAATCCTCCCAATTGGCACATAAATCCTTCTATTTGTTTGACTTTTTTTAGCTTCATTTTTCTTCCTACACACCTCCTCATTATGCCCAATCATCCCACATTTTCCACATTTAGTTGGCTTCCATTCAAAACAGATTTGTTGGCTAACAATCACCTTGTTTTCATTAAGGTAAATCAACTTGTCCGGAAGGGTATCACTTATCATCACCTCAACTTGCACCCTTAATCCAGCCTCTCCTTCTCTTGTGTTGCTCTATCAAGATTCAAAGGCTTCCCAAGTGGACTTACTATCTTACTTATGAGTTTTGGTTGCCAATACTTCAATGGCAATCCGGGGAGCTGAATCCAAACCGGGACAACATTAGGTTCTTCAATCACACCTTCTTCATTCCAATCTTTCAATAAAATGGGTTTCCCATCAAAGAACACCACTCATTTCTCCAAAACAACCCCTTTATGCTCCTTACTTTGAAATTTAACCATAAAAACTCCTGAATTTAGAAGCCATACCTTGTTGATTCTTCTTCCCCAAATCCAAAAAAAGAACCCCTCCACGACTTTGAATGGTGGGTTGCTGCCCAAAACCTTGCACATAATAGTAGTTTCCCATTGCTTTGAGCTTTCTTCCACCTCCTCCATGGTGATTTCACCCATAAACAGCCTATCTATCTCCACGGGTTGGTAATATTGGATCTCCGTCGAGCTAGATTTGAGTATAGAACTCCAAGATCTGACCTCCTTTTTGCTCTCCTCCTCCACTTCTTCACTCCAAACAATTTTTCTCCCTTCTTTAGAGCTGCTGAAATTCGAAATTGAACACTCATTTTTTGCTTCTTCAAAAACTTCTTTTTCTTCCACTCCTTGGCTTTTAGCTTCTTTAGGGCCTGAAAGTGACTTGTCAAGAACACTCTTCAGCCCTATTTTGTTTTTTCCCTTGCCCTCATCCTTCAACAAAGCCAAGCTGATCCTCCTTCAAAAATGTTTTTCTCTCCTTTGAAGTGTTTTCCCTTTATTCTTAGTGTTAGATCTCCTCATGGTGTGAGGATGGCAAATTCAAAAGAGAATTACCAGATCTGAAATAAGAAAAGGGGAAGAACACCCACACTATGTGAAAATCACCCCTAATCTCTACTCCCTTACTTAGGTACTCCCACATTGTTTTCCTCTTTTCAATGGTGTTATCGCCATAGACCATCGTCAAGAAGAATTCCAAGTTATTGCTCCTAATCAATCCATCAAAATCCATCCATTGATCCCAAACATTCAACACCTTCATATCATAGAAATCAGCTTCCAACCTAGCCAAATTCTTCCCCCTACAACATTCCCATTTGTTATCAACTCTCAACCAAGCCCTATTCTCCCCCACACTTTTTTTTTGGTTTTCTTCTTTTACTTTAGTTTCCAACAGCCCCAAACAATCTATATGATTAAGCATACAAAAAAATTTCACTCTCCTATGTTATCACATTATTTAAATCCCTTACATTCCAACAAGCAAATTTACTATTCATAAGGAGAGTATACCCATTACCTTCACTCCTTGAACTCCTTGGATCTTCTTCTTTGTTCCTTGCTGCCCTTATTCCTTCCTCTACCATTTTGAACTCAATCTCCTCCCCTTGTAGCTCTTTAACTTCTCATTGCTGCTCTTTAGCTCCCCTTAACATCTCTCACTCCATCTTGCTTCTCATCTTCTTTCACAATCCTCCCAATTGGCACATAACCCTCCTATTCATTTGACTTTTTTCAGCTTCATTTTTCTTCCTACACACGTCCCTATTATGCCCAATCATCCCACATTTTCCACATTTAGTTTGCTTCCATTCAAAACAGATTTGTTGGCTAACAATCACCTTGTTTTTATTAAGGTAAATCAACTTGTCCGGAAGGGTATCACTTGTCATCACCTCAACTTGCACCCTTGCAAAATCCAGCGTCTCTTTCTCTTGTGTTGCTCTATCAAGATTCAAAGGCTTCCCAAGTGGACTTACTATCTTGCTTATGAGTTTTGGTTGCCAAATACTTCAATGGCAATTTGGGGAGCTGAATCCAAATCGGGACAACATTAGGTTCTTCAATCACACCTTCTTCATTCCAATCTTCCAATAAAATGGGGTTCCCATCAAAGAATACCACTCCTTTCTCCGGAAAAGCCCCTTTATGCTCCTTACTTTGAAATTAAACCATGAACTCCTGAATTTAGAAGCCATACCTTGTTGATTCTTCTTCCCCAAATCCAAAAAATGAACCACTTCTCATGACTTTGAATGGTGGGTTGCTGCCCAAAATTTTGCACTTAATGTTAGTCTCCTATCGCTTTGAGCTTTCTTCCACCTGACCATGGTTATTTCACCCATAAATAGACCATCTATCTCCACAGGTTGGTAATATTGAATCTCCGCCAAGCTAGATTCAAGTCTCGATGTTGTCACACAAAATCCACTTAGAAAAGTCACAAGAACATAAAAGTCTCTCGTAGCTCTCATAAGAGAATTTTGAGGTAAAATGCAAGCTCAAGATAACCAAAGAGTGCAAAAGTGATTCCAAAATGTCCCAAATTATGCACATAAAATGGACACATCAAACCTCCCCACTTGATTCTTACTCGTCCTCGAGTAAGAAAAGTTTCAAGAATATAAAGAGAATCCACATATCCAAATCCGAAACTAGTATTCCCCCAATTCGATACCTCACAAAACTCCCAATATCACAAATTCCAAAATTAAGCTTAAATGAGAATTCACAAACAACCCCAATTCCTAAATCTACCCAACCATACCAACCTATCAATTCATTTATACCCATAAAAACATCTCCATGTCCAAAGTGATAATCCTAAAATCCAATGGCATCAAGTGAAGTCAAAACTATATCAAATTCTCAAGCAGATATTTCACTTAATATCAATATATCAACCCAATAATGAAGCATATCAAGAATCAAGAATTTCATACCTTACTTCGCTTTCCTTGCTAAGTTACCTAGTCCGAAGAAGTCCTATGATGTTAGGCTACCTTATCCATCCATATATCAACCGCAACCTTATGATTCCAACGCTGAGAAATGAGTGAAATTGTAGCATATTTCTTTTTCTTTTTCTCTCTTTCTCTCTTTTTGCCTAGGATCCCTTTTGGGTTTTCGTTCTAGCCACACATCATGTTTCTTTTGCTCACATCTCACCAACACATTTAGCCTCTCATTTTTGCCTGGGCCGTCCTTTCGGGTTTTTGACCTATACGGGCCCCCAATGTTGCCTAAATTACCCACTCGGGTTTTCTACATAGCAGGTTTTCTTTTTTACTTTTGTTCTTTTTCATTTTCTTTTTTTTCAATTTTTTTATTTTTCTGTGTTCTAATCAAAAGTAGCAAAAAGCTTTCCACATGTCAAAGCCACTAAAAACATCTGAATACATCAAAATAAAGCATCCAAAATGAAAAACATCCCCAATCATCCAAAAGAAAGCAACAAATGCCAAATCCCCTCCCTACACCTAAAACACTACATTGCCCTCAATGTAGACAAAACAGGGCAACACAATACAAATAAAAGTAGGGAAGTGCAAGAAAAATATGCTCACAATCACTGCTGTGAGGGGTAATCGCCATCTCCGGAATAGCATTGTTGATACTGGGCCATCCATTCCTCATTCCTGATGCGACTCCCTACGCCTTGCTACTCCAGGATCAGGGCCCGAGGGACCACCAAAGTACAACTGGATGCATGCACCCTGAATGAGAGGTGATCAATCTCCTCATCCATCTCCATGAAGCTCCGCGAGACGAATAGGGTGGTGTCTAAGATCATACCCAGCAGTCGGGAGTACAAATCTGGGGACAGATGTGGAAACTAGTTATGCCTTTGCCCTCATGCATCGGCTCAGTGAGAAAATGGAAGAGCGTCCTCTTCAGTTTGAACTGGCAGTGGAGGTAGGCTCTGAAGCTCCGGCTGAAAACTGGTCTGACACAAAATCTGGCCCTATTGCCGAGTTAATAAATTGTGTATCGAACTCAAGTTGGGTCTGCTAGGGCTGATGAAGCTTCATAAATGTGACACTCTTTGCCCCATATACCCAGTGGTTTATCCTCCCCAATGTGATGAGATATTATGATGAACCTCTACCCAAACACTAAAAACCATCTGAAACAGTGAGGCCTAGGGTGATCATACCTCCCATGGAAATCTCTCCCTTTTGCTTCTTAGCCACACTGATGGCCCTTGCCATCCACAACTCGGCTCACTTCCCGTAGCCAGTCCCCTCGCTCGTCAACTGCCACCAGTAATGGATGTTTGCATCAGGCACGTTCGTCGACTTTGCCTGACAAAATAATGTGCTAGCTAAGAACCTGTGTACAAATCTGAGAGCGAGATGGATGATGATGTTGTTCTTGTCTTGAAATCTCTCATCCTCTTCGTTACAGCATACCAAAACTACATATCCTCCTGAACATCCCACTCCGGGGCCTCGAATCTCGCCCTAATATCCATCGTGTCCCACCTAAAAGCGTCCTCAATCTGTGATACTGCCATCCCCCTAGAGACGTCATCTAGGTGGAAATGGATGTATCTCTCGCATGGCTCTCATCCCTAGTACTGTACATCCTCAATGTGGAGAGAAACTCCTGAGTATACCGCATGTAGGTGTGGCACTCTTGCCCATAACCCCTCAAATTCTCTCCTTTGGCGAGGAGGCAGTGGACCAGCTCCTTCAGCCCGAGAGCATCAATGCCATCTCATCTATGAAAATGGTCTCCTAAATCTTGCGAGTGGCTAAGATGTCCCACTTCTCCACATAGGCTCTAGTGATCTCAAGCCCATGAAACAATCCGGAGGAGATGTCGGGGTCAGCTCCGGAGCCAGTGGAGGAGAAGCGAATCACTCGCAGCTTGAGTGACTCTAGAGGTCTCTTGGGAGGCATGTCTATCAACACAGCAAATGACGTCAATTGCACAAGGACATAAGAGAAATCATGCAATCTTCACTAGAATTTATCACAAAAAAATACACAACACAGAGTGACAAACAACCAAGCATCTTTATAGAATTTAGAAATCACAGTTACAATGGTGTAGTCGACACACTATGATCAACAAAAAGTAACAATAAAGATGCGAGAATACTTGTGTGTGTGTGTGTGTATATATATCCATATATGTAATTTCCCAAGATATTGCATTTCTAGATAAATCGTGAATGCACTCATGTCATATTCCATAAAGTTAGATCATGCATTGCAACTCTTCCACACATTGAGATCATCACATAGCCAAACATCCCATACACACTTCTCTCTACGCACAATCATAGGTATGTATCAATATGTATCATCATGTTTAACCAATGTCAAAATTTAGAACAGTTCAAGACCTAGGCTAAATAAGCATGAGTAACGCCCATTATTTTCATACCCAAAACGATGCCATGAACATGCTATCAATCAATCCCAATCCATGTACCAATCACAAAAAAAATTACAAAATATCACAATTCAAGCACAAAAGAAATGAGGAATCGTACTAAATAGAAGTGTAGGACGATGAGAAGAACAAGTCCACAAAATTCCTAGTTTCAATCAAGGGAAATTTGAAAATTCCCAAAACCTAGGGTTTATGAAAATTTCAAAATTTTGGGCAGATTTGGGGGGTTTTGGATTAGAAAAGGGGTGGGGATTGTTGGGGGAATGATTTTCGGCTAAACGAAGAAGAGTTTTTGGGTGGATTGGTGGAGAAATGGTGGAACAATGGTGGAGAATGGCGGAGATGGGTGAAAGAATGGTGAGGAAGACGACGGGTTCTGAAGTTTTAAAAACCCTCTGGACAGGCGTCACGAAGCCATGGATGAGACTCGCGACCAAGAAGTCAAACATGTTCCAAAAGTCAACCCAGATGTCGCGATTCATGAAAATGGTATCGTAACTCGCACTTTTCTGTCACGACGCAAGACAATATTGTCATGACTTGCAAAATGTTGGACTGTAAGCTCAAAATTTCATAATTTCTTCTGATTTGGCCGGGACGTGCGACAAAAGTGTTGCGACTCTCTCGATATCCTGTCGCGACGCAAGACAATATTGTCGTGGATCGCGAAAAGTTGGACTGTGAGCTCAAAATTTTAGAAGTTTCTCTAAATTGGTCGCGATATGCTACAAAACTATCGCGACTCGCGAGGTTTTGTTGCAATGTGCAAAAATCCTTTCACGACTCGCGAATTTTAGGCCTGTAACTCACAATTTTTCAAAACATTCCTGATCTAGTCACAAATCACGATGCTTATGTCGCGACTCGCGACAAGCAG
Organism: Rubia yunnanensis; assembly: GCA_037428765.1. Lineage (NCBI taxonomy): Eukaryota > Viridiplantae > Streptophyta > Magnoliopsida > Gentianales > Rubiaceae > Rubia > Rubia yunnanensis. The sequence goes on from CM075066.1 coordinate 53,342,366, forward strand.
ACCTTCCCAATACTTAGAATTTTTTTAAAATTTACCAAAACGTCCAAGCTTTTCTCCCTTTCTTCATGCCTTCTTTCTCTGCACTCATCCAGTGCCATGCTCTTCAATTTGCTACAAAATCAGGAAAAACACACCCGTGAAAATAACAAGACAAAATAATGAAAATAACGACAAAACATAATTGAAACATCAACGGAAAGTCATGAATGACGATTCGGATGATCAAAACCAAGTTTGTTTAATGTCATCGGCACGGCTTACTCCCCCTAGTTGGAGTTATTCACAAAATGAGCCGATGAACTCAGTCTCCTTTCCTCGATCTTGGACAAAACATTTGGGATCCACATTATCCCTAAACAAGACTTGGCGCACAATGGCTAGGGTTTCCTCATGTTCATCCAACATGCTCAATAACTCCCCTCTTTGCTCCATAGTGATCTCAATTGAATGAGCAATCAGGGGTTTCTCTCCTTCTCCAAAACATGAGCATTTTAAGAACTTCCAGTGGTGGTTTGCACTCTAACCCACTTTTGTCGGCTTTCCCGTGGATACATGAGGGGTTTTGGAGGTTGCCTCCCTAAGAAAGTCTTCATCATCATTTCTTTCCTTCAAGTTAGTACTAACAACATTTGCAATAGAAACACAATTCACATCATCATCTAAGGCAACATTCAAGGAACTAACATCTTTGGGCTCAAACACATCTTCTTCCTCTTCATTATTAACAACATTATTAGCTTAGCAAGAATGGTATTTACTAGGATGAATGATATAGTTGTTAGTGTTAAATTATATTTTCCGCCCATTAAACTCCATGGTTAGGGTTCCTTATGCACATCGATTAGTCCTTGAAGTCTTTAAAATGGCCTACCTAAGAGAATAGGTTTAGCCCTGATTACCACCCTCCATTTTAAGAACATAAAAATTGGCGGGGATTGTTAAAGATCCCACCTTCACTAACACATCCTTCACTCCTTTTAAGTATGTACCAGAGTGATCAACTAGTTTGATAACAACCCCATTTTTGTGCAAAGTGCCTAGATCTAGACTCACATATAAAGAATATTGAATCACATTAATAGAAGCACCTAAATATAGCATGGCCTTGTTAACACATTTTCCTCCTATCACACAAGGTATTGTAAACATTCTAGGATCATCACATTTAGGAGGTAATTATTCATCATCAAACATGGCAGAGATATATTCACTCTTTCCACTATTTTTCTTACTCTTCAATTGTTGCTTCCTATTAACGGTACACAGTTTCTTAAGAAATTTAGTAAGAATTTGATTTATAGCATTCAAGAGTGGAATGTTAGCCTCGCATCTACGAAAGACTTCGTAGATGTCCTTGTTGTCCTCCTTTGTCCTCCTATCTTTCAATGCCTCCGAAAATGGTGGCGCTGGCACATAGATAGGGATCCCCGTTACTTTGCTTCTTTTATGAGGAGGGGATGAGGTCTCGAGGTTTGATCCCGACCTTGGCACAATGGTCTCCTCCTCAATTTCCTTTCCTTCGTTCACTTTCTCTTTGGCCAACTCCTCGACCTCCTCGCGATTTTCCTCTTTTCCAATCACCCGCTCAACAACAATCTTGCCTTGGGGCTCCTTCACTTCCTTTCAACTCCTCAATGAGATTGCACTCACATTTTTTTAGGGTTAAGTACTGGTTGGGAAGGAAAATTTCCCTTTTCCAATTCTTGTCTTCAACTTGCCTTCCTTGTCCAAACAACTCTCAAGGGTTTGGAACTGTTTATCTTTTAATTTGCACAACATCTTCCAATGCCAACTAGAACATACCCCTCCTTTGCTTCCTTGTAGACTTCCACCCTTTATGTAATATACTTGAATCCACCTTACCCAAAGAATATCTTTCTTTGAGTTTAAATCCCACAATTGCTTACATAGTGCTGCCTTGTTCCAAATGGAAGGATCTCTAATCCCCAATCCTCCAAAATTATTGCTTCTACAAATTGTGTCCCAAGAGATACGAGTATAACCCCTTTTCCCTTCTTCTCTTCCCCACAAAAAACATCTACAAATTTTCACAATCTTCTCATGAACACCCTCAGGTATACGTATACTAGCCCAAAATCCAGCAATACTTAGTAAAACCGAATTGATCAATTGCACCTTCCCTGTATAAGAAAGAACACTTGAATTCCAACTATGCAATTTTCTTCTAATTTTTCCACCAATTGCTCACAATCTTGCTTCCCCCACTTCACATTAGACAAAGGCAGCCCCAAATATTGCATAGGAAAACCCCCTCTTGTTACATTTAACACTCCAACGAACAAGTCTTTCTCCTCTTCATCCATTCTAGAAAAATAAATTCTAGATTTTTGCTCACTTATTGCAAGACCCGAGACCTCCATATACCTCTCCAAGCAACCTTTCACACCATCCATGGATTTTTGGTATGCTCCACAAAAGATAAGCAAATCATCACCAAACAACAAAGTATGCACACCAACCTTTTTGCATCTTTGGTGGAATTCTATGTGCTGCTCCTTGTACTCCTTTGCCATCATTCTTGTATGGTACTCCATGCTCAAAACAAACAACAAGGGGGATAGAGGATCTCCTTGTTTAACTCCTCTTCTACCTATGAATCCTTCATAATACCTCCCATTCAAAACCAAGCAAAAGGATAACTTCATTGTACTTCTCTTGATCCAATCTATCATCAACCCGGGGAACTTTAAAACCTCAAGCCATTTAACAAGAAATTTCAAGCTTATACAATCAAAGGCTTTGCTAATATCCACTTTAACAGCACAACTTCTTTTCATGCCATCAACATTGTACTTATGCCACAATTCTTGTGTTAAAAGAATGTTGTGTGATATGTGCCTACCTTTCACAAAAGCACTTTGATTCTCACTAATCAAACAAGGCAGCACCTCACAAGTCTTGCACAAATTACTTTGGTTATCACTTTATAAAGTACGGAGCAACAAGCAATAGGCCTATAATCACTAGAAAATTGAGGTTGACTCACCTTTGGGATCAAGGATATCACGGCTTGATTCAAAGAGTTTGGAATTTCTTCCCCCTTGAAAAAAAATTGTACGGCCTCCACCATACGTCCTCCAATTATCTCCCAATTGCTCCTAAAAAATTGGCTTGTATAACCATCTCTCCCCGGGCCTTGAAATGTGGTGAGGCCTCCCACATATTGAAATAGTTGAAGCTCCTCTTCTTCTTCTTGTCTTCCTTATGCAAACTCAAAATGATTGGATGGTGGTCCGAGAGTGTGTCCAGTTTTACCTCACAAAAGGCTTGGCCAAGCCTCCTTACCCACTCTTGGTTTACAATGCCCCTATCAATTTTACTTTACATCAACTCCCCCACTTCCCTTCTATTGCTCCAAATAAACATTTGGCAAATAGTTTTAATTTCAACCAGCAAACTAGCCTCCATCACATCTTGGAAATCCAAGACTTCCTTTTCTTCAACTTCGTTCCCACCTTCTCTATCCCCAAAATCCAAAAGAGAGAGTTAAAATCTCCTATGATCAGCCATGGTTTATCATCTCTACTCACTTGCCCCTTCAGGAACTCCCACATTGATTTCCTCTTTTCAAAGGTGTTATGGCCATACACCACCGTCAAGAATAATTTCAAGTTAATGCTCCTAATCATCCCTCCTTTCATCCTTTGGTTCTTCATTCAACCTGTCTTGTGCCAAAAGCCATTCCTTCTAAGCCTTCTCCACCCTTTCTCCAATCTTAGAGAACTCCCTTCTATTAAGCCTATTCAAAGGCTTTTCCATGTCTTCAAGAAGCTTTCCAAAAACCTTCATTGTGCTCACCTTCTTCCAAACCACTTGGATTGTCCCCTTGAAATGTGGTGATGCCTCCCACATGTTGAAATATTTGAAGCTCCTCTTCTTCTTCTTGTCTTCCTTATGCCAACTCAAAACGATAGGATGGTGGTCCGAGAGTGTGTCCGGTTTTACCTCACAAAAGGCTTGGCCAAGCCTCCTTACCCACTCTTGGTTTACAATTCCCCTATCAATTTTGCTTTGTATCAACTCCCCCACTTCCCTTCTATTGCTCCAAGTAAACATTTGGCCAGTAGTTTTAATTTCAACCAACAAACTATCCTCCATCACTTCTTGGAAATCCAAGACTTCCTTTTCTTCAACTTCGTTCCCACCTTCTCTATCCCCAAAATCCAAAGGAGAGTTAAAATCTCCTATGATCAGCCATGGTTTATCATCTCTACTCCCTTGCCCCCTTTAGGAACTCCCACATTGGTTTTCTCTTTTCAATGGTGTGTTATGGCCATACACCACCGTCAAGAAGAATTTCAAGTTATTACTCCTAATCAACCCATCAAAATCCATCCATTAATCCCCAACATCCAACCTAACCATATTCAACCCCCTGCAACATTCCCATTTGTTATCAACTCCCAATCAAGCCCTATTCTCCCCCCACACTTTTTTTTATGGTCTTCTTCTTTTACTTTAGTTTCCAACATCCCCAAACAACCTATATGATTAAGCATACAAAAGTTTTTCACCCTCCTCTTACGCATTTATTCAAATCCCTTACATTATTCCAGCAAGCAAATCTACTATGCATAAGGAGGGTCGGATAAGAGAGTATACCCATTACCTTCTTCCTTGCAGCCCTTATTCCTTTCTCTACCATTTTGAACTCAATCTCCTCCCCTAGCAGCCCTTTAACTTCCTATTGCTGCTCTTTAGCTTCCCTTTGCTGCCCCTTAACATCTTTCACTCCATCTTGCTTCTCATCTTCTTTCACAATCCTCCCAATTGACACATAAATCCTCCTATTCGTTTGACTTTTTTCAGCTCTATTTTTCTTCCTACACACCTCCTCATTATGCCCAATCATCCCACATTTTCCACATTTTTTTGGCTTCCATTCAAAATAGATTTGCTGGCTAACAATCACCTTGTTTTCATTAAGGTTAATCAACTTGTCCGAAAGGGTATCACTTATCATCACCTCAACTTGCACCCTTGCAAAATCCAGCCTCACCTTCTCTTGTGTTGCTCTATCAAGATTCAAAGGCTTCCCAAGTGGACTTACTATCTTACTTATGAGTTTTGGTTGCCAATACTTCAATGGCAATCCGGGGAGCTGAATCCAAACCGGGACAACATTAGGTTCTTCAATCACACCTTCTTCATTCCAATCTTTCAATAAAACGGGTTTCCCATCAAAGAACACCACTCCTTTCTCCAAAAAAAACCTCTTTATGCTCCTTACTTTGAAATTTAACCATGAAAACTCCTGAATTTAGAAGCCATACCTTGTTGATTCTTCTTCCCCAAATCCGAAAAAAGAATCCTCCATGACTTTGAATGGTGGGTTGCTGCCCAAAACCTTGCACATAATAGTAGTCTCCCATTGCTTTGAGCTTTCTTACACCTCCTCCATGGTGATTTCACCCATAAACAGCCCATCTATCTCCACGGGTTGGTAATATTGGATCTCCGCCGAGCTAGATTTGAGTATAGAACTCCAAGATCTGACCTCCTTTTTGCTCTCCTCCTCCACTTCTTCACTCCAAACAAATTTCCTCCCTTCTTTAGAGCTGAAATTCGAATTTGAACCCTCATTTTTTGCATCTTCAAAAACATCTTTTTCTTCCACTCCTTGGCTTTTAGCTTCTCTAGGGCTTGAAATTGACTTGTCAAGAACACTCTTCAGCCCTATTTTGTTTTTTCCCTTGCCCTCATCCTTCAACAAAGCCAAGCTGATCACATCCTCCTTCAAAAACGTTTTTCTCTCCTTTGATTGTTGTGTTTTCCCTTTATTCGTAGTGTTGGATCTCCTCATGGTGTGAGGATGGAAAATTCAAAAGAGAATTACCAAATCTGAAATAAGAAAAAGGGAAGAACACCCATACTATGTGAAAATCACCCTCGAAGTCTTGTTCCCAATATAACCACCACAAGATCCCCTCACTAGCCTTTGCTCCTTATCAAGAAGACCATTATAAAATAGTAGACCAAATCCCCCTCTGAATAGCTATGATAAGGACAACTTGAGAGAAGCTACTTGAACCTCTCCCAATAGTCATTGAATGACTCTTCATGACATTGGAGGAAGTTGATAATGTCCTTCTTCAAGGCGGTGGCCTTTGAGGCCGGATAGTACTTGGCGAGATTTCTTCTTCATTTCAAGCCAAGTTTTGATGCTCCCGGGTGGTAGGTAGTGGAGCCAATCCCTTGCGGCATCCCTCTGTGAGAATGGAAAACCCTTTCACTTGTATAGGTTTTCATCTACTCCTTTGGGAATCATACCACCACACACCATGTGAAAGTTGGAGAGATGTTTGTTGGGATTCTCCCCTTGTCTACCAAGAAATGATGGTGGCAAGTGTATCAATCCGGACTTTAGCTCAAAGTTCCCATTAGGCCCAACCGCTGGATAAGTGAAGCACATTGGTTGTTGCTCAAGGGTAAGGGCCATAGTCTCCCTCAATGGGACTTGCCTCAAATGAATACCTCCTCCTCGGATGTGAGGATGTTGAGGTCCTTCCACATTCTCATCTTGGTGCTCCATGGATGTAGAAGGTTCCACAAAATGGTAACTAGGAGGGGTGTTATTCACACTTTTCAAAGAAAGCCTCCTAGCCCTTTTCAAATTCAACTCTAACTCGGGGTCATAGTGTAGGGGTTCTTGTGAAGAGGATTGTGTATGATTCATACACCAAGAACTTGAACAATACGTCTCCAAGCCAAGCGGAAATCACAAATCAACTAAAAACCAAAATAAAAACAAACTAACATGTATTCACAACTAGCACTTGTTCACGCATAATATGTCCAAACACTTCAAAATAAATGCATCTTCCCCGGCAGCGACGCCAAAATTTGGGATGTCGTCATCGTACCTCTCAAATATACAATTTATAAGCCTTAAATGCTTACTAATGTACAATTAAGTAGATGGTGGAAAATCGGGGTCGTCCACGAAGAAGAGGGATCTTCCTCAGGGTTTAAACATATAAGGTGGATACTAGACTAGATATATATATATATATATATATACATATGTATAAGCAATTAAAGAGGAGGGTTGGGGGAGGGGGGGTTTGGTTTTTCCTAAACTATGAATTAAAATACAAATTGATAGCAAAGCAAGGTAACAATGCTAATCATGCAACAAGCTACTAAAAAGATGATGAAATCAACAATGACAAAGCCTTAGGGGTAATTGATCCTCACTTCCAAACCTCTTATAGATCCTAAACTCATTCACTCATTCATTCTCATTTAATTATGTCCATAGGGAGTGCTATCACTTCCATTTTGAAGATGAACAACTATTTCTTCTTAATAGTAATTCACAAAGACGTTCAACGGCCATTTGTAAACCTCATTAATAATCACTTTAGTCGTTCAACGACCATAAATATATTTCATCAATGGCATTATACACGAAGATTCATAGATTTGATAATAACAAGCATTCTACCAAAATGCATAGCTATTTAACCAAACAAAGCTAAAGGTCAAACCTATAACAATCAATATTCAAGACTCAACCTTTCATTGCTACCCTATGAAAAATATGATAACAATCCACATTAACATCTCATCTAGCAAGATTCACATCACAATACACAACAAGAAGTTCTGATTCCATGTTCTTGGATTTTCATGCCAAAGAGCTAAGAAGTACACTTTCCTAACACCCTAACACTTCAATCATACAAACATTTCCTATTCTCAAACATCCCATAACATAAATAAAGTAAAACTCAACATTAATGGCACAATAAATGCTAAACAATAAATTCTCATGAAAGGGTAACATAGAATCTCACTACATGGGTTTGGAAGCTTCAATCAATTGCTCCCAAGTGATTAGTTTAGCTAATAGAAGTCATACTAACAATCTCAACAACAAACCAAACATAATCTAAGATAAAACTAAGATGAAAAGTAAAGAAAATTAAAAAATGCACCATCAGAATTCCAGAAAATAATGAATGACATTTTTAACCCTTATTCAACATTTGTAATAGTATATATCGATGATGTGTTAGTCTATTCCAATACAATTGATAGTCATTTTAAACACTTAAATATTTTGCTCAAAATAATAAAAGCAAATGGTTTGGTTAGGGTTTTTGCTTGCAGAAATTGGGGGGAAGAAGAGTCAAAAGAGAGAGGATAAAGTGTGCTATTTATAGTAAAATAAAAATGACAAATGATTCATGACACCTATCGTTCATGACTCGTGACAAGATCTTCACGAGCCGAGACAGATGCCGAAAACAGCATTTTGATTTTCTTTCTTCTTCTTGTCTTCTAGCTTCCTCTCCACTTCACTTCTATTAAAATCTTCAAGTCTTCAAGTCTTCAAAAGATGAGCTTTATGGTCTTCAAGTCTCGATGTTATTGCCCAAAATCCACTAAGAAAAATCACAAGAACATAAAAGTCGCTCTTAGCTCTTCTAAGAGAATTTATAGGTAAAACCCAAGTTGTAGATGACAAAAGAGCACAAAAGTAATTACAAAAAGTTCAAAATATTCGCATAAAATGGACACATCATGCAGTAACTTCTAGTGCAAATCCTACCACTTATTCTGAGGCATCAAAGCATGCTCATTGGCATGATGCTATGGCTGATAAGATTGGGTGCAAATGGGTTTATCGTACCAAATCCTACCACTTATTCTGAGGCATCAAAGCATGCTCAATGCTCTCGAGCGAAATGAGACCTGGACTATGGATTCTCTTCCTATGGATAAGGCTGCAATTGGGTGCAAATGGGTTTATCGTACCAAGTTCAAATCTGATGGCTCCATTGACCTCACAAAGCTCATCTAGTGGTTTTGGGAAATCGTCAGATTGAGGGAACAAACTATACTGAGGCATTTGCTCCAGTTGCAAAGATGAGTTCAGTTAGCCTATTTCTATCTGTTGCAGTCAATCGTGGTTGGGAACTTCGTCAGATAGATGCCTATAATGCTTTTCTAGATGGAAATCTTCACGAAGAGGTTTTCATGTGCCTCCTCTTGGTTATAAAATGGCCCGACCTTGTCTAACAACTTCATAAATCTCTTTACGAATTTTGACAAGCACCTCACAACTAGTTTTGCCAAGTTGGCAAATGCTCTATGCATGTTTGGATTTGTTCAGAGTAATGCTGATTACTCTCTTTTCTTTTATTCACGTGGTTTGGTTTCATTGCATGTGCTTGTCTCTGTGGATAATTTGGTGATTGCTTGTAGTTCTTCGTCACTAATCTCTGAATTTAAGAAATGCTTGAGCTCTCGTCTTCACATGAAGGAACTTGGTATACTTAAGTATTTCTTGGGTATAAAGATTGCTAGAAGACTGAATGGGATGTTTCTTTCACAAAGGAAATATGCCCTTGACATTTTATCAAATGCTGGTTTATTGGCTGCTACACTGACTAATTTTTCGATGAAGCAACAATGTGATCTAGCATGCGTAGAGGAGCCACTTCATGATGATCCTAAGCAGTATCGCCGCCTAGTATCATTTCATTTACCTTACCATTACACGTCCTAAGCCTAGTTATTGGGTTCATACGATTGCTCAATTCATGCAAGCTCCTTGTGTTCCTTACTAGCAAGCTGCTCTTCGAGTTCTACACTACTTGAAGAGTTATCCTGGTCAAGGTTTATTCATCTCTTCACGTAGCTCTTTGCAGTTGACTTCTTTCTGTGATTCTGATGTGTCCATTTTATGTGCATATTTTAGTACTTTTTTGGATCACTCTTGTGCTCTTTTTTTATCAAGAGCTTGTGTATTACCTTGAAATTCTCTTAGGAGAGGTAAGAGCGACTTTAAGCTCTTTTACCTTTTTCTAAGTGGATTTTGTGTGACAGAGGAAGAACATCGAGACTTGAAGATTGGAGACCATTGAAGATCACCTTTTGAAGACTTTGAAGATTTGAAGACTAGCTTCGAATATTGAAGACAAAAAGAATCGAGGATTTGAAGGCAAGGCAACACAAGGGTGAAAATAGGCAGCCAGCCCGGGCGAGGTCATTCCCGCCTGGGCCGGAGCCTGCTACACTTGTGGTTTTTGCTTTTATTTTCCTCCCTCTTGTACCTTAAAAGGAATTTCTGGCCACCCACTTCATATCTTATCCTTCTTGGCCGAATTCTACCTTCTCAAAACCCTAGGTTCTTCATCTTTTTCATCCTTTCTCTCTTTATTTCTCTATGCATATTTGTTTATGGATGTTAGTATGATTTGAATTAGCTAATCTAGTTCTTGGGAGCAATTGATTGAAGCTTCCGAACTTATGTAGTAAGATTCTATATTTGCTCATTTATGAACATTTATTGGAGAGCATTTATTATGCCATTAATGTTATGTTTTGCCTCATTTATACCATGGGTTATTTGAGTATATGAAATGTTTGTATGATTGAAGTATTAGGGTGTTAGGAAAGTTGCAAATTTCTTAACTCATTTAACATGAAATCCAAAAGCATGGATTTAGAACTTCTTGTGTATAATGTGTGGTAATTCTTGCTAGATGAGTATGTTAATGTGGATTGTTTTCATATTTATCCCATAGATGCAAAGAAAGGTTGAACCTTGAATGTTGTTTGTTCTAGGTTTAACCTAATGAATACTTTGTTTGGTTAAATGACTATGTCTTTGGTAGAAGGCTTGTTGTTATCAAACCTATGGTCCTTTGGGTGAAATGTCATTGATAAAATACGCCTATGATGTTGTTTGTCTAGGGTGATCATCAATGAGATTTGCAAATGGTCGTTGTTTGTCTTTGAAAACTACTATTAATAAGGAACGAATATTGATCTTCGAATGAGAAGTGATAGCATTCCCCATAGACAATAAATGTAATTGAATGAGTGAATGAATCAATGAGCTATAGGAAGTTTGTAAGTGGAAGTCGATTGCTCCCAAGACTCCGTTAATTATCATTTTAATCATCTCTTTAGTTGTATTGCATGATTAGTATAGTTCTCTTGCTTCGCTAATTGTTGTCTTTCAATTTGATAACCTAGGATAAAAAAACCAATCAAACCCCCCCCCCCCACCCCATTTACATGCTTTTATATCTATGTATGTATATGCCTAGTATGTTTTTTCCGCTATATGTTTAAACACTTAAAAAGATCCCTCTTCTCGTGGACGACCCCGACTTGCCATTATCTACTTAATTGTAACTTTGAGAGGTACGGCGACAACCTCACAAATGTTATGTGCTAGTTGTTAAAAATTTTTAGTTTGCTTTTGTTTTGATTTCTTAGTTGACTTGCCATTTTTTGCTTGGCTTGGAGACGTATTGTTCGAGTTCTTGATGTATGGTTCGTACGCTAGAACCCCTACACTATGACCCCGAGTTAGAGTTGAATTTGAGACAAGCTAGGGGGCTTTCTTTGGAAATTGTGAATAACACCCCTCTTAGTGACCATTTTGTGGATAATTCCTATTCTATGGAGCATCAACATGAGCACGAAGATGAGCATCTGGGAGGACATCAACATCCTCCTCTTCAAGGGAGAGCTCTTCCACTCCACGGAAGGGAGATTCCTTTGGGACAAGCATTGTTGAGTGACATTATGGCCCCCAACCTCGATCAACAACTGGTGTGAATTGAGTATCCCTTGGTTGGACCGAATGGGCACTTCGAGCTAAAGACTGGGTTCATAAACATGCTACCGATCTTTCTTGGTAGACAAGGGGAGAATACCAACAAGCACCTCACCGAGTTTCACTTTTTATGTGGAGGTACGGTTCCTCATGGAGTAGATGAGGATTTTTATTAGTTGAAGGCATTCCCGTTCACACTAAGGGACGGTGCAAGGGATTGGCTCCACTACCTACCACCCAAGAGCATCAAGAGTTGGCTTGACATGAAAATGAAGTTTCTAGCCAAATGCTTCCCGGCCTCAAAATCTGACGCCTTGAAGAAGGACATAAGTAACATCCTCCAATGGCACGAAGAATCTCTCTTCGACTGTTGGGAGAGATTCAATAAGCTTCTCGTAAGTTGTCCTTACCATGGTTATTTAGAGGGGGATTTGGTCTATTACTTCTATAATGGTCTTCTTGATGAGGACCAAAGATTAGTGCGGAGTTCTTGTGGTGGTACCCTTGGGAACGAGACTTCATCGGAGGCTATGCAATTATATGAGGAGCTAGTAGAGGAGTCAAGAAACTTTAGCTCAAGGGCCAATTTGAGAAGGAGAAATCCAATGCCCGCAAGTGACTCTTCCAATAGTGGGAAGCTCGAGGACCAAGTCTCAGCCCTTGCATATATGGTGAAATCGTTGATGACGAAGCTCGGGAATGCGCCACATGTTAAATCATGTGAAATTTGTTACTTGGCGCATCCTACAGACACTGCCCTACTTTACAAGAGGACTATGTTGAGGAGGTAAGTGCCATGGGATACCAAGGCAACCAAGACTATCAAGGTAACCAAAACTACCAAGGTGTACAAGGATATCAAAGGAATGAAGGGTATCAAGGTGGCCAAGGCTACCAAAACTGGCCGTACTATTCGGGTAATCGTGATAACCCGAACCTCCGGTGTGGAAACCCTCAAGGAGGTCAAAACCCTCATCCATATCGGCTATAGGCCACCTTAACAACAATTTCAAAGGCTCCAAGACAAGCCCCAAGACCAAGGGGGGAGCTCTGGGTTAACAAAAGATGAGGTGATGCAAGCCATTCACCGGTTGAGCATGTGTACAAAAAAGGCAAAAAAATCCAAGATGAAGCCAAGGCAAGCATCAAGAAATTGGAAACTCAAGTGAGCCAAATAATCCAAGTGGTGAATCAGATGGAAGCCCGGGAAAAGGGAAAACTTCCCTCCCAACCGGAGATCAACCCTCGACAAAATGTGAGTGCAATCTCATTGAGAAGCGGAAGGGAAGTGAAGGAGCCCCAAGAAAGGGTTGTTTTTTAGCGGATGGATGAAAAAGAAGAAGACCTTGAAAAGAAGGCCGAGGATTTGGCCAAAGAAAGCAAAGAAGAAGAAATTGAGGTGGAGACATTTGTGCCAAGACCGAATCAAATCCTGAAACCTCATCCCCACCGTACAAGAAGTCGAGAGGGTCGGAGATCTCTATCTATGCACCGAAACAACCATTTTTGGAGGCATTAAAGGAGGATAGGAGGACCAAGGAGGACACCAAAGATATCTACGAAGTCTTTCATATATGCGAGGTAAATATTCCACTCTTGAATGCTCTAAATCACGTTCCCAGGTATGCTAAATTTCTTAAAGAATTGTATACCATCAACAGGTATGCTAAATTCCATCCTCGACTCAACTACTAATACTCGAACCTCCCTAGTGGCGATACCCCACGTCTCCTAGGGATTGATCATATCTATTCTTCTAGACGGTACTTAGCTACCAGCTCTGGTACCTTTTAACCTCAATCTTTTCACTCCTTCGAGTAATCGTAGACATAAATTAAGAAACTCGACTCTGACTTAGTCATCCCCACTCGAGCTCCTTGATTGTAACCTGCAATAAAACTGTCCCTGGGGATCCCAAGGGTCAGTCATCTTATGCTTATGTCAGTAAATAGTATGTGCATGGTTTCCCAGACAAAATGAATACAGAAAATGAATACATACCTGGTATTTATACTACATAGTCTTAATAATTAATTACCTTAATTATAACCCTTTAATGCCCCATAAATGTGACATTAAATGGTTCAACAATGTTCAATTGGGCCGATGTTAATATAGCTCATTATAAACATTTGGGCCCGACCTATATCAATTAACAATTGTAAAAGTTGATGCGTCAAATTTTGAGAAAACTGCATAAAAAAATTGTGAAAGTTGACGTGGGGGTTACACTTGGTGAAGGAGGTTCTCTTTTAGTATATACTAACATAGTTGTTTAATAAAACACAACTTCAAACTAACAAGGACCTAAAGTTTGGACCGAGCTACCCACATCCGATTACCATTTTGTAATATATTGAAAACGAGTGTTCGCTCCCCAGTTGTATGTATTGCATTGTTGGTTTGTGTGTGTGAAGCCATGCTCCAAATCTAAACTCGTGTGTGTATTTCCGCTGCATACTGCGAGCAACCAAACTGAGTATGACGCATGTGGGAAATTAGCCAGTAGTCGTGACACTCTAGCACGGCTAGGCCCCATAGTTAGCACCCTTAATGGGCGACCCGTGACACAGTAAGGGAGATGCCCTGAGTGAATAGTCTCCTTCAATATTTTAGAAGAGCAACATTAATACAAACCCTCTTCGTCGTCCGAGCTGGACCTGTAGAGAATGAATACTCACTCCATAAGTACACAGGTTTTAAACCTCAATTGTGCTAAAGTGCGACATGCATTGTTTCTCTTTGAGCTTACATATATAACTAAGATTTGTGGAAAAGGGGTCACACTTGAAAGGAATCAAGAATTGACTGCAACGTTTTCTGTGACGTCGGCCACTGTTTGTCGTTGGCACTGACCACAAATAAGACAATAGTGCTACCCTTAGCTGTTGCCTTGGCAAGATTGTGTGAACCCGTCGAAGCATACTGAGTCTCTAGAACATATTTGTAATACTGCACTGAACACAACAACAATAATGAGTGGATGAGTTGAAGAAATTTGTATTTGACAGAAGGGCATCGAAAGAGAGAACACTCCAAGATTAGAGAAGTAGTACCGTCTGATCCCCAACTTTCTCGATAGAAGTTTCAATTAGCTCATCTGGATCAAATGTGTTTCCTGTGACAAAAGGGTCAAGAGAAGCAATCACCTTCTATGGACTGCCAATGTCTTCTATAGTTGCATTTGGCTTGTTAGTAAGGTGTATCAGAGGTGATGCCACAATCTGAACCTTTCCCTATTTTTCATCTTCAAATTTCACCTCTATCCAAGGCTCCGCACACTTGGGTTGGCAGTAGTTGCCTGATAAGATGTTCGCAATCCGAAGTTGTTTCCATGTTGGTGGAATTATGAACTTGTAAGGTTGTACATTCCCTGCAAATAACTAATCGGACAGTTTCATAAGTTGATAGAGAAAGAAAGAAAAGCAACTTATTACAGTCGTGATTTTTATTATAAAATCAATTGATGCTATATATGGGTGATCCATGACTAGTCATCCACCAATTCGAAACTGCATACACATAGACTTGGATACTATTGGGAAACCAAAGACTTGGAGGAAAACATGGCTATTTTTTATGGAGTGCTAAGCATACAACAACAAGCATCCTTAATCCAACCAATTGGTGAAAAGGAGTAAAAACAAGCACTTTGGGGGATTCATCCTAACCAAATCCTGAGGAGAGATGGTAATGCAAGCCAATTTTTTAGGAGCAATTGAGAGATAATTGGAGGAAATATGGTGGTAGCCGTACAAAGTTTTTTCAAGGGGGAAGAAAGTCCAAACTCCTTGAATCAAACCGTGATATCCTTGATCCCAAAGGTGAGTAAGCCTCAATTTGCAAAGTGATCCTATTGCTTGTTGCTCCATACTTTATAAAGTGATGACCAAAGAAATTTGTGCAAGACTTTGTGAGGTATTGCCTTGTTTGATTAGTGAGAATCAAAGTGCTTGTGAAAGGTAGGCACATATAGACTTTTGAGTCTTGGTCTTGCAGAAGGCCAGTAGTTAGTGCTCGAGTGGGATTTTTCTCGGCATCATCCTGTTACAAGAAGGATTAATGAATACGGTCATGTAAATGTGATTTGATGAATTGAAAAATAATGTGTTACAAGAATGTACCTCATCATCAGTGGTGAGAATCATAACCTCCTCGTCAGCATCATCCGTATCCACATCGGCATTTTCGTCATCGATGTCACTTAGTTGCTCGTCTTCTTTACCTATCAAAGACACCGGCCAATCCACGATGCTATTCAAAGCCTCTCCAACAGTGTCGAAGTGGTGGTCCATCGAGGGCAATCCCACCCTAGGATGGTAGACTGGCTCACATACTCTCACGCGAGCCACACTTTCTTGTTGGGCATCCCGACGACGAGATACCTGTCGCAACCCATGCATGGCCATTTTCTTCTACCCGACAATGTCTTTAATGTACAGAGTCACACGTTCTCCATCCTTTTCGTAAATTTTTTTAGTAATTAGATAAATTTATTATGGAGATTTTATGATGTGTTATTCAAAGTAAACAAAATACATATATTCATGAAGGCGTACCTCCCATCTCCTTCTTTGTCACTAGGCTCATCACCAAACTTTGTAACAGATGCAGTAATGTCATACATTGCCTTCTCGATAAACTTCTTGGGATCTTCAAGGCCTGGCGGAATCTGACACCACTTGCAGATGCAATGCCCTTCACCAATTGATTGAGGTACGATACCATGGCTTTCACGACCAGTTGATCATTCTTTGGTCTCCTCTGGCGGTCTGCTTGCTTGAGGAACTGCTACCACACTTGCTAAGGGAAAGATAAGGAACAGAAACCGATATGGGTGGATCCGTCTAAGTTTCCATGTACCTTCCCGGGTGATCCTTCTTCTTGGTGACTTTTATGAGGATGTCTTCACCCGGCTACAGTACCAATGTTCCTTTTTCCTTCAGGTCATTCAATTTCAACTGAAAAACACATAGGAAAGAAGTCTAAGAATATTGTGACAAATGATATAAAAATTAATTCAAGTTGTCAATTTTGGCGTAACTTACAACGTCCAGTGCAATCTTCTAAACCTTTTTCGATGTGTATAACCCTTTCTTATCATTGTTTTCCTCAAGGTAGACAAGAGATATGTCCGATGTGAACTCCTTTTGACAGAGTTGTTGCTCAATAATCTCCTTCTCAGTGAATCCCTCAGCAGTCAACTTAATTCTCTCCTTTTCCCTCAGCTCTTCAGTCCATTTGTCGAGGATGTATCGATTACCCTCTTTGCCAATGTGGTGTGTGTAATTCTTGCCCTCGCTGCGGTTAATATTTTTCTCTCTAAGCTTTTGATTTCGTTATCAAAAATAATATTTTATTTTAATAGAATTTATGGGAAACAGAGTTCTTAATACGTATTATATTTTTTATCAAACTTAAAAATCTGGATGCTAATGCCTCTTCTCAAACAAGTGCCATTTGTCTTCATCCATCCACTTGTACTTCTCCCATGCTGGCACTCCTGATTTGTTGATGCCTTTGTCCACGTCGTGGATGAACCTGTTTGCCACCTTTGTCTTCCACTTCCTATGTTGGTCACTTGCACTGTCTTTACAATCCTTCTTTACAATCATCGGGGTTTCAATTGTGAATCTCTCCTGAAACAAATCATATGAATAGGCATGTCATTAATCATGTCTTCACTTGATAATACTAAAACCAAGATTTTTAAACTTCAATCGTCAAGAGTCTTAGCAGAACATCCTTCCATGACTCTTCCTTCACATCTTTAGGGACATCGCACTAGTGTTTGCAAAATGGCCAAATCTGATGCGGCGCCGGAAAGCGTTAATTGCCATAAGCGTGCCACGCTGACCAATTACTTGAGAACTCAAACACAACAGGGGCTGCTTTGCCAACATCACAGACTGGCATGTGCTAGTTCCTTGTCTTCTCATATAACTTTTGATCTCAAACTTGTCCTATCCCTTTCCATTTTTGCCTCCAGCCTTTTGACAAGTCGTTGTCCTATTCATTAACAGTTGGTCTTTCTTTGACGGTGCTCTTTCCCTTTCTCTTGCCAACTGGTGGTTTGGCCACCACTTCACCCGCATCTTCTCCCTCATCACCTGTAATCCCATCACCTTGTGGCGTGGGTTCTTCCTTCGATTCACAAGTCGAATCATTTTGTTGTGTTACTTCTTCCTCAAACTGTATCTTCAACTGGATCCTTTTTGAAGGAGGTTCTTGTTCCGCCACATTAACCTCATCATTGACCACATTGACCTGCTCCTTCTTTGCTATTGGTCGCTTCCTCTTCTTGAATAATTTCCCCTTTTTTGGCGGCATCTACAACAATAGAATAGAAAATTCTCAATCCAATAAGTCAACTAACCCCTTAACCTCACAAATTTATACCAAACAATAACTGTACTTAAAGATCAACATTGATAGACCGTGGCGCAGAACTTGAACAACAGATTCAAAAAAACTTGAGCAAAACATGTCATAGAAATTGAACAAAACCTAAATAAAACTATAGATCTTATTGGATTGTAAGATACGGAACCTTATAGAAGTTGATAGAACTTGATACCAATCTTATTGGATTCAAAAAATATGCCTACAACCGAGCATGTATCACTCTTGTCTAATGTGACTATCAACATTGTCACGAACCAAAAAACACAAGTACTACAACATATTTCGACCAAAAAATCAAAACTTTTTATCCCCACATTTGTATAACCATACCAGTCAAGGGTATCGTTTCAAGTTTTTAAAATTTAATGGTTTTTGTTCATAGAGGCATTTAGTCGAACATGTGCTGTGCATGAAGAGAAATTGATATGGAAACCCATCACTTACCTTCACCGATGAAGGTAATATGTTGCTTCTCCCTTCGCTTGAACTTGTCAAAAAACCTCAAAGGATGAATGTATGGAAGGTTTTTCTTTCTCTTGTGTTGTTCAAGGGTTGTGTGTTGCTCAACCCTTTATAGGAAAAATGAGGGGATGTGTTGGGGAGTTATAAATATTGATGAGGAGTTATGATGGTTCTATGTAGTGGGAATTGAAGAATTGAACTAGTGGAGTGCGGTGCAGTTTGGCTTCCTTGCAACCGCCCGTAGCTTACTGGGCATCCCTTCGACATTGCAACGATTGTAAAACCAATTAACAAACCTTGAAGAATGCTCTACCTATATTTTATTTGAGGGCCAGTCTGGATGAATCTCTTCCAACGGGGAAACATACTCTTCAACATATTTTGCGGTCTCACTACTATTACGTAATACATACAGGTGAACTATCATCAACTTAGTATGAAAAGGTGTATGAAGCGTACCCTTAGACCGTGGAGTCCTATTCCGCCTTCCGCAGTAGGGTCCACCTATAACACCAACCACTCTTTTTCCAACCAAGTTTGATGTACAATACTCGATGATCTCCTCAGTGACGTGCCTCTGAACAATGGAGGCATTAGGCTGACTACGATTGTGAACATAATAACCCTTGAAAATAGCCACGTGACGCTCAAATGGGTACATCCAATGCATTCCGACAGGCCCGCATATACGTATCTCCCTAACAAAGTGTACCACTAGGTGCACCATGCTGTCAAAGAATGACGGGGGAAAAAACTTCTCCAAAAGGCATAAAACAACAGCCTCTCGCTCCAGTTCATCTAGTTGTTGGATACTAATATTTTTCCTGCATATCAATTTTAAGAAGAAACACAAGCGCATAATTAGGGTAAATCTACACTGGTTGACAGTATACCGGTGCATTTGTATTCATAAGCACCGGTATTGATGTTCACATGATTTTATCGGTGCTATTGTGTGCATTTGCACTGGTATCCTATGCTCGTGATTTTTATCGGTACATATATACCTGTTTTCCAGTAGTGGAGATCGTCCATAGAGATACTAGAATTTGAAGGTTAGCTACACACAACCCACAATCAGATGTCACACCGATTGTGTGTCGAGAATAGCAAGTGCTTTAAACATATAATTTAGGGGTTTTGTGTCTTAAAAACTAAAAGCATGCAAGCAAGAGGTTAAAACTATGATAATCTAGCCTTGGGGTATTTACGTAACATGACCGATTGGTGACTATGATCCTAAATTCTATCACTGGTAAGACATATAAACCTATCCCATGCCTATGTCACATAGTATTGATGAAGGCTGGGAATCCCAAATCCTTTCACACAAAGGATCATCTCCACTCAAGAGCCAACTCACCACCCCTTTAATTAATTAAATTACATTGATCGACCTATTGGATCCGTTCCTCTTTCCCTATTAACTCACTCTCGATGCTAACGCGCCCCCGCTCAAAGGAACTAAACCTTGAGTAGGTGGCAACTGCTAGATACGAGAGTGAGAACAATGCGTCCCGGAAACACCACTATGGACACCAACCCTAGGCCTAGAGTATTGGCATCTCGTGATGAATCTAGGGTTACACGACTGTATTCGCTACAAACTAACCCTAGTCGCTACAAACCAAAATGCCTATTTATTGGGGTAAGCCAAGGGTTTCCCATTGTTAGGAATTAGTTTAACGCCCCTAACAATCACTAACACAACTAGCAAATTATAATTAGAGTTTAATGATCGACGGTACTCTCAAGGTAGCATGAATGAACTCATCTCCCTGGTATTCTCGAACCTTTAATAGACCTAATCTAGCACTGCCACAATAGCAATTTGGTCTATCATGATATTATACTACACATGAATCTATGCATGCATCATAAATCATAAATTGCATAAATCTTACGAGAATGTAAAGAAAAAATCAAGCACAAATATTCATTGGACATAAAGATATGGTAATCTTAGAATCTCACAAAGTCAACATCAAGTCATGCATACAAATATTAACCCAAGAAATAAACTACTATAGAGACATTGAATCCAGAGCAATCCAATACCATAAGGCAAAAACTAGAGAAATAAATGAAGGGAGGAGATAGCCTCCCTCTTCCTACCTAATCTTCGGAATAACAATAATGACTAAACTTCAACCCTAGTAGACTAAAGGCTGCTTATATAGTAGGTGGGATTGGGCCTTAGAAAAGCCCAAAAAACTAGGAAACCCTAGCAGCCACGTCAGCACGGGTCGTACAATAGTGTACAGCCCGAGGCACACGGTTCTTGCAAAAGCACACGGGATGAGGAGTGGAGGACCTCCCTGAGCATTCTGAGCAAGGGGCTCGCGCAAAAGCTTGTGTGTCGCAGACTGAAGTGTGTTCAACGATCTTCTGAGCACGCAGCCCATGCAAAAGCTCGCAGCCTGTGGAGTGGAGTACTATGAGACTGTTGTGAGAGTTTGCAAGTGTTTTTTATGTGGGAAGATAAGAAGGTAAGAAAGGGTACAACCCAGCTGCATGGGATATTATGTTCAGAAGCAAATGTGGAGGAGGAATAGGGCTAAGGGACCCCTCAGTATGGAATAAGGCTGCAATTTGCAAAGATGGTGTATGATGAACTGAAGGGGAGTATGAAGAAAGATGCATACATGAAAGTGATCAGGCACGAGAATTGCTGAAATCACAAAATTTTTCATCTGGTTATTGCTGAAAGGGAATCTACCACCAGTTGTGAGGCTTCACGGAATAGGTTTCTTAAAGAAGCAACAATTTTGCTGCCTATGTGAGGAGAACGGGGAGGAGGCAGTTGATCATCTGTTTGCAGAATGTGGTTTTGTGAGAAGCATACTACACAGGCTGAAACTGGGAATGGTGAAAAGCATGAGGCAACTGAAGATGATGCTACTGATAATGGCAAGGAGGAAGTAGGACAGAAAAATTATGCTGCTAACAACAATGTTGTATAGAATTTGGATAGAGAGAAATAATAGAATCTTCAAAAGTGAAGAGTTGAAGGCAGACACAATTTTGGCACAAGTGGAGAATGAATGTAAATGGAGAGGCTGGGACAACTAGAAGGAGAAAGTAGAAGAAAAATGGAAAATGGAAAATAGATAATTAGTTTTACTTTCAATGCAATTACTAGTTTTCTTTGACTATGAGGTAAAGGCGGGGAGAGAAGGCCTAATCTTTGCAAGTTTTGATAATATATATACAAAAAAAGTTTCATAAAAAAAATACATGCCCTATTGCAATATCTGTAGCTTGCAAAATTGAAATTTTGTATTGCGCGAAGCTGCAAAAGTTATTGCTTGCTTTTGTCACTATTTTTGTAGGCACGTTTACCTTTTTGCAAGATTTATGGCTTCAGACTATAGTGATTATGATATATATATATATATATATATATATATATATATATATATTTGCTAGTATTTCCAAAGACTTCGTATAAAATGTAAATGAACTATGCATGAAAGTTTTTCCTCACAAGACATTTTTCGATATTGATTATGTACGATCACGATGATATTGTGCAGAAATCCATATGATGATGGCAACAACTGAGAAGGCTGCCAGTGAATATGTCGCGCTTACTAAGGTCCTAAACATAGAACTTCCTTAGGTTGATCACATGCTAAGTGTTCGGGATGCTGTTGCAATCCAATCTTTCTAGCTCGTAGCAGTTGGATCAGTGTGCTTTCGTTACCTTGTACGGGCCTTCCCATTTTGGGCATAGCTTCCTTTTTCTTCTGCCAGACTTGCTTCATTCTTTCACAGGACTAGATTGTCACTTCGAAACTATCTTCTTGAATTTTTCATTACATGCTCTAGCCATCTTCGCCTTGTACTTTGCCCCTGTGATTGTTGCATTTTTCCTTTTCTCCTCGAGTTCATCCAAATCCAATCTTATTTTTTCTGGATTATCACCTTCATCGTATTTTTTCCACTCTAAGGCTTGAGTTCTCAATTTCAACTGGTATGACTGCCTCATGACCATAAACCAAGATGTACGGTGTTTCCTTAGTTGGCTCTTTTACTGTTGTTCTGTTCGACCACAGTGTGTTGGGTATCTCATTACCCAACCAGTTCGCTTTCCCTCAAGTCTTTTTTTGGACTCCTTGGACTTCTATTAGTGACCTCAACTTGGCCATTAGCTTGAGGATTAGCTACATACGTGAACTTCTGCATGATCCCTAACTTCGAGCATCACTCGGCAAAGATCTCACTTATGAACTGCGTGCCATTATCCATGACAATGGTTTGGAGTCCACAAAAATGGCAAACTATGTTTTGCCAAACAAACTTTCTTGCTACTTCTCTCATGAATCTACTTAATGGCTTCGCCTCTATCCACTTTGTGAAGTAATCGATTGCCACAATTAGAAACTTTGCATTACATGCTCCTTTAGGAAAGGATCCCACTAAGTCAATCCCTCATTTGTCAAATGTCCAAGCTCCATATATTCCTGCTAAAGGGCTTATGCAAAACCTAAGCGTTAACTTGGCAGCTTTTACACACTACCACAGAGAACCCCCCCCCCCCCTCTAGCACCAGTTTTTTAGCAACGGTTTTCAAAACCAGTGCTAAAAATGTAATAGCACAGGTTTTTTAAATTTTAACACCAGTTTTTTTAAAAACCAGTGCTAAATTTCACAATAGCACCGGTTTTGGAAAAAAATAGCACCGGTTTTTTAAAACCGGTGCTAAAAATTTGAAAATTTCATTTTCCGCCAAAGAAATAGCAAAAAAATTTAAAATAGCACCGGTTTGGGAAATATTAGCACCAATTTTTAAAAACCGGCGCTAAATATTTGTAAAATTCTATCTTCCCGCCAAACAATTGCCAAAAAAATTCAAAAAGGCACCGGTTTTAAAAACCGATGCTATAATTTTAAAATAGCACAAGTTTTTGCAAAAAAGTAGCACATGTTTTAAAAATCGATTCTAAAAATTAAAACGTAGAACCAGTTTTTGTAAAATATAGCACCGATTTTAAAAATCGGTGCTAAACTTAAAAAATAGCACCGGTTTTTAAATACCGGTGATAAAAATTTTCAGATTTTATTTTCCCACCAAAGAAATAGCCAAAAATATTAAAATAGCACCGGCTTTTGAAAAATTAGCACCGGCTTTAAAAACCGGTGCTAAAAATTAAAAAACTAACATCGATTTTGGAAGAAATAACATTTGTTTTAAATACCGATGCTAAAAATTTTAAAATTTTATTTTTCCCGCCAAAGAAATCGCCATAAAATTTTAAAATAGCACTGTTTTTGGAAAAATTAGCACCGGTTTTTAAAAACTAGTGCTAAATATTTTAAAAATTCTATCTTCCTGCCCAAAATCGCAAAAAAAAAATCAAAATAGCACCATTTTTTTAAAAAAAATAGCACCGGTTTAAAAGCCGGCACTAGAAATTTTAAAAATTCATTTTTCTCGCCAAAGAAATCGCTAAAAAAAATTTTAATTCAATCTTCCAACCAAAAATTTCAAAATATTCGTCAAAATTTTTAAAATTTTAATTTTTCTGCCAAAGAATTCAAAAACTTTGCCAAATATTTTTAAAAAATTCACCAAAAATTTCAAATAATCTTGCCAGAAATTTCATGGGCTGGGAGCAGCTGTGCAGCCGCTCTAAGCTTTTTTAAAAAAAACATTCACAATCGTTACCTTCTTTTGTTGACTTTAACTAATAACTAAGTTAAGTTAAATTAATCAACGATCAACCTTTACTGACCTAATATATACAAATAAGAATAAAATTTTTTTACATTAACTAATTAACGTTAATACCTTAATTGATTTAGTATACATAAATACAACTTTGACCAGTTAACGGTTAATCCTTATTTAACTTTTAATATATAAACACCAATAACTAGGCTGACTTTATCTAATCAACAGTCAAACCTTACTTGACTTTCAATAAATAAACACTAAAAACAAAGTTGACTTTAACTAATTAACGGTCAAACTTTATTTGAATTAGTATATAATAAATACAAATAAAAATGTTTGACTTGGTCTAATCAACGGTCAAACCTTACTTGACTTTCAATAAATAAACACTAATAACAAAGTTTACTTTAACTAATTAACGGTCAAACTTTATTTGAATTAGTATATAATAAATACTAATAAAAATGTTTGACTTTGTCTAATCAACGGTCAAACCTTACTTGACTTTCTATATATATAGTAGTGAATAAGTTGGCTTTAACTAATCAACGGTCAAACTTTACTTGACTCTCTCTATATAGAAACACCAGTGACTAAGCTGACTTTAACTAATCAACGGTCAAACTTTACTCGACTTTCAATATAGAAACACTAATAACTACTAGGTAGACTTTGTCTAATCAATGGTCATGCTTTACTTGACTTTCAATAAATAAACACTAATAATAAAGTTGACTTTAACTAATTAATGGTCAAACTTTATTTGAATTAGTATATAACAAATACTAATAAAAATGTCTGACTTTGTCTAATCAACGGTCAAACCTTACTTGACTTTCAATATATAAACACTAATAACAAAGTTGACTTTAACTAATTAACGGTCACACTTTATTTGAATTAGTACATAATAAATACAAATAAAAATGTTTGATTTTGTCTAATCAACGGCTAAACCTTACTTGACTTTCAATATTTAAACACTAATAACAAAGTTTACTTTAACTAATTAACGGTCAAACTTTATTTGAATTAGTATATAATAAATACTAATAAAAGTTTTTGACTTTGTCTAATCAACTGTCAACCCTTACTTGACTTTCTATGTATAAATACTAGTGAATAAATTGACTTTAACTAATCAACGGTCAAACTTTACTTAACTCTGTCTATATAGAAATACTAGTAACTAAGCTGATTTAACTAATCAACGGTCAAACTTTACTCGACTTTCAATATATAAACACTAATATAACTACTAGGTTGACTTTGTCTAATCAATGATCAAGTTTTACTTGACTTTCAATAAAGAAACACTAATAACAAAGTTAACTTTAACTAATTAACGGTCAAACTTTATTTGAATTAGTATATAACAAATACTAATAAAAATGTTTGACTTTGTCTAATCAACGGTCGAACCTTACTTGACTTTCAATACATAAACACTAATAACAAAGTTGACTTTAACTAATTAACGGTCAAACTTTATTTAAATTAGTATATAATAAATACAAATAAAAATGTTTGATTTTGTCTAATCAACGGTCAAACCTTACTTGGCTTTCAATAAATAAACACTAATAACAAAGTTGACTTTAACTAATTAACGGTCAAACTTTATTTGAATTAGTATATATTAAATACTAATAAAAATTTTTGACTTTGTTTAATCATTGGTCAAAACTTACTTGAATTTCTATATATAAATACAAGTGACTAAGTTGACTTTAAGTAATCAACAGTTAGACTTTACTTGACTCTCTCTATATAGAAACACTAGTTACTAAGCTGAAAGCTGAAAAGGCAATTCTGGGCAAAAAAGGCGCAGCCTTCTCCCAAGAACAACGGGAGCATTTTCATCCGATTATTCAGTTAATCTTCGGCCTGTACCTGATTATCTAGAATCCTCATGGGATTCCGACCATAATCATCTCCAGGTTGAGGATTTCTGATGTCTTTCTCCCGCAAAGCGAGGGTTTTTCGAAAGCGGATTTTAATTCAACATCGAGGCGGATTTGCGGCGGAAATTTAATTCAACCACAAACAGGTTCTACTGAAACATTTTGTTCTTGAATTTAATTCCCTGAACATATTGTGTGAAGGTCTAACTCTGTGCGGATTCGTATTCTCTGGGAGGATATGTATTTTGTATATTTTGTGTGAGGACTTACCTCTATCCTCCTGTGGATCTATTTGTGCATTGTGTGGATTATGTACAATATTCTGCTGCTACTATACTTATCCCATGTTGCGGGGATAGGTATTAGAACTGTGTGTATTATCTATTCGGAGTAGATTCTTGTGTGGGGAGATACCTTAGTCTCCTCCTGTGCATCCGATATGCTAGTCGGATTGTTTACCTAACCTTCTCTTGTCTTATCTTAATTTCCCGGATAACGGATAAATATGGATCCCAAAGCTTCCTCTGCCAAATCCGCTATTCCTCAGGGACAAGCTAAAAAATCAAACACGACTTTCAAGCCTAGAGAATGGTATAATCCGCTACTTGAGAGAAAAAGGGCGTGGAACGATGCAGAAATCATCATGGACAAAGTAGATATTACTGCAGAACAGGATGTGGATTTTGTTCTCTCCGAGAATGAAATTATCAAGGAAAAAGTTCAGCTGTTCTATGGCTTTCTTGGCCTATTCCCAGGATCTTTCCCTGGTACACATGCGATAAGGAGCTTGCTCGTGGCAAAATGGGGTGTCCAGTGCTGGGTACAAACAATGACAAATGGCTACCTCAAATTCGGATTCAAGACAGCAGAGGATAGGGACAAAGTGCTACAGGGTCCTGATCATTACCTAAATGGTAAAAAGCTATTTATTGTCCCTCTGACAGAGTCTGGGAAGTATGAGATGCAAATCATGGCAAAAAAACCAATTTGGATACGCATGAACCACCTACCCAAATCTTGCTGGCACATAAAGGCCCTGGAGAAAATAGCATCCACATTAGGAGACCCCATTCTCATGGACAACGCAACACGAGACCTCATGGGATACTATGCCAGGATTCTTGTCTTCATTGACACCTCAAAAAAGCTCAAACAAGCAGTCACATTCCGCATGCCTGATGGAACTACCTACTCGCAACAGATTCTCTACGACTACTGCAAACCGTGGTGCCCTAACTGCGAAGAAAATACCCATATTTTTGAAGTCTGTGATGAATTCTTTCAGACCAGGGATAGGGCCATTCAGGAGTGCAGGGCTAAAAGGAATAAAAATGAAAACTGCAACAAATGAGTTCATTCAGCACAGGTAGTGGAAGAGGACTGCAACATTCCTAATGCG
Organism: Rubia yunnanensis; assembly: GCA_037428765.1. Lineage (NCBI taxonomy): Eukaryota > Viridiplantae > Streptophyta > Magnoliopsida > Gentianales > Rubiaceae > Rubia > Rubia yunnanensis. The sequence goes on from CM075066.1 coordinate 53,369,818, forward strand.
GTGACTTCTCGTACCCATGGGGACAAAGCTTCGGGTAATAACTCAGACAATACGGGATCAAGCAGCACAGGACAAGAACGAAACTCAAGAAAGGAGAAAGATGATGACATGGAGAAGGACAGGGAGATGGATCAGGACAAGGTGAGAGATGCTCCTACACAGTCAAGCTCTCAGGTTCATAACAAAACGGAGTTCAGTGGAGAAACCAACCCGGATAGACCACCCGCTTTTGGAGATGCAAAAAGATCAATGAAAGGTGCAGGAAACATACCGGATAGTATGCTCCATCCGGAGGCAAGACAGAGCAATCCCCCACGAGCAGGACGACCTCCTACGCCAAAAGCACAAATCACGGGAGGGGACAAAGCTGATCAGAGGCAGTTGCAGAACCAGATCTTCTTCCATGCTGCTCAACCCATTGAAGAAAACTTATCAAAGAGTGGCTGACGCAGCAAAGAGCTCATCGTCAACTGATTGCAGCAAAGGCGGCGGTCCGAGGCCTAAAGGAACCTTGGGTTCCCAATGAATGCGGCCTGCCTTAACATAAGGGGCCTCGGCGCCCCGGAAAAAAGGAGATGGGTGAAGAACATCATCTCTGAAAACAATATCGGTCTGTTGGTTATTCTGGAAACAAAACGCTGAACATCTTTATGAAGAGTGTCAAAGGATAGAGATACACCCACAATTTTGACTTGGCACCCAACTCTAGAATTCTTATAGTTTGGGACCCCAAAAATTTTTTCGTTGAGATAACAAGTAGAATGGCGCCGCTGATCCACCTAAAAGTACGCAGCCTATCATTGAATGTGCAATCTCTATACACTTATACGTATGGTAATAGTGAAGGAAGATTACACAGATTGCCCCTTTGGGCAGAATTAAAGAGATATGGCGCAAACCTAGACTCACCATGGATGGTACTTGGCGATTTTAATTCCATCCTCAGTGTCAACGATCACATGGGAAACACATCCCCTGGGGTCTACCAAATGAGGGAATTTCAAGAAGCTCGCACCGCCTATGGTCTCAGAGATGCTCCATCACTTGGAGATCACTTCACGTGGCACAATGCGGATTACACAATTAGGTGCAAACTGGACCGCGTTATGCTCAATCACAAATGGGATGGAGACTCATGCCGCACCACCTTTCTTCCTAGGTCGGCACTCTCGGACCACCTGCCATTTGTAACATCCCTGGCGCAAGATATAGAAAAGATAAACAGGCCCTTCAAGTTCCAAAACATGTGGAACGCGTATCCGAAGTGCAAACAGGTGGTACATGATCACTGGTCACCAGAGGTACAGGGAGTCAAACAATACGCTTTATGCCGTAATCTACAAAGATTGAAGAAACCTCTCAAGGAACTTGGGAAAAAAAACTTCAACCACATTTCAGAAAAGGTAAAAAGAGCTGACAAGGAGTATGTGGCCGCATTGAAGAATCTAACAGCGGCGAATGCCTCACCCGAACTGGTACATCAGCTGACTGTCTTAAAGCACAATGCACTACTCTTCTATATGGCAGAGTCAAAATTCCTTTCCCAAAAAGGAAGAATTAACTTCGTCACTATGGCGGATAAGGGAACAAGATTTTTTCACGGTTTGGTGGCCAACAGGAAAGAGGGCGGAATTCCGGAAATCCTAGATGCTGAAGATAGGATAGTCACATCCAGTGAAAGAAAAGGGACACTACTCGCTGAATTTTACAAGGGCTTATTCGGTACAGAAGTTTCACGAACACCGACAGATATAGATATAATCCGCTGAGGCCCCGTACTCAACGATATGGAGAGAGCAACACTGAGCCAAGATATAGAAAGGCACAAAATTAAGTTTGCCCTCTTCTCCATGTCTGATGACAAAGCACCAGGCCCCAATGGTTTCACAGCGGCCTTCTTCAAGAGTCATTGGGAAATCGTGGGTCAGGATGTTACGGAATCAGTCTTGGAATTCTTCCGCAACAGAGAACTACTGAAAAGACTCAACCATACAGCCGTCGCACTCATACCCAAGAAAGAAGACAATCTAAGGGTGGCCGACTTTAGACCCATCTCCTGCTGCAACACCATTTATAAAGTCATCTCCAAAATCATCGCCAACAGAATCAAACCTTTCCTCCCTGGCCTTATTGACCCCTGCCAAGCAGCATTTGTGAAAGGACGGAAGCTATCAGATAATGTCATGTTGGCCCAAGAGTTGGTAAGAAGAGGATACGGCAATTCAAGATCATCTCCCCGCTGTATGATCATGGTGAACCTCGCAAAGGCATTCGACACGGTTTCCTGGGATTTCTTACAAGAGGTACTAACTGGCCTGAGCTTCCTGCATGTATTGATTGACAGAATAATGGAATGCGTAACAACATCGACTTTCTCCATTGCGATAAATGGCAAATTATGTGACTTCTTCAAAAGCAAAAGGGGAGTTCGTCAAGGTGACCCGCTCTCCCCCCTACTCTTTGTCATTTGCATAGAATACCTCTCGAGGCTGCTGAAAACGAAGACAGAATCCACTATATTCTCATATCACCCCAGATGCAAAAATATGAAAATCACCCACCTAGCTTTTGCTGATGACTTGATGCTCTTTTCGAAGGAGGATCGAAACTCTGTTCATACCCTCATGTCTGTACTTAATGATTTCCAACAAACCTCCTGCTTGGCCATCAACGCCGCAAAGTCGTAATTCTTTGGGGTGGGTATCAAAGATGACTTAAGCTTCATAGGTATACCGTGGGCTACCTTTTCGGTCAGGTACTTGGGCATCCCGCTGGACTCCAGTAAATTGAAGGTCTCTCAGTTTCATACGCTCCTCGACAGCGTCGACAATGAAATTGCAAAATTCAAAGGGCATACTTTATCATATGCGGGAAAGATGGAACTCATAAAGTCCGTGGTCCAGGGCATTATTGGTTTCTGGATACAGCACTTCATCATACAGGCTAATGTCATGGAATCACTTGAACAAAAATGCAAACATTTCTTGTGGGGAGAAAAGAAACAGAAAAAGGTATCCTGGAAGAGAGGCTTTGCACTCCGAGAAGTAATGGGGGTCTGGGAATTTGGGACTTCAAAATATGGAATGTGGCCGTCATTGCACAGCAGCTATGGGATATACACTCAAAAAAGGAATCACTCTGGGTCCGATGGGTCCATTCACAATTCCTGAGCACGAGCATTATATGGCTTGTACACCCAAGGCATTATGTGGCAGAATCTCAGAGAAGTTTTCACTCTACTTCACGAATCTGTGTGAACTCCGGGACAAACTAGTCATCATATCCCGTGGCTCAAGCAACTCGCTCAGGGACATGCTGGCGGTTTGGGCAGGATCTGGTAAATTCACGGCGATGGCTCATGATCATCTACACAGGTTTACCTATCCTCACTTGTATGATATACCCACCCTCCCAAAGGCAAGATTCTACAAATCAATTTGGCATGGATCCATGCCCCCCAGGTTCTCGTTCATTACCTGGCTTGCTTCGCTTGGTCGATTGCAAACCAAAGACAAGTACCACGGAGGCGAAGATGTACCCACAGATCATATCTGCTCCCTATGTCGTTCGGAGGAAGAGACGCATGAACACTCGTTCTTCAATGTGACTTTGTCAGAACTGTTTGGGATAGGGTGCGATTCTGGATTGGATTGAGAAGAGCCATAAATTCCATTGCTGCCTCGGACAAATGGATCAGAAGATAGGTACGAGGATCGAAATTGAAAAGAACAATGGGACCGCTAGCATTAACAACTATGGTGTATTACATATGGAGTGAAAGGAATAAAGTTCTCTAGCAAGGACTTCGACCGGATTCAGCAAGGGCATTCAAGCATATACAAAAAGACTGCTACCTCATCCTTAACAGACTATTCCCACATGAGCTACTGTTCTAAACAGGGAGCCGTCATTAAAAGCCTGCACAAGTGTGGCAAATGTTGCATTCTTTCTGATCCAATACATTCTCAAAAGTTTCTTGCAGGAAAGCACATTAGCAAACTTCGGAGGCTCACCTGGGAGGTAAACATTTCTTTGCAGGTAAGTACAAGACCGGACACCTGTACGGTGGAGTCAAGGGTCATACGGTGGACCTCTTAACTGCTCGGAGATCATTTTGGAAGGCCAACAACACCCAAATTAATATAGGTGTATGTGGTAGAACCAGTCTACACCACTTCATCTTTTTGCACGGAGGCGCCATCCCATCCTATCTTTTGTAGGACTAGGAACGCATAGACGGCCTTCTCGTGGAGAAGATAAAAAATGGGGGTCTCTCAGGGGTAGGTGGTTCGAGGATTGAAGGGTGACTAGAGGGATACATGGTTCGAGGGGTGCGTGATTCGAGGGTTGAAAGATGGTTCGAATGGTGCCTCGAGGGTTAGGATGGTTCGAGGGTTGAAGGATGCTTCGAGGGTTGGGGGTTAGAGGATAGACGGACTAAGGTATTCGAGTGCTGAAGGCTTTCGAGTGCTGAACGCATTCGAGTGCTCGACGGGGGCATTCGAGAGCTGGAAGTGTTCGAGTGCTCCAGGGGGGTATTCGAGTGTTGGAGTGTTCGTGTGCTGGGGGCCATTCGAAGGGTGGTCCGTTTGCCCTCGAGGGATAGTTCGAGGAATTCGCTTCATTTGTCCTCGAGTTTGTCCTCGAGCACTGGAAGGGGGCATTCGAGGGAAGTGGGAGTTCGAGTGATCGAAAGAGTATTCTAGTGCTGAAGGCTGGTTCCAGGATAGATGGACTGAGGTATTCGAGTGCTGAAGGCAATCGAGTACTCGACAGGGGCATTCAAGAGCTGGAAGTGTTCGAGTGCTCGAGGGGGACATCTCGAGTGAGGGAAGAGTTCGAGGGCTCGAGGGGGCCATTCGAGGATTGAAGCTATTTGTGTGCAGATTATCTTCGAGTGGGGTTTTCTAGAGTACCCTCGAGGGGGGACATTCGAGTACAGGAATCGAGTACTCGAGGGGGGCATTCGACTGAAACGGGAGTTTGAATGCTCGAAGGGCCATTTGAGGATTCAAGATGTCCGAATGCTGGTGGATCGAGAACCGAAGGGTGGTCCAAGTATAGATAGACTGAGGTATTCGAGTGCTGAAGGCATTCGAGTGCTCGACGGGGACATTCGAGAGCTGGAAGTGTTCGAGTGCTCGACAGGGCATTCGAGTGTTGGAGGAATTCAAGTGCTCGAGGGATGGTTTGTTTACCCTCGCAGGGGGGCATTCGATGTTTGAAGCTTTTCGAGTGCCAGAAGCCCTCGAGGGATGGTTCGTTTACCCTCGAGAGGGTTTCGCCTCATTTTGTCCCCGAGGGGTGGCTCGAGGAGTGAAAAAAAATAGCAACTCCCCTTCATCTGGCCGAAAGGATTTCCTATGGTAGTTGTATGGCCATGCAGGTCGGGTAGGGGGTAAATTAATTCTGCGTACGCAAATTAATTAACCCCTTGCGAGGTATCACTTAGATTTAACGGTTGCGCTATTTGCCTGCTCTGCACTGAAAAGTGTAAAATGGCATCAGGCTGTCCATTTGCCTAAAATGGAACGGACGGTTACAAAACTGTTACACGGGGCATGCACGGTAGAAGTCATTCCCGGTCTCTTATATCTAGGAGGTCTATCCGCAGGGAACAACTGGGAGCACAACAGACTACGGTCATTCTGCTCCCAACCCCAAAGGAAAACCTCGGCCCGTATCCGGAGACCATTATGGAAGGCCAATACCACCTCTCTATCTTCATCTTAGAGGTGTACATGGTAGAAGTGGTATGCCAGCCCTTCCTGGAGGAGAGGACATACTACTTCATTTAAAGGCCAAGCCAGCTCTTCTCGGTTTGGAAGACACCCATGGAGAGCAAACCACAGTGAACAAAGCCGATTCACACTACTGGTTGTGTGGATGTTGTATGGAGTGAGGGGGCTAGTGACTTTGTTCTCATGCCACCTCTGATTTCAGGGATTCAGGGAACTACTGAGTTTGTTCTCATGCCCTTATGTTTTCAGGGATGATTTTCACTCGGTCACCACGACGGGGTTAGCATCTTTTGGCCACCTGGTTGTAACATCTACATCAGGGGTAGTCTTACTAGGTTTCATGTATTAAGGGAGTGGGACAATGTTTCCCACTCCCATTGACTCTCACAGTTTCTTTTTCTTTACCATTACCTTCGACTAGTGACTAAGCTGACTTTAACTAATCAACAGTCAAACTTTACTCGACTTTCAATATATAAACACTAATAAATAGTTGACTTTGTCTAATCAACGGTCAAACTTTACTTGACTTTCAATATATAAACACTAATAACTAAGTTGACTTTAACTAATTAACGGTCAAACTTTATTTGAATTAGTATATAATAAATACTAATAAAAAATGTTTGACTTTGTTTAATCAACGGTTAACCCTTACTTGACATTCAATATACAAACACTAATAACTAAGTTTTCTTTAACTAATTAACGATTAAACTTTATTTGTAGTATATACTAATAAAATGTTTGACAATAACTAATCTACGTTCAACCTTTACTTTACTTTTTATACACAAACACTAATAACTAAGTTAATTTTAACTATTCAATGATCAAAGCTTACTTGACTTTATATACATAAACACTAATAACTAGGTTGAATTTCACTAATCTACGGTCAACCCTTACTTGACTTTCTTTTAATATTGATAACAAAGTTGATTTTAACTAATCAACAGTCAACAACCCTTACTTGACTTTCTATATACTAACATGACTTTAACCAATCAACAGTCAACCCTTACTTGACTTTTTGTATAACAACAATAATAACTAAGTTAACTTTAACTAATCAACGGTCAACCTTTAATTGACTTTCTATAAAGAAACACTAATAACTAGGTTGACTTTACCTAATCAACGATTAACCCTTACATGACTTTCTATGTATAAACACTAATAACTAATTATATACTTTAACTAATTAAGGGTAAAATCTTATTTTAAATTATATATATAGATCAAATTTCCTAATTTTTTTTACTCATATTTAAATTAATAGTTTATTTTTAATGGATCATATTGAAATAATCTTTTGTTAATTTTCTAACCCTCTAAAATTTTATTTCTTTTAAAATTAAAACTTTAAAACTTTATTCCTGACAAAACTTTACTTAATTTTTTTAAAACATTTATACCCGTACATAATCAAGTTATCTCTACCTAATTAATTTTTAATTAACTTTTTATATGTTTAGTAGTGTACTCTGGCCCAAAAAACTGTCCCAATAAAAAAAACCCTAACCTAACATATAAAATGAAAATTGATGAATAGTCTATTTTCCTCTCTTCATTTGGCCCTTCGTCTTCAAGTTGCCATGGTAAAACCCTGGTTCATTGTCACTGGTGGTGGCGGGACGAGGTCAAGGGTTGGTGGCGGGACGAGGTGGCGGTGGTGGTGGGACGAGGTCAAGGGATGGTGGTGGTGGGACAAGGTCAAGCGGCGGTGGTGTCGTAACTAGATCTACCTGCTCGTCCAGCAAAATCGGTGAAGTGGTTGGGTCAAGCGGTGGTGGTGTCGAGCTTCAGCGGGGGTGGGTTGGGTAGGCTAGGGTTTTAGGGAGGTGCCGACACGGTGATGTGGTGGCGCAGGGGTAGCAGAGGTGGTGAGGCGGCGAGGCTAGGACATGCAACAGCAGTGGTGGCGGGACGAGGCCGATGTAGTGGTGGCACAAGGCGGCAGTTGTGGCAGACTCCAGTTTGCTCACCCCCTAAAACAGAGCTTCATCCGAAATGGTAAGAACTCGTCAATAAGTCCTCGATGTTGTCTCATTCTTTACCTCTGATTCCCCTTATGGAGTTACTTTTGTTAATTGTTTGAGATTTTGGGGTAAAATGTGCGAATGGGGGTGAATTTTCTGGGGTTTATATTCTTTTTTAAATTTTGCTTGTTTTATTGTGATTTCTAGGCTTGTGGAGATGTTAGAAGAAGAAATTTACTTTGCTTTCTCTGCCTAACTTCATCATTTTTGTCCTGATAGTGTCATGCTTATATATTTTTATCGCGAACTTTCCTCATAAACTTAATTGTTGTTTGATCCCCCTTTGAATGAATGTGAATGAGTTTGATCTTGTGTTTGTTAAGTATTGATACAATCATCAGTATTCTTGAGTTTATTTTGTCTCTTCATACTGATATAGATAAATTTTTGGAGGGATATAACTTTGCTGATTCATAAATCTGACTTTCTTGTCTTACCTGCAGCATGGCCCGGACGAGTGTTTGTTCAACACTATAGAGTCGTGTGCAATTGATGCCTTGCTTGATGTGGTGAGTACTCGTCTTCTTTGATGCACCTGAAGTCCTGAACTGAACATGCTTAATTGAATAATTCATTTTCAGGCCAAATTTGTATCAGTCTCTATTTCAGCATTTCCCTTGTAAACTGTGTGGAAAATCTAATCTACGAGGGCAGTACTACGTTTCTTCTTTTGTCTGATTGAAAACATCCAAAATTTAGCAGACAAAGATTCTTGTTTGATCCAAGATCCGAGTAAGCTCAACATTATGTCCAATCTGGCCACCGAAGTTGCTGTGATCGGAAGTGGAAGTGAGAATATATTCTGAAGAAATGATTTTGATTTTTGAATTTGCATAAATCATTAGTTAGTATATTTTTTATTGGTGAATTTGGTGTTGCAGTTTCAAGGGCAGTATGTGCATCAACACTGGCCAAGAATGGATTTTCAGTCACCATTTTTTATTCCGGCCGCGGCCCAAGTGGCAGAATGTCCCAAAGAAGGTATATATGTTTCAAGAATCAAGAATGTTGCCATCTTTATGTAATGTTTAAAGATGAATAAGCTGAATAATTGTGTGTTTGTGTGTGTGTTTTGGAAGGGAAGTGGATGAGGATGGAAGGGAGTTAGTGTTTGATCATGGTGTTCCATACTTTACAGTCAGTAATCCTGAGGTTCTAGGTATTGTTCAGGAGTGGGAATCAAGAGGGTTTGTTGCATCGTGGAATAAGAAGTTCGGGTCTTTTTATTTTGCCTCCAAGAAATTTCTCGACATTGAAGAGGTTAGAGATTTGATATGTTATTGTGTCGATGCCACGGGCAATGCTTATTCATTTGAATGATGGATGTACACTGTAGTTGTGCTATGTTGAAATTTCTCTTAACAAGGCCGGATCGTGGTATTGTAGGTTTTCTGTTTCTCTCTATGGTGTCGTGTCAGTGGTGGTGAGATTGATTCCTCTCCAAGGTCTCCGCCGCACTGTTTAGTCACATAGATTATTGATTTTGTATCATAATGTTTGTTTGGTTTTATTTCTATATTATCAATTTTGTGAAGTTAATTTTATTATTAAATTAATATCCTACTAAATTGTTAATTTTGGATCTTTTCCCTTCCTCTGAAAGAGGCAGCGCACTGCCGCTTTCAGAGGAAGGGATTTTTTTTAGTCATCATAAATATTTTAGCACCGCCGGTGCTAAAATATTTACGGCTGAAAGGGATTTTTTTGTCATTGTAAATATTTTAGCACTAGTCAAAAAATCGGTGCTAACATAAAAGCTGGTGCTACCGTTGCTAAAATTAGCACCGGTTTAAAAATCAGTAGTAACAAAAAAATCGGTGCTAAAAGTAGGGATTTAGCACCGGTTTTTTTTCCAACCGGTGAAACTGTTTCATCGGTTACTTAGACCGATTCTGAAGGGGGGTTCCTGTGATAGTTACATTTCAGCATGAAGTTGTGCGCATTGTTGAACATGATTAGGTAATAATATCCTACTCGAATTATCTTTTTAGTGATTGTTTTAGCCCCTTCATGCATCCCGCGTAATCCTTCATAAACTTCTTTCATGATTTCACCTGCTTGGGCTGGTCCAACACATTTTATCCATGGGGATAGCCTTTTTTGTATAGGATTCCTCCTTCGTACATATAATTGTGAGATCGTACTTCCAACTTTCTGGCTTGTAACTTGTCTTCTGGTAATTTCCAATCTCGAAGTAATCCTTTAACGGTGCCATCTAGTTCGCTTCCTCTGTTCGAACTGTTGGTACAGTTGTCATCGTTGTACTTGTGACCGATATGATTTTTACATTCACATCATTTTGTCCTAGCAATGAATCAAAACAAATTGTTGCCAATTTACATAGGGTGTCTGCCTTAGTATTTTCACTCCTTGGTATGTGTTGAATGTCAAAGTATTCCAGTTTACTTATGAGTTAGCGAACTCTCCTTAAATATTTTATCAACTGCTGCTCTCATACGTCATAATCTCCCCCGCACTTGTTGTACTGCTATATAGGAGTCAATAAAGCATTTAACACTTTTCACCTTCATCTTCATTGTTGGTCGAATCGTAGTGAATATATGTGCTCTCCCTCACACCAATAGTGATCCTGCACCACAACCTTCTTTACTAAACCCCTTATTAACAAACAGTTTCCACGCAATGGATTCCCACTTTCATTTCCCTTTGTCTACTCTGAGATTCTCTGGGTTACTTGTTTCTTATGCATCTGCCCTTGTCTATTATGCAATGAAATAAGCTAAGACTTGCGCTTTTATTGCAGTTCGCAGTTGAAACTAAATGTCGTACTGTCTGACCTACCCCCCCCCCCCCTCCCCCGGGGTCGTTAATAACGTAGCTTAGAATTAACCCAGACAGAGGCAATGTGGTCAAAAGATAGAAATGTATAGTTCTGCACCCTGTTCCTACTGCTACGCTACCTAGAGGGTAGTTAGCGGTAAGCCTTGGGTTTGTCCACAGAGATGCTAGGTCTAATGTACCAACTCAAACAAAACCTCGTATGGGCCATCAATCCGTATGAGTGAAAGGAATAGCTATTAAAGCAAACATGCAAATAGGGAGGTTTTGGTTTTTCAATCTAACAACTACAAAGCATGAAAGTAAAAACATAAATACTATTAAGCTAAGCAATTGGGGAATCATTGAGCAACTTGGTTAATCTAATGCTTCTATCCTTGGTTCATTCACATAGTGATCTAGGCAAACCTAAATAGAGTGTCCATAATACGTGGTGTGGCCGATAAAATACATTTTCCCATCCCTATCACGACGGGTGCTCTTGCAACCCTCCATTGACGTTGCCATCGTAACTATGGGAGTATACACGGTCTGACCATTGTTGTAGGTTTGTTTATCCCCCATGCAATTACGTACCCGGCTTCCACGACAAATGCACTACTTCCTTCGGGTCCTATAAATTAGGCCCAAGGGTCGTAGGCACCTTATCTATGATACTAGGATTTCTTGTAACCCTAGCTTGCTACTATTTAGTTATCTCTATCCGTAACCTCTCGGACAACTTTACAAAGTCAGTTAAGATTGGTGTAATGGAAAGTAGATCAGAGCATTCTCAAATCCCCCGTGCACACACCCATGCAGACGCATTCTCCTCTACCCATTCTAACAACCAAGTTTCCCTTCCCAATGGGGCATCGATATTTGCACCATACATGAATGTATCACAAAGTGTGTGCTTATATGTAGTGATTCATGCATTTAAGCTCAAGAAAAAATCATAATAATATCATGAATACAAAATTAGGATGAACTAAAATTAGACCAAGCTACTACAATTTATTCCCAAGCTATAGAAACTACTCTACAAAAGTTAGATCCATGGCAAATATCAGGTTAGATGTCATGGATCTAAGAAAATAAGATGAAAGGAAAAAGAAAAGAAAATGAGAAGGAGAAGGAAGAAGAAGAAGTACTCTCCTCCCCCTTCTCTCTAAACTAGAGAGAGGCAAAATCTACATAATGACTAGATCGGGTTTACTAGAAAACTAAGGATCCTATATATAGTAGTAGAGAATTGGGCCTAATGATAGGCCCAAAATAGGCCAAAGTTAGGTCAAAATCCTGGTCACCCTTTCCCTCTAGCCGCTGAACCTTTCTCAAATAAACTGCTCAAATCCATGAAACTTTTGGAGATACAATTTAGATCACTGGATAGATCTCAGAAAGACAAATATTTTGATATTGGTAGAGGGAAACCGAATGAAAATTAAGAGAGTTATGACCAAAATAGTGAGAAACTGCCACTTGGCGCGGGCCGTCATGGATGATGTGGCTTGTGGCGTGTCCTTGGTGGTGCGGGGTGTGAGATCTGGTGTGTGTCGCGGATCTTCAGGTAGTGTGGGGTGCAGAATTTTACGTGGGGCACGTCAAGCGAGGCACCATCAAGGTGGTGAAAATGAGAGTTTTGATCTGCGCCTGAGGACGATGGCACGGGTCGTGGTCATGAAGGGTGCTCGCTCAAAAATTTTGGCGTGGGCCATGTGATTTCCCACACCTCGCCGACTGGTCTTGGCATATTGAGCTAGGAATGGTGCGGGACGTCAAAATCGGAATGTCCCGTGCCCATACTTAGCCGTTTGGAGTGGGATTTTAACTTCGTACTAGTAGCCCCTGGCTTCTGGCGCGGGTCGCGCCATAGCCTCACGCGTAATATATTGGCCAAACCTTAGCCTCACACCATGGCCTAGAGTTGATCATTTTGGCATGGGATAGCTCCTTTAGCGCATATTGTTGGTGTCATCCATGAACGGCCCACACCGACCCATTTGTGCCTCGGCCGGCTCAACTTGTTTCCTTTGCCATGCGTGAACCGTTAGTCCAATTTGAAAGTTTTAGTAGTCAATTTTGTGGCGCTTAAGAAGACAAATCCAATGGAATCATCCTTGAAGGCTAATTCCTCTCTGATCGTTCTCAAACTTAAGTACAACTATTGGACCACAATTCACCGTTTCTCCCTTTGTCGTTTTGAACTCTAATGCCTCCTATCCTTGGCTCCATCCTTCTACTACCACAATTTGATGTCTATGACCTTTATATTCTAACATTCTAGAGGTGAATGGCCTTTGAGCTCTTCTACCATCCTTACGAATGACCTTCAATATCTTCCACCCCCTTACGAATACCTTCACATAGAATGTAAACAAAAAGTAACCACGGGCGACCTACTAAAGATGATCACAAGGAAGATCAAGGAGCTCGTGGATACAAGATGTTCATTAGTACTAATTAAGTCTACAAAATACAAGATTTAGACAAGAAAACCAAACATGGCCATCTAAACCCCTTGTCGCATAAACTCAACTAGTACTAGCAATCCAACAAATAAAACCAAACATGCCAAATGCATCGGTTAACGCACACATAATGAAGCAGATCACTGTCCTAATTTAAGAGTCCACTTAGTCATTCTGCTAGATAATTCTGGCTTGCTCAGAATATTCTTAATTGGGTGGTCAGTATACACAACTATGCAATGACTTTGAAAATAACTTTGCAGTCTTCTTACTGAGTAGACTAATGCGAGTATTAACCTTTCAATGGGTAAGTACGATATTTCTGCACTTTTTAGTATCCCACTAATGTAGTATACTAGCACTTGCCTCTGCCCTTCTTGACGCACCAAGACCGAACTGCTTTTGTGGAAACTGCCAAGTATAAGTATAGAGTTTCTCCTGGTATTGGTGGCTTCCGCATTGGCAACTCCTTGAGTTGTTCCTTTAACGACTCATATGTTTTTTGACTATTCTCATTCAATGTGAACTTCTTTTCCTTTTTGAAAATAATGAACAACGGGAAGTGTTTGTCTGTAGCTTTGGAGGTGAGAACCTGCTAAGTGCCGCTAGCAATCCCATCAATACATGTACTTCTTTGATTGCTGGCGGTTGAGGGAGATTAACTATTGCTTGTACCTTCTTCGGATTGGCCTCCATTTCATTGGGAGACACTTTAATTTCCCACACCAACTCCGATGATGCATTTTTTATGAAGGCCGTCTTTTCTGCATCTTCTGGGTTCATCAATATTTGGTGGTATCTGTTATATGCATCCAAGAATGCTAGGACTTCGTACCCCGATATCATTTCTACTAACTGGTGAATCTTAGGCAAATGATAGTAGTCTTTTGGGCATGCCTTGTTTAGACTAGTGAAGTCTATATACACATCCTTCATCCCGTGTCTGCCTTTTTTACCATCACTAGGTTTGCTAACCACTTTGAGTAGATTACCTCCTTCAAAATACCAGCCTAAAGGAATGTTGTAACTTCTTCTTCGATTGCCTTCTGTCTATCACTAGCAAAGCTTCGTTGCGTTTGCTTGACTGGTTTGATTGAATCACTAATATTCAGAGAATGGGTAGCAATTCTTGGACCCCCTCCCCTCATGTTTAGTACATTCCATGCGAATGTATCTCTGTGACTTCGCAAGATTTCTGTGACCTTTCGTTCACCTTGTTTGGGAGATACTTTCCTATCTTAACACACTTAGAAGTGTCTTCGTCATCTAAAACAACGACTTCAGTCTCTTCTCTTAGATCTACTTAAGGCTTTGATTGCCCGAGTAAGCCATTATCTGAGATAGTGCTGACCATTTATGTCTGTACCGCATTTTTTCCTACTTTCATCACAGTGACCATGCACTGTCTAGCTATTTGCTGGTTTCCACTTATCATTGCGATTCTTGCTGAAGTTGGGGGAACTTCATCACTAAGTGATATGGGGACAATATCACCTTCGTTGTGTTCATTTAGGGCCCACTAATGATAGCGTTAAATAGACTTGGTACGTCTATAACAATGAAGTCATACATGACAGGGCAATTTTTGTCATTCTCACCTACCATAACAGTGCTTGGAAGGTGTCTCCACTCGCCCTGTAAATCCCACAAGAGAGGATGTAGACTTCTTCAAATCAGTTTGTTTGAATCCCAACTTATCAAAGCATACAAACAGGATTTTGACTGCACTTCCGTCATCCACAAATACTCTTTGAACCATGGAATATCCAATCTTTGATATAATGACCATCAGATCATTATGAGGTGAAGCGTTGTGAACCACATCCTTTTCACTAAATGTTATTGTTTCATTCGAACGAAATCTCTTATCAGCGGGATCTTGTGGTGGAGAGTATCTATCTTTTGCCTTCCAAGCATTGTTGGACATAAACTTCTGATGTCATCTTTTGATGTTTTCTTTATGTATTCTCTATGTCTTGGTTTTTTACCATAGAGCTTCTTGCTTTGTTAGCTTCGATGTACCGGCATCCTCCATCTTCCTTTTTATACTGGCTCAGATAACCATTCCTCAAATTCTCCTCTATTTGTCTTCTCAAGTCTCTGCAATATTTATTGTCGTGCCCATGGTCTTGGTGGAAGGCAGAGCAGTATTCTCTAGATCGCTTGTCTGGTGGTGCTATCATTGGTGCAAGTTCGGGAAACAACTCCCCATTTGCTTGCCATATTTCCTTTCGCGACTTTGTCAAAAGGAGTTCTTGAAATGGTGTGATCTGCGCCCCTGATTCTCTTCCTTTGAAAGAGACATTTCCTTTCCCTTTTTTGACTGCACCTCTATGTGAATCCTTCATTATCCTTTTTTCACCTCTCTTACATTCTATCTTGCGGCTGTTTGCCTCTTCAGTTTATACATATTGTTCAATCATGTTTTGCAATTCCCTTGGGTTTTCCAGCATGTTTTTTTGTGAATTCCTTGTAGAATTCTATTGATCGCATGATGGAGGTCGTCGATGTACATCTCAAAGTTAATATTTATAAGCCCTAAATTCTTACTAACTACAACTAAGTAGATAGTGGAAATCGGGGTCTTCCACGAAGAAGAGGGATTTTCTTAAGTGTTTAAACATAAAAGATCGATATTATGCTAGAAGTAAATATATCTATACATATAAAAGTGAGTAAATGGGGGGGGGGGGTTTGGTTGGTTGGTTTTCCTAAGTTATGAAAATAAAAGACAAACTAACTAGCAAAGTCAAGTAACTATGCTAATCATCAAACAAACTAAGAAAAGGGTTTTAAAACTACAAAAGATAAAGCCTTGGGGGCGATTGACATTCACTTCCAAACCAAATGTAAATCATTGAACCATTCACTCATTCTATCACATTTGTTACCTATGGGGAATGTTATCACTTCTCATTCGAAGATCAACGTTCATTCCTTCTTAGTAGTAATTTGCAAAGACAAACAACGACCATTTGCAAACCTCGTTGACAACCACTCTAGGAAAACAACACCATAGAGGTATTTCATCAACGGCATTATACACAAAGGACCATAGATTTGATAACAACAAGCCTTCTACCAAAAGACGTAGTTATTTAACCAAACATAGCATTCATTAGGCAAAACCTAGAACAAACCACATTCGAGGTTCAACCTTTTATTGCATCTGTAGGATAAATATGAGAACAATCCACATTAACATACTTATCTAGCAAGAATCACAACATATTGTGCACAAGAAGTTCTAAGTTCATGTTCTTAGATTTTCATGCAAAGGAGTTAAGGAATTTGTCACTTTCCTAACACCCTAACACTTCAATCATACAAACACTTCCTATTCTCAAGCAACCCATGGCATAAATGAAGTAAAACATAGCAGCATTAAGAGCACATGAATGCTAAATAACAAAGGCTTCAAGAATGAGTGAAACAATCTATTCACTACTTCCACTACTTTGTTGTGAAGATAAATCTTCCATCCTTCTTAGATAGTAATTTGCAAGAGTGAATTCGACATCACTTGTCAAACCTCACCAATGACTCCCTTAATCGAAACACGACTAAGAGTATCCCATTGGTGGCATTGAGCACGAAGAATCAACAAGCTTGGCAACACTTATAAACTACACCGTGTCTAAGCATTTAACTAATTCATGCATTTACACAAGATTAGGCAAGAACGATTGACATTCATTGACTTCTCTCATTTGCTGCCTAAAACAAACATGATATTGAATTCAACATCATCACATTCATCTAGCAATTATCAACACATCAACATCATTAAGAAGCTCTTAGATTCCACATTAAAAGAGGGGAGAATTAGCTACTTTCTCCCAACCCTAACAAGTAATCATACAAGCAATTCATCTACTCAAGCTTCCAACAGCATCAATGCCAATAAATGCACAATAGCAAAAACACAAAATAGAGAGATATGATTCTCAAGACAGATATGGAAGCTTCAATCAATTGCTCCCAAGATTAAACTAAGCTAGATAATTAAAAGACATAATTAACCTACAAAAACTAAGAAAAGAAAGAAAAACTAGAGGGTTTTGAACCCAGCAAATTGCAGGAAGAAGAAGGGGTGTGTAGAGGAGAGGATAAGGTTTAGTATTTACAGTACAAAAAACTAAGAAAGTTTCTAGCCATACGTCCGTCACGAGTAGCTATGGGTTCGTCGCGACCGGGCCTAGTTTCAGCATCTTGATTTCTTTCTTCTTTTTGTTTCAAGTCCTCCTCTTCACTTCACTTATCTTCAAATCTTCAAAAGCTCAAATACGAGTCTTCAAGTCTTTAAATCTTCAAAAGCTCAAATACGAGTCTTCAAGTCTTTAAATCTTTAAGGGTATTCTTTAAAGTCTTCAAAGTCTTCAAATAAATTGCCTTGTCACACAAAATCTCCTAGAAAAGTAATAAAAGCGTAAAAGTCGCTTTTAATTCTCCTTAGAGAATTTCTAGGCAAAATGCCACACATCTAGAGCACAAAAGTGTACATCTGCAAAATGGGCACATCACTTGCCCCCTGTGAATACTCCTAACGACAGATCACGAACTTGCAAACTTTCAGTGATGAACGTACTGTGGTAATCTGCAAAACTTTTGTCACTTCACTGGTCTATGTTGTTTAGGTCCGCTATTGTTTGGGTAACTTTTGCTTCTAGTAGAAACGCCCCAAAAACAAGTATGACAACTATGCCCAAGACCCAATACTTCCATTTAGTAAGTCCTCTTACCATGTGATCGATGTCCCAGATAAGAAGATATGGAAAGCTTTGAAAACTAACTCAATTTCTGCATCGCAAAATCACATGCTGTTGCGATAGGATTATAGGAATTCAATCATCCCATCATATATTTTAACATGCAAGGGTAGATTGAAATCCTTTGGAATCTTGAAACCGCAAAGATGCGGTGCTAAGGGTGACTTACTAGCATCATCATCTGCCACTATATCCCTTAACTCTTCTTCATAATTAAGGCTCTCTTGCCTTTGACTTGTTTTTTATTTTATTTTTGTTGATTTTGGTATGATAGTGGCCAAGAACCGATTGTACAGTGTTCTCTATTATTTTCTAAGAAAGACGTGAAAGCTCTCCCCTCTTTTTCTTGATTTGTGTTAGGATATTCCGTTTCTTATTCATCATCCTTTGTCATTTCTTCTTTGTTGTGTTCCCTCTCTTTACTGGGAACGTGCGCTTGATCTTGACTAAGGAGCATGATCTTATTGCACCCAACTAATCGTTCTTGTGTATGGTATTCTGGTTTCTTTCACTTTTGGTGAACACCATTGTTTACCCTAAAGGAAATGAAGGACTCCAAAAAGAAAAATTTTCTCGTCCCCACTGACGATGCCAATGATGTGGTATTCCTAGTTATGTCAGATGGTTGGTGTTCACTGCGTATCACTATGAACCTGCAAAATAGATCCCGAAAGTGATTACAAAGAAACGGCTCTAACGATCAAGTCAGTACTCTCCTTCAGAGAATTGGTATTTTCTCAGTTTATCTTTCCCTTACCTTAGCCAGCGCTGATGTTCTTGTATTTATAGCAGACTATAGTCGAGGCTCTGTATTGTTAGGATTCACGATCGTTGGCTACATCGTGGTCCCTATAAACTTGGTTCATGTCTTATTTCATAGCTGAGTCCTGGTCGTGGCTCTGCCTTTCTTGGTTCGTGACTTAGTTGTTCCCGACATGATCCCGCTTTTCTCGGTTCGCGACTAAGTGCTCTTGGGCTTGGTTTTGTGTTTATTAGTCTGCAGGTAAATCTTGGGCTGAGGCTCAAGGCCAACATTCTGTGGTCCATGAGCTAAGTATACACCAATAGTATTTCCATTCTAATTCTAATTCTAACTAACAAATCTTTGACTATTTACATTTAATAAATTAATTAATGTTACTAAAATGTATTCTATAGTTATTGATTAATTATGAATATATATATATATATATATATTTCAATAAAAATATTATTTATTGTGTTGATAGTATTTATATGTGAAATTCAGTTTTATCTACAAAATTACACATTATTTTTATACTCCCCCCGTCCCATCCTATTATGATGCACAAAATCTTTTTTTGGTCAAAGATGGCAAACTTTGACCACACATTTGAATAGGTATATGAACAATAATTTTATCGTATGAGATATGTATGGTTAGATTCATTGTAACATGTAGTTTCTAAATCTAAAATTGTTTTGTGTCATTATTGCCCATAGCTACACATATTTACAGTCAAACATTTTTATTGGAGGACTTGATGATCCGTAGCTTTGGCATCTTTTAATTGTTTTTGGATGATTTGTAATCGGCTTATTTTGTGACTAATTGGTTTATATGGTTGATAGGTTAAGTGACTTTGAAACACTGTAGCTGAAGATTTAATGAAACAACTAAGTACATGTTCAATGTTAAGAAGTACTATTTGTATGCTTATTAAATACCAAGTTGCATTTTAGTTTTTGTATGTGGTTCATTGTGTTCATTTGTTGAGCTTATAAGAAAATAAATGCAATTAATCGGTTAATAAATTACTAGTGTAAGCTAAGTAATTCTACATGTATTTAGTAGTTTTCATATCACTAAAATTATGTGAAACATAATGCAAGTCGCTTAACAAGTGCATGTTGAATGTTAAGAAGTACTACTTGTATGCTTATTACTACCAACTTACATTTTAGTTATGTTATGTGGTTCATTTGTGTTCATTTGCTGAGCTTATAGGACAACAAATGCAATTGATAAGTTAATAAATTACAGGTATATGCTAAGTAATTCTACATCAGTTACTTGGTATCAGTGATTTCGTATCACTAAAATTATGTGAAATAAAGTTGGTTCTTGGGCAAGCAAAACAAATGCAAGTTATAAGTTGATAAGTTATAGTTGTAAGCCAAAACATACAGTATGTTCTTCTGTGTATACAATCTTTTAAGTTAATGAAAAACAAATAAAATATATAGGTAAATAAATGCAACATATATCCTAAACAATGCTACTTTTAAAGTGTCTTTACATCTGGTTTTTTTTGCCAAATTCAGTAGTTTTCTTCCTTGTTTTTTTCTTTTCCATGTCTGACTTCAGCCATTTTACTCTTCCTTTTGTCTTCACTTGGGCTAGATCCAGTATTTTAGGTGCACTTGTTATGGTTGAGTTGCATTGGCTACTTGTGGCTGATTGTTCAATGGCATTATTCTTTAATGCCAACAATTCTTTTATTCTTGCTGGACATATGTCAAACATCTCTTCAAGAGTTCTTCTAGCTTCTGAGTTTTTTAGAACTAGGTTGTAGAATTTGCTGGACATATGATTCCTCCATAAAAACTACACCATTGATGTTTTCTTATTGTAGTTTTCCTTGCCCAAGACTCTAAGAATGTGAAAGCACAACACACCTGACACTTCAAAGTATTTGCATTTGCATTGTACTTCATCTAGCTCGTCTTCATTTTTGTACTCGACTGTCTCATATTTAGATTCATCCTGTTCTAGAATGACTTCATATTTTCTTGACGGTGGTTCTGAGAACACTTCCTTGACTTTAGTTGACACTGCCAGAGAAAATTCCTTTTTGAATCCTTTTTACAATGCAAGTGCGTAAATATTTGCAACATGTTTAACCAAATCTGTACGGGCCTAGTAGTTGGGAAACAAATGCCTATTGTAAGCTAATAGTTTCGAGTTCTAGGCAAAGTAATTCATATCGGTATTAAATAATCTGAATGTAAATATACCTAGTTTTTTGTCAAAATTTGGCTTTGCTTTTGCACATGTATTTTCCTTGTCTGCTTCATCTCTCCTCCATTTTTTTATTGTTTGGTTGCAGAGCTCAAAGAAGTGAGTGAGTGTAATTGTTTTGTTTTCACTAAAGCATAGGGCCAAAGTTGGTGCTTTCGCTCCATTGTGATGATAAAATCCTTGCTGAGAAAATATTCTTGCTGAATATTGTGCTCTATTTTTCACCGATGCCATATAAGCGTTGAAACAACGTGCTACTTTCCAGCTTGTAGGTGGCGATCATCGAGGTCCATTTTCTTCAGATTCTGCTGGATCACCATATCCTGTCATACAGTAGTCTAATTGCTCTTGAACGATTCATCTTTCTTAAATTTTCCAATATGTTGGATTATATTTTATTTTATGTGTCATAAGCACGACCTATGTTTTGTGTTCTTGAAGACCCGTACCCAGAATTCAAAGTTTGGTTAATACATGAATTTTGAAGTAACTAATATGTCATATAACATAAGTTATACATACCGTAAGCTAACAGTTGCAATTTCTAAAATTCCTATTATCAGTTTTTAGTTCTATAACTAGCAAATTTCTGAAGCTGCAACATTTTAAGGGTATATGTGTTTTAAAGTAACCAGTAAGGTTTATAAGCTATTTAATACATACCGTAAGGTAACAGTTGCAGTTTCTAACAAACCATATTCAGTGTTCAGACCTTAAGTAACATACCTCTTGATCCGTGAATATTGTGACAGGTTCCTTCTCTTTCATTAATTTCTTGAAAGTGTTGAGGAGCCAAACAAAAGTATCAGCCAACTCATTTGCAATAAAAGCACAAGCAAACATTGTTATGTTCCAGTGATTGTTGATTACAACTATTGGTGCACAAATCAAGTTATACTTGTTTGTTCTGTAAGTAGTGTCGAATATGGTGACATCCCCGTGGAGTTTATAGTCCTCCAAGAATCTCTCTAAAAAACTGCTGACAGTCTTGTCTCTTCGTCGAACTTGACTTTGAAGAAGAATTCTTTGGCCTTGTCATTTATTTCCAAGAGTGTATCGACAACTTTTTGAGCATCTCCACTTTCGATATTTTTCATTCGAAATCGACTCACAAAGTTGAGGTGGTCTTTTATTGTATGTCATAGATTTTCTTCTCCACCAGCTTCAAATGCCATGTATTTGTATTATAGTACGTCTTAAACCTGCTTGTTCCATTATTGTAATGGCCTTGCCTTTGTCTTCTGTAATCCTCCGTTCACTCCTACTGAGATACTGCCAGGCTGGTTTTATTAACTCATAGTTGAGTTCCATGATGTACTGAGTCACTATGTAACATAATCTTGCTCAAGCTTGACTATAATTTTAACTAGGCATCCTATTTTTTGTAATTAGATCCCTTTTCTTCCTCTTCTTCTTCTTTTCAGAATGATTTTCAGTATCCTCACAAGGAACGTGACTAATAATGCTAGTTTGTAATCTTTTTGGCTAGCCTCCAGAAGAGCACTTATATTACTTTTTGCGAATCTGCCTTTTGCTGTTTAGACGTTAACAATCTTTCCTGTAGCTAAAACCAATAGCATATGCATGCTTCTTATACATAGCATGTATTGCTTCCAATTTTTTTGCTTTTACGTCGGTGAGATTTTCACGGGCATAAATTTCATTTAAATTTGGAAAATTTGTACCTATAACAATAATGAATACAATTTCTAATGTAAGATATGCATGTTCTAATGTAATTTATGCAAAGTCTTCTGGAAGTTACTTAAAATTAGAAAATTATAGAAGCTCTGTTCTGATCACCATAGCAAATAGTATTTGTAATGTAACATATGAAAAGTGTAGTGTATTACATGTTATAATCTGAACAATGCGCAAGTTTGTCAAAAGTTGAAATTGATAAATGCATTCTCTGTGTTTTGTTCATTTTAATTTAATGCATATTTTATTGTAAAGTATACATGATTTAAGTTAATAAATGCATAAAGTATATGAAAATTCTGTGCATCATGTAGTTTCATAGTGCTAATATTTCCGCATGTCCATACATATGTTCATAGCACTCGAATTTCAGTATCCAGAAGTTTCAAAAACAGTTATATTCACATCGATTGCAATTCAACAGTATAATTTCAGTCCGATGAGAGAAAACCATACATTCAATGGAATTCAGTAATATTTTAGCTTCTTGCAACTAAATTTCATTTATTTGGAGTTGAATTTCGGTGGTTACGGTCACGTTTTCTCCAGCAGGTTTTGATTCAATTGCAGTAGTTTTTACGACTAAAGCTATTGAAATTTGATCGACTTCAATATCATCTAGCGATAGATCTGCTCCTAATTCACAATTTTCTTACTCAATTTCATCGGAAACATGCCGATTGTCATAGGACATCGGAAAGACGTTGTGGACGGCAAGGTTGGTGAGGAGGAATTGCTCGACGTGGACGGGCTAGTTGATAGGAATCAGAATCAGAGAAAGGAAGAAACTGTTAAGTGTATGTTTTTGCGTGAATTTTTCGATTGTTATGAACCAAATTCGTTTGTTTTGTTAAAAGGATATGCTTTATTTTAAAATTTTCCATCATTTGCAAATAGTTCTGGCCCGCTTGTCAGGAGAACTCTAAGAGATCTTGCCACGTAGTAGCTATTTCTAGAAGTCAAAATAAAATGCCTGGATTTCAAGTTTAGCTTATGAAAATATGGTCATCACCGTCTTCACCCTTTTCCTCTCTTTCAGTTTTGTGGAGGCCGTAGCGTTTCAAAAATTAAAAAGTTCTGTGAAGAAGCGACAAAAAATTGTTTGGCAGCCCAGCAGAGGTCCATAACAATGGCTCTAAGGTTGGATGCCATCAATTTCCAATCCCCAAGAAGCCCTTCTTTTTCACTTCCTCAAATGGCCAGCGTCAAATCCCCGAAGTTCTTCATGGCCTCAACTATTGGCTCCGGAACAAAGTAAGGTTTTTCTGGATTCATATATGTCGACCCCTTTCCTCTATCTGGGTTTTAATAATTAAGGGTTAAGAAGCGCATTGGATCTTTATTATACATGTGTTGGTTTTATCCGGGCTCTTGTTATTCCTGCTCTATTTGTATTGCGGGCTGTTTAATTTTTGGTATGTTTTGATAATCTTATTTATTGCGTGTTATCATATCCAGAAATGCACTTAAAGTTGTTATCTTTATACTTTTGAAATGTTGGTACTTCTGTTTTACCTTTGTTCAATCCTTGTTGATACCAAAATATATTACTCCATATGTTTATGGAATCGAGCTTTTGTTGATTCTCATATATTCTGTTCGATTATCTATTAGTTTCGTTGATCCCTACGAGGGTCTCATTTCTCTCTTGAGTTTGCATTGGTAAGTTTAAATATTTAAGAGGTCAATGGGATTATGATATAGCTTGATTATATTATTGTTAGTCACTTTTATTTAGATGTTGGTATGGCCAAATTATTATGTGTGGTGGTTGTGAAGGAATTGGACATTTTCATGTAATAGGACTTGTCTTCTCATTTTCATGCCTAACTTTTGTTTGACAAGAAAAAGATTAAAGGACTTAATCTGTTTTGTTGATCTGGAAATCAATTGAATTCCTTGATAAACTTTCTCAGTTGATTCATTGGTAGTAAATAAAGCTGAAGTACTTTGAAACCTTTCCAGTTCGGCATTCTATAATTCCTGCATTTCTTTGTGCTCTTATTTGTCCAATCTTTGAAAGCCATTTTTTTTTTCAAATCCATTCCTTTTTTTGTTCCTGCTTCTCTCTTTTTTTCAGCGCAAAGCTGTCCTATGTAATTCATTGCACTCTTTTCTTTATTCATCATTTTAATACAGCTGTTCATGTGCATGCTCTCTACGTGTCAGTGCGTGTTCTCTACATGTCAATGTTTATCCTGCATGTTTATAACATGTCAATATGAGTTGGATAAGCCCATTGCTGGTATGCTTTGGTCATTAATTCAGTGTCATTGTCATTATGAGTTTGTTGTCACCTTTACTTTTTCTGTTGGTTAAATTTGTTGCCTTTCATGGATCATGATGACTCAACATGGCAACGAAACAACTCTTAATATTGTTCTGTCACTCACTAATCATGTTCACCTTTCTGATTTATGTGGAACCTAAAGGCTCAATGAAATAGATTCACATGGCTATGTAGCGAGAGTTTGGATCACCTTGTGAGCTACACTTTTTATCACAAGTGATCCTGAAAAATGTTTATTTCAACCGAATAATACAGACTTTTAATTTGGGTAAAGGAAATACTTTAAATGGTTTCCATTTTTGGTTACACTTGAAGAAGTAATCTTTCCAATAATTTGATTTAAAATAGTGAGGAATTTCCTTTTAAATAAACTATGTAGAGTTGATATTATGGATGGCCAAGATTTGATGATATCCTTCTAGTGCAACATAGTATAAACAGTTCAAACACAAAGTCATTTTAATAACATGTGTATAAAATGGCTTGCCCTAAAATGACTTTGCACTTAGCGGAAAAGTAGATTTCAAATCCAGTCCTATTGGGATGAGTTTTCCTTCTTGTATTTGTTGTATCAAAAAGAAATATAAATGAACGCATGCTCTTATGGTTTGCATCTTTGACATGTTGAGAAAGAAAACCCTCATTTTCTGTATTAAGTATCTTGTGATGTATATATATTGGTCATTATTATCTGATAAAATAATCACTCATGTGTCTGTCTTTGTTGATCTATGCCCATGTATCTCGTTTGTTATGTTTACACTATCGTGCTCATCGTCAGATACAGCTTCATGCATTCTTAATACCGTGTTTCTGCATTTAGAGAGGTTGAAAGTATCAAAAAGCCTTTCAGCCCACCACGTGAGGTTCACGTGCAAGTAACACACTCCATGCCACCTCAAAAGATTGAGATCTTTAAATCTTTGGAGGGCTGGGCTGAGCAAAATATATTAATTCACTTGAAGTCGGTGGAGTAAAACTGGCAACCACAAGATTTTCTACCAAGATCCTGCTTCTGATGGATTCCATGATCAAGTTAAGGAAATTAGGGACCGAGCAAAGGGACTCCCAGATGATTATTTTGTTGTTTTGGTGGGAGACATGATAACAGAAGAAGCACTTCCAACTTATCAGACAATGCTTAACACCTTAGATGGTGTTCGTGATGAAACAGGTGCTAGTTTAACTCCTTGGGCAGTTTGGACAAGGGCTTAGACTGCTGAAGAAAATAGGCATGGTGACCTTCTGAACAAGTATCTCTACTTGTCTGGGCGAGTGGATATGCGTCAGATTGAGAAAACAATACAGTATCTTATTGGATCAGGAAGGTAAGACCTTTAGCTTTTTAATTCATGGTTAAAATGTGGTTTTACTATTTGATTATGTGTAGTTCTGAGTTTTGATCTCATCTGAAAATCAAGATGGCTAAAAGCTAGTGTTCAGTTTTAATCATCATCACATTGTTTCAAGTATAAAATGTTAGATAGTTTTATGTTTCTATCTTCTCCCTTGGAAGTATTTTTTGAAATCCCAGCAAGATGTCCAGAATTTAGAGAAACACATAGTTGATACCACTACTGAACCCGATTAAAACATTAATCCAATATAGGTGGTGGTATAAAGGCCTTGTTATTGTGTAAGTGTTTATGGAGAATTAGCAAAGTGCCGAACTGTGAAATGAGGATTAAAAGGTTTCAAATTCTCGACCCTAACAAAGAAAGCTCTTAATGTTGCTTGGAAAAGCTTCTGACTTAGAACACATATAGGCGTATCACCCAATGCTCATGTTTTGCTGTGCTTGCATGTAAGTGTGGAGTGGTTATAGTTTTGTTTTGAAGTATCAGGGGTAGTTTGGGGCCTTAGGGCTAATTGTGGTGGAAACCGACTTTTTAGATGTCACTCTACGTGGCTATGTATAATAGTGCTTTCATCTATTATTCATCTTATAATGTTTCTTATCATTTTTTGCTTGAAGTTAATAAAGTAGGGTTGACATAGAAAACTTGGGAACATTCTTTTTCATTTTCTCAATTGACTAAATTGTTTTTTTTGTCCCCTACAAAGTATCTTTTACTATCTTTTGGTCCCCATTTGCAAAACAACTCTTAGACGGTACCCAACAAATTCAAAATGATATGTTTTGATCTCCAGAGGTGGTTTTCCGGTATAACTAGGGGTATAATGGTAATTTTACTAATTTTAAAACATTTTCAATAAAAAAATCCTATTTTTCTAATTTTCTTTTTCTTTATCCGCTGCCTTCCGCCGCCACCTTCCAATCTTATCCTCTTCAAATCCTTCAATATAGTATACAACTATATAATGGATCAATAAGCCCCAATCCAGAATCTCCAAATAAGATAATTTCCACTTGCAAACTCCTCTCTACTCTCGTCCTCGATAGTGATATTGCAACAACTACTTCTCAAAGAAATGTCAAGTCTTGCGGACATTTGGACAAGCGAAGCTGCAAAAGCGCGCGAAAAAGGTGGTGAAATGTCAAAAAAAAATGTTGATAAGGTTAGCACCAGCAGAGGTGGAGCCATGCTGAAATCCAAGCTTATCATGTTGCAGACCCAGTTCAAGAAAATGCAGAATCTGCAATATTCAGATGCTACCGTGGCTATGATTGTGGACTTTGTTTGTCTACCCAGTTCAAGAAAATGCAGAATGTTGCCTTCCGCCGCCTTCCATCGCCGCTGCTGCCAATTTCCACCGCCTTCTTCGTCGTTGCCAATTTCCACCGCCTTCTTCGCCGTTGCCAATTTCCATCGCCTTTGACGCTGCTGCCAATTTCCACCGCCTTCTTCGCCGCCTTCAGTTTCAAATGGCCCCGATTCACCTGAAGCTTTGCTCCAGATCTAGTTCCCAACGGGGAGACGTCGGCGTAGACGAAGCGGTGGAGAAGGCGTCGAAGAAGACGAAGCGGAGAAGCGGCGAAGAGGATGAAGCGGAGAAGAAGATGAACTGGAGAAGCGATGAAGAAGACGAAGCAATGGCAGAAGGCGAGGAAGACGAAGCGGAGAAGCGGCAGAAGGCGGAGAAGACGAAGCAATGGCTCGGGCGTGAAGGAGGATGCTAAGGTTGTGAACTTGGGGCAGCCAATTTCCAGTAAGGCGGTGGCGCAGTCGGCAAAGGAGGAGGAGGAAATTCCTTCTTTTAGTTTTGATTGAGCTGCAAATTAGGCTTGGATCCGAGCGAGCTCGGGTATGAAGAACGCTAAGGTCGTGAATTTGGGGCGGTTCTCGGCACCGGTGAAGGGGCCTTGTACGGCGGCGGCGCATGGCGGAGATGACCGGGAGAAGAACGAAGAAGAAGATGAAGTTTTTTCCCTTTTTTATTTTTTTCTAATCTAGGGGTAAAATGGTCATTTTACAGATTTTGACCAATTTTACCGTTAACCTCACCTGAAAACCACCTCTGGGGACCAAAACATATCATTTTGAATTTGTTGGGGACCAAAAGATAGTAAGATACTTTGCAGGGGATTAAAAAAACAATTTAGTCTTCTCAATTTACAGATGGCATTTACAATTCTATTTCGAGTACATTAATATTTCTATTTCTCACTTGTTTTTCTAAATTATTAATATAATGACTTATGTTATGTATATCTACAGTCATGTCCTTAAAAATGCAAGTCAGATGTCAATTGTTTATTAGTCTTTTGCTTTAGTAGTGTTCGTAAATTCTGATTCTATTCTTACAAGAGTTACATTGACTCAAAAGTTTTAGTACTTCCCCGGGTATTAATGATTCCTACCCATCGTGGCTTCTCTATCATGTTACGAGTTTTGCAGGATCCACGAACTGAAAACAGTCCTTACCTTGGATTTATCTATACATCATTCCAAGAAAGAGCAACTTTCATTTCTCATGGGAACACTGCTCGGCTAGCCAAGGAGCATGGTGATATCAAGTTGGCTCAAATCTGCGGTACAATTGCAGTAGATGAGAAGCGTCATGAAAGTGCCTACACCAAGATAATGGAAAAGTTGTTTCAGATGGACCCAGATGGGACAGTGATGGCATTTGCTGACATGATGAGGAAAAAAATTTCTATGCCCGCTCACTTGATGTACGATGGATGTGATGATAATCTATTTGAGCATTTCTCAGTTGTGGCGCAACGCCTTGGTGTTTACACAGCCAGGGACTATGCAGATATACTGGAGTTTTTGGTTGGCAGATGGAAAGTGTCTGATCTGACCGGCCTGTCTGCAGATGGTCGAAAGGCTCAAGAATACGTCTGTGGACTGCCTCCGAGAATCAGAAGGCTAGAGGAGAGAGCTCAAAGCAGAGCTAAACAAGGACCCATCATACTGTTTAGCTGGATAGATGGTCGAGAAGTGCAGCTCTGAGCTGTGATCCGAATAGGACTCTCTAGCTATATATAGGTAAACTGCCTGAGTTATAGCCTGTGTGCCATGTCAATGATGCTACAATATGGAGAGTGTTGGTTGTAGATGCAAGCTGTTTGTTTCTGTTTTGTATGTGTCTCCATGATAGGAGGAACTGTAGTTCCTCTGTTCTTTGATGTTCTTGGATGTTCTTGGATGTTCTTTGTTATACTTAGTGAATTGTTTGTGGTGGTTAGCATATTATGTTCGATGAACTATCAATTTCTGTAGAGCTTCTGCATATTTTAGGAGCTCTGATTAGCTGTGGTTCTGTAATCTGTATGTTCGATTTGCATTGCTATGATTTTTGGGTGAGATGTGCTCGTAGAACAACTTTGCTATTATTGCTTTCTGATTATTCAACCCATTTGCATTGTGAGTTTGGTTGGCTGTAGGTTTCTGTTCATATTCTTCAAAAGAACAACTCTCTTCATATTCTGATGATTATCCATCCTCTATGACTTCATGACTAACTCCAAAAGGACAAAAGAGCAGATACAAATATTTGTTTTCTATTTCTCACCAGCTATAAAATGGTCACGCTCTTCAATTTTTTTTTATGTTAGTGCCAAGTTTAGAATGTAAGACTACTGGTTTTGGATTGGTGGCCTAAGATAAAGAGCATCTCCAATGCATGAGTTACTTTGGTAAAAGTCACTAGGCACGTCATACTTATTGACTCTCTCTATTCAAAAATCATCTTCAAAGGGTTAAGTGAAAGCATCAGTTATACCGTCACATGTGACACATTTTTCTTTAGAAGAGGTCAAGTAGAACTTCTATTTGGAGAAACTCAAATTGAGGCTCTCACGTCATATCGAAGCTATCACTGTGCGGTACCATTGGAGATAAAACTCCAAATTAGACCGTCAATCTATTTACTTTCTTTACATCATCATATTGAAGTTTCGATCATAACTTGTCATTTGGAAAAAGAGACCCCAAAATTGACTTTTCTATTTGAGATGCTCCAAATAGACACTTTTTTCTATCAGAAGTTTCTAATATTGAGAACCTGCATGAGGCTGGGTTGGAATTTATGTGAGAATGGAGTGTATATGGAGTGTAATCAAAGCCAATATTGATGGTAAGGCTAAAAAAACGCTCTAAAAAATTTCTCACTAAAACATCCCTTCCCTCTTGTTAACAAGCCAAACCCTAACCTAGGGAGGCTACCGCCACCGCCACCGCCATCGGCCGGCTAGCAGCCTCCCCCACCGTTCCTTATTTTCTTGTCTTTTTCCATTTCGTAGTTTTAGTCCGTAGAATGAGGGGGGACGACCGCCTAACACACCTCCGTCATTACCAGCATCAAAGGCTCCGACAAACACCTCCGCCAGCAACAAATGAGCAGTATCTAGCAAGCATATAT
This sequence comes from Rubia yunnanensis, assembly GCA_037428765.1. NCBI lineage: Eukaryota > Viridiplantae > Streptophyta > Magnoliopsida > Gentianales > Rubiaceae > Rubia > Rubia yunnanensis. The sequence continues at coordinate 53,400,368 of CM075066.1, forward strand.
GGTCACCCCAGATTCGGCGAACACCCGGTTGCTCACACCCGGCGAACATCTGATTGCTCACACCGGGCCAACCGCTAAGGTCCGACGAGGCGCTATGGTCCGGAAAGTGGTGGGTGGCTGATGAACAAACTACCATCTGCAGGTGGAGTCCGATGCCCACCAGATTTGGTCGGCTTCGACTCAGGTTGGCGGTTTCAGAGATGCGGGGCAGACTAAGGGTGACTCAATGTGGTGGGTGGTAACCAGCGACTCGGTGAATCCACCCACGCTCCCGGCGAGGTCACAGGCGGTCTGGCAAAACTTTCCGGTGGTCCACCAAAGTCAACTTTTCTGGATGGTCAACTGTCGCCTAGGAGGTAAAGGTCAATGAAGGTGTATAAATCGCGGCGTAAAACGATCAACAATTTGTTCGTGATATGTACAGTACTGCATGCGTTAACCATGCATTCGACATAATAATTATCATGTTTTACTTGTTTGATTTCTAGTTTTAGTTAGGTTTACACGAAAAAGGGTTTTGATGACCATTGTTGATTTTCTTTTCTAAATCCATAGTTTTGTAGACTTAATTGAAGCTAATGGTGGTGTATACCTAGCCCAATAACTAAAAGGGCGTTGGCCTTTAGGCCCAGCCTAACTTCACTTTGAAGTAAAACAAAGCCATTTAGCTCAGCAGGCAGACCGACCAAGAACCAGTGTACGCAGAATTTAGTTGTGAGATATAGACCGTGGGTCGAGAAACAAGGAGCAAGAAACAAACACTAAGCCATGAACAGACACTAAGCACGATCTCCACTCCTAATATCATGGAACCACGATCTCCATTCCTAATAACATGGAACCACGATTACAATAGCCTATAAATACAAGAAGATCAGAACAAACTAAGGTAAGCATCACTACACTAAAAAATTCCAGTTCTTAAAGAGAGAGACTGACTTGATCGTCGGAGTCGCTTTCCCGGAATCACTCCCAAGACTTGTTTTGCTGGAGAGGAGATTTCCGAAGTGAACAATAATTGGCTTGCCTGACCGGATTATCACATCATTTGGTGCTGTCTGTGGGGAATTCTTTTGTTTCAAAATCCTTCAGATAAACAATGGTGTTTACCATAAGCGAGAAAAGCCATAACCAACAGACACAAGAACACACGCCTGGACGCAACATAAGTATGCACCCTAGCTAGGACCAGGAATACCTAGCCCAATAACTAAAAGGCTGCTGGCCTCTAGGCCCAACCCAACTTCACTTCATAGTAAAATGAAGCCATTTAGTCTAGCAGGCAGACCAACCAAGAACCATTATACACAGAATGTAGTTGGGGGATAGATCGTGGGTCGAGAAATAAGAAGCAAGAAACAAACACTAAGCAATGGACAGACACTAAGCACAACCTACACTCCTAATAACATGGAAACACGTTCTCCACTCTAAATAACATGGGACCACGATTACAATAGCCTATAAATACAAGAAGATCAGAACAACCTAAGGTAAGCGTCACTACACTAAGAATTCTAGTTCTTGAAGAGAGAGACTGACTTGATCATCGGAGCCTCTTTCCCAGAATCACTTCTGAGACTTGTTTTGTAGGAGAGGAGATTTCCAGAGTGAACAACGATTGGCTTGCTTTACTGGATTACCACATCAAATGGACATGTTGTATTCACATGCACCTAGATCTTCCTTTATATCATTAGTAAGTTACTTGTGAATATTTTGACATCATTTTGTGGAAGGCCATTTGAAAGAATGGTAGTAGATAAGAAGGCCACAAACTTAAAGTGTGGTAGTAGATGAGATTGAGCCAGGAAAGGCAGAGTTGAAGTTTAAAGAGGTAAAAAATGGAGGACGGCACCAGCCAGCCGAACCAGCCGGTTGGCCGACCGACCGGCACAAAGCAGTACGACCAGCACTAGGTTAGCGCGCCAGCATGGCCCGTGCCAGGGGTGCTTAGCATGAAACGTGCTAAGAACACAGACCGTGCCCACTCATGCAACTCGTGTCCCTTTTATTCTGTTTCACTCCAAAATCGGCTAAGTATGGGCACAGACCGTTCCGTTTCACAGGGTCAGCGCTATTTCAAGTCCTAAATGTGAAGACCAGCCCACGGGGTGTGAAGGATGACACAATTGTGTCGTTTTACTGAGCAAAATGAGGCTCCAACCGATGAATTGCGCCAAAAGACACTGGATGTGCAATCAAAGGCATCAACACGGAGGTCCAGCCAGTGGTCTGTGCCAGGTGACACAGCCCGCATCAGCATGAGGGGCACGGCCCGTGCCAAACACGCAGGCCGCACCAGCTGAGGCAAATGGCCAATGTCAGACTGAGCGCCCGCTCCAAGCTGAAGGGCTCCTGGCTGGCACAGATAGTGCTGGTTTCCACGGGTCGTGTCCGTTGCGGCTGCTAGGGGTTTGAGGCCTATTTTGGGCCTATTTCAAGGCCCAATTCCCTACTACTATATATATATATATTGACCTATAGACACTAGGGTTTAAGTTTATGCTCATTTTAGACTTCAAGAGTGGGGTAGAGAGAGAGAAATGAGATGTTCCTTCTCTCTAGAACCTTTTCTTTTCTTCTCTTTATTTTTCATTTGCCCAAAGGCATTGAATTCAATGGAATACTTGGATTCAATGCTTATGGAGTAGTTTATTTGCTTGGGAATCATATTTGTATTCATGATTTGGTTTTATGTTTTGTGAGATTCCTTAGATCTACCTATTTCTACATGTTTATGATATTATGTTGGCTTATTCTTAAACTTCTTATGAATTGCATGAATGATACACTAAGATTGGCACACACTGTAGTCTACATTCGTGTTGGTGCATATATTGATACATCCCCGGGGAAGATAAACCTAGATGTGATATGGGTAGCAGGGTCTGGGACCACGTGGGTGTGTGCACGTAGGTCTTTTCTGAGTTTTACCATTACGATGACAACACATTAGTCTTAGCTAGCGAGTTGGCCCAAAGGGTTACGGGCAGAGATAGCATTTTATAAACTAGGGTTTAGCGACCCTAGAGCCATCGATAAGGTTCCTATTTTCCTTTGCCTCCGTAGGCCTAGGAATAGAGCACTCGTGGTGTCGTGGCTGAGACATAATCATACGGGGTAGAAACAGATCTGCACAACGGCAGGGCCGTTGTTACACTTCCCTAATTATGGAGGCGATGCCGATGGAAGATTACAAGAGCACCTTACATAACAGGTACGAGGAAGTGTTAACCATCAACCACACCATGTGTTATGAACACTAGAATAAGTTTAATGTCTTGTATGTGATGGAATCGAGGATTGAAACAGTTAACCAATCATGTTACGCAAGTATTCCCCAAGTGATAGTCTATATAGTTAGCCCATCCTTCAAGTACTAGGAGAGATTCAAAATGTCGTTGGCTAGCTGTCCTTATCACCCGTTCAAGGAAGGTGACTTAGTCTATTATTTCTTCGAAGGGTTGTGCAATGATGACATGAGAATGGTGAACGCCGCGTGCAACAGTTCGATTACCAACAAGAGCCTGAAGGATGCTATGGCACTTTTTGAAGAGATGGCCAATGTGATGAGACAATTTGGTACTAGGTCGAGGGTGAAGACATTGGATGAACCAACTCAATACCCCTAATTAGAAGAACAAGTCCAAGTTCTTTCTTTGATGATGAAGGAAGTTTTGAAAGGGAGAGCTCACCAAGTCAAGGTTTTTGGCATATGTAATCTCGACCATCATACCAATGCTTGTCTACAAATGGCAAAAGACTTGGAAGAGGTGAAAGCATTGGATTTAAACAATGGGAATAAGCAACAATTTGGTAGGGGGCAATAACAACAAGGGTTCCGGGGGGAACCAAGGAGATGCAAGGCAAGGCCTCTATGTGAACACCTTCAACCCTAGGTACTGCGATCACCTTAACTTCCGTTGGCATGATGAGAATCAAGCTCAAGGGTACAACCGAGGCGGGAAAGCTCCACCTCAACCCTATCCAAGGGGTGAAGGGCCTTCCAACAATCACACTTCACTCTACAAGTCGGTTCGAGAGGAGATTTTGGATGCTATTGGCCAATTGGCAAAGAAACATGATGTGTTCGTAGAGCAAACAAGGGGTGATATTGAAGATCTTGGGACTAGGGCCTTTTTGAGCATAAAAAATCTCGAGATCAAAGTCGGGAAACTCGCTACCTCAGTGAGCTGACTTGAGGCCAAGGAGTCCGAAAAATCCTTCCCAACCGAAGATTAATCCAAGAAATGTGAGCACACTAAAGTTGAGGAGTGGGAAGGAAGTGCATGAGCCCGAGAAGGAAATCTTGCAAGAAGATGATTGGATTTTGGAAGCCAACAAGACCAATTTCGAGAAGCGTGAGATCATTGTCGAGGAGGAGCCTTCTAAAGAGCTTCCACCCACCGGGGTGAGAGTGACTCTTCCACCACCACTTCCAAGTGCACTTAGGGGGAAGCTGAAGGTGGTGGCAAATGATGCAAACATTCGGAAAATCTTCGAAAAGGTTGAGGTAACCATCCTATCCTAGAGTTGATTGAGCATGTGCCATCTTATGCTAAATTCTTTAAAGTTGTATGCACTAAAAAGAGGAACAAACCAACTAGGAAGGTAGGACACTTTGAATCATAGAAATTTGCCTAAGAAATGCAACGACCCTGGGATACCTATCTCTTTAGGTGGGAAGTTAGTGGAAAATGCCACGTTCAACTTAGGAGCATCTATTAATGTGATTCTATATAGTCTTTATGAAAGCCTAGATATAGATGAACTTAGGGATTGTCCAATTCGCCGATCACTCCCAAGCTAGCCCTCGAGGGTTAGTGAAGGACGTGATGGTTCGAGTGGGAAAGTTAGTGTTTCTAGCGAACTTCTACGTCCTTGACGTAGCGCACGATGGAAGTGCACCCCCAATCCCATTGGGGAGACCATTTCTTAAAACGTCAAGGACGAAGATCGATGTCCACTTAGGAATGCTAACCCTAGTGGATGACATTGATAAGGTGGGGTTTGATATTTACAAGCATGATTCATCTAACTCAGCTTTTGTGTGCAAAGACATTACCTTGTTTGATGAACATGATCAATTTGACAACTCTTGCACGACTAATGAAAAAGAGTGCCCAGATGAGTTCCTTTATAGTGATGACATTGATGATGATTCCTATGCAATGCATGATTTTAGTAATGATATATCCGTCTCAGAATGTTTTTCCATACAAAATAACATGCAACTGTAAGGAGAGAGTGGGGAAGATGTAAAACTCCCCTGACCACCTCCTAAACCAAGGAAATGGCTAACAACTCAACATTGGCTAGTTGTCGATGGCGACTCTGGAGACCCAACGGTAGGTTCTTTCAATTGAAAGGCATGAAAAAGAAATAAGTCGTGAGGATGACAATAAAAATACAGTGTCTTTTCTTGCTTTGTTTTTTAAGATGTTTAGTGGATAGATTTTGCATGTTTTTGTGTGTGATAAGGATCTTAAGATGAAACTCTTGTTGATTGATAAATTTGAGTTCGAGTCTTGTGATTTTTTATTGGAAGGAAATAGGGCTTGTTGGGTGACAGTTTTTCCGAAAAAGGGAGGAACTAAGAGAAAAAGGGGCTGTTACACTGGAAGCCTTGTGCCAAGGGTCACTAGCACGGACCGTGCCAGCAACACGGACTGTGCCAGAGCCCTCGGCACGAAGGTAGTTCGTGCCAGGTGCTCTCAGCACAAAGGTAGCCTGATGTCAGGCACCCTCAGTACGAGGCTGCATGCATCAGTACTTTTATGTGAGCTGTAGATTGGGCCAAAAATGCATATTTTCAAAAAATTAAATTTCAAGATAAAAACTACATTTTTGGCTCATAAATTCAACAAATCCCTTATTCCTTAGGTTTCTTGATTAAATAGTACTTTAAAATCTCCCTTGTACATAAATTGATTATTACTTTTGTCCCCTAGATTTGCAATTTCAAAAATGCAATCCTTATCTCATTTGTACCTCCCCTCTAAATCACCTTCTTTGCTGAAAATAGAGAGATTCATAGTACATTCCCTCATCTATGTGAATCATTTAGCTCACTCAATTTTTTCAAAAACACTCACTCTCACTCTCTCTTAGTACAACTAAAAACATTGGAGTTTTTTTCTCTAAAAATTAGCATTTTTTGCTTCTACTCGTGTGGATCTCTGAAGTCTTAGCTTCAAATTCTAGGTAATCCTTTGAACTTCATGTTTACTTGCTTTATTTAGTATTATGGTGATGTTATGTAAAGGTTGAATCTTGAGAATGGATATGTTTTTGGAATTATTTGGGTTGTGTGAATGATCTTGTATTTAACTAAGTGTGGGGGAAAGTATGTGCTCTTATGCTTTGATGATGTGATCTTCACTTGTTGTGGTGATTTAGGAGGAATGATTCTTGATTGCATGATCTTGTTGATTGATTGCTATGATTTTCCATGAGTTTATAGTTTAAGGAGAATGATTCTTGATTGAATAGCCTTTATATTGAGAAAGCATGATTCAGAATGTAAAGGCTATTTAGGAAGAGTGTTCTTTTTCAATGATATTTGATACATGCCTTTGTGTATTATTGCATTACCACTTTCTCCTTGTTGTGATAAGATACCTTCGAAAAAAGAATAGGTCGGAGAAAGGAACAACTTCATGTGGTGACAAAGGGAGGAAGTTGGCCAAGGTTGAGAGAAAAGAGCCAACAACCTCCACCCTTCCTAATCCCGCGTCCGTTGTTGAGATGGAGTTAACCAAGATCTCTGGAAGTGCGGCCCGTAGGTGGAGGTATCTCAATATTTCGAAGAGAAACATTCTTGAGACGAAGTTTGCTTGCAAAAAAACATTGGGAGCTCTAGGTCTACTCGAACCGGTCACTTATCTACTCAACCGAATAGGCCTAGAGGGTTTCTTGGACAAGCATTCCAAGACGTATATTAGGTGGACATTATAGTTCTTGGAAACATTGGAGCAAGCAACGGACACAGAGGGAAGGAGATTCATCCACTTCCATTTGGATGACGAGGAGTACACTATGTCGCATTGGGATATTGGCCAAGCATTCAGGTGGAAGTATGGGAAAGATGTTCCGAGAACACACCGGCAAGAGCTTCCATTTTCACTTGGAAATTTTTTGGAGAATCCTATCGAGCACGGAGAGGAAGCATCATCTATGCAAGAGCACCATCATTGTTCACACGACATTGCAATATGTTCAGCGACTTTTGTCCATGGGGATATTTCTGCCACGAGGAGCTTTTTCAGTACCCAGGTTTGGACGTCCATATCCTTTGGGCAATGACTCTGGAGGGGAACTTCTACCCCAACATGGTGGACATTTTTGTGCAAGAATGTTTGGCCACGGGAGACACAAGAAAGGTGGAAAGATTTCAATGGGAGGCTCGAACTCTTGGCCCAACACTTGGGCCATTCAGTTCCTATTCCATTTGCATAGGCAAACTTAGGTCATTCGGGGACACGATACACCATAGACAAGCTAGCACGTGCTTTGATGATCGCTACAACCACTTCGGACGAACGATTCATATTGTTATATGGTGATGCTACAATTTGCAACTCTATGGTTCTTCCATAGCCGGAGCGCACCACTATCAACCATGACACTCTCTTGGAGGACTTGTTTCTAGCACCCGATCTGCGGTTTGAGAAAGATGTCTACATGACTTATCAAGCCCAGAGATAGACATTGATGAGGAGGATGGTGAGACTCCATTTAGAGCACTACTTAGTCGTACTCACCTACCCGCAGACTTCTTTGACCAACTACGCATCTTTAGGGAGCTTGCAAGTTCTACCCAAATTGTGCAAGAGTTCGATCATGCAGTAGGGGGGATGAGAGTGCAATTGGAGGAGTTCAGTACTAGGTTGGATTCTACGGAGGGCACTATGCGAGTTTAGGGGTCTAGATTGGATACCGTGAAGTGGGAAGTGAAGGAGGAGTTTTCTATTGTGGATGAGAGGGTGGATGTCCAAGAGGAGGCCATCGAGCAATTGATCGAGAGATTCCACATCTCAAGGCTTGATGTTTTTTGAGACATTATTACCACCGAGAGACAAAATGCAACATGAAGAAAGGATGAGGAGACGCGAGCCGTTATTCCTCAAGAAATGCACTTGAGGAAGAACCCTTCGGGGTTACATGAGTGAGTTCCTTGGTGGTGTTTTGGCAACGACTCTTAGATTGCTTTTGGAGGACTATTCGGTGGAGTAAGCTAGTTCACCACTCATCATTTTTGCTTACCTTTTTCTTCACAAGATTTTGGGTGGTTAGGTTACTTCAGTAGCTTCAGGGAGTGTGAGAGTTGTGAGATTATTACTTTTTTGGGGGAACTAGGGTAGGTTGGGAATAAGTTGAATGCATTGGCTAGCTTATCTCTCTGCATGTTAAATTCCGCTTAGATATTTTCTTGTCTTTGTTTACTCGAGGACAAGTAAAGGGTTTAAGTGTGGGGGGATTGATGTGCACCGTATTGCATGCATTAACCAATGCATTTAGTGCATTAATTATCATGTTTTACTTGTTTGATTGCTAGTTTTAGTAAGGTTTACACGACAAAGGGTTCAGACGACCATTGTTGGTATTCTTGTCTAAATCCCAAGTTTTGTAGACTTAATTGAAGCTAATGGTCATTGTATTCATGGGCACCTAGATCTTCATTTTTGATCTCATTAGTAGGTTGCTCGTGAATATTTCAACATCATTTTGTAAAAGGTCATTCCCAAGAATGGTAGAAGATACTTGAAAGCCATTCGCAAGAATGGTAGTAGATATGAAGGCCACAGACTTAAAGAGTGATAGTAGATGAAGTTCAAATAGGTTAAAAATGGAAGAAGATACCAACTGACCAAACCAGCTAGCCGCCCGACCGACCGACACGAAGCTAACACGGTTGGCACGAGGCCAACGAGCTAGCACAGACCAAAGCTAGCACGGCCCGTGCTAGGGGTACTTAGCACGAACCGTGTTAAGAATACGAATCGTCCATAGCTCCCAGCACGAATCGTGCCCACTCATGCAACCCGTGTCCCTTTTGCTCCGTTTCACTCCAAAATCAATTAAGTACGGGTATGAACCATTCCATTTGACATGGTCCACGCTGCTTCAAGTCCCAAATGTGAAGACCAGGCCACGGGGTCTGAAGGATGACACGACCTGCACCATTTTACCGAGCAAAACGAGGCTCCAACCGACAGCCTGCGCTAAAAGATATGGGACATACAATCAGAGGCATCAACACGGAGGTCCAGTCGGCGGTCTGTGCTGGGTGACACGGCCTGCACCACCACAAGGGGCACGGCCCGTGCCAGACAAGACAGGTTGTGCTAGCACGAGGCAAACGGCTCATGCTAGACCGAACGGCCCGCGCTAACATGAAGGGCATCTGACTGGCACAAACCATGATGGTTTCCACTAGCCGTGTCTATTGCGGCTGCTAGGGTTTTAGACCTATTTTGGGCCTATTTCAAGGTCTGATTCCCCACTACTATATATATAGACCTATGTCTACTAGCTAGGGTTTAAGTTTATGCTCATTTTTTATTTCAAGAGTAGGGTAGAGAGAGAAATAAGCTCTTCCTTCTCTCTAGAATTTTTTTCTTTTCTTCTCTTTATTTTTAATTTTCCCAAAGGCATTGAATCCAATGGAATATTTAGATTCAATGCTTAAGGAGTAGTTTATTTGCTTGGGGATCATATTTGTATTCATGACTTGGCTTATTTTTTGTGAGATTCCTTAGATCTACGTATTTCTATGTGTTTATGATATTATGTTGGCTTGTTCTTAAATTTCTTATGAATAGCATGAATGATAAACTAAGATTGGCAGACAATGTAGTCTACATTTGTGTTGGTACATATATATTGATACATCCCCGGGGAAGAGAAACCTAGATGAGATATGGGTAGCGGGGTCTGGGTCCACGTGGGTGTGTGCACGTAGGTCTTTTCTGAGTTTTACCGTTACGATGACAACACACTGGTCTTAGCTAGAGAGTTGGCCCGGAGAGTTACGGGCAGAGATAGCATTTGGTAGCAAACTAGGGTTTAGCGACCCTAGAGCCATGCCTATTTTCCTTTGCCTCCGTAGGCTTAGGAATAAAGCATTCGCGGTGCAGTGGCTGAGACGTAATCATATGGGGGAGAAATATTCTACACAGTGGCAGGGCCGTTGTTGCACTCTCCTAATTACGGAGGCGGTGCCGATGAAATATTACAAGAGCACCCTATATGATAGGTATGAAAAAGCGTTGACCATCAACCACACCACGTGTTATGAATACCATAATAGGTCTAATGTCTTGTATGTGATGGAATCAAGGATCAAAACATTTAACCAATCATGTTACGCAATGCTTGTAGTTAATTAAAAAACCCCCCAAAAACATGTTTTGCAATATTTAGATATTCTTAACACATGGACGAATTGACGACCCGTACGTGGTTGTGTGCAGTTGACTATTAGACACCTAGCATCTCTATAAACAAACCCAGTCTTGCCACTAACTACCCTATAGGTAGCTTAGTAGTAAGTTTGGGAGCAGAATATAAATTTAAATTTGATAATCTCTCATATACTCAGTTCCATTTGTTTGATTTGCAACCTCTGCTTGGGTTAGCTATTTAATTGTATTAATGACCCTGAGTGGAGGCGGGTCAGTTCCCATCTTGGCCCTGCAAAAAATTCAGGCCTAAAGAACATCCAGCGTAATTTCTTCTCTATTCCATCCCTATAAGTTATCCCCACCAAATGATGTCTAGTTGCTCAAAAAATATTCATCGTATCGCCTGTAGCCACGACAGGCTTGTGGTGATTACAATGGAGAGTCGATTAGAAGCATTAGAAAACTTTATCATTAGTGGTGCTAGGTTGCAGGCACCAGTTAAAATAGGTCATCCTGTGGTGGGAGGTATATGGTCTGGCCCACTTAAAAATATGAAAATGGGTCTTTTGGTAATAGTATATATTCGTCGAATAGAATTTCTCGCGCACAACGGATTTCCACTGGCTGTAGTACCATGACGAGTTAGGAGGACAATACTCTCAAGGCGATAATTACTTAAGGGTTTCCCTAAAAAATGGCAGGGTTTAGGTTAATTCTTTTTTTAGCTTGTTTTTATGTCTTTATTTCTAGGGTGTTGTTGGTCCTCTTGTGACTCCGGCAAGATATAGATTAAATCCTGTCGCATTGATTGGAGAAATCCAGGAACAACCTCCAAAAAGGTTCACAAACCAGAACTATGGAGTTGTGGCAACCAGGTGTGGATAAATCTGGCCAACATTGAATAAACATGGAGGCATGCAGTACCAGACTGCTTCAAAACAAAATGGATATGTTATCAAAACTCCTTCAATAGACACTCCTCATCGCTGATTGGAGAAATCCAGTTGCAACCTCTTCAAACTACAGAGTTGTTGCAACCCGATGAAAACAAAGATTGGAGGTGCGAGTTGAGTAGCAAATCGCCATTATAGCGCATGAACCTAATGATAGATTCATTTGTGAGAGGATCACCCAACAATGAGTGAGCCAAAAAAAGAGTTAAAACATTTTAATAAATTAGTTATAGTTGTTAGTTAGGCTTTGTGCAACATAAACCTAGTGCAAATATGTAACGATCTTACACCTAATGAGAATGAGAACGACTCTTTGTTTCAAAAAAAATATTGATGGTTAATTGTTCATGGGGCAATTTACCAATATAACCATATATACTCGTGAAAGTGCCAATATACCCCTCATATTTTTAAGTTAAAAAAATCCTACCCAATTAATGAAAGTGACAATATAATCATCTGATGGACATTCCGACATTGACCGTTCCGACCGTTAACCCCCTAAAATGACAAAAATACCCTCAAAACAAATGAATTTGGGTGGACAATTGTACCACCCACCACCGCCAGAGGCAGCAGCAAGGTCTTGGCTTTTGGCGGGAAAGGAAGTTTGAAAGGAATTGTAATTAACTGGCGGATGATTAGTGAAGCTATACAATTTAGATGATCTGAGAGCTTTCATCGAGTATGTATAAATTCAGAATACTTATGATTAGGCATGTTCTGGTTGTACACAGTGTCAAGCTTTTATAATTCAAATATCTTCCTCATCTGTAATCTAAATCTTCTTCTTCCTTATCCGTTCTTCCCAATTCATAATACAAATTTCTAATTTCTCCCATATTTCTTGTTTGTAACAAATTGATCCAAATCCTTGGGAAAATGGCATAAAATACTCGTCTGAGGATTTTGGAGACTTTTTTAAAGGATCAAGAATCTCAAATCTGTGATCTTTCTCAGGATCTTAAGAATCAACTGGAAAGAAACAATACACTGGATGCAAAATTCAGTGTCAAGGAGTCAAGGTTGGGTTTGCAGTTGGAAATACATCTGGATAAGGTGTTGGACACAAAAATGAAGATCTTAGAAAATAAAATTGTTAGTGATTATACAGAAGAATTTTCCGCAGGAAAATTTCATCAGAATCTAGAATCAAGCAGTTCTTCAAACAATTCACTTAGGGGTTGATTACAACAACTCTTTGACCCACAAGAGTATGGGTAGATTCATAGAGAAAAAGAATAATCACCAAACCAACATAATAGTGGTTGATTTCAGTGAGAAATCAATATGTAAATATAATGGAGGGACAAGGTAGGGAAAATCTTGGGTATCATCAAACCTAAGGTAGAGTTATCCTCATTCTCAGAAGATAAACCGATGGAGTGGTTAAGAAAGTGTAAATAGTTCTTCACCTTTTTACAAATCACAGATCCATTCCGAGTAGAAGCTGTAGAGATTTACCATGAAGGATGGATTGAAATATGGTTCGATGGATGATGAGGGTTGGAGTCAAACTTCCCCTCGGACCAAAGGCCACATTACTACTCTGTGTCTGGGCTTCGAACATCTTGATGTGCTGAAAAGGAAAGACCTCCGGAACTGATTACAGCCTCATATTACACCTCTGTTCCATGCACAACTATGTTACATCGAATATATGGTAATTTTATTATAGTAAGACAACTATTCCTCCAAGGAAAGTAGATGTTTACCCCAGCATGATTAGACAATCGCTATTTATATTGAGGTATTCCTTCGCTCAATTCATTCAGTTCTCTATAATTTAGTTTAAACACTTTTAATTTGATTTTACTATCGAAGTTCCTTCCTCCAATGCCCCCCGAGGAGTTTGTCTAATAGGAGAGACGTCACAAAACAAGGTTCGACTATCATGACAACGGTTCAACACGCATCAATCGTTACGCCCAGTGGAACCCAATTGTTAACAAACGAGCATCTTGTTCAATGACGCCTACAGAGTGATTCATTCATGGCGGACCACCGCTAGCAGGGCCTTGCCATGAAGACATGCGGATGGTGAATGCCGCATGTAATGGATCAATTGCCAACAAAATCCCTAAGGATCCGATGGCTCTCTTTGAAGAAATAGCCAATGGTATGCGACAATTTGGCACAAGTTCAAGGGTTAAGGTCTTGGATGAACCCTCGCAATCGCCTAAGTTGGAAGAGCAAGTCCAAGCTCTTGCTTCTATGATGAAGGAACTTCCACGGGGAAGGTTCATCAAGTCAAAATGTGCGGGTTGTGCAACCTAGAACACAACATCGAGGTGTGTCCCAAAATTGTAGAAGATTTGCAAGAGTTGAAAGTCGTAGATTACAACAACCAAGAGAGACCACAGTTTGCTAAGGGTCAACCACAAGGGTTCCGGGGGAACCAAGGTGATGCATGTCAGGATTCCTATGCAAACTCGTTCAACCTAAGGTACCAAGACCATCTGAATTTTTGGTGGAGGGAAGACAACTAACCTTAAGGATATCGGGGTGGACAAGCTCCGCCTCAACCATACCCGAGAGGTGAAGGCCCCTCCAACTATGCTTCGATTTATAAATCTAACCGAGAAGAGATCTTAGAAGCCATCGATCAATTGGGGAAGAAACATGAAGTCTTAGCGGAGTGGACAAGGCGCGCGATTGAAGACCTTGGCAATAGTGCTTTCTCCAGTATCATGAACCTTGAAGTCCAATTGGGCAACTCGCTACCTCGGTGAGCCGACTTAAGGCCAAGGAGTCCGGAAAACTCCTTTCCTAACAGGAGGAGATCAACCCAAGGAACGTGAGTGAACTCAATTTGAGAAGTGGGAAGGAAGTTTGTGAGTCCGAGAAGAAGTTGATGCAAAAAGATGACAGGGTATTGGAAGAGGATAAGATTGTGGTCAAGGAAGCGCCTTCCAAGGAGTTTCCACCGCTCGAGGCATAAGTAACTATCCCATCTCCATTTCCAAATGCTTTGAGGGGGAGGCCAAAAGTGGTGACCAATGATGCAACATTCGAAGGGTCTTCGAAAAAGTTGAGGTAACGATCCCTATCATGGAGTTAATTGAAAATGTGTCATCATATGCTAAGTTTCTTAAAGTTGCATGCACAAAAAAGAGAAGTAGACTAACTAAGAAGGTAAGACATTTAAAAATGGGAGGAGTCGTCATTTTGAACCATAAAAAATTGCCAACGACCCCAAAATATTCCCCATTCATATCTCTTTAGGTGGAAAACTTGTTGAAACTGCCATGATAGACTTAGGCGCATTCATAAATGTGATCCCATTTAGTCTTTATGAACGCCTAGAGATAGGTGAACTTAGGGAAACTAGAGTGATTTTCCAACTCGCCGATCACTCCCAAGCTAGCCCTCATGGGCTAGTAAAGGATGTGATGGTGTGGCAGGTTGGTTTTTCTAGCAGACTTTTATATCCTAGACATGGCACGTGATGGAAGTGCACCCCTAATACTTTTGGGGAGACCGTTTCTTAAAACATATAGGGCTAAAATTGATGTCCATTTGGGAACCTTAACTCTAGAAGATGATGTGGACAAAGTGGAATATGACATCTATAAGTCTAGGCATGATTCGACTGATTCTTCTTTTATGTGGAAATGTGTGACCCTATGTGATGAGCATGATTTCCATAAATCTTCTTGTGTTACGAATGAGTATGAATACATGGATGAATTATGTGTTGATGATATTATTGATGAGTACAATGAATTGCATGATTCGAGTGACATTATATCTCTGCTAGACTATTTTTCCATGCTAACTAACTTGCATTGGGAAAGGAAGAGTGTCAAGGGATTAAAACCCTCACAACCTCCTCATAACCCCAAAGTGATATTCACGGACTTAGCCTTAGCAAGGCACGACGATTCATTTTCTATGATGGACAAAGGTTCCGAAGGTAAGGGTGATACGTTGTGGAGACCCCTCCGGAAGGATGTCGTCATGGGTGGAGTCGCCGATGGCAATTCCAGAGACCCATATGTAGGTGGTTCTAACTAAAATTACATGAAAAAGAAATAAGTCGTGAGGACAGCAATAAATATACGATGCTTATTTTTTTTTGATTTTATGGTTTCGAGCTGTGATAGATAGATATTGCATATTCTTATTTGTGATGAGGATTTTTGAGATGAATCTCTTATTTGATTTGTAAATTTGAGTTCGAGTCTCGTGATTGTATTTGGATGGAATTAGGCTTTATGTGTGACATAGTTTTTTTTTTGAAATAAGGGGGAAACGTGATTGTATTTGGATGGAATTAGGCTTTATGTGTGACATAGTTTTTTTTTTGAAATAAGGGTGAAAAACCAAGGAAATAGGTCAAAATTTGTGGCAACCTCATGCCATCACCTGGCACAGTTCGCACCAGGAGAGCTTGTCATAAGGGGCTTCGCACCAAAGATCTGGAACGGACCGCTCCATGCCAGGGGTCATTGGCTCGGGAGAGGGGGGGCGTCCGTGCCAGGTACCTTCGGTGCAAGGGTATCAGCGCAATTTCCCCAATTTCGTTGTCAAATTGTTCCAAAAATGCAACTTTTTGAAAATTCTGAATTTCAAACTCAAAAATGCATTTTTGGTCATAAATTTTGAAATTCCCTAATTCCAAAATAGGAGGATACAACTTCAAAAAGTTGTATCAATAGGAGGATACAATAGGAGGATACAATTCCCTAATTACAAAATAGTTGTATCCTCCAAAATAAGATACAATTCCCTAATTACAAAATAGTTGTATCCTCCAAAATAGGAGGATACAACTTCAAATTCCCTAATTCCCTAACTCCTAGTATCACATTATAGGAGGATACAACTTCAATTATTGCGAAGCTACAATCGATCGTGACTTCTTTATCTCTATCAGCCACTTTACCTGGGAGGGTTACAACCACTAAGGGAAGCACCGTTTTCCTTGTGAAACCAGACAGGGGGGAGGTTATTCTCCTCAAACTTTTACGCCCTAGCCTTAGTTGATCGAAGCAACTAGTAAACATCACTTCTACTCATCTGCCATCATCCACAATTCTGATAGATAAGTCTCCGATAGTTGCATGGATTACCATCGGGTCCGTATGGGTAATCCGCCTGGGCATCGGGTCTGCTTTTGGGAAGGTAAGGCCTTTTTCTTCTCAAAATTTCTTTTGGTAGAGTTCTCAGGGGGGCACGTACCGTGGTTGTGCTTTGATAGTGGTGTTTGAAGACTACTCACTACCCCATTAATGAAGTTGATCACCCGATTAGCCTCGTCCCTCCGGTTCCTTTCCGGCCAAGCTTCAGCATCAGGTCTAACATTTTCTCTCGTCTGGTTTCAGGCTTGCTCCCCGTTGTTTCCCTGTTGTTCTCTGCCGCCTCGATTGGCTTCACTCTTGTTGCCTTTCCAGCTGTGCTTTTCTTGTCCCTTCGAGGAGGATTCTCATCTTGGTCTTTCGACATTGTCTGGGAGTAAACCTTCTCTTGCACATATTTCAATTTCCTTCTTCAGGTCTGTGCATTCATTCGTATCATGGCTACGCTCTTTATGATGGTCACAAAATTGGGGCGATTTCCCTTTTCCAGGGTAGTCTTTTCTTAGAGGGGGAGTTTGAAACAGCCCCTTATGGATGGAGTGTATTTCCACTAGGGATTTAGTTAGGGGAACATAGCCCTCGAAGCCTTTTTTTGAAGCTTCCGACCTTCTTGGGTTTTGATTTTGAGGCCTTAGAACTCCTTCCACCCCACTTGTCCCCCTCTCTTTTACTCTTCGTGGCTTCCTCGATCTTCGAATACTGTTCCATGATTTTTTGTAGTTGCAGGGTTTCCGTTTTTTGAGACCAACTTCTTGTACAAGTCGAGGTTGGACATGCCATTCACGTAGCCAAGGATCACTCCATCTTTAGTGTAATTGATTACGCTGAGGCTTTCTCCACATTTCGATGATAGAATGCCTTTGTCGATTCTCCGAGCCTCTGCTTGCTCTGATAGAGCTCAATCAGAGTTTTTGTAAATCTTTTCTTCTGGAATAATTGGCCCAAAAGAGCCTTTCCAAAGTCTCTATATGAATGTAACGATCCTCTTTCCAGCTTGTTAAACCGTTCTTAAGCTTTTCCTCCGAGGTAGCTTCTTACCAACTTACAAGTCAGCTATTCGTTGAAGTCTCTTGAATTCATTAGACTGAGGAAGGTCCGTATGAACTCCTGGGGGTCGGAATCTCCACTGTATATGAGAAGTCCCTCGGGTGGTTTAAGTCACTGGGCCATCGAGTGGCCATGATTACAGGACTGAAGGGAGAGGCTGCGACTTGACCTGAAGGTCCAATCAACATGTTCAGCTCCCTCATTAGGGCATTGCTTGACTCACATTACATCTGCCGATCTCCATATTGACTTGGCCATAATGAAGCATCGATGCTAGGGACTTGGTTCAAGGCGACGTATCCAGGACGCGGTCCTCCCACAACAGAGTTGTGATACATCTGCTGCTGCCCCTGGTGATAGGGGTCATATAGAGGGATTGAGTTGGGGGCCATGAATGCATTTGGTTCTCGAAGCCTGGGTAATTCCCTATTGGCCCGACCATCAAATAAGGGATTGAATGGTTCGAAACTTAAGGTATCAAAATAAACACTAAATATGCCAACGTTTGGACCATGCTAGGGAACATCGGTTGGGGCCGATCATGGGCCCCTATCCCAACGTCTTCTTGGTAAGATGTTCTTGGGGTGGCCTACAAATGGAATCTTGGATGCAATGCCAAGGGCATCGAAGGTGGGGTACTACTGGACCATTCTCTGATAGAGCATTGGGGGCTCCACCTGATAGCCAGCCAATATGAGGGTTTAAGCTAGTTACGCTATGTCCTGCTGTGACGCGGGGAATGCGCTATTTGTGCCCCTCATCACTCTAGCAGCCCCCACGTAGCTTCTGTTTGCGAATCTGCCGTAGCTTTTGTGAACTGCGGCTCATTTTCTCTTGGTCGGCATGCCTGACTTTGTGACGTAGGGGCTCAACACTGACCTCCATCCATCTTAAAGGTACGACAGCTTCAATCTGAGACCTCTCTGGTACCCCTATTTTTGGGATCTAGTCTCGGCCTACCTCTGGGAGTTTGTTACCGGCGCTTGAGGGGGTAGGATCCGATTTCATCTTGCTCTTGTGCCCCTTTCTTCTACGGTCGGGGGATTGTACTTCCTCGGTAGTGCCTAAGGTCTTGCCTTTTAGCCGCTCACTTCTACGCAAGGTGCTTGCCATAGAGGTGGGCATTAAATTTTTTTTGCAGATCTGACTAACGGTCCCACTAGGGATGACAACTTGATGCGCCCCAATTTACCACCACCGCTGCACCACCGTCTTGGCTGGAATGTGCAAGACAAAGCTCCTGAAGGTTTCCGAGGGGAAGATACTCCGACGACCAAGTAAGCAAACAGTAGTGCAATTGTGTAATTAGGGATGAATAGTTGAGTTTGTAGGATTAGCCTTTATACAGGTTAGAAAGTAGGGCGACTATTTTGTTTGCCTGTGGAGAAAGTAGTTCTCCCTTGGGCCGGCCCAACGGATATTACCCAAGAGGTAAAAAAGGAGACATGGGCAGGCTAGACTTGGCACTTCCAGTACAAATTTACACATTATCACTATCCAATGAATCATACCAACAAAGTGGTGAATTTCACAAAAATGAGTGTGAAACTAATTTACTCTACCAAAAGGACTTCTAATAGACAATCAAAGAGAACCAAAGAACTTTTTTTTTTTGCTTTCACTTTCTCTCATTTTACCTGGGAGCCCTTTCGGGTTCTCATCTTGGCATCCCACAACTATTTTTTTCTTTTTGAGCTCACTTCTCACCTTTTTCCACACCATGCATGGCCTCTCACTTTTGCATAGGACTTTCAACATATCCAGGCCTTTCCCATTGTTGCGTAAGTCGACCTTTTGAGTTTTTGACTTAGCTGATAGATTTTTTTTTCATTTTTTTGTGTAGCACAAAATGCCCCAAAGGTGGGCTTCATACTATAATGAAGATAAACAAAAGCAAACTAACACCAAAACACAAAGGAATCTTGTTGGAAATCCTATGTGCCTAACTACTCCTTCCCCCACACTTAAACCTTGCATTGTCTCCAATGCATCATAAGTAGAGTAGGGAAATAGCAAGCACATACTCTTGGGACCCCGAAGGGCCCGCTCTCATGTGTCTCGCCCTGCGCCTTCTCTCCTTCATTCTTGCCTCTCAATAGGGACTAGGTAATGAAAGCCTTCAAGCTTTGAAGCATGCATCATCTCGATCGATTTCTCTATAGCTTCCTGTTGCACATCGACTCTCCCATCAACTGGAAAACTCCTCCACTTCCTGCTCAATAGAATCCTACCTAACTCCCCAAGGTCTCATGGTGCCATCCATAGTGTCAAGCCTAGTCCCAAATTCCTCCATCTACAAACTCATCCCTCCTACCGCATGACCAACCTCTTGCACTATTTTAAAGGTGTTGATCTGCCTCCACCCAGGGTCGTTAATTGTAGCTAATTAACCCGAACGGAGGCTGAGAAGGTCAAAGATAAAATTTATAATTCTGCACCCATTCTCACTGCTATGCTACCTAATGGGGTAGTTAGCGACAAGCCAACGTCCACAAAGATGCTAGGCCTTAAATATAAACTAAAAACACAACCTCGTACAGGTCGTCAATCTGTACGAGTGAAAGGAATTGCTAGTAAATACAAAGGGGGGTTTGGATTTTCAGATTATCAACTACAAAATATAGAGTAAAACAACAAGTAATCTAATTAAGCTAAGCACTTGGGGATTCATTGCGCGGTATGATTAACCTAATGTTTCGATCCTCAATTCATTCCCATGAAAGATTTACTAAGCAACCTAATATATGTTCACAACACGTGGTGTGCCTGATGGCTTACACTTCCGGGTAAGTTCGTAACCCATCATCGATGCCACCATCGTAATTAGAGGAGTACAACAAGGTTTGACCATTATTGTAGGTCTGTTTCTCCCCCATGAAATTACATCATGGGCTTCCACCACGAATGTACAACTTCCCCCGGGTCCTATCAACTTGGCCCAAGGGTTGTTGGAACCTTATCTATGATCTAAGGTCTCTTACACCTTAGCTTGCTACTTTTTCACTATCTCTACCCACAACTTATTGGAAAATTTACGTAATCAGCTAAGACTAGTGCGATGGCTAGGGTCTTCCATGCACACACTCACGCAGACGCAACGAACTCCCTTACCCATTCTAACATCCAAGTTTTCCTTCCCAAGGGGGCATAAATAAGTGCACCATACATGAATACAACCCAAAGTGTGTGCCGGTATGTGGTGTAATATTTATGCATGTAGACATTCAAGAATAATCATAATAATATTATGAACACAAATAATAGGATGAATCTAATGAATCTCACAAAACATTGAATTAAACATGAGCTACAATTATCCCCAAGCCATGGACATGGAATTCAAATATAGATTTGAATTCTACATCTAGGATGAACGCAAAATTAAAAGAAAAGAAAGAAAAAATAGAGAATATTTCTTTCTCTTAAAGTGCTCTCCTAATGATCTAATCAAATTTGTACATGTTTAACCTAGTAGACTAAGGCCATATATACTGGAGAAGGGGATTGGGCCTAAAAATAGGGAAAAAATGCTAAAACCCTAGTTCACCCACCGCCTGGCGCAGACCGTCGTGGATGGTGCGGTCCACGCCAAGTACATGTCACGGGGCACACGATCGCATGCTAGTCGTGGTTCTTCATCTGGTGTGAGGTGCTTGATCTGGCGTGGGGCCGTGGTGCCGTGGTGCAAGGCTCTAGCGCTGACCGTAGGCTATGGCGCGAACCGTTGTCAGGAAGCACAGTTTGCTCAGATATTTGGTGCGGGGCACGGGCCGTGGTCAGGAACCACAGTTTGCTCAGAAGTTTTCCATGGACTGTGGGCTATGGCACAATCGATCGACTGGTCTTGGCATTTGATCTTTGAATGACGCAAGTCATCGTAAATAGGATGGTCTGCACCGACCGATGCTTAGACATTTTTGAGCAAATCCTTGAACTCGAGCTGTGTGGGCCATGGGGTATGTTGTGGATCACGCCATTGCCTCGCGGTGGAACTGCTGGTGCAGGGTGTCTCCTCTGGCGTGGGCCGTTGGTGCTTGGCCATGAACGGTCTATGTTGACCCGTGGTACCTTGACCGGTTGAACTCGTTTCCTTCGCTACGGGTGAACCGTTAGTCTAATTTTTGAGTTCTAGTGGTCTATTTTGTAGTACTTGAGAAGAAAAATCCAATGGAATAAGCCTTAAGGGCTATTTCTTCTCGGATCATTCTCAGAATTCAGCACAATTCATCGGACCACGATTCCCCGTTTCTTTATTAGCTGCTTTGATCTCCGTTGCCGCCTATCTTTGACTCCAATCTTCTTATACCACGCATTGATGTTCGTGGCCTTTGTCTTCTACCATTATAGAGGTGAATGGTCTTCGATCTCTTCTACCGCCGTCCTTGCGAATGACCTTCGATATCTTCTACCGCTCTTACGAATGGCCTTCACATGAAATGTAACAAAAAATTACCCACGGGCGACCCGCTAAAGATGATCAAATGGAAGATCTAGGAGCTTGTGGATACAAGATGTCCATTAGTATTAGTTAAGTCTATAAAAACAAGATTTAGACGATAAAAACAAACATGGCTGTCTGAACCCCTTGTCAAGTAAACTCAACTAATACTAGCAATCTTCCATATAAAACATACCAAAAACTATGCCAGATTCAACGGTTAACACACGCAAAATGAAGCACATCAGACTCCCCACACTTAACTGTTTGCTCGTCCTCGAATAAAACAAAGACAAGACAAAGAATTAAGCAAAATGTAGCGTGCAAACATAAGTTAACCGAGGCATCCCACTTATTCCTAGTTTACCTTGTTTCCCCCCGAAAGAGTAAGAATCCACAACTCTCACACTCCTCAAAGAACATAAGTAACAACCCAAAATAAAATGTTGGAAAAGGTAAGCCAAATAGATAAGTGTCAAGCAGGAAACTTAGTGGCAAGAAACCAGGGTACGGCGAACACACTACCCAAAATTCAAAAAATGGTAGTGGTAGTGGATTACAACAATGATATAGAGGTCGATGTTCCAGAAAAAATGATCAAGTCCATACATGGATCAACTGAGTCGCTATTGAACAATGCCTAGAAGGCCAAAGCCTGATAATCCTCGCCACAAGAGCCTGCCGACAAGAGGCTTCGTTCAAACGAAAAAATCACATTTAGCGAAGAGGATGCAGTTCCCAACCCTTCGCCTCATAATGACCCAATGGTCGTTATCGCTAAAATTGGAAATACAATGGTTCATAGAGTATTCGAGGATGATGGAAGTGCAGTTCATATACCTATTTGTTGATTTCTTCGATAAGCTAGGGTTCAAGTGAATTGATCTAAAGAAGTCCACATCCTCTCTTGTAGGGCGGGCGGGAACACCTTTGGGTAACATGCGCTGCCTATTATCATTGGTGAAAGTGATAGAAATTGTACTATCATGTGTGATTTTGTTGTCATGGGTGCACCAAGTTCATTTAATGCCATCATTGGAAGGCACTGGATGAAAACAGCAAAAGCGATATGGTCCCCGTACCAATTAGTGATGAAGTTCCTAACTCCAGCTGGAATCGCAACAATAAGAGTAAACCAACAAATAGCAAGACAGTGCATGGTTATTGCGATGAAAGAAGGGTAAAATATGGAAAAAAACTAAGATGGTTAGCACTGTTTCGGACGGTGGCTTATTCAGGCAATTGAATCGGCAATCGATCTAGGGGAAGAAACAAAGCTAGTCACTTTGGATGATGAAGACAATTCTAAGTGCATCAAAATAAGAAAACATCTTCCACATATGGAGAAAAAAAGGGTCATATAAATCCTTCAAAGTTACAAAGATACATTTTCATGGAATGTACAGAAAATGGGAGGAGTCGACCCAGGAATCGCTACTCATTCCTTGAATATTAGCGATTTGACCAAACCAGTGAAGCAAAAGCAACGTAGCTTTGCTAGCAACATGCAGAAAGCGATTGAGGAGGAAGTTACACCCGAGCTTTAGGCTGGTATATTGAAAGAGGTCATTTATCCAAAATGGTTGGCGAACCCAATGACGGTGAAAAAATCACAAGTGGGGTGGAGAATGTGTATAGACTTCACCGATCTAAATAAGGCATGTCCAAAAGATTGTTATCCTTTGCTTAAAATTGATCAGCTAGTTGAAGCGATTTTGGGGTATGAAGTCCTAGCCTTTTTGGATATGTATAAAGGATACCACAAAATACTGATGAACCCAGGGGATGCGGAGAAGACGACATTAATAACGAGCTTCAGAACATTTTATTATGTGAATATGCCGTTTGGCCTAAAAAATATAGGAGCAACATATCAGAGGTGATCGACAACGCATTTCGCAATCAAATAGGACGAAATGTGGAAGCATATGTTGACGACATGGTTGTCGAAAGAAAAAGCGTAGGCAACTTCGCTTGAAAGAAACTTTGGATACACTACATAACATTGGGATGAAGCTAAATAAAAAAAATGTGTTATTGGAGTAGGCGCGAGAAAAATTTTGGGATACAAGGTATCCTCTAAATGGTCGAGGCTAACCCAGAGAAAATCCAATCTAAAGTGGACCTTGCCCACCCACGAATAGTTAAAGTACAAATATTAATGGGACCATTGGCAACACTCAGTAGATTTGTTTCAAAGGAAGCTGAGAACATTTCCCACACTTCAAAGTCCTGAAGAAGGTAAAAAAAGTTTAGCTGGAGCAAAGAATGTCAAAAAGCGTACGAGTAATTGAAGGAGCAATTTCAAACATTGCCAACATTGAAATCACCAGTCTTAAGAGAAACCCTATATCTGTTGTACTTGACAGTTTCAAAGAACGCAGTAAGTTGGATGTTGGTGCGTCAAGAAGGCCAAAAACAAGTTCAAGTGTACTACATTAGCAGAATATTACAAAGTGCATGGAGGGCATACATGCCAGTTTAAAATCTAACATTAGTTTTGATATAATCAACGAGAAGATTGCAAACATTTCTATAGTCATCGGATCGTCATCTATACTGATTTCCCAATCAAGAATATCCTAGGCAAGTCTGAAGCATCTGGTAGGATGACCAAGTGGGCTCTTGAATTATGGAATTATGAGATCCAATTCCAGCCAGAACTGCAATCAAAGCGCAAGCCTTAGAAGATTTCATTGTGGAGATGACAAGTGAAGCCGCAGAAGACATGAACACGCGGAAGAATCATGGGATCGACAAAGGAAATTCCAAGTGGGCATACGTTGCATGGAAGTTTTTTTATGGAGCGCCTAGCAAAGAGGGTTGCAACATGAGACTTCTATAAGTCAAACCAAAAGGAGGGGAGCACAGATATTCACTTCATTTTGACTTCCCACTCACGAACAATGAAGTTGAATACGAGGCATTGATATGTGGCTTAGACCTTACCATCAGAATGAAGGTCAAAAGTGTTCGGGGATCTAGCGATTTAGAGATAGTAGTCCAATAAGTGCGGGAAGACTACGAAGTGTGAGAAGAACAATTTGTGAAGTATTTAAGTAGGGTTCGTCATCTCATTGCCCAACTCGAATACTTCGATATTCAGCATGTTGTTAAGAAGTGAAAATACGAAAGAAGATGGCTTAAGCAAGCTGGCAACCGTTGGGTTCGATTCACTGATTGAACACAAAGATGTAACAGTGGAGGTTATTCCAATTGGAAGCAGAGTAGTGACAACTGTGTCAACAATCCAGACAGAAGAAGTAAACTGGATGACACCGCTAATAGTGTAATTTGCAAAGGGAAAGTTTCCAACAAATAAGATACAAGCCAGGAAGGTCGAATTGCAATCTCACAACCATGTTTACGAAGGGGGGATCTTATAGAAGAAACTTTTCTTATCTCCGTAGATTTAATGCGTAGGACCATCTCAAGTAGATGAAATCTTAAAGGAAGTGCTTGAAGGATTGTGTTGAATGCATCAAGGATCTAGAACAATTGCAAAAAAGAGCATTTGAGCGGAATCTATAGGGCAACCATGTTAATTATGCGCTTAACTTCTTGCTCAAGAGCAAAATTTGCCAGATTAATGCCCCACTGTCGCACAAACCACAGACTGCTTTAAGAGGAATATATGGAGCTTGGTCATTCGATAAATGTGGAATCGACCTAGTTGGACCTTTTCCAAAGGGCACTAACAATGCCAAATTTTTAATTGTAGCAATTGATTATTTCATGAAGTGGGTGGAAGCAAAGCCATCAGGATGAGTCATAGCTAAAGTAACAAGAAAGTTATTTTGGCAGAATATAGTTTGTCGTTTTGGGGTGCCACAAACTATCATCACAAACAGTGACACACAATTCACAAGTGGTAACTTTACTGAATGGTGTTCAGAGTTGGGAATCTACAAAAGTTTACATCTGTAGCTCACCCTCAAGAAAGTGGTCAAGTAGAAGTAAGAAACATGACCATAGTCCAGGGTATCCAAAAGCAGTTGGAAGGAAAGCAAACTGGCTGGGTTGACGAGATACCTCATACCCTATGGTCGTACAAAACAAACCATTCAAGAACCAACAGGAGAAACACAATACAGTCGTGTCTATGGTCCTGAAGCAGTAATAACCAGTAGAGATAGGAAATTCAAGTATTTGAGTAGAGGAATACAAGAATAATCCTGGAATAATGAGGTTGGATTAAGACGAACTGGAAGAAAAAAAGACAAATGACAACAATCACAAAACAAAGAAATAATCGCTAGAGCTTACAATTAGAAAGTCAACGAGATGCAATTTCAAATTGGTGATCTCGTGTTGAGGGAAAATGAGGCAAGCTTAGCAAAAAAAAAGGGAAAGCTATCCCCAAAGTGGGAGGACCCTACAAGATAACGAAGGCACACCAATCCAACTGCTACGAGTTAGAGTGGTTGGATGGAAACAATGTTCCAAATACTTGGCATGTGATCAACTTGAGAAAGTCTTATGTCTTGATCAAAGGAAGAAGGCTGGAAATATCTAGTTGTATAGAAGCCATGAGATTATCATCGGTGATGTTCGTTGCTTTGTTTTGTTTTCAAGGAGATATTATTACAACCGTACATTATAAATATCAAAAAGCATCTTTTGGGGCAAAATAACTTTTCCAGATCTTTATTTGCCATTGTTGATAATAGAAAACTATAACACATTACAAACTGAATATCAAGTCTTGCAATCATAAGCAATTGAATATGATCAAGCGTACCATAGCAAGCTACAAAGTTGTCTTAAGGAAATAAAAAAAAGCAAGCAATCGATCTTACAGTTAGAACAAAAAAATTATTCGATTTGGCAAGCTGTAGATCTTGCAACTTCGCAAATCTCACTTTTGCAAGCTATATATCTTGCAAGTTCACGGATCTCACTTTTGCAAGCTATAGATCTTGCACAAAAATAGACATGCTTATTATGAAAACAGCGACATCAGCAAGCGATAGATCTTGCGTTTCACACAAATCAAAGCTCTCAAAATCCTAAGCAATAGATCTTGCAGTTTTGCTATGTTTATTATGCAATCCATAGATCTTGAAAAAAGGCATATATGCTTTCAAAAATAGTAGAAAAGCGATGCAAGCAAGCAATAGATCTTGTAGCTTGCACAATACAAACATTTTTGCAAGCTATAGATCTTTTTTTTTAATGAAAGTTTTGTATATAGATCAAATCAAACCAAAATATTTTTTAAGCCATCACTCCTAGCCTAAACAAGCAAAAACCCCTTTCAAAACTTTCTATTTAAAATCAAACAAACAAAACAAACAACCAGCTCTATGTTCTATCTAGCTCATCTTCAAAATTTTCTTTCCATCTCTTGTTGCTCCTCCATTTGCATTCGGCTTCAACTTGGACAGCCAAGGTCTCCATCTTCAAATCTTCTTGGTTAAGGATCCTCTTGTTCCTTTCATTCCATAGTCTATATACAAGGCACTAGTAAGCTTCATCAACTTCAAGTCTTGCCTTCTTCTTACCATCATCAACAAACATCTTTTTACTTGCCTCGTGTTGCTCATATAAGATTTTCATCAACCCCTTAGTGTATGTACAACCCGAAACAAATGGGTTGCTGTCTCATCCACCTCATCACATAAAATACAACTTTGTTGTGTCTTCAAAATCCCAAATCTTTGCAATCTATCAACCGTGGGCAGCCCTCCCTTCAATAGCATCCATAGGAAAATTCTATGCTTAGGTAAAATACTTTTGTGCCAAATTGCCTTTGCATAAAAGTCCCTTTTGCTTCCTCCCTTCATTTCATCATACACCATCCTTGTCTTCAAATTGCCTTCCTTATCCAAACAACTCCCAATGGTTTGGAAGTGTTTATCTTTCAATTTGCACAACATCTTCCAATGCCAACTAGAACTTACCCCTCCTTTGCTTCCTTGTAGACTTCCACCCTTTATGTAATATGCTTGAATCCACCTAACCCAAAGAGTGTCTTCATTGAGTTTAAATCCCACAATTGCTTACATAGTGCTGCCTTGATCAATTGTGTCCCAAGAGATAGGAGTATAACCCATTTTCCCTTCTTCTCTTCCCCACAAAAAACATCCACAAATTTCAAAATCTCCTCATGAACACCCTCAGGTATACTTAGTATACTAGCCCAAAAGCCAGCTATACTTAGTAAAATCGAATTGATCAATTGCACCTTCCCTGCATAAGAAAAAAACACTTAAATTCCAACTATGCAATTTCTTCTAATTTTATCCACCAATTTGCTCAGTCTTGCTTCCTCCACTTCACATTAGACAAAGGAAGCCCCCAAAATATTGCATAGGAAAATCCCCTCTTGTTACATTAACACTCCAGCCAACAAGTCTTTTTCCACTTCATCCATTCTAGAAAATTAAATTCTAGATTTTCGCTCACTTATTGCAAGACCTGAGAGATCTCCATAAACCTTTTCAAGCATCCTTTCACACCCTCCATGGATTTCTGGTTGTCTCCACAAAAGATAAGCAAATCTAATGGTTGTGACCTACGCAAGGCTTTGGTTCATTTAAGTTGGGGAACATTTGCATTGGGAGTGAGATGAATGGGAATGAGGAGAGGATCCAAAAGGTCGATCGACATACATTCCCTTATCACGGAAGCGGTGAGTTAGCTCTTGAGGGGAGATGATCAGTTGTGTGACATACATTGGGATTCCCGTCCTTCATCCACACTATGTGACATAATAAGCATGAGATAGGTTTGTATGCATTACATGTAATAGAATCTAGTATCAAAGTCATAATCGGTCATGTTACACAAATACCGCAACACTAGTTAATTATAGTTTTAATCTATTTTGCTTGCATGCTTCGTCGTCATTAGACACAACCCCCCCTCCCAATTATATTTTAAAATCACTAGTTATTCTTGACACACAATTGGAGTGGGTTGTGTGTAGTTAACTCTGAAATTCTAGTATCTCTGTGAACAACCCCGGACTTGCCGCTAGCTATATAATGGTTAGTAGTGAGTACGAGAGCAACTTATAAATATCTTATCTTTGATTTCTTGCATCCCACAGGTAATCAAACAACCCCACAGGTTACAGGTCAAATTTTGGCACCGCTACCGTGGATACTATTTTTAATTTGATTTTTAGCTTGCATGACTAGTTGGTGGTAGTAGTTTGTGCTTTTTCGTTTTTGTAGTTTTTGATGGTTATTGTGTAGAGCTCTTTAATAGCTATTTTTGTTTTCTCGTGACGTGTGTCTAGTGTTTCTTTGTGGACTAGTAGTGTATTGCTCCTAGTTCATGGTACATACCTGTGCCACTAACCAAGGAGCCTTACACTACTTACAAAAAAACACAAATAAATGATGAAGGAGGAGGAGAAGGGTTAGAGAGGAAGTTCCACAAGGGTGGATAGTTGAGTTAGAGGTATCATACACCCCAATTTACAGCCATCGTGGGCGCCGCAGTCATGGTCGGAATTTGTAAGACAAAGCCTCCAGAGGTTTCCCGGGGGAAGAGGCTCTGACGATCAAGTTAGAAAACAATCTTGCAATTGAGAATGAATATTCTTGTTTGTAAGGTTACTTTAGCCTTTATATAGGTCGGCAAGTAGGACAACTGTTTTGTTTGTTTGTTGAGCAAGTACTCCTCCCTTGGGCCAGCCCAAAGTAATACCCAAGGGGTAAAATAAGAGACCTGGGTCGGCTAGACTAGACACTTAGCCCAGTACGAGTTTACACATTATCAATAACCCCATGGAAAGTTTAGGGTTCGATCTTCAAATTCATCCCAAGGCCATGGGTTCAAATTTGGGTCCTTCGATAAGGTTGCTTTGAATTCACTGTTGAGTAGAGGTACAATTTTCTAGGCCCGATAGTGCTTCAGGGGTACAAATTTTGATTCCCTGCAATACTTCAGGGGTTCATTCCCGAGGTGGATCAAGGACCCTCCAGGTTGGCTTTGAATTTGTCCTTCGAGCGGACCAATTGGTTAGGGGATGCGACCCTCATCTTTCTAATCTGTGTTAGAGTCTGAATGCTTGGTTCCGACCCAGTTTATTTTACTCGGGGCTTTTGGGCCTCAATAGAAAAAAATAGGGGGGTTCGACCCTTAGCTTTCTAATCTGTGTTAGAGTCCGAGGGCCTAGCTTTGGCCCCATTCATTTTACATGGGGCCTTCAGGCCTCAATAGTAAGAAATAGGGGGGAGCACCTCTTTATTCCCGAGAGGGCTCTGACGTGAGAAATGTAAAAGTCAGGGCAATTCACACCCTCCGACGTGAGGGTGTGATGCTCACTCATACCTTTGAGCGCATGAGGACTAGGTTGGACTTTGTGGGCACCACTTCTTCCATTAATGCTTGGGATTTCTCACCCACGTGGCCCATTTATACACATATTCACTTGCTATTTGGTGGCCCAAGGTAATCATTTTTACCTTTTCTTCCCTCTATATAAGACGCCTTTCTACGCTCTAGATTACTTTACACTCGAATCAATTTTCAAATTTCAAACTCTTTCTCTCTCTCTCCGTCTCTCTCTCTTTCAGAGCAAATCAAGGCAATTCTCCTCGCCTGCTAACATTTTATGTGAACTCTGGCCAAACACTCCTACCAAGAATTATAGTTTTGCCCCAATTTGATCCTTTCTCTCTCTTTATAAAATGCCGCAAACACAACTGGGGGGAAATACCTTGACCCCAGCCTATTTTTTGGCCGTTTCCTCTACCAACGGAGTTGAAACCTCACACCTCCTGAATTTCGGTGTTGTTTCATCATCGGCTACCGGCCCTAGTTTATCCGGCAGGGGAGACAGGGGAAATCCGGTGAGCTGTCCAGCGCTTCTTCCAGGCTATCTCCGGAAATGGGTGGTATCGAAGGAAAGGGTACCAAGGGAAGCAACCATCCAGAAGGATGGGGAGGATTGTACCTTTATATTTAAGAAAATCCTAACCCCCATTCCCGAAAGCTCTCAGTCAGCCCCTAAGGGGATTTCCCACCTACTATCAACCCTTCCATCTGTAATTAGAGTTCTAGAGTACCTGAGATTGGAGGTCCTTTAAGAAGACGAAAGCCCAAGGAAAACGAGGCCTGGTAGATGTGTCGTTTACGAGCGCCACTTTAAATTTGGACTTTATTTTCCCATGCCCCCTATCCTCTCTCATCTTCTTAAGGTGCACCATTCGAACTTCATACTTTATGTTATGGAGTTCATGACCCATTGCCATAGCCTAGGAATCACCACGTGCAATGAATAGCTTAGGTCCCTATACTGCCTTTCCCGTAGCAAGGCCGTAGAACATGGGGGGACAAAAATTGGGGGATCATGACCCTTAGCAATAGATTCTTGAACCACCCCATAAAAATTTCTTCGAACTTCTGTGATTGCAATAAACCTCCTATTTATATGTTCGATAGTGAGACTGAGAACTACTACATCTCGGGGTGGAATTTGAAACCCACATTCGAGAACACACCTAATTAGTATGCTCCGGACAATGTGGTAGCGGATGTATATTTAAGGTTGTCGGCAAGACCCTAATGTTATCAATATGGTGCAGGTTTATACCCCATCACCATAGGCAACCAAAAATTGAGAGGTGGGGCTAACAATCTTCCAAGAGGAAGATGTAGTAGAGGAGGAGTCAAACTTATAGGAAATAAGTGGTTTGGAAGCATAGCATATTCAATGGGCTTCTCTATGGTTTCCTCTAAGGGTTCCAAAAATGTGGGAGTTGGTTCTATATGTGGAGGATGGGGTTTAAATAGGCAATATGGTGAATTAAGTATAATAACCCTTTTCTCAACTTCTTCACTCTCAACAAACCAATCCCCATCCCCTTTGGATTCATCTACCAAAATTTCAAGTTCAACTAGGGATGGTTATTTTTTGGAATGTTGGGTTTCTAGTTAGCTCACCCTTTCCATTAAGTCACCCACTTTCCCTTCAACTTTCTCAATGCTTGAGGAAATTTGAGTTCCAAAATCTCCAATGTTACCATGCAATTATGATTGGAGTAACTCGTGACTCTTACTCACATTAGCTATAACTTGCAAAACTTTTCCATACTCTAATTTGGGAACCAATCCCAGGGGTTTTGGGCCATTTTATAGGTTGGTGAAGGCCAACTATCTAACCAAAAGTGTTGGTTTCCCGATGCATCTCCATACCATGAATTTGGCTTACCACTCAAGCCTGAATTGGGAGAATCATGCTATGGGTATCAATCTCGATCCCATTGCCCTTGGGAATTAACAACTCCTACCTCTCTCTCTCTCATATTTATTCAACCAAGAGCAATACTCCATAGGTGGTCGCAATGGCATAATATCCTACAAAATCTCACTCGTTGAGCCTCGTTTCTCCACATTTTTTTCAATAAAATAAAAGAAAACAAAAGTTACAAAATTCAGAATCCTAGTACAAGGGTTCTCAGTTCAAACCAAAAGAACTCAAGCAATACCTATACCGGGAAATAACAAAAACGGAAAAAAGGACACAAACAAAAAAATGAAAACACAAAAACACTGCAAGATCTCTACACAATAACCAACAAAAGCTACAAAAGAAAAACAACACTAACTACTCTACCAACTAGCAATGCATGTTAACAATTAAATCTTTAAACTAGCACCCCCCGCAATGGCGCCAAAATTTGATCTGTACACTGCGGGGTCGTTAAACTATAACCTTTCGGAATATAGAATTTAACCCCACGGAGAGCTAGAGGAGATAAAAGATTAAGATACTTGTATTATTGCTCCCGTACATACTACTACACTACCAAGGGGTAGATAGTGGCAAGTTTGGGGTCGTCCACAGAGATTCAAGGAATTTAAATGTTAACTACGCAAGCCGCAATCAGGTCATCAATCTGATCACGTGTCAGAATTATTCTATGTTGTAAAGAAGTTTTTGGGGGGTTTATCTATCAACTACAAGCATTCGAGGACAAGAGAGTAAACTATGTAAAGCTATCACTGGGGGATATTTGCGTTTCATTACCGGTAGAATATTTTGATCGAAGATTTAATCAAATACAAGGTGCATAAACCTATCATAATACCTAGCATAAACCTATCATGAGATGCTAATCCCTTGTCTGTCGCACAAAGATGCTCTCATCTTCTTCTATCGACATTGCCTCCGTAACTAGGAAATTACATCAATGACCCTGTCATTATGCAGATCTACTCTTCCCCGTAAAGAATTACATCATGGGCACTCCACTAGGGATGATTCTCCCTAGGCCTATAGAATCAAAGGGATTAGCATCTCATGATGACTCTAAAGTTGCAACGACAAAGGTCGAATTACGCCAATCGTAGTTGCTTCTATCTTGTCCTCCTATCGGGCTACCAGTCCCGTTCATACTAGCATATGTTCATCGGAGGGGTGCTCACAACCCACATGCATACACCCACACATTCGCATACTCTCACTCCCCCTATTACCCTAGCGACACTCCCAAGGGGACAAAAATAGTGCGCCATACATGAAAAATACACTAAGGTGTATGCCACCATAGATATCAATCATGCATTTAACAAGATTGTAAGGCACGAGTCAAACAGAATATTCATAAGCATTAAAGGATAGGAAGATCTCAGAATCTCACAAAATAACTACCAATCATGAATACAAATTCAAATCCCCAAGCTAAATAAATAATCCTTAAGCATTGAAACCAATCTTTCCATTGGATTCAATGCCCTTGGATAAAACAAGGAAGATTAAACTAAGAGAGAAGGGTTAGCCCCTTTCTCTCTCTACCTAATCTTAGGAAAACTAGGAAAATGAACTAAATTAATGCCCAACTTTCTCAATCCATGGCGTTCATTAAATTAGATTCCATAGATCTAAGAACTAAAAAGAAAGAAAAGAGAAGAACTCTAGAGAGAGAGAGAGAGAGAATTCTCCTCTTCTTTCTACCTACCAAAAACTAGGAGTCTACATTATGCCTACTTCGCTCAACCCTAGTAAACTAAAGGCTCCTTATGTAGGACAAGATAAATGAGCCTCTAAAGGCCCAAGTTTAGAAGAAACCATAGTGATACCCTAATGAAATCCTAAGGTCCTCGCTAGAGCCACATAAGCACGGGCCGTGCAAAATCACACGGCTCACGCAAAAGTATACGTGCCACGGGCTGAAGCTGCTCTTGGAGGGTATTCAGGGCCACAGGCTGTGCAAATCCTTGTGGGCCATCGGCTGGAACCTCATTTTGGTCGTCTGAGCAGCGCGACCGTGTAAAATGTTGTGGGCCGCGAGCTGGTCTTTGCATCTTTGATCTTCAAGGCGCATTATTCATGCAAAAGGGCACAACATGTGCTCATACTTAGCCACACATCTCTCTGCTTGTCACGGGCATGGCACGGATGTGCAAAGCTACACCCCAGCCGTGCCATTCTTCGATTCTTCCAAAACTTGGCTTTTTCTTTCAACTTGTTTGCATCGCTAGGGGTGAACTGCTGATCTAATTTGAGTGTTCTTGTAGTCTATTTTATAGTGCTCAAAAGGATGAGTCCAACCGTGCCACCTTTGGACACTGATTTTTCTTGGATCGTTCCGTGAAATTTGTGCAACTCTTGGATTATAATTCCTCCACTTTTTTGTCTTCCTTCCTGGACACTTCTATCTTCCACCATATTTTGATTTGTGGCCTTTAGTCTTTTACCATCCTTGCAAATGACCTTCTACAATCTACTACCATTTTTGCGAATGGCCTTAACTAAACTACTCTGAAGAACTTAAAAGCAATATAAAATGAAGCATACAAAATAGGATCTAGATGCTTGTAAGGACATAGAGTCCATTAGATCTAAATAATCTACAAAACAAGGGATTTTGATAAGAAAACGCAAAAGGCATATTTTAACCCCTTGTAATGTAAACCTACTTATATCTAGAAATCGACAGTACAAAAGCTACTAACAAATGTGCTAAATTTATTGGTTAACACATGCTTCTTGGTGCAGATATAATATACTCTACAAATCATACACAATATTCATAACATAGAAAATTAGGGGAATCTAAGAATATCAAAAATCCAAATCAAATAATGAATACAAATACTACCCAAGAAATAAAACTACTCTACTGGCATTAAATCCATGGTAATCATAGGAATAACTGTCATTGATCTAAGAGTAAAGGAAGAGAGAAGATAGAAAATCCTAGAGAGAGAATTTCTAGCCTCTTCTTCCTACAAAACTAACTAATTACTTCTACTTTTTCAACCCTAGAAGAATAAAGGCTCTTTATATATTGAAGGGTAAATGGGCCTCAAAGAGCCCAATTTGGGAAACCCTAATGCCACGCTGGCACAGGCCGTGCTAGTTTACACCGCCCGGCCAGCACGTCTCGTGCAAGATTGCACGGGTCATCGTCTGGGTGTGTTGGAAATTAGGTCTGAGCGCACATGCCCGGCCAAATTGGATGACCGTCTTCTTAGACTTCGTTTTTGGCCTTATCAATGCACGGTGCATGCATTTTTGCAAGTCCCATTGTCTGGAATTGAAGTTTTCCTCTAATCTCTGTGCATGGGTTGTGCACGACCATCTTGGGCTCCATCATGTCTGGAACGAATCATGGCACAGGGCGTGCCATTTTACATGGCCCATGCCACTTCTTTGACACTTCCACACGTTTTGACTTGTGGCCTTCTTCAATATTCTACCAATTGCAATTGGCTTTCATTAATCCTTCTCCAAAGTGCTTACAAGCAATCTACAAATAAGATCACAAAAGAAGATCTAAACGCTCATAAGGATAAAAATCCATTAGACTTTAAATGGGCTATAAAGTGAAGTATTTAGATAAGAAAACCAAAAATGATCCTCTAAACTCCTTTTGATGGAAACCTACCTAAATATGGAAATCTACCCACAACTAAATAACAAAAGAAATGTTAAATGCTTCAAGAAATACATGCATTTGACGTCTCCTCATCTCACAAATAAAATGTTAAAGCATGCATACAAATGACCCCAAGTAATAAACCTAAGCTAAACTAACAAAGCCCATATATTAATAATACACAAATAATATGAAATGAAGAAATAGAGAAGTGAAAAGTACCAAAGTGAAAAGCCACATGCAATTCATCAATCCAAGTTTCTAAGTACAGATCTATGCTAGGTTATGAAAACCCATCATAGATCTATAAGAACCCAAGAAAACAAATGAAGAAAATAAGCAAAGCTAAGGAAAAACTTGGGTTTTGGAGGCCCATGTTGGGATAAAAAGGATAAGGATGAAGAATGAGGCTTTTTATAGGTGGAGGGGAGAGAAAAAAGGGGAAAAGACAAAAGGACAAGAAATGTGCATTTCATTGGTGCGGTGCACGTGCCATGCAGATTTTCACGATCCATACCATTTAACCGTACTGTTTAATGGTTCACGAGACATAGGTCGTGCATATTTTGCATGGCCCTTACCAGCAGAAGGGATGGAAAAGCTCAATTTTATGGTTCACAAGGTACAGTTGTGTGTTTTTACACAGACCGTTCTTCAGTTTTGGTACTTACTTGTTCCTGTTGCTCCTGGTGAACCATTGATCCATTTTGGGAGCTCTAATAGTCAATTTTATTGTGCTTGTGAAGAGAAATCCTATAACGATATCCTTTAGGTGCTAGTTCATCTCGGGTCTTTCCCAAAACTTGCTTGCTAATTCATTTTGGTTCTTTCCCAAAACTTGCTTCCTATAGCCGAATCATTTTTCATCCGCTACTTTGACTCCTTTTTTAATTAATCTTCTACTACTTTGTAAGTGACCTTCTTTTTTCTACCATTCTTGCAAAGGACCTTCTTCAATATTCTACCATCCTTACAAATAGACTTGCCCATAAAGATCTCTAAATAATCTCACAAAATAAGTAGGAATCAACCAAATCATAAAGATAAAACACACTAGTTACAAAATACTTACAAAATAGGGAAATTAGGGGAGAAAAGCTCAAGGTGTTCTAACCCCCCATTTGGTAAAACCACCTAATAATATAGCTATCCGCCAACAAAAGAAACTAAAAAGTGGAGAGGAAATGATTGAACAATCACAATGAGAAATGAAAACCAAAATATACCCTTAGTGGCACAATCATGGGATCTAATGAACAAACTACCATCGCAACAATATACTACCCATAACCTCTAATCAAGAAATTTTAATCACAACCACCATCATACACCACAAATCAAATAAGGCATTGAATCGAAATGGAGGGTTACCTCTTTGGTTTCGAGTTGTGTGTCTCAAGTGGTTTTAAGTATAAATGAGATTTGGGGGTATTTTGGGGTGGTAGGGAAGATATGGTAATGTGGAGATAGGAGAGTGTGTGAGCTTTTCATATTGAGCACGTCTGCATGACCCATGAATTTGGGTTTTTGTTCAACCTCCTTGTCTGCAATTTTAAGCATCATGAACCATGTACGTCTACACGGTTCACGAGTTAGACTTCTCCTAACCCCGTTTGCTTGCTTTACTCCAAAAACCAAATGCTTCCTACAAAACAAACATGCACACAAAGCGTAATAGTATTCCAAACCAAAACTAAAATTAGAAAAAGTCAATAAAAAAAATCAATATGTATAATACAATGCAATGAAATGTCTTTTCCTCCCCCCCACTTAAAAATTACACATCTTCCTCAAATATAGACATGATATGAAGAGAAAAGGGGAAAATAAAATGATAGGAAATCATACCAATTCATTGTTATCACCTCAATGTCCTCAAATTCTACCGCATCATGCAATTTGGCCCTGGTGTGCAATCTAGGTAGCGATTTTGGTGGTTATTTTAGTGGAAGATTGGGGGGGTGTATTTAATGGCTTTTGGGGTAAGAGTGGGCGGATAAAGGTGGGGTCCTTTATTTCAAAGAAAAATAAAACTAATCTATTTTTTAAGGCTCAAGTTGCCTCCCAAGAAGCTCTGTATTTTTAAGTTTGGCGGAACGACCCTAATGTGAGTGGCCAGAGTCATCGTTGTGCGATGAGTCATCGTCCATTGATCGAGGAACGCCCGTCGGAGAAGTTTTTGGATAAGACTACGGAACAGAGGTATGTGGATTTCTCTATTAGGACATGTACTAATCCCAAGGTTATTCATGCTGATGATGCTGAAGATCTGTGCTTAGGGTATTTTCTTGCTCGTTTTAAAGATCAATTCTTCGATAAATTGCTATGCCTAGAGCATATCGGGGTATAAAAAATCCCAATTGCAGATTCATAATTGTTGCCCTAAAATTCAATAAAACTCTAGTTCTCTTACGGTCTCGCAACTCCGATCGTGTCCGATAAAGTAAGCATAAAAAAATCCCAGAAAAAATATGGAAAGAGGAGGTTCAAGCCGGGGTCTAAGATCTCGATCCACTAGGCACAATCTCAGGTCGATTAAGTAAGATTTGTTTCTCTATTTGCCCAAAATTTTATAATGCTTTACGAGAAAAAGGGAAATTTCTTGATTGTTATATCATGGATTTTAATGAGTATCTAGGGATAGAATTTGCTTAACCCTTAGGAAAATTTAAGGAGCAACATGCAGAGCAATTTCTATCGTGTAATGAACCATCCTATTTTTAAATGATGGCTATCGTCTATTTTTTTACCATAGACCATTATTGTATTGTCTTTGAAATGATTGCTATGAGTTTGGTTCCCACCATTGGACATATCACCGATCCTACCTATACACCCCTTATGTTGTTCTATTATATAATCGAGGGTAAGAAGATCAATCTTTGGGCGACGATATTTAGGTACATGTTGTGGGTTGCCACTTTGAGGAAGGTAGTAAAGAGCCTTGTACGACAATTTGATTACCTGTATATTGAAGAATGTTGATGGGTTGACACTTAACAGGGGGAAAAACCCCTGAAGTACTTTGACAAGGGTTACTTTCAAAAGAGACGTGGGTGTTGTTCGAGCATAAATGGTTTCCATAAGCCACTAACAGGTGCAGAGACAAAGCAAGAGGCCAAAAATTGACAACGGTTAGTGATATCATATTTGTTGATGTATTCCATAGTCATATACATTTTTTTGTTGACTTTAGTTTGTGTAGCCTAAATGTTTATAGATTCGGAGAAAGCCTACTTTAAAGGATTCAAGGATTACTACCGTTGGGTGCTGAGACACCTTTCGGCCATGAAGGACAAAAGTTGGAAATTAAAAAAATAGCGAGGCTGCGAGAAGCATATCGCAACATCTTGACCGCATGTCTATCGCTCCACTTCGATGGGTGATCTTGAAATTGAGTTAGTGTCAACTCTTTCAATGTGTTAAGAATTTGTAATATTTGTTCTGTAGTATTCCCGATTAACCAAAGTGACCGCAGTTCACCGTATGTCCTCCTGCAAAACAAATTCCGGAAATGATTTTGGGGAAAATGCTCTGACACTCAAGTCAGTAGCTTCCTTAAGAGAAACAATATTTCTCCCGTTTCACTTACCCTCATTGCCATTCTTATTCTTATATTTATAGAAGGTTATCATTGTGGCTCTTCATTATAAGGATTCACGATGATAACCTTCTATAGGGGTTATCATTGGAATTTCTCCCCCCTTGAAAAAACTTTGTACGGCCTCCACCATACTTCCTCCAATTATCTCCCAATTGCTCCTAAAAAATTGGCTTGTATAATCATCTCTCCCTGGGCTTTTGTTAGGATGAATCCCCCAAAGTGCTTTCTTCACTTCCTTTTCACCAATTGGTTGGATTAAGGATGCTTGTTGTTGTATGCTTAGCACTCCACCAAAAACAGCCAAGTTTTCCTCCAAGTCTTTAGTTTCCCAATAGACTCCCAAGTGGCTTTCATAATGTCTCTTCAAATGCTCTTCAATATGGTCTACATTGGATAGTAATCTACTCCCCTCCTTTTTGTTCAAAATTTGGTTCTTGTATTGCCTTGTTCTAATAGAAGAATAAAACAACTTTGTTGGCATATCTCCCTCATGAAGTCATTGCACTTTAGTTCTTTGTTGCAAGAACTTGTATTTAGCCTCCTCCAATTCTTTAAGCACTTTCCTTGCATCAAATTCCACCCTTTGCCTCCTTTCATCCCTTGTGGTTCTTCATTCAACCTCTCTTGTGACAAAAGACATTCCTTCTTAGCTTTCTCCACCCTTTCTCCAATCTTAGAGAACTCCCTTCTATTAAGCCTATTCAAAGGCTTTTCCATATCTTCAAGAAGTTTTCCAAAGTTCTTCATTGTGCTCACCTTCCTCTAAACTGTTTGGATTGTCCCCTTGAATGTGGTGAGGCCTCCCACATATTGAAATATTTGAAGCTCCTCCTCTTCTTCTTGTCTTACTTATGCCAACTCAAAATGATAGGATGGTGGTCCGAGAGTGTGTCCGGTTTTACCTCACAAAAGGCTTTGCCAAGCCTCCATACCCACTATTGGTTTACAATGCCCCTATCAATTTTGCTTTGTATCAAATCCCCCACTTCCCTTCTATTGCTCCAAGTAAACATTTGGCCAATAGTTTTAATTTCAACCAACAAACTAGTCACCATCGCATCTTGGAAATCCAAGACTTTCTTTTCTTCAACTTCGTTCCCACCTTCTCTATCCCCAAAATCCAAAGGAGAGTTAAAATCTTCTATGATCAGCCATGGTTTATCATCTCTACTCCCTTGACCCTTTAGGAACTCCCACATTGGTTTCCTCTTTTCAATGGTGCTATGGCCGACCATATACCACCGTCAAGAAAAATTCCAAGTTATTGCTCCTAATCAACCCATCAAAATCCATCCATTGATCCTCAACATTCAACACCTTCATATCATAGAAATCAGCCCTCCAACCTAGCCAAATTCCCCCCCCCCCCCACAACATTCCCATTTGTTATCAACTCCCAACCAAGCCCTATTCTCCCCCCCCCCCCCCCCCACACCTTTTTTTGGTTTTCTTCTTTTACTTTAGTTTCCTACAGCCCCAAACAACCTATATGATTAAACATACAAAAAATTTTCACCCTCAAATGCTTATCACATTTATTCAAACCCCTTAAGTTCCCACAAGCAAATCTACTATTCATAAGGAGGGTCGGATAAGAGAGTATACCCATTACCTTCACTCCTTGTACTCCTCAGATCTTCTTCTTTCTCCCTTGCTCCCCTTATTACTTTCTCTACCATTTTGAACTCAATCTCCTCCCCTAGCAGCCCTTTAACTTCCCATTGCTCTCTTTAGCTTCCCTTTGCTGCCCCTTCACATCTTTCACTCTATCTTGCTTCTCATCTTCTTTCACAATCCTCCCAATTGGCACATAAACCCTCCTATTCGTTTGAATTTTTTCAGCATCATTTTTCTTCCCACACACCTCCTCATTATGCCCAATCATCCCACATTTTCCACATTTAGTTGGCTTCCATTCAAAATAGATTTGTTGGCTAACAATTACCTTTTTTCATTAAGGTAAATCAACTTGTCCGGAAGGGTATCACTTATTATCACCTCAACTTGCACCCTTGCATAATCCAGCCTCTCCTTCTCTTGTGTTACTCTATCAAGATTCAAAGGCTTCCCAAGTGGACTTACAATCTTGCTTATGAGTTTTGGTTGCCAATACTTCAATGGCAATCCGGGGAGTTGAATCAAAACCGGGACAACATTAGGTTCTTCTATCACACCTTCTTCATTCCAATCTTTCAATAAAATGGGTTTCCCATCAAAGAACACTACTCCTTTCTCCAATACAGCCCCTTTATGCTCCTTACTTTGAAATTTAACCATACAGACTCCTGAATTTAGAAGCCTTACCTTGTTGATTCTTCTTCCCCAAATCCGAAAAAAGAACCCCTCTATGACTTTGAATGGTGGGTTGCTGCCCAAAACCTTGCACATAATGGTAGTATCCCATTGCTTTTGAGCTTTCTTCTACCTCCTCCATGGTGATTTCACCCATAAACAGCCCATCTATCTCCATGGGTTGGTAATATTGAATCTCCGCCGAGCTAGATTCGAGTATAGAACTCCAAGATCTGACCTCCTTCTTGCTCTCCTCCTTCACTTCTTCACTCCAAACAATTTTTCTCCCTTCTCTAGAGCAGAAATTTCAATTTGAACCCATATTTTTTGCTTCTTCAAAAACTTCTTTTTCTTCCACTCCTTGGCTTTTAGTTTCTTTAGGGCTTGAAAGTGACTGGTCAAGAACACTCTTCAGCTCTATTTTGTTTTTTCCTTTGCCCTTATCCTTCAACAAACCCAGCTGCCACCTTCTCCTTCAAAAGCATTTTTTTCTCCTTTGATTGTTGTGTTTTCCCTTTATTCTTAGTGGTAGATCTCCTCATGGTGTGAGGATGGCAAATTGAAAAGAGAATTACCAGTCTGAAATAAGAAAAAAGGAAGAACACCCATACTATGTGATAATCACCCCTAGTACTTTAGAGAGTAGAGAGAAGTTTACTATATTGAAGGAACTTCTACGAGGGAAGGTTCATCAAGTCAAAGTGTGCGGGTTGTGCAACCTAGACCACAACACCGAGGTGCGTCCCAAAGTTTTAGAAGATTTGCAAGAGGTGATGGCCGTAGAGTACAACAACCGAGAGAGACCACAATTTTCTAGGGGTCAACAAGGGTTCCGGGGAAACTAAGGGGATGCACGTCAAGATCCCTACGCAAACTCGTTCAACCCAAGGTACCGAGACCATCGAATTTTTGGTGGAGGGAAGACAACCAACCTTAAGGATATCGGGGTGGACAGGCTCCACCTCATCCATACCCGAGAGGTGAAAGCCCCTCTAACAACCATGCTTCGATCTATAAATCGGACCGAGAAGAAATCTTAGAAGCCATCGGTCAAATGGGGAAGAAACATGAAGTCTTCGTGGAGAGGACAAGGTGCAGCGAGATTGAAGACTTTGGCAATAGGGCTTTCTCAAGTATCAAGAACCTCAAAGTCCAAGTTGGGCAACTTGCCACCTCGGTGAGCCAACTTGAGGCCAAGGAGTTCGGAAAACTCCCTTCCCAACCGAAGATCAACCCAAGGAACGTGAGTGGACTCAAGGTTAGAAGTGGGAAGGAAGCCTGTGACTCCGAGAATAAGGTGATGCAAGAAAATGATAAGGTATTGGAGGCTACCAATGAACACTTCGAAGAGGATGAGATTGTGGTCAAGGAAGCGCCTTCTAAGGAGTGTCCATTGCTCGAGGCACAAGTAACTATCCCACTTCCATTGATAGAGTTAGGCCAAACAAGTAACTTTCAGTTACTCTCTAAAGTACTAGGGGTGATTTTCACATAGTATGGGTGTTCTTCCTTTTTTCTTAATTCAGATCTGGTAATTCTCTTTTGAATTTGCCATCCTCACACCATGAGGAGATCTAACACTAAGAATAAAGGGAAAACACAACAATCAAAGGAGAGAAAAACGTTTTTGAAGGAGGAGGTGAGCAGCTTGGGTTTGTTGAAGAATGAGGACAAAGGAAAAAACAAAATAGGGCTGAAGAGTGTTCTTGACCAGTCACTTTCAAGCCCTAAAGAAGCTTTTCCAAGGAGTGGAAACAAAATAAGTTTTTGAAGAAGCAAAAAATGTGGGTTCAAAGTCGAATTTCTGCTCTAAAGAAGGGAGAAAAATTGTTTGGAGTGAAGAAGTGGAGGAGGAGAGCAAGAAGGAGATCAGATATTGGAGTTGTACTCAAATCTAGCTCGGCGGAGAATCAATTTTACC
The DNA here is from genome assembly GCA_037428765.1 of Rubia yunnanensis. Taxonomy (NCBI): domain Eukaryota; kingdom Viridiplantae; phylum Streptophyta; class Magnoliopsida; order Gentianales; family Rubiaceae; genus Rubia; species Rubia yunnanensis. The sequence continues at coordinate 53,443,954 of CM075066.1, forward strand.
AACCCGTGGAGATAGCTGGGTTGTTAATGAGTGAAATCACCATGGAGGAGGTCGAAGAAAGCTCAAAGCAATGGGAGACTACCATTATGTGAAGATTTTGGGCAGCAACCAACCATTCAAAGTCATGGATGGGTTCTTTTTTCGGATTTGGGGAAGAAGAATCAACCAGGCATGGCTTCTGAATTCAGGAGTTTTTATGGTTAAATTTCAAAGTAAGGAGCATAAAGGGGCTGTTTTGGAGAAAGGAGTGGTGTTCTTTGATAGGAAACCCATTTAATTGAAAGATTGGAATGAAGAAGGTGTGATTGAAGAACCTAATGTTGTCTCAGTTTGGATTCAGCTCCTCAGATTGCCATTAAAGTATTGGAAACCAAAACTCATAAGCAAGATTGTAAGTCCACTTGGGAAGCCTTTGAATATTGATAGAGCAACACAAGAGAATGAGAGGCTGAATTTTGCAAGGTGCAAGTTGAGGTGATGATAAGTGATACCCTTATGGACAAGTTGATTTACCATAATGAAAACAAGATGGTTGGTTAGCCAGCAAATCTATTTCGAATGGAAGCCAACTAAATGTAGAAAATGTGGGATGATTGGGCATGAGGAGGTGTGTAGGAAGAAAAATGAAGCTGAAAAAAGTCAAACGAATAGGAGGATTTATGTTCCAATTAGAAGGATTGTGAAAAAAAAATGAAAAGAAAGACGGAGTGAAAGATGTTAAGGGGCAGCAAAGGGAAGCTAAAGACCAGCAATGGGAAGTTAAAGGGTTGCTAGGGAACGAGATTGAGTTCAAAATGGTAGAGAATGGAATAAGGACAGCAAGGAAGAAAGAAGAAGATTTGAGCTGTTCAAGAAGTGAAGGTAATGGGTATACTCTCTTATCCGACCCTCCTTATGAATAGTAGATTTGCTTGTTGGAATTTAAGGGGTTTGAATAAATGTGACAGGAGGCATAGGAGGGTGAAAAACTTTTGTATGCTTAATCATATAGGTTGTTTGGGGTTGTAGGAAACTAAAGTAAAAGAAGAAAACCAAAAAAAGGTGTGGGGAAGAATAGGGCTTGGTTGGGAGTTGATGACGAATGGGAATGTTGTAGGGGGAGAATTTGGCTAGGTTGGAGGGCTAATTTCTATGATATGAAGGTGTTGAATGTTGGGGATCAATGGATGGATTTTGATGGGTTGATTAGGAGCAATAACTTGGAATTCTTCTTGACGGTCGTGTATAGCCGGCCATAGCAACATTGAAAATAGGAAAGTAATGTGGGAATTCCTAAAGGGGCTAGGGAGTAGAGATGATAAACCATGGCTAATCATAGGATATTTTAACTCTCCTTTGGATTTTGGGGATAGAGAAGGTGGGAACGAAGTTGATGAAATGGAAGTCTTGGATTTCCAAGACGTGATGGAGGCTAGTTTGTTGGTTGAAATTAAAACTATTGGCCAAATGTTTACCTGGAGCAATAGAACGGAAATGGGGCAGTTGATACAAAGCAAAATTGATTGGCTAAGCCTTTTGTAAACCAGGAGTGGGTAAGGAAGCTTGGCTAAACCTTTTGTGAGGTAAAACCAGACACACTCTTGGACCACCATTCTATCATTTTGAGTTGGCATAAGGAAGACAAGAAGAAGAGGAGGAGCTTCAAATATTTCAATGTGTGGGAGACCTCACCACATTTTAAGGGGACAATCCAAGCGGTTTGGAGGAAGGTGATCACAATGAAGGATTTTGGAAAACTTCTTGAAGACATGGAAAAGCCTTTGCATAGACTTAATAGAAGAGAGTTCTCTAAGATTGGAGAAAGGGTGGAGAAGGCTAAGAAGGAATGGTTTTTGGCACAAGAGAGGTTGAATGAAGAACCACAAGGGATGAAAGGAGGCAAAGGGTGGAATTTGATGCAAGGAAAGTGCTTAAAGAATTGGAGGAGGCTAAATACAAGTTCTTGCAACAAAGAGCTAAAGTGCAATGATTTCATTAGGGATATAGGCCAACAAAGTTGTTTTATTCTTCTATTAGAACAAGGCAATACAAGAACCAAATTTTGAACAAAAATGAGGGGAGTAGATTACTATCCAATGTAGACCATATTGAAGAGCATTTGAAGAGACATTATGAAAGCCATTTGGGAGTCTATTGGGAAACTAAAGACTTGGAGGAAAACTTGGCTATTTTTGGTGGAGTGCTAAGCATCCTTAATCCAACCAATTGGTGAAAATAAGGTGAAGAAAGCACTGTGGGGGGATGCATCTTAACAAAATCTAGGGGGGAGATGGTTATAGAAGCCAATTTTTTAGGAGCAATTGAGAGATAATTGGAGGAAGTATGGTGGAGGTCGTACGAAGTTTTTTCAAGGGGAAAGAAATTCCAAACTCCTTGAATCAAGTCGTGATATTCTTGATCCCAAAGGTGAGTCAACCTCAATTTGCAAGTGATTATAGGCCTATTGCTTGTTGATCCGTACTTTATAAAGTGATAACCAAAGTAATTTATGCAAGACTTTGTGAGGTGCTGCCTTGTTTAATTAGTGAGAATCAATGTGCTTTTGTGATAGGTAGGCACATATCACACAACATTATTTTAATACAAGAATTGTTGCATAAGTACAATGTTGATGGCATGAAGAGAAGTTGGGTTGTTAAAGTGGATATTTGCAAAGCCTTTGATTGTATAAGCTGGAAATTTCTTTTTAAATGGCTTGAGGTTTTAAAGTTCCCCGGGTTGATGATAGATTGGATCAAGAGAAGTACAATGAAGTTATCCTTTTGCTTGGTTTTGAATGGGAGGTATTCTGAAGGATTCACGGGTACAAGAATTTAAAGTTCTCCTTCTTGTTTTTTTTAGCATGGAGTACCTTACAAGAATGATGGCAAAAAAGTTGTATGCACAAAAAAGAGAAGTAGACCAACTAAGAAGGTAGGACATTTGAAAATGGGGGGAGTCGTCGTTTGAACCATAAAAAAATTTGCCTAAAAAATGTGATGACCCTGAAATGTTCTCTATTACTATCTCCTCCTTAGAAGGAATTTTTTTTGAAAATGCCATGATAGATTTAGGTGCATCCATAATGTAATCCCATTTAGCCTTTATGAACGGCAGCAAATATGTGAGATTAGGGAAACTGGAGGGATTGTCCAACTCGCTGATCACTCCAACTCGCTGATCACTCCCAAGCTATCGAGTGATCACTCACGAAACGTAATCGTGAGTGATCACTCGATGATCACTCCCAAGCCTATGTCCTATCTATTTGAGTGAAGATCAAAAGTTTTTTCTGCAAATTATGGCCTTTGGCACAGGCTGTCATCGGGAAACCTCGTTTTGAAACTTTTGATCTGTGAGACGCAGCCCTTGGCGTGGACCACCATCTGGAAGCTTGCTTTACCCAGAAACTCGGCACCAGACATCTGATTCTCCACACCCCACCGGCTGGTCTCAACATTCTGCACTTGGAACGACGTGGGCTATTATAAATGGGAAGGTGCGTGCCCATACTAAGCTGAATTTGAGTGAAGATTGAAACTTGTGTGCATGGCGTTGGCATGGTTCCTGTCCTTGCCTCGTGATGAATCCTTTTGGCATAGACCAACTCCTCTAGTGCGGGCCGTTGGTGCCAACCATCAATGACCCACACCAACCTTGGCCAGCTAAACTTCTTTCCTTTGCTACGGGTGAACCATTGTCCGACTCGAGAGTTTTGGTAGTCGATTTTAAAGAGATTGATAAGTTGAATCCAATGGAATCAACCTTTAAGGATAATTCTTCTCGGATCGTTCTCTGACTTTGGTGCAACTCATCGGACCACGATTCCCTATTTCTTTGTTGGCCGCTTTGAACTTTCTTTCCGCCTATCTTTGGCTCTAATCTCCTTCTACCATGCTTTGACGTTCGTGGCCTTCGTCTACTACCATTCTAGAGGTGAATGGCTTTCGATCTCTTCTACTGTCCTAGTGAAAGGCCTTTAATATCTTCTACCGCCCTTACAAACGGCCTTCTTCTAGAATGTAACCAAAATGCGGGATACAAAATGTCCATTACTACTCAAAATACCAAACATGGTCGTCTAAACCCCTTGTCACGTAAACTCGACCAATACTAGCAATCCACCACATGAAACAAGCTAATAACTATGCTGAATGCAATGGTTAATGCACGCAAAATGAAGCACATCACAAGGTTTGTAAGAGGTCCTAGTGTTATAGATAAGGTGCCTGCCTCATTTTTCCTTGTTCATAGGCTTTAGGAGTAGAGCATCCATGGTGGAGTTAATGAAACGTAATCGTAGAAACAGACCTACAACAATGGTCGGACCTTGTTGTCTCCCCTGATTATGGAGGCAGTGCCGATAGAAGGTTGCAAGAGCACTCTACATGTCAGGTTCAGGGAAGTGTATGTCATCGACCACACTACATGTTATGAGCACTACTAGATTATGTTGTCTAAATCTCACATGTGAATTAATCGAGGATCGAAGCATTAAATCAACCATGTTACGCAAGCATTCCCCAAGTGTTTAGCTTATATAGTTTACATGCTTTTTACTTTCATGCTTTGTAGTTAGCTTAAAAACCAACCACCCCTCCCCCATGTTTACTATACTATCCATTCCAATCGACACGTACGGATTGACAACCTAGGCGTGGTTGTGTTCAATTGACTTTTAGGTCCTAGTATCTCTGTGGAAACACTAGTGGAGGATGCCTCACTAAAGTCAGCATTAGAATGCAGTTCCGTAAGAATTCCTTAGAACCGCCTTCTAGAAGAGGTTCCGAACCGGAACCTCTGTGAATCAGACCGCCAAATTTGTTAAAGGCGGTTATTGTCTAATCAAAGGCGGTTTTGTTTAACTGCCAAATTTGTGATAACCGTCTTTGATTGTGGGAGGCAGTTAAGCCAAAGTGACTTTGAACGTGACTAGTTCCGAGTTCGGAACAACGGTCCGAACATTGTTCCGGATCCGGAACTGGTCGGTTTGCGTTGTAATAAAAGGCCCGATTTGTTTTCTGATATCGTAAGTTAGGCACGATTTGGTCAATTTGTAGGGTTGAAGTTCCGTATTCGGAAGAATACCGGACTATCTTTGTCATGAAATTATTTAGGTCCGATTGAAATTCCGATATTGAAACTTATAAAAACTAGAAATAAATGCATCCGGCCAATCCCATTTCATATGGAGAAAAAGTTCAAAATTTAGGGCACTCTTTGGAAGGAAAGGGTAAAATTAATTCTACATATACAAAAATATTCTTACCTAATTGGACTAATGATTTTATTATTGTGTTAAGTGTTGTAATATTTTGAATTAGTTTGATTTGAAATCTTTCTCATCGAAATTGTGCTGCTCATATGATTGAATGTGTGTTGATGTGATTTTCATTGTAGTTAATGGATGGAACAGACTCATCGAGAGCGGCCTTGGACATCACCCGATTACATTCGTTTAGTGGATTCATTTATTGTGGTGGCTTTTGAACATGCCGCCAAAAATGGGGTCGTGCGTGAACGGTACCCATGCAAGGATTGCAGAAACAATGCTTATTTAGGGAGGAAGAAGTTGTGTGAATATCTCATAATTGGAGGTTTCCAAAAAAGTTACACCTGTTGGATATGGCACGGGGAGGTACCGGCGGATATAGGTGGAGATGTTGAAATCAAGGAAGGGGTTGAATTAGATTGTGATGATCGATTTGATGAGATGGTGGGGGATGTTGCTAGAGAATTCCATGGTAAACCCGAGGTCTCGTTGCTTAATAACGAGAATTGCCCACTGTACATGGGGTCAAAACATTAGGTTTGAGCGTGACGTTGAAAATTATGAATTTGAAGGCCAAATTTGGTTGGGCTGAAAAAAGGATGATTGGAACTTTGGTATTGGTTCAGAAATTGCTTCCCGAAGGAAATAAATTTCCTGAGAAATCTTATGCCACGAAAAGAGTTTTCTTTGTCCTATGGGTCTAGAATTAGAAAACATCCATGCATGCTCGAATGATTACATGCTATTTAGGGGGATGGAGGATGAGAATCTTGAAACATACAGGGTATGCGGTGAATCTCGGTACAAGTTAAAGATTGGTGAAATTGGTGTGTGTGTGTGTGGAGGTAAGGACCTTTTCGAGGAAGAAGACACCCGCTAAGGTTTTATGGTATCTTCCAATAATTCCATGGTTGCAAAAATTGTTTGCTTCCAAAGAAGATGCAAAGTTATTGTGATGGCATGCAGAAAGAGATCCTCTTGCGGATGGTGTGATAAGGCATACGTCTGATGGTGAGTAATGGAAAAAGCTTGATGGTATATACCCAAAGTTTGGATTGGATTCTCGACATTTGAGGTTAGGATTGTCTACCAATTGGAATGAATCCCTTTTGGCAAGAGGAGCAGTGCATACAGTTCTTGTTGGTGATATACAATCTACCATCGTGGCTGGATAATGAAAAGAAAATGTGTTCTGTTGTTCATGATGATTTCAGGCCCCAAGCAACCTAGCAATGACATTGATGTTTATCTTGCGCCCCTAGTGGATGATTTGTTGACGTTGTTCAAACATGGAGTCCGTACTCACGATGCTGTTGTGGATGACATTTTCATGATGAAGGCCCTTTTGTTTTGCCCCATTAATGATTATCCCGCTTATGGAAATTTGTTGAGATATTCAGTGAAAGACCACTATGCATGTCTAGTTTTGAGAAAGAAACCTCATTTTGTCAAATTAAGCATGGTTCAAAAACCGTCTACCAGGGACATCAACGTTTTCTCCCCGGGGGTCATCTGTGGCATTTTGCTAAGAAATGGTTCAATGGCAACACAGAGTTGCGAGGTGCGCCTGAACCATTAACTGGCGCTGAGGTATTTGAAAAAGTTCATGGATTGCCTAACAATTTTGGTAAGGGGAAGAAGCAGAAGTTGATAGTTGATGGTAGTTGGAAGAGATGCTCAACTTCTTTCAACTTCCTTATTGGAAGGATTTGGATGTCAGACACTGTCTTAACGTAATGCACATAGAGAAAAATGTATGTGATGCTTAGATTGGAACACTTTTGAATACTCCTGGTAAAACAAAAGATGGTTTGAAGTCTCAACTTGATTTGGTTGACATGGGTATTAGGGAAAACTTGGTCCCGTTACTAATGGAGATGCTTGTTCCTCTCTCCCGCCTGTTATTCAATGTCTTAGATCAAGAAAAAGTGGTACTGTGAGACGCTGAGTAGTGTGAAAGTGCCTGAGGCTTATTCTTCCAATATCAACGCTTGTGTTTTCCTGACAGAGTTGAAGTTGGTTAGATTGAAATTGCATGACTGCCACAACTTGATGCAAGAATTGAATGCCATTGCGATTTGGTCATCGTTGCCATCCCATGTACGATTGTGTATTACTAAGTTATGTCTGATTTTCAAATATACATGTTCAAAACGATCAGTGTTGCAAAGCTTATTGGTTGCAAACTATGATTGTAGAAGTATTGTGCCGAATGTAGATGTACTTCCCACCTTCATTTTTTGACATAATGGTCCATTTGAACTTGGTTCGGGAGATTAAGTTATGTAGTTCTATATTTTTAAGATGGGTGTATCCCTTCAAGTGGTACATGAAAATTTTCAGGCATTTTGTGAAGAATAGGTATTGGCCAGATGCAAGTATTGTGCAATGGCATTGTGCTGAGGAAGTAACTAAATTTTGTGCCGATTATATTAATGAGATTGAATATGTGGGGGTTCCAAATTTAAGGCATGGCGGTCGGTTGGATGGTGTAGGGATTCGACAGGGTAAGCTACTAAGCCCCTTCGCTAAGGATTTGTGCACTACACATTTTTATGTTCTTTGGAATCATGAGGATGTCGCTCCATACATTGAGATTTGCATGGATGAAATTTGAGGGTTGCATCGCACTTTCAACAAGCACGAGTTCTTCAACACACTCGAACTTTTGCTTCTTGGTTACGAGATCACGTGGCATCTGTCTGGTTTGCATGGAGAAACAGTCAAATGGTTGTCCCGGAGACTGTTGGGTGTAGTTCTATCTTTCAGGAGTTATGACATCAACGGTTTTATGTTTTCTACAAAATCAATCAATTATAAAGGAATCTCTTAGAATAGTGGAGTTTCACTCATTTCCGAACCATTGCATGTTTGTAGTATATGGCCGACAACAATCCAGTATACGCCCATATGTGCTACTGTGGTACCATTACTGAAATATGGGAGCTCAATTATATTACAATGAGAGTGCCGATATTTAAATGTGAATGGGTTGATTTTAACAATGAACAAAAAATGGAAGATTTGGGATTCACACTCATGGACCGGAGTCGGTTGGGTTGGAGAGAAGATCCATTTATATTGGCCCGTCAAGGTCATCAAGTTTTCTATGTGAAAGATCTCATCGATCCTAGGTGGGAGATTATGATTGAGGGGAAAAGGGCTTTCGCTGAGGATAAAACAAGAGGATGTGATTGGTTTTGGGGCAAACAGTGGGCTTGGCTCAAATGAAGAAGATTTTATTTTCGAAGAGGATGACGCTAGTTTGCGTGAGTTTGTTGGTCACACGGACTACAGCGAAGTCGTATGGGTCGACAAGAAGGGAAAGATGACTAAGCGACATAAGGCACCAAAAGGAAAGATGAAAAAAGAAGAAGAATTGTAAGGTAAACCTTTAGTCATGTTTTGCAATTTGATTTGTAGTTTACCATTGTCATAGACAGTCTTCCGAGCTTGGAAGCCCGCCTGGAGATATGGTCATCTTTCTTTTTTCCAACCTTTACCAGTCAAATACAAGTTTCCCTACATTTTCGTTACAACCATATCTCTAGGAATCACACAACATTAAAATGGCAAGCCGGTTGAATTTAAATACAATTCCAAATATTTGAATGTCAACAAGATTAGGAATCAAAATATATGAGTTTAGATAAATTCAACCAAATCCCGATTCTAGAGTAGGATGAAATTGTACATTACAAGGAATATGTTCTCTTCAAGGGTAGTTTCTTGGATTCTCTTAGAGCTCTCTCGTAAGCTCTCTGCTTCCGCTCTAGGGTCCATACACGCTCTCTCAATTGGCACTCTTCATCGTGAACCCATTTGTAGACATTCTTAATGGCATTCATAAATCTTGGACCAAACTCATCTAAAAAAATTAATTTTTTAGGAATAAATAACAAATAAAGACAGTTATGTATTTTTACAATATTCTATTTGAATTACATTATCTTCCTCCATTCTATGCCTCTTGCTTGGTTCCGCCACTGCTGGTGTCTTATGATGCCACTTGTTTTCGAGTAGTACCCATTTTTTCTTCATGAAGTACTGTTTGTCAAAGTACTTGCAAGGTTTCTCCTCCTCGCTTAACTCCAATCCCTCCACTATCTTCAAAATTGATGTAATCAAGTTCCCATATGGGAGACTCTTGATTACCTTCTTCGAGGTAGCAATCGACATCATATGTTTCAAAATGGCTGACCCGGGATTAGTTCTACGGCCCTTCATTTCGTAGTAGAAGATCGTAAGGGTAGCATAGATAGATTCGGTGATGTGGCCAGACTTGGGAATGATTGACCTAGCTATGAAGTCCCACACAATATGATCATCCAGAACAAGGCGATCCAAAGAAAATGATTCGGGCCTACCAAGATCATGGTCATTTGCCAAAATGCTATACACTACAATCCACAGGGTTTATCCTAGGATATTCATCATCAAGAGACCACTCTCCCCTATGGTAAACATCATTTATAGGACCATTCTCTCTTTGTGGATACATATCCTCGGGGCCATTATGTAGAAAATCAATGATATGATTCAAAATCCATGGACTAAGCTCATGTTAAAACCATTCACTTTTGTCCAATATGCACCCCCTCCCCCAATCTCATGTAAATTGCTGTAAAATTGGCAAGTTTCATCAAATTGAGATGGCTCATTCATGGTCAATAGTTTAAGGACGTGTTGGCCTTCTAATTTGTGCAAAGAGTTAGCTAGCCCTATGGTATGGTGAACATTCAAGTCTACAACATAACAATCCATCAACTTCTCTCTAGTTCTTAAAGCATATTATGCCTATTTTCTGATTCAAGAGATACAAACCTTATCATGTCATAGCCGGGGTTCGTACCACGTCCGCCACGTCCTCCTCTCGTTGATTTTGACCTCCTTGCACGAACCACTCCATCGGAATTTAATGTGCAAATGTTTCCCCACCTAACTAGATTTTCAAATGAGTTGATTTCATGGTTCCGACTGAGGTAATCCGTGTAGGGTTCAAAGTTAGGAACTTACGAATTCCAAGCAGCATTTTTTTAAATAGAGGAGACTGTTCCACAGTTAGGAACTGATTCTTGCCTTTGTAAAATTAAGCAAAATTTGGGATCCGAAACAAAGAAAGAACTTGGAACCTGTCTTACAAACTCGGAACAGCTTCTGTCATATAAAAAAGAAATTGAAGGCAACGAGTCTTATAAACAGATCCGGATTAGAGAATACAAAAGAAATTGAAACTCAATTTTCGGACTCGGAGCTTAGTCTGTCACCAAAATAAATAATTTGAAGATAAAGGGTCAGTCACACATAACCGGATCAGATAACTAAAAAGAAATCGAAACTCGAGTTCCGAACTCGGAACTTAGTCTATCACCTCAAAAATTAATTTGAAGATAAAGGGTCAGTCACACAGATCTGGATTAGATAACTCAAAAGAAATTGGAACTCGAGTTCTAGAATCGGAATTGGATGTGTCATCTACGAAAACAATTTGAAGATTAATGGCCAGTCACACAGATCCAGATCAGAGAAGTCAAAAGAAATTGGAACTAAAGTTCCGGACTCGGAACGTATTCTGTGCCCTAAAAAATTTGACAAGCATCATAGATTGGGATAAGAAAAGGAGTAAGAAACCTGAAGTAATGTTACGAGCTCGAAACTAAGACTTTCTGAAAGTATACGTTACTGAAAGACACTGTTCTGAGATCGGAACTGACTCTGTCTGCAAAATTGTCAAAGGTCAGACTTAGTTCCGTACTCGGAAGTTGTTTGGAAACTTTGGTAAAAATTGTAATGCTCTTCTTTGTAATTTTAATCCATAATTTTCCTAATAAAAATTACATAACTATAGAACTACTTGGCCAAAAACACTTTAGAATTACTTAAATTTTGCATTAAACCCATCCTTGGGTGGGTGATGGAGATAAATAATCCAAACAAGTACAAATCAAGATAGATATAGAAATCAAAATATTCTAGTATCAAGTCTAGCACAAATCAAGTCTTTTGTCATCAAATTAATCATTCTCTTCTTCATTGTCGAAAGTATCCCGCCTAACTCCGAACCAGAATGCTCATGACCATTTCCACGCTCTTCCTCCGCCTCGCCCTCCTCCTCATCATCACTATCATCTCTAGAGTACTCTGGTTTGAAATTAGGCATGGATTCGTCGTCGTTGAGCTCAATTTGGAGTCCTGTTGATTCAACAAACTTGAAATGACGCGCTTCTGCAGCTGCCGCTTCATTGTTAGCCGAACTAACATCCTCCTTGATGCATGCCATGTATTTTTTGAATGTTGCCATCCAACCCCTCTGCTCACCTGCAACACAAACAAAATTATAAAACCCGCCTATTAGGGGTAATGTGTACGCCCAATTTATTAAAATGTGTTCTAATCAATGTACTTACGTGACTTTGATCCTTCAGCCTTGTCCAATGTATCTTCCCTTGCTCGCTTGGCAGCTTTGGTTTTTTTCCCAGGAATGTTCTTAACTCGCCATTTCTTGTCGTCATATAGAACCAAAGGCTTATGCTCAAACCATGACTCGTCATAGTAGGTCAAACAGAGTGGTTTGTCGATGGGGATCACTTTCCTTTTCTTTACATGGCAGTTATCAAACTACCATATTGATCTTTCTTTTTCCCCACAGCAGCATTCAGCATGTACATCAAAATGGTGTACCCTGGATTTAATTTCACCCCATCTACAATGTAGTAGAACAACATCAAGTTCCCTATGGTCGGCTCACATGCATGCCCACCTGAGGGGAGGATATTCCGGCAGATATACTCGTATACTATCCTGTGCTCAACACTCAAAACCCCCCACATCATACTCGTCTGCTTGCCCTGGCACTAACCTGTTACGACTAAAATATTTCCTAGCCATTTCTACTGGGCACAAAGGGGTGAGTTCACTAATAGCAGGCCAATTTTGTTGGTGAAATATCTCAATGGGACCCTTACTCCCATCAACTGGAGTAAGTTTGCTATCGCCACTGTACTCACAACCTAGGGCTTCATTTATAGTAACGGGAATCGTGATGCCATTTACCATTGTGAGGTCTCTATTGTTCCTAATTTTACCCATATTAGCATATAATTGCACCACCTCATCATAATGGACTTGCTCATCTGATTCCACTAACGTATCGAAATGTGACGATTTCAAAATTTCAATCAAATATCCTAGGCATAGCAGCTCAATATCCAAATCAGCAATAACCCGTGGATTGCAACATTTTCTCTTTTGAAATTCAATGTACCTACTTTCGGCATCGGTATTGGAGAACAACTCTGATCCCCCCATTTCTTGACGTGGTTGATGACTCCTTGACGACTCATTACCCGCTCCACCACCGGCATATCGACCTCTATACCTTGGCATGGTTGATTATGGATATTTGAAAGTGAAGTAATTTAGGGTTTGGGAATTGTTAGGAAGAATGGAATTTTTCAACGTGGGCAAATTAAATATGATTTGCCCGTTGCAACAGACTGAGTTCCGTAGGACAGAAAAGGTTCCGAGTGAGAAACCCAGTTCTGACTGAGAAACTTAATGTCAGGCACAGCACATTAAAGGCAATGTTCAAACGGGCATTTAATACCCATTTGATAAACCGTGAATTCCCTCCATTTTCTCCCACGAAAAAACCCTCCTCCCTTCTTCCATCTTTCCTTCAATCAAAATTTCTTCACCCAATCTTCATCTATGAATATAACTACATCACACCCTACTACATATGTGATCCACACATCCAATGCACAAGATTTTTTACAAAAGCATAGGTAATCCATGGGCTAGGGTTTTCATGGCTCAAGATTGTTCTACATTCAATTGTTTTGAAGAAAAGGTACAAATTTCACCAACTCCCTTATTCTACTATCAGATATTTACATAGGTTTATTATACCCTAACATATGTATTTCATGGTGTTAGTTTGTTTCTTCGATGTATATGTGATAGGTTTATATTGTACCTTGCATTTGCTAAAAATAAAACCCTAAATTATGTATATTAGTTTATGATTTTGATGTATGTTCTTAGGTAGTATAATTTCCAAAAAAATAACTCGTGATGAACATGTGCATCCAATAGGAGGAAATTCACAAAACTTAGCCATTGATGACGATGAGGAGGAGGGGTCGGAGGTGGGGGGTTTACTAGAACACATTGTAAAACATTGGAAAGAAGGATGGCTAGAAAGGAAATAACTTTGTTGGTTTTCAATAAACCCAGAAAGTGTATATCGGAGGAAAGAGCTTAATGGTCGAGTTGGGTAGAGAAGGTCGGTAGAACAAGGGTGGCCATCAAGTATGATAGTTGGCACAAGGTTCCTAATGAATATAAAGATGTCCTATGGATGGAGTGTAAGGTACCTACAATTATATTAATCAAATATGAAATTATTTAATAAAAAATATTCATAAATAATATCATACATTAATCTTTGAATAAACTTTGATTTCTATCCAATTAGAGACCGTTTGGGTTTGATGCCCCGGATATGAATGATGTGAGGAAAATGGCAACGGCCATGCTGGCGAAGAGTTGGAGGGAGCACAAATATACCCTATCAAGAGATTTTATATATTTTCTAGTAAGGAGGGGGATCGTCCATGGTTGATCTATACACATATGCAACCCAAAAGTTGGGAGATCCACAAGAGGCGTGCTTCGGAGAATGATGAAAATGTGAGCCAAAATAAACGGTGCTTGTTTTCATTTAGACACTATATACTATTGCCTACAAATGTAGGGTACTAGGAGTGAAAAACGATGGAATTCAAAGGAAAATAAAACCACTCATCGTAAGAGTTGTGGTGGATATGGATTGGCGGCCCTACAGATAATTAAGGAATGCTTTGAAAGGGATGTCCGAATAGAAATTAGCAAAGGAAATACCGAGGAGGAGGCAAGAGCATCGGTGACAATGATGGATGAGGAAGAGATTGACCGGTGTGATCTATTCCTGATTAGCCCATCAAAACAGTAAACGTGAATATGATAATGAACCCGAGAAAGATATTGCCAACCGAGTTGTAAGAACCTATAACATTTTTTCTAGTTTTAAAATGAAACCCAAATAATAAATTGAATTGTTGTGTATAACACTCCTGTGTAGGCTAAATTAAAGCAAGCACAATTAGAAGGGCAATTCATTGCCACGTGTAAGTACGACATCCTCTGCGAGGCTATAGAAAAACCCAAACACCCAGGGCGTGCAAAAGGTGTTGGTCATACTTATTACAAAGGGATACTTTCAGAATTCTCCGGCATTCAAGAAGGCTAAACCATCCTGGGTTCACGTATTGCAGGAGGAAGCACTAGTACGAGACAAAAAGATCGAGCAACAAGAAATCTTGATCTGCAAGTTAATTGAACACACAGGTCTTCCCATACCCAAAAATTTAGCGGATTTAACACCTGGCTAAACTCTACCTTCTAGAGGATCCTGCCACTCATCGGAAGATGTAGAGGTTAACCACAAGCCTATTCAATCTCCGTAAGGGGATGAGGTCAATAATTTTGACCTCGCCATCATGTCCGCCGGAAAAAAAGGGTCAATATTTTATATTTATAATCAAATTCAGTTTATTTACCTTCATTTGTTTCAATTACTTATTGTTTTTCTATTGTAGACATCACATTTGTGTGAGTTATACATTGATCATGTGGAGAATGGTAGGACGATCCAAGTTGCTGATGGTATTTTGCACGAGTCAATGCGATAACATCACTCCGTGCCAATTTGAGATGGGATATGTAGAGTCTCACTCGAGAAGCAACTAGTTCTCAATGCCCTATTACCAATTCCAGATGGCCAATTCAAGCAAGTGGGAACTGTCGAAGGACTTTTTCTCCTACCGGCCTCGTTGCCTAATCTACGTGGACCCTACAAAGGATGGCCATTTGAAGGCCAAGCCTAAACCAACAACGGTAATAGTTCAGATAACACTGAAGAAGGCTAAGCCCCCACTCACAAGGGCTTAAGTTTTGAAGGAATCACCACACTTTGTTAGAGTCTTGTATGATTTGATTGGCAGACACCAAGTCAACTCAACCTACACATTTTCGCGCAATGAATGTTTGGTCAAAAGAGAGAAATAATTGCCACATAGAGTGACTTCGAAGACTTGTGGAGGTGTGACCGAGTCAATCAAACCATAATATCCTTATACGTACTGTAAGTACTGTATAATTTCATAATTGGAAAGAATAATTTATTAGCTTTAACATTTTTACAATTAACATTTTCTCATTCTATTTGAAAGGTATATGTATTATTTTGTGAATCAAAGGGAGAAAGGATGGATAGGGTATTTATGCCAGGTGATGACACAAGAAATCAGAAACACGATCAAAGAGCGGGTCAACTACATCCGCAAAAGTCTTGGACGAACAAATAAAAAATATTATGCTCCCCATACATTGAGAGGTAATGGTCAAATATCAAATTTACTTAAAACAACATATTTTTTTGGATCAATTTTAATGTATCACATTCTTTAAAGGACCATTGGAGATTAATATTTATTGTCCCAGAGAAGAACCAAGATTATTGGATGGATCCTCTACATTATCCACCGTCCAGGTCATTTATTAAGATTTTGGATGCTTCCATCACTTTTCCCATCGAATCTACTACAACAGGTTTGGAGATAGTCGAGATCAAGGTGAACCTTTTTTTTCCATGTTCACAATTCAATATGAGTCTAGAATTCTAAAGGTTTACATGATTATTTAATTCTTCTGTATTCAATAGTACAAGAAACTGAAGAATTGGGAGTGCGGGTATTACGTAATGCTATATGCGGCAGAGTGTCTTCAACAAATGCGTATGCATTTTCTTGAAATCAACAACGTAAATTTTGAATTAGGTTTTCTTCCATTGATTCAATGCTATAGGCTTATTGCACATATTAATAACATTCCTAAATTCTCAGATTTTTAAAGAGACTTTACGAGCCGTATTCACAAACTGATATCAACATGGCAAGAAATTGCTTGGCAAGGTATATTGTCAATGCCCGTTCCAATTCCATTAGAAATCCCAATGTAGCGGTGGTATAGGTAGGTAGTATATATGAAGACATTGTCATTGGAATAGATTTTGTTAGATTTCTATTCATATTTATAGATTGTTATTGCCCTAGTGTATATAGATTTTTTATGGATAGTGTGGAAATGACAAGTTATTCTATTGTATCTTGACCTGATATTGAGGCTTTCATATAGCCAGATTATATAGAAATTACACCATTTTGACCATAGTTTCTGAATGGTGTTCCGACATTGGAACATCTATCGTTGCTTCTTTGTTTTATTTTCAAAGAACTGAATAAATGTTACGAACTCGTAACAACAGATCCAAAAAATATTCTGAGTACAAAACGTCAAATACAACATTTAATGATCAAAACCAAAAACATGACAGACTGGGATCAGAAAACACATCAGATCTTGTAACCTCATAACTTCTGAGTTCGTAACAAACCTTAATATCCAAAACATATCCTTACGTTTTGAATTTGGAACCCATTGATACATCTGAGGGTTTAGGGATCGTTCCGAGTCTGTAACAACCCCTACGATCCAACAGTGTGACTTATGTTACGAGTTTGTAACAGGAGCCCGGGTCCGACGGCAACCAGGCAGTTACGTGCTCGGAACAGATAGAAGGTGATTCCACCATATAGTTACAAGGACGTTTTGAACCGACTTCCATTGATGCATTAGAAGATGGTTCTAGGAACTGCCTTCTATCATCATTAATAGAAGTCACGTCCATAGAAGTCACCCCCAAAGTGACTTCTGTTGTCCAAAGAAACCGCCTTTAATAGAGGCATCTCCACTAGTGACATAACCAGGGCTTATCGCTAACTACCCTATTGGTAGCATAGTAGTGGGTTTGGGTGTAGAACTATAAATTTAAATTTGACCATCCCTTTGATCATTTGATCTCAGCCTTCACTCGAATTAATTAGTTACAATTAACGACCCCGAGTGGAGGTGGGTCAAGTGGCAAGGAATTAAAACATCTTAGACCACCTCCTAAACTCAAGGAAAAGGCTAAGGAGTCAACATTAGCTAAGGTTGGTGACAGTGATTGTGATAATGTGCCACCTATTATTGAAACCCTACATGTTCTTTCTTCCTTAATGACAATGTTATTGCTGATATGCATGATGTTAGTGTTCCATCTGCTATAATACTGTTTGTTTTCCAAATGTGAGCACTAACATGCAGCGGGGAAGGAAGCAGGCTAAGGAATTTAAACCTCCTAAACCCCTTCATATGCCCAAAATCAACAAAATGTATCAACAATTATGAAGGATGAATTTGTGTGGTATATGGCACCTAAAGTAAGAGGTTAGCCTCATGTGATGTGGAGACCCATCCATATGAACGTGGTTGTGGGTGGAATCATGTATGGTGATTTTGGAGACTCGCCAGCGAATTTGTCTTAGTATTGAAAATGCATGAAAAATAAGTCGTAAGGAAGACAATAAAGAAATGGTACTTTTATTATGTTTTAAGTAGTTATGAAATTTTTCATATGATTTTTGGGATTTGTTTGTAAAATTGGTAGTGTTTTAGGGATTTTTAGTCATCGATATTTTAACTGTAACCGTATTACGCTTGGTTTGCATGTTTTTTGGGTGCCAGAAATTTTGCAACAAAAGTGAAGGAAGTGGCCTTGGCACGAGGCGTGCCAAGCCTCCTGCAACATGCTTGGCACAAGGCATTCAAGCGGCATGGGTTGTGACACATGAATGCCGCACAGAACGACCAATCAAATCGCATGAGGCCCCTATAAAACCCTCGTCCCATCCTTCTTCTCCCAAAAACAACAGCTGGAGTTATAACCTCTCCCAAGCCTAAATCCTCCCACTACAAGAAAAATGAGTTATTACTTTGCCACTTTTAGCTAAGGTCAAATAGCCGAGGTAAAAATTTCTTTAACCTCGGTTATTTTTTGAAGTAAATAATATTCTTACCTCGATTAAAAAATAACCGAGGTAAATAATATTTTTTACCTCGGTTCTTATATTAACCAAAGTAAAAGGTTAAAAAGATGAAGTAAATAATCTTACCAAATAGCGTGTGACGTCGTATATGTTTAAAAGGCCAGCCAAAATTGCATTATATGTCATTTTCACCGACAGGTGATGTGATGGATGATGACCAACGTCGTAGTTATGTAAAAGATAAAACTTTTAAAGGCTAAAGTTGAAAAATATTGACTTTGAAAAATGAGAAAGTATTATTCAAAAATTTAATAAGGTGAGTTTTGTTACATTACGATTGAAAATGGTGGAATAAGAAGGAAAACCACAACAACCAACAAGTAATGAATTTGGCAATGTTAGAAAAGAAAGAAAAAAAGAAAGCCAAGGTCGTACGCTTTTCCCCATTTTAGCATCTCTCTCTCTCCACCCAATGTGTTCAATCATCACTAATGTAAAAGGACAATTAGGCACTGCAGTAGTAATCATGGTGCTACAACCACCTTATAAATTCTCCCCTCTTTCGTACACATCCAATACCTCCTTTACAATCCTCCACATTCCACTACACTTCCCTCATACCAAAACACTTCCTCCACACATTCACACAGTAAGTTCCCATGCCTTTTCTGCTAGATTGATGTTTTTACCTCGGTTAACTTTTAGAGGTTAAAGTTGTTTGAAAATTATTGACTTCGGTCTACAAAAGTATTTAATCAATGGTTTTAAAAACAATTGTAGAAAATGGTGTTGAATGGTACAGTTGAAAATGGTTTTAAAAATCATGCACAGATCAAATAACACATAAAGTCATATACTGCTCAAATAAGGTAGTTAAACTATTAGAAAAACAATATTCATGAAAATATCCTTACAATTAGTACATAAATTCAAAATTGTCTTAGTTCCAACATAAGAGAAATTAAAAATAAATTCAATCAGCTCGCATTATGATAATGATAACCTTGAAGACAATCAGCCCCCAGCTTCTATGACCTCGAAGAACAAGGTGTCCTCAATGCGTAGGTGATTTCTCGAAAGGAACTCGCCGAAAGCCTTTGGTGAGAGGGCCTTGATCTTCCCAACCCCAGAGTAGTTCTGTGCCACTCTTTACCGTAGCACCTCAGCACAACGGGGTCTTGTGATTCGGCAGGGAGTGGTACAATGTCCCTCGGGATGTACTAAGTCTCACAAAAAAATATTGATTAGAAATATATATATATATATATATATGCAATTAACAACAAATAATATAAATTTAAAATGCCTTACTAAAGTTGATTTTTCACAAAATTTTGTGGCTTCAGAGTGCAGTGGAAATGTGGGCTATCGGCAACCATTGTATGTTATTCAAGGTCGAACATAAGAAGCTCTGGGCTGCTCCGTCGTGCGGAGAAATGTATGAAAACAAAAAAAGATGTGATAAAGTTTGAAGGTGTATTAGTAAATATATATGTAAAATGGTAAAAGACATGGAAAAGGGGCGACTTGAGGATCCTTCGCCAGCCATTAGTCATGAATTAAAAATGAAAATGTTTAGGGCAAACTAGCCTTGGCAATGCATGGTGCGGCGTTAGCCATGTGTCGTAGGTACATTCAGGTCCAAAACACTAGCTTGGTTACAGGCGACGTCGCTCTATAGTCGACCAAACCAAACACTTGACCAATGCATAAAAAAGGTCGCATATACAATTTTAAAGTAAACTCAAAGGCTTGTTTGTGACATCGATAACCAATCGGTTTTGCCCATGGTCAAGCTGACATAGGTGCGACGTCTCATATAGAAGAACATATTACTTGAAATAATAATGTACGACATCGTACACAAATCACATTGACTGACATGTAACCGATAGGCTACAGACGTTGCATTCATCAGAGGCAGGTACGGGGAAAAAACACAAAAACACGGAAAAAATGATGCTTTAACAATAGAAAATTACACAAAAACGTCCAAAAACATACCAAAACATAGTACCTAGGTTTACATTTAAGAAAACTTCACACCCTAACAAATCTGAGTAAGAACTAGAAAACTAAAAATACAGCATATTCACGGACCATAGATCGAACAATTTAAAGTAACAATTACAAAAATGTAAGTGTTAGAAGAGTATAAAAACCATACATTTGACAAGAGAGAAGAGAACAGGAGGTGAGAGGCTGTTGGAATTTGCAGGAAACTTGGGAACGGAAGCTTGAAGTGATTGTGAGGGACCCTATATTTATATAGCCATTTCAGAATGACGTCATTTTGGACCCTTGTGATGTCTGCCTCGCAGGCAGGGATGGCGTACCTATAATTTTTTAGGCGATAAGGAACCAACTTATGACCGATGTCGCACATTTATATGGGACTAACAATTTCAGCTACCTAACAAATGAGCCTGCCAAGGACCAAAACAAATAATAGTCACTTTCACACCAGTAAATAGTACATTGCAAAAACTTTTTTTGTTGTGTATATGACATGTCCTCCACCTAGGGAAATAGTCGGTCTACAGTTTGAATTTATTAAAAAATTGTGGTCAAAAAAAATATTTGCTAGTTTCAAAATGGCTTAAACAAATTATTCATTACACACAAGTCTTTTCTAGTTTTGTATATGATCGTAATATTAAAAGTTTGTTTCATATGGTAAGTTAAATATTAATGACTCAATAAAATTCAACAAATATATTATAAATTAAAGATTAAATTACAAAAAAAATCACATTCCACAAATACTCTTAATGTTACAAATGTTACAAATTCGAATAAATTTGTTTATTTTGTTCCAAATTCGAAGCAGTAAAACTAAAATCAGGAGGGAAGAATGATGAAATTGATCACTATTGGCCCAGAACCATCTAACAGCTCAAATTAAAGCATGTCCCCGACCCCCAGTTCCATCAAGAAACTCAGTAAAACCCTTTGGGGGCAGGGTATTGGGCCTCCTGTTCTCCGAGTAGTGCATGTGATACTCTCTTCTGATGCACCTCAAGACAACATGCGTCTTGACCTTTGTTAGCAGTGGAACGATTTCGAATGGAATGTATAGTTAGTATATAAGAAAGTAATGTAGAGAAAATGTTAATTGAAAATAAATGTAATGGGTAGGACTTACCGAAATTGGAATTGAACTGAAGTTCGTCTGGGTCAAAGTATGGACAAAATGTGGAATGATATCGCCGAATGAAGTTCACGCACGGTCCTCATCTGAATCGCTACATATCTTCATTGGTCAATGAAATTATTACAAATTAAATAAAAATATAAGTAATCAAATAAAAGGAATTTACGTAGCAATCTAAACAATAAATTGCTCACCTCAATTGGTAAATGACTACTAGAACCTTCATTGTCTGCCATGATTCCTGAAATTCATAATCACGGATGATATGTATAATGATAAATAGACATGGATTTGATAGAAATCGGTTCAATTAATATTTTAAGTCGGCCAAGCGTCACACATACATATGTCTGTCCAAAATAATGGCATGGCAGACATGTGCGAGCGACGTTGCTCACATATCGGTAGAACCAATTGGTTAACTGAGAAGGGTGTAACGTTTCATACATGAAAAATAGCACAAATATGAATGAGCGACGTCGCACTACAATCACACCAAACAAAGGTGGATCATAGGGCCAACTATGTCACATTCAAACCTAGCAGATACATTAACAACAACAAAAAACCCAGAGAAATTAAAGGTCCTAAACCAAAATAGAAACGAAAAGTGTACACCCTAAAACCCTAATCCATATGAACTTCAAAACAAAAAACATAGAACACATTCACACACTATATACATAACAATTTTAAGGAAAAATACAAGAATGAAAGTAATCTAAAGAATCTAGAAATCATACCTTTGAGAAGAGTGGTTGGGGGACTATTGAAATTCGAGGGAACGTTATATGTTTGAAGTGATTGATGAGGTGGGCTCCATATATATAGTCGTTTGAAACCGTTGCAAATTCCACCTCAGCATGTATGACTTGGCATGTGAATCAACCTTACCGACATATGACCAATGTATGACCAATGTTGGCTAACCTGGATGTGGGCCTCACAATTTCAGCCCATTAGCATTGAAAAATAGGCCCACGTTTGACCAAAACAAATATAATTGACCTTAATAACAGTTTATAGTCTATTAGAAACTACTAATTGAAATTTATAAATGTCCATGAACTTTATTAACGACTAGTTTGATCGAAATCGATTGTAGCACAACTGGTGGACTTTTTAGTCTTTACACTTAGGTCCCTCCAAGAGGGTGGGAAAGGTCGAAATGCAAAATTGGAGTACCAGATTATCTTAATCTCATTGTTACAATCATATTGTTCCGATCTAGGCATCAACGAACCGGGCTATTCATCCCTCATTTTTATTAGTATTTCATTAATACCCTTACGATGAGCGTACAAAATTACATATTCTTTCCTTTTTATGAATGAAGAAGATAATGAAATTCAGGCAGTCAATTTTTTAAAAGAGCTAGTACGCGGTCTAGTGTAAATTGTAGATGATTACTTATAAGTATGTAAGGCTTAATCGAAAGATCTTATGGAAGTCTTCGTGGGATCGTGCCAATTTCTTTATCACTTTTAGGGATTATAAGTTCCACCAGGGATGGCAAAGGTCCCTTCTGGGATGATCAGAATCGATTTTGTGAATACCAGTGAACTTTTTAATTTTTGCACTTAGGTCCCTCCAAAAAGTGGAAGAAGTCAAAATGCAAAATTGGAAATACCCTTATCTAATTTACATTATCATGACCACGACGTTCCGATTTGGGCATGAACGGGTCAGTGGGACGGGCCCAAATTATTCACAAACAATATGTGACGAAAATATGGCCCAAACTTCCTTGCATGTTCACTACGGTTCAAAACTTTGTGCCCGAACACAAGGACAAATGCTTGATATGGAGATTATGCATATTGTCTAAGAGGGATGCGAACTGGGGTAATTGTCCACCTTTTTTAATAGTATTCCATTAATACCCTTACGATGAGCATTATGGAAACGATAATTTCTGCCACATAGAATCACGTGAAATTTCATATTCTTGGTTTTTTATGAAATAAAAAGATAATAAAATTCCTTCCATCAAATTTTAGAAAGCGCTAGTACGTGATTTGGAGTAAATTGTAGATGATTACTTAAAAGTATACAAGGGTCAGTCATAAGAACTTGTGGAAGTCTATGTGAAATATGACCAATGTTTTTATTACTCTTGGTTATTATAAGTTTGACTAGGGATGACAAAGTTTCTTTTCATGACGATCAAAATGAGTTTGGGACAACCGGTGAACTTTTTAGTTTTTGCTCTTAGATCCCTCCAAAAAAGTGGGAGAAGTCGAAATGCAAAATTGGAGATAAAAAAATTTTATTCACATTTTCACGACAATGTTGTTCCAATTTGGCCATAAACGGGTCGACCAAAGGAGCCGTAATCTTAAAATAGAGTATTTTACGACACTTTTCAAAAATTAGACTATGTCCCTTACGTGTGACGTCGCGATACCGTTGCATAGAACGAACCTAAAATCGATCCTCAACTAACATCGGTCAACCTGAAATTTCCAGGGGTAACCAAAAAATTGAACCAACCCCCTACCCCCCCCCCCCCCCCGGGCCCTATTTCATGTCAATAATATTCAGCGTAACACCTATTTCCCATCTCCAACACACTTCCTCCAAACCTAACTCCACACTATCCTTTCCATTCACACCATTACAATAATTAAAGAGCTCAATCAAATTACTTCTCTCAAACATCAACAAGTATCTGAGCATGGAGCATCTCCGGGTTTAAATTAATTCAGGTAGTTTTCCATCCATTCAATGCTCATTTAGCAATTTTATTACCATACCTTCTATATGTTTTTTTCCACATTGATCAAAGGTTGAATATTTCATGAAGTATGGTGTTTGTGTTACGAGCTATATAGTGTATATTTTTTTGTTTCCAATATAATGCCATGTTTCTAAAGGAATGAGAAAAAAGGCTTAGATTAGGGCAGTGGATAACAATTACATTGTCGTGTGAGCACAGTTTGAATGTGCAACGTTGGTCACAGTTAATCGGTCCATATGATATGGTACCCAACAAAGACCGATGTTGCCACTTTGCGAATGGATGGAAAACTACCCAACCATGTAATAATATAAATGTGTACATTGCTCCTCTTGTGGAGATTATTTGACTTAATTTAATATAAGTGTTCGAACGTATGTGGTTGTCTGGAATATTTTTTTCACATTTAAAACTTTGTTGTTTTGCACCATTAATGATTTCCTCGCTTATGGGAATTTTTTAGGGTACTCGATGAAAGGTACTGTGTTTGTCCCGTGCATGAGAAAGATACTTTTTTTTGTCAATTGATGCATGGTTGCAAGACCATTTAAGGGAGTTGGAAGAAATACTCAATTTTTTTCAGACTACCATATTAGGAGCATTTGGACGTTAGACATTTGTCTTTATGTGATGTCTATTGAGAAGAACATCAGTGATTCTGTAGTTGGAACATTTTTTAATACCCCTGGGAAAAGAAAGGGTGGATGAAGGCTCATCTGTACTTGGTTGAGATGGGAATTAAGAAGAACTTAGCGCCAGTGCCTACCGATGACAATTGTTCCTTGCCTCATGCTTGCTATTTTATGTCTCAGTCGAAGAAAAAAAATCTTTCTATGAGACCCTTAGTAGTGTAAAGGTCCATATGGCTTATTCGTTGAACATTAGTGCATGGGTGTCTATTGCGAAGCTCAAGTTAGTTGGGTTGAAGTCACATGATTGCCACAACCTAATGTAGGAATTGAATGTCATTACCATCCGATCGTCACTGCCATCCCATGTTAGATTTTTTATTACAAAGCTTTATTTGTTCTTCAAGTCTATATGTTGCAAAAGCATTAGTATTTTGAAGTTGGATAGGTTACAAGCACCGATCGTTGAAGTTTTGTTGCGAGTGGAAGTATATTCCTCCCCTCCCCCTCCATTCTTTGAAATTATAGTCCACTTAGTTGTTCATTTGGTGCAGGAGATAAAACTATGTGGTCCTATTTTCTTGAGATGGATGTACCAATTCGAGAGGTACATGAAAATATTTAAGCATTTTGTCAAAAATCGGTATAGGCCGGATGGAAGTATCGTGTAGTGGTGTACATTAATGAGGAGGTAATCGAGTTTGGTAATGATTATTTGAAGGAGGTAGATTATGTTGGGATTCCAAAATCTGGACATGAAGGAAGGTAAGATGGGCAAGGGGATAGGCTGGGCAAGCTGTTTAGCCTCAGTACGGAAGATTTATTCATCGTGCATCTTTATGTTCTTCACAACCATGAATTTATTGTCTCATATATCGATATCCACATTAGTGACAGAAGATTTGGGTACCTCAATTTCAATGAAGCTTGGGTACCACAATTACACACTAGAACCTTTGCGTCATGGCTACGAGATCACGTTGCAGTCGGCGAGCATCCAGAAAAAGTTAAATGGTTGCTTGCATAGTCCAATTAGGAACTGTACTTTGTCATTGAGGGCACGACATCAATAGCTTTACATTTGCCACAAAATCAATGGATGATAAGGGTGTCTCTCAAAACACTGGAGTGTCACTCGCGTCTGAAACTTTGCACATTGATAGTTGAAGTGACAACAATCCTATGTATATGCCAACAGTGTTACTTTGAAACTATTTATGATATTTGGGAGCTTGACTATGTGACTATATTAGTGCCCATTTTAAATGTCAATGGGTGATATTAACAACATGCGGTAAACTGAGGACTTGGGATTCACCTTCGTTGATAGAAGTTGGGTTGGTTAGAGAGAAGATCCTTTTATATTGGCGTCTCAAGCGCATCAGGTAATTTATGTTAAGAGATCCTATCGATTCTTAGTGGACATTGTGGTAGAAGGCAAAAGAGATTTTGTTCAAGAATACGAAATCGAATAAATTATCAGTTTTAGTAATCATACTCTGATCGATGAAATGGACGATGCTTTCTGCTTTAGGAGGACGATCAGATTTTTCATTTATTTTATCGGTGATCCGCACTCCGTGATGTCGTTAATAACACCGACCTTTTCACGGGAGAGCAGTTACTAACCAGTGGAGCGCTGGGAGATCAAAGATAGAAATTTATATGTTGCTCCCGTGCTCACTACCAACTACCAGAGAGTAGCTAGTGGCAAGTGTGGGGCCATCCATAGAGATTCTAGAATTCAAAAGTTAACTATACACAACCCACAATCGGGCATCACTCCGATTGTGTGTCGGGAATAGCTAGTGCTGCAAACATAGGTTTTGGAGGGTTTTGTCTACAAACTACTAATCATGTAAAAAAAAGATCAAACTATATTAAATTAGGCTTGGGGATATTTGTGTAACATGACTAATAAATGACTTTGATCCTAGATTCTATCGCATATAAGACATACAAATCTATCTCATGTCTATGTCACATAGTGTGGGTGATAGTTGGCATTTACCAATGTTTGTCACACAAGGGCACCTAATCCCATTTTGATCCTGTCAACATTGCCATCATAACTAGAGTTCGTACGTCAATGAACACAAAAATTGAGCACCCTTGTGTGAAGGCAAAGGATCAAGTGCCTAAGCAGTCTCCTTGTGGGTGTTGCAACTGTTAGGTATGAGAGTAGGGAAATACATCCATGGCACTCCACTATGGACGCTTCTTCCTAGGTCTATAAAGGCAAAGGAATTGGCATCTCACGATGACTCTAGTGGGTTGAAACAACGATGGTCGCTACAAATTATCCTTCTTTTCCTATCGAGGTACACCAAGGTTTCCTCGCACCCCCGTTGGGGGCAATGCCTTCCCTAACATGAACATTATTACACGATGAGCCAACCAAGCTAGGCTATAAATCAGAATGGGACTCAAGATCAAATATACATTACATACACTCACATTGCGGTACTCACGAACATACTATACGCCTAACCCAACACTCCCAAGGGGCAATTAAGACTAGCACGATAATATGTCACATATGAACTACGGTGCATCATAGAATATACATAACATGCATCATACAAGGATATAAAGCTCAAATCAAACATGAATATTCATAGACATAAAAGATAGGATGATCTATAATCTCACAAAATCATTACCTAGTCATGAATACAAATAAAATCCCAAAGTAATTAAACTAATCCATGGACATTGAACCCAATTCAATAATTGTATTCAATGTCATACGTATAAACTAGGAAATAATAAAGAGAAGAGAAGAGTTAGTCTCTTTCTCTCTCTACCTACTCTTAGAACTAGGAAAATGAATTTACAACTTATAAACCCTAGTAGACTAGTGCCTCTTTATATAGTAGGTGGAAATGGGCCTTAGAGCAACCCAAAATAAATGAAAAGCTATTGATGTCGGCACAGGACGTGTAATAGCACACGGCCCACACTGCACAGTCCATACAAAACCACAAGGCCGCGGATTGGAGATGGTTCCTGGCCAAACTGAGCATGCGGCCCATGCAAAAGAGCGTAGCCCACCAACTGGATAGTGCATTTGGATATCTGAGCGGTGCGGCCTATGAAGATACACACAGGCAGCAGACTAGAGTCAACATCCTTGGCTTCTGACGGTGTGGTCGTGCATTTGGCTGTGGGGCACAGACTCGAGGTCTAGGTCTTGATCTTTAGGGCGCACGGGCCGTGCAAAAGGACACTGCCCCTGCTAGAACATAGTCGCGATAGCCTTTGGTTCAGCATACGCCGTGTAAAAGCACACCGGTCGTGCCTTCTTTCATTTCTTTCCTAACTTTGACTCTTTCTTCTTTGTCACATCCCATCTACTACCACGATTAAGGTCTACTACCATTCTTGCAAATGGCCTTCAAATATCTTCTACCGTTCTTGCGAATGGCCTTCACTAAACTACTTTGAAGTGCTTACGAACAACCTACAATGAAGCTCACAAAATAGAATATAATTTCTTGTAAGGACATAGAATCCATTAGATCTAAATAATCTACAAAATGATTGATCTAGACAAGAAAACCAACAATGGCTATGTAAACCCCGTGTAATGTAAACCCACTTAAACCTAGTAATAAACCATACAAAAGCTACTAAAGGATGTGCTAAACTTTACCCATCAAATCCCCCACACTTAAAACTTTACTCGTCATCAAGTAAACAAGAACGAGCAAATATCCAAGCGAAACATAGCATGTAAAAAATTCCCCAAAACATCCAACATTTATTCCTAGACTACTTTAGTCCCCCAAAAATGTAAACTCTCACATCCCAAAGAAACTAAGACAACCTATCCAACCAACATACCAACTCAAAGGTGAAGTTCACAAATATGAATATGTGAATCTAAGTTATTCTATCAAAAGAACTGCCAAAGGAAAATCAAAGATAAGCATATAAAACAATGAGTGTGGCCAATGATGAAAATCAAAGATAACTCCCTCCCCACACTTAGTTCATGCATTGTCCCCAATGAGGGTGACCAAGGTAGGAAAAGGGTTGGAAACACCCAAACTCCTCAACGTCGTCCACCACGCCTGGTTCCACGCCCCTGCTCGTGCAACTCTTGGTGGGGGTTATCATCTCCAATGTCCCTTGCTCTCATCCCATTAGTAATCTCTCGCATTCCATGGTGGAGTAAACCATGCCATCTTCATATAATGTAGCTGCTCATTCACCCTGCCAAACTTGTAAGTAGTCTCATCCTCATAATAGTCAAACCTCACACTGAGGCAGCTCACATCCTGCTAGACCCCAAAGATAGAATCTCTCCAAAACTGCATCCAATCAGGCTCATGCCACAGTGGCTGGCCTCACGAGCCATATGTTGAAGTGGACTGTCGGAACCCTGGTGAACCATACTCTCAGAATGGGTTGTACTATGGATGCTCCCAGCTATTGTGTCTGCTCGACTCCCTGAACAAATTGTGTGGTGGGAACTGATGTGCCTGTGTGGCTGAGTCTCCCAAGATCCTCTAGTATTTCAATCACAGAATGGTACATCTGCTTATATGTACTCTGCACCATAGAATGGTACAGCTGCTCCCGTATTTCAATCGGGCCTAGGAAAAGTTGTTACAAATTGTTACTCAACTGGGTGAATCTGCATAAACTGATGGTCCACAGGAGATAGCTGCACTGGCTGTCAATAAACCTTGTCTTCGTCCATGGGAACTCTGTCGTCTTTGTCCTCCTCAGCCTGCTCATCGTCCTGCTCCTCATGGGGACCTCCCACGACAACCCTCACACCCTAATCCGGGTCTATAAGAAGGTGCTGCAGTGTAAATGTTGGTCTGTGCCTGGTCCTCGTACCCTGGAGAAGCCTCATAAACTTGGCACCTTTGTAGCGTCAGTAGATACGTCTACCCTATATCAAAATCATTGCTACCTCCACTAAGGCACCCAAGGTAAGGGTGTATGGGGTGTATGGGTTTTCCCGCATGCTATCCTCCATTGGGAGGCTAAAATGAGCAACCATGAGTGATATCATGCCCTCAGCTTCTCTCTTGCCTCCCTCGCTTGTGGATATTTGGCTGCACTAGTAGATGAAGTACTCCACATGATTAAAGCAAGCGTGACATGTGCAAATGGACCACATAATCCCACAGTCCTCCTGGGTCGAAGTGGTGGCCTCTCCATGGCATAGTACCAATGTAGTCAGCAGCCTCGCCACGTACCTCAGCGTTGGATGCACTATATCATTGTTCTTGCTCGCCCTCTCTCGTGGCCGTCGAGTGATCGCGTACCAGAATGGTCCCAAAACAAATTCTAAGAAATCCTTGGCATGGCCATCCACCAAACTCTGGTGCTTCCACCATAAATACATTGCAATCTCCTAGTAGTGCAAAAAAATGGGCCTCATCCCCCAGACAAAATCTTGCCACCTTCTCGCCTCGCCTATTGGTTCCTTGCTTGACAGTAGCAAGGAACTCCAATGTGTACCTGGTGAATGTGGGGACAGACCAATCCTCTTTATTAGAACCTTGACCAGTTTATAGATCTTGTGGTCCTTGAAGAGAACCTGGTCTCTAAGATGGGGCATCCCACAAAACGCTTCCATCCTGGTGGTTGGGATGGAGTCTCAGTAATCCCATGAAGGGAACACTCGGACTAGCTCTCTACCTCGGCATCTCAACAGCAAAAGAACAAGCAACATAGACAATCCAACAGTACACTAAAAGCCCAAATTACAGTCTCAAACCAACAACCCAACAGTCAAAACTCGCCCCCAATATTATGCAATCTCAATAATCACAAACAAGCCCCTAAACAATGTCCTAAACATAAAATTTTAACAACCTAAAATTTCAAAATTTCCCAATTCTTCAAGGAGGGGGTTCGGCCAAGGTACCTAATTGGAGATCGGCAGTGGATTTTGATGAATTGAGAGTCGTGGAGTATGCAGAAATCCTCCTAGAGCATAACCTAGAAATTCCTAACACTCAAATTGGGAGAATCTTTGATTTTTTTGGAGAAAAAACATGAAGAGGCCAAATCGTGTTTTCTTCAAACTTGGTTTTTTCTGGAGCTGATTCCGGCTGGGCTTTGTGCGAGAATTGGAATGGGAGTGTTTCGGGACAAATTTGTTAAATTTGGTTGAGAAATGAAGGGAGATAGGACACTACAGGAAACAAGATCTTTTACCTCGGTTTGTACAAGACTTTTTATCTCATTTTTAAGTCTCATAAAAGCCAAGGTAAATATTGCTGTAGTTAATTGTACATTTTTTTACCTCGGTTCAGAACCGAGGTAAAAAAGTACCTTTTACCTCGGTTTTGGACCGATGTCAGTAGGTTTTGTGAGTGACATTGGTCCAAGCAAGAAGACCGGCTATAAGAGACCATAGTTGCGACTTCATTTAGGCCAACATCGACATGCATAAGGACCGATGTCGTCCATATAAAGAAGGCAGGCGATAGGAGAGAAAATATTGCAACTTCATCCAGGCCGATGCCGGTCTAAATAAGAGTGACGTCATAGACGCTGGTAAGCGACATCGCGTGTTGTAGGGCACCCACGTTGTGTGCCTGCTGTCGTGGAAATCTGACAAATACAATGTAGTTTTGAATTACCGATGTCACAGAAAAAATTGACACTGGTTTATGCAACGTGGGTAAGGTTTTATCTCTGGACTAGTTTGTGCTACGTTGCGGATTAATCGGTTAGACATCGTTTCTCATACAATACTATAATATCTAATATTTGAGGATACAAAAATCGTGTATCGATATCTGTTACATGTTATTTAATATTCGATAACTCGTGAAATGCTTAAACATCATACAACAATAAATTGTTATTCAATTAATGTGGGAAAGAATGACATGTTCGAACCCAAAAACTATAACATATATTACAAATACATGTTACAATATATTAAAATATATAAGGTTGATATGAAATTGAAACATTAATTGTATTGAACCTCCATTATCTACGTTGTACGGCATTAACACTATCAGGGCGACTAGTGAAATGACAAGTCCATCCATCTACACACTGAAAGTCCATCGATAACTCTCTTTCTCCTATTACAACCAACACTCAGGAAACAAAATTTATGTTAGTGTTTGGCAGTCCGTAAATGAGATACACATAATATAGTCATACATAGACGACATTAATCTCAACATGGAAAAAGTAACTGATCTGCTTTAAAGCGATGTCGTATGCATGAGTAATCGATATCGCAAAGTCCGGTGACGAGCGGTGTTAAACATTCGTAGATATTTCAATCATTTCCTAGACCTATGCAACGTCGGTCTTTGTTGGGTACCATATCACTTCAGAGTAGTTTAGTGAAGGTCAATCGCAAGAACGGTAGTAGATATTTGAAGGTCATTCGCAAGAATGGCAGTAGACCTTAATTGTGGTAGTAGATGGGATGTGCCAAAGAAGAAAGAGTTAGTTTGGAAAAAAGTGAAAGAAGGCATATCACTTCAGAGTAGTTTAGTGAAGGTCAATCGCAAGAACGATAGAAGATATTTGAAGGTCATTCGCAAGAATGGTAGTAGAGCTTAATCGTGGTAGTAGATGGGATGTGCCAAAGAAGAAAGAGTCGAAGTTTGGAAAGAAGTGAAAGTGAACAATCTACAATCTACAATGAAGCTCACAAAACTAGATGTATGCAACGACGTCTTCTTGTTTTTATGTAAAGCTTGAAGGACCTCAGGTTTACCTTCGAACTCTCTAGCAACATCATCTACCATTGTACCAAATCCCTCATTGCCATCAAATTCATCTCCCACATTCTTGTTATTCAGTTCAACCGTACGAGACGTTCCGCCAACTTCCCCATGCCGTATCCAACAAGTGTTGTTAGTTTGAAACCCTCTCATTATGAGATATTCCTGCAACCTCTTCCTCCCTAAATACACATTATTTCTACCATCCTTACACTGGCATCATGCGCGAACCGAACCATTTTTAGAAGCATGTTTAAAAGCTAAAGAAACAAGATTTTACTAATAGCATGTAATCGGATGATTTTCTAAGATCGTTACCGATGAGTTCTATTCGATCCATTTTCCTACAAGTCAATTACAATGCAACCCATGAGCAAGCAATGCACAATCATCACAACATCACCCTCACGTAAATGAAACCCTAATTTAACATATGTAATTAAAACAAATTCAACCTTCATTTGTTCTTTTCAAGTAATGGAATTGTCTAAAACATACCTTATCCAATGACAAATGGTGTACTCCAATATAGTAATTCACTTCTTAATATCAATGGAAAAGAAATTGAAGAATACCACCCAAGATTTTGATTTTTGCTGAAAAATAGAATATGGTCGCATTTTTTACTTATAATATTGTTGGTTCCGAGTTTCAAATCACTTTTTAAATATCCACCCAAATCGATGAAATACTTCTGAACTCAGAACCGGGGTCCGAGATTACTTACGAATTCGGAACTATAATCAGTCTTTCATAATCAATCGGATGTGCTCGTTACGACCTCAAACCTAGCTTCCAAGTTTGGAAGTTGCTTTGATCAAAGGCGATTTGGCATAACCGCCTTTGAAATAGCTCAATTAAAGGAGGTCATGTAATAACCGCCCTAACAAGCGGTTAAACCGCCTTCAAATTGATTTTTAGACCCTGACCAACAAGTTCCGATTTCAGAAGGTCTTCCGAAAGACAGGTCCTTATTTTTTCCTCGGAACCGCCTTCTAATGTTGTCTTTAATAGGCAACGCTTCACTAGTGCATGTATAATTAGGAGAAAATCATGCTAAAAATGAAGAAAGAATGAGAGAAGATGAAGAAGATGAGAGAGAATATGAAGGGGGAGATTAACGTAAGAAGAAGGAGAGACGAAAGAAAGAGAGATAAAAATGATAGAAAATTCAGCAAAATATTTTTTATAGTCCAAGATAGTTGCACGCAAGTCCCTCCATGTCTCTTCCATTTCTTAAAGAACTCTATCCCATTTATAAATTTTATTGATTATATATTGATCCCCGTCTAACGGTTTGTTGGTTTAAAACAAGATTTTATGTCAAAAGAATAGTATTTACACCATAACTCCTCTTTATTCTACTTTTTTAAAAATAAATTATATTTGAAACCCCATCCATGTATAATCTCTCATTGAGATGTTTTTATATAAAACTTTATCTATTTTGTTACACTTTCAACAACAATTATTTTGGGTAAAATACATTTGTAACCCTAACTTTTGACTGAACCTGTAATCTCATAAAGTGTCAATCTAACTCTTAACTCATTACCAAATATGTCAGTCTCCTTAACAATTGGTCAAATTGTGCCGATATACCCAAACCCCCCAATTCCGGCACTGATTAAATGAATTTAGGCATGACCAGAAATTGAAATGACAAAAATACTCCTAGGGACAAATCTAAAAATTTACCTTGCCTCCCCTTTCTCTCTCTGTTCGCCACCTCCCTCCCCACTCAGCCGCTGTTTCTCCCATTCATGGTGATTGCTGAAAAAGACGAGTCTACCTATTTCTCCCAGATATCGTCATAAATTGATGTGCATTTGGTTTCTAAATATGGGAATCAGGTAGAAGCTCAATTGATCTACCTTTGGTTTCTAAAAATAGGAAAAAGGTAGAAGCTATTGACTGGTCCCTCTCTTGAAGAGTTTACCTGGAAATCTGGCTCCTGTTATTTTCTCCTTTATACGGTGAAATTTGTAATCAGAACTCAAATTTCGGCGAACTGGAAGCCGCTGCTGCATGGCCATGGACTGCGACCAGTTCCCACCATGCTCCGCCGCTTCTGTCGTGCTCCGTCACAGGGTCGAACCCTAGTTCATCATCATCCCTCACCACCCCCGATTCACCACCCTAGCTCACCAAACAGTCATTCACCGAAGATGGGTGAATATTTTAGCATTAAGAAGAAAACGACGACAGAGCAACTTTGTAGCGTTAAGGAAAAGAATACGATGACGGGAAACTTGACGGGAAAATTGACGCAGAAGAAAGAAGAAGACAACATTTTTTTCCGAGCAAACGGTTGCTGTGGCCCTCGAACTTTCACTATCGTTCATCTTTGGTCCTCCAAATTATTTTCCCATACTTTTGGCCTTGAACTTACAAAACTGGTGAATATGGTCAAACCGCTAATTTTAGGGGTAAAACTGACATTTTTCATTTTCTTTTTCTATTTCTAATTTCCATTTTCTAATTTCTTTTATCTTTTTTCATTTTTTTTTAAATTTTTCCCACCCCTTCCCTTTCCCATTTCACTTCTGTCACCCAACTACCGCCTGTACTCTCCGCCGCCACCAAATCGTATTCCGACGCAGCCTATACCCTCTGCCACCCCACCAAATCAACCCTCTGCCGCCACCAAATTAACACTCGCGACTGGTGAAATCTAGGGTTTGGTCGTTGCAGGTGGCTCTGAGGTGAAACTTGACGGAGCAGAACTGGTATTGGCCGTCACCGTCACCATCGCAGGCATCGCCATGGCACGATGGCTAGTGAGTGGGATGAGGCTGAGGCGGTGGGCGACAAACTCGTCATTTGGGATGGATGAGTTGACCTCGATCTCCACCAGGTCAATGGCAATGGAGGTGGCGAAGGCCGCCAAAGCTCTCCCCTCCTACGACATCAACCTCCAGAAGCCGCTCTGGCCATCGCAGGAGGAGGCCAATGAGAAGATCCTCAGCATCTTCGACTACACCGACATCATCAAAGTCAACGACGTCGAGCTCGAGTTCCTCACCAGTTTCGACAAGATCGACGATGAGATGGCAATGAAGTTGTGGCAGCCTACGCTAAAGTTTCTCCTAGTGATTTTGGGGCCGAAAAGGGAAAAACAAAAAGAAAGGAAATGGGAAATGGGAAAAATGACCATTTTATCCTTAAAATTGACACTTTGATTGAAAGCTAACGGATGGACGGGATGGAATTATTATTATTATTAAGTAAAGGGCAAAATAGTTTTTTCTCCAAAATCCGGCCAAATTAACATTGACTAAAAAGTCAACTAAATCCAGGGTCATATTGGCAATTTTTAAGATTGCAACATTATATTGAAATTTTCATCCAAAAGATAAGATTATTTGACACTTTTCTCAAATATTTTTTATTTCGAGTATAATCAAACTGAGTTTGAAGCTATTGTCCCAAAGCAGCTGGACCAAAAGCGAAACACTGGTTGGCATTGCTCGTAGTTAATATTAAATAAATGAAGATCATCATCATACATGACTTAATTTGGAAATTTCACTAACCCTAAATACATGAAGAGATTAGAATTACCAACAAGAATGCAATGAGCAATCTCATTCCTCATCTGATTCGAGTCCTGGTATGTACTCCAAACTCACGTCAAATATAACCGGGCTATTTGGAGCCACTCTTGGCCTCCCGGGAGCAGAGTTTAAGCCTTTTGGAAATGCCAACTACACAGCCAAATACAAGATTGAAAAAATGTTTATTACAACCAGAAGAACTTCACCTCCTGGGGACCAACAGAATAACCATAATCACAAGCATTTGACTGAGCACAGTCCAAATGGACATAATGTCAATTGGATAATTGTTCTATGGGTACTTGGAAAGCAAGGTTGAAGATAAAATCTTACTGATCCTGGAATGTAGAGTCTCCGTTTTCCTCCAACTTTCATACTCAAGATACCTTCATCTAGTCCCTTGATCACCTGTTGCAGTCAATAAATGTTCTCAGTATAAAGTAGGAATGCTCAAGAACTAAAACTCCAAGTCCCTCAAGATCAAGAAACTACATTAAGCATCATTAAATCATAGGATAAGTTGCATTTTGTCTCGTGCCAAACTAACAGCAGTTGTTTTCTGATACTCCTTGTCTAGCAACAGCATTTCCAATAAAGAAAGATAAAGAAGGGATGAATGATGAACTGATACTCTTTTTTTCTTTCTTTCTAAAGAAACACCTCCAAGGCTTCTTATTGGTTACAGTAACTCGGAGCAGAAGATCTTGCAAGGGAGCTGTAGCTAAAGACAACCCATGGACCATCATGGCTCTCGGAGCACTTTTCACTACCATGTGACAGGCTTAAAGTTACAATGGAGTTCATAATGACGAGAAACAGGAAGAGATCATAAAATAACTGGACCTTGTAGCATAACTTGTTAAGAACTTACCAGACCAGCACCTACTCGGAAAATGTAAGGCAGGCCTTTCTCGAGTGAACTGCGATTTCACAAAGAACACAAATTATCAGGAAAATAGAAACAAGATAAAAAAGAACTGATGCTGAAATGAAACGTTTCATTGGCTGGAGAAGCAGCAAAAGTTAGCTGTAGCATATCATAACTGTGTACGATTCAAAGTGGTATATACAAAGCAAGTTAACAAGGTCACATTGTTTGATTCAAATGTATGAAGTCAAGAAACAGCAATAGATTTTCCAAAATACTGGGATTTATAGTCTAATTATACAACATACTGCAATGCTCGCAATTCCTTCAGTTTTCAGCAGAAAATCCATCAACTTTTAAAATCACACAGAATCAAGTCTTCATATCCCTAGGCAGAACAATTACTGATAAAATTTGGTTTCTGTGGAGTATGATGACTTAAATTCGGAAGTAGCTAATAAAAGAAATGATAACTATCCTCTTCCTATGTTATCACAGATACAGATATCTTTTGTTATCGCAGCATGAATGATATCTCGTTTACTTGAACAACTGAAGATTACAAAGAAATACTAAACTGTTATAGATGTTTAGTTTGCATGAATCAATAAAAGATAGAAAAATAAGAAAAAAGAGCATCAATAATCTAGTGAGGACTTTCAGCTTACCTGTCAAATAACTGCCCAGATGGAACCATAGCGACATAGTTCGCAGCTACCTGTTTACAAGAGTGTGTGAGGCATGAACTTAAGTATTTCTTGCACTCAAAAAGTTCTCCAGGGATGGCCAGTAAAAGAAGAAGAATAGAAAAGCAAGAAAAGAGGAAGAAATAACCAAGTATACACAAAATCTCAAATATATACATGGCACAACAAGTTGATGCATTGAAGCAAGAGGTTACAAATAATAATATATTTTCTAATCAGTTGGTACTTGAAAGCGTAGTTCGTCGTAAAAGATCTCAAAAGGTCTAAACAATATTAAGATGTAATTAATGAAATCAGAAATTTTTAAACATACAATATTTATATCACAAACTGAAAACTTAAAAGTTTTACAACCTCATCCAGTAGTACCACCTCATCCCAAATTAGCTTTAACTTTCTAATACGGCTCTTAAAATTACAAGGTGGACTCAAATTATGGAAAGGGACTACATGGTAGCAGTAGAACAGTGGTTCAGGCAAGAATGTACGTCCTTAATATCCTAGTGTCTCGGAGATTTTACTGCCTTAAGTTCATTAACTACTGAATGTTTTGATAGAAAACCACTACATTTTTTTTATTCAGAAAAAACTTAGACCGAATCCAAAGCAAATATACACAGGCCGTGTATGGCACCGAATGTAACTATTTATGGCGTTTACCATTTCTGTCTGTGTGTGGGTGGACAATTGGAACCAGTCACCACTGTTTACCTGAAAGCCAACTGGGGGACTTGGGCCACCACCAACTTTAATATCCTTGTACTGCAAACCTGACTCCGTTGTTACCATAGGGATCTGCATCATTAAAAGTTTTCCTACCTTTAGACAAGCTTAATAATAGATCAGAATACAAATGATACTGGTTAACCATTTTCCAGAAAAAACGTTACCACTAGTATAAGCTAGATATACTGTACGGCAAGAAACACCGATGTTTAAAGATACTTTGACCTATGGCAACATGAACAAGCATACCGTACACATAGCACAGACTAGCTCCTCAAAGTTGTTGAATTTTGAAATTGGTTGAGTACTCAAATATTCCAAAGTACAGGTCACACTTACAAAAGGCTCGATCCTGAACCATACGCCCCAAGCCAGTGGATTTTTATTTCATGGAAGTAAAAGGGATACAGCCCCACTTATTCACTGTCCAATTATTTACACGATATAATTTTTTCTTTTTATATGTGGCTAGATTTTTCAGTAACTTAATCAGAAGCAGAAGATATTCTGGCAACCAGTGGACAAATCTCATGCCAAATTGGGAGGAGCATTTCCGAAGGGAAAAAAATCAATCTTCCTTTTTCAGACAACTGACTGGCTCCCCTACTAAAATGAAAAAAAAAAGTTTTACGTAATAATGGGCATACATAACAAACCTAGGCCCTAGTCCTAGAATTCTTGAATTGCAATCCACAGGTAGGTACATTCCACATAGATTTTACACTTGGCCTCAGCTGCTAGTACTGAAGTATTTATCTGCAGACACATATAGGTGCTATTGTATAGTTCAGTTATATATAATGTGGCAATTCAATCCACTGCCCTCTATCCGAGCAAGAAGAACCGAATCTTCCCAGTATGGACTATCAATCGGACAAGTTACCGCTCTTTAGGTATCTGGAAGGAAGATGGAATCCATGAAAGAGGGAAAAAGACTCCGAGTAGCTAAGATCAGTAGCTGCCATTGTTCACATTATTTATCTTCACTGAAAGGAAGTTTCTATTATGTTGTTTCAGAGTATCTGTAGCTAATCAATTTCACAGATATCAATCTTAGGATTTGCATAAATGGCTTCGGCACATTGAAAATCAGAAATCTTATATTGATTGTCAAATTATGGAATAAATTTTTTATACATATCAGAAATGTTATCAAGAATAGAGCAGTGTTATTAGTCAAGAGGACTGCACTCTCACCATACATTTTCAAGCTCTTTCTCACAATCATCATCACAGAGCTTTGGCTTCTCTTCTGGAGGCAATCCATCTGCTTCTGCAGAAATTGATAAAAATAAAACACTCGAGAAGCTAATAGCTACCCCCAGTACATCCCTGCGGCTAATGGAACCAAACTGATATCCATCTCCCAAAGTCAGAGGCTCTCCTTTACAGAGCCGCACACTTGAACAACGTGCAAATGAAATCTTTGCTTGACCTCGGGTTACTGCTTGATCCTTGATTGTAGAATATTGGCCATATGCAGGACCTATTACCAAAATGATTAATCAGAGAAAAGATAACGCCAGGACCTACGATCATTTCAGACATCAACAGAAAAACTAAAGCTGACAGTGATTTGGTAGCAGAGAAAACGAAATGATGATGCATAAAGTTAACAACTATGGCTTGAATCTTCATTACTACAGCTTAACAGACATCATGCAAGTCATACTGATAAAAGAACCCCTCTTGATTATGGAAGTGTCTGTTCTTGTACGTAGTAAACGTGCCTCTCCTATAAACCAGTATGATGAACATTATATTCATCATAAAAGAGATTCATTGTATATCCATTTCCGAAATTGGAAATTAGCAACTTAAGAAGAAGTCTTCTAGAGTTCATCCATTTAAACAGCAAATAGCATGAAATCATGACTTTTACAAACAAGTGCACTTGTGAGATAGACTAAAACCCCTGACTGAACCCCCAATAGCATCTTCATAGAGAGGTATGGACCTTGCCTCATATTACAAGGCTGGATACCTCCCCTCACAGGATGTGAGGCAAAGCATCTTCAACCCCTTAAGACCTGACTGCCACAGTCTGCATTCTAAAACACACTAAGAGACATCCATACCAAATGATAAGAGCCAAAACCCCTAGCTTCACCCCGAAAGCACACTCCTAGGGGAAGCTTTGGACTGAGCCTAAAGTATTAGCCCATACACCTCTCAACAAGAAATTTGGCATGCATCAACCTGTGATCCCAATTAATTTTGAAAACATCTGCTTCATTTCGGATATGTTCCTTGCTACCTCACGAATCATGTAAATTCTTCACGGTCTACCAAAACTAGCTTCAAGTGCATGTTAACAAAATACTCTCTCCATTCTACATAAAGAGTTCTGTTTCCGTAATTACTTTGGCTGTAAGAACAAGACTCATAAAGAAGTAACAAATTCAGGGGGAAAAGGGAATCAAAAATCAAAATATCCAAATGTCGCAAACAATTCAATACTAACAATCTGATCTGTTGACAACTAGACACTATTGGCAGCATGGATCACATCCGACTATCAAAATGCACTAAATTACATTTGCTTGCTCTAAAAGGAGAATAAGGTAACATTAATGACAATGGGAGCATGCCAAGATTCTTGACCAAAAAAAAGTTACCTGATGAGAAAATA
Organism: Rubia yunnanensis; assembly: GCA_037428765.1. Taxonomy (NCBI): domain Eukaryota; kingdom Viridiplantae; phylum Streptophyta; class Magnoliopsida; order Gentianales; family Rubiaceae; genus Rubia; species Rubia yunnanensis. Next base: position 53,484,913 of record CM075066.1, read on the forward strand.
ATTGATGTAGATGACATTTTCCACTTTCACCTCAACTCTGGGTTGGAACACAAGGTATAATGGAGAATGTAATGAACAGACAGAGTTTCTAAACACTGCAATCATCCAGTTCCCTGTTCTGTCAGCGATAGTATACCATAGTTTGCCTAAAATTTTCAAAGAATGGGATGCAAAAGAGACTCAAATATTGACCACTTCACATAGTTCATTACCTTGCAGTTCGCATATCGATGAATATGAATATTGGAGATGAAAGCGGTAAGAGAAATTAATAGGTAAGTTTGAGTGGCTACAAAATTACACACTATCCATTCCAAAACTCCCCTTCCAAAAGCCAATGTTGACACCTCATCGAATTTGTACTAGATCCCTTTCTTTTCTTTTTTTTTTTCTTTTTTTTTTTTATTTTGTACTAGATCCCTTAAATGAATGTTTTAATTTTATGGCCCTTAAATTAGAAAAGTAGTTTAAGAGCAACAAATTCGAGGTCATAAGTGAGGGGAAAGTTTAAGGAAATGCAGCATTTCTATAAGATTAATGACAGTTCTCATGCATTTGACTTAAATGTTATAATATTTTATAAAATTTAAATATTGCATTTATATGTTAAAACAAGTAATAATATGTATTTGAATGTGAAATATAAAAATATATGATATAAAAAATATTTTCAAAAATTTTAAATTTTGTATGTAATTTAAGAAATACAGTGTATAATGTAAGAAATAAATGGTTTGTCCATAAGCACGCCTGTTAGGAGACCCACAAGTGAGAGCTTAAAAATACTTGTAGTTTCATTCAATTAACCAAAAATGAAATGTTGTTTAAGTTTCATTAAAACGTCTCACTATCTAACTCAACATGCTTTGACATATCCTACAATCAATGTGATTCAAGTAAATTATTATACTTAGAAGAAGTAAAGAAACAATAATGCTTGAGTAGGTACTATCCGAATGGATACAATCGAATTCTGATATATATTCTGGTATATATGTATGTATGTATATGTATGTATTTATGTATATGTATGTATGTATGCATATGTATATATATGTATGTGTGCATATATATGTATATGTATGTATGTATATGTATGCATGTATATGTATGTATGCATGTATATGTATGTATATATGTATATGTATATACACATGTATATATATATTTAAAAATGGAGATCATCATTGCAGTGAATTTAACTGATCTGAAAGATGTATGACTAAATTACCTTGTTCATATATATAAATGGAGATCATCGTTGCAGTGAATTTAACTGATCTGAAAAATGTATGACTAAATTACCTTGTTCGTTCTGGGGAAGAAATGGGTTTGTTTGATGCAGTTTTAATTCTTTGGGCTACTTTTAGGACAACTAAAACTGGAGAAGAGAAGGCAGGTATCAGTGTCAATGGATGTAGCTTATACGTTATGGATCAGGCATTCTTTTCCCGCCGTTGTTGGTATAATCTATGGGCTCCACTATGCTTGTTTAGACGAACAGCATTTTATAATGGAAATTGTTTAAGAAGTGCTAAAATAACTATAGGTTAAGGTTGAAAGTGACATGTATAATTTGAAAGGCAAATCTAAATCTACCAACAAAAATGTGGTTGAAATTCGGTAAAACGATTCTTATACCCATCTGAAAAAAATTGAAATTTTGAAAACCTAAAAAGACAATATTACCCTCATTGCTTATTAACAAAAAGTTTTCCATTTTTCCTTATTTTCTTTTCTTCCTTTCTCGCTCAACCCGTTCGTCTCTCCCAACGCCAAAGGTAACCACCCCTTGTTATAGCCAGCTGCTCAGAAACGTCGAAGATCGCGGTTGTTGTCGTCGATTTGTTGCAACGGGGTGGGAAGATCCCAACAGCCGACAAAAGACGATCGTTGTTGGAAGTGGCGTTTCGACCAGACAACAGGGCAACATGAAAAATGTAAGCTCAATTAAAATACACCGATTGATACTTAGTCATGGAGTAGCGAACATCGTTTTTTTATTTTTTGTTTAATTTGGGGCAAAATTGTGTGTGTGAGGGTTTATTTGAAAGGGTAATCTAGGTTAGTGAATTCAGTTGCTGAAATTCTTGAATTTTGGGTGTTAAGGGATGTTAATATCCATTTGGTTTGCTTTAAAATTATTTTTGCATGCTATATTAATGTGACCGAATATAAGCTGGGCTTTTAACGACCTAGGGTTTGGGTTTGTTATTTGCTAAGAACAGGGGTAGTGGCGTATTTGATTTTGAATTAGCTTTTTATAAAGGTGATGTTGCTATTTGTGGACTGTGATTGTGATGTAGTTATTGTGTTTTCAGTCTTGTTTTTTAGTTTTGTATGTGTTGTAATAGTGGTTATAACAATGTGCAAGATGATTTCGATATGTACACCATCATAATTCTTCATGGTGATAGGTGGAAAGTATTGGACGGGATAGATTCGATCGCTACTCATTGATTTCGATGCTATAATTTTATGGAATGTGCTAATTTAACCCTATTATGTAATTAAAAGTGCTGATCTAACTATGTTTTAATTTAAAGTGCTAATCTAATCCTATGATTTAATTTAAAGTGCCAACAAGCAAGGGGTAGAATGTCATGAATTTTTAGTTTTAACCCTAAGAGCATCAGCAATGGTGGTTTCTTAATGTTAAGAAACCACGCAAGCTCACATTTGGTGGGACTTCTTGACACATTAATTTCATAATATGCTTCTGTTTTTTTCATTTTTTGTTTACAATAGCATTTGGAATTTCAAAATAAATTTCAAAAAACTATTTTGATTAAAAAAACAAAATATGATACATTCGAAATAATTTTTTGCAAAAAAAATGAAATACGAGTATTTAATATTTTTTTTCAAAAAACTGAAATTAAATTTAAAAATGTATTATTAAATTTCACATTCAATTTGTTTTGAGTGGAAAATTTTATTTAAATTAAATATTAATGTAAAAATTAATGAGTGAGATAGAGAAATTCAAGTGAGGTACATGACTAGTAGAGAGAGTGGTCTATTACCATTGTAGAGAAAAAATGTGGTGGTTTCTTAGGGTGATGTGGAAGAAAAAGATTGAGAGAAATAATATATTTAATGGGAAAGAAATCACAAGTGATTTCTACCATTGTAGTATTTTTGTCTTTTCAGTTTAGGTCAACGCCTGAATCTCTTTTGTTAATGTCGGAATGTGCAATTTGGGTGTATCGACACAATTGATTAAAATCTTAGGGCTAATTTCACATTTTCAAGTTTTACAAGGTTAGATTGACAGTTTTAAATTTTTCCCAAATTATTTTTGTTTTTATCTAAGAGTAATTTACTGGTCTCTCCAACTCACCTGGAAGGGAATCACGCAAATTTATATATAATAACTACTGCCTCTTCAGACCCAGATTTATTTCCCTAGAATCATTATCACATCGTTCAACAAACATATTTGACCGTTAATATCTTTACCTACGTATAATAACTACAAGTAAAAAATTTATATTTAAAAACTATTTGTTACGATGAATTTAACAATATCATATACTATAATATCTATGTTCTTATATCTATTTAAATATGCAGTTAAACTATGATAGATAATAGTGCCATGAAAGTAGAAGTGCAAATAGAGCTGAGACTGGGAGAGTAAAAGAGTAAGATTTGGACAAGTGTTTCTATCACAATTTGCTATCATTTATAAGCAAGTTGATTACGTAATCCCACATCGAAAGAGTATAAGAGAAAAGAATGGGCTGCAAGTATAAATTTAAAAGGCAAATAACGAGGACCCTTACGTTATTATGTGAGATATAAAGGCCACAGCCTTAAAGTGTGGTAGTGGATAGAATTGAGCTTGGAAAGGTGGAATTGAAGTTGAAAGAGGTAAAAAATGGAGGACGACACCAACCGACCGAACCAACCGACCGACCGACCGACCAGCACAAACCAGCACGCGTCGGCACGAGGCTAGCCACGCCAACAAAGACCAAAGCTAGCACGGGCCATGCCAAGGGTGCTTAGCATAAACTATGCTAAGAACACGGACTGTGGGACAGCCCCCAGCACAGACTGTGTCCGCTCATGTAGCCAATTTCCCTTTTGCTCCATTTTACTCCAAAATTGGCTAAGTATGAGCATAGACCGCACTGTTTCAAGTGCAAAATGTAAGAACCATCCCACGGGGTGTGAAGGATGACACGGCTTGCACCGTTTTACTATGAAAAACGAGGCTCCAACCAACGACCTGCACCAAAAGGCGCGGGAGGTGCAATCAGAAGCATCAAAATGGAGGTCTAGCCAGCACGAGTGGGACCAACCGTGGCAGACACGGCTGGCCGTGCCAGCACGAAGAACACCTAGCCGACACAGACCGTGCCAATTTTCACTAGCCATGTCTGTTACGGCTGCTAGGGTTTTTAGACCTAATTTGGGCCTATTTCAAGTCTCAATTCCCTACTACTATATATATGGACCTATGTAAAATAGGGTTTAAGTTTTATGCTCATTTTAGACTTCAAGAGGAGGGTAGAGAGAGAAATGAGCTCTTCCTTCTCTCTGGAATCTTTTATTTTCTTCTCTTTATTTTTCATTTTCCCAAAGGCATTGAATCCAATGAAATATTTGGGTTCAATGCTTAGGAGTAGTTTTTCTGCCTGGGGATCATATTTGTATTCATGATTTGGTTTATGTTTTTTGAGATTCCTTAGATCTACCTCTTTCTATGTGTTTATGATATTGTCTTAACTTGTTCTTGAATTGCTTATGAAATGCATGAATGATACACTAAGTTAGCACACATTGTAGTCCACATTCATGTGGGTGCATATATTGATGCCCCCCTGTGGAAGAGAAACCTAGATGTGATATGGGTAGAGGGGTTCGAGTCCATGTGGGTGTGTGCACTTAGGTCTTTTTCGAGTTTTACCATTACGATGATAACACACTAGTCTTAGCTGACGATTTGGTCCAATAGGTTACAGGTAGAGATAGCATTTGGTAGCAAACTAGGGTTTATCGACCCTAGAGCCATCGATAAGGTGCCTAATTCCCCTTGCCTCTGTAGGCTTAGGAATTGAGCATTCATAGTGTAGTGACCGATACGTAATCGTATAGAGGGAGAAACATATTTGCACAACGGTAGGTCCATTGTTACACTCCCCTAATTATAGAGGCGGTACTGATGGAAGATCACAAGAGCACCCTACATGACAGGTATGGAGAAGTGTTAACCATCGACCGCACCACATGTTATCAACACTATAATAGGTTTTGATGTCTTGTATGTGATGGAATCAATCAAAAAATTTAACCAATCATGTTACGCAAATATTCTCCAAGTGCTTATCTATATAGTTTAATCTCGTTTGATCTTTTATGATTGTAGTTGTTAATTGAAAAATCCCCCGAAAACCCGTTTTACAAAATTTAGCTATTCTTAACATACAGACTGATTGACAACCCTTAAGTGGTTGTGTGTAGTTGGCTATTAGACACATAGCATCTCTGTGGGCAACATATAAAATTTGAGAGCAGAATACAAATTTAAATTTGATCATCTCACATTCAATCTATTTGTTTGTTTGATCACAAGTCTTTGCTCGGCTTAGCTACATTAACGACTCAGAGTGGAGACGGGTCAAATTTTGGCGCCGCTGCCAGGGATGCTAGTTTAAAAGTTTAATTGCTAACTTACATAACACGTTAGTTGAGTAGCTAGTGTTGCTATTTTTGTTTGTTATTTTTCGGAGTAGGTATTGCTTGAGTTCTTGGTGTGAGCCGAGGACCCTTACACGACTCCAAACTTTGTGTGTTTTCTTTATTTGTGTTTTTAATTGAAATATGTATATATGTATATACACATATATATACATGTATATATATGTATATATACATGTATATATATATGTATATATATAGGCAAAGTTTTGGGAAAGATGATCTTTTCATAGGCTTATGGAAAGACGAGGTTTAATTAAAATAATAAAAGGTAAAAGGTCTAAGTTGCAATATTAAAATTTTATTATGTAATGTGTAGTGGTAATAAAGTTTATAACCCGATTCATGCAACCCAAAATTTTATGTTCATTTCTTCTAATTTACACTTTAAACCTTGGTATTTCCATGACTTATGGAAAGACCGTCTTTCAAGAGACGGATTCATTTAAGAAATGCAGTACAATGTAAGAAATAAGTGGTCTGTCCATACGCTTATGGACATGCCGCTTGTCAGGAGACCCACTCATATATATATATATATATATATATATATATATATATAGAGAGAGAGAGAGAGAGGAGGGTTCATGTGAGACAAGCTACTTTATGTGAGACCAAATCTTGACCATTCACATAACCTGATCTAAGGGCCTATATTCAATAACTAACATTAAAAAAACACATTATTTTTGTTCTAAATTTCCCTCCACCGCCACCGATTGCCCTCCTCCGCCAGCCTACGATGATAACCGCCTCATCCACCATTCTTTTCCGCCCTCCACCGCCGCTAACCCCTTATTCTCCACCCTCTTCCACCACTGATCTCTCACCGCCTTCCTCCGCCACTGACCGCTCTCCTCCTCTTCCAAAAGTAACTGGTGTTAGCCTCTTCTTCTCCGCCCTCCTCCGTCGCAATTGTTCCACTTCTTCACCTCCTATGCCGCTTATTTCTCTCTTACGCTAGTATTTTTTTCACTTTTCTAGGGTTTTAAGGTTTAGCTTGCTGTGAATTTCAGTTATTTGTCAATTTGATATTAATTTTCTTCTAGTTTCTTCTTGTTCGATTGTATTAATGTCTTTTTGGGCTTTTGAGTGAGGAATTGGCTAGGGTTATTGAATTTGCTAGAATTTGTTGAACTGTTAGATAGGGTCTTGAGTTGCATTGAGTTTCATTGTAGAGTGATTTGCATTGTGTTGGTCTATTGAATATCTAGATGAAAATGAGTGGTGTGTTGTAAATTTGGCTGTTTATGCTATTTGCGGTGCAATATGTGAAGCAAATTGTGATTGTTTAATCTAATTTGACTGATATTTGTTTTGATTTCAATGATCCTTTCCTTTCTTTATTTGTAAGCAGGATCATTGATCATTAGTATATAGACATTTTCTAGACTGGATTATAAAATAATGGTGTGAAAATGGTGGTAGAAAATTGTCCTCTTCTATCATGTCCATATTGGACCCAATCTTTGCATAAATTTGGCATACCAAGTTCTTTCTAAATATATTTTTTGCTGGACTTGAATGTTGTGCAAACGGGTCTTTGCCTACTTTTGATTTTTGTCTAGTTCGTATCTGTTTGGACCAGTGCTTGTGTAGACAAAATGACAGCTGCATGGATGGAGATTTAGAACCCTCGTGCTTTCTATGTTTTTCATTTCTTATTGCGCGTGTGAAATATGTTTTAGAAAGTTTGTAACTAATGTTTATAAATCCTCGATGTTGTACTATATATTTTATTTATGTGTTAACTACTGTAAGTAGATGGCTATATGTATAATTGGAAAACATGATTCGTGGTTGAATTGGGGTTAAGTTGAAGTTGCAGGGCAATCCTTAACTCTCTGCTGAAGCTGATGAATTAAAGTCATTACAATTGAGGTTGTGCAGCATGAAGAATATGGGTGTGCCTTAACATGCTAGTTTGAGTTGCAATTTGACGTGGAAATCATGCAGTTCTCGCTCTTGGTGTTGGGATTTTGATGTTTTTGCTTGTGCCCGTAAAAGTAAAGAAGAGCAGTGGGTAGAAGTTGAATAAAAAACATGTTACATTGTTGATACCAAACTTGTTAGCCCTTCTTGTTAATTAGGTAGTATCAATGTAGAATTTATAAACTTGTTAGCCCTTCTTGTTAATATGGTCTTTTGGAAGAGGTAGAATGTAGAATTTTTGCAGGCATAATTTAAATCTTCTCCTTAATACTCTATAATTAAACAACATTCAAGTTACACTTGAAACACTTGCAAATAATACTTAAGCATGTACAAGTAACACTTCAAGCACCTACGAGTTATCTTTAAAGCACTTCCAACCTAGACTGGAAGAACCTCTAATCCATGATTTTTCCAAATTGTTATTGAAGCACCAACAATCAACACTTGAAGAACCTACAAGTTATATTTAAAGCACTTTCACTCTATACTAGAAGAACCTCCAATCCACAATTTTTCCAAATTGTTATTGAAGCACCAACAACTAACACTTGAAACATCTACAAGTTATATTTAAAGCACTTTCACTATCCATAATTTTTCCAAATTATGATTCAAGCACCAACAATTAACACTTGAAGCACCTAAAAGGCTACATGTACAAGTTAACACACCTACATGTACAAGTTAAAGCACCTAAAAGCTAACGCGAAGCACCAACAAGTTGTATTCGCTTGAAGCACTTACAAGTATAACTTGAAGCACTTACAGATAATAACACAAAGCACCTACAAGTTATAACTAAAGCACTTATAGAATGAATTCAAGGTGGTGCTTCAACACCAACTCGTGTGTGAGCTATGAAAACAACTTGGAATAAATTGAACTATAGGGTGCTTAAATAACAATCCGTGGGTGCTTCAACTACAATTTATAAGCGCTTCATGTATAGCTCGCATGTGCTCAATTTATAACTTGGAGGAGCTACAAAAACAAATCGGAATAAATTGAACTATAGGGTGCTTAAACACCAACTCGTGGGTGCTTCCACTACAACTTATAAGCTCTTCAAGTATAGCTCGCTAGAGCTCACTTTATAACTTGGAGGAGCTACAAAGACAACTTGGAATAAATCGAACTATAGGGTGCTTAAATAGCAACTCGTGGGTGCTTCAACTACAACTTATAAGTTCTTCAAGTATAGCCCGCAGGTGCTCACTTTATAACTTGGAGGAGCTACGGAAATAGCTTGGAATAAACTGAACTATATGGTGCTTAAATAGTAACTCGTGAGTGCTTCAACTACAACTTCTAAGTTCTTCAAGTATAGTTTACATGTGCTCACTTTATAACTTGGAGGAGCTACGGAAATAGCTTGGAATAAATTGAACTATAGGGTGCTATAATAGCAACTCACGAGTGCTTCAACTACTTCTTATAAGTGCTTCAAGTATAGCTTGTTGGTGCTCACTTTACAATTTTAGGAGCTACGAAAACAACTTGGAATAAATTGAACTATAGATAGTACTTAAATAGCAACTCATGAGTGCTTCAACTACAACTTATAAGCTCTTCAAGTATAGCTCGCAGGTGCTTCAAATGTAATTTTTAAGTGGTTCTTTTATAATTTGTGATGCACTTGTAGATGTTTCAACCAATGCTTGTAAGTACTTCAAGTTTATCAACAAAATAATGAGAACAATGTTCTTAGTAATCATATAAAAAAGAATTTTAAAAAGCACACATCATTTTATAGATGTCTATGCTATTTACAACATTACACTCATATGAGTAGTAGAAAAAATGGTAGGTAATTCATATGCTAATTCCATCAAGAACATTTTTGGAGCTATATTTTTTAGGTGTGATTGTATATATGTTGTACCTTTCGAATCATTAAACAAGACTAATGGATGAAGCATAATTTAGCAATGAAGCGATGGATTCCATCACGCCAGGATGAAGCGATAGATACCCACACATTTTGTATTTTAAAAGCCGAAGTAAACCTTGAGCATTGGATTAAATATTCCAACGACCTAAATTCAGTCTTACATAGTTGTCGTGGGTACAGATGAGACAAGACAACAAAGACTGAATTTGGGTCGTTGGAATATTTAATCAAGCGCTTAAGGTTTACCGCAGCTTATAAAATACAAAACATGTGGGTACCTAACGCTTCATCCTGGCGCGATGGAATCCATCGCTTCATTGCTAAAATATGCTTCATCCATTAGTCTTGTTTAATGATTCAAAAGGTCCAACATATATACAATCACACCTTATAAATTCTAGCTCCAAAAATGTTCTTGTTGGAGATAGTATATAAATTACCTATTATTTTTCTACTACTCATATGAGTGTAATGTTGTAAATAGCATAGACATCTATAAAATAATGTGTTCTTTTTAAAATTCTTTTTTATATGATTTCTAAGAACATTGTTCTCATTATTTTGTTAATGAACTTGAAGTACTTACACACATTGGTTGAAACACCTACAAAGGCATCACAAATTATAAAAGAACCACTTACAAATTACATTTGAAGCACTTGCGAGCTATACTTGAAGAACTTATAAGTTGTAGTTGAAGTACTCACAGGTTTCTTTATAAGCACTCTATAGTTCAATTTATTCCAAGTTGTTTTCGTAGCTCCTAAAGTTGTAAAGTGAGCACCAACGAGCTATACTTGAAGCACTTATAAGTAGTAGTTAAAGCACTCAAGAGTGGCTATTTAAGCACCCTATAGTTCAATTTATTCCAAGCTATATTCGTAGCTCCTCCAAGTTATAAAGTGAGCACCTGCGAGCTATACTTGAAGAACTTATAATTTGTAGTTGAAGCACTCACGAGTTGCTATTTAAGCACTATATAGTTCAGTTTATTCCAAGTTGTTTCCGTAGCTCCTCCAAGTTATAAAATGAGCACCTTTGAGCTATACTTGAAGAACTTATAAGTTGTAGTTGAAGCATCACGAGTTGTTATTTAAGAACCCTACAGTTTGATTTATTCCAAGCTGTCTTTGTAGCTCCTCCAAGTTATAAAGTGAGCTCTAGCGAGCTATACTTGAAGAACTTATAAGTTGTAGTTAAAGCACCCACAAGTTTGTGTTTAAGCACCCTATAGTTAAATTTATTCCAAGTTGTTTTCGTAGCTCCTCCAAGTTATAAAGTGAGCCCCTTCGAGCTATACTTGAAGCACTTACAAGTTGTAGTCAAAGCACCAACGAGTTGCTATTTAAGCACCCTATAGTTTGAATTATTCCAAGTTATTTTTGTAGCTCGTCCAAGTTATAAAGTGAGCACCTGCGAGCTATACTTGAAGAACTTATAAGTTGTAGTTGAAGCACACACGAGTTGGTGTTGAAGCACCACCTTGATTTCATTCTTATAGGTGCTTTAGTTATAACTTTTAGGTCATGTTATTATTTGTAAGTGCTTTAAGTTATACTTGTAAGTGCTTCAAGCGTTATTTGTAGGTGCTTCACTAACAACTTGGAAAATATACACATAAGAGTCGCTTGAAGTATGATTTATAAGTGCATCGAATGCAACTTGTTGGTGCTTTACGTTAGCTTTTCGGTGCTTTAAATTGTACATGTAGGTGTGTTATCTTGTACTTGTAGCCTTTTAGGTGCATCAAGTGTTAATTGTTGGTGCTTGAATCACAATTTGGAAAAATTATGGATTGGAGGTTCTTCAAGTATAGAGTGAAAGTGCTTTAAATATAGCTTGTAGGTGTTTCAAGTGTTAGTTGTTTGTGCCTCAATAACAATTTGGAAAAATTGTGGATTGGAGTTCTTCAAGTATAGAGTGAAGTGCTTTAAATATAACTTGTAGGTTCTTTAAGTGTTGATTGTTGGTCCTTCAATAACAATTTGGAAAACTCATGGATTAGAGGTTCTTCAAGTATAGACTGGAAGTGCTCTAAAAGGTAACTTGTAGGTACTTGAAGTGTTACTTGTATGTGCTTGAAGTATTACTTGTAAGTGTTTCAAGTGTAACTTGAATGCATTTTAATTATAGAGTATTAAGGAGAAGATTTAAATTATGCCAGCAAAAATTCTACATTCTTCCCCTTCCAAAAGACCAAACATAACTAGTGATACATTTATACTAAGAAGGGCTAATAAAAAATGTAACATGTTTTCTATTCAACTTCTACCCACAGCTCTTCTCTACTTTTATGGGCACAAGCAAAAACAACATCAAAATCCCAACACCCAGAGCGAGAACTACATGATCACGTCGAATTTCAACTCAAACTAGCATGTTAAGGCACACCCACATTCTTATTGCTACATAACCTCAATTGTAGTGACTTTAATCCACCAGCTTCAACAAAGAGTTAAGGATTGCCTGCAACTTAAATTTTATTTTTTTATGAAAGTTTTGTATATAGATCAAATCAAACCAAAAGATTTTTTAGGCTATCACTCCTAGCCTTTTACAAGCAAAAACCCCTATCAAAACTTGCTATTTAAAATCAAACAAACAACCAGCTCTATATTCTATCTAGGCTCATATTCAAAATTTTCTTTCCATCTCTTGTTGCTCCTCCATTTGCATTCAGCTTCAACTTGTTGATCCTCTTGTTCCTTTCATTCCATATTCTATACAAGGCACTAGTAAGCTTCATCAACATCAAGTCTTGCCTTCTTCTTACCATCATCAACAAACATTTTTTTAATGCCTCATGTTGCTCATATCCCTCAACTTCAAAATTTTCACCACCCCCCTAGTGTATGTACAACCCGAAAACAAATGGGTTGCTGTCTCATCCACCTCATCACATAAACTACAACTTTGTTGTGTCTTCAAAATCCCAAAATTTTGCAATCTATCAACCGTGGGCAGCCCTCTCTTCAATAGGATCCATAGGAAAATTCTATGCTTAGGTAAAATGTTTTTGTCCCACATTACCTTTGCATAAAAGTCCCTTTTGCTCCCTCCCTTCATTTCATCATACACCATCCTTGTCTTCAACTTGCCTTCCTTGTCCAAACAACTCCCAAGGGTTTGGAAGTGTGTTTATATTTCAATTTGCACAACATCTTCCAATGCCAACTAGAACTTACCCCTCCTTTGCTTCCTTGTAGACATCTACCCTTTATGTAATATGCTTGAATCCACCTTACCCAAAGAATATCTTTCTTTGAGTTTAAATCCCACAATTGCTTACATAGTGCTGCCTTGTTCCAAATGGAAGGATCTCTAATCCCCAATCCTCCAAAATTTTTGCTTCTACAAATTGTGTCCCAAGAGATAGGAGTATAACCCATTTTCCCTTCTTCTCTTCGCCACAAAAAACATCAACAAATTTTCACAATCTCCTCATGAACACCCTCAGGTATACTTAGTATACTAGCCCAAAATCCAGCTATACTTAGTAAAACCGAATTGATCAATTGCACCTTCCCTGCATAAGAAAGAACACTTGAATTCCAACTATGCAATTTTCTTCTAATTTTATCCACCAATTGCTCAACATCTTGCTTCCTCCACTTCACATTAGACAAAGGCAGCCCCAAATATTGCATAGGAAAATCCCCTCTTGTTACATTTAACACTCCAGCCAACAAGTCTTTCTCCTCTTCATCCATTCTAGAAAAATAAATTCTAGATTTTTGCTCACTTATTGCAAGACCCGAGACCTCCATAAACCTCTTCAAGCAACCTTTTACACCCTCCATGGATTTTTGGTTTGCTCCACAAAAGATAAGCAAATCATCAGCAAACAACAAAGTATGCACACCAACCTTTTTGCATCTTTGGTGGAATTCTATGTGCTGTTCCTTGTACTCCTTTGCCATCATTCTTGTAAGGTACTCCATGCTCAAAAAAAAACAAGGGGGATAGAGGATCCCCTTGTTTAACTCCTCTTCTACCCGTGAATCCTTCAGAATACCTCCCATTCAAAACCAAGCAAAATGATGACTTCATTGTACTTCTCTTGATCCAATCTATCATCAACCCGGGGAACTTTAAAACCTCAAGCCATTTAACAAGAAATTTCCAGCTTATACAATCAAAGGCTTTGCTAATATCCACTTTAACAACACAACTTCTCTTCATGCCATCAACATTGTACTTGTGCACAATTCTTGTGTTAAAAGAATGTTGTGTGATATGTGCCTACCTTTCACAAAAGCACTTTGATTCTCACTAATCAAACAAGGCAGCACCTCACAAAGTCTTGCACAAATTACTTTGGTTATCACTTTATAAAGTACGGAGCAACAAGCAATAGGCCTATAATCACATGCAAATTGAGGTTGACTCACCTTTGGGATCAAGGATATCACGGCTTGATTCAAAGAGTTTGGAATTTCTTCCCCCTTGAAAAAACTTTGTACGGCCTCCACCACACTTCCTCCAATTATCTCCCAATTGCTCCTAAAAAATTGGCTTATATAACCATCTCTCCCTGGGCTTTTGTTAGGATGAACCCCCCAAAGTGCTTTCTTCACCTCCTTTTCACCAATTGGTTGGATTAAGGATGCTTGTTGTTGTATGCTTAGAACTCCACCAAAAATAGCCAAGTTTTCCTCCAAGTCTTTAGTTTCCCAATAGACTCCCAAATGGCTTTTATAGTGTCTCTTCAAATGTTCTTCAATCTGGTCTACATTGGATAGTAATCTACTCCCCTCCTTTATGTTCAAAATTTGGTTCTTTTTTTTTTTTATGAAAGTTTTGTATATCGATCAAATCAAACCAAAATATTTTTTAGGCTCACTCCTAGCCTTTTACAAGCAAAAACCCCTATCAAAACTTGCTATTTAAAATCAAACAAACAACCAGCTCTATATTCTATATAGGCTCATATTCAAAATTTTCTTTCCATCTCTTGTTGCTCCTCCATTTGCATTCAGCTTCAACTTGGGCAGCCAAGGTCTCCATCTTCAAATCTTCTTGGCAAAAGATCCTCTTGTTCCTTTCATTCCATATTCTATACAAGGCACTAGTAATCTTCATCAACATCAAGTCTTGCCTTCTTCTTACCATCATCAACAAACATTTTTTTTCTTGCCTCATGTTGCTCATATCCCTCAACTTCAAAATTTTCATCAACCCCCTAGTGTATGTACAACTCGAAAACAAATGGGTTGCTGTCTCATCCACCTCATCACATAAACTACAACTTTGTTGTGTCTTCAAAATCCCAAATTTTTGCAATCTATCAACCGTGGGCAGCCCTCCCTTCAATAGGATCCATAGGAAAATTCTATGCTTAGGTAAAATGTTTTTGTCCCAAATTACCTTTGCATAGTCCCTTTTGCTTCCTCCCTTCATTTCATCATACACCATCCTTGTCTTCAACTTGCCTTCCTTGTCCAAACAACTCCCAAGGGTTTGGAAGTGTTTATCTTTCAATTTGCACAACATCTTCCAATGCCAACTAGAACTTACCCCTCCTTTGCTTCCTTGTCCAAACAACTCCCAAGGGTTTGGAAGTGTTTATCTTTCAATTTGCACAACATCTTCCAATGCCAAAATTTGGTTCTTGTATTGCCTTGTTCTCATAGAAGCATAAAACAACTTTGTAGGCCTATCCCCCTCATGAAGCCATTGCACTTTAGCTCTGTGTTGCAAGAACTTGTATTCAGCCTCCTCCAATTCTTCAAGCACTTTCCTTGCATCAAATTCCACCCTTTGCCTCTTTTCATCCCTTGGTTATTCATTCAACCTCTCTTGTGCCAAAAGCCATTCCTTCTTAGCCTTCTCCACCCTTTCTCCAATCTTAGAGAACTCCCTTCTATTAAGCCTATTCAAAGGCTTTTCCATGTCTTCAAGAAGCTTTCCAAAATCCTTCATTGTGCTCACCTTCCTCCAAACCGCTTGGATTGTCCCCTTGAAATGTGGTGAGGCCTCCCACATATTGAAATATTTGAAGTTCCTCTTCTTCTTCTTGTCTTCCTTATGCCAACTCAAAACGATAGGATGGTGGTCCGAGAGTGTGTTCGGTTTTACCTCACAAAAGGCTTGGCCAAGCCTCCTTACCCACTCTTGGTTTACAATGCCCCTATCAATTTTGCTTTATATGAACTCCCCCACCTCCCTTCTATTGCTCCAAGTAAACATTTGGCCAATAGTTTTAATTTCAACCAACAAACTAGCCTCCATCACGTCTTGGAAATCCAAGACTTCCTTTTCTTCAACATCGTTTCCACCTTCTCTATCCCCAAAATCCAAGGGAGAGTTAAAATCTCCTATGATCAGCCATGGTTTATCATCTCTACTCCCTTGCCCCTTTAGGAACTCCCACATTGGTTTTCTCTTTTCAATGGTGTTATGGCCATAAACCACCGTCAAGAAGAATTTCAAGTTATTGCTCCTAGTCAACCCATCAAAATCCATCCATTGATCCCCAACATTCAACACCTTCATATCATAAAAATCAACCCTCTAACCTAGCCAAATTCTCCCTCCTACAACATTCTCATTTGTTATCAACTCCCAACCAAGCCCTATTCTCCCCCACATTTTTTTTTGGTTTTCTTCTTTTACTTTAGTTTCCAACAACCCCAAACAACCTATATGATAAAGCATACAAAATTTTTTCACCCTCCTATGCTTATCACATTTATTCAAACCCCTTACATTCCAACAAGCAAATCTACTATTCATAAGGAGGGTCAGATAAGAGAGTATACCCATTACCTTCACTCCTTGAACTCCTCGGATCTTCTTCTTTCTTCCTTGATGCCCTTATTCCTTTATCTGCCATTTTGAACTCAATTTCCTCCCCTAGCAGCCCTTTAACTTCCCATTGCTGCTCTTTAGCTTCCCTTTGCTGCCCCTTAACATCTTTCACTCTATCTTGCTTCTCATCTTGTATCACAATCCTCCCAATTGGCACATAAATCCTCCTATTTGTTTGACTTTTTTCAGCTCCATTTTTTTTCCTACAGACCTCCTCATTATGCCCAATCATCCCACATTTTCCACATTTAGTTGGCTTCCATTCAAAACAGATTTGTTGGATAACAATCACCTTGTTTTCATTAAGGTAAATCAACTTGTCCGGAAGGGTATCACTTATCATCACCTCAACTTGCACCCTTGCAAAATCCATCTTCTCCTTCTCTTGTGTTGCTCTATTAAGATTCAAAGGCTTCCCAAGTGGACTTACTATCTTACTTATGAGTTTTGGTTGCCAATACTTCAATGGCAATCCGGGGAACTGAACCCAAACCGGGCCTGCAACTTCAACTTAACCCCAATTCAACCACGAATCATGTTTTCCAATTATACATATAGCCATATACTAACAGAAGTTAACACATCAATAAAATATATAGTACACTATCGAGGATTTATAAACATTAGTTACAAACTTTCTAAAACATATTTCACACACACATTAAGAAATGAACAACATAGCAAGCACGAGGGTCTTAAATCTCCATCCATGTAGTTGTCATTTTGTCTACACAAGCACTAGTCCAAACAAATATGAACTAGACAGAAATCAAAAGTAGACAAAGACCCGTTAAGTGCCTTATGAATGTTTTTTCGTGTTTAGTCTCCTTGAGAATGTTTTGTCCTGTATGACACCTTGTGAACATTGCATCTTGTTTAGGTGTACCTTATGAATGTCTTATGAATTTTGTGTCATGTTAGGAACCTTGTGAATGTTGTGCCGTGGTTAAGATTTATTGAGTAAAAGGCATGCAAGTCTGGAAGCTTAGTGGAAATTGTAGTGTAATTATAGTGGTAAAAATGTACCACAATTAAGCAGGTGACATAAAAAGTTGAAAAATTGCCCTTTTTGTTGACGAAAGTGTAGTGTTTTTTTATACTTCTAAATAATTTATTGAAGTATATTTGGCTGGTAGGATGAGGGAGTCCTTATTTGAAGTTATTCTTGTAGGTGCTTCAAGTACTTCAAGTTTTGCGGATAATTTGTGTTTCATGTTATGTTTATAGTTGCTTGTATGTTTTGAAGGTGATTCATGTTATACTTATAGATGCTTTGTGTATGTCTTGAAGGTGCTTCATGTTATACTTTATAGGTGCTTTTTGTTTTGATGGTGCTTCATGTTATGCTTATAGGTGCTTTGTGTATGGCTTGAAGGTGCTTCATGTTATGCTTATGGGTGCTTTGTGTATACTTTGATGGTGCTTCATGTTATGCTTTTAGGTGCTTTGTGTATGCCTTGAAGGTGCTTCATATTATACTTATAGGTGCTCTATGTATGTCTTGATGGTGCTTAAGTATTTCTTGTAAGTGCTTTGAGTGTATGGTGTAGGTGCTTCAATCTATACTTTTTGCTAGTTGCTTTAAAGCTGTATTGAAGTGCTTCAAGTGTATGGTGCAGGTGTTTCAATATATTCTTGTTACTAGGTGCTTTGAAGTTGTATTGAAGTGTTTCGAGTGTAATGTGTAGGTGCTTCAATCTATGCTTGTAGCTTTGAAGTTGTACTAAAGTACTTCGAGTGTAAGGTGTGGGTGTTTCATTTTATGCTTGTCGGTGCTTTAAAGTCCCCTGGACAAGCTCAAGAATTCTGCATTCGAGAAACTGGCTCTTTGGCTGCTTCAATGGTCCATAACTTTCTCCATTTTCAATCTTCATTATATTCTTTGCATGTATCTCGTGCATTTCAAACTGGGTGTATGCACTGCGGAGAGCCGCTGAAAATTAGTAAAATGTGTTACAATGTGAAGCTACGCCTAACCTTGAAGCTGAGGCGGAACAAGGTCCAATGGCCATTTGTAATGGAACAGTTAGAAAATGCTTATTGAAGATGCACAAAAAGCCATTGGGATTTTGACTATGGAGCATCTAAAGAGTTACACGCTGGATGTCACAAACACGGTTAGTGTCAACTCCATGGCTACATTGTAAACATTCGAAGGGGCCAACACAGCCCATCAAATACTTTGGGGTCGAAATCCATTTAACGTGTATCAAGCGCCCAAGGCACATACCTTGTAAACATTCAAAGGGCCAACACAGCCCATCGAACACTTTGGGGTCGAAATCCCCTTAACGAGCATCAAGCACCCAAGACACAGACCTTGTGTAGTGCTACCCTACATATATAAGTGCTCACGAATTGAATCCTCGAAAGAAATCAAAATTGGCTTCGATCAGCCTTTCACTCTCGAGTTTCGGCCTGGTGGTCCTTCTATCTTGAGATTTAGCTGCAAAGGCCTTTTACTCTTGAGTTCCACTCTCCTTAAAAAGAAGTATCAAAAGCTTATAAGACCGCTCGTCTAGTGCTAGGGGTTGAATTCCTCTTTTACATGAATAAGTGTCGGGGATAACGTTGTGATTAATCAATGTGGAACCCTTTATGACTGATGAGTGGTACCATTTGATTGGGGGGTAGTGTACCCAAGGGAAAGCACCACTATAAATCCAAGGACACCCTCATCAATACCAAATTAATGAGATCCTCGACCACGGTATAGCATACCCAGCACAAATGACGCTATAGGCCGAAGGATTCTCCTTTAAAGGCCTATGCGACCTGTTAAGCGCTAGGGGTCGAAATCCCCTTTATATATGAGCGCTCAAGAACCGAATCTTTGTAACTATTCATGGGCCACCACAGCCCATCGAATGCTTTGGGGCCAAAATCTCTTTAACACGTGTAAAGCATCCAAGGTAAAAACCTTGCAACTTTTGAAGGGCCACCACAGCCCATCGAGCGCTTTGAGGCTGAAATCCCCTTAACGGGTGTAAAGTGCCCAAGGTAAAAACCTTGCAACTATTCGACCTCAGCCCATCGAGCACTTTGGGGTTGAAATCCCCTTAACACCTGTAAAGTGCCCAAGGTAAAAATATTGCAACTATTCGAAGGGCCACCACATCCCATCGAGCGCTCGGGGCCAAAATCCTCTTTCATGATATGAGTGCCAAGGTATTCATAGCCTATGTAGCGCTCGGGGACAAACTTCCCTCTTATGATATGAGCACTGGTGTATTTATAGCATGTGTAGCGCTCAGGGCCGAACTCCCCTTTCATGATATGAGTGCCAAGGCATTCGTAGCCTCTTAAGCAAAAATCCCCTTAACACATGTAAGCGTCAAACATAAAAACTTTGTAATCAAAGGGCATCTGTGGCCCATCAAACACTTACATGTGTAAAAGCGTCAATACATGAGCGCTTGGGGTTGAAACCCCCATATGCATAAGTGCTTAAGGATAAAATCCTTTCATACACTTGAGCGGCCCCCGTGGCCTGCCAAGCGCTTGGGGTTGAAACTCCCATATGCATAAGTGCTTAAGGATAAAATAATTTCATACACTTGAGCGGCCCCTGTGGCCCAAAAAGTGCTTGGGATTGAACCCCCCCATATGCATATAAGCGCTTAAGGATAAAATCCTTTCATACACTTGAGCGCCCCCCATGGCCTATCAACCGCTTGGGGTCAAACCCCTGCACATATAAGAACTCAAGGATTATATCCTTGCATATACACTTGAAAGGTCTCAATGGCCTGCTAACCGCTTTGGGTCAAACCACATATATGCGCAAGCGCTCAAGGAAGGATCATATCCTTGCACATACATAAGCATTTGGGTCAAACCCCCTACATACATAAGTGTTAAGGATTAAAATCCTTACACGAACTCGACATGAAAATCCTCAACTAGGGTATAGCGCGCCACCCAACACAAACATTGCTATAGGTCGTAGGGTGCCCCCTGCTTTTGAGGAAGTCGGCGCTGCCTTTGTCAAACGCCACTCTAACTTTAAGGGGCACAGCTACATTTGAAAAATGTCACAATGACCTATAAACAAAAGGGTCGAATCCCTTTCATCTATATATAGATACCATGGCGACTTGTAAACGAAAAAGGTTGAACCCATACATGTATCTAAAAATGCCTCAAGGGCTGAAAAATAAAGGGACCAAAATCCCCTCTTGGTGATTTATCGCTTAAGGGATAAAACCAAACTAGTAAATATATGACACCTAACCGACATTACATATACCGCTAAAGATACGACCCCCCCTATCTTCTCTCTCTCTACTCTCTAAAGTACTAGGGGTGATTTTCACATAGTATGGGTGTTCTTGCTTTTTTCTTATTTCAGATCTGGTAATTCTCTTTTGAATTTGCTATCCTCACACCATGAGGAGATCTAACACTAAGAATAAAGGGAAACACAAAAATCAACGGAAAGAAATTTTTTTGAAGGAGGAGGTGAGCAGCTTGGATTTGTTGAAAGATGAGGGCAAAGGAAAAAACAAAATAGGGCTGAAGAGTGTACTTTACTAGTCACTTTTAAGCACTAAAGAGGTTAAAAGCCAAGGAGTGGAAGAAAAAGAAGTTTTTGAAGAATAAATAAAGTGGGTTCAAATTCGAATTCCAGCACTAAAGAAGGGAGGAAAATTGTTTGGAGTGAAGAAGTGGAGGAGTAGAGAAAGAAGAGGGTCAGATCTTAGAGTTCTATACTCAAATCTAGCTCGACGAAGATTCAATATTACCAACCCATGGAGATAGATGGGTTGTTTATGGGTATAATCACCAAGGAGAAGGTGGAAGAAAGCTCAAAGCACTGGGAGACTACCATTATATGCAAGGTTTTGGGCAGCAACCCACCATTCAAAGTCATGGAGGGGTTCTTTCTTCGGATTTGGGGAAGAAGAACCAACAAGGTATGACTTCTAAATTCAGGAGTTTTTATAGTTAAATTTCAAAGTAAGGAGCATAAAGGGGCTGTTTTGGAGAAAGAAGTAATGTTCTTTGATGGAAAACCCATTTTATTGAAAGATTGGAATGAAGAAGGTGTGATTGAAGAACCTAATGCTGTCCTGATTTAGATTCAGCTCCCCGGATTGCCATTGAAGTATTGGCAACCAAAACTCATATGCAAGATAGAAAGTCCACTTGGGAAGCCTTTGAATCTTGATAGAGCAACACAAGAGAGGCTGGATTTTGTAAGGGTTCAAGTTGAGGTGATGATAAGTGATACCCTTCTGGACAAGTTGATTTACCTTAATGAAAACAAGGTGATTGTTAGCCAGCAAACCTGTTTTGAATAAAAGCCAACTAAATGTGGAAAATGTGGGATGATTGGGCATAATGAGGAGGTGTGTAGGTAAAAGCCAATTGGGAATTGGGAAGAGGATTTATGTGCCAATTGGGAGGATTGTGAAAGAAGATGAGAAGCAAGATGGAGTGAAAGATGTTAAGGGCCAGCAAAGGGAAGCTAAAGAGCAGCAATGGGAAGTTAAAGGGCTTCAAGGGGAGGAGATTGAATTCAATATGGTAGAGAAAGGAATAAGGGCAGCAAAGAAGAAAGAAGAAGATCCAAGGGGGTCAAGGAATTAAGGTAATAGGTATACTCTCTTATCTGACCCTCCTTGTGAATAGTACATTTGCTTGTTGGAATGTAAGGGATTTGAATAAATGTGATAAGCATAGGAGGGTGAAAAATTTTGTATGCTTAATTATATAGGTTGTTTGGGGATGTTGGAAACTAAAGTAAAAGAAGAAAACCAAAAAAAAGGTGTGGGGAGAATAGGGCTTGGTTGGGAGTTGATAACAAATGGGAATGTTGTCGGGGGAAGAATTTGGCTAGGTTGGGGGGCTGATTTCTATGATATGAAGGTGTTGAGTGTTGGGGATCAATGGATGGATTTTGATGGGTTGATTAGGAGCAATAACTTGGAATTCTTTTTGACGATGGTGTATGACCATAACACCATTGAAAAGAGGAAACCAGTGTGGGGAGTTCCTAAAGGGGAAAGGGAATAGGGAAAGGGAGTAGATATGATAACCATGGCTGATCATAGGAGATTTTTACTCTCCTTTGGATTTTAGGGATATAGGTGGGAATGAAGTTGAAGAAAAGAAAGTCTTGGATTTCCAAGAAGTGATGGAGTCTAGTTTGTTGGTTGAAATTAAAACTATTGGCCAAAAGTTTACTTGGTGCAATAGAGCGGAAGTGGGGGAGTTGATACAAAGCAAAATTGATAGGGGCATTGTATACCAAGAGTGGGTAAGAAGGCTTGGCCAAGCCTTTTGTAAGGTAAAACCGGACACACTCTCGGACCACCATCCTATAACTTTGAGTTGGCATAAGGCAGATAAGAAGAATATGAGGAGCTTCAAATATTTCAATATGTGGGAGGCCTCACCATATTTCAAGGGGACAATCCAAGCGGTTTGGAGGAAGGTGAGCACAATGAAGGATTTTGAAAAACTTCTTGAAGACATGGAAAATCCTTTGAATAGGCTTATAGAAGGAGTTCTATAAGATTGGAAAAAGGGTGGAGAAGGCTAAGAAGGAATGGCTTTTGGCACAAGAGAGGTTGAATGAAGAACCAAGGGATGAAAGGAGGCAAAGGGTGGAATTTGATGCAAGGAAAGTGCTTGAAGAATTGGAGGAGGCTAAATACAAGTTCTTGCAACAAAGAGCTAAAGTGCAATGGCTTCATGAGGGAGATAGGCCTACCAAGTTGTTTTATACTTCTATGAGAACGAGGCAATACAAGAACCAAATTTTGAAAATAAAGGAGGGGAGTAGATTACTATCCAATCTAGATCGGATTGAAGAACATTTGTAGAGGCACTATGAAAGCCATTTGGGAGTCTATTGGGAAACTAAAGACTTGGAGGAAAATGGCTTTTTTTGGTGGAGTGCTAAGCATACAACAACAAGCATCTTTAATCGAACCAATTGGTGAAAATGAGGTGAAGAAAAAACTTTGAGGGGATTCATCCTAACAAAACCCTGGGGAGAGATGGTTATACAAGCTAATTTGTTAGGAGCAATTGGGAGATAATTGGAGGAAGTATGTTGGAGGTCGTACAAAGTTTTTTCAATGGGGAAGAAATTCCTAACTCCTTGAATCAAGCCATGATATCTTTGATCCCAAAGGTGAGTCAACCTCAATTTGCAAGTGATTATAGGACTATTGCTTGTTGCTCCATACTTTATAAAGTGATAACCAAAGTAATTTATGCAATACTTTGTGCAGTGTTGCCTTGTTTGATTAGTGAGAATCAAAGTGCTTTTGTGAAAGGTAGGCACATATCACACAACATTCTTTTAACACAAGAATGGTTGCATAAGTACAATGTGTTAACGCAAGAATTTTAACACAAGAGAAGTTGTGTTGTTAAAGTGGATATTAGCAAAGCCTTTGATTGTATAAGCTGGAAATTTCTTGTTAAATGGCTTTAGGTTTTAAAGTTCCCCGGGTTGATGATAGATTGGATCAAGAGAAGTACAAAGAAGTTATCTTTTTGCTTGGTTTTGAATAGGAGGTATTATGAAGGATTCATGGATAGAAGAGGAGTTAAACAAGGGGATCCTCTATCCCCCTTGTTGTTTGTTTTGAGCATGGAGTACCTTACAAAAATGAGGCAAAGGAGTACAAGGAGTAGCACGTAGAATTCCAACAAAGATGAAAAAAGTTGGTGTGCATACTTTGTTGTTTGTTGATGATTTGGTTATCTTTTGTGGAGAAAACCAAAAATCCATGGAGGGTGTGAAAGGATGCTTGAAGAGGTTTATGGGGGGTCTTGGGTCTTGCAATAAGTGAGCAAAAATCTAGAATTTATTTTTCTGGAATGGATGAAGAGGAGAAAGACTTGTTGGCTGGAGTGTTAAATGTAACAAGAGGGGATTTTCCTATGAAATATTTTGTGATGCCTTTGTCTAATGTGAAGTGGAGGAAGCAAGATTGTGATAAATTGGTGGATAAAATTAGAAGAAAATTGTATAGTTGGAATTCAAGTGTTCTTTCTTATGCAGGGAAGGTGCAATTGATCAATTCGTTTTTATTAAGTATAGCTGGCTTTGGGCTAGTATACTAAATATACCTGAGGGTGTTCATGAGAAGATTGTGAAAATTTGTAGATGTTTTTTGTGGGGAATAGAAGAAGGGAAAAGGGGTTATACTCCTACCTCTTGGGACACAATTTGTAGAAGCAAAATATTTGGAGGATTAGGGATTAGAGATCCTTCCATTTGGAGCAAGGTAGCACTATGTAATTTGGGTTAGGTGGATTCAAACATATTACATAAAGGGTGGAAGTCTACAAGGAAGCAAAGGAGGGGTAAGTTCTAATTGGCATTCAAAGATGTTGTGCAAATTGAAAGATAAGCACTTCTAAACCCTTAGGGGTTGTATAAACAAGGAAGGAAAGTTGAAGACAAGGATGGTGTATAATGAAATGAAGGGAGGAAGCAAAAGGAACTTTTATGCAAAGGTAATTTGGCACAAAAACATTTTTCCTAAGCATAGAATTTTCCTATGGATGCTATTGAAGGGAGGGCTTCCCACAGCTGATAGATTGCAAAAATTTAGGATTTTGAGGACACGACAAAGTTGTAGTTTATGTGATGAGGTGGATGAGACAGCAACCCATTTGTTTTCGAGTTGTACATACACTAAGGGGTTGATGGAAATCTTAAAGTTGAGGGATATGAGCAACATGAGGTAAGTAAAAAAATGTTTGTTTATGATGGTAAGAAAAAGGCAAGACTTGAAGTTGATGAAGCTTACTAGTGCCTTGTATAGAATCGGAATGAAAGGAACAAGAGGATCTTTATCCAAGAAGATTTGAAGATGGAGACCTTAGCTGCCCAAGTTGAAGCCGAACGCAAGAAGAGATGGAAAGAAAATTTTGAAGATGAGCTAGATAGAATATAAAGCTGGTTGTTTGTTTTGTTTGTTTGATATTAAATAGCAATTTTTGATAGGGATTTTTGCTTGTAAAAGGCTAGGAGTGATGGCCTAAAAACTCTTTTGGTTTTCTTTGATCTATATACAAAACTTTCATAAAAACAAATGACCCCTAACCGACGTTGCATAAATCGGCAGCATTTTTTCTGCGACGTCGCCCATTCAAAATGAGTTTGTATGGGTTAGCCCACATCAGCTACATGAAACCCGATCGATGGGCACAGCCTTTCCCTTTACCGTGACCTGCAAAACAAAGCCCCCAGGGGTTACCAGGGGGAGAGTTTTCGATGGTAAAGTCAGCTCCAATATGAGTAATGAGGAATAATAAAGCATGGAGAAATCGACAGTCACACAATAATATAATATTTACAGTTTGATGAAACAAAAAAACCCTTGAACATAAATTACTAACAAATATCAGAATATATTCAAAATACATAAGGTTGATGTGAAAATGAAAGCTTAATTGTATTGAACATCCATTGCCTACGTTGTACGACATTAAAACTATTTGGGGGATTAGGAAAATATGTAGTTCGTGCTAAGAGTCCGTTGATAACTCTGTTTGTCCTATTAAAACAAATACACATGAAACAAAATTTATGTCAGAATTTGGTAGTCTCCGAATGATGTACACATAATATAGTCAAGTGTATGTCACAATAATCTAAACATGGAAAAAATACCTTTACTAACTGAAAGCGATATCACTTGGACATACATGATGGCAATCTCAGTTCGTGGACAGTACAAAGTCGCTCAACATTTGACTACATACCGTCCATAGCGATGAACATAGTGCAACGTCAGACATTCAACCCGTGGTCATACGAAAATTTGATTATTGTCTACAATAAACCATAATATATGTTTTTTTCCACACTCCTTACAAACAAGACATTATATTGGAAAGACAAACATTGTACATTATATAACATGTAACATAATCATCATACTCCATGAATATATTCAATGATAGGTCAATGAGGAAAAAATATATACAATTAAGGAGATGCTAAAATGAACTACCTTTATTTGAACCCGGAGATGCTCCATCCTAAAATAATTGTTGATATTTGACAGAAGAAATTAGATTGGGCCTTTAGTGTTTGTAATGGTGTTAATGGAAAAGGATGGTGTGGAGTTGTGTTGGGAGCAAATGTGTTGAAGATGAGAAATGGGTGGTGCTGGATATTATTGTAGTGAGATGGGTTTGGGGGGGAAATTTTGGTTCAAAATTTTAGTTCTTGCTGGAAATTTCAAGAAGAGCGACGTCACTTGGTTGTCGGTCCCTAATTCGTTTCATGTGACTAGCTTTTGTGAAGTTGGATGTGGGGGGCCAAAGTCTAATTTTTGAAAATTATTGTAAAGGACTCCATGTCAAGATTGCGGCACCTTCCAACGACCCGTTCATACCAAATAGGAACAACATTATCCTGTAAATGTGAATCAAAAAATGTTATCTCCAATTTTTCATTTCAACGCCTCCCACTTTCTTGGAAGGACCTAAGTGGAAAATCTGAAAATTTCACCGATAGCCCAAAAAATGACGGACGATTACCCAGGTTCGTGGACAGGACCCTTGCCATTTCCCAGTAAAACTCATGATCATCGTTAGTGACAAACAAATTGGCTTGATCCCACAGAAAATTCCACAAGTTCTTCCTAAATGAACCATGTATTCATAAGTAATCATGTACAATTTACTCTACACAATGTACTAGCACTTTTTAAAATTTGATGGATGGAATTAACTAGTTTTTAATTTCATAAAAAACCTAGAATATTAAATTTCATGTAATTCTATGTGGTGGAAGTAATCGTTCTCATAATGCTTATAGTAAGGGTATTAATGGAATGCTAACAAATATGATGGAAGATTACCCCGGTTCGCAGACAGGAGCCTTGCCAACCCCCATTAAAACTCATGATCACCGTTGGTGACAAAGAAACTGGTATGATCCAACAGAGAATTCCACAAGTTCCTTCTGAATGAACCATGTATACTACTTATAAGTAATCATGTACAATTTACTCTAGCGCTTTTAAAAATTTGATGGACAAAATTTTATTAGCTTTTAATTTAACAAAAAACCGAGAATATTAACATTTATGTGATTCTATGTGGTGGAAATAATCGTTCTTATAACGCGTATAGTAAGGGTATTAATGGAATACTAAAAAAATAATGGACGATTTCCCCGGTTTACAGACGAGACCTTTGCCATCCCACAGTAAAACTCATGACAGCAATTTAGATTATTGGGTAGCTCCAATTTTGCATCCCCCCCACCATCTTGGAGGGACCTAAGTGTAAAAACTAAAAAGTTCATCGGCTATGTTAAAATTGATTCCGATCAAATCGGGAGTTAACATAGTTCATGGACAGTTATAAATTCAAATTGGAAGTATGTAATATACAAATACTTGTTTTGAAGATCAATTATGTTCGTCGTGGTCAAACGCGTGCCTTGTTGACAAGCTAGCTGGCTGAAATGGTGAGGTCCAATTTCATAGTCGTTGACGTTGGTCTTATGTCGGTCACATGTCACTAAACTATAATTACATGCAACCTCGCACATGCATTAGTAAAAAATGGGCTCATTCCTATGCTAGTGGGCTGAAATGGTGTGGCCCACATTTATATTAGCCGACATCACACAACTGTCGGTCATAGATCTGTAAGTTCGACTGACATGCAACGTTACACAGCCTTTGGTAAAAAGCCACAACACTTTATTAACAAATATATAAATGGATCCCACCTTTCATACATCACATCAAATTTTCTGTATTCTCTCAAATTTCAACACTCCTCCCTCCCCATCTTCTAAAAGGTATGGTTTCCAAATGTGGTTACATTACGCTTGTTTTTGTATTTATCCTTGAAATTGTTATGTATATGGATTAGGGTGTGAATGTGTTAATTGTTTTAAGTTTTGAAGTTTCCATGGTTTGGGGTGCTAGAATATGGTTTTAGGGTGTTAGAATATGGATTGGGGTGCTCGGTATGGTTTAAGGGTGAAGTTTCTGCTGTTGTTATTCGTTCTCTACTAGAATACGACATTGCTGGAACGTCGATCATCCTTCTATTGTACCAATCCATCAGCGACATTGCATGTCATGTTTTCTATACTTGGCCAAGTAGATGCGACGTCGCACCGTTATCGGTTAACCAATCGATTTTACCGAAGGTAGAGTGGTGTCACCTTGACTTGGTCAACGAAATAGATCGTATGTATTTATTGCCGTCTATCATAACATTTAACATCCATGACAATATGAATTACAGCAATCATGGCTAACAATGCTGGTTCCAGCCGTGAACCGATTGAGGTGAGCAATTTTTTGTTAGGTTTTAAATATTCCTTTTATATTATTACTAAGATTCTAACTGATTTTTTTATAATTTCATTGACCAATATAGATCCGTACGAATTTGGATGATGATAGTCTGCATAGCATATTCTCAAGCAGATATCCGCATTTTGTACATTCTCTGACCCAGACAAACTTCGTGGCAATTCCAATTCTGGTAAGTCCTACCTCTTTCAACCAAATTGAATTTTAAATTAACTTTTTTATAGATTACTATCATAATTACTACAAAGGTTTTTTTTGTTTATAATTCAATACATCCCTGACCAAATTGTCGAGCTCCTACTGCCCTACAAGTTGGATGTTGTGATCAGGTGCAAAGGGAGTGAGTATCACGTGCACTACTCAGGGAGTAGGAGGCACAAGACCCTGACCCTGAAGGAGTTTAGCCAGTTTCTTGCCGCAAAGGAACTGAGATTGGGGACACATTGTACATTGGGCTCATAAATGGGGTTGGGCCCGTAGCTTTCCATGATGTCATTCTTCCCCGTGAACATTAGATGTTTAGCTTAGACTTTGTATGACCATGTATTTAAAACTAATTGATTCGTATTTGGAAAACTATTTATCTGGACGTAGTTTATATCTGAAATCTTTAAATTTTAAATTTGGTTGTTTATTGTTATTTGAATGTTATTCTATGTTTAATATTTAAACTAACATATGATCAACAAAGTTTTAATTTAACGATCATTTAGAAAACTATAAAAGACTTGTGACGTTGCATAAACATGCCAGAATTGTTTGGCCCATAAACTATTAAATTTGGCCAGAATTGTTAGGCCCATAAACATGCTACGTCGATCACAGATTGGTACATTCTCGTATCAACCGACATATGTGCGACATCGCACCGTATTAGGTTGACTTCACTATCTGGCCAAAATGACGCCATTCCGAAATAGGTATAGATATGGTAACACAAATAGAGAATTCAAGTTTCTCTTCACAATTTTCCCGTAAATTCCAACGGTCTCCAGTTTCCTCCCTTCTGCAATATCGGTATGCCGTCTTACCGAGTTCAGTTCGTGCGATAAAATTGCGATTTTGAATATTTTTATTTCTGGTTCATATTCTTTAGTTTCTGGCATCGTATGTATCTCAGTCTGACCTTCTGTAAGCCCAAAATGATACCGATGTTGCATTATTTCTTCTAAGTTAACTTTGAATTTGCATCCACGACATTGGTATTGTGTCAGTCCATTGTTCGGTTTGACCGACACAAAACCGAGGTCGCATTTACATGTCGACCAACCCACTGCTGTGGACGACATGCACTTGCGGCGGTTTTGGTAATGTCGCACCTTGTATTCCACAGGGTAGTTTTGCACGTCACATTTTCACTGTTGATGCAGGACTAATAGCTGGCGAAGGATCGTCTAATAGGCCCATTTTCAGGTATTTCACCTATTTACTTATATATTTCCTAACATAACTTCACATTTCATAACGACTAATACTTTTTATTTTTCATACAGTTCATCGCACAATGGAGCCACCTGGAGCCTTTTTCTTTGAAATTGAACATAATTTGATGGCTATTGATAGCCCACGTTTCAACTGCACTTTGAAGCAGTTGAACTTTGGGAAAATACCAACTTTGGTAAACTTTTAAATAAATTTTATTTGTTGACAATTGCATATGTATATATATATATATCTAATCAATATATTTTACTGCGACTTAGTACATCCCGTGGGATATTTTACAACTACTACCAACTGAGAATATCCCCGTAGTGCTGAGGTGCTAAGGGACAGAGTTGCATATGAACTATTCAAGGAGTGAGAGGGTCAAGTGCCTTTCCCCCAAAGGATTTGGCGAGTTCCTTAGGGGAAACAACCTACGAATTGGGGACATCTTATTCTTTGAGGTTATACAATCTAGGGGCCAATCATCTTCAAGGTCATCATTATCCGAGCTTATTGAATGCGTTGTAATTTTTGTTATGTTGGAACTAAGACAATTCTTATTAGAATTTAATTATATACAATATTTGTAAGGATATTTTCATGACTACTGTTTTTAAAATTATTTGTTTATCTTATTTGAACATTGAACAAAGGGGGTACTGGTCGTGTACGAATTAGGGGAGGATTTCTAGGGTGTTTGTAGCACAATGATTGCTAGCAACTGTTGTGCCTAAGTGTCTTTAATTTTACATTTCCCTAAATTATCGTGATGACGGGATATTAGAAGGAGAGAGACGTCAAAGACATGTATGAGATTTTGCTAGTCGTTCACAATACATATCATCAACAATGTGTCAAGCGACATTGGGCAAGCTTTTTAAAGAACATATGCGATGTTGCACCATGTTCGGTAACATTATTTACTTCATTTTTAACCTTTTACTTCGGTTCAAATAATAACCAAGGTAAAAAACCAATTATTTACTACAATGTTTTTATAACCAAGGTAAATAATATCTTTTACTTTACAAAAAAAACCGAGGTAAAATAACTTGTAGTGGATGGTAGACATCCTTATGCCTTGTTATCACATCTCATTGGTCTTCCCTCCTTGCCTTCTATTTCTGAGCTGCAAGATTGCATAGTGGACTATCTTGACAGCCTCATGTTTGCTTCTACTAATCCTAAACCGTCTACTGATCTAGAGGTTAATGAATATGGAGGGTTCTGTCATTTCCGCTCAGAATGCAAACAAGGAGAATTTTTCTCTCGTTATCTAGGATTTGTCTGCTACCCTTGAAAATGTTAATTAATTTTAGTGTTATAACTTAATTTAAGACCATTGGAATTTATATTTGTAACGTATAATGGTACTTTCACGTATGTCTGAACTATGTGTGCTTCCTACTATGTGAATTTGATATGCCGACTCTAATTTTGTATTTTTCCCTCATATTTATTCGCATGCAGGGATTTGATACTTTGATCAACAGTAAATTTTTAACTCTTCTTGATATGTTGGGCTCTAGTGTTCATTCTGAGCAACATTATCAATTTATGTTTTCCAATTCGTGATACCGTGTTAGACTGGTTGAGACTACCACTTCCCTATCAAGGGAATTTCTTGAGCTGCTTCTAGTGATCATTTTTCAAGTGTTGGGAATTCTGCTTTGGAATCTATTCTATTATGTCTTGGATGGCGTGTCCCTACTTTTCTTCTTCATCTTCATCCCCTCCTATGAGTTGTCCTTGTAATAAATTTGTACCTGACGGTTACAATATTGAATCCCTCGATAAGGACATTACTTGTAGCTTAGTTGATCTCGAATCTGTTGGTATGTACGTGCGTTCTCTTAACCTTCCTAGTCGTGTTCAAGAGTAGGTGTTGTTGTTGGCCGTTTGTCTCAAATATAAGGGAGTCACAAGACTATATTCATGAGTTGAAAGGATTGTGTGCCCAACAAAATAGTCCCATAGAGCGGTAGCAGCTAAACTTGACTAAATGATTGGTCGGCAAGATGAAGTCAAGAATTTCACCGTGAACAAAGAACGCGAGGCTTATCAGAAGACCGGAATCATAGATAAGCAGTGATCTCAAATTGACCAATTATTGGATCATCTGAAGAAGAAGCAGGATGAATGTGATTACCTTTCCACTTGTTCTTCAGGGTGGCAGATCAGGTTTGATGAACAGTTCGCCGTGAATACGCACCTGCGTAATGAAAATGATCACCTTCATGCTGAGTACGACCGCCTTGACTCGTGTGTGCATAAACTTGAACAAGCTTGTGTTGATTACAAAGATAAACTCAAGGCCCTTTTCTCAGATCCCCGTGGTCCTACTAATAAAGGAGATGTAACTATTAATATTAATGGGAAGAGGATTAATCTATCTGAATCTGTTTGGTCACATATTCGTCAACTACAAGAGGAGATACATAACCTGGAGAATTTGAATAAAATCTATTAAGAAACCGTGGACGTCATAATTATTCAACTTAATCGTGAGGAGTTTGGTCCTATATCTTACTTTAAAGTATACTATGAAAAGTATCTTGATTGTATGCAACGAAGAGATCAAACCCACCAGCCTGCTTACTTGTATATGAAATGACGCTATGATCATATTTTATCCGAGGAGGAATATAAGGTTGAGCAATCCCCTCCGCTTTGGTAATTCTTCTTTTGCTGGGCTATTTCGCGCACTAAGGCGTGGATAACTTTTTTTTTCTTTGATGTAATAATTTACTTCTCCAATTTTTTCAAGTACTATCTTTGTGCTTTTGTTTTGTGTTACCTTGGTTTTTTACTTTCAATGTGTTCGCTTATGACTAGTATAGAATGTCATATTTATTGGATATTGTTGTCAGTATATTCTACTGCTTTCATCTCGAGTTGTCGACGAGGACTAGTGGTTACTAGTCTGAAATTATGGTACAGCGTGCTGCTTTGAGGTATTGATACCTAGTTGGTGCGAAGTTTCAAGATCTATTGCTTGTGAGTTCTAGGTCAGACAACCTGATTCATGCAAATTCGCAAGTTCAGTTGCTTGCTTTTATTGCTATTTTCAGATGCACATGTGCCTCTGCGTTTCTTTTTGCAAAATCTATAGCTTATGAGATTGAAGTTGTAAGCTTATGTTGTGTGAAGCTACAAGATCTATTGATTGATTTGGTTGCTTTTTTGTAGGCACATGATCCTTTGAGTTTCTTTTTGCAAGATCTATAGCTTGCGAGATTGAGGTTGTAAACCAATATTGTGCGAAGCCGCAAGATCTATTTCTTACTTTTGTCGCTTTTCTTATTTTGGTATTTGTATTTTGACAAGGTATGTAACTTGTTGTGTTGCGATTGTACAAACTTATTTGTTTGTGGTTGCAAGATGTGAAATTTGGTTTTCTTTAAGTTGTGCCATGGTTTGCTAATTTTTGCTAGTGTTACTATGGATTTTGCATAAAATTTAATTGAACATATACTATGGGTGATTTTCCCCAAAAGACATTTTCTGATATTGAATATGTACGGTCGCGATGACATCGCACTTGAAAAGAAACTATGACACTAACAATGAAAATTCCGCCAATGATCATATCATGGCTCCTGTATAACTGAGCTTTTTCCAACGTACTAAGGATAGCTAAATATAGAGCTTCCTTAGGTTGATCAAGTGCCAAGTGTTCGGGACGCTGCTGCCATCCAACCTTCCTAGCTCGTAGCAGTTAGATTGGTGTGCTTTTGTTACCTTGTATGGGCCTTCCCACTTTGGGCATAGTTTTCCTTTTTCTTCTGCCAGACTTGCCTCATTTTTTTGTAACACAAGAACGCCAACTCGAAAATGTATCTTCTTGGCCTTTTCATTATATACTCGGGCCACCTTCTCCGTGTACTTTTCCTCTATGACCATTGCATGTTGCCTTTTCTCCTCAAGTTCATCCAGATCCAATCTCATCATTTTGGGATTATCGACTTCATTGTATTCTTCCACTCTAAGGCTTGAGTTACTGATTTCAACTGGTATTATAGCTTCATAACTATAAACTAGGCTATACAGTGTTTCTCCAGTGGGCTCTCGTACTGTTGTTCTGTAAGACCATAACGCGTTGGGTATCTCATATACCCATTCGGTTCGTTTTCCGTCCAATTTTTTTTGAACTCCCTGGACTAACATTTTGTTAGTCACTTCCACTTGTCCATTAGCTTAGGGGTGGGCTATAGAATGGAAATTATGCGTGATTCCTAATTTCGAGCACCACTCGGTGAAGGTTCCACTTGTGAATTGCGTACCATTATCTGTCACGATAGATTGAGGTACACAAAACTGACAAACTATGTTTGGCCAAACAAACTTTCTTGTTACTTCTATTGTGACTCTTCCCAATGGCTTCGCTTCTATCCACTTCTTGAAATAGTCAATCACTACGATATGAATCTTCGCATTACCAGCTCCTTTAGGGAGAGGTCCAACCAAATCGATTCCCCCACTTGTCCAATGACCATGCTCCCCCTGTTAGAGTATCCTATGGCTTATGCGATACCAACGCATTAATTTGGCAGCTTTCGCACTTGAACACAAAGTTATGCGCATTGTTAAACATTGTTGGCCTATAATACCCTGCTCGAATTATCTTGTTTGCAATTGTTTGGGATCCTTGATGTGTCCCCACATAGTTAATCATGAACTTCTTTCATGATTTTGTTTTCATGGGTTGGTCCGACACACTTTATCCATAGAGATAGAAAACATTTTTTGTATAAGAATCCCCCTTCATAAACGTAGTTGTGTGCTAGAAATTTTCCCGTTTGTTTCTCAATGGTGTCATCTTGTTTGTTTCTTCTATCTGAACCGTTGACATAATTTTTGTGGCTGTACTTCTAACTGGCATGACCTCTACATTCACCTCGTTCTCTCCAAGTAACGTATCGAAGCTACCCGTCGCCAGCTTACTTAAGGCATCTGCCTTGGTATTTTCACTCCTTGGCATGTGTTGAATGTCAAAGTATTCGAGCTGACTTATAATTTGGAAAACTCTCCTTAAATACCTTATCAATTGCTCCTCTAGCACCTCATAATCTCCACGCACTTGTTCGACCACTATTTGTGAATTGCTGAAGCACTTAATGCTTTTAACCTTCATTCTAATTGTAAGGTCCAACCCACTGATCAGTGCTTCGTATTCAGCTTCGCTGTTTATGAATGAGAAATCAAAACAAAGTGAGTATATGTTCTCCCCCATTTGGATTTACTAGTAGCAATCCTGCACCGCAACCTTCCTTGCTAGATGCTCCATCAACGAACAATTTCCTTGTGATGTCTATCCATTTTGATTTTCCTTTGTCTATTATGAGATTCTCTGGTGTATTTTCCCCTTGTGCATCTACGTTTGTCATTTCTGTGATGAAATCTGCTAAGGCTTGCGCCTTAATTTTTGTGCGTGACTAAAATTTGATCTTTTACTGCCCTAATTCAAGTGCCAATTTTGTCATTATGCTGGATGATTCTGGCTTGCTCAAGATATTCTTAATTGGGTAGTCAGTATACACAATTATGTTATGCCTTTGAAAATAGCTTCGTAGTCTCCTTGCTGAATAGACTAATGAAAGAATTAATCTTTCAATCGGCAAGTATGCCTTTTCTGCACTTTGCAGTATCCTACTGATGTAGTATACGGCACTTGCCTCCGCCCTTCTCCACGCACTAAGACCAAACTCACCGCCTTGCTTGAAATTTCCAGATATATGTATAAAGTCTCTCCTGTCATTGGTAACTTCAGCATTGGAAATGCTTGGAGCTGTTCTTTCAATGACTCATATGCTTTCTGACTTTCCTCTTTCCAACTGAACTTCTTGTCCCTTTTAAGGATGTCGAACAGTGGGAAATGTTTTTTTGCAGCTTCTGAGATAAACCTACTAAGTGATGCTAAGGATTCCATCAAGACCTACATTTCTTTAACTGTTTGCGGTTGAGGAAAATTGATTATTGCTTGTATTTTTTTTGGGTTAGCTTCAATTCCTTTTGAGGAAACTTTGTATCCCAAAAATTTCCTGGGCCCACTCCAATTATGCACTTCTCAGGGTTCAGCTTCATGGCAATTGTGCTTAATGTATATAGGGTTTTTTTCAAGTCCTATGCAAACTGACACACCTTTTTGCTTTTGACCACCATGTCATCAACATATGCTTCAACATTTTGTCCTATTTGATTGCGAAATGTTGTGTCGACTACTCTTTGATATGTCGCGCCAGCATTCTTTAGGTCGAATGGCATCTTCACGTAGTAAAACACTTGTAATGAAAGCTATTTTTTCTGCATCTTCTGGATTCATCAGTATCTAGTGGTATCCTTTGTACGCATCCAAGAACGCTAGGACTTTATATCCTGATATTTCTTCCACCAACTGGCCAATTTTAGGTAACAGATAGCAGTCTCTTAGACATGCTTTGTTTAGGTCGGTGAAGGCTATGCACATTCTCCACCATGCATCTGCCTTTCTTGCCATCACTGGGGTTTGCCAACCACTTTGGATAACTTACTTCCTTTAGAATACCTGCATAAAGTAATGCTCTAACCTCTTTGATCTCTTTCTGTCTGTCGCTAGTGAAGCTTCGTTGATTTTTATTAATTAGCCAGATCGAATGGTTGATATTTAGAGAGTGGGTAGCTATGTCTGGATTGACTCCTCTTATGTTCTGCACAGTCTATGGGAATGTGTATTTGTGACTTCGCAGAATTTCTATTACTTTTTCCTTCACGTTGCTTGGAATATATTTTCCTATCTTGACACATTTGAAAGTGTCCATATCATCCAGAATGACAATTTCAGTTTCCTATCCTAGATCAACTTCCGTTTGCTCGAGTAAGCCATTATCTGAAATGGTGCTGACTATTTTTGTTTGTTTAACATTTCTTCCTACTCTCATTGCAATAACCATGCACTACTTAGCTATTTGTTGGTTTTCTCGTATTGTTGTGATTCCCGTCGAAGTTGAAATTTCATCACTAAGTGATATGGGGACCATATTGTTTTCACTGCGGTCATCCAGGGTCTACCGATTATGGCGTTGAATGGGCTTTGTGCATCTATGGCAACAAAGTTGTGCATTACAGTGCAATTTTTGTCATTCTCACCTATGGTAACTGGCAGTTGTATATTACCTAAAGGTGTATCCGCTCGTCCGGTAAAGCCTACGAGAGAGGATGTAAACTTCTTCAGATTTGTTCGCTTGAATCCAAGTTTGTCAAAGCAATCCACAAATAGGATTTCAACTGCGCTTCCATTGCCTACGAATACCTTGTGAACTGTGGCATTTCCAATCTTGGCGAAAATGACCATTGGGTCATTATGAGGCAAAGCGTTGGGAATCGCATCTTTTTTGCTAAACGTTATCATCTTATCGCTGCGAAGTCTTTTGTAAGATGGTTTTTGTGGTGGGGAGTATCTTGCCCTAGCTTTCCTAGTGTTGTTAAACAGAGCTTATGTTGATCCATAGATCGAGCGAATTACTTTCTCTACCTCATCGTTCACCAAATCATCTTTATAGCATACCGCTGCTGTCATTTTCTGATTCTCGTTCTGTGCATTCACCGTACCTTAATTTTTTGCCACAACATTCCCCACTTTGTTAGCTTCATTGTAGCAGTGTCCTCCATCTTCCTTTTTGTATTGGCTCTATTGACCATTTCGCAGATTCTCCTCGATCTGCCTTCTCAAGTCTCTGGAATATTCAATGTCATGTCTCTGGTTCTTGTGAAAAGCCAGTAGTATTCCTTAGATTGTTTGTCAGGTGATGTTATCATTGGTATAGGTTCACCAAAAAACTCCCCGTTTTCCTGCAAAATTTCTTTTCGTGACTTCGTCAATGGTGTTTTTGGAAGTGATTATACAGAAAGTGCTCCAATGACAAGTCAATTCTTTCCTCTAGATAATTGGTATTTCTCAATTAGCTACTTACCTGAGCCAGTGCTGCTCTTTCGATATTTATAGTGGAAGGCTCTGTGTTGCTAGGGTCTCAGATCATGGTTTGCATCATAGTAGCTAGCATCCTGGGATCGCTCTCGCATGTGTCTTCCCCACTTCTAGATGTGGCTCCGCTTTGCCCGATTCGTGGTTGAGTCTTGGGGTGGGCCTAAAGGCCAACAACTTTTAGTATGTGGGCTATGTATACACCAACCGATAATTTTGAATATTTAAATTTATAAAATTTAAAATTTTGAAAATCTGAAATTTGAAAATCTAAAATGTGGATTATGATAAAGCAAAGTCTTGGGAAATACCTCCTTTCCATAGGCATGTGAAAAGATGGGTTGAATTATAATTATAGAAAGGTAAAAGGTTTTAGTTGCAACATTAAAAATTTAGGGAGAAGTGCCAATATAACTCTATCTACTTGAGTAAATGCCAATATAACCCTATGATAATTTTTAGTGCAAATATAACCCTAACTAATTAATGAAAGTGCCAATAAAATCCTCAGACCACATTTCTGGCATTGACCTCAATTTTCCAGTGTTGACTCTATGTTAATTAACCAAAATACCCTTTGGGCTAACTCTGAAATTAGGTGGACAATTTTACCCTCATAGTTCGCCGGACCACCATAGTTCACTGAAATTAGGTAGGGTTATATCCGCACATTATGCAATCTTATTGGGTTATATCAGCACATTTCTAATGTTTTTACGGTTATATCAGCACATCCTTAAAACTTATAAGGTTATATTGGTACTTTCACTAATTATATAGGGTTATATTGGCACTTTTGAATATTAAAAGGTTATATTGGCACTTATGTCAACTAGGTAGGGTTATAAAAGCCCTTTTTCAAAAATTTATTGTGCAATGTGCAGTAGTTATAAGTTTATGACCCGATTAATGTAATTTAAAAATTTTATATTGATTTCTTCTAATTTTCAGTTTAAACCTTAATCATCCCATAACATATGGAAAGAACATCTTTCAAAAGATAAACTCTTATAAATATTTAAATTTACAATTTTAGTAATGTTGGATTTTTTTTAAAAATAATAATAATTACGACACTTTCCTTTTCGAAAAATCATTTTACAACATTTCTTTCCATATTTTTACATCTTGTAAAGTTTATAAACACTTGATTATTGTTTTCAGGCAAAATAAAGTGTTGTTTTTAAAATAAAATAAAGTGTTAGTTGTGATATGTTATTTTTAATTTAAAAAATGTACAGGTAAACTAAGAAATCAAACGGACTAAAATATCACCATCTTGAATATACCTGAGATCATCATATCGAATAAAAACTAATAAAAAGATCAACATGACAAATAATATACAGTTGACGCTAGTGTTATATACTTATCATCAATATGGCAAAAAATATCATCAACTGACGCGGTACCTAATCAAGAGACCGAATTGAATATCATGACAATGCAATATATCAACATAATCAAACGACAACATTTCCAAGATCTCACAATGCTCATAGTAACCATTTTCCACCACACACCACCCTTTTAGTTTTCCAAGCCCATACAACCCCAATTCACGCAGCTCGAATGAGCCTTCTCGCCACAGATTGTGCCCCTTATTAACTACCACATATCCCCTCGTGAACTTCTATGACCAAATAATCAACTTCATAAGGGGCGACACATCGAAGCAATGGTTGTAGATGTCCCTTTCGATATAGAATTCCATCCTGCAACACATACCTTGGTAGCTTCAACCTTATCTTTCTCGCCTCTATTGCATTCTCCGGCAATACTCCTTCTCAAAGGTAATTCACAATCGATGTTATCCAAGTATTTTCATCCTCAACGGCCATCACCGCCTACTCCTCAAAGCTACAACTGTTAAAAGTTCCATGAGTTTGCTTAAAGCATTGAGGTTGGGCTCCCAAATCTTATCAAGAAAGTTTGCTTAAAAGCATCTGCTTTGTGATTCTTCTCTCTCGGAACTTGAGTTAAGACATAAGTTCGAAAACCTGTCAACAAGGGTTTTCACTACCTCCAAATACCTCTACAAATTACGTTCTCTGGATTAGTATTCTGACCTATCCCAACCCGGTTGTCGTTAAAACACGAGCTGAGGGACTTACGAGTCAAAGATAGAGATTTATATTCTGCACCCATTCTTACTGCTAAGCTACCAAGAGGGGTAGTAAGCAGTATGCCTTGGGTTTGTCCACAAGGATGCTAGGGCTCAATTACTAATTAAAACACACCTTGTGTGGGTCGTCAATCTGCACGAGTGAAAGGAACAACTAGTAGTGTAGACATGCAATGGGGGAGGGAAGGGGTTGGTATTTTCAACTAACAACTACAAGCATGCAATTGACAAACAAGTAAAATATTTATACTAGGCACTTGGGAATCATTTAGAAACATGGTAGTTCTAATGCTTCATTCCTCAATTCATTCACATATAGACATAAAAAAGACCTATCAGTGTGTTCACAACACGTGGTGTGACTAATGGCATACACTTCCCCAATCCTGTCACGGTGGGTGCGCTCACAACCCCCATTCGGCACCACCATCATAATTAGGGGAGTACAATGAGGTCTGGCCATCGTTGCAGGTCTGTTTCTCCCCCATGCTATTAAGTCTCAGACTTCCACCACGAATGCAACTACTCCCCCGGGTCTTATATACGCTAGGCCCAAGGTTCGTAAGGACCTTAGCTATGATACAGGCTATATTCATGTGTGGTGCAAATATCGATGCCCTGTTGGGAAGAGAAACCTGGTTTGAATGGGTGGAGGAGAACGCGTCTGTGTGAGTGTGTGCACGGGAGATTCGAGGTCACTCTGATCCACTTACAATTGCACCAGTCTTAGCTAACTTCGTAAAGTTGTTCGAGAGGTTACATGTAGAGATAGCTAAATAGTACCAAGCTAGGGTTACAAGAAACCTTAGTATCATAGATAAGGTGCCTACGACCCTTGGGCCTAATTGATAGGACTCGAGGGAAGTAGTTCATTTGTGGTGGAAGCCCAGGACGTAATTGCACGGGGGAGAAACAGACCTACAACAACAGTCAGACCTTGTTGTACTCCCCTAATTACGATGGCAATGTCGATGGAGGGTTGGGAGAGCACTCGCCATGACAGAGACATGGAAGTGTATGTCATTGGCCACACTACATATTATGGACACTCTATTAGGTTTGCTTAGATCTCTATGTGAATGAATTGAGGATAGAAGCATTAGATTGACCAAGTTGCTCAATGATTTCCCCAAGTGCTTTGCTTAATATTGTAGTTGTGTTTTACTTTTCATATTTTGTAGTTTATAGCTTGAAAAACCAACCCCTCCCTATTTGTATGTTTGCTTTACTAGTTATTCCTTTCAATCGTACGAATTGATGACCCGTACGAGGTTGTGTTTTTAGTTGATACATTAGACCTAGCATCTCTGTGGACAAACCCAGGGATTACTGCTGACTACCTTATAGGTAGCGTAGAAGTAGGAACATGTTGCAGAACTATAAATTTATATCTTCTAACCCTCACCGCCTCCAACCAAGTTAACTATAATCTACGATTTTTAACAACCCCGGGGGGAGGCAGGTCAGAATTTTGTAGCCACTGCCGGGGATGCTATCAATCTAGGTATCAATTTAAGCATAACACATTAGTAGAGTAGCTATTATTGCTTTTTTCTGATTTGTTCTATTTGCATGATGTTTGAAACAGAAAATTTTGAAAATTCCCAAAAAGAGATATTTCCCAACATTGAGACTTTGTATTTGTCATCTTGTGAAAATGATCTATCTTGTGATAAGATTCTTGTTGAGCGTGCTTTTTCTAATTTGAACAAGGATACTTCACCACGGTATCTCATGTCTAATGTGCAGCGGGAAAAGAAGCAGGCCAAGGAATTAAAAATTCCTAAGCCTCGTCCAACCCCCCAACTCAACAAGAATATATCCATGCTTGAGAAGAATGGGTTCACTTGGTTCATCATTCCAAAGGAAAAAAGGTAAACCTAGGATGATGTGGCAACCCACCCATCGTGATGTGGTCATTGGTGGTGTCAAGGATGGTGATTACGGTGACCCACCAAGAAACTCTTTTTAGTTTCGAATGATTAAGAAAGAAAATAAGTCGTGAGGAAGACAATAAATATACGGTGTTTCTTTTTCTAATGTGTTTTTTATTAGTAAGTAGATAGTGTTTGCATGAATCTTGTTTTGCTATGTGGATTTTTTTAGATGAAACTCTTGTTGGTTTGGAAATTTGAGCTCGACTCATGATTTTTCTTGAATGGAATTAAATTGGATGGGTGACATAGTTTCATTTTGTATGCATAATCTTGTGTTAAAGAGGATGTTGGGAGGATTGATGTGCTATTATGCTTGAAAGATATGATCTTTAGTGTTAGGTGATTTGGGAGAGGGTGTAT
Organism: Rubia yunnanensis; assembly: GCA_037428765.1. Lineage (NCBI taxonomy): Eukaryota > Viridiplantae > Streptophyta > Magnoliopsida > Gentianales > Rubiaceae > Rubia > Rubia yunnanensis. Next base: position 53,527,388 of record CM075066.1, read on the forward strand.
CTTGATTGCATGATCTTATTGGGTTAGTGATATAACTTACATGAGATAGTTGTTTGATGAGGAATGTTCTTGTTTGAATAGCCCACATACTTAGATTATCAGGTTATGAATGGTTGGGTTATTTGGGAGAATGTTGTCTTATTGAATTGTAGGCGATGCTTTGTTTATGATCATATCGCCACTCTTGTCCTCATTCTATTAGGATGCCACCTAAGAAGAATGCTTCGGAGAATGGCAAGTATATTAGGGGCGAGAAGAGCAAGAAGTCGGCAAAGGGTGTAAACCCCAGGCCAACGACTTCCATTCTTTGTAACCCCACATTTGTGACCGAGGAGTTTATGGGTTTATCTAACATTTTCGGGACTGCAGCCAGAGGTGGAGGAACTTGAGAGAGCCGAAGAGGAGTATTTTGGAGATGGGGTTTACTTGCAAGGACAACTTGGCGGCTCTAGATTTACTCGAGCCGGTCACTTACGTGTTGAGCTGAGTAGGTCTAGAGGGGTTTCTTGAGAAACACTCCAAGACTTACATTAGGTGGACCCTAGAGTTCCTAGCTACTCAATGGCCGGTTGTAAATGATGATGGACACAAGGCGGTCTAATTCAACCGGGACAATAAGGAGTATAAGATGACCCACCGGGAGGTGGCGCGAGCATTTGGGTAGAGGTATGGCAAGGAGATTCAGAAGACACACTGAAAAGGGTTACCTCTCTCTTGGACGCTTTTTGGGGCAATTGATGGGCATGGATAGGAAGAACCCGTGCAAGAGTACCGTCGTAGTTCATCTGTCGTTCCGTTATATTCACCTTTTGTTGGCTATGGGATTCTTTTGCCAGTGTTAATTAACGCAATTCCCGGGTTTGGATGTTCATTGCCTTTGGGCTATGACTCCTGAGGGTAACTTTTACTCGAACTTGGTGGGGTATTTTGTGCTGGAATGTTTAGCGATGGGAGACAGGAAGAGTGGCAAAATCTCCATGGGAGGCATGGTTGGTCTTTTGGAGGGGTATTTAGGTCATGCGATCACACAAAAGACTCTAGCTAACTTAGGGAGATCGAGCACAAGATACAACATAGAGAAGTTTATGAAGGCATCCATGGTGGGACCTACGACATTAGAGGGTAGATATGTGTGGCTCTATGGTGAAGGGATCGGGTGTAGCTTTATGATCCTTCCACAACCTGAGCGCACCGCCATTGACCATGATACTCTTTGTTTATATACTTTATTGACATTGTGGTGGTGTTATGAAAAGCATGATTTTTGAATAAGTGTGTGTTTTTGAGAGATGTGTTTGGGTTTGTATGCATGAGCTTGTGTTGAAGAAAATATTGGGTGGATTGGTATTCTATTATGCTTGAATGATGGGATCTTCATGTGTTGGGTGTTTTGGGAGAAATTATATTTTAATTGCATAATCCTATTGCTAGGGTAATAACAACCTACATAGAATTATTGCTCAACCCGAAATTTCCCAAATTCCATCTCCTCCCTATAGTGAACTTGAAAATTATGAGTTTGAGACTCGTGATTTTGTTTGGAATGGAACTACGCTTAGGTTTTATGTTCTTGAAAACATGGTTTTCAAGAAATCTATGGGCGGCATGGTTGGTCTGTTCATGCAACACTTAGGGCATCCAGTCATACAAAGAGCTTTAGCTAACTTAGGATGATCGGGCACTAGGTACACCATAGAGAAGTTAGAGAAAGCATCCATAGTGGGACCTACGACATCAGAGGGTATATATGTATGGCTTTATAGCAGAGCAAGCACTTGTAGTTTCATGGTACTTCCATAGCTGAAGCTCACTGCCATTGACCATGACATGTGTTTGGATGACCTATTTATTTTGCCGGACCGGAGATTTGAGAGAGAGTTCTATAGAGTCTTAGCCAACCAGGAGATAAAATGTGAGGAGGTCGAGGGCGAGCCTACTCTGAGAGCACCTCCTAGTCATTCTTGCATACCCACGAACATTATTTGACTAATTGAAAGCTCTTGGGGAAAATTTTTCAAACTCTACCCAAGTTTCGCAAGAGGTGGTCCAAGAAATAGGTGGAGTGCACTTGCAAGTGGATGATCTTAGTTTGAGGATGGATAGCATTGAGGCCACACTTCAAGCAATAAGATACATCGAGAGGAGTTTCACAAGTCACGAGGATGAAGACCCTTTGGGGTCGCGAGAGTGAGCATCACAATTTCTTCCTACCTCACTTATGTTTTGGATTGATTTTTGTGCATTGGAGACTATGCATTGGCTAAGTGTGGGGTAGGAGTAGTGTTTTAATTAGTGTTTATGTATATAAAGTCAGATAAGGGTTAACCATTTATTATTTAAGTTAAACATTTCATTAGTGATTATGTATACAAAGTCAAATAAGGGTTGACTGTTTATTGAAAAATTACACTATAGCCCAAAATTGTGTTACCCTATATAATCCATTGCTACAAAATACATTATTTTTATTATTCTTGCATAAATATAGTATTAAATAGATGATTTTTTTGGTGAAATGTTGGAAAGAGCTAGTACATGTTCTAGAGTAACTTAGAGTTGGTTACATTGAAGTAAGAAATGGAAATTGAAAAAGATTACAAATATATTTTTGTGCATGTTTATTGATAAATAATATGTTATGGACTTGGAAAATACAATTGGGCTGTATAGGGTGGAATCATGTTCGAGCGGATTTCAATTTGGAGCTATGAGTAAAGTTTTTACTATTTGCACTTTGGTCCCTCCAAGAAAGTTGGAATTGTTGAATCACAAAATTGGCAACACAAAAATGCAATTCAATAATATATGGTTACTATTTTCTAATTAGGGCATGTATGTGAACGAAAGGGCCTCGAAAGTTAACATTGATTACTTATACACAATCTTGAAAAATACTATGGCCCAAAATTGTGTTACCCTATAATCCATTGCTCCAAAATACATTATTTTTGTTATGCTTGCATAAATATATAAATATTAAATAGATCAATTTTTTGGTGAAATGTTGGAAAGCGCTAGTACATGTTCTAGAGTAATTTAGAGTTGGTTACATAGAAGTAAAAAAGGAAAATCGGAAAGTATTACAAACATATTCTTGTGTGTAGAAGGGTGTGGCAAATAGCATTCACGAGTGACCTACTAAAGGTACTCATAATGAAGACTAAGGAGCATGTGAAAACGAGATGTTAAGAATCACTAATTAAGTATACAAAACGCGGGATTTAGAATAGAAAACCAAACATGGTTGTTTAAACCCCTTATTATGTAAACTCAACTAATGTCGCCAAACTGCTAACCAAAAGTAACTAAAAACTATGTCAAATGCATTGGTTAAATCATGCAAAATGGTGCAGATTAGACACACACCCCACACTTAAACCTTTACTCGTCATCGAGTAAATAATATCAAAGAAAAAGGTTCAAGCGGAATAAAGCATACAAAAATAGCCAATGCATTCAACTTATTCCCAAGCTACCCTAGTTCCCCTAAAAAGGTGAAAATCTCACAACTCTCAAAGTTCCTAAAGCAACCAAACCACCCAAAGCAAGTAAATTGTATGGAAAAAGATAAGTTATAAAAGATCGGAATAAAGTCAAGCTTACTTTTCCCAAAAGTAGTCCCAAAAGCAATCAAAGAGCAATCCTCAAGCAAAACAATCCACCAAGGAAATCCAAAAGTCGTCGACTTGGTTGCAATATAGGGATAACTCAAGATTCTTGACCTAGTTGCAACCAAGGAGTCTAATGTATCGTCAACCTAGTTTCTTGTTTTTTTTTGCTTATGAGCCTTCTGGGTTTTCATCCTAGCTTTATCCCAAAAACGTGCTCACGTCTCACCTTTTTCCACACGACCTCTCACTTTTACCTAGATTCGTAAGTCTAGTCGAGTCAAGTCCCTCACTTTTACCTAGGCCTTTCGACATATCAAGGCTTTTCCTCATGCTACCCAAATCGCCTTTTCAGGTTTTCAACTTGTCCTGGTTTTATTTTTTTTCATTTTTTCAACTTTTTTGGTGTAGTACGAAATTGCCCCAAAAGTGAGCTTCATACTACAAAAGATAAGCAACAAACAATACACCACCAAATCCTAAAGCCACATTCCACATGCAAACTAGAATCCTAAAATCCTAGCATAACATGCAAACCACCAAAATTTTCCAAAAGCATCCCAATCACAACCACAAATATTCCAAGAAAAACAAACAAAGCATGCATGCACGAAGAAATCCATGAATTTGCAAGTATGTGTTCCACCGTAAAGCCACACAAATCTATCCTCTGAAGTTGTAGTTCCACACAAATCTATCCTCGACCTACCCATATTGGCCAAAACCCTATACGAGATAAGATGTCCCAAATGTCACACCAAATGGCCAAAACCCTATATGAGATAGGATGTCCCAAATGTCGCACCAAAAGGCCAACCATGCCTCCCATAGGAATCTTCCCACTCTTTTGCTCTCCCATAGATATACATTCTTGAACAAGAACACTAACCAAGTCTGGGTAGATGTTCCCTTCTGATGTCATCACCCAAAGAAGGTGTACATCGGAGCTCGGACAATGCGTCAATTCATCGTGGTATAGAATGCTCATAGAAAGGAGTTTATGAACATAATGTATTGCCGGTGGACTATAGTCGTGCTCTTGCTCAGATTCTTCCTGTCAATCCTGGTTAGTTGTCTCCAAAAATTCCCAAGGGAGAATAACATTCTTTGGCAATGAGTTCGTGGAATGTCCCGACCGGTCTTCCACCAAAAAGCTAATGCCACCTCTCTATAGGTCATTTGGTATTCCTTGTTATCCAAGTTGAACTTAATCACCTTGTGACCCTCCTCGTCTGTGGTCTTCCAAATAGCAGCTAGAAACTATAAAGTACACCTTTTTTAGATTTTCAAGTGAACGTCGAGAAAACATTCTAGGCCTACCCGACCCAAAAGAAAGGTCACTGGTTCAAGTAAGTCTAGAGACATCAAGGTGCTCTTGCAAGCAAAACCAGTCTCCAAAATGCTCCTCTTTGGTTCCCTCAAACTACTCCATCTCCGGGCTGTAGTCCCGGTAATGTTGGTCAAACTCATAAACTCATCGGTCGTGGACTTGGGGTTGTGAGGAACGGGAGTTGCCGATTTAGGGTTCGCACCCTTTACCGGCTTCTTCCATTTCTCACCCCGCAAAGACTTCTCTTTCTCTTAAGTACCTTTTTTCAGAGGCATCCTAACACAATGAAGGAGAGGAATGGTAATATGATAATAAAAAATGCATGGCCCGTGATGTCATCCAATAAAGAACATTCTCTTAAAAATACCAAACATTCAAAGCGTGATGGTATAAGTATAAAGGTCATTTAAAACAAGAATATTCCTCATCAACCAAAAACATCGTGTATGCCTTCCACTAACCCATCAATAGATTCATGCAAACAAGATTCATGCTCTCTCTAATCACCCACAAATGAAGAACACATCATTCAAGATGAATAGCACATTCAAAACTCCCATAAATTCATCATCACAAGATTGGACACACGAGCTCAAACAACATCACATCAACACATGCTCATTCAAATCATGCTTTTCATAACAACACCACAATGTCAATAAAGCATATATACAAAGAGATGAAAGGGTTACCCAAAATTTGAAGCCAAGAAGTGTAAGATCCACAAAAGAAGAAAAAATATTGCTAATTTTTGGGAGAAAAGCTTCACTTTTTTTTAGCTCACCAAACAGTGTGTGTGGTTGAGTGTTTCTTGAGAAGAAAGAGTGTGTAGATAATGAAATTAGGTGGAGAACTGTACCATGAGAATGAAATTTCAGCATAGATGAAAGAGAGAGAGAGAGAGAGAGAGAGAGAGAGAGAGAGAGGTATAATGTAGATAAAGATGGAATTTCAAATTAGGGGATAAGTAGTACAATCAATTAATGTTTGAAGTACTAATTGCATAAAAAATCCTAAGGAAATAGGAAATCTCACATCTTGAATAAAAAATGCAATTTTGATTTTAAAATCCAAAATTCCTTTTCGAAAAGTTGCATTTTTTAGACAAGTTAGGGTGGAAAATCAAAAATCAACAAAAAGAATTTTCTGCTCAGTTTTCCCACCTTACGAGACAGAGTCTTGTGGCCATCATCATGGCACGAACTTGCCCTTTGTGAAAAGTATTGTCACGAAGCAAACCCCAGATTTTTCACTATTCCTTAGTTTTTCACCACTTTTGAAAGAAAACTATGTCACCCATCAAAATTCATTCCATCTACACATAAGCACACATTTTAACATCTAGATCTCTAAATCAAGCAAGAATTTCATTCAAAGGATCCTTTATTTCAAACAAGACATGCAATTCTACCATTGAGAGGAATCGACTAAAGGATGCTAAGGACCCATTAAGCTTTTGCACAAATTTTAAATTCTATGGACTTTTCATTCTCATCAAAGCCTCGACTTTCTCTGGGTTAACATCAATACCTCTCTCGGACACCATGAATCCAAGGAACTTCCCAGCCCCCACTCCAATCACACACTTGTCTGGGTTCAACTTCAAATTCGCACCTCAAAGCTCCTCAAATGTTTCCATCAAGTCCGCCAGATATTCATCATAACTCCTGCTCTTCGCAACCATATCATCAACACATATCTCCATATTTTTGCCTATTTGTTTCTTGAACAACTTTTCCACCAACCTCTGATAAGTCGCCCCTGCATTCTTTAGCCCAAATGATATCTTCTTATAATAATATGTGCCCATGTCCGTTATAAAATGAAGTCTTCTCCTTATCCTCTTCTGCCATTAATATCTGATGGTATCCCTTGTGAGTATCAAAGAAAGCCAAGACCTGGTACCCAGTGATGGCTTCCTTGGGGATAGCTATCCTTGGGGCAACATTTGTTCAAGTCAGTAAAACTAATACACATCCGCCAAGCTCCATAATGTTTCAAGACCATAACTGGATTAGCCAACCATTTTTGATAAAATACTTCTTCAATGACTTATGCTTTCAGTAATTTTGCAACTTCTGCTTTGATAGCCTTCACCCTCTCAGGTGCAAATACTCTCCATTTTTGCTTAATTGGCTTGACTGACATGTTGATATTTAGTTTATGAACCACCAGTCTCGAAGGTACCCCAATAAGATCCGAGGTACTCCAAGAAAAAATATCTCCATACTTCTCCAATAAATCTCCCAACTTTCCCTTAACAACTTCTGGCATCATCTTTCCTAAAGCCATCACCCCCACATCTCGAATTTGCATTTGTTCTATGTCTGTGGGGCCGACTTCTCCATGTACAAATGCCACATCTCTTATCTTACTTGTCTCTCTTACCTCCGTAAGGTTGCAACTTTTAGCTACTGTCTGATCTCCTCAAATCAAAGCTATTCCCTTTATATGTTGGAAACTTCATCATTAGATGTTACGGAGACCACACCGCTCAAGCGTGACACATCCACGGTCTTCCAAGAATCACACTATAGGGTGAGTATGCATCAATAATTGCAAAACTACAGTCTACCGTTACCCCTTATCTCTCCTAAAGGGAATATAGAGTTTCACGTGAGTCCAGATAGTGGGGCGGCATATTTTTTCAAGTTGCCATGCCCTATGTCTAATTGATTAAAACAAACAACAAACATTACTTCAACTTCACTTCTGTCATCAATAAAAAACCTTATCACCAAGGAATTCCCAATCACAGCCGAGGCCACTATAGAATCAACATGTGGTGTTTGATCCGGAACCGCATCTGCCTCCAAAATGTTATCGTCTCATCCGGTCGAAACCTTTTATGTTGTGGCTCTCCCATGAGGGCTTTGCGTGAATCAGCCTTCATAACAGTATTAGAAAACCTTTCTCACACAACTCCATTAATCACATTATCACCCTACAAATTGATGGACTATCACCATTCCTATTTTTGTGATTCCCGACTGGTTTCTCTCCTGGTCTTTCATCTCTCCTTTATTGACCCCTCTCTCAAGGCCCTTGGTCTCGAGGTCTCCTATCTCCTATGCCTCCATTGTTTTGATAATTTCTCTTGTAGGGTGGCCAGTCCCTACGTTTATTCCTAAGTCTCAAGAGTTCTTCTTGATTCCCCCGTCTAGGTCCAGGACCCTAAAATTATCCTTTCATTTCACACCTTTTGATATCAATTATTAGTTGGGCACAATCATTCATATCATGGCCATAGTCTCTGTGATGATCGTAATACAGATTCGTGGCCTTTCTTACCGCCACTACACTTGGCGTGTTCTGCATGGGTTAGGGTGGCTAAAACATTCCTCAATAGATACTCAAAATTTGTGTCGAAAATCTTTTCATGGGTGCATACCTTTCGAAATTGGGACAAACCGCTTCCATTGGTTTCTTTTCTCGAGGGTTATTATTTCTCCCGGGTTTATTTGTCAAGATTTACCTCTTTTTCTTGGTGGCTTCTTCAACCTTCAAGTATTGCTCAACTACCTCTTGAAGTTTTTGCAAGGTTCGAGGGGTGTTGGTACTTAACTTTTTTTTGTATAACTTCAGATCCTGCATTCCCAGCAGATATCCCTGAATCACCTCATTCTTCATGGTTTCCACCACTCCTAAACTTTCATCCACATAACGGTGATAGAAGGCCTCTGTGGTCTCTCCTGAATTTTTACTTAGTCTGGTATAACTCTAACAAAGTCTTAGTAAACTTCTTCTTTTGGGCGTACTGGCTCAACAGTGCCCCACTGAAATCTCTATAGGCATGCAAAGAACCCCTTGGTCGTTTATTAAACCACCCATGGGCTTTCCCTTAAAGGTAACTCCCAACCAATTTGCATGTCAACTTTTCATCAAAGTCTCTCAAATTCATCAGACTCAAAAATGTCTGAGTGAATTCTCGAGGATCTGATTCCCCGCTACAAGTAGAAAGCCCTTCCGGAGGTTTCGAATCCAATGGCCATCAAACTCCAGTTATCACTGGGCTTAAGGGTGATACTGCTGCTTGACCTATTGGCCCAATTAATCTGTCCAATTCCCTCTTTAATGAATCCCCAACATCTCCTACCAATCCCTGCCGCTTCTTAGGAAAGTTCAATCCTCGATTGATTTCTCCATGCAGCATCTGATACATGGGTTTGGAATCCATATAGCCAGGATTTACCCAGGGTTGCATAGCCCCTGAATGCATTTGAAACTGCCCATAAGGGCCATAAAATCCTTTATTGGTCAGAGGATTATGTATTTCTGTGCTACCATACCCCTGGATCCCCATGGAAGACATTATTCCATATCTAGCTTCTGTTCTCGGGAAAGCAGCCATTGAAGCAATTTGAACTGAGGGAGGTACTGAATATATAGATGTGCCCATTTTATACGATTATATTAGGACTTTTAGGATTCACTTTTGTACACTTTTGTGCTCTAAATGTGACATTTTGCCTTGAAGTTCTCTAAGGAGGGTTAAAAGAGACGTTTACACTTTTATTACTTTTCTAGAGAATTTTGTGTGACAAGGTAATTTGTTTGAAGACTTTGAAGAATACCTTTGAGGATTTGAAGATTTGAAGACTTGTAATTGAGCTTTTGAAGATTTGAGGAATTGAAGAAGTCAAGAGAAGAGGAGGATATGTAACAAAAAGGAGAAAGAAGAAATGGTGCTGGACTTGGAGTCCGTCGCGAGCATGTTGCGACTCGTGATGGACGAGGGGTCAGAATCCCTTCTTGTTTTTTGCACTATAAATACTCACCTTATCCTCTCCTCTTCAAGACACGAATCCAGCCTCTTCTTCTTGCATTTTTTTGGGTTCAAACCCTAGGTTTTCTTTCTTTCTTTTCTTAGCTTTTGTAGGTTAATTATGTCTTTTAATTGTCTAGCTTAGTTTTATCTTGGGATCAATGGATTGAAGCTTCCATTTCTATATATATATATATATATCTATTTGGTGTTTTTGCTATTGTGCATTTATTAAGCTATGAATGTAAATTGTTAATGACATTGATGTTGTTGAAAGCTAGAGTACATGAATTGCTTGTATGATTACTTGTTAGGGTTGGGAGAAAGTAGCTAATTCTCCCCTCTTTTAATGTGGAATCCAAGAGCATGAGTTAGAGCTTCTTAATGATGTTGATGTGTTGATTATTGCTAGATGAATGTGATGATGTTGAATTTGTTGTCATGTTTGTTGTAGGTAGCAAATGAGAGAAGTCAATGAATGTCGATTATGTTTTACTAATCTTGTGTAAATGCATGAGTAGTGGAAGTAGTGGAAGTAGTGAATAGATTTTGGCATTCGTTCTTGAAGCCTTTGTTATTTAGCATTCATGTGTTCTTAATGCTATGTTTCACTTCATTTATGCCATGTGTTGTTTGAGAATAGGAAGTTTTTGTATGATTGAAGTGTTAGGGTGTTAGGAAAGTGACGAATTCCTTAGCTCCTTTGCATGAAAATCTAGGAACATGAACTTAGAACTTCTTGTGCATAATGTGTTGTGATTCTTGCTAGATAAGTATGTTAATATGGATTGTTCTCATATTTATCCTATAGATGCAATTAAAGGTTGAACATTGAATGTGGTTTATTTTAGGTTTAGCCTAATGAATGCTCGTTTGGTTAAACAGCTATGTCTTTGGTAGAAGGCTTGTCGTTGTCAAATCTATGGTCCTTCGTGTATAATGTCGTTGATGAAATACCCCTATGGTTTTTGTTTGTCTAGGGTATTCATCAATGAGGTTTGCAAATGGCCGTTGTTTGTCTTTGCAAACTACTCTTAAGAAGGAACGAATGTTGATCTTCCATTGGCATTCCCCATAGGTAACAATTGTAATAGGATGAGTGAATGGTTCAATGATCTACACTAGGTTTGGAAGTGGATATCGAGAAATGGTCCAAAAGGAAGTGGATATCGATTGCCCTCAAGGCTTTATCTTTTGTAGTTTTAAAACCCTTTTTCTTAGTTTTGTTTGATGATTTAGCATAGTCGCTTGACTTTTCTAGTTGTCTTGTCTTTTAACTTTCATAACTTAGGACCACCAAATAACCAACCCCCCCTTTTACTTGCTTTTATATGTGTGTATATATATATCTACTCCTAGCCTAATAGCAATCATTTGTGCTTAAACACTAGAGAAAATCCCCCTTCTTCGTGGACGACCCTGACTTGCCGCTATCTACTTAGTTGTAGATAGTAAGCATTTAGGGCTTATAAATATTAACTTTGAGAGGCATGGCGACGGCTTCCCATATACCATTCCCGATGGATGTTATGGAAAAGAGATTGTAGTCGCATATGATACCCCTCCCTAGTATGTAGATAAGGGAATGTCAGCATGGGTTGAGAGACAAGACCAACTGGTATCTCTGTAGCTATTGAAGGTTTCATATCCCTCGATACAACCATGGGTATCGAAAGAGGAGTAACCTGATAATTTGGTTGTGACCCAACCACTCCCATGATTCGATTTGCCCTAACAATCTGCTTATAAGCCTCAATAAATGAATCACCAGAAACTTCTGTGAAACAACCATCTCTTTCGTCATGCGACTCGGCTGGCATACTCTGCACAAGGCATGTGGTCCCAACACCCTACTCCACATTAACCTTCGGGGGCCTCGAATACCCTGCCACATCAATTTGAGGGGCTTTAACTAGTGGTGGGTTAAGCCCACTCGAGACTTGTACTGCCTCATGCTCAACAGTCAAGTCCTGCAATATCGTTCCAGGCTCAATTATCGAGACTTGTGTCACCTCGCGTGCAACATTCTATGACACCAAAGGATCAACCATCTTCCTTTTTCTTCTTCTATATAGGGATTGTACCTCGTCACTAGCGCCTGCTCCCTTCAGTCTTAACCTCTCACTCCTTCGAGTAGCTGTAAAAGTGGACATAAACCAAAAGACTAAAATTTGACTTAATTGGTCCCACCGGGCATGTCAATTGATGCATCTCAAAATTGTTCAAGCTGCTCCAATGAATTCTTTTGTCGTTAATTGCAAGACAACAAGCCTCATGAGACCTCAAGGGAAAACTCTCTAATGCTTAAGCCAGCAAAGTATACGAATACTGTCTAGAATCAATGAATACTAATAATGAATATGCACCTAGTATTTATACTGTATAACTTAGTAGTATTTGTCTTCAATTATAACTCGTAGTTACCACTAAATGCGGCCATGAAGTTCGATGAATTTTAATACCTTTATTGGGTAAAAATAAGCCCAATATGCTGTTCAGGCTTTCACTAGGTTGAACCATCATCATGAGGGATTGTTATGTTGAAAAATTAGGCATTGTTGTGCTCAAAAAAATGTTACGGCATGTGTATAAAATGGTTCATACAAGCCTGTCATCAGTGCCAAAAGCATGCACCCATCACACATATTCCTCATGAGGAGATGATGAACATTCACAATTCGTGGCCTTTTGACAAGTGGGGAATCAATATAGTGGGGCTCTTTTCGAGGCTCTGGGGAAATTCAAGTATCTTATTGTAGCTATCAACTACTTCACAAAGTGGGTAAAAGTAGAGCCTTTTAATAAACATGACATGGAAGTTAGTGATTGCACTATGTTGGAAGAACATTGTCGTTTTGGGATTTCGATAACTATAATAACTAATAATGGGAATCAATTTGCTCATGATCCATTCAAAAAATGGTGCATGGAATACAAGATACAGCAGAAGGTGACGATTGTATATCATTCCCATGCAAATGGTCAAGTGGAAGTGACAAATTGAACAATTGTAAACGATATCAAAGCAAGACTCGAGGGGCCTGAAGGAAACTGGATACATGAATTACCTAGTTTTTTATGGGCTTATAGGACAATTGAGTCTTCTACCACAGGGGAAACACCTTATAGTTTGGTTTATGGCTCTGAAGCCGTGATCCCAGGGAGATAGAGGTACCAAGCCCAAAGGTGATAACAGTTTCTGAAGGGGGGAGTTAATGATGAAAATCATCATTTAGATCTCGATATGGTGGAAGAAACACGAGAGTTGGCATCCCTCTATGAGGCTAAAGTAAAAGAGAGAGTCAAATGCTACCATGATCATAGGGTTAGGAAGGTGAGGAAAAATGAAAAGAGTCGGCGTGAACCTGAAGGAAAGTTAGTTGCTAAGTAGGGGAAGGGTCTTACAAGGTTGTGGAAGCATATCCTGGAATCAACTACGTTCTCGAACCTATGAGTGGTGTTCAAGTCCCAATAAGATTGAAGTTGTTAACTTGTGGAAGTACCACCAGCTTTAAGGAAGCTCTAGGTATGATGACTTGACTGAAAAGCTGATAAGCGGCACTCGCTGATAATTCCAGCCTCGACTAATGGTTCGAGTGAAAAGCTGATAAGCAGCACTCGTTGATAATTCCAACCTCGGCTAATGGTTCAAGTGAAAAGCTGATAAGCGGCACTCTTGTGATGATTCCAGCTTCGGCTGATGATTCGAGTGAAAAGCTGATAAGCGGCACTCTTGTGATAATTCCAGTTTCGGCTAATGATTCGAGTGAAAAGCTAATAAGCGACACTGTGGGGATAGTTCCAGATTTGTACCCTACACATAACAGTTGATGATTCGAGTGAAAAGATGATAAGCGGCACTTCTTGTAATAGTCTAGTTCCGTATACTATGCGCTATAATTAATAAATCGAATTGAAGGCTGATAAGCTTTATTCCTAATAATTTCAAGTTTCGCATGTTAAGCACTGCAGTTAAAGATTTGAGTTTTATACTACGCTTTGATTTCCCTATGTTGTTATCCATTACATTTCAGTAACCTTTAATTTATACATTGCTTATCAGCACAAAAGAAGGTTATTAAAAAATACTCCATAACCTAAAGAGTGGGAAAATCAAATATAATATTCAAAATAGTACAAACATGGTACATAAATTACAAGTACAAGGTTTGAGGCCTTAGGAACTAATCTCCTTAAATCTTTTTATATTTTCTCAACTTCCTCTATTTTGATACCAGCTTCACAAAAAACCTTTTTCCTGCTTCTCTTCTAGATATTCTGAAAGATCTATCAAAACATTTGTACGAGGACGCTTCCGTTCAGGACTAGTTGGATCGTCATCTTCGAGGAGGCCTAGTTGTTCATCGAGGCTTCTTGGGAAGTTCCTCTTGCTGGTAGTATGTTTTTTCTTTTTGGTGTTCGCAATAGATGATTGAGCCCTCGAAGATTCACTAAGGCTAATCCCCTTTTTAGCCTTTGGAGCATGGGATGATGAAGTCTCCCGTTCTCTCAAAGGAAGAACTACATGAGGAAATTCTTTCAACCACTCCAATATGGCTTCAATAGATGCCTTTAACGAAAGGTCCCTTTTTTTAAATACCTCGCGGCTAACAATCCAGTTGTTAGCTGACTGAAGCAAGAATTCAGGGAGGTTGGTGACCAGCTTCAGATTAATAACACCATGGAATAACCCATAGGCTCGAATGCTGACTTGATAGAGCTCGAGGGTAGATTGCAACTCCTTGTTTTGCTCCAAGAGTAAAGTATTCTCGGAAATCACAAACTCAAACAGAGAGGAGTTTCCATCAACAACTTCAGACTTTTCAGTTAATGCCTTGTTCAACCTAATGTTTTCATTCACAGCTATCCAGTTGAGTCTTACCATTTCCTCTACCTGTGATCTGAGCTTATGAACCTCAGTTTGACTAAGGTTAAGGCGAGTTTCAAGAATCTATAATATATTAGCATTGGTGAGGCATCAAGAGAGTTACCCAAATCGGGTATGTATATGGTGAACAATTTCTTGATAACTCTTCTCCGCAGGTTCACAAGTATCAACAACTTTGAGGGGCACAATGCCATTATACTTTCGACTCTCGAGGTCCCTTAGCAGATCCTTGAATGCAGGGTGCTCACCACTCTGCTAAGATTTTAATTATACCTTTGTGGAATTTAACTCCACAGTCAGGTCAGATATATTCGTTCCTCGTTGCATTTGTTCAAAAGCAGTTTGCATTAGATCTCCCCTGGTTTTGTGTAGTTCTATTTGAGTCTTGGAAAAGTCTTCGTAAACATGTTGGAGTTGTATTTGCAGTGCATTAAGCTATGAGATAAAAGGTAAATAGAAAATTAAAAAGGGAAATACTTGTTTATAGAAAAAATAGAAATACGTAAGGAAGCCACAAAGGTAAATTACACATTTTACCCTACTCTACAAGCTCCTCCCTTGACCTAAGTCTCGGCATCAGTCCTAGTATCAACCTCTCGCTATTTGACCTCTTCAGTGGCATATGGCAGCGTGGTTGCCTCAATAGGAAAATCATGAATCTCCTCAGCAGTGTAAAATTGACCAGAGGACTTCAAGAAGCTCAGGAAGGCGAAACTTAGATTCCCCTTGTTGACAGCTTCATCCAAGCTTGGCGAAAGACACCTAAAACTTTAATTCATAACTGGATAGAGATAAAGTCAGCTTGGGCAAAATGTCCCCATTAATTAGAGAGTTGCACCCAATGCTTTTTTCCATCTAGAGAAGCTCAACGAAGAGATTTAATAGCTCCTGACTCTGCATCAGCTTATCCAACAAGCTTCGCGTAGGAGAGTTTGGGCCTCGGGACTTCAGGCTTCTTTCGCAGCCTGTTCGAGAGTACCTTTCTCAAGAGAAACCTTCTTGTTGTCAACCTCGAGGTCAGAGATCTTCTTCTTCGTGGCCTCAAGCTTCTTTCTCAGCTTCAAGTTTTCAAGATCGTTTTGCTCGACCTCCAAATTAAACTTAGCATGGCTGAAGTCCAGCACTTTCAGGAGGAAGGAGAGAGAGGAGACTTATTCCTCGATCTTTTGAGACACCAGATTAAGATTTTGAGTCACTTGAAAAAAGATAAGGCAGTTAGAATAATAAAATAAGATAGGGAGAGGCCTTTAAATCTTTTTAAAGGGGCAGATGAATCTGGGGATTCTTAGAAAAAGTCTCAAGGACGTTTGACTCTAAGACAAGAACATTCAAGGTGGTGGAAAGAAAGTTTGATTGGAGAGCTTGAACATCAGAGAGTTGACCTTGAATAGGAGGATCCTGAGAGCTCTTGTTATGAGTTTCTTTCTTGTGGGGCTCTTTAGAAGAAAACCCATCCTCGGGTTTCCTTTGTGTTTATATTTGACCACCTCGGAGGTCGAATTCCTCAGAGGAAAAGATAGAGTAATCTTCGAGGGGTTGTTGCCATCCCCTTTCTTCGATACAGCTGAACTAAGGGCATGGGCAGTGGTGGTCTCTTAAAATTAAAAGACCGCTTAAGAGACCGAAAACCACCACAGTGGTGGTCTTTTAAGCGGTCTCTTGTTAAGAGACCGCCGACCGAGCTCTTACTAAGAGCCCGGTCTCCAAACTGTTTCCTTGGCCCATGCCCTGACGCCGCACATGGGTGCGTTGGGCGTGCAATTTTTTTTCCACGAGTGGGACACGTGTCGCCCCCTGAGTGGGCCACGTGTCCCACTCAGCCGCAATCTTTTTTTTTTGATTTTTTGTTGCGGACACGTGTCACCCATGGATTGGGCCACGTGTCCGCAACAGTTTATATTTAATGTGGACGCTGCAAATTATTTTGAATGGGACACGTGTCCCATTCTGGTGGCGACACGTGTCCCGAGCGTATTTTTTAATTTTTTTTTCCAAATTTTTTTATTTTTAAAGAATTTCAAATTTAAAATAATTTTGATTTTAAAATGGTAATATTTGGTTTGAGTAGATCAATATTTTATTTAGTATTTTCTATAATTTTTGTAGTTGTTATAATTGGTTTTCGCACTTTTTATGTTTTTCATATTATTTTATAAAAAAATGAATTCTCGTAGTATTTATTTATTTAATTTCGTTTTAATAGTTTCATCAAAAAAATTGAAATTAATTTTATTTTTTTACACTGAAGCATGGTATTGACAAGAACGAGAAAAATAAATTATTTAACATATTTTAAAAAAATGAATATATATTTAAATATTTAAACATTATATTAAAATAATATGGAAACGAATTTAAATTCAAAAACGTTACAAAATTTAAATTTTAAAACGAATTTAAATTTTGAAACGAATTTAAATTTTAAAACGAATTTAAATTTTAAAACGAATTTAAATTTAAAAACGAATTTAAATTTAAAAACGAATTTAAATTTTGTAACGAATTTAAATTTTGTAACGAATTTAAATTTAAATATTTAAACTTATTTTGGTGGACAAATTTATTTAAAATAATATGTAATGGTCAAATTAATGAGTAGGATAGAGAAAATCAAGTGGGTTCCATGAATAGTGTACAGTGGTCTCTTAACCATTGTGGAGAAAAAAAGGGGGTGTCTCTTAAGTGGTCTCTTAAGCTGAGGTGGAAGAGAGAGAGGGAGAAAAATAATATATTTAATTGGTAAGAGACCGATAGCGGTCTCTACCACTGCCCATGGCCTAAGACTTCTGCCCACTGGAAATGAAAATATAGATAGATTTTTAAAAATAGAAAATGGTATAGAAAAAATACAAGGCAGCTAAATTGATTACTAAGACGCCTTCGGAGATTTTCAAGAGTTTAGAGTTTTGGGGTGTTATTTTGAGAGGGGGATCGATCTTGAGTGAGGTGTTTTAGAGAGGTTCGAGATCTGTCTTTATTCTCAGCAACTCTCTTTTGCTTATTGCCCACCTTGGATTCTCCCTCAAGAGTCGAGCATCATAGCAGCTTCTTTTCTATCTTCTGATAGACATATTTGTCACAAATCTTGCATGGCCAAATCCTACCACCAACAGTGGTATCTGGGTTATATACTAAAAATTGTAATCGAGGGATGAAGCTAGAAGATGCCTCATTTCAATCTTGAGATAGTTAGGGCAAACATATTTCTTCCCTTTCGAAGTCTCAACTGTAATGTTGGGATTCCACTAGGGAAATTTATATATGGTGCAATCAAAGGTAAGCCCTTTTCTATTGTCCCTCAATTTACCTGAATGAGAAGGAACAATGAAAACCTCCTGCTTCTGCTCGTTGTTGGTAAATGTGATAGTATTATTCGATGACCTACCGTTGTAGAACACGTTATACAGTGAACGAATCGAATAGTACTTAGGCTTGATCTTAAGTTCATCACACTTCGTCATGAAACGACATGAGGGTCATTATCACGTTCATATGAACCTGGGCGAGGCTTACTTGGAAATCCTTGAGAATTTTGAGAATAGAGAGGGGAAGAGGAAACAGAGCCCTGATCGAAGGTTTTGATGTAGATGACTAACCTTCCCTCCAAAGGATTCTATGGAGATCCCTCTATTTCCAAGGGTTGAAAATCGACATCGGGAGGAACTCTTTGACCAACAGGGATCAAAAATAAAATCCGTGCAATTGACTTAGATCCCTCGGAAGCTAGAGGCTTGCCAAAGGGTATTTCTTCCTCCTCATCCCAAGGGTATGAGACCCTTCTTGTGAACACGCTTCTCCTCCCTCTCAAACACTCTCGAGGAGTTCCTTTCTTCATGAATTGGGGCACTAAACTCAATATTCCCGGTAAGGTATGACTTTCTCACAAATAACCTTCCCATACTAGCTGGCCAGACATTCGAGCATCTCTTGGGAGTGGGGGAGGGGGCATATCGATAATAAAAATTTTGGTGGAAACATAATCAGTATGCCCGAGATCGTTGACGTCTGTGTCAGAATTTGCGCCGACCTACTATGAATTACTAAACTCAGAACTGGAATTCACCTTTCCAGGTGATTCAACTTCTTCCCTCTCTGACCTAGCCTCACCAGATAACCCACTCTTAGCAGATCCCTCGCCGAAGACAGCCATTAGGAAAAAACAAAAAAAACAAAGATGAAAAGGTAAAAGAACTTACTAATTGAAGAAGAAAAACTTAAGAAGGATGAGAGATCGATAAAGGCTAGAGCTCTGTGGAAATCATCTGAAAGAGAATACCTGCAAATAAAGTGAAGAGAAGTGAAAGAAGTGGGCAGTTAAGAAGCCTGAAACGACGACAGTATAATGATTACATTGGGAAACTAAAAAGTTGGAAAATGCGTGAGAATCTTTTCATACCTTTTTAGAAAATGCCGTTATTCATGCGCTCTTTCACACAACTAGCCAGGATGCACATCTTTTCAAATTCCATGAAAAGTTAGAAATGAGAAAACTAAATACCACCTCGAGGCTCGAGATAATGAACAAACAATTTTTACTCCATCACAAACCCAAGAACTCGAATCTTTGTGCCATTATCTTGCGGGTCTTCGAATCACTATATAAAGCTTCATAGTCTCGATGATGTCCTAATTTTTCTGGGTGCTTTTGATGATGGTTCAACCTAGTAAAAACCCAAACATTGTATTGGGCTTATTTTGGCCCAATAACGGTATTCAAAACAGTCGAACTTAATGACCGCATTTAGTGGTAACTAAGAGTTATAATTGAATACCGATATTGCTAAGTTATACAATATATAAATACCAGGTACGTATTCATTATTAGTATTCACTGATTCTGCACCGTATTCGTATACTTTGCTGACTTAAGCATCAGAGAGTTTTCCTCTGGGATCTCCTGGGGCTTGTTGTGTAGTAGATCGTGACCAAAAGATTCATCGGAGCAGGTTGATCAGTTTCGAGATGCATTAACATCATGTTGTCTGGTTTCGTCAGTGAATTGGATAGTTGCTGTAATTTTTGGTTTTGGAATGGAGACCGCAGGTCGAAGTAAGGTGGTGAAGCACGATTGGGAAGAGGAAAACATAAGAAAATTTTAAGACGATAATACGCCGTTATCTTTGAAAAATAAGAGAGGGGTTAAACGACGTCATTAAGATATCATTGTGAAAATGACAAAAATACCTCTTGTTGACCATAAAATAAACCAAACAAAAGTAAAGAAATCCTTATTGTAGTGTGCTTTGAGATAATTATGCAATTGTAATTATATACTCCTCCCATCCCATCTTAGGATACACATAATTTCTTTCACAATTTTCAATAAATATGTTTGACTGTAAATATATGTATCTACATATAATATGAGTACATAAAGATTACAACGAATCTAACAATTTTTTATAGGATGATATTATTGCTTATGCATATATTTAAAATATAGTTAAATTTGATACAGTTTGAGATGGATTAAAGAGAGTACGCTCTTTAAAAAAAAAGAGCACGCAAATATGGTAAACCGGGTTTTTTTTTAAATATGGAGACAACCTAAACTTTAGGCATGGGGCTTTATGCAATTCTAACAATATTCTAACTCAACAGACCCATCTCTGATAATTTTAAAGGGACTATCTCTAATTATTTTACAGGAACTTATTGCTAATATTTTTCCAAGGGTTTTTTTTGTCTTGGAATATATAAAAAAATCAAATAGAAATCAACAAAATCTAAAAAAAATCACCGACTACAACTAACAAAAAATCAAATGAAAATCATAAAAACATCAACAAAAAGCTTAAATTATAAAAAAAATATTAAAAACTATAAACATCAACATATATCACCCAAAAGTTAAAAACATCAATTATTATTATCTAAACTTCACACAGAAAATGAAAAACGTCAACATAAGGAAAAAAAACTACAAAACATCAACCATATCGCCAAAAAAGCTACAAACATCAACCCCTATCACCTAAAACTCACGTAGAAAATGAAAAAATCACCATGAGAGAAAAAAAACCAAAAACATCAACAAAAAGCTACGGTACCTCAAGAGTATCAATTATTCACTCTGAAAATCATAAAACATCAACAAATATATATATATATATATATATTTTTAATTACAAATATCAACCTATATCACTCAAAAACTACAAACATCATATCCTAACAAAATGAAAAACATTACCATAAGAAAAAAAAACACTACAAACATCCACTCCCATTACCAAAACCTCAGTCGGAAAATGAAAAATATCAACAAGAGAAAGTTTTTTTTAAAAAAAACTACAATTATCAATCCATATCCCAAAAAAAATTATAAAACCTCAACTCATATCAGTTATACCTCACCCAAATAATGAAAACATCAACATAAAAGATTTTTTTTACGAACATCAACAAAAATGTACAGTACCTCAAGAATAAAAATTCTTTTAAAAAAAGAACATAGGTCTCTAACCTCAAAACCTATAGCAATAACCACTACAACAAAGACTCTTATTTAACATTTACTCAGTCAAATAATGTTAAACCTCAACATGTATATCAAGAACATAAAATTCTTCAAAATAAAGATCACAAGTGAGACTTGAACTCCAGACCTCTAACCTTAGCAACAAGAGTACCAACCACTAGACCAAACAATCATAGATGATATAAGCTTAGTGAAGAAAATATTAAACCTCAGCAAGTTTTTGAAAAAAGTAAACCACAATATTAAACCTCACCTCTCATAAGGAGAAGCTTAGCCGTTTGCCGTCGTCTAGCATTGCCTATGTCTGCGCGTGCAAACACGTACAATCATCTTTTTCACCGAGGTGCGTGGATCTCACGTGCCTAAAAGAAAAATGCAACGCCTCGTTGTCGCCTGAAAACCGCTTTGAACCGCATGAAAATCGTAGCGCCTCGCTCTCGGCTGAAGGAAAATTACAGTCGCAACGCCTCCCCTGAAGGAAAATCACAGTCGCAATGTCTCGCCTTGCTGTCGTCAACGCCTCACAATGTGCTTCGACGTCGCTCCTTCTCTGTCGCACAGATCCGCTAGAAACCGTCGCTGCGAAGCAGTTGATGAAGATGAAGCGCGACAACGACGTCAAATTGCAGAGCTAGGGTTTCACAGTGTCAAATTGCAGAGAATGCTGGCGAAATTTCGGTGAGGCGGCGGAAATCGGTAGAAAATCGGCAGAATCCAGTGGTAACCGCTGCTGGAGGCAGTTTTCGATTGGCGAGAGAAATAAAATGAAAAATCTTATTTTTTTTGTGATATATTTAGTATTTTGATAATTGCATAGTAGGTCCCTGAATTTTTTAGCATATTTAAAAAAAAAACCCTATTCTAAATGAAACTTCTTATAGTTGCATACGATTCCCTAACCTTTAGTTTAGCCGGAGTAAAAGATGACTTTGTGTTAACCAAATCATATTATGGTATACATTTGTTTTTCTGCAAAAAAATAAAAAATAAAAAATTCCCCATCAATTTGCTTCCCCAATCTGAGGCACAGTTTTCTTCCCTTCTTCGTATGACTCTTCTTCAGTTGCACATCACTAACAAAAAAAAAGGATAAAACAAAATAAAACACCAAAAGGAAAATAAAAGAGATCAACAAAAGTCCAGTAGCAACGTCCACATATAAAGTCCTCGTCTTGACCAGAATCAGTTTCTCCACCACCACGGCCGGGCGTCGCGTCTGAATCTAGCTAACAAATCGAAGCCCTCATTTTGATTTCCGCTGAATCATGGCGTCGGAGGTGCCCCAAATGGATCCGGAAGGAATAGACGGGGTGAGGATAAGCTGGAACAATTGGCCCCGGACCAAAGTTGAATTGAGCAAGTGCGTGATCCCACTCGCCGCCTCGATCTCACCGATCCGCTCACATCCCGATATCATGACCCTACCGTACGCGCCGCTCCTGTGCAAGACCTGCACCGCCGTGATCAATCCCTTCTGCCGGTTGGATTTCGCCGCGCTTATTTGGATCTGCCCCTTCTGCTTTCAGAGGTCCCATTTCCCCCAGAATTACTCCTCCATCTCCGAGACCAATATGCCCGCCGAGCTTTATCCCCAATTCTCCACCATCCAGTATACCCTCCCCGGCCCTATTCCCCAGCAAAACCCTAATCAAAACCCCATTGGATCCGACTCTAATTCCGCCATCTATTTGTTTGTTCTCGACACCTGTATGCTCGAGGAGGAATTGGAGTTTGCCAAATCCGCCATGAAGAGGGCGATAGGGCTGCTGCCAGAAAATGCTGTGGTTGGGTTTGTATCCTACGGGACTCAGGTTTCTGTTCACGAGCTTGGTTTTTCCGACGTGTTTTGTAAGTTTTATGTTTTCAAAGGGTCTAAAGAGATGTCTAAAGATCATGTCTTGGAACAATTGGGCATTACTGGTCCTGGAACTAGCCGGCGGGGTATAGGGATGCAGAGAGTTGGGGCTAGCCCTGTAGCAAAACATGAACCTGGGATTTCTAGGTTTTTGTTGCCTGCTTCCGAGTGCGAATATACCCTTAACAAGGTGCGTGTGTGTGTTTGGATTTTTTCTCTGATTGTCACTTGAATTTTGATGATTTTATTAATGGACTTGGTTTGTTGTTGGTTTGAAGTTGTTGGATGGGTTGACCCCCGATAGGTTCCTGGTCGAGCAAGGCAAAAGGGCCTCTCGATGTACTGGAGTTGCATTGAGTGTGGCCGCAGGTTTACTTGGTGCTTGTGTAGCTGGGACAAATGCAAGAATTGTTGCTTTAGTTGGAGGACCCTGCACAGAAGGCCCCGGAGCGGTAAAGATCTGTCCCTTCTGTTCTTGGTCATTACTGTGATCCAAATATGTGCACCTTTACTTGTTGGTTTATATTATCTTTCAATACTGGGCACACACTTTCTCTGTCTGAATTCACTGCCAAGCTTCTGGTACTAGCAGGTGAAAACTATGGGGATTGCTAGTTGGTATGATGGATCTTACTTTACTTACCAATAATTTGTGCAAGGGGGATATGTTGTATGCCATCTCCTCTTGCTCAATTCATCTAGTTGTGAATGTATTTTTTTGAAGTAAATTTTCATTATTAATGATGAGTTGAATCTGTGTTTGTGGGACTCGTAATAGAAGTAGTTTGGTCTCTTTGGTCACTGAATATCAAATTTACCTCTAAGAAAGTGGTTTTCTACCTTGCTTCTCCGCTTAATTATATCCACTTTATTTCTTGTATGACAAGATGACCTTAACATTGTACAAGTATCATTAGATTATTTGCCATTCCAATTCCACGCTTTCCTGTACCAGACTGGCTTTGTTGTAACAATATGATCTCAAATGGGTGATGATCTGTTTCTTCTGTTTCAGATTGTTTCTAAAGAACTATCTGATCCAGTTCGATCCCACAAAGACCTAGACAAAGATGCTGCAAAGCACTTCAAAAAAGCTGTTAGCTTCTATGAAGAGCTTGCTAGGCAGTTAGTCAGTCAGGGCCACATATTGGATGTTTTTGCTTCTGCTCTTGATCAGGTTTGCCCATCACTGAGCTATTATAGTCATCTTGCTGTTTTGAAATCTATTGAACTTTGTAACTGGAATTTTGTTGTTTTGGCTTACGCCTTGAATTGTGGTTGTGCTGAGTCTCATGCTGTGCATGTATATAACTGTGGGCCCATGTTTAGATATCATAATTAGGGACACTGTCTCTTATCTTTTTCTTTCTTGATTTCTAAATCTGATGCAATAGATGGCAAGCCTTCTCTGTGCATTTTCCCTCATGTCTTGTTTCTCGTGTGTTATTTACATATTAATTCTCTGTTGCAGTTTTTACCATCTCACAGGACTTGCATCAATGTCTACTTCTTTCAGAAGTTTTCTTTCTTGGTAGATTAGTGAATTGATTGTACACAAGTCTTATGTATTTTATCTAGCTGATATGAAGCATGCTTTCAGGTTGGAGTTGCGGAGATGAAGATTGCCATTGAAAAAACTGGTGGACTTGTCGTCTTAGCTGAGAGCTTTGGCCATTCTGTATTCAAAGACTCGTTTAAAAGAGTTTTCGATATCGGGGAACAGTCTCTTGGTCTTGCCTTCAAGTAAGTTCATTATGTTCAATCTTTAAACTTAAAGGTGCACTTTGGTAGCCCCTTCTCTTGCTGCCTGTGATATTGTGCCAGATCTGTGCAAATTACATTTCATTAAGTAAGTTGAGGTTGAAATATTTGGAAAGTTGATTTTCTGAAATTGAAAATTTCTAGATCAATCCCAGCTTTGGTTCCTTTTAGATAGCATTATGTATGTGTGCAAATTTCTGGACTAGAAAACAAAATGTTAGTCCCTCCGTCCCACAAAAATTGACATATTTACTTTTGGCACAATATTTTAGGAGAGCTGATGTGGCAGAGAATAACTGTGAAAAAGTAGGGATAATTTGGAGAGTAGTGGGTCCAGTATCAAAGTTGACATTGTGGGAATTTAACGACATATTCTTTGTCATTCGAGGTAATTTTCAAAGTTGGTCATTTAGTTGGGAGTTAGGACAGCGAAAATAGAAAATATGCCATTTTTTGTGGTATGGCGGGAGTAGGTTTCTTTGCCAATGGAAAATTTTATGTGAAGTTCAGTTTTTGCACTTGCATTATATTTCAACCTTTGAAGGATTGTGATCCAAATAGTGGGAGCAAGTATTTGATAATTGCAATGTACCAACTCTTGTTAGCTTGTGTAATGGTATTCCATGTCATAAATTTTAATGAAACTTGGGGCCCCCCACATGAGGCCCCCACCCCACCCCCACCTCTCTCCAATATCAGTATCTAACTACCTTTATGTGGGTAGAAGCCCCTCCAAGTTGAGGAGTCTCTCCTCTCTGTCTCTCTCACACACACACATACTGTGCATAGGCATTGTCAAAAAGATTAGCATAATGTGTTATTACAACTTCAAGGTTTGTCTCTCTGCTATCTGATTAGCATTGTACTGGCTGTTTCTTTAGTAAAGATTAAAATGGTATTTCTATTTTTCAGTGGCAAACTTGAGGTGCTCTGTTCAAAGGATATCAAAGTGCAAGGCGCCATTGGACCTTGCACATCTTTGGAGAAGGTTGGTTGATACTTTGTGCATGATAACACTCCTAGATGAATTGAAAGATCTGTTCTTTTCAAGATCAATGAATTTTTCTTTAGCATTCAATGTTAGGTTCATACTCATTACCTTTAATCATACAGAAAGGTCCTGCGGTTGCCAGCACAATCATTGGAGAAGGAAATACTACTGCTTGGAAGTTGTGTGGCCTTGATAAAACTACTTGCTTGACTGTGTTCTTTGATATATCGGCAAGTGAGAAATCAGATCCTTCAGGAGTATCTCCACAGTTATACTTGCAGTTTCTTACAAGGTACTTTGCCCGTTAATCTGGCTTTCATCTTCTTTGTTGAAATTTACTTTCTGACTGCTTGGTCTTATTGGTGGGTTCTGATTGGCTTTGAGATGCCGTTTCTTTCAACTATAGTACTTTAAAGAGGATGAAAAAGTTGCATTTTAGTTTTTGTGCTTTATTTGGAGAGAAGGAAGAGAAGCAAAAATGGTGACTGATTTCCTGTTGATAATTTGAGTGTAGTTATCAAAGCCCCGATGGTCAATTGCTATTAAGAGTCACAACAATCACACGGAAATGGGTTGATAGTGCTCTTGGCATAGAGGTATGGCTTTGTGGAGTTCTTTTTTGGTTTTTTTTGAGTTCCTTCTTTAAATTTATTACTTGTCTAGTGGGTTTCTTCTTTTCCGTTTCTCGATAGAAAGTTATTTTCGTTCACCTTGCACTGCTAAGAATGCTCTTGTAGTATCTGTATTAACTCATGTTCTGACGACAAGTCTGGACAAAACCCTTTAAGGCTCTGTTTGGCAGAGCTGTGCTTATAAGTAAATCTCTTATAAGTAAAGCCGACTTATTTTGAAAGCAGGGTCTGCTTTTCCCCCAAAAATAACTTCTGTTTTCAAAATAAGCGGCTTTTTAGCAGTTTACCAAACACTAAAAATTGCTTTACTTTATAAGCAAAGCAGCTTATAAGCTATGCCAAACAGAGCATAAGTTCCTTCTAGAAATATTACTTTCTAAGTTCCTTCTACTTTAGAACAGAGCATAGGTTCCTTCTACTTGAACCATAAAATAGAAACTTAGAAATTAGTTTTGCTTTCATTAACCAGCTGTTTCCTGAAAAGAACTTTTTGGCAAGATAAACATCAATGCAGTTTTATTCACATCCATAGATATTTAAACTGGTTTATCAGTAGTTGGTAAATGTCTCTGATTTCGAAATTTACTTGCTTTACTTTGTGCTGCACAGCATGTACTGTATTTTTTCTTATGTTTTTGGCCTGTTTCCCGGGTATGACTTGGTTTATAAACTTCACTGTAGTTAAAGGGTTGGTATGAATATCTTGATGATAATCTTTATTTTGTTTGCTCTGATTTTTCTTTGACAACATATTTGGTTTAGTTTTAAATTCTAAGTGAGAGCACAATAAGCTAAAGGCTTCACACTAGCTTTAAGAATCTCAGACTCTCAGTTGTTGGACTAAATTTGATCATTTTCATGCTTGCAGGAGATTGTCCAAGGATTTGATCAAGAAACTGCTGCTGTAGTTGTTGCTAGATTTGCTTCTTATAAGATGGAGACTGAGGTAAATCATTTTTTTCAGAGAATTATGCCAGGCCATCTTCTGCTGACAAACTGGGAGTAATAGAGAGTAAATATAGCTTTGCTTAACAGTAGTTATGTTGAAATTCATTATAGTTTACTACTTGCCAGCAAACTGTAAACGATTCTAGATACTGGAGTTTGTTTACTTGGAAAAGCCTGTGTGGTTTGTAGCAGAGCAATTATCGCAATTCCGATTTGCACATTTAAGTATATAGATCTATCGGTTTTTTAATTTTGTCATTTATTCAATGGTGATGAAATGTATAAAACCATGAAAGAAAATTATCATGTACAAAGTGTGGAACTTGATGCCAAAACTGTTATTGTTGGAAAGATATACGTGTTGCCCAGAATACTTTGAACTCTCTTCCAAGGAAATTTCATGAACCTGAGTATGGGATGATTTGAGATCTCCTCTTCTAATATTTTCATTTTTGCCTGCCTTGTGATTTTAGGAAAGAAAAATATATTATTGTCACTCTGTATATTATATTCTAAATGCATATATCCAAGTGGCATTCTCTCTCATATTGCTCTCCAGTAGATAATGTTGTATGTTTTCTCCCTTTGCTTGAATCACACTGTCCTCTGTATGAATAACAGGATAACTTTGATCCTACCCGGTGGTTGGATCGGAGTTTGATTCGTGTTTGTGCTAAATTCGGGGACTACCGGAAGGATGAGCCGTCCTCATTCTCATTGAATCCGTTCTTTTCATTATTTCCTCAATTTATGTTCAATCTGCGGCGATCACAATTTGTACAGGTAAGATAAAGCTCTCAAACATAAGAGTTCAGTTTGTAGTTTAACAGCTGTGTCCTGTAATTTTATTGTGCTTCTTCTTCGCTTCTCTTTCTCCCGCTTATATCTCTTGGCAACAGGTATTTAATAATAGTCCAGATGAGACAGCGTACTTCCGCATATTGTTGAACCGGGAGAACATAAACAACTCTCTTGTCATGATTCAACCATCATTAATGGCATACTCTTTCAACTCTCTTACTCCAGTGCCTGCTTTGTTAGATGTGGCATCCATTTCAGCTGACAGGATTTTGTTGTTAGATTCATACTTCAGTGTTGTTATTTTTCATGGGATGACAATTGCTCAGTGGAGGAAGATGGAATATCAGAACCTGGCGGAACATGCGGTATTTGCTACCTACTTGTCCTCGTGTTCCAGCTTTCTGAATTTCTAAACTTTACCTTTGATTGAAATTTTAGCTTTATTTGGAATAATCCCCCTGAGATTTTATCATAGATGTTTTCTGTTAATCCTGGTGGGATCCAGCATATCTGCACTATCTTACTATGATAAATTTTTGACTCCATGATTCTTTTATTCTGATGATGGAATTCATATTATGTGATAAGATAGTAGGCCAATGGTAGTTTCTTATGAATCAGCAGGAATATGCTTATTCTGATGGCTTTTCTCCCACATTCTATAGGTATTTGCCCAACTTTTGCAAGCTCCTCAGGATGATGCTCAACAAATAATTCGTGAGCGGTTTCCCATCCCGAGGCTGGTTGTCTGTGATCAGCATGGTTCGCAGGTCAGTCTCAGGCCTAATCTTGGTTTTGTTCATACTTAATTCACCGGAAATTAGCTGAAGGTTTATTTTCACTTGGGTCAACCCTCATGTCACTTATTTGAGTGTGCTCTTGAATGCTGTAGTTTTTGCTTGATGTGTACTTGTAATTTATCTAACTGTAGTCTTCTTATCTGGCGACCTGGATGGGGGTTCATACTTAATTCACCGGAAATTAGCTGAAGGTTTATTTTCACTTGGGTCAACCCTCATGTCACTTATTTGAGTGTGCTCTGGAATGCTCTAGTTTTTGCTTTGATGTGTACTTGTAATTTATCTAACTGTAGTCTTCTTCTCTGGCGATCTGGATGGGGGAATTTACCTAACTTAGAAAAGAGATACTGATTCGCTGCCCAAATATATCCCTTGTTTATCGTGATTCTTTTTGCATCTGCTGATAAATTGATAATAATACTTGCTCTTCAAAGATGAACAATAATAATAATCCATGAGGCTCTTTCTTCGTGGATGGTTCACGGCTTTGGGTCGTATGAAAATATTAGAGGGTGGTGGATCTCCAACGCTATTTTTGAAAGTGCTTTCATACATAGTGCATGGAGTTGGTGTGTTGAGCAAACATTAGATGCTACAATGGTCCGTAGTGATTTTACATGCTTAGGTAAATGTACTTTTGTGTGCCATCATATTGCAAGTTAAGATTACTGCAACAAATGCCATACTCCCTCCGGTCCACTAACATTGGCACCCTTTCCTTTTTTGTTTGGTTTTTAAACAATGGCATCTTTTCTTTTTGGCAAAATTTAGATTATCTCCATCCACTCAATTTACTTTTTTACCCTCTCAATGCAATCTCTTCCACTCATTTTACTTTTAAAAAAAAATTGTGCCATTTTGTTGGATGCCATTAAAAAAGAGCCAGAGGGTAAAAAAGTTGCAATATGATTATTGCAACTTCATAGTGATACTGGAGGAGTACTGCCATGCCATTTCATCATACATTCTAGCTGTAGCAGGTCAAAAAGCTATGAGCCTTGCCTTTTGGTAATGCAAGTTGAATACTTTTTTCTCATTTTTTCTTCTTCGTCATTCATTTATATATTTCTCCTTCTCCAAGTATTGGTTTGTCCACTGTTTTGTGGAACAGAGATTGCCATGCCACTATGGCAGTTTGGTCTGGACCTGCCATGACCATGTCCTGTACTGCTGTATCAGTGTATACTTGTTAACAATTTTCCTGTTGTCTTCAAGTAATTTGATTATGTTTCTAACAGTGTTATTATCCATGCTCAACAGGCAAGGTTTTTACTAGCAAAGTTGAACCCATCAGCTACATACAATAATGCACATGAGATGGCAGCTGGATCAGACATAATTTTTACCGATGATGTGAGTCTTCAAGTGTTCTTTGAGCATCTTCAACGGCTGGCAGTGCAGTCTTCTTGAGGCCAGAGAAACGAGTTGCAGTCTACGATTCATATGTATTTTTGTAAGATTCTCAATAGATCAGACGTTATTATTCAGAGTTTTAAGGGGCTCAGATTCTTTGGAGACGTGGAGAAGTAATGTTCCTTTGAAGATTAAGGAGCGGAGCGGAGTTACTTTTCGCTTAGGCATATTATTGATATCTGGTAAGGGTGGGGTCTATATAGCTTCGGACTCTCATAGTTTGTGCTACTTGGGAAGTACTCGACCCCCCCTTTTCTTTTTCTTTCTTATTTAACTTTTAAGTTAATTATTCAGGCATAAGATCGTGTTGGTGTTTCTTTTCTTCCTTTTTTCTTCTTGCACTCCAATTACTGCTTAGTGTAAGATTTGTACTCTAAAATGACCCTCAAAACAATCATACTTGTGCATCTTTCATCTAGGACTACTACTAGGAAGAGAGGAATGTGTAACAGCTTTGCATATTAATATACACAATTTTGTTTTGGACCGACTAGTTAGACAGTTATTTTTACAATTGATGTAAATAATCGGGTGATTTGATGTTTGTTTTTATTAATTCCTATGAGATTTTTATTACTTTGAAAAACTTTTAAAATGTATTGCAATGTATAAATAAATGCTTCCCCTGCCCTATTACTTTTTGGCCACCATATTTTTTTAAAGTTAAACTTAGTAAATTTTGACTATTAATATAGGTTTGTTTATATATATATATATATATATATATATATATATATATATATATATATATATTAGCTGAGGATTGTTCTCTTCGTTGATATATGAAATAACAGAATAAATGAACATTAATCTTAAACGAGATTCAACCAGAATGACAGTAAATACAAACATGTAAGAAAATAGTGTGAACAGTATTTATGAAAATGAATAGTAAATGTGAATAGTGATGAACAGTAATTATGAACATTAAAAATTAGTGAACAGTAATTACGATTAGTGATGAACAGTAATTATGAACAGTAAAGTGAGTGAGCAGTAATGATGAACAGTAATTACGAATAGTAAAATTAGTGAACAGTGAAAAAATGAGTAAATAACAGAGAGAATGTAAGAGCAGTACAAAATAACAGAAAAGAGCGTTTTCAATTGAATAGAATTCTTTTTATTGAATAGATTATTTTTGGCTTACAAAGGATTGGAAATCAAGTATGAACGTTGATTTCAGATGGAGGAGCTCGTACAAGAGAGTGTACTAGAAAGGGCGATTAAATCAAGCGTGTCTTACAAATGAAATAGAATGAACTACTTATAGGAATGGATTTCTAATCTATTACATCAGAATGGAATGCAGTTTGGAATCCGGATTAAATCTGGGCCGTCCGTTGCATGGAGTGGAAGGATGGGGTCCGCCACTTGCTTTTGTCGGCTGCTTTGTTGAATTTTGGAGTGTGGGTGGAGACTGGGGTCCTCCACGTGAGCTGCTTTGTTGAATATTTGTGGAGACTAAATCTTCTAGTGGAAGCTGGGATACACTATCAACTCTTGTCTGGATGGTGTTGGAATACGTCATTGCTTACGAACGGTGGAAGCTGGGATCCACCTTATCTTTTGAATGATTGTAATGCTGGACTGGATTGCATCATTGATTATATCCCTTACATTTCATAGGGATCTTGATTATCCCGGAGATACATTTGTTCATCTGTCTCCTGCTTAATTGCCTGCTTTTGCCTAACTAATTCTTGGTAGAATTCAAGAGCTTTATGAAATTCTTCATCTGGCTCATGTTTTGGACTTGGGCTTGCTGGAATTTGAATAACTGGAGTTGGGCGAATATGAGTTGGACATAATGGTTTTGGACTTGTAGTGACTGATGGTCCAATGGGTGTTGGACGAAGAGTATGAATAGGTGAGGGGAGTGTGTGTGGAGTCATGGGTTTGAATGCTATCTTTAATTTTTGTCCTGTTTGGAAATAATGAGTTACTGCTTTTGTAGAACAAAATTCTGGATTGTAATTGATCCACCATTTGACTCTGTATTGTAATTGATCCACCATTTGACTCTGTATTGTCTTACTAAAGAAAGTGGGTTGGAAGGGTAAAAAGGTTTGACTTGGAAACTCCAAGCAAATATCCAAGGTACCCTAAACATGGAATGGAATAAAATCTTTCTCACATGTGGTTTTGAATGGGTAAGTGTTTGCTGGCAAAAATTTTGGAATGTATTAAATTCATCTAATATGGGTGGTGGATATATCTCAGTAAATGACCCAAATTTGAACCACCAATCCATAAACCAGTCTGGAATACGATGATTAAAATTGGAATGGAAATTGATGAACCAGGAATGGTCAAAAGATCTATAAAAGAAAGTTCTATGCCAAGCCTGTATATAATCAGTATAATTAAATCCAGTGGAAAAATAATCAACTGAGAATGGAGTGATTGAATGAATATTGGAAACTTGCTGAGGACTTAAAATCTGTTTAATATGACTTTGGAATATTCTATCCTATTTGGGTCCTGTTTGTTGGGAATGTGTTAAATGTCAATGTGGTATCTACAAGAATTAACTCATAATATTGTTGAGTTTTATGTACGTCTGCTGCCATCCATAAGGATGATGGCAAGAATAAGTTGGAAACAAAAATCTTTAGCTGTGGAATATCGGGTTCTGAATCAAAATGAGTTATCAAAATATGTTCTGGATTGGGCTTATCGAAATATGTGGAAGTAGGTTTGGGATTGCTGAAAGAGGCCTGTGGAGTAGGTAATGGAGTATGGGCTCTTTTCAGTGGAGTAAAATTGGAGGTTAGAGGAGGAATTTTATTCTGAATAAGTCTGGAATGGGGAGTCTGTGCAATTGTGGAATAAGTGAGTGGAGGAAAACCGTCTAATGGAATTAATGGAGTAACAGATAGAGTAAGAGGCTTGGGATTTACATAATCCTTACTTGTTCTGGAAGTAGATGAACTTGTTGATGTTGAAATTACTCATGATTTCCTGTAAGGAATTCACGAGTCAGAAAATCGGGAATAAAATTATCTTTTCCTTTGATGAATTGAATATCAAAATCAAAAACTGATAAAATGCCTTTTCATCTGGCAAAGATTTGTTTGGAAACTAAGTTTTTAACATCTTTTTTGCAAAATGTCTTTTGCTGATTTGCAATCAATGTTTAATAGAAACTTTTTATTGTATAAATCATCTTGAAATTTTGAAATGCATAAAACTATGGATAAAACTTCTTGTTTAACTGTTGAATAGTTTTTCTATGTATTAGACCAAAATCCTGAATAATATCTTACTATAGATATTTTTCCTAAATATTGTTGTTTTAATATGCCTCCATATCCTATATTGGATGCATCTGTTTCAACTATTATGAATGCTTCTGGATGTGGAATGCCTAAACATGGTAATGCCTTGGCTTTTAATTTAATATCTTTTACTAATTTAGTATGAATATCTGACCATGCTGGTGGATTAGTTTTTAATCTTTCATTTAAGCTTTTAAATATAATTTTGATTTTGGGAAAGAAATCCGAAATATAATTAACACATCCTAGAAATCTTTGTAATTGGTTTTTATCTTTAATTTCATCTGGAAATTTATCTGCAAATTCAATAGATCTTTGAATGGGTCTAATTTTACCTAAATGTATATCAAATCCTAGAAACCTAATTTTTGTTTGGAATAATTTCATCTTAGGTTCAGATATGACCAAACCATTTGCTTTTATTACTTTTAGTAATATATATAAGTGTTTAAAATGACTGTCAATTGTACTGGAATAGACTAATACATCATCAATGTATACTATTACAAATGTTGAATAAGGATTAAAAATATCATTCATTATTTTCTGGAATTCAGATGGTGCATTCTTTAGTCCAAATGGCATAACATTCCATTCACATTGACCAAATGGAACTACAAATGTCGTTTTGTATTTATCCTTTTCATCTATTTGAATTTGCCAATATCCTGATTTTAAATCAAATTTTGAAAATACTTTTGCATTAACTAGTATATTAATTAAGTCTCTCTTATTTGGAATGGGATATCTAATCCATTGTAATGCCTTGTTTAAAGGTTTATAATTTATAACTAATCTAGGAACTCCTCTTTCCTTTTCTGCATTTTTGTTTACATAAAATGCTGAGCAGCTCCATGGAGATTTGCTTTTTCTTATTAACTTCTTACTTAAATGATCTTGGATTTCTTGTTTACATAATTCTAATAATTCCTTATTCATTTGAATAGGTCTTGCTTTGGTTGGAATATTTTGTTCATTAAAATCATTTTCATATGGTAGTGAAACTATATGTTTCTTTCTATCCCAAAATGCATTAGGATGGTTTGAGCATATTTGTTTTGTAAATGTTTGTTCTAAATTTTTTATTTTTTCTTTTATTATTTTAGTATCTAATTGTTCTTCTATTTTTGAATAACTTAATTCTTCTTTTAAAAATAGAATATCTTTTTGTTTTCTATTTAAAATACATATTCTTTTATATATAGAATTAGTTTGTAATAAATGTAATTCTTCTTGACTAGGAAGACTTATGAAAGAAAATAATAATTTCTTGCCTAATATATTTGTACTAATTCCTTTTTGAGTTTTTTTGAAAGAGGTTATTTGATATAAAAATGGGTTTCCTAGTACTGCATCATAAGATACATTTTCTAATATTAAAAATGAGTGTTTAATACAATAATCATTATTACTAATATATCCATTAGATAATTTTTTGTTAATAATCATTTGGAGTACCATTTGCTGCTGAAAGCTGTTCGTTAGTTTTTTCTAAATATTTACTTGGAATTAATCCTGACCTAATGCATGATTGATCGGGCTCCACTATCTATTAGTGCTACTACAGTAATACTAAAATCTTGTACTCCTATTGTTACTAAGGAATACCATTTTTCCATATTAATTTTATTAATAATATTAAAAAATTGTTGATTAGATGGAATTTCATTTGAAATAGAAATATTAGAACTACTAGGTTTTCCTAATGATGTTATCTGTAATTCTAATTCTAAATCTTTCTCTTTTAAATTATTTAATTCTGATTTAATATGACTAATTTCATTTTTAGTAAAGTAATTTCTTTTCTTAAATCTTGAGTATCTGTTGAAGCAATTATTGATTTTTTCTTTTCTGACTCTGAATATTTTTTAATTGTTTGACTTAGACTAAAAGCTTTTGTTATCTTAGGTTTATAATTTTTTAATCTTTGAATATATTCTGTTTTATCTTCAGAATTTCCTATTTTATCTATCATATCTAATAATTCTTTTTTCTTACTATGTGTACTATTTAGCATGTTAATAGTTGGAATTTTACATTGACATATACTATCAGAATCACTGGAAGAATCTGAGTCTGACTCATAACTTGAATGCTCATTATCTGAGTTATCAATTAATATAGCTAATAGCTTATTTCTTAATTCTATATCTTCTAATGCATTAATTTTCTTTTCTGTTTTACAGTAATTTGCAGTATGACCAAATTTCTTACATTTATAACATTGAATATTTTGAAATTTGTCTTTCTTATTGGATTTATTTTTCCTATAACCTTTCTTATGATAAGGTTTTCTGTAATTTTTATTATATTCATATGACCTATTTTGATGATATTTCTTTTTCCTATTATTCCCAAATTTATGTTTTTATATATTTTATGTTGAGAAGAAGGTGGTTTGAGGCCTGTTATGCCAAATTGTTGGCAAAAAGATCCCATTTCCCTTCTCTCTGATCCATACTTATGTTGAATTTTTAAATCTTGACATAATGTTAAAGCCTTTTTTTTTAATAAAAGCAAATATTTGACCAAATGTTATGTCATTATAATCTATCTTTTCTGCTCCTAATGCTCTACTTAAATTTGTTAGTATCCTTTGAGAAAATAAGGTTGGTAAACCTGTGATAAATTTTTCTTTTCAAAATGGGGAACTTGAATCTGTCCTTCTAAATACTTGAGTTAAAAATATATTTTTGAACCATTTGAAATCAGTTAAAGTAGGACATCTTAAATTGGTTAAACATATCTTTGAACTTTCTAAAGTTTCTGCAGGATTTCCTACAAAATACATTGAAATGGTGTAAAATAAGAATGTTGATCCATCCAGGACCATGACAAATTGAATGTTATTATCATCTCCTTGAGCCTCTTCTGACTCATGATTCATTATTGATTGTTTATCTTGTAAAGTGAGATAATTATCCCACCATCAATTTAATTGTCCTGTAAATCATGTTACTAATAACATGACTATATTTGGTTCTGTTGGAGTTATTGTTGCTTTATAAGCTACCCTAGCCATTCCCATTTCTTGTAATAAATTTAATATTTGATATTCTGATAATCCATCTATGTTCCATTGATAAATTGATGAACCATCATAACTTTTGAATGAATGGAGGTTTTATTCATATTGAAGGTCTGGTGGAGTTGGTTTTGGGTAATAGGCTTTTGTATCATGTTTTTTCCAATTATATTTTAATCTATTAATATGCATATCAGGTTTTTCTTCTATTTGTTCTTGGAATTGTTGTTCTATTGAATTTATCTGTTTCTCAAAATCATTTTCTGAATCTACTTCTGTATTCTCAGAATAAGAACTAGTTGAATCATCTGTGTCTATTGGATTTACCTCAGATATTACTCCTATTTGCTTAGAACTACTTGGTCTATCATTTGGTCTAAGAGATAATGATTCCTCCATTTTCTTTGAAAACGGGGATACTTGAAAATGAGGTTTTGAAAATGTATTTTGGAATAGTTCTATTTTATTATTTAATTTAGTATCTAGTTTAGTGGAAATAAAATCAACTTGATTTGCCATAGTATGTAATAATTGATTGGAATAATTATTCTGTTGGTATATCTTTTTAATATCTTCTAAGTTTATTGGGTCTGTTTCATTTCATGGTCTTCCTGTTTTGAATGGAAAGGAAACTACTATGGTTTCTTCAGTAGTAATATGTACTGATTGGGGTGGTGGATGAATAGAACTAACTACTGTGTCATTTGGTAATTTCCATTTTTTGTAAAGATTGGACTGTACATTTATAACTGGAATTTCTGTAAACTTATCCTTTTTAATTATGTGTTCTTTATTTAAATAATATTCTAACCACATAAAGAATTTCATTTGTCTAATTTTCTTAGTTGTAAGGTCATTATAAAATTCTTTCTTAATTTGTTCTTTACTATCTGTACTAAGTTTTTCAAACCAATTCCTATTCCTAGTATTTTCTGGACTGTAATAATCATTATTTAAATATACCTTGTCTATCTCAAATTTATTATTACTATTCATCATGTTTATTTCAGATCGCATTTGACTAAGGGTTGACGATCCTATTGTAGAACTAGTATCTGGAATAATTTTTGGTAAAGGAGAAGAATATCTTATCCTAGTTTCATTCAAATGGGTTGGAATATCAGATGTTGAATGTCTATAGGTTCTATAGCTATCTATATTTTAATATCTAGAAGATGAACCTGAATAAAATCTATTAGGCATGGATTTATTAAATTTTATTAGTATTTTACCATCATTTTGTTCTTCTATTTCTGATGGTTACTTCTTACATTTTTTTGAATTCCTAATGGTCGTTCCGCTAGTATTTCTACTGGAATAGTAATTTCATTCCATTTTAATAGTTTAGGCGTTTCAATGGATATGTCATCAGAATTTGTTGTGACATATACTGACTCTTCTTTTTCAGTTGGAATTAACCTTAATGCTGTTGGAATCATTGATTGCATTAATTTAAAATATACTCTATAAATTAATACAAAATGTTCTGTATCATTGACTATTCTGTCTTGTTTTAGTTGAATATCTAGTTTTAAAGAATCCATTATATGTGGATCTATTAAACTGACTGAATAGTTTGGAATACAATCAAACCTAATTGTTCCATTACAGATATTTGTCTGGACCATTGCTAATATGGAATCTTTATATCTTATTAGTCTATCATCTCTTAATGCCATGAATATGGGTGTCTATGCCTAATCTAACCAAAGGGTGCAATGCAATTTGTACTAGACCGAAATGTAAAAATTTATAATTTTGATCTCTATATTTTTGAATGGCATGATATGACAATAACCTAATTGATTGAACTTATTGGTTCATAGGTAAGATTTCCTCATGAATCTTAATGGAATATGACTTATTGAATTCTAATATGCCTTGTTGATATATTGATTTTAATGTTTTATTTGGTAAAATCTGTTGAATTTCATGACTTTGTAAAATGTTTGAAGAAGATGTGGATCCTGTACTAGTAGTACTGGAGCTTCCGAATAGAAATCTTTTAATCCTTTCTCCCATGTTAAAATTATTATTAATTGATCCGGTTTCTGATGTACGAATCACGTTTATCTTAACAATACCACAGTTATACCATACGGGGACCACCCCTTTTCACTCTTTGACGGGCTAAACCGAATTATAGGTATAAACACATAAGTGGTGTTATTAAGACTTACAAGTCCGTAGGTACAGTAAGCTGAATCAACTTATAATAATACTAACACTGCAATGGGGATTAAAAGGCCAATATACTTGGCTCTGTTGATAAGAAACACGGTGTGATTTTATGCGACATCGGTCCAGTGTCGTCTGGGCACCGGTTTGTGCGACGTCGCAGATGAATCGGTTAGGCATCGATTCTTGGAAAATATTATAATTATTGTAATTGGTTTGTGTCAACCATGCGATTGTCGGGATTCCCAAAGATAAATAATTCTTTGTTTATTAATTGGTATTCGTAAATTCAAAATAATTATTATGTTATTAGTCAAATAATAAATGTATTAGATTATGTTTTCGATGAATGCATACAAAGTTCAGCGATAATTAAGGTTAGAAATTCAAATATTTTAATTAAAAGAACTTGAGCGTAATGAGTAGGTGCTTCAAGTTAAAGATGTAGTGCTTTAAGTTAAAAGTGTGGGTGCTTGAAAAATCTTCAAGAATATCTTGTAAGTGCTTTCAGCATAAGTGCTTTTGAAATTGTTTAATTATTTCTTATAAATGCTTTGAGCGTAAAGTGTTGGTGCTTCAAGTTATGTTTGTAGGTGCTTCAAGTTATGTTTGTAGGTGCTTCAAGTTAAAGGTGTAGGTGCTTGAAAATGGTATTTTTGGTGCTTTAAGAATTTCGTGCAATTTTTTGTTTAAATTATATATTGAGCGTAATGAGTAGGTGTTTCAAGTTAAAGGTGTGGGTGCTTTAAGTTAAAGGTGTGGGTACTTCAAGTTATGTTCCTAGGTGCTTCAAGTCAAAGGTGTGGGTGCTTGAAAATTGTATTTTCAATTCTTCCAGAATTTAGTTCAAGTTTGATTGTTTGTTTAAATTTTACTAAGCTTAAAATGGAGGTGCTTCAAGTTATGTTGTAGGTGCTTCAAGTTAAAGGTGTGGGTGTTTGAAAATAAGTGTTTTTAAAATCTCATGCTAGTTTAATTATTTCTTATAAAATGCTTTGAGTGTAAAGTGTCGGTGCTTCAAGTGTGGTTGTAGGTGCTTCAAGTTAAAGGTGTGGGTGCTTGAAAATGGTATTTTTGGTGCTTTACAATTTTTGTGCAATTTTGTGTTTAAAATGAGTAGGTGCTTCAATTTAAAGGTGTGGTTTCTTTAAGTTAAATGTGTGAGTGCTTGAAAATTGTATTTCGGTTCTTCAAGAATTTCATGCAAGTTTGATTGTTTGTTTGAATTTTATTAAGCATAAAGCGTAGGTGCTTCAACTTATGTCGTAGGTGCTTCAAGTTAAAGGTGTGGGTGCTTGAAAATAAGTGTTTTAAAATTTTCATACAAGTTTAATTATTTCTATATGTGCTTTGAGCGTAAAGTGTTGGTGCTTCAAGTTATGTTCGTAGGTGCTTTAAGTTAAAGGTTTGAGTGTTGTGCAAATTTTTGTTTAAATTATATTGAGCGTAATGAGTAGGTGCTTCAAGTTAAGATGTGGTGCTTTAAGTTCAAAGTGTGGGTGCTTGAAAAATCTTCAAGAATATCTTGTAAGTGCTTTCAGCATAAGTGCTTTTGAAATTGTTTAATTATTTCTTATAAATGCTTTGAGCGTAAAGTGTTGGTGCTTCAAGTTATGTTTGTAGGTGCTTCAAGTTATGTTTGTAGGTGCTTCAAGTTAAAGGTGTAGGTGCTTGAAAATGGTATTTTTGGTTCTTTAAGAATTTCGTGCAATTTTTTGTTTAAATTATATATTGAGCGTAATGAGTAGGTGTTTCAAGTTAAAGGTGTGGGTGCTTTAAGTTAAAGGTGTGGGTACTTCAAGTTATGTTCCTAGGTGTTTCAAGTCAAAGGTGTGGGTGCTTGAAAATTGTATTTTCAATTCTTCTAGAACTTAGTTCAAGTTTGATTGTTTGTTTAAATTTTACTAAGCTTAAAATGGAGGTGCTTCAAGTTATGTTGTAGGTGCTTCAAGTTAAAGGTGTGGGTGTTTGAAAATAAGTGTTTTTAAAATCTCATGCTAGTTTAATTATTTCTTATAAAATGCTTTGAGCGTAAAGTGTCGGTGCTTCAAGTTGTGGTTGTAGGTGCTTCAAGTTAAAGGTGTGGGTGCTTGAAAACCGTATTTTTGGTGCTTTAAAAAATTTTACGCAATTTCTTGTTGAATTTAAAGGTGTGGGTGCTTTAAAAAAAGCTCGGGTGCTTGAAAATTGTATTTTCAGATTTTCAAGAATTTCGTGCAAGTTTGATTGTTTGTTTAAACGTTATTATTAAGCATAAAACATAGGTTCTTCAAGTTATGATCGTAGGTACTTTAAGTTAAAGGTGTGGGTGTGTAAAAATAGTATTTATACTTTTTTAAGTTGATTTCTAAGTAGATACTAACAATCTATATATTGGCACATTGTGTAGCACCGTCTTTATGTAGAACAAGCAAGAACCAAAAGAATAGTTCCCTATGCAGAGGAAAAAATTTCAACGCTGAACAAGTAAGCAAGCAAAAGGTTTTCATGTTAGTTTATTGGTAAATGTGTAAATATAACCCTATATAATTGGAAAAGTGCAGATATACTTTGGGATAATTTTTAGTGCAAATATAATCCTAACTATTTAATGAAAGTGCAAATATAACCTTCTAGTGACATTTCCAGTGTTGATCGTGTTTTTCCGGCATTGACCCCATTAATAATGACAAAATGCCGCCGGACATTCATATCTGCCCATTCTTAAAACTTAAAACTTATAACATAAAAAGTGTAGGGTTATATTAGCACATATTATAAAAGCAAAACCCATCAACATTAAAACCCTAAGTCAAAAAACACAACAAAATAACTACACACACAACACACCAAAGGTTATCCAAAATTTTAATCCAGTCTAAATTCAACAAAATAAAAAAGTGTCATCAAAATCCTTATATTCAATAATACCATACCGCTCAACTCTATTCATGTGACAAGAAGCAAAAGAAAATCACATAATCAAACTCAATATTTCATTAATGTAGTGAATTAAGAGGAATTTCGGACGAAGATAACATTTTAGAAAGGTTCCTGCACTTCAACATCCGCTGCGTCGACCTCGCCAAATCTTTCTTCAAACTAGAATCACACTCTTGAACGTCAGCAATCGGTAGCAGAGGTTGAAATGACGGTTGCATACGGTTGACGTTGATTTTGTAATAATGACACTTTGTTTTTAGAGCAAAGTGCATATATAATCCTACATAATTGACGAAAGTGCAGATAAAACCCTATAAGTTTTAGGAATGTGCAGACACAACCCTATCAAATATCATAATGTGCTGATATAACCCTACCAAGTCCGGCGGCGGTCCGGTGGCAATATTTAGGTATAATGGTGCTAAGTGCAATAACGTCATTTCCAATTTTTTTGTTTTTTTAAAATTTTTTTCAGAAGGGAAAAATATCTTTTAACTAAATTCCAGCTAAAAGTTACAATCAGCCATCATGAGACACAAATCTACAGTACAAACTTGAAAACCTCGACAACGTAGGAGTGAACAAGGGAAGCAAGATAAACCAAGCCAGAAAACACCACAATAATACATCACAACATCACTTCGACATAACCAAGGTACTTATAAACCCAGGTACCTAAAATACAAACATCTGCCTCGATCAAGATGGGAGAGGTCTAAGGACTGAACACACCTCTAGGATAGCAGAAACACTACGATCAACAGCATTAGCGGTGGCAGCGACATTAAGCAAGCACTCCCTCAGCCAACTGTTGAAGTGGTGAGTAGGAATGGCCTCAGATATGAATTCAGCATGAGTCACAACACTACGGAGAGAAGGCAAGTCAGAGCATTCATTAGTAGCAAAGGCGTTAACAGGAGGGGGTGTTAGCCCAAAAGGCTGAGAAACAAAGCCTGGTTACCACCTGGAGGAGCTTGCTGCGGCTGAAGAGTCTTCGGGATGAAGTCTCAGATGACCACATTTGAGGTCTTACATAAGAGGCCCCCTTCTCGAGTTTGGAGCGCAGAATCAAACAGGGCTTCTTCACCAAAGACTTCACATCAGGAACTTCAGAGTCTGATAGGTCAATCTAGATCTCAGGGCAGTCCACCACTCTTTCATTGTCCTTATCCTTCTTTGCAGGGCAGGAATTGGGAGCACGATGGGATAAGCAAGACTGATGTGCTTCATTATGCATGCGTTAACCATTGCATTAGGCATAGTTTTTAGCTTGTTTTATTTGGTGGATTTCTAGTATTAGTTGAGTTTATGTGACAAGGGGTTCAGACGGCCATGTTTGGTTTTCTTGTCTAAATCCCGCATTTTGTAGACTTAATCAGTACTAATGGACATTTTGTATCCACGAGCTCCTAGACCTTCGATCATCTTTAGTAGGTCACCCGTGAGTACTTTTTGGTCACATTCTAGGTGAAGGCTATTCGTAAGGGCGGTAGAAGATATTGAAGGTCGTTCGCAA
This sequence comes from Rubia yunnanensis, assembly GCA_037428765.1. Classification (NCBI taxonomy): domain Eukaryota; kingdom Viridiplantae; phylum Streptophyta; class Magnoliopsida; order Gentianales; family Rubiaceae; genus Rubia; species Rubia yunnanensis. Next base: position 53,570,583 of record CM075066.1, read on the forward strand.
GGACGGTAGAAGAGATCGAAGGCCATTCACCTCTAGAATGGTTGTAGACAAAGGCCACAAGCATCAAAGCATGGTAAAAGGAGATTGGAGTCAAAGATAGGCGGAAATGGAGTTCAAAGCGGCCAACAAAGAAACGAGGAATCATGGTCCGATGAGTTGCACCAAAGTCTGAGAACAATATGAGAAGAATTAACCTTCAAAGATGATTCTATTAGATTTTTCATCTTGAGCGCTATAAAATTGACTATTAAAACTCTCAAATCAGACTAATGGCTCACCTGTAGCAAAGGAAACAAATTCAGCCGACCAAGGTACCATGGGTCGGCGCGGGCCGTTTATGGTTGGCACCAACGGCCCGCACCAAAGGTGTTGGCCTGTGCCAACAGTGTTTGGCGCGAGGCTGTGATGCACAGCGTGCCAAAGGCCACGAGCCGCATGCACCATTTCTTATCTGCACTCTAAATCAGCTAAGTATGGGCACATACCGTCCCATTTTCAATGGCCCACACCGTTCCAAGTCCAAGATATCGAGACCAGCTGGTGCGGCATGGAGAATTAGATGGCTCGTGCCAAGTTTATGAGCGAATTAAGTCTCTAGATCACGGTCTGCACCAAGGGCCATGTCCCATACGATTAGAAATAAAAAAACATGCATTCCAGACGATGGCCCATGCTAAAGGCCACATGCTGTACAAAAGGTGTTGGTGCGAACTGCGCCAGATACAACAGGTTTCAACAGCACGGAGCAGCAGATGCAGTGCCCCATGCCAAAGGCGTTGGCACGGACCGCGCCCGATCTTGCATCGCGCGACAAGTACACGGCACAGACTGAGCCATCCGAGACGGCCCCCGTCAGGCCGTGGCTGACCTAGGGTTCGCTTATTTTTGGCCTATTTTGGGTATATTTTTAGTCCCAATCCCCTTCTTCTAGAAATATAGCCTTTGTTTACTATGTTAAAGAGGTTAGATCATTTTTAGTTCATCTTGTAAAACAACTTTAGAGAGAGAAACACTCTCTCCTATTCTTTTCTTTTCTTTCCTTTTATTTTTGCCTTGATCCTAGATGTGGAATTAAAATATTTATTTGAATTCCATATCTATGGAGTAGTTGATAGCTTGGGGATAAGTTGTAGACATGTTTGATTAATGCTTATGTGAGATTCATTAGATTCATCATAATATTTGTGTTCATGATATTATTGTGACTTGTTCTTGAATGTTAGGAATGCATGAATAGTACACTCCATTAAGAACACACTTTAGTCTATATTCATGTTGGTGCAAATATTGATGCCCCATCGAGAAGGGAAACCTGGATGTTTGTAGGGGTAATGGGGTACGTTGGTCTGCGTGAGTGTGTGCACGGGAGACCCGAGTATTACTCTAAATTAGTTTCCATCACACCAGTCTTAGTTGATTACATCAAGTAGTCCGAGAGGTTACACATGTAAAGATAGTGAAAAGTAGCAAGCTAGATTTGTAAGAGGCCCTAGTGTTAAAGATGAGGTGCCAACGACCCCTTGACCTAATTGATAGGTTATTGGGAAGTAGAGCATTCGTGGTGGAATGCCCGGGACGTAATCACACGGGGGAGAAACAGACCAACAACAATGGTTAGACCTTGTTGTACTCCCCTAATTACGATCGCGGTATCGATGGAGAGATACGAAGGACCCCGACAATGACATGTACGGGGAAGTTTATGACATTGGCCACACCTCGTTGTTATGAACACTCTATTAGGTTTTTCTAAATCTTACATGTGAATGAATTGAGGATATAAGTATTTACTCATTCATGTCTCACAATGATTCCCCAAGTGTTTAGCTTTATAGATTAATTGTTCCTTTTACTTTTATGCTTCATAGTTGTTATTTGAAAAACTGAACCCCTCATTGTTTACTTTACTAGCTATTTCTATCACTCGTACGGATTGACGACTCGTACGAGGTGGTGTTTTCATTGATAATTAGGCCCTAGCATCTCTGTGGACATACCCAGGGAATACCGCTAACTACCCTATCAGTAGCGTAGTGAGTTTGGTATAAATCTTTATCTTTGACCCTCTTATAAGTCCTTTGCTCGGGTTAATTAGCTACAATTAATCACCCTGGGTACAGATTGATCAAGTTTTGGTGCCGGTGCCGGTGCCGGGGATGCTATTCAGTGTAAGTATTAATTAGCATAACTTGTTAGTGGAGTAGTTAGTATTTGCCTTTATTTTTATTTTGTTTTGATAATTTGGTTGTTGAGCTGCTGTGATATTTACTTTTGATCAGTTTAATAGTATTGTATTCGAAAGGGTATTGTTAGCCCTAGTTTATGGTACACACCCGTACCACTAATCTAGGCGTCTTACACTACCCGACTGAGAACACAGGTGGTCGGAGGAGAAGGAAGCAAAGAACTAGGGCAGAAGTTCAGCCGAGGCAAGCAGTGTTGGTTAAAGAGCCGCTAGCAGTGACGGAAGACAATTGTACTTTACGGGAGCTCATGGCACCCAACCTGGAGAATCAATGACAATGCATTACCTTCCCGCCATTACCCGCCAATGTGAGTTGTGAGCTGAAAAGTGGCTTGATCCATTGCCTACCGACATTTCACGAATCGGAGGGGGAGGACCCAAACAAGCATCTATCAGAGTTTCACTTGGTGTGTACGAACAACATGAAGGCCCCACGAGTTTATAAAGACGATTACAATTTGAGAGCCTTCTCATTTTCCCTTCAAGATGGTGCCAAGGCTCTACTACTTGCCACCGGGATGCATTGGTCCTTGGATGAACATGAAGCAAAGGTTCTTAGAGAAGTATTTTTTGGCGTCTAAATCCGTTGGGCTAAAGAAACAACTGTCAAACATCACCCAAGAGGCCGCCGAGAGCTTGAATGATTTTTAGGAGCGCTTCAAAAGATTGTTAGCGAGTTGCCCCTACCATCCCTTCAAGCAGGAGGATCTAGTGTATTATTTCTTCAAGGGGTTATGCGATGAAGTTATACGAATGGTGAATGCCGCTTACAATGGTTTGATAGAGAACAAGAGCCCTAAGGATGCAATGACCCTCTTTGAAGAAGTGGCCAATGGTATGCAAAAATTTGGTACAAGGTCAAGGGTTAGGTGGATGAACCCGCACAATCGCCTAAGTTGGAGAAGCAAGTCCAAGCTCTTGCTTCTATGATGAAGGAGCTCTTGCGAGGAAAAGTTTATCAGGTCAAAGTGTGCAGAGTTTGCAACCTTGACCACAACACGAAGCATATCCCGAAGTCGTAGACAATTGCAAGAGCTGAATGCTGTTGAGTACAAAAATCGAGAGAGGCCAAAATTGGCAAGGGATCAACAACCACTAGGGTTCCGGGGGAACCAAGGAGATGCAAGGCAGGATCCATATGCTAACTCATTCAACCCATGGTATCGAGATCATCCAAATTTCCAATGGAGGGAGGATAACCAACCTCAAGGATATCAGGGTGGACAAGTTCCACCTCAACCATATCCTAGAGGTGAAGGCCCTTCCAACAATCATGCTTCAAATTTCGGATAGAGGGAGGATAACCAACCTCAAGGATACCGGGGTGGACAAGCTCCACCTCAACCATATCCTAAAGGTGAAGGCCCTTCCAACAATCATGCTTCAATCTATAAGTCGGATCAAGAGGAGATCATGGAAGACATCGATCAATTGGGGAAGAAACATGAAGTCTTTGTGCAGAGGACAAGACGTGAGATTGAAGACCTTGGCAATAGAGCATTTTCAAGTATCAAGAATCTTAAAGTACAAGTTGGGAAACTTGCCACCTCGGTGAGCCGATTTGAAGCCAAGGAGTACAGAAAACTCCCTTCCCAATTGGATATCAATCCGAGGAACGTGAGTGCACTCAAGTTGAGAAGTGGGAAGGAAGTTCGTGAGTCCGAGAAGAGGATTATGCAAGAGGATGATAGAGTATTGAAGGCCACCAAGGCACACTTCGAAGAGGAAGAGATTTTGGTCAAGGAAGCACCTTCCAAGGAACTTCCACCGCTCGAGGCACAAGCTACCATTCCACCACCATTTACAATGCTTTGAGGGGAAAGCTAAAGGTGGTGACCAATGATGTGAACATTCGAAAAGTCTTCAAAACGATCGAGGTAATAATCCCTATCTTGGAATTAATTGAAAATGTGCCATCATATGCTAAATTTCTTAAAGTTGCATGCACAAAGAAAAGAAGTAGACCAACTAAGAGGTTAGGACACTTGAAAATGATATGAGTCGCCATTTCGAACCATGAAAATTTGCCTAAAAAATACAACCCCAGAATGTTCTCTTTCCCTATATATCCTTGGGTGGAAAACTTGGTGAAAATGGCATGATAGATTTAGGCGCACCCATTAATGAGATCCCCTATAGTCTATATGAACGCCTAGAAATCGGTGAACTTAGGGAATAGAGTTATTGTCCAACTCGCTGATCATTCCCAAGCTAGTTCTCGTGGGCTAGTAAAGGATGTGATGGTGCAAGTTGGCAAATTGATTTTTTTCGGCAAACTTTTGTCCTAGACGGCGCACAATGGAGTGCACCCCTGATACGTTTGGGGAGACCTTTTCTCAAAACGTCTAGGACTAAAATTGATGTCCATTAGGGAACCTTGACTCTAGAAGATGATGTGGACAAAGTGAAGTTTGATATCTATAAATCTAAGCATGATTCAACAAATTCTTCTTTTATTTGTAAATATGTAACCTTATGTGATGAGCATAATGAATCTTCTTGTGTTACAAATGAGCATGAATACTTGGATGAGTCCTATGTTGATAATATTGTTGATGAGCCTGATGAATTGCATAATGCTATTGATGGGATGTATGTGCTAGATTGTTTTTCCATGCTAACTAACTAGCAGTGGGAAAGGAAGAATATCGAGGGTTTAAAACCTCCACAACCTCCTCCTAACCCCAAAGTGACATTCACGAACTCAACCTTAGTGAGACATAGAGATTCATTTCCTATCACCGAAAAGAGGTTTGAAGGTAAGGATGACTCGTTGTGGAGACCACTCCATAATGATGTCATTGTGGGTGAAGCCGCCGATGGCAATTTCGGAGACCCACATGTAGGTGTTTCTAACTAGATTGCATGAAAAAAAAAAGTCGCGAGGACGACAATAAATATATGGTGTTTCTCTTTGCTTTCATGTTTTTGAGTAGTGATTAGATAGATTTTGTATATTCTTGTTTGCAATGAGGATTTTGAGATGAAACTCTTGTTTGATTTGAAAATTTGAGTTCGATACTCGTGATTGTGTTTGGGTCAAATTAGATTTGATGGGTGATATAGTTTTTCGAAAAAGAGAGAAAAATAAGGATTAGGTCAAAATTTGTGGCGATCTCGTGCCAAAACCTAGCGCAGTCCGCGCCAAGAGCATTGTTCGTGCCAGGAGAGTTGGCACAAGGGGCTGCCTCGTGCCAAGGAGTTTGGCACGAGGGTTGGTTCGTGCCAAGCACATTTTGCGCTAAAAACCACTTTTCCACTGCTAAAATGTTTCAAAAATGCAAAATTTCAAAAACTCTAAATTTCTAACTCAAAAATGCATTTTTGCTTCAATTTTTTTAAATGGCCTAATTCCTTAGGATTTTTGATGCAAATAGACTTCCTACATTCCTAGGAATTAATTGATTGGTACTATTGTACCATAATTGGCAATTTTGAAATTTCATTCTTATCCTAATTGTACCTCTCCCTCTTATCATCTATGCTGACATTCTAAATCCATGGTTCATTTTCCCACTTAATTTCATCATTTGACACATTCTTCCTTCTCAAGCAACACTCACTCACACACTCTTGATGAAACTCAAAAAATTGAAGCTTCTCTTCCAAAAATTAGCAATTCTTGCTTCTTGTGTGGATCTTGAAATTCTTAGATTCAAATTTTGGGCAATTCATTGAATTCTTTGTTTATATGCTTGATTGACATTGTGGTGGTGCTATGAAGAGCATGATTTTCGAATGAGTTGGGATATATGTTTGGGATTGCATGTATGACCATGTGTTGCAGAAGTTTGGGTGGTTTGATGTGCTATTATGTTTGAATGATGTTCTTCATGTGTTGGGTGATTTTGGAGGAGATGAATCTTGATTGCAAAGTCTTATTGATGGGTTGGTAATGACTTACATGAGATTGTTGTTCAATGAGAATGTTCTTGTTTAAATAGCCTTTATGCTTGGATTATCATGTTTTAGATGTTTAGGAGGATCTACTTGTTAAATGGTAATGTGAGCCATGCCTTGTTTTGAGGATCACATTACCACTTTTTACCTCATTTTGTTAGGATGCCTTCCAAAAGGAATACATCGGAGAGAGGCAAGTCCACTCGGGGTTAGAAGAGAAGGAAATCGGTAAATGGTGCAAACCATGAACCGTTAACTCCTACTCTTCGAAACCCCTTGATTATGACCGATGAGTTTATAGGACTATCCAATATCTCCGTGACTGCAGCATGAATGTGGAGGAATTTGAGAGAGCCAAAGAGGAGTATACTAGAGACCGGCTGTGCATGCAAAGAAACTCTGGCGGCTCCAGGCTTACTCGAGCCCATCTATTGGGTCGGGTAGGTCTAGAGGGGTTCTTAGAAAAACATTCTAAGACTTACATCAGGTGGACCTAGAGTTCTTAGCTACTATTTGGTCGGTGAACGAGAATGGCACAAGGCAATCAAATTCAATTGACGACAAGGAGTATCAAATGACATACCTGGAGAGATAGCCTGTGCCTTCGGATGGAGATACGACAAGGAGATCCCTAGGACACACCGTCAAGGGATGCCTTTTTCTCTCGGAAACTTTAGAGGCAGCTGTCAGGGACTGATTGGATCCATAGACATATTTGACCGACTGCATGCACTTGGGGAATAGTTTTCGAGCTCTACCCTAATGTTGTAAGAGGTAGTCCAAGCGATAGGAGGAGTGAGAATGTAAGTTGAGGAGCTTAGTTTGAGGATGAATTGCATCGAGGCCGCACTTCAAGCAACCGAATAATTGAGAAGAGCAACACTAGTCACGATAAGGAGGAAGGCCCTTCGGGGCTACGAGAGTGAGTATCACTATATCCCCCAACCTCAATTATGTTTTAACATGATTTTTGTTGCATTAGGGACTATGCATCGATTAAGAGTGGGGAAGAGAGTAGTGAGCACTTAGGGAGTCTTCATTCTTGGCTTTTGTTGGTAGTTTTTCTTGTCTGTTGGTGATTTTGTTTTCTGATTGTTAAGGGATGATTTTGGATGGATATTTGGTGGCATAACCTGCTATGCTAGAGTTTCTAGTTTGCATGGGGTAGGTTGTTTTAGGATATTGGTAGTGTATATTTTGTGATTGATCTTATCTTTTGTAGTATGAAGCCCACTTTGGGACCATTTTGTGCTACATAAAAAAAATAAAAAAAATTTAAATGAAAAATATAAAAACCCGGACAAGTTGAAAACCCAAAAGGGCGACTTGGATAATATTGGGATAAGTCTGGATAGGTCGAAGACCTAGTAAAAATGAGAGGCTAGGTCTGGCTAGGCTTATGAGCCTAGGCAAAAATGAGAGGCCATGTGAAAAAAGTGAGAAGTGAGTACCCTTTGTGTGTTAAAGCTATGATGAAAATACGAAAGGGCTCCTTGGAAAAATGAGAGAAATTAAGAGAAAACAAAAAATTAGGTTAACGATACATTTGACTCCTTGGTAGTAACTAGGTTGAGAATAACAAATTATCTCTATGTTACAGCCAAGTCGACGGCTCTTAGATATCTTGGTGGATTGTTTTTGAGAGACGACTCTTTGATTGTTTTTGGGGAACATTTTGGAAAAAGTAAGCTAGCTTTACACTTATCTTCATGGCTTACCATTTTCCACATTTTACTTTTGGGTGGTTAGAATGCTTATGCTCTTTAGGGAGTGTGATAGTTGTGAGATTCTTACTCTTTTTGGGGGAAATAAGGTAATCTAGGAATAGTTGGATGCCTCGGTTAATTAAATGCCTGCACGCTACATTTTGCTTAATTATTTTTCTTGTCTTTATTACTCGAGGAAGAGTAAATGGTTAATTCTGGAGAGTCTAATCATTATGTGTGTGTGATAACCGTTGCATTCAACATAATTTTTAGCTTGTTTTATTTGGTGGATTGCTAGTATTAGTTGAGTTTATGTGACAATGGGTTTAGATAGCCATGTTTGGTCTTGTCTAAATCCCACGTTTTGTAGACTTAATTAGTACAAATGAATATTTTGTATCCACAGGCTCCTAGATCTTCCTTGTGATCATCTTTAGTAGGTCGCCCGTGGGTACTTTTTGGTCACATTCTATGTGAAGGCTGTTCGTAAGGGCGGTAGAAGATATTAAAGGTCGTTTGCAAGGACTGTAGAAGAGATCAATGATCATTCACCTCTAGAATGGTAGTAGACGAAGGCCACGAACATCAAAGTGTGGTAGAAGGAGATTGGAGTCAAAGATATGCGACAATAGAGTTTAAAGCAGCAAACAAAGAAATGGGGAATTGTGGTCCGATAAGTTGCGCCAAAGTCTGAGAATGATCTGAGAAGAATTAGCTTTCAAGGATGATTTCATTGGATTTGTCTTCTCAGGTGCTATAAAATTGACTACTTAAACTCTCAAATTAGACTAACGTTTCACCCGTAGAAAAGGAAACAAGTTTAGCCGACCAAGGTACCACGGGTCGGCACGCGCCTTTCATGGTTGGCACCAATGGTCCGTGCCAAAGGAGTTAGCCCATGCCAACAGTGTTTGGCACAAGGCTGTGACGTGGACCGCGCTAAAGGCCACAGACTGAACACACCATGTCTAATCTGCACTCAAAATCAACTAAATATGAGCGCAGACAGTCCAATTTACGATGGTCCGTGTCGTTCCAAGTCCTAGATGTCAAGGCCAGCCGGTGGGGTGTGGAGAATTAGAATGTCCGTGCTAAGTTTCTGAGCGAATCAAGTCTCCAGACCATAGTCTGCGCCAAGGGCCTCATCACGCAGGATCAGAAGTCCAAAACACACATTACAGACGACGACCCACGCCAAAGGCCACGGGCTGTGCCAAAGGTGTTTGAACAGACCACGCCAGGTCTGGCAGCCCGCAGCAGCATGGAGTAGCAGCCTGTGCCAGATGCACACCCCATGCCAAAGGCATTGGCACAGACCGCGCCAGATACTACATCCCTCGATAAGTACATGGTACGGATTGCGCCATCCATGACAGCCCACGCCAGACGGCAGCTAACCTAGGGTTTGCCCATTTTTGGCCTATTTTTAGGCCCAATCCCATTCTCCTATAAATATACCCTTAGCGTACTAGGTTAAAAAGGTTAAATCATTTTAGTTTATCTTGTAGAGAAACTTTAGATAGAGAAACACTCTCTCCTTTTCTTTTCTTTCATTTCCTTTTATTTTTGCTTTGATCCTAGATGTGGAATTCAATATTTATTTGAATTATATATATATGGAGTAGTTTCCAAAGCTTGGGGATACGTTGTAGACATGCTTGATTAATGCGCATGTGAGATTTATTAGATTCATCACCTAATATTTTGTATTCATAATATTATTATGACTTGTTTTTTAATGTTAGAATTGCATGAATTATTCACTCCATTAAGCACACACTCTAGTCTATATTCATTTTGGTGCAAATATTGATGCACCCTTGGGAAGGAAAACTTGGATGTTTGTATGGGTAATGGGGTACATTGGTCTGCGTGAGTGTGTGCACGGGAGACCCGAGTATTACTCTGAATTATTTGCCATCACACCAATCTTAGCTGATTACGTAAAGTAGTCCAAGAGGTTACGCATAGAGATAGTGAAAAGTAGCAAGCTAGGATTGTAAGAGGCCCTAGTGTCATAGATAAGGTGCAAACGACCCCTTGACCTAATTGATAGGTGATTGGGAAGTAGAACATTTATGGTGGAATGCCCGGGATGTAATCACATGAGGGAGAAACAAACCTACAATAATGATCAAACCTTCTTGTACTTCTTTAATTACAACAGCAGTGTTGGTGGTGGGTTGTGAGCGCACCCAACGTGATAGGTATGGGGAAGTGTATAACATTGGCCACACCACGTGTTATGGACACTCTATTAGGTTTTTCTAAATCCTACATGTGAATGAATCTAGGATCGAAGCATTAAATCATTCATGTCACACAATGAATCCCCAAGTGCTTAGCTTTATAGATTAATTGTTCCTTCTACTTTTATATTTCGTAGTTGTTAATCGAAAAACCAAACCTCCCATTGCTTGCTTTACTAGCTATTCCTATCACTCGTACAGATTGACAACCCGTACGAGGTTGTGTTTTAATTGATACTTAGGACCTAATATCTCGGCGGACATACCCAGGCCTTACCTAAGACGACCCTATCGGTAGCGTAGTAGTGAGTTGGGGGCAGAATACAAATCTCTATCTTTTACCCTCTCATAAGTCCTCCGCTCAAGTTAATTAGCTACAATTAATGGCCCCGAGTGGAGGTGGGCCAAAGACGGATCACCTGTGAAGTTGGCAACATACATACCTGGATGAAAATGCATGACAATGCAGGAAGCAGAAAGATTAGTAAGAGCAAGGTCAGCCAGATAGGGACAAACATAAGAATAAAATCAAATAAATCTCATACCCCGCAGATCACCAGTACCACCCAGAGGGGAATTACCAATAGGCAGGTAAGGAAGGGTGATGGCACAAAAAATAGTATCATGCAAAAGGAGTCAGATTTCAGAAACATACTTTCAAGGACATCGATGGACTGTCGAAGGGAGGCCATCTTCGCAGCGCTAGGATGATCACCCCGCATCTTGGCTAGGCCATCCGGGAAGACCACGGTGGGCTTCATCTCCCAGAACCCATTATTCATCAACTGAAATGAATCTATGTTTCCACTCTACCTTGGAGGGGAACCCAACAAGAAATTTATAGTTATGTGGATGCAATTTCAGAAAATACCAATTTGGAGGCATCTTAGCAGAATGACAAAAAACCCTAAATAGGGAAAGTGTAATAGTAATGCCCAGAGATAGACAGAGCGCCTCGAATCCAATGAGGACTCGGACAGAGTTGGGAGGAAGATCGGTAAGGGTTAATTTGTAAAAGCCCAAAATAGACTGGGAAAACCTAGACAGAGGCAACCTAAGCCCCCATGCTCTACTCTCTCTACACAAACGGCGACCATGCCCTACAGGACGTCTAAAATAGTTTCATCATTACCTGGTATAAAAATACGATCGCAAAGATCCCCAAAATTAACCCCCTTACAAGAAAACATCATTCCAACAATCTTACGCACTCGCTGAATCTCTATAGTGGTGACATAAAAGAAATAGTGATTTTCTGGGGGCCAACGGTGGAAACCATTTCAAAAGGAGAATGAAAGAAAGAAAGGAGATAGAAAAATAATGACTGTTACCTGGACCGATAAAGGAAGCAGACACAATAAAAGAGAGGAAGAAACAAGAGGCGAGTGAAATGATTTTCCAGGGATTGGAAAGGAATTTGAAAGAACAGTAAAGATGGCGCAGCAGACCCGAGGGAAGTTTCAAATATGAAAATACGGCGGAATGATTAAGGTTCTCTTGGGAAGGCGCAAATTAATACCACTTACAAGAGAGGCGTAAGAGAGGGATACACGGCTCATATTCAAGCGGGCAACGTAACTGCTTGAGAAACTGATACCATTTTTTCAAAAACTCACCATCTTTTCAAAATATTCAAAAAGTCGATAGTTTGAAAAAATAACAATGGCAGTTTTCCCTTGCAAAAACATGAGAGTTGATCTGCCCGATGACTCAACCCTGCAGTTTGCGCTTAGTTTGCGCTTGCAGGCACCCAACAGCTAGATCTAGGATTAGGTGGACTTGATAATGTATGGGCATGTCGGCCTAATCTCCATATTCATCCCACTTGATGAGGAAGTTGTAAGAAGGTCCAAGGGGCAAGACACGATGGGACAACTCACGTCTATCAGCCACCAAACTAGTATAATGAGGATTTCGCATGAGAGAAGGTAGATTCTCCGAACCTTTGTTATTACACTTTACAAGAAACCTTTGATGACCACCCAAACTGACTTGATCATCGGAGAGGCACGATCTTGCGCCGATCTGCCCGACCTTAGTTTTGGTTGCCTCTCAAGTATTTTGGAGCACGTAATCAGATGCATATGGGAGGAGGATTATACAAAGTTTGGCATAAACAAGTTGCAAAAAGATTTCTTACAAGAATCTTCCAAATTTTACCCTGGGGAAAATCTCTGATGGTAAAGTTAGTATCTTTGGTTAAATGCTAGAATGCTAATGTAGTTACTTGCCTTGGTTCTTTCACCTGGCTTCCATTTATGGGGTTAGTTTCCTTACATTCCCAGTCGAATGTGTCCATGTCGGACATGCCAAATTACCAGCTATCATGGGCCACGATTCCTAATTCATTGCTATTATGCTGCGTTACACGTGGCTACCTTTTACGAACTCATGATCTTTGCAGTGTGTTATACTAAGTTATCACTTGTGTTCTTTATGCTAGTTCTCACGAGGCGGCCTCCTTGGTTGGCTATGTATGATGCCTCGCTTTCTTACCTTTCTTGCGTACCTACCTTTCCTATACCATAACTGATGCAGGGGATTCCTTTTGGACCAACATAATATTTGAAATCAACGCAATTCTCCAAGCTAGTTACGTGATACCTACAAAATAGAGCCATGGGAAAGTCTCCAGGATCCACCTTTGATGCCTAAGTCAGTGTATAACCAATGTATGAATAGTATTTGGAAAAATGTCATTAGCTTTCTAATTTTTCAAACCACATATATATATGGTGTTTCAAAACATATATATATATACACACACACTTGATGTTTACTGTAAACTTTGGTAATCATGGACCTTGTTCATAAATTGTGGTTTTGGTGATACGATAATAGGTGAGAGCCATTTTCCTCTTTTGCTTCGCTGATAGGGTTCGCTAAAGGCAAGGTGTTATTTCAGCCTTTAGCTTTTGGAGGTTAAGGAAAGTAGTTGAGGTTACTTTCACCAGGCTCACTATATTACCTTTACTATGGGCTTCATATGGTTAGGAGAAGGTGTGTATACCATAAGGCCCCACGACTAATGAGTTATTGCGTACAGAGCTCGTTTTGAAACGTATGAAAAAGGAAAACAGTTATGGTAGCATGGTTATTGGATATATTTTTGATGAAGTGAAAATAAGGTATTGGTAGTGGAATATGGATTGGCTGCTTGGATGAAAATGAGAAAGTAAACTTACCTTTTTTTGGGAGGCGTTATTAGTGGTTAGAGAATGTAGGATAATTTTTCAAACATAAAAGTGGTTAAGAATTTAACCAGTTAGTAGCATACTAGCCATTATCCATCTGATTGTATATTTTTGGATGTCTTGTTAAAAAATGCCGCGTTGCAATAGTGTTCTTACTTTAGATGATATAGCTATGCTAAAAATGTATCATTCATGTGTATCTTCATGTGAGATTATGATTCCCCATATTGAGGATGTTGTGATGAGATTGCTACTTGATATGTTTAGTGTTTATTCATGTCAGTTGTAGTATGGTTTGTAACTCCCTGCACCAAATTATTTCATGATCGTTTTTTAGGCTTATGGTGTTTCTCTTGCTCAGATACATCCTCAGGGAGTAGCCATACTGAGTGGTTTTGAACGTTTGCATCATGAAATCGCCATTGATTTCAATGTGCCATTGTTTAGGGCTTACTATAGGTTACATGAAATGGATAAAGGTGAGTCTTTGGTGTCTTTCAAGTAGATTATTGAAAGTATTGAATTTTTAAAAATATCTCATGATAATAATGGATATTGGGAAGATAAATTCCTATGTGTGAGATGTTTAGACCAAGGAGTAATCCCACTAAAGAATGAGAACATTGACCTGAATCGAGGACTAAAGTGGAGGAAAAATCTAGATTTCCCGAGGGAAATGCGTGTTAACATTGTAGAAATAGGGCACCCTACTGGTTGGCAAGGTATTTACTATTTAAAGTTTGTCAATTCACACCTAAGCCATATCATTAACGGTTTATCTATTTTGCAGTCACAAGGTTTTGAGAGAAAATCGTTCCAAGCAGTTAGAGGTCAGTATTAAGCCATGGGTGAGGGGTGTCGCCAAAACAGATCCTTTGCAGAACCCTACACCGAAGTTGCAGGTGGAGATCAATGGCCAGTTCACAGAGGCCTCGGCTGATTATTACATAGAGGCCTATGAAAGGGTAAAAAAATCATGTCGCAAGAGGTACTATGTTCCCCTTGCTGCCAAATTTGGCCCAAATAGCTCAAACCCTCATTGTCGTGGGGTTCCAGAACACCCCTCCATCAATGCCTCTCCAGAGGGTGGTTCACCCATCGATGGGAGCTGCAGTTTCGATGCCCCTGGTGGTGCATGCGAGGCTTAACCTCAGTCAGTGCCAAGGGTATCTTACCCAGGATTCGTAGGAGTAGAAGTTCAAGCTCGGCCACAACCCTCCCTCACGGATGATGGCCAAGGGCGGTTTATTTGATGCTAGCCTCAACGCTGCTATTTTTAAACTTTAACCCTCTTTGAGTGCTGGCTAAATCTGGAGGATTTTACCTAGGACACGAGGCACAGGGTTAACTATAACACTCAATGGAAACCTGGCTTCCTACTCTTAATTGATTCGCCCATTGGGGGACATCCTTACAATCGAAGGTAAAAAGCCTTTGATTGCCACCCTTGAGTATTGGAGGGGGTTTTGATAGCCTTTCTTCCAAAGTGCCGACTGATGAAGGTAAACATGACATCATTGCTATCCTTGCTGCTCGATCATAGCACAAAGACTTGAGGAGTGGAAATGTTGGTACGATCCCAAGCATCACAAATTTTGTCCTGAAATCCATAATGATCACCACCCCATTAGAATGGAACTGGGATGGATTGACCCAAAACTCTCAAAGTAGTCTCAAGAATAGTGGGAGAAATGGAAAACATAAGGCAACCATAATCTACCCATGATAGATATCAGACCTTCCTAGAGACAGGTTAGTAGGAGACTCGTCCTCCTTGAAAAGCATCAACCTAGCGTCATTAGTGATCTTAACTTGGTGTGGAAGGGTTTTGAGGAAGTTTACTACCGCTTTTTGTGTTCATTACGGCTCCTGGGGGGGGAGCCTCAGTGTATGCCCCACTCTAAAGTTGACTCACCTCTTTATGTTCCTCGTCCAGTTAATTCTCAAGACCCTTGGGGGCAGACCTTTTTCAGAGAGTGTGAGAGTTGTGAGGATTTTCACTTCTTTGGGGGAACTAGGGTAGCTTGGGAATAAGTTGAATACATTGGCTGACTTATACTTGCATGCTACATGTTGCTTAAGCCTTTTCTTGTTTTTATTTACTCGAGGATGAGTAAAGGATTACATGTGAGGGGTCAAATGTGCACCATTATGCATGCGCTAACCAATGCATTCAGCGTATTAATTGTTTTTTTGTAAATTTTGGTTTGCCATTATTAGTTAAGTTTAGGTGACGAGGGGTTTAGACGGCTACGTTTGGTTTTCT
Organism: Rubia yunnanensis; assembly: GCA_037428765.1. Lineage (NCBI taxonomy): Eukaryota > Viridiplantae > Streptophyta > Magnoliopsida > Gentianales > Rubiaceae > Rubia > Rubia yunnanensis. The sequence goes on from CM075066.1 coordinate 53,586,143, forward strand.
TATCTAAATCCCGTGCACCGCCATTGACCATAACACATGTTTGGATGACCTACTTATTTCGCCACACAAGAAGTTTGAGAGAGAAGCCTAAAACGCTATGACCAACAAAGAGTTAGATCTAGAAGAGGCAGAAGGGGAGACATCTTTGAGAGCACTTGTGAGCCGATCTCATCTTTCCACAGCCATTATGGATCAAATACACCTACTTGGGGAGCAACTCTCGAGTTCTTCCCAAGTTCTTCAAGGGATAGTTCAAGCGATTGGAGGAATGAAGGTTCAAGTGGATGAGCTCAACGCGAGGGTGGATTTCCTTAAAGTCACAATCCAAGCGATAGGGTTCATAGAGAGGTGTTTCACTAGCCACAAAGAGACCGGCCTTTTGGGGCCGAAAGCGTAGGTATTACTAATCTCCCGCCCTTGCTTTGGTTTTGACATTCTTTTTGTGCATTGGAGACTTTACATCTGCAAAGTGTGGGGAGGGGGTAGTGAGCACTTAGGAGTTCTCCTTCTTGGATTTTTTTCATGCATGCATGTTTTGTTTGTTTTTTCTTGATTGTTGGTAGTTTTAGTTCTTGTTTGTTGGGGATGATTTTGGATGAACATTTGATGGAATGACATGCTATGCTAGGTTTCCTAGTTTGCATGGGGTAGGATGTTTTAGCTATTGGTGGAGTATTTTTGTGTGTTTGACTATCTTTGTAGTATTGAGCCCAATTTTGGGCACTTTTTTTTGAAAAAATGAAAAAAAGATCAAAGCCTGGACAAGTCGAAAACCCAAAAGGGCGACTTGCATAACATTAGAAAAATCCCGGATAGATCGAAAGGCCTACGTAAAATTGAGAGGCTTGGCTCGGCTAGACTTACGAGTCTAGGCAAAAATGAGAGATTGTGTGGAAAAATGTGAGAGGTGAGCACATTTTGTGGGATAACTCTGGGTGAAAACCAGAAAGGGCGCCTAGGCAAAATGAGAGAAAAAATAATAAAAAAACAAGAAACTTGGTTGATGATACATTGGGCTCCTTGTTTGCAACTAGGTCGAGAATCTAGATTTATCCCTATGTCGCAAGCAAGTCGACGACTTTTGGATTTCCTTGGTGGATTTTTTTTTACTTGAGGATTTCTCTTTGATTGCTTTTGGGACTTCTTTGGGGACAGTAAGCTTGGCTTTATTCCGATCTTTTGTCACTTATCTTTTTCTATACACATTTACTTGCTTTGGGTGGTTTGGTTGCCTTAGGTACTTTGGGGAATGTGAGAGTTGTGAGATTTTCAACTTCTTGGGGGGAACTAGGGTAGCTTGGGAATAACTTGGATGCATTGACTATTTTTGCATGCTTCATGTCGCTTGAACCTTTTTCTTTGATTTTATTTACTCGAGGATGAGTAAAGGATTAAGTGTGGGGAGTCTGATCTACACCATTATACAAGCTTTAACCAATGCATTTGACCTAGTTTTTATTTACTTTTAGTTAGCGGTTTGGCAGCATTAGTTGAGTTTACATGACAAGGGGTTTAGACAACTATGTTCGGCTTTCTATTCTAAATCCCACGTTTTGTACACTTAATTAATGATTATTGACATATCGTGTTCACGGGCTCCTTGGTCCTCATTAAAAGTACCTCTTAGTAGGTCACCCGTGAATGCTATTTGTTACATTACATTCTTACGAAGGTCATTTGCTTTTAACGGTAGAAGATTTGAAGGCCATTCACATTGAATGGTATTAGATGAAGGCCACAAGCACAAATTCATGGTAGAAGGAGATTAAAGGCAAGGATAGGCGGCTTCGTAGTTGAAAACGGAAAAAAGGTGGAAATGGTGAATCATGGTCCAGGGTGTATTGCCTTAGTACAAGAACGATCCAGGAAGAATTAGCCTTCAAGGGTGGTTCCATTGAATTTTCCATCTCGTGTACTACAAAATAGACTACTAGAACCCCCAATTCGGACTAACGGTTCAGCTGTGGCAAGCAAAGAAAGGTCAGTCGATGAAGGACTAGTGGCCTGTGATAGCCCGCACTACATGAAGCATTAGCGGCACATGAAGATGCCCATGGTCCACCCTACACGAAGCAACAACGCCAGTCTGTGACAATGGAGTCGGGCTGTGAAGCATGGAAGGGAAGAGTTGAAGAAATTTGGCTAAGTATGAAGCTGGTCCGTGAAAACCTTCAGGAACCATGACGAGAGTTCTGAGCTAACACATATACTGCTCACTATCCGTGAAAAGGATATCAGGCCATGAAAACTACTGAGTGGAAACCATGGTGCTGCTTGCGGTCCGTGAACACGGACCATGGCACGAGCCCAACTTCACGGAGCGTGGCTACCCGCGGCTATGAGAATGTTATGGACCACGTCAGATCTGCCATTCCATGCTTGAGGCTTCACGGATCGTGGCATCTGAGCCAGTCCGTGAAAACTAGGCAGTTGGCCTAGAGTTTTGGCACTTTTGTCCTATTTGGGCCTATTTTTAGGCTTAATCTCCTACTACTATATATAGGATCCTAATCTACTCATTTTCGTATACATTAGGAGAGAAAATTCATATCCTGTAACTTGGAGAGCATTTGGGAGAAGGAAGGAGTTCCTTAGTAGGTTTTGTACTTTTCCTTTTTATTTTCTTCTTATTTCATCCCAAAGATGAGGAATTCAAATCTATACTTGAATTCCATGCCTAGGGAGCGATTAGATTAAGCTTGGGACATATTTGGCACATGTGTAGCTTTTGATGCTTTATGAGATTCCTTAAATTCCATCTATCTTTGTGTTTATGATATTATTGTAATTGTTCTTGAATGTGACAAATGCATGAACACTACACCATATATGAGCACACACTTTGGGCTATGTTCATGTATAGTACACTTATTGATGCCCCCCTTGGGAAGAGAAACTCGGATGTTTGAATGGGTGGAGGGGAACAATTCTACTTGAGTGTGTGCACAAGAGATTGATTCGAGGTTACCTTAATCTACCTACCATCACTCTAGATGTGGCATTTTTTCCTTGAAATTCTCTAAGGAGAGTTAAAAAGAGACTTTTACGCTCTTATTACTTTTGTAGAAATTTTTTTGTGACAAGGCAATTTGTTTTAAGACTTTGAAGAATACTTTTGAAGATTTGAATATTTGAGGACTTGCATTTGAGCTTTTGAGGACTTGAAGAATTGAAGATAAGTGAAGTGAAGATGAGGACTTGAAACAAAAAGAAGAAAGAAATCAAGATGGATTGGTCGCGAGTCGCGACAGACGGATGGCCAGAAACTTTCTTACTTTTTTTCACTATAAATATTAAATCCTATCCTCTCGTCCTTTAACTCTTCTTCTTTCTGTGATTTTCAGGGTTAAAAAACCCTAGTTTTTCCTTTCTTTCTTTTCTTAGCTTTTGTAGGTTAATCATGTCTTTTAATTATCTAGCTTAGTTTTGTACTTGGGAGCAATTGATTGAAGCTTCCATATCTATGTAGTAAGAACCTCTATTTCACTCATTCTTGAAGCATTTGTTATTTAGCATTCTTGTGTTTAATGTGGTACTTTACTTCATTTATGCTATGGGTTGTTTGAGTATGAAGTGTTTGTATGATTGAAGTGTTAGGGTGTTAGGAAAGTTGCAAATTTTGTAGCTCTTTGACATGTTTTGATCATCATCACAAGATTGATCACACAAACCCAAACAACATCACAACAACACATGCTCATTCACAAATAATGTTTTTCATAACAAACCACAATGTCAATAAAGCATATAGACAAATAGATCAAAGGATTACCCAAAATTTGAAGCCTAGAAGTGTAAATAACAAATTTTTGGAAGAAAAAGCTTCAATTTTCGTGTTCACCCAAGAGAGTGTGCGAGTAAATGTTTCTTGAGAGGAAAGAATGTGTAGATGATGAAATTAGGTGAAGAGTGGTACCATGACAATAAAATTTCAGCATAGGTGAAAAAGAGAGAGAGGTACACTTTGTATAAAGATGGAATTTCAAATTAGGGGACAAGTAGCACAATCAATTAACATGGGAAGTACTATTTGCATAAAAAATCCTAAGGAAATAGTAAATCTCACTTCTTGAGCCACAAATGCATTTTTAACTTTGAAATTCAGACTTCCTGTTTGAAAATTGCATTTTTGAAATAAGTTGGGGGATGGAAAATCAAAATTTGAAAAAAAAAGATTTCTGCCCTGTTTTCCATCTTCACGAGGCAGAGTCTCGTGCCCATCATCACGACATGAGACCTGCCCTTCGTGACAACCATTGTCACGAGGCTAACTCCAAATTTTCCCTATTCCTTTATTTTTCTCAACTTTTAAAAGAAAACTATGTCGCCCATCAAAATAGATTCCATCTACACATAATCACACATCTTCACATCTAGATTTTCAAATCAAGCAATAATTTCATTCAATGGATCATTTATTTGAAGCATGACATGCAAAATCCACCATGTAACTGTTCAAAACAAGCAAACTAAAAGATCCACGGATGTTTATGGTTGTCATCACGACTTATTACTCTTTCATGCATTCAACTTTCAAGCACTTACCGTGGGTCTCCAGAATCGCCATCGGTGACTCCGCCCACGATGACATCGTTGTGGAAAGGTCTCCACAATGAGCCATCCTTACGTTTATACCCCTTGCCGGTACCAAGAAATGTTTCTCCTTTTCTTGCCAACATCGACTCCTAAAACGTCTCCTTGGGGTTAGAAGGGGGTCGAGGAGGTATTAATTCCTCGACACTTTCTTTTTCCCGCTGCAAATTTGTTAGCATAGAAAACAATTCAGCACATACATATCATTGATCAAAGCATGCAATCCGTCGAGGTCCTCAACAAATTCATCATCAAAAGATTCATGCTCATTTGCAACATAAGAAGGTTTAAGATTATCATGCTCATCAAAAAGTGTCACACCTTTGCACATAAAAGAAGGTTTCGTTGAATCATACCTAGATTTATAAATGTCAAATTCCATCTTGTCTAAGTCATCTTCTAGAGTCAAATCCCTGAGTGGATATCAATTTTAGTCCTAGACGTTTTAAAAAAGGTCTCCCCAAAAGGATTGGGGGTGCACTACCATCGTGCGCTACGTCTAGGACATAAAAGTCCATTGGAAAAACTAACTTGCCCACTCGCACCATTATATCCTTCACTAGCCCTCGAGGGCTACCTTGGGAATGATCGGCGAATTGAACAATGACTCTAGTCTCCTTTAGTTCACCAATTTCAAGACATTCAAATAGAATAAAGGGAATCACATTGATAGAAGCTCCTAAATCTATCATGGCAACAAGAAATTGAGATAGAAAACATTACGGGGTCTTTACATTTCTTAGGCAAATTCTTATGATTCAAAATTGTGAATTCTCTAATTTTTAGCTTCCCTAACTTCTTAGGTGGTATACACCTTTTCTTAATGCATGGAACCTTGAGAAATTTAGCATATGAAGGCACATTGTCAATCAATTCCAAGATAGGGATAGATACCTCAACTTTTTCGAAGACTTTCCAAATGTTGGCCTCATTTGTCTCCACCTTTGGACTTTCCCTCAAAGCACTTGGAAACAGAGGTGGAATAGCAATTTGAACCTCGGGTGGTATACTCCTTTTCTGAATGCATGCAACATTGAGATATTTATCATATGAAGGCACATTGTCAATCAATTCTAAGATAGGGATAGATACCTCCACTTTTTCGAAGACTTTTCGAATGTTGGCCTCATTTGTCTCCACCTTTGGCCTTCCCCTCAAAGCACTTAGAAACAGAGGTGGAACATCAATTTGAACCTCGGGTGGTTGAAACTCCTTGGAGGGTGCTTCCTTGAAAACCATCTCTTCTTCTTCGAACTTTGCTTTGGTAGCCTCCACTAACTCATCATCCTCTCGTGTCACTTTCTCATCAGTTTCACGAACCTTCTTCTCACTTCTCAAGTTGAGTGCACTAACATTTCTTGGATTCACCTTCAGTTGGGAAGGTAGCTCACCGGCCTTTTTCACTTCAAGTCGGCTCACCGAGGTGGTGAGTTGTCCAACTTGAATCTCAAGTTCTTGATGCTTTAGAAGGATCTAGTACCAAGCTCTTCAATTTCTCTCCTTGTCCTTTCCGCAAAGATCTCACGTTTCTTTCCCAATTGTTCGATGGCATCCAAGATCTCCTCCCTATCCAACTTGTAAAGTGTGGTATGATTGTTGGATGGCCCTTCATCTCTAGGATAGGGGGTTGAGGAGGTTCTTGTCCACCCCTATACCCTTGAGGTTGATTTTCATCCCTTCATCAGAAGTTGGGATGATACCTATACCTCAGATTGAATGAGTTTTCATAGGGGTCCGACCTTGCCTCGCCTTCGTTCCCCCGGAATCCTTGTTGTTGTTGACCCCAAGAAAATTGAGGTCCCTCCCAATTGTTGACCCCCATGACATTTACCTCTTACATATCACCAACGACCTCGGGGAATTTCTCGGAGTGGTTGCAAACCCCACACATCTTAACTTGGTGTACCTTTCCTCACAAAAGCTCTTTCATCATAGATGCTAGAGCTTGGACTTGCTCCTCCAACTTCAGTGTGTGTGCGGGTTCATCCAAGACCTTAACTCTTGACCTTGTACTGAATTGCCTCATCCCGCTTGCCTCTCTTCAAAAAGTTCCATAGCGTCCTTCAGGCTCTTGTTGACAATAGAACCATTGCACGCGGCATTAACCATCCTCGTGTCCTCATCACACAAGACCTCGAAGAAGTAATAGACCAAGTCGCCTTTCATGAAGGGATGATCGGGACAACTTGTGAGAAGCCTTTTGAATCTCTCCCAATACTCGTATAAGCTCTCAGTCACTCCTTGAATGATGTTGGACAACTGTTTCTTTAAACCGACAGACTTTGAGGTCAAAAAATATTTCTCCAAAAACTGCCGCTTCATATCCATCCATGACCCTATGCACCCTGATGGCAAATAATATAACCAATCTTTTGCTCCATCTTGTAGTGAAAAAGGAAGGTTCTCAAGTTTTAGTCATCTTTTGACACTCCCGATGGCTTCATGTTCGTGCATACCAAATGGAATTCCAACAAATGTTTGTTCGGATCCTCTCTGGCCAGACCGTGGAATGTAGGAAGGCAGTGTATTGTCTCACTTTTCAGTTCACAAGTCACATTTGGAGGCAAAGGCGGGAGTGTGATACATAGTGGTTGATTCTCCAAGTTAGGAGCTATAAGCTCTCTCAAAGTGCAGTTGTCCTCCGCCATTTCGTGTGGTAATTTATCAAAAATCAAACCTCTAAATTGAACCTCCGATCTAACTCTCTTCCTCCTTCTCCTCCGCTTACCTGTGGAATTAGTTAGGGAATGCAAAACACCTAGATTCGTGGTACGAGCATGTACCATAAACTAGGGTCGCACTACTATCCTTCCAATAACACGATAGCAAACATGATCAAAGTAACAAGAAAACTATAACCAAAGCTCACAACTCACAACAAAAAAAAACAAAAGATAAAAAATAAAAGACACTACAAACTACTCTACTAACACACCATGCATAACCAATACTTGAACTAGAAAGCATCCCCAGTAATGGCACCAAAATTTGGGGTCGTTAACAAAGTCGCAGCAAGAACAATTTAATTAGCCCGGGCTGAGACACTAGTCCCATGGAATGGTCAAAGATAAGATTTATATTCTGCACCCGTTTCTTGCTTCTAGGCTACCAAAGGGTAGTAAGTGGCAAGCCTTGGGTTTTTCCACAGAGATGCTAGGTTCAAGTAAAAGTCAAAACAAAGCCTTGTGCGGGTCGACAATCCACACGAGAGAAAGGAATAACTACTAATTTAAACATGCAAACTTGGGGGGGGGGTTGGTATTTTCAACTAACAACTACAAGCATAAAATAAACAAACAAGTAAACTATTTACACTAGGCACTTGGGACTAATTTAGCAATATGGTAGTTCTAATGCTTTAATCCTCGATTCATTCAAATATAGACATACAAAAGACCTATCAGTGTGTTCACAACACTTGGTGTGGTCGATGGCATACACTTCCCCATCCCTATCACGGTGGGTGCACTCGCAACCCTCCATCGACACCACCATCGTAATTAGGGGAGCAAAACAAGGTCCGACCATTGTTGTGGTTCTGTTTCTTTCCCGTGCTATTACGTCCCGGGCTTCCACCACGAATGTACTAATTCCTAGTGGTCCTCTATACGTGAGGCGTTAAGTTCATAGGCACCTTATCTGTGATACTAGGGTTTCAACACAACACCTAGCTTGCTACTATCAACTATCTCTATCCATAACCTATAAAAAATGATTAAGAAATCTTAAGACTGGTGCGATGGTATGCTGATTAGGGTTACCTCGAATCTCTTGTGCACACACTCACGCAGACCCGTTCCCCTCTACCCATTCAAACATCCAGGTTTCCATTCTCAAGGAGGGGCATCAATAAGTCCACCATACATGAACATAGCCCAAAGTGCGTCCTCATATGTATTTTGTGCAGTAATGTTTAGCGATGGGAGACAGGAAAAGTGAAAAAAATCTCCATGGGAAGCATGGTTGGTCTTTTGGTGGAGTATCTAGGCCATTTGGTCACACAAAGGGCTCTAGCTAACTTAGGGAGATTGGGCACAAGATACAACATAGAGAAGTTAGCGAAGGCATCCATGGTGGGATCGACGACATTGGAGGGTGGATATGTATGGCTATATGGCAGAGAAAGCACCTGTAGCTTTATGATTCTTCCACAACCGGAGCACACCTCCATTGACCATGAGACTAGCTTGGATAACCTATTTATTTTCCCGGACCGGAAGTTTGAGAGAGAGTTCTATAGAGTTATGTCCAACCTGGAGATAGATGTTAAGGAGGCTGATGACAAGTCCACTCCAAAGTATCTCCTAGTCTCTTTCCCTTATATAGGGACATCATTGAACACTTGTAATTACTTGGGGACAAGTTTTGAGCTCTACTCAAGTGTTGCAAGAGGTAGTCCAAGCGATAGGAGGGATGCACTCGCAAGTGGGAGATCTTAGCTCGAGGATGGATTGCATTGAGGTCACGCTTCAAGCAACCGGTTACAGGGATAGAAGTTTCATGAGTCACGAGGATGAAGGCCCTTCAGGGCCACGAGAGTGAGTATCACTATTTTCCCTACCTCACTTATGTTTTGACATGATTTTTGTGCATAGGACACTTTGCATGGGTAAAGTGTGGGGAGGGAGTAGTGAGCACTTAGAGAGTTTTCATTCATGGATTTCCTCGGTGCATTTCATGATTTGCTTTGGTAGTTTTTCTTCTTGTTAGTTTATGATGTTGGTTTTTGTTTGTTGAGGGATGATTTTGGATTGACATTTGGTGGCATGAAATGCTATGCTAGGATCTCTAGTTTGCATGGGGTAAGATGTTTTAGGAAATTGGTGGTGTATTTTTATGTTTTGATTATCTTTTGTAGTATGAAGACCTCTTTCAGGGCATTTTTTGTGATACACTAAACAATTGGAAAACTGGAGAAAAGAAAAAAAATACAAAAACCTGGACAAGTCAAAAAATCCAAAAGGGCAACTTGGGTAACATGAGGAAAAACCCGGATAGGTTGAAAGACCTAGGTAAAAATGAGAGGCTAGGCACAGCTAGGCTTACGAGCCTGGGCAAAAATAAGAGGATGTGTGGAAAAAGGTGAGAAGTGAGTACCCTTTGTGTGTTAAAGCTAGGGTGGTGGATTGTTTTTGAAGACTACTCTTTGATTGATTTTGGGATAATTTTGGGAAAAGTAAGCTAGCTTGACACTTATCTTTTTGGCTTACCTTTTTCCACACTTTACTTTTCGGTGGTTTTGATTACTTATGTCTTTCGGGGAGTGTGAGAGTTGTGAGATTCTTACTTTCTTGGGGGAAACATGGTAATCTTGGAATAACTTGAATGCCTCGGTTAACTTATGCTTGCACACTACATTTCACTCGATTCTTTGTCTTGTCTTCTATTTACTCGAGGATGAGTAAAGGGTCAAGTGTAGAGACTCTGATCTGCTTCATTATGTGTGCGTTAACCGATGCATTTATCATACCTTTTAGTTACTTTTACTTGGTGGATTGCTAGTATTAGTTATGTTTACGTGACAAGGGGTTTAGATGGCCATATTTGGTTTTCTTGTCTAAATCTTGCATTTTGTAGACTTAATTGGTACTAAAAGACATCTTATATCCACGGGATCCTTGATCTTCCTTATGATCATCTTTAGTAGGTTGCTCGTGGGTACTTTCTATTTACATTCTATGTGACGGCTGTGTTCGTAAGGGCGGTAGAAGATATTGAAGGCCGTTTGCAAGGATGGTAGTAGAGAAGAAGGCCATTCACATTAGAATGGTAGTAGACGAAGTCCATGATCATCAATGCGTGGTAGAGGAGATTGAAGACAAAGATAGATGGCAATGGAGTTCAAAACGGCCAACATGGAATGGGGAATTATTGTCCGATGAGTTATGCTCAAGTTCGAGAATAATCTAAGAAGAATTAGCCTTCAGGCTGGTTCCATTGGATTAGTTGTGCTCAAATTGACTACTAAAACTCTCAAATCAGACTAACTCCCGTAGCAAAGGAAACTAGTTAAGCCGGCCAAGGCACCAACAGATAGGCGCGAGCTATGCATGGTTTGGCACCAACGGCCTGCGCCATAGGAGATGCCCTGTGCCAAGGAGACCAGCGCGAGACTATAGCGCGACCCACGCCAGAGACCACGGGCTGCAAGTACAAATTGAAGACCCCTTCGCGTGGCTAAGTATGGGCGCATGACATCCTGTTTTAGGCATCCCGCACTATCCCAAGTCCATTATGTCGAGACCAGCACACAGGGTGTGGGAAATCACACGGCCCATGCCAATCTTTTTGGGCAAAGCACCCATCTTGACCATGGCCTGCACCAACAACCACGGGTGTGGATCAGGACTTCAACTTTCAGCGCCCTCACGATGCTCCGCAGGAGACAATGCACCCGTGCCAACCCTTACGTCCCGCGCCAAGATGATGATCCGCTTCACACTCAAGAATAGGTGCCCCACACTTGTGAAGCAACGTGACCCGCCCTAGTCCTCGCGCCCCTCGCCAAGTACGTGCCACAGACCGCGTCATCCATGATGCCCCGTGCTGGGTGGCTACTGAGCTAGGGTTTACCCTATTTTGCATGTTTTGGGCCTATTTTTTGCCCAATCTCCTACTACTATATATAGAACCTTTGTCTACTAGATTTTCATACTTTAGATATCATTTTTCATTTAGAAGATTATTTTGGAGATTCTCTCCTTAGGAAACTTTATATTTTCTTCTTTTATTTTTCTTTGATCCTAAGAAGTGGAAATCAAATATTTATTTGAATTCCATGTCAAGGGAGTAGTTTCCATAGCTTGAGGATAATTGTAGTGACTTGTTTTAATCTTTATGCCTTTTGAGATTCTTTAGTTCATCCTAATTTTATGTTCTTAATATTATTGTGATTTGCTTTTGAGTTTGAATGCATGAATATTACACCACATATATAGCACACACTTAGGCTGTATTCATGCTAGGTGCAAATATTGATGCCCCCTTGGGAAGAGAAACCTTGTTGTTTGAATGGGTGGAGGAGAACGCGTCTGCATGAGTGTGTGCACGGGAGATTCGAGGTCACTCTGATCCACTTACCATCACACCAGTTTTAGCGGAATTCATAAAGTTGCCCAAGAGGTTGTGGGTTGAGATAGCTAAATAGTAGCAAGCTAGGGTTACAAGAAACCCTAGTATCATAGATAAGGTGCCTACGACCCTTGGGCCTAATTGATAGGACCCGAAGTAAGTAGTGCATTCGCGGTGAAATCCTGAGACATAATTGCACGAGGGAGAATTAGACCTACAACAATGGTTGGACCTTGTAGTAATCCCCTAATTACAATGTCGGCGTCCATGGATGGCTGCGAGAGCACCCACTATGAAAGGTACGGGGAAGTGTTTGCCAACAGCCACACCACGTGTTATGGACACTATTAGATTTTCTTAGATTTATATGTGTGAAAGAATCGAGGATAGAAGTATTAGATTGACCAAGTTTCTAAATGATTTCCCCAAGTGCTTAGCTAATATTGTAGTTGTGTTTTATTACTTTTCATGTTTTGTAGTTATTAGTTTGAAAAACCAAAACCCACCCTTATTTGCATGTTTGCTTTACTAGATATTCCTTTCACTCGTACGGATTGACGATCCATACGAGGTTGTGTTTTGAGTTATTACATTAGACCTAGCATCTCTGTGGATAAACCCAGGGCTTACCGCTAACTACCATATAGGTAGTGTAAATGTAGGAACAAGGTGGAGAACTATAAATCTCTTATCTTCTAACCACGTGCCTCCAACCATGTTTAAACTTCTAAGCTACAGTTTTTAATGACCCCAGGGGGAGTTAGGTCAACCACGTTGTCTGGTGCACGCTATTGGTGCTATCCATGAGCGGTTTGTGCTGACCCGTTTATACTTCGGCCTGCTGAGCTTCTTTCATTCACTAGGATGAACCGTGAGTTTGTGTTAAGAGTTATTGTAGTTGATTTTATGGATCCAATGGAACCAACCTTGAAGGCTGATTCTTCTTGGATCGTTCCCATTAGTTTTCATAACTCTCTCGAACCATAATTCTCCATTTCTTCATTGGCCACCTTGAACTCCATTGCCGCCTATCTTTGGCTCCAATCTCCATCTACCACGATTTGATGTCTGTGGCCTTTGTCTACTTCCATTCTAATGTGAATGGCCTTCGATCTCTTCTACCGTTCTTGCAAACAACCTTCAATATCTTCTACCGCCCTTGCAAACGGCCTTCACATTGAATGTTACGAAAAGTATCCACCAACGACCTACTAAAGATGATCACAAAGGAAGATCTTGAGCCTATGAATACAATATGTCCATTAGTACTAATTAAGTTTACAAAATGCGAGATTTACATAAGAAAACCAAACATGGTTGTCTAAACCCCTTGTCACGTAAACTCAACTAATACTAGAAATCCAACTTATAAAACAAACCAATTATTATGCCGAATGTATTGGTTAACACATGCATAATGGTGCACATCAGATCCCCACACTTAAACCTTTACTTGTCCTTGAGTAAATAAAAACAAGAAAATTCTTAAGTGACATGTAGCATACAAGTATAAGTTAACCAATGGATTGAACTTATTCCCAAGCTACCCTAGTTCCCCCAAAGAAGTGAAAATTCTCACAACTCTAACACTCCCCGGAGATTCTAAAGTAACCTATCCACCCAAAATGAAAATGTGGAAAAAGATAAGCCAAGAAGATAAGTGTCAAGCTAGCTTACTTTTCCCAAAATGATCCCCAAAAGCAATCAAAGAGTCATCTCCCAAAAATAATCCACCAAGGAAATCCATGGGTCATCGACTTGGTTGTAACATAGGGATACTCGTGATTCTTAACCTAGTTTAAACCAATGATGCAAATGAATTATCAACCTAGTTTTTTGTTTTCTCTCAATTTCTCTCATTTTTCCTAGGAGTCCTTTCGGGTTTTCATCCTAGCTTTCACACACAAAGGGTAATCACTTCTCACCTTTTTTCCACATGGCCTCTCATTTTTTTCCTAGCCTCATAAGCTTAGCTGGGCCTAGCCTCTCACTTTTACCTCTAGGTCTTTCAACCTATCTAGGTTTTTCCCAATGTTACCCAAGTCTCGCTTTTGGGTTTCCAGCTTGTCTGAGTTTTTATATTTTTTGAATTTTTTATAGCACAAAACTGCCCCCAAAGTGGGCTTTCATACTACAAAATATAAGATCAAAACAAGAATCACACCACCAATATCCTAAATCAACCAACCCCATGGAAACTAGAAACCCTACCTAGCAAGTCATGCCACCAAGTATACATCCAAAAGCATCCCACAATAATCAAAATCCTAAATCACCAAACAACCAAAAAAACTACCAAGAAAAACAATAAATGTGCCAAGGAAATCCAAGAATGAAAAATCCCTAAGTGCTCGCTACTCCCTCTCCCACACTTAACCGATGCATAGTTTGCAATGCAACAAAAACCATGTAAAAAAAGTGAGGTTGGGAGAAATAGTGACACTCACTCTCGCAGCCCCGAAGGGCCTTCCTCTCCGTGTCTTGTGAATCTCCTCTCAATGTATCCCATTGCTTAAAGTGTGACCTCCATGGAGTCTATTATTGCACTTATCTACTCCAATTGTGATCTCATTCCTCCTATTGCTTGGACGACCTCTTGGAACACTTGGGTAGAGCTTGAAATATTTTCCCCAAGGGATTGCAGAAGATTGTAATGATGAAGCTGGCGATGATACCACAAGCAGTCATCCTGTTCATACACAGATCCACATAGAGTTATTATCCAACAATCCTTGGAAGGCTAAAGCAAGATACTCTCCCTCACAACATCCTGTTGACAAAAGACTTTGTTCAAATGAGGCGATCACCTTTAGCGAGAAAGATTCAGTATCTAACGCTTTTCCTCACAAAAATCCCATAGTTATCATAGCAAAAATTAGAAATTCAACCATTCACAGAGTATTCGTAGATGATGGAAGTGCGGTCGAGATAGTATTCGTAGACTGTTTTAACAGGATGGGTTTCAAGTGAACTGATCTAAAAAAATCCACGTCCTCACTGGTAAGATTCACAGGGCAAGCAGAAACATCTTTAGGGAATATACAGTTGCCTGTCACCATTGGAGAAAGTGGAAAAAATTGTAATATCATGTGCGACTTTGAGTCATGGATGCTCCTTGTACTTTTAACGCATCGGAAGGACATGTATGAACATCGCAAAAGCAATATGGTCCCCTTACCACCCGGTAATGAAATTCCAAACTTCGGCTGGAATCGCAACCATAAGAGGAAACATCAAACAACGAGCCAATGTATGGTTATCGCAATGAAGGCAGGGAAAATTGGGGAAAAGGTGAAGATGGTTAACATGATCTCAGATGGTGGATTACTAGAGCAACCAAAATCAACAGTGGATCTGGGAGAAGAAACGGAGATGGTTAACCTAGATGACGAAGACAATTCCAAGTGCATAAGGATAGGAAAACATCTTGCAGGCATAGAAAAGACAAGGGTCATAGAAATCCATGAAGCCACAAAGATACTTTCACATGGAGTGTCCAGAACATGGGAGGAGTAGATCCGTGCATTGCTACCTATTCCTTGAATATCAGCAACTCAGTTAAATCGATTAAACAAAAGTAATGTTAGCATATTGCTTTAAGCTAGCATATTGAAAGAATTCATATACCCAAAGTGACTAGCGAACCCGGCCATGGTGAAGAAGGTAGACGCAGGCTAGAGAATGTGTTGACTTCACAGATTCAAATAAAGTATGCCCAAAGGACTACTATTCTTTGTCAAAAATCGATCAACTAGTTGAAGCAATTTCAGGGTATGGGAGTCCTGACGTTTTTAGATGCATATAAAGGATACCACCAGATACTGATGAATCCGGATGATGCAGAGAAAATTGCCTTTATGAAAGCTTTGGGACATTTTATTACGTAAAGATGCCTTTTGGGTTAACAAATGTGGGGGTAACATACCAAAGAGTAGCCGATAATGCATTTCCTGATCAGATAGGGCATAATGTCAAGGCATATGTTGATGACATGGTTATGAAGAGCAGGAAGGTGGATAGCTTCGCTGCGGATTTAAAAGAAACGTTAGACACATTACGTGCCATAGAGATGAAGCTCAACCCTAAGAAATGCATAACTAGAGTAGGGTCAGAAAAGTTCTAAGAATAGAGAGTATCCTCAAAAGGTATTGAAGCAAACCAAAAGAAAATCCAAGCTATAGTAGATCTTCCCCACCCGCGAACAGTTAATGAGGTGTAAATTTTAATGGGGTCGCTTGCAGCGATTTCCCACTTTGTCTCAAAAGCGGCAGAGATGCATTTTCCACTTTTCAAAGTCTTAAGGAAGGCCAAAATTTTTTCCTGGAGCAAAGAATGTCAGAAAGCATATGTAATTTGAAGGAACAACTTCAAGCATTACCAACGTTGAAGTCACCTGTCCCTGGAGAAGAAACCTTATCCTTATACTTAGCAATTTCACAGAATGTAGTCAGCTTTGTTTTCTCTTGGAAGGACAAAAACAAGTGCCAGTCTACTATATCAGCAGAATATTACAAAATGCAGAGAATGCATACAAGCCAGTTGAGAAGTTAACCCTAGCTTTAATATATTCAACACGAAGATTGAGGATGTATTTAATTAGTCATCGCATAGTGTTCGACACTGATTTCCCAATAAAGAACATCCTTAGCAAGCCTGGATCATTGGGCAGACTGACGAAGTGGGCTCTGGAACTAAGCCAATTTGATATTTGATTCCAACTAAGAACAACAATTAAGGCTCAAGCATTAGTAGAATTCATTGCAAAAATTACTAGCGTAGAAGCACAGAGGGCGAAGATGCACCAGTCTAAGAATTCATAGATGGAAATCTAAGTGGGAAGAAATTGCATGGACATTGTTCATTGATGGTGCGTCCAGCAGAGAAGGTTGCAGTGCAGGATTACTGTTGGTAAATCCAGAATAAGGTGAACAAAGATATTCACTTTGTTTTGACTTTCCGCTCACTAACAATGAAGCAGAGTATGAAGCTTTGATATGTGGAATGGACCTTTAGCATCACAATGAAGGTGTAGAGCGTCCAAGTATCTAATGGTTCAGTAATTGTAGTCCAATAGGTGCGAGGAGACTACGAAGTATGAGAAGAACGGTTGGTTAAGTATTTAAAGAAAGTTCAGCAGCTTATAGCCCAACTCGAGAGTACTTTGATATCTAGCACGTGCCAAGAAGCGAAAATACAAAAGAGGGTGCACTAAGCAAGCTAGCAACAACTGGATTTGAATCTCTTAGCGAACATGGAGATGTGGTGGTAGAAGTTGTTCTAGTTAGAAGCACATTTTCAATTACTGTGGCAAAAATTCAAACGAAAGATGTAAATTGGAAGACACCACTAATAGAGTACTTTGCGAAGGGAGCATTGCCAAATGATAAGGTGCAAGCAAGGAAGTTGGAGTTACGTTCTATTAACTACACTAAGAAAATGGAACCTTGTACAAGAAAGGCTTTTTGTCTCCATGGATAAAATGTGTAGGACCAACACAGGAAAGATAAATTTTAAAGAAGTCCATGAAGGGCTGTGTGGAATGCATCGGGGAGCTAGAACAGTAGCTAAATAGATCATCCGAGCAGGATACTACTGGCCGACTATTTTTAACGATGTACACGACTTCATGCTCAAATGTAGTAGTTTCCAAATCAATGCTTCTCTACCACATAAGCTACAAGCCGCTTTCAGATGGGTATATGGAGCTTGGCCATTCTATAAATGGGGCATTGGCCTAGTTGGGCCATTCCCAAAGGGTGAGAGTAGCCCCAAATTTCTAATTGTGGCTATCGAATACTTCACGACGTGGGTGTAGACGAAACCATTATGACGGGTCACGTCTGAGGTAACTAAGAAATTTGTCTGGCTGAACATAGTGTGTCGCTTCGGGGTGCCACATACCATCGTCACAGACAATGGTACACAATTCACAACTGGTACATTCACTAATTGGTGTTTAAAGCTTAGGATTCTTCAAAAGTTCACCTCTATGGTGCACCCTCAAGCTAACAGACAAGTGGAAGTAACAAGCATGACCATTGTTCAAGGAATTCATAAGCAACTGGAAGGAAAGTGACTGGATGGGTGGATGAAATACCCGACAACCTATGGTCATATAGAACAACCGTTTGAGAACCAATGGGAAAGACACCAAATAGTCTAGTCTACGGTCATGAAGCAGTGATACCGGTGGAGCGTCAATTCAAGCCGTCGAGTTTGAGACTACAAGGAGAAAGACAATCCATATACGATAAGGTTGGATTTAGATGAACTGGAAGAAAAGAGGGAGTTGGCAACGATCAAAGAAGCTAAGTATAAGGAATGAATGACTAGAGCTTACAATCAGAAGGTGAAGGAAACACGATTTTAGATTGGCGATCTTGTGTTAAGAAAGAACTAAGAAAGCCTGGTAGAAGAATGAGGAAATCTATGCCTAAAGTGGGAAGGATCTTACAAGGTTAAGAAGGCTCACAAATCCAATAGCTATGAACTAGAAAGGTTTGACGGCACACGTGTTCCCAACACATAACATGTGATCAATTTGAGAAAGTTTTATGTCTAGATTTAAGGAGGAGGATTGGAAGCATCTACCTGTACAAAAACCATGAGATGATCATTGGCTACATTCGTTCCATTGTTCCCAACGTGACATTATTGCAGTGGTACATATTAACTATTAAAAGCCACCTTTCTGGGTCACAATTATATTTCTAGTTCTCTACTTACAAATTTTAGTTGATAGTACGTTTGTAGCATATTGCAATCAGCACACTCAAAATTTCCAAGTGTTAAAATTTGAGCATAAGGTTGTGAATAGAAAGCTATAGATCTTGCACAACTACTGATGCTTGCAAGATTTAGATCTTGCAACTTCAAAAATCATACATTCGCAAGCTATACATCTTACACAACTACAGATAATTTCAAGCTTTAGATTTTGCAACTCGGCAATCCATACAATTGCAAGCTATAGATCTTGCACAACTACCGATGATTGCAAGCTTTAGATCTTGGAACTTCGCAAATCATACACTGCAAATCCGGGGGGGGGGCGTTAATGTTAGCTCAGAAACGTCTGGATCCCAGCCCCAATACCCAGGGCGGACTCCCAAGCTATAGAGATCTTGCAAAACTACCGATACTTGCAAGCTTTAAATCTTGCAACTTAGTGACCATACGATCACAAGCTATAGATCTTGCACAAGAGCCTACCTGCTCATAAAAATGCAAGTAATACATCTTACAGCTTCGCTATAATAATTATGCAAGCTATAGATCTTGCAGAGGCGAAGAAACCTCAACTAACCAAGATAACGCGCTAGATGCAAGCAATAGATCTTGCAACTTCTAGAACTCGATCAAAATAACTTAACCAATTGGAAAAAATAGGGTTGACAACTTATTAAGTGATAGCAAAGACGCAAGTTCACAACATCACAAGCAAGATTATTTAAAACATTACTGGAAAATAGCTTTAAACAAGAGATCTATCTACGACTAAATTCAGAATAGGAGGAACAAGCGTAACGATGACCATGCTCGACTTTGCGATGTGAATGTTCTACTCTACACCAGTTTTCTTCAGCCGCACACTCCTCGCTGACCATGTGGTCGTATGTCCACTTCATGTATAAATAAGCGGATGACGTATTAGACCCCTTTGCTCCATATGACCAAGATATTTAGCATAGTATGCCTTGAATACTCCTAACATTAGCAGTCTCTTCATATTTCTTTTTCTTGGCTATCAAATTTTGTACTTCCTCTTCTAGGCACCGAATATGCGATCGGACAGCATCATACAAATTAATCCTTTGACCACCCAAGTCCACATAGTAAGATCTCCACGACCAGTAGCCCTACGAGATGACGAAGGGCGAGCCTGAAGTCTATCTCTATACTCAACACAAGCCTGCTCAAGTTGGTAAACTGACATATCAAGCCGCTTGCACTCAGTGCGGAGCTGCTCATTTTCACTTCGCTGGTGAATGTTTATAGAAAACTGTTCATCAAACTTGCTTTGCCATCTAAGAGCATATGTTGAAAGGTGGTCACATTCATCCTGCTTTTTCTTTAACTGATCGAAAAAGTCATCAAGATGAGTACGATGTGGGAGGTCATCGACGTACCTCTCAAAGTTAATATTTATAATCCCTTTATGCTTACTAAATACAATTAAGTAGATAGTGGCAAATTGGGGTAGCCCACGAAGAAGAGGGATTTTCTTAAGCGTTTAAATATATAAGGTTCATATTAGGCTAGAAGTAGATACATATAGATATATATAAAAGCAAGTAAATGGGGGGAGGGGGGTTTGGTTGGTTGGTTTTCCTATGTGATGAAATTAAAAGACAAACTAACTAGAAAAGTTAAGTAACTATGCTAATCATCAAACAAACTAAAAAAGGGGTAAAAATAACAAAACATAAAGCCTTGGAGGCAACTGATATCCACTTCCAAACCTCATGTAGATCATTGAACCATTCACTCATTCAATCACATTTGTTACCTATGGGGAATGTTATCACTTCCCATTCAAAGATCAACATTCATTCCTTCTTAATAGTAATTTTCAAAGACAAAGAACGACCATTTGCAAACCTCGTTGACAATCACTCTAAGAAAACCACACCATAGAGGTATTTCATCAACAACATTTCACACAAAGGACTATAGATTTGATAACAGCAAGCCTTCTACCGAAGACATAGCCAATTAACCAAACATAACATTCATTAGGCTAAATCTAGAACAAACCACATTCAAGATTCAACCTTTCATTGCATCTATAGGATAAATATGAAACTATCCACATTAACACTTATCTAGCAAGAATCATCACAACACATTATACATGAGAAGTTCTAAGTCCATGTTCTTGGATTTTCATGGCAAAGAGCTAAGGAATTTGTCACTTTTCTAACACTAACACTTTAATCATACAAACGCTTCCTGTCCTCAAACACCCCATGGCATAAATGAAGTAAAACATAACATTAAGAACACATGAATTCTAAATAACAAAAGCTTCAAGAACGAGTGAACCAATCCAGTATTTTCTTTAACTACTTATTGTGAAGATAAATCTTCTATCCTTCTTAGATAGTAGTTTGCAATAGTGAATTCAACATCTCTTGCCAAACCTCACCAATGACTCCCTTAGTCGAAACACGACTAAACATATCCCATTGATGGAATTGAGCACAAAGAATCAACAAGCTTGACAACACTTATAAACACTACACCGTGTCTAAGCATTTAACCAATTCATGTATTTACACAAGATTAGTCAAGAACGATCGACATTATAGAATTATCTCATTTGCTACCTAAAACAAACATGACAACGAGTTCAACATCATCACATTCATCTAGCAATTATCAACACATCAACATCATTTAGAAGCTCTAACTCATGCTCTTGGATTCCACATTAAAAGATCGGAAAATTAGCTATTTTCTCCCAACCCTAACAAGCAATCATACAAGCAATTCATATACTCAAACTTCCAACAACATTAATGCCATTAACAATCCACATTCAAAGCTCATTAAATGCACAATCGAGAAAGCAGTAGATAGATAGAAATGATTCTCAAGACATTAGCAAGGAAGTCTCAATCAATTGCTCCCAAGTACAAAACTAAGCTAGATAATCAAAACCCATAACATGGAACAAAGATCTACAAAGAATAAAGAAGAAATGGAAGAAAATGGTGAAAAACTAGGGTTTTGGAGCCCCCAAGTTGGGCTTAGAGAGTTGGGGAAGAAGGGGGTGAAAAGCTATTTATAGTACAAGAAAAAAAGGGAGTAAAAAGCAAGTTGCAGGGCAATTATCGCAAGTCGCGATGCCTCTATCGCGAGTCGCGACCTGATCAGGAAATTGTGAGCTCTCAGGTTAACATTTCGCGAGTCGCGACGGAAAAAAGTCCCATTTTGTTTTGCTTCCTCTAGGTGAACCGTTGATCTATTTTGTGAGTTATTGTAGTCGATTTTATAGTACTCAAGAAGAGGAATCCAATGGTACCACCCTTGGAGGCTTATTCTTCTCTGAAATTTCTCTAAACTCTGCTTCAAAACATAGATCATTATTCACCCTTTGCTTTGCTCTCCTTTCTTCACTTTATCTTCTACCACTTTGTGAGTGGCCTTCCATCTTTTACCATTCTCTCGAATGGCCTTCACTGAACCACTCCTAAGTGCTCATGAGCAATCTACAAATTAAGCTTACAAAAAGGAATCTAGATGTTTGTAAGCACCAAAAATCCATTAGACTAAACATAGGTACAAAATGAAGGATTTCGATATAATAACCAAAAATGACTATCTAAACCCCTTATCATGTAAACCTACCTAAATCTAGAAATCTTACAACAAAAATATGACAAAAGAGATGTTAAATGCTTTAGAAAATACATGCATTTGACGTCTCATCACGCTGCTTATCAATGATAAGATTTTTTTGATAGGCTTTGCGAGTCTTGCTTACAACATAACTCTTACCCTCCTCCTGTTGTCAAAGCATCTTCACCATAGTCAGCTGTTGACGGTGAATAAGACTGTTTAGCTCATTGTAAATCCTTTGCAAATCAAGTACGGCCGTTGTAAATCCCCTGCTAATCAAGTACGCCATCCTAGGTGTCCTTTACATTCTTCTCCCACTTTTGCTTTGAGATCATTAATACCCAAGAGCATGTATTTCAGATGAATGCCTAAAGACAATGCTCATTCTTGAACACGGGCAGGAAGGTTGAGCAAACGCATATACACAACAGCATATTCAAGATCAACCAAACCATGGACAATTTCTTGGCCAAGAGATTCGACATTATAACCATCGGGGATAACTTACTACAAGGTCATGCTGTGGAAGAAGATGGAGATGATGAATAGTAGGAGCTCTCCACCCGATTCCACACAGGATAGGCGATAAGAAGAAATAAGTTTGAGATATTCCTTTGATACGCTTAGTAGCTTTGATCAGTTTAATAGGGAAACATACGGGAGCAGATGAAAACCCTTTGTGACAGGGAAAACAAACATAACACCCTAGATATCCAACACTTTTCATAAATTTTGGTCAACCATAATATCAAAGCCTTGAAAGTAAATAAATATAAGGAGATTGGTCAAATTGTAAAAGGCAAAAATGATGATAACATCTTCGATAATACAACACAATACATACTTCAAAATATTATTATGAATTACAAAAATAGGTCCTTAAAGTCTATAGCACTAAGGTTCACTAAGGAGAAGTGGATGAAGTGCGGACAACAACAGAACCCTCTTGGCCAATGTGATGAACGGAGCCTTCACATGTTGGATCACCTCCGGGGTGCGCATCATCATTAGGAATAGGTGTATGCTCAGGAATGTGAAACTCTGAAGAGGGTGGGAAAAATGGAAGATCCTCAAAGTAGTCGACCGCACATCACTTTAACTCAGACACAGAAGGTAGACTAGCAGTGCAAGAAAAATGACCTATTACTTCGCCCCTTTTACCTCGATTTTTTTTCTTAACCCCAAAAAACCAAGACAAAAAGTTCTTTTACCACAGATGTTTTTTTTCGAAGTAAAAAAATATTTTTTACCTCGGTTAAAAAATGAGGAGAAAAGTCTGACGTGACCGACGTCGCACACATGTATGGCTTATCGATGTCAGTTGTTTTTGTAACCAAGGTCACACGTACCTATCCCAAACACGAATGTCTGATGTCGCACACATGTATGGCTTACATTCATCGGTTATTTTTGTGATCGAGATCACACATACCTATCTTTAATATGAATGAATGGCGTTGCACGCATATCTGGCTTACCCACATCGGTTTTTTTTTCGTACATACCTATCCCTGACACAAATGATCGACATCACACCCATGTCTGGCTTACCTACATCCGCTGTTTTTGTGACCGACATCGCACGTCAAATTCTATGTAGGTTGTTGTTACCCTAGTAATAGGATTATGCAATTAGGATATACTTTCTCCCAAATCACCCAACACATGAAGATCCTATCATTCAAGAATAATAGAACACCAATCCACCCAATATTTTTCTTCAACACAAGATCATGCATACAAACCCAAACACATCTCTCAAAAATAAACACTCATTAAAAAATCATGCTTTTCATAACACCACTGTAATGTCAATAAAGTATATAAACAAAGAGTCTCATGGTCAATGGCGGTGCGCTAGGTTGTGGAAGGATTATAAAGCTACACTAATCGCTCCACCATAGACTCACACATATCTACCCTCCAATGTTGTAGGTCCCACCATGGATGCCTTCACAAACGTCTCTATGTTGTACCTTGTGCTTGATCTTCCTAGGTTAGCAAGAGCCTTTTTGTGATCGGATGACCTAGATACTCTGCCAAAAGACCAACCATGCCTCCCATGGATATTTTGCCACTTTTCTGGTCTCCCATCGCTAAACATTCCTGCACAAAATACCCCACCAAGTTCGGGTAAAAGTTACCCTCGGGAGTCATCTAAACCCAG
This sequence comes from Rubia yunnanensis, assembly GCA_037428765.1. Classification (NCBI taxonomy): domain Eukaryota; kingdom Viridiplantae; phylum Streptophyta; class Magnoliopsida; order Gentianales; family Rubiaceae; genus Rubia; species Rubia yunnanensis. Next base: position 53,610,318 of record CM075066.1, read on the forward strand.
GCATTACGTTAATTAACAATGGCAAAAGACTCCCATAGCCAACAAACGGTGAACATAATGGAACGCCTGAGGAACTACGGCAGTACTCTTGCACAGGTTCTTCCGATCCTTGCCCGTCAATTACACCAAAAGGCGTTCAAGAGAGAAAGGTAACCCTTGTCGGTGTGTCTTCTGGATCTCCTTGCCATACCTCCACCCAAATGATCGTGCTACCTCCCGGTGTGTCATCTTGTACTCCTTATCGTCCAGGTTGAATTAGATCGCCTTGTGTCCATCATCTTCTACGCCCGGCCATAGAGTAGCTAGGAACTCTAGGGTCCACCTAATGTAAGTCTTGGAGTGGTTCCTGAGAAACCCCTCTAGACCTACTCGGCTCAACATGTAAGTGACCAGCTCGAGTAAGTCTATAGCCGCCAAGGCGTCCTTGCAAGTAAACCCCGTCTCCAAAATACTCCTCTTCAGCTCTCTCATGTTTCTCCACCTCCAGGCTGCAGTCCCAGAAATGTTGGATAAACCTATAAACTCCTTGGTCACAAATGTGGGGTTACAAAGAATGGAAGTCATTGGCTCGGGGTTTGCACCCTTCGCCGACTTCTCCCTCTTCTCACCCCTAGTGGACTTGCTATTCTCCAAAGCATTCTTCTTAGGTGGCATCCTAATAGAATGAGGAAAAGAGTGGTGATATGATCATAAACAAAGCATCGCCTACAATTCAATAAGATAACATTCTCCCAAATAACCCAACCATTTATAACCTGATAATCTAAGCATGTTGGCTATTCAAATAAGAACATTCCTCATCAAACAACAATCTCATGGAAGTTATAACAAACCCCAATAAGATCATGCAATCAAGATACACCCTCTCCCAAATCACCCAACACTAAAGATCATATCTTTCAAGCATAATAGCACATCGAAACATCGAAACACCGTATATTTATTGTCTTCCTCATGACTTATTTTCTTTCTTAATCATTCAAAACTAAAAAGAGTTGCTTGGTGGGTCACCGTAATCACCATCCTTGACACTACTAATGACCACATCACGATGGGTGGGTCGCCATATCATCCTAGGTTTACCTTTTTTCCTTTGCAGTGAGAAACCAAGTAAACCCATTCTTCTCAAGCATGGATATATTCTTGTTGAGTTGGGGGGTTGGACGAGGCTTAGAAATTTTTAATTCCCTAGCCTTCTTCTTTTCCCACTGCACATTAGACAAGAGATACCGTGGTGAAGTATCCTTGTTCAAATTAGAAAAAGCACGCTCAACAAGAATCTTATAACAAGATAGATCATTTTCACAAGATAAAAAATACAAAGTCTCAATGTTGGGAAATATCTCTTTTTGGGAATTTTTAAAATTTTCTTTTTCAAACATCATGCAAATAGAACAAATCAGACAAAAGCAATAATAGCTACTCTACTAATGTGTTATGCTTAAATTGATACTTAGAATGATAGCATCCCCGACATCGGCTCCAAAATTCCGACCTGCCTCCCCATGGGGTCGTTAAAAACCATATATTAGAGTTAACTCGGTTGGAGGTGGTGAGGCCAGAAGAGAGAAATTTATAGTTCTGTAACCTGTTCCTACTGCTACGCTACCTATCAGGTAGTTAGCAGTAATCCCTGGGTTTGTCCACAAAGATGCTAGGTCTAATGTATCAACTCAAAACACAATCTCGTACAGGTCGTCAATTCGTACGAGTGAAAGGAATAACTAGTAAAGAAAACATGTGAATAGGGAGGGGGTTGGTTTTTCAAGCTATAAACTACAAAATATGAAAAGTAAAAACACAACTACAATATTAAACAAAGCACTTGGGGAAATTATTGAGCAACTTGGTCAATCTAATGCTTCTATCCTCGACTCATTCACATAGAGATTGAAGCAAACCTAATAGAGTGTCCAAAATATTTAGTGTGGCTGATGACATACACTTCCCTATCTCTGTCATGGCGGGTGCTCTCGTAACCCTCCACCGACGTCGCCATCGTAATTAGGGGGGTACAACAGGTCTAACCATTGTTCTAGGTCTGTTTCTCCCTCGTGTGATTACATCTCGGGCTTCCACCATTGATGCACTACTTCCCTCGGGTCCTATCAATTAGGCCCAAGGGTCGTAGGCACCTTATCTATAATACTAGGGTTTCTTGTAACCCTAGCTTGGTACTATTTAACTATCTCTACCAGTAACCTCTCGAACAACTTTACGAAGTCAGCTAAGACTAGTGCAATTGTAAGTGGATCAAAGTGACCTTGAATCTCCCATGCACACACTCACGTAGATGCGTTCTCCTCCACCCATTCAAACAACCAGGTTTCTCTTCCCAATGGGGCATCGATATTTGCACCATACATGAATATAGCCAAAGCGTGTGCTGTATATGTGGTGTACTATTCATGAATTTAAAATCAAGAACAAATCGTAATAATATCATGAACACAAAATTATGATGAACTAAAGAATTTCAAAAAGCATGTAGATTAGACCAAGTCACTACAATTTATCCCTAAGCTATTGAAACTACTCCCTTGACATGAATTCAAATAAGGAGTAGTTTCCATAGATTGGGGATAATAGTATTCTTGTGTTGATTAATGCTTTTGTTAGATTTCTAGTTCATCCTGTGATATTATTGTGACTTGTTATTGAATGTTAGAATTGCATGAATAGTACACTCCATTAAGAACACACTCTAGTCTATATTCACGTTGGTGCAAATATTGATGCCCCCTGGGGAAGAGAAACCTTAGATGTGTTATGAGTAACAGGGTACAGGTCTGCATGAGTGTGTACACGGAGGTCTTTTTCCGACTATTACTCTGTTATGTTTCCAGTACACCAGTCTTAGCTGATTATGTAAAGTAGTCTGATGGGTTACATGTAGAGATAGTGAAAAGTAGCAAGCTAGGGTTGTAAGAGTCCCTAGTGTCATAGATAAGTGTCTGCTTCCCTTTGCCTTATTTATAGGCCTCGGGAGTAGAGCATCTGTGGTGGAATGCCTTGGACATAATCGTACGGGGGAGAAGCAAACCTACAACAATGGTTGGACCTTATTTTACTCTGCTAATTATGAAGGCGGTGTCGATGGAGGGTTACGAGTGCACCTGAATCGAGGGTATGCCATCGACATCACCATGTGCTATGATCACTACTATATTAGGTTTGTCTAAATCTCACATGTGAATGAATCAAGGATCGAAGAATTAAATCAACCATGTTATGCAAGAATTCCCCAAGCATTTAGATTATTTGCATTTAGTTTTGTGCTTTGTAGTTGTTAGTCGAAAAAAATAAACCCCCTTATTTTTTTACTATAGTATCTATTCGTAGAAATACGTACAGATTGACAACCCGGACATGGTTATGTGTGATTGACTTTTAGGCCCTAGCATCTCTGTGAACATACCCAGGGCTTACTGCTAACTACCCTATCGATAGCATAGTAGTGAGTTGGGTACAGAACTATACATTTTATCTTTAACCATTGATCTAAAACTTTTCTTGGGTTAATTAGCTACAATTAATGACCCTGAGAGGAGGTGAGTCAAATTTTTGTGCCGCTGTTGAGGATGCTAATTAGTCTAACTGTCAATTAGTATAACATGTTAGTAGAGTAGTTAGTATTGCTTTTGTTTTTATTTGTTTTTTGGTAGTTATTTCTATTAAACTCTAATGATGCGGGGAAATACCACTAAACGGATGAAACTTCATAGGGTGTGTTATTTCAATCACCCTACAGAGTGCTGCCTATGGTTGAGCGACTATGGGAGGGAAATTGAACTTGTAGTTCAGCGAGATCAGCGAAAGCAGGAGTGGTGCATGTATCGCTACTCACCCAAGTTGATCTTGACCCCAAGTCCGTGGGTGAGGAGATACTTGGAGCCCTAACTAGTCTTCCAAAGACTAGTGAAAATCTCCAAAACCAAGTATCTACTTACATTCAGAATTGTGGGGTACAAATTTCTCACAGTATTGAAACTGCAGGCAAGAAACTGAACCACTTGATCATCAATATCAATCAAGTGATAGGTAGGCACAAGCTTGTGGATGAGGAGGCCCAATTACCTTTGTACTTGGATGGTTTGAGGAAAGGGGAACCAATTGAGGTCTACAATGATCATGAGGTTAACATGAATGCAAAAAACTGTTGAAGAAAATAGGTGATCCCGAGATGAATTTGAGCATAGATCAATAGATCAGATTGTGAATTACCACCACCCCCCTTTGGATGATATGCATGACAATATTATGCAAGACATGTTTGATGTGAACAAAAGGTTAGCCTTAGAGAATGATTCTCTACATGATATATGTTTTAAATCTGTAGAAGCTAACCTAGTGGGGAGTGTGGAGCAGGTTAATCCTCAAGGTGAGAATTGTGTGGAGACCTTACCCAAGAACCTAGGAGAACTAGTTTTACCTGAGAGCAAACCTTCAATAGAGGAACCACATGTAGTGGAGCTCAAACCCTTACACGAACATTTGAAGTATGCTTTCTTAGGCAAGGGTGAAACACTACCTGTGATTATCTCTAATAAGCTGTCTAGTGACCAAGAGGGTAGGTTGCTCGAGGTTCTTAAGAAATTCAAGGGAGTAATACGGTGGACGTTAGCTGAAATTAAAGGTATAAGCCCTTCTCAACTTGCATGCACCGTATATTGTTAGAGGAGGGTGCAAGACTCGTACGCCAAACTCAAAGGCAACTAAAATCGCTTATGATGGAAGTAGTAAAGGTTAAGTCCTTAAGCTCCTCAAGGCTGGGGTAATATATCCTGTCTCTGATAGTACTTGGGTGAGTCCTACCCCAGTGGTGCTAAAGAAAAGTGGAGTAACAGTAGTGAAGAATAATGATGGGCCTTTGGTACCCACCCGTATTCAAAATGGGTGACGGGTGTGTATTGATTACCGCTGCTTAAATGTAGTGACTCGTAAGCATTTTCCCTCACCCTTCATCGACCAATTGCTTGAAAGGGTGGCCGTCCATACCTATTATTGTTTCCTCAATGGCTATTCAGGATACTTCTAAATAGCTATCGATCCAGAGGACCAAGAGAAGACAACCTTCACTTGCCCTTTTGGTACCTTTGCTTATAAGCGTACGCTTTTCGGTCTCTGCAATGCTCCAGGTACTTTTCAGAGATGTATGGTCAGCATATTCTCAGAATTTATCGAGAAATTTTTCGAGGTCTTCATGGATGATTTCACCATCCACGGGGATTCCTTTGATTCGTGCCTACATCATTTGGTACGAGTTTCCGAGCAATGTATGGAAATGAACCTCGTGCTGAATCCTAAGAAATGCCATTTCATGGTGGAAAAAGGTATAGTGCTAGGACATGTTGTGTCAGCTCAAGGGTTAGAAGTGGATAAGGCTAAAGTGAGCAAAATCAAAACCCTACCCTACCCCACCAATGTCAAGGATGTTAGGTCATTCTTAGGTCACACCAGTTTTTACCATTGTTTCATTAAGGATTTCTCTAAAATTTCCTCACCTCTGTGCAAACTGCTGCAAAAAGATGTCGAATTTAATTTTGATGATGAGTACAGAAAGGCTTTTGACACTTTGAAAAACATGCTAGTGACCTCCCCATTCATCCTACCTCTAGACTGTCTCTTCCCTTCGAGATCATGTACGATGCAAGTGATCATGCTATAGGAGCTGTTTCAGGTCAGAGGATAGGTAGAGCGCCACACGTCATATACTATGCGTCAGTAACTCTTAATGATGCTCAATGCAACTACTTCACCACGGAGAAAGAGCTACTACTCGTAGTCTTTACCCTAGAAAAGTTTCGTCAATACCTCTTAGGAACCAAAGTCATTGTGTACACATACCATGCAACACTTCGTCATTTAATGACGAAGAAAGTAGCCAAACCTAAACTCATTAGGTGGATACTTCTTTTAAGCGAGTTTGAGCTAGAGGTAAAGGATAAGAAGGGCACTGAAAATGTAGTGGCAGATCACCTTAGTAGACTACCAACCCTCGAGAACCCAGAACCAGCCAAGGAAAAGGAAAAGTCGAAACCCATTCGGGAAGAGTTTCCCTATGAACAATTGTTTGGGGGTAGCAACTAGCCAACCTTGGTATGCTAATATAGTGAATTACCTTACCACTGGAGAGTTCCCTCCATCTTTTGACAAATTGAGAAAGGACAGATTAGTGAATCAGGAAAGAGAATATGACTGAGATGATCCCTACCCATGGAAGCATTATTTTGATTAGAAAATTAGGATATGCGTCCCCGATGATGAGGTAGGTCACATCCTTAGGATGTGTCATTCCTCCCAAGTCAGGGGCAGATTGGGTACAAAAGAATCGAAAGGAAGGTAACAGATTGTGGTATTTACTGACCCAATATACTATCAGATGCTAAACAGTTTGTGTCATCATGTGACCAGTGCCAAAGAATAGAAAACATCTCATAAAAAATGAGATGCCCCAAGCCTTTTCAATGCCAGTTGAGATTTTCGATATGCGCGTATGATTTCATGGGCCTATTTTCGAGCTCCAACGGGAAGTACTACACCCTAGTGCTAGTGGACTATATGTCCAAGCGGGTAAAAGCCATAGCACAAAGAAACATGACTCGACAACAGTGGCGAGCTTCCTCAAGTCCAACATTTCAAACATTTTGGTGTACCCCAAACCTTAGTCTGTGATACAGGATTCCACTTTTGCAATATGGTCAAGGAACTAGTGAAGGAATAGGCCTTTCAAGGCAGTTTTATCGGACTAGAGAAGGCACTTTTAAAGTGCCTTCTTTGGTTGCGCCTTTGATTGCCATTGAAGGCGGTTTTAAACCGTAGAAAGGGAGAAAGAACCACCTTGAATAGCTTCTAAAGCGGTCCTTCGGCCGCCCGGCGAGTACATTTCCAAACTCGGAAGACAAGTCAAGGCGGTTCTAAACCTCCATGGAAAAGTCAATAATTAATCGAATGTTGCTTCCCTAATCGAATGCAAAATCTGGACCCGCACTGTAATTTGAAAGCATGTATTTGTTTGGTTTTTATAAAGTTTACAAGTTTGGAAGTGAATTCAGGTCAAAACTGATTGAAGAGACGAAATGGCCTCTGAGTTTGGAAGAGCCTACGACTCCAATGGTAAAAAACACAATTTACATTCATTTTCCTGGCTAAAAAATAAGCCTCATTCAATTACCAATATTGTTAACACAATACATAAAATCTTTTTACAAGCTAACAATAATCTATAGAAAATGCTAACTAAGCAATAATCTATAGATAGGAATAGAAATAAACACATTTCTATTCCAAACATAAGTGTCATACTAAATTAAGAAATATGTATTACTCTACCACATTAGGGTTTGTGAAGGTTTGTGAGCGATTGAGAATGAGATACCTAGCCAACCAATTTCGGACGTTGTTGATGTCTTCCTTTGAATAGAGCCTCGTTGCCTTAGGAAGAAGCTATGAGTCCAAGAAAATAGGTAAACGTTAAAGACAATTTTGAAGATGCGAATAATGTTTAGTTGAACCAAATGCATGAATACCTTGTCAATTTAAAGGGAACCTAACATCACAACTTCTGAGCACTCTATTGCGTACAACATTACGTAATAATCACATTCCCACGTTTGTGCTTGTTTCTTGTGCTAAATTGAAATAATTTCAAATTAGTGGTGAATTGAAACACGAAAAAAAGAAGCAATTGAACTATAATTCATCAAATTAGTGGTGAATTGAAACACAAAAAAAAGAAGCAATTGAACTATAATTCATACCTTGATTTCGACCACATCCACTTTGATTCTACCATCATCGCTAGTGTCCTTCATGGCCAACTCCAAGATCTTGACAAATGCTTTCGATGGTTGTAAGTGCAAGGGATCCATCCAATATACTAGTTTTTTCTCTGGAACAATCATGATTAATCCTCAAGGGTCTCTAAACATAAAACACATGCAAATATATGTTAATATCTTTGCTTAAATAATGTTTGGAACTAGTAAATAATTTTGTGACTATAACCTTTCAATGTAGGGCATAATGAATTATTTCTTTTCCTTCCTCCTAATGTTTTTGAGAATGTAGTCGACTCTCTCTTGGTTTGTACAACCAATTTCTTGGGTCAACACTGGGCACATGTATCCAAACTGCCTTCTTTAGATTATACAAAAAGTACATGTACCTTAAAATTAAAAAAATACTAGAACATTACTCGTAAAGAATGACAAGGAATGATATGAAAACATGAATTAAATACATTGATGTTGGACTTCAAGATGTTCAGATTTCCTTCCTCCCTTGTTTTATCGGCCCTTGAGGAAAAGGTCCCACCTATCAATGTCATCCACATCCATTGGATTTACCTTTGCACGAACCGCTTCATCGGTCATCTCGCCTTCGATTGCAATCTGAACATCTTTCTCAAGGCATTCTTCTGCTAACTTCATTTTCGCCAATCCATACCCTCCGCAGCATAAATGGTGAGGCATTTTATTCAAACAGGCAAGGCATTGTTTTCCTGCCCTTGTACCGTACGTTAGGAACATTTTAACACTAAAAAACTAGTTCAATTTAAATTTTTGCGTAAATATTATGAAACTTTACTAACGTTAGAATCATTCTCCAAAGCCTTTTCTCTTGTGGATCTCCCAACTCTCCTGTTGTATTTATCTGTACGTTATCCACGGGAAATCACCTTTATCCGAAGAAAATATGTACTCCCTCGATAAAGTATATCTGTGTTCCTACCAACTTTTGCACATCATGGTCGTTGCCTTCTTCCTATTATATGTCATATCCGGGGCTTCTATTTCAAAGGGTCTCTGTGAGGATTTAGAGATGATAGTAAGTTTAAAATATTTGATTAGTAAAACATTTTTCGAACACACTATGACCATTAATGTTACCTAGCACTCCATCCATAGGGTCTCCTTATAGTGTTTTGGTACGTCATGCCAACTATCAAAACGAATGTCAACCCTTGTTCTACCAATCTTTGCAACCCCACTAGACCATTAGGATGGTCTTTCGACAAACACGATCATAGGATAACACAAAGCTTCCAGAATCTTTCAACATGTTGGGCCAATAGGGGCCGCAATCCGCTACTTTCCTAGCGGTCCTCTTCTAAACAAAATGCCCCTCAACTTGGGAGGAATGACACAATCTAAGGACATGTCCTACCTCCTCCTTGGGAATACATTTCCTAACCTCTTGTTCGGAGAAATGTTTCCACAAGTAGGGATCTTCCCAAAAAAATTCTCTCGCCTCATTTACCAACGTATCCTTTCTTACTTGATCAAAAGATGGGGAAAACTCTCATGTGGTCAGGTAATTCACTATATCAGCATACGAAGGTTGGATCATTGTCACCCCAAACAGTTGTTTGTCAGGAAACTCTTCCCGAATGGGTTCTAACTTTGCCGTTACCTTGGTGGATTCTAGGCTCTCGATGGTTGGTAGTCTACTCAGGTGATCCGCCACTGCATTTTCAGTGTCTTTCTTGTCTTGTACCTTAAGGTCAAATTAACTTAGAAGTAATATCCACCTAAGGAGTCTTGGTTTTGCTTCCTTCCTGGTCATCAAGTGGCGAAGCGCCGAATGATCTGTGTATACTATGACCTTGGTTCCTAATAAGTGCTTTCTAAACTTCTCTAAGGTAAAGACTACGGCTAGTAACTCCTTCTTCGTGGTGGAGTAGTTGTGTAGAGCATCATATGGTTACCGACGCGTAGTATATGACATGTGGTATTCTTCCTACCCTCTGACCTCGAACTGCTCCTATAGAATAATCACTAACATCACATATAAACTAAAATGGAAGGGACCAGTTTTGGGGTTGGATGATAGGGGCAGTCACAAGCATGGATTTCAATGTATCAAAATATTTCTTACCCTCTTGATCTACTTTGAATTCAACAGGTTTTTGCAACAACATTTATAAAGGTGAGGAAATTTTAGAGAAATCATTAATGAAATGCCGGTAAAAACTGGCGTGCCCTAAGAATGACCTAACATTAGTGGGATAGGGTAGGATTTGATAGTGTCCACTTTAGACTTATCAACTTCTAAACCTTGAGCCGACACCACATGACCTAGAAAAATCCCCCTTTCGACCATAAAGTTGCATTTCTCAGAGTTTAAGATGAGGCTGGTCTCAATGCACCTCTCTAACATGAGTGCTAGGGTGCAAGCAAGAATCGAAGGAATACCCGTGAATGGTAAAATTATCCATAAAGACTTCAACAAAATTTTCTATAAAATCTGAGAAGATGCTAACTATGCATTGCTAAAAGGTGCCAGGGGCATTGCAGAGACCGAAAGGCATGCATTCATAGGCAAAAGTTCCAAAGGGACGTGTATAGGTCGTCTTCTCTTGGACCTCAGGATCGATGGCTATTTGGAAATGTCCTAAATAGCCATCAAGGAAGCATTTAATTAAAAAAAGGTAAGGGAAAATGGTCCTTGCGAGTTATCACATTTAAGCGGCGATAATCGATACAAACTCGCCACCCATTTTGAATACAAGTGGGGATCATATCCATGTCCTTGTATTATACTACGGTCACTCCACTCTTCTTTGGCACCACTTGTGTGGGACTCACCCACTTACTATCAGAGATAAGGTATATCACCCCTGACTAAAGTAGTTTAAGGACTTCTCCTTTGACTGCTTCCATCATTGCCGGGTTTAACCACCTTTGAGGTTAGCGTACAAGTTTTGCACCCTCTTCCAATAGTATACGTTGCATACAAGTGGAAGGGCTTATACCTTCAATGTCCACTAAGGTCCACCCTATTGCTCCCTTGAACTTCCTAAGGACTTCGAGCAACCAACTCTCTTGGTCACTAGATAGCTTATTCGAGATAATCACAGGTAGTGTTTCACTCTCACCTAAAAATACATATTTCAAGTTCTTAGTCAAAGGTTTGAGTTCATCTTCAGGCGGTTCCTCTATTGAAGATTTGGCTTCTAGTAACAACTACATGTTTGGCTTCTAGTGTTGGCTCAGAGACATATTGTTCATGTTCTTGGTGTGTAGTTCGTACGTGATCCTCTTCAAAAGAACCCCTACACTACGATCCTGAGTTAGAGTTGAATTTGAGATGGGCTAGGAGGCTTTTTGTAAAGTGTGAATAACATCCCTCCTAGTGACCATTTTGTGGATACTTTTACTTCTATGAAGCATCAACACAAGCACAAAGATACGCATAAGGGAAGAGGGCCTCAACATCCTCCTCTTCAAGGGGGAGCTCCTCCTCTCCGAGGAAGGGAAATTCCTTTGGGAAAAGCCTTGTTGAGGGACATTATGGCCCCCTACCTTGATCACCAACCGATGTGCATTAAGTATCCCTTGGTTGGACTGAATGGGCACTTCAAGCTAAAGACTGGGTTTATAAACATGCTACATATTTTCCTTGGTAGGCAATGGGAGAATGCCAACAAGCACCTCACCGAGTTTCACTTTTTGTGTGGTGGTACGGTCCCCCATGGAGTAGATGAAGACCTTTACAAGTTGAAGGCAGTCTTATTCACACTGAGGGATGGTGCAAGAGATTGGCTCCACTACCTACCACCCAAGAGCATCAAAAGCTGGCTTGACATGAAGACGAAGTTTCTAGCCAAGTACTTCCCGGCCTTGAAGTCCACCGCTTTGAAGGACATAAGCAACATCCTTGGCATGAAGAATCTCTCTTCAACTATTAGGAGAGGTTTAAGAAGCTTCTCACAAGTTGTCTTTACCACAGCTATTTGGATGCGAAATTGGTCTACTATTTCTACAATGGTCTTCTTGATGAGGACCAAAGATTAGTGAGGAGCTCTTCGACTATTGGGAGAGGTTTAACAAGGCTTCATCAGAGGCTATCCGGAGCTAGCGGAAGAGTCAAGGAACTTTAGCTCAAGTGTCGATTTGAGAAGGGGAAATCCAATGCCCGCAAGTCCCTTCTAATAGTGGAAAGCTTTAAGACCAAGTTTCAACCCTTGCTTCTATGGTGAAATCATTGATGACTAAGACCGAAAATGTGTCACATGGTAAATCATGTGAAATTTGTTACTCGGCACATCCTATGGACGCTTTCCCTACTTTGCAAGATGATTATGTTGAGGAGGTGAGTTCCATGGAGTATCAAGGCAACCAAGGCTACCAAAACTACCAAGGTGTGTAAGGATATCAAAGAAATGAAGGGTACCAAGGTGGCCAAGGCTACCAAAATCGTCCGTACTATTTGGGTAATCGTGATAACCCAAATCTGCGGTATGAAAACCCTCAAGGAGGTCAAAACCCTCAACCGTATCGGCCTTCTCAACAAAAATATAAGCCACCTCAACAACAATTTCAAAGGCTCCAAGAAAAACCCCGAGACCAAGGGGAGAGCTCGGGGTTAACAAAAGATGAGGTGATGCGAGCCATTCATCGGTTGAGCATGTGCATGGAAAAAGGAAAAAAATTCCAAGATGAAGCGAAGGTGAGCATCAAGAACTTGGAAACTCAAGTGAGCTAAATAGCTCAAGTGGTGAATCAGATGGAGGCCCGGGAAAAGGGCCAACTTCCCTCCCAACCGGAGATCAACCCTAAAAAAATGTGAGTGCAATCTCATTAAGAAGTGGAAGGGAGGTGAAAGAACCCTAAGCGGATGGTTGGCCAAAGAGAGCAAATAAGAAGAAACCAATTTGTGCCAAGACTGGGATGAAATCCTGAAACCTCATCCCCACCACACAAGAATTCTAGAGGGGTAGTGATCCCTATCTATGTGTCGGAACCACCGTTTCTGGAGGCATTAAAGGATAGGAGAACACCAAGGACATCTATGAAGTCTTTCTTAGATGCGAGGTAAATATTCCATTCTTAACTTCTCTAAATCAAGTTCTTAGGTATGCTAAATTCCTTAAAGAATTGTTTACCATCAATAGGAAACACAATTGAAAAGTAAGAAAAACATGTGAAGAGTGAATATGTCTCTGCCGTGTTTAATGATGAAATGCCCCCTCAATGTGATGATCCGAGAATGTTTACAATCCCTTGTGAGATAGGAGGAAAATGTATTAACGAGGCCATGTTAGACTTAGGTGCTTCAATCAATGTGATCTCATATTCCTTGTATGACAGTCTAAATCTAGGCATTTTGCACAACACCGGGGTTGTTATCCAACTAGCCGATCACTCTAGCAAAGGATATTGTGAAGGATGTGTTGGTGAAAGTGCATTCTTTAACATTCCTCGCAGACTTTTATGTTCTTGAAATGGGAGGTGACAATAGTGCTAAACCTATTCTTTTAGGAAAGCTATTTCTAAAGACTTCAAGAACAATAATTATGTGCATAATGGTACATTGACCATGGAATTTAATGGAAGAAAGGTAGAATTTGACACTAATAATTCTATTGACCATCCTAGTAAATACCATTCTTTCCAAGCTATTCATGTTATTGATATGAAGAGCAAGATGTAATTGGCACAGAAATGGTAGTTCCTTAAATATTGACATAGATGATGTTTTGAGAGATTCTTTGATTTCAAATATTGTTAGTACTAACTTAAAGGAAAGAAACAATGGCGAATGCACTCTTGGGAACACAACATCCAACACTTTTCGTGTGTCCATGGGTAAGCTAGTAAGGGTGTTTCTCCCTCCTTCTCTTGAGAAGACTTTGGTGGAAGCGTGCAAACCACCACTGAAACCTCTTGGAGAAGGAGAGAAACCCCTGAATGCTCACGTGCTTGAGATCACCATGGAACAAAAAGGTGAGTTGTTGGAGATGTTAGGGGAACATGAAGAAACCCTAAGCTATTTGAAGAAGGTTTTGTTGGGGGATGATGTGAATCCCGATTGTTTTGACCTGGATCGAGGAAAGGGGACCGATCTTCTCGGTTCATTTTATGAGTTAGCTCCAAGAAAGGGGAGTGAGTCATGCTGACGATGTTAAATATACTTGGTTTTGATCATTTGGATCTTCATTCGTGACTTTCCGTTGATGTTGTTTGGTTTGGAGTTTTTGTCGATAATATCATTGTTTAGCTTTGTGCTTTTCATGGTTTGTTTTTCCATGATTTTGTAGCAATTTGAACCCAAGGCATTGGATGGATGTAGGGAGAAATACTTGGAATCAAGAATGAAAAGCTTGGGCAAGAGATAAGGTTGAAAAAAATTTCTAAGTGCCAGGTGGGTTCCCCGTACGAGTCGCAACAACTTCGTCGCGAGTCACGACGGGCTTAGAAATTTTTGCCAAATTTTGAGCCCTCAGACTCTACTTTTTGCGAGCCACGATGGCCGCATCGCGAGTCGCAACGTAGCATCACGAGTCGCGATGGTTTGGTAGGGAGTTGTGACCAAATCAGAGGATTTTGCTAGAAAAATTAGCTCCGAGGCTCTACTTTTCGTGAGTCACGACATTTTGGTCATGAGTCATGACGAGGACTTTGATTGGATGTGCCTGTTGACCTACCCATCGTGAGTCGCAACGGGCATATAGAGCTATTTTAAAAAATGGGCGGAACCATTTTAAACCCCATCTCCATTCTTCCCTTCATCTTCTCCGCTGCTCCACCAAGTCTCCACCACCCTTCGGACACCACTCACCATGCTCCACCTTAGAATCAACCCTACACCACTACCCAATCCATCTTCCCAGTCTCTACCTATAAATTGGCCTATCTGGTTGAAGAACAATAAACCCTAGAATTTGGGGGTTTTGTGATTTTGTGATTTTTAGCAAACCAGATTTAAATTGGTTGTGGGCTTAGTTCATTCTTCATCATAACATCTAAGTGGTACATTTCTTCACTTTCTTGAGCTTCAATTGTAATTATGTTGTATTTTTCCATGGGGTATCAAGGCAACCAAGGCTACCAAGGCAACCAAAACTACCAAGGTGTGCAAGGATATCAAAGAAATGAAGGGTACCAAGGTGGCCAAGACTACCAAAATTGGTCGCACTATTCGGGTAATCATGATAACCCGAATCTCCAGTATGGAAACCCTTAAGGAGGTCAAAACCCTCAACCGTATTGGCCTCCTCAACAACAATATAGGCAACCTCAAAAACAATTTGGGGGTTTTGTGATTTTTAGCAAACCGAATTTAAATTGGTTGTGGGCTTAGTTCCTTCTTCATCCAAAGCATCTAAGTGGTACATTTCTTCACTTTATTGAGCTTCAATTGTGATTATGTTGTATTGTTCCATGGGGTATCAAGGCAACCAAGGCTACTAAGGCAACTAAAACTACCAAGGTGCGCACGGATATCAAAGAAATGAAGGGTACCAAGGTGGCTCCGGCTTGTACTATTTGGGTAATCGTGATAACCTGAATCTCCGGTATGGAAACACTCTAGGAGGTTAAAACCCTCAACCGTATCGGCCTCCTCAACAACAATATATGCCACCCCAATAACAATTCGGGGGTTTTGTGATTTTTAGCAAACCGGATCTAAATTGTTTGTGGGCTTAGTTCCTTCTTCATCCTAAGCATCTAAGTAGTACATTTCTTCACTTTCTTGAGCTTCAATTGTGATTATGTTGTATAATCTATTTTATGGGACATTGTGTGGATTATGTGTGATGCCTTAGGGATTTAGATTGTTGGAACATTGTAGATTCTTGTGAATATATTGTGCTTATGATTTGGTTTGATAGAGATTGTGTGAATATATTGTGCTTATGATTTTGGTTGGATGTGGGATAACATTATGCTCATTTTAATTGTGTTGATTTCTTTATGTTGGTGTTGTGTTTGAATTGTGTTTATATTGTTGCTTTGGTTGAGAATTTTGTTGTGTCTTGTACTAGAAATTAGGCATGTTGGCTTGATTAAACATAGTTGATAATTGGATGTAATTTTCCTTTAAGCAAGGACGTGTTAGCATTGTAAGTGAGACTACAATTAAAGAAGGTGATTTGCGTACCTTCCCTAATCACAGAGGCGGTGTGGTAGCATGTATGGGGTGGCGATGTACCTTTGTGTGACAGGCATTGGGAAATGCATGGATATCTCCACACTATGTGACATGGGTATAGGATAGGTTTATATCTCTTGCATGTGATAGAATCTAGGATTTAAGTCATTAATTGGTCATGCAACGCAAATATTCCACAAGTGCTAGCTATATATAGTTTTACTAAGTTGTGTTCTTGCATGCTTGTAGTTGTTGGATAAATAATCCCCCAAATTGTCTTGCAACATTAGCTATTCCTAACATGTGATCAGATTGACGACCTGATCACGGCTGTGTGTAGTTAACTTTTCGGTTCCTAGCATCTCCATGGACGATCCCGGTCTTGTCACTATCTACCCTCTAGGTATCTTAGTAGTATGAATGAGAGCAATGATACAAATCTCTTATCTCTGTGAAGCATCTCTAGTGATTAGTAGATCTCACAATGACCCCTCGGAGTGGCAGATCAAATTTTGGCGGTGTTGCCAAGAGGATGCTAGTCTAAAAGTTTAAATTTTAACTTATATTGCTTGTTAGTTGAGTAGTTAGTGTTGTTTTTTTTTGCTTGAGTTGGTTTTTGCTTTTGAGCCTGTGTGATAGTTATTCTGGTTACTTCTAACCCATTTGCTAGTGTTTATCTTTGGTTTGTAATTGTCTTGTTTCTAGTTTATGGTAAATGCCCATACCATGAGCTTAAGAAATTTACAACACCTACTGGGAAGCACATATAGTTGGAGAAGAAGAAAGAGGAGAGTTAGAGTAGGGGTTCCACAAGAGGCAGCTATTATTGAAGAGTCCGTAGTTATGGCGGAAGATAATCGCACACTTAAGGAGTTGATGGCTCCTAACTTGGAGAATCAACATCTATGCATTGTCTTTCCCCCTTTGCCACCGAAAATGATATGTGAGCTCAAGAGCGGTATGATCCAATGCTTCCCAACTTTTCATGGAATGGTCGGTGAAGATTCGAACTAACACTTGTCCAGATTCCATCTAGTGTTCACCAATATGAAGCCCCCTGGAGTTTTGGTAGAATATTACAACTTGCGATCCTTTCCTTCTTCACTGCAGGATGCAGCTAAAGACTGGTTATACTACCTTCCCCCGGGATGCATCACATTGTGGATAGACATGAAACAGAGGTTCTTGAAAAGTATTTTCCAGCTTCCAAGTCTGTGGGCCTGAAGAAATGGCTTTCCAACATCTCTCAAATGGAAAATGAGTCCCTTTATGAGTATTGGGAAAGGTTCAAGATATTGTTGGCGAGTTTTCTAGACCACCCATTCTAGGAAGGTGATTTGGTGTACTACTTCTTTGAAAAACTGTGATGAAGATATGAGAATGGTCAATGCAGCTTGCAATAGGTTGATAGCTAACAAGAGTCTAAGGGATGCAATGGCATTTTTTGAACAAATTAACAATGGAACAAGGCAATTCGACACTAGATCCTGAGTGAAGACATTGGATGAGCTGGCTCAATCTCCAAAATTGGAAGAGCAAGTTCCAAATCAAATCAATGATGAAGGAATTTATGAAGGGGAGAGCTCATCAAGTCAAGGTGTGTGGCATATGTAGTATAAATCATCCTATTTACACACGTCCGCAAGTAGTTGAAGATTTTGAATAAGTGGAGGCATTGAATTTTAACAGAGGAAATAGGAAATTTGCAAGCGAGCAACAACAAGGGTTTTGGGGAACCATGAAGGTGAAAGGAAATATCCCTACATGAATACCTTCAACCCTAAATATCGCGATCACCCCAACTTTCGTTGGTGCGAGGACAACCAAGGTAAAGGGTACAATCGAGTTGCACAACCTCAACCCTACCCATGGGAAGAAGGGCCTTCCAACAACAATGCCACATTATACAAGTTGGACCAGGAAGAGATCCTAGATGTGATTACTCAATTGACAAAGAAAAGCAATTTTTTTCGGAGCGGGCATGGAGAGAAATTGAGGAGGTAGGCCCTAGAGCATTCTCGAGTATCAAGAATCTTGAAGTCCAATTCAGACAACTTGCCACCTCGGTGAGCGGACTTGAGGCTAGCGAATCTGGTAAGCTACCTTCCCAACCCAAAGTTAACCCAAGAAATGTGACTGCCTTGAAGCTAAGGAGTGGGAAGAAGTTGCGTGAGGCCGAGAAAGAAATTGTGAAAGAGGATGATTTGATTTGGAAGACGAAAAAACCAACTTTAAAGGTGTGAGATGGTTGTTGAAGAGGAGCCCACCAAAGAGCTCCCCACCACCGAGGTGAGGGTGATCGCTCCACCACCTTTTCCTAATGCCCTTAGGGAAAGGCCAAAGGTGGTAACCAATGAGGCAAACATTCACAAAAATCTTTGAGAAGGTTAAGGTTAGCATTCTTATTTTGGATGTGATTGAAAAAGTTCCTTCTTATGCTAATTTTTTATAAAGAAAGTACTAAAAATAGGAACAAACCAACTAGGAAATTAGGGAAATTTAAAATATGGGGAGTGACTACTCTAAATCATAAATAATTTTCTAAGAAACGCAATGACCCCGTGATTTTTTCAATTCCTATTTCCTTTGGTGGAAAGTTAGTGAAGAATTCCATGATAGACCTATGTGCATCTATTAATTTGATCCCTTATAGCCTTTATGAAAACCTAGACATGGGTGAGTTTAAAGAAACTAGGGTAATTGTTCAACTAGCCGATCATTCCTAAGCCCTAGAGGTTTAGTTAAGATTTAATGATTAGGGTAGGAATTTAGTGTTTCCGGCAGACTTCTATTGATGAGACGTCAAATGCATGTATTTTTACAAAGTATTTAACATCACTTTTGTCATATTTTTGTTGTAAGATTGCTAGATTTACGTAGGATTACACGATAAGGGGTTTAGATGACCATTTTCGGTTTTTATATCTAAATCCTTCATTTTGAAACCTATGTTTAGTCTAATGGATTTTTCGTCCTTACGAGCATCTAGTTTCCATTTTGTGAGCTTCATTTGTATATGTCTCATGAGCCCTTTGGAGTGGTTTAGTGAAGGCCATGTGTCAAAACAGGGTAGAAGATAGAAGGGTCAAAGAAAGAAGGCAAAGAAGCGGATGAATCATCACCCGGAAGTTTGGACAAAGTTCTTAAAATTATCCAAGAAGAATCAGCCTACAAGAGTGGCGTCATTGGATTTGTCTTCTTGAGCACTATAAGATCGACTACAAGAACTCCCAAAATGGATCAACGGTACACCCGTGGGAAGCAAAACAAGAAGCTTGGGCGAGGCAATTTCTGAATTTTTGGGCTGAAACCTGTGCCCCCGGGCGGGGTCATTTCCGCCTGGGCAACGCCATTTCTGCTCGAGCAACGCCTGCTACATTTTGACCTTCTTTTTTACCAACTTGGCGATAAATAACCCCCTTCTTCCCCATTTGCTCAAGCCCGACTTGGGGGCTCCAAAACCCTACTTTATCACCATTTTCTTCTTCTTCTTCTTTCTTTGTAGATCTTTGTTCTATGTTATGGGTTTTGATTATCTAGCTTAGTTTTGTACTTGGGAGCAATTGATTGAGACTTCCTTGCTAATGGAATCATTTTATCTATCTATTGCTTTCTCTATTGTGCATTTATTGAGCTTTGAATGTGGATTGTTAATGGCATTAATGTTGTTGGAAGTTTGAGTACATAAATTGCTTGTATGATTGCTTGTTAGGGTTGAGAAAAAGTAACTAATTTTCCCCCTTTTTAATATGGAATCCAAGAGCAGTTAGAGCTTCTAAATAATGTTGATGTGTTGATAATTGCTAGATGAATGTGATGATGTTGAACTCGTTGTCATGTTTGTTTTAGGTAGCAAATGAGATAAGTCTATGAATGTCGATCGTTCTTGACTAATCTTGTGTAAATGCATGAATTGGTTAAATGCTTAGACATGGTGTAGTGCTTATAAGTGTTGTCAAGCTTGTTGATTCTTCGTGCCCAATGACATCAATGAGATACTTTTAGTATTGGTTTGACTAAGGGAGTCACTGGTGAGGTTTGACAAGAGATATCGAATTCAATCTTACAAACTACTATCTAAGAAGGACAGAAGATTTATCTTCACAACAAGTAGTTAAAACAATTAATATATTGCTTCACTCGTTCTTGAAGCTATTGTAATTTAGCATTCATTTGTTCTAAATGCTATGTTTTACTTCATTTATGTCATGGGGTGTTTGAGAATAGGAAGTGTTTGTATGATTAAAGTGTTAAGAGTGTTAGGAAAGTGACAAATTCCTTAGCTTTTTTCTATGAAAATCCAAGAACATGGACTTAGAACTTCTCGTGTATAATGTGCTGTGATTCTTGCTAGATAAGTAAGTTAATGTGGATTGTTCTCATATTTATCCTGTAGATGCAATGAAAGGTTGAATCTTGAATGTGGTTTGTTCTAGGTTTAGCCTAATGAATGTTATGTTTGGTTAAATGGCTATGTCTTTGGTAGAAGGCTTGTTGTTATCAAATCTATGGTCTTTCATGTGAAATGCCGTTGATGAAATACGTTTATGGTGTGGTTTGCTTAGTGTGATTGTCAATGAAGTTTGCAAATGGTCGTTGTTTATCTTTGCAAATTACTATTAAGAAGGAATGAATGTTGATCTTTGAATGGGAAGTGATAACATTCCCCATAGGTAATATATGTGATTGAATGAGTGAATGGTTGAATGATCTACATGAGGTTTTGAAGTGGATATCAATTGCCCCCAAGGCTTTATCTTTTGTAGTTTTTACCCCTTTTTCTTAGTTTGTTTGATGATAAGCATAGGTACTTAACTTTGCTAATTAGTTTGTCTTTTAATTTCATAACTTAGGAAAACCAAATAACCAACTCCCCCCCCCCATTTACTTGCTTTTATATATATATATATATATCTACTTATAGCCTAATATGAACCTTATACGTTTAAATGCTTAAGAAAATCCCTCTTCTTCGTAGACGACCCCGATTTTCCACTATCTACTTAATTGTATTTAGTAAGCATAAAGGGCTTATAAATTATAACTTTGAGATGTACAACGACGACCTCCCAAATTTTGGCGCTGCTGCCGGGGAAGAGGCGTTTATTTTTAAGTGTTTAGGCATATTTGGTTGCATATTATCTAGTTGTTTTTATTTTCTACTTCTTGGTGGTTGTTTTTGTTTGAAGTAGGTATTGCTTGAGTTCTTGGTGAATTTTTATCGAGAATCCCTGCAATATGATTCCGGAATTTTGAAAAAGAAAAAAAACAAAGAAAATGGAACGTCTCACCTTGAGGGAACTCATGATGAGAAGAGAGGCTCAACAAGCAAGGTTTTGTAAGATGTGTCATTCCAACCATCCTAACGAGTCTTGCTATTTGTTGAGAGAGGAGCACTATGATGGTGAAAGAACCTTTGGCTTCCAATACCAAGGGTATTATGAAGAGTGCTACCAAGAGGTATAATATGTTGGTTTTCAAGAGCAAGAATCTCAAGAATGGTATCCATACCACAATTCTTACAATCCAAAGTGGAGTGGTAATCCGTATTGGTGGTATGAGAATGAGCCGGAAAACCAACAATACGAGCAAAATAGTTGACCTTCACCATATTATGCTATACCCAAAAATCAATCCCAACAAGGAAGTTCAAGTTTGACACGTGATGAAGTCATGAATGCAATAGCAAACTTGAACAACTTGACTAGTGAGGAACCGGACACTCGGTTCTCCTCTATTGTTGAGGCTATTGAGGGGCATGCAAGGAGTATATATTAGAAGCGTTGGCCCGAATGGAAGCTCATAATTCCAAAAATACACCATCCCAAGTCGAACTCGAGGATTCGGAGAGTGAGGTCACCATGGGAAATGAGTTTGAGTTCGAAGAGTATAGGGGGTTAGTTGTTCAGGATAAAAAAAATGGAGGGAGAGGTGATTGTGCTACATTCATTAGCATCGTCACCCCTTCCCCCACCTAGTGAACCAACTCCACCATTTTTGGAAGTTTTGAGGGAGATAAGAGAGGAGCCAAAAGACAATCCCAAGCCTCATAACCACCCAACTCCCTTCAAACAATCTTCACTTCCACAAGACTTCCTCTTGAAAGTTTTGTACCCCTACCTCTCTATTTTTGGATTCTCATGGTGAAGGGGTTCAAACCTTCACCATATGGATAACATTAGGGCCATGCCGATGACCTTAAAAATACCGAGCTTCTGGGGAGGCAACCCGGGCTTTTAAGTTAGGTTAGTGTTTTTCTTTTCTTGAAAAAAAAATCCTCAACCATGTCCTCAAACCCTTACCCAAAACCACAAGGATACCACCACAACCCACCACCAAAAACCACTACCAAAACCACCATCTAGGAGTACTACTAGTTGCTATCTTTTGTGAGTGTTGATCAGGATTTGCATAGTTGTTGCTTCGTAGTGGATGGATAAATTTGCATGTTGGACGGAGTTCGAGAACATGGAGGAGAGAACATTCATTGAGAAGTGAGGATTGCCATCACCGGGAAGGACCTTTAAAGTCTTAGTTGTGGGTATTTTTTTTCTCTTCCTTATTTCTTTATCTTTTCCTTTTCACATTGAGGACAATGTGTATTTTAAGTGTGGGGAGGTAAAGAGAAATATATCTCATTGTATTGTATTGTAGTGTGCATATGCTCCACTTTGATTTGTTTTGTTTGAAAAAAAATGAAAAAAATTACCGCTAAGTTGAAAACCTAAGAGGGCCACATAGGCAAAAGTGGGAGGCCCGGATAGGTTGAAAACCCGAAAGGGCGACCTATGCAAAACTGAGAGTCCAAATGGTGTGGAGAAAGGTGAGGGTGAGCATTGAAAAAGAAAAATGTGTGAAGCTAGGATGAAAACCCGAGAGGGATCCGAAGCAAAATAAGAGAAATTGAAAAAATTAATGCTTCTCTTGATTTCTCTATTGGTGGCTTTTTTGGTAGAATAAGTTAGCTTGGCATTATATGTATACCTCACTTTTGTTATGGTTTGTTGGTTGTTTAGATTATCTTAGGCTTTGGGGATGTGATAGTGTGGGAGATTCTTATGTCTTCGGGGTTAGAGTAGTCTAAGAATATGATGTTGGATGTTTTGGGAAAAATTTTACATGCTAGTTTACGCTTTGATCTTTGCTTGTTCTTATTTACTCAAGGACGAGTAAGGTTTAAGTGTGGGGAGATTTGATGAAACGTCAAATGCATGTATTTTTCAAAGCATTTAACATCACTTTTGTCATATTTTTGTTGTAAGATTTCTAGATTTACTTAGGTTTACATGATAAGGGGTTTAGATGACCATTTTCATTTTTATATCTAAATCCTTCATTTTGTAACCTATGTTTAGTCTAATGGATTTTTGGTCCTTACGAGCATCTAGAATCCATTTTGTGAGCTTCATTTGTAGATGTCTCATGAGCCCTTTGGAGTGGTTTAGTGAAGGACACATGTCAAAATGTGGTAGAAGATAGAAGGGTCAAAGAAAGAAAGCAAAGAAGCGGATGAATTATCATCCTGAAGTTTGGACAGAGTTTTTAAAACTATCCAAGAAGAATCATCCTAAAAAGAAGGAGGCATTGGATTCATCTTCTCGAGCACTATAAAATTGACTACAAAAACTCCCAAAACGGATCAACGGTTCACCCATGGGAAGCAAAACAAGAAGCTCAGGCGAGGCCATTTCTGAATTTTTAGGCTCAAACCTCCGCTGCCCGGGCGAGGTCATTTCTGCCTGGGCGACACCATTTCTACCCGGGCAACGCCATTTCAGACCGGGCGACGCCTGCTACATTTTGACATTCTTTTTTACCAACTTGGGCTATAAATAGCCCCTTCTTTCCCATTTACCCAAGCCCGGCTCAGGGGCTCCAAAACCCTACTTTTTCACCATTTTCTTCCATTTCTTCTTCTTTCTTTATAGATCTTTGTTCTATGTTATGGGTTTTGATTATTTAGATTAGTTTTGTACTTGGGAGCAATTGATTGAGACTTCCTTGCTAATGTCTTGAGATTCATTTCTATCTATCTATTGCTTTCTCTATTGTGCATTTATTGAGGTTTGAATGTGGATTGTTAATGACATTAATGTTGTTGGAAGTTTGAGTATATGAATTGTTTGTATGATTGCTTGTTAGGGTTGGGTGAAAGTAGCTAATTTTCCCCTCTTTTAATGTGGAATCCAAGAGCATGAGTTAGAGCTTCTAAAAGATATTGATGTGTTGATAATTGCTAGATGAATTGCTAGATAATGTGATTCCCCCCTCCTTTTATGAATTGTTAAATCTAAGATCGAGTCTTGTGTTTTATGGTTAGAAAGAAATAGGACTTTTGGGTGGAAAATTTATTAGAAAAGGGAAGGCACTTGAGGAGTACAGCCGTGTAGCTACACGACTCGTGTTAGATCGAGTCAACACGAGGCTGGCTTGTGTAAGACCTAGTCAGCACGAGGCTATCATGTGGCAAGGGCTGTGCCTCTGCCTCGTGCCATGCTGTAGATGGGGCAAAATGCAAATTTTCAAAATTTCAAATTTTTAGCCAAAACATGCATTTTTGGCTCATTAATTCAGCAGATCTTTTATTCCCTAGGATTTTTAATGTAAATAGTACAATACTAAACATAACCATCTTCCTGGGTCATTAATTAAGTAAAGCTTTTGTCCCCTAAAGTTCTATTTTTGCATAAACCATCACTATCTCCTTTGTACCTCCCTCCTTAATTACTACTCCCTTTTTTAATGAGCTTGGATTTTCTGAAATTAAAGCTCATAGTACATTCCCTTATCTATAAGAATCCTTTAACCCATTGCAAGTGCTTCAAAAATACTAACTCTCACTTCACTTATGAGTAGCTCAAAATTTGAAGCTTTTTCTCTCGAAGGAGAGCACTTTTTGCTTCTTCTTGTGTGGATCTTCAACTCTTAATTTCAAATTCCGTGTAACTCTTTGAACTTTGTGTAATTGGGGAAGGTACACCAATCACCTTCCTTACTTGTAGTCTCACTTTCAATGCTAACACGCCCTTTCCTAAAGGAACAATGCCTTGCATAGGTAGTTGTCCATTCCCCAGGTGCTACTAGCTATATATAGTTTTACTCTATTGTATTCTTGAATTCTTGTAGTTGTTACATAACCCCCCCCCCCAAACCTGTCTTGTAACATTAGCTATTCCTGACACATGATTGGGTTGACAACCCAATTGCGGCTTTGTATAGTTAACTTTTAGATTCCTAGCATCTCTGTGGATGACCCCGGTCCTTCCACTATCTACTATATAGGAGCTTAGTAGTAGGAACGAGAGAAATAGCACAAATCTCTTATCTTTGTGAAGTCTGCAGGTTAGTAGATTTCCCAAAAGGTTGTTTTTAACAACCCCGCGGGGAGGCGGATCAACCTTCTACCATGTCCAGCGCTACGCCCCTGCCTATGCGGATCCTGATGATGATACCCATCTCGAATGCTTGCTGTCATCAGAAGATCAGTGATTTCCCTCACTACCTGGTGCAGAAAGCCTACGTACATTTTCAAATACCAGATTTAAATATCTTGTCTGCCAAATCTATCGACAGTATCCCCCTAATGATAATTGAGCTGAGCACCAAATAGACTGGTATGGCCCCTCTCTGATCTCAATCAGCCCATAGAATGGTGGTGGTACTCCAAATAGCTGCTCAACTAGAAATGGTGGCAAAAATGGATGCTCAAATGCCGGGGAGGATAAAACTGAGGTACTGTTGGTGGTGGGTGAAGAAGCTTGTGGTCAAAATAGTAAAAGACTGTGCAGACTAGTCGGGAATCTGGTTCTCATCCATCAAATCCAACTCACTATCCTCATCATGTTCGTTATCCTCCTCCGCATATGGCCCACAACTACATGCTCCCCCTAATTAGGTTGTATGATGAGATCCTACACCCTGAAGTCTTGGCAAGCTTTATGATCTCGTTCTGTGCCAACTTCATGAAGTTGGCACCTTTATAGCACCAGTAAACAAAACTAGCCTGTATGCGGATCAACTTCGCCTCTGACATAGCTACAGGAGTGAGGGCGTAAGGGGTGTTAGGGTTCTCTCGCATTTTATCACTCACCGAAAGGCGATAATGAGCAACCAAGAGTAATATCATGCCCCCAATTTCTATCTTTCCTATCCGAGTCCTGGAAAGGGCGACACACTGGGTGATGAATTCATCTACCAAATTAGGGCAAGCTCGCCCAGTGCAAATTGACCATAGGAATTTACGGTTCTTCTCAGTAGCAGTGGTGGCCTCCCCATGGAAACTCAGCACTACGCTCAACAACCTAGCCACATATCTCAGTGTCGGATGCACTACGTCACTGTTCTTGCTTTATTCCTCCACAACAGTTGGGTGATAGCGGCCAGAATGTGTGCACACACAAAACCATAAGCATCATGAGCATATCCATGTACCTTGTTATAATGCTTCCACCCGAAGCATGTAGCAATCTCCTTGTGCATCATAGACCAAGCCACGTCCCCTAAATGGAACCTCACTATCTTCCCTCTAAACCTGTTGTAATCTTATGAGACAGTCACCAGAAACTCCAAAGTATATCTAGTGAAGGTAGGAGCCAACTTCGTCGTAAATTCCTTGAGCCCAACTCTCCTCAAGAGCACCTTGACTGGTTTCTAGAGTTTGAGGTCCTTGAGATTCCTCTCATCTACAAACTTAGTCTCAAGGATAGGGCATCCAACAAGACGGCCACATTGTGCCTGATGCTCCAGAAGGAGCATGGTTAGCCCCATAATAGCACACTCAGCTCGCCTCCCTGTCTACATGACATGATTAATAGTATAGAACAACAATAAATAACAGTCCAAAAATTCTCAACTACCACCCCACACTAAAAAACTTCTCCCACAAGAATATAATAGTCGCAACTAAGCCCCTTCTTTTCAAGAAGTCCTCAACATGCAGATATCAAAATTTTCAAAAACTCAAAATCCCAAAAGTCTTCAATTGATTTTGTTCGATTACCTTTGGTAAGAATCGGGGATGAAATCGGATGAGTTTGTGTTCACGGGGCATTCTGGGCTCATTCTAAGGTTGATTCCAACGATCTTTCTTGCTTGGAATGGACCAAATCTTTGAATTCGGGAGAAAATTCAAAGAGTTGGTTGAATCTGCACTTTTTCAAATCCGGGCAGATTCTTGACGATTTTGGATACAATTTGTTGTGGGCCTTGGGGGAAATAGGGAGAGGAAGATTTTGGGACAAGTTTAGAGTGATTTTGATTAAGAATTGAGAGAGTTATGAGAGAAATTTAGATGAGGTAAAAGAAGGGTTTTGGTTTTTGGGTTTTGGGGATGAGGAGGGATGAATGAGAAGGGGAAGGCACGAGGCCTTTATAGAAGGTTAGGGCATTTTGATTGGTGGGCTTGGGTAGCACGGGTGACATTCAATCAGCACGGGCCATGTCACATGAACACCTTGTGCCAGCTTTGAATGCCTTGTGCCAGCATGCTTGGTACGGGTCGTGCTAGCATGCCTTGGCACGGGGCTAGCACAGTTTGTGCCAAGTCTTTCTTTCTTATTCCAACTTCATCGTGAAAATCCCTACACCTAAAAATATGAAAATCGAGAGTAGCTCTGTTCCAGCCAAAATTCAATGACTGATAATCCCTAAAAACACCACAAAAAATCAAACACATTTCCAAAGATTTACAAGAAATAATCTAAACCTACTAACACAAAATAAAACCACAGTGTCTTTAGTGTTGTCCCCACTACTCATTATTTCATGCATTTTTGAAAAATAAGAAAAATAGGTTGATGGGTCACCGAAATCACCATTCTTGACACCACCATTGACCACGTCCCTATGGACGGGTCTTCACATAACCTTAGTGCTTTATATCTAACCCAACAATTGAAAGGTTGTCGGCCTCTAGGCCCAGCCCAACTTCACTTCGTAATAGACGAAGCCATTCAGCCCAAGATTCAAACCAACCATGTGTTAGAATCCAAGGGCGTTCAATTTCCAATATTTAGGAATAGGAGATTCGACCTTCGGCCTTCTAATCTGTGTTAGAATCTGAGGGCGTTCCAATTCCAGTATTTGGGAATAGAGGATTCGACCTCTAGCCTTCTAATCTGTGTTAGAATCTGAGGGTGTCCGAATCCCAATATTTAGGAATAGAGGATTCGACCTCTGGCCTTCTAATATGTGTTCTCGGAGCCTTTTCCCCGAAGTTATTTTCGGGATCTGTTTTATCGGAAGGGAAGTTATCACGGTAAATGATGATTGACTTACCTGATCAGATTACCACATGATTTGGCGCCGTTTGTGGGGATAAGAAAATTTTTCGTTTCAAAATCCTTCAGGTAAACAATGATGTTCACCAGAAATGAGAAAAGTCACAACCAGTAGACACAAGAACACAAACCTGGACGCAAGAAAAGCATGCATCCCAGCCAGGACCAGGAGTTTGTCCCTAGTAGAGAAAGGGAACACAGTAAGGAAAACACGAAGGATGATGAGGAGGAAGCATAATCTCCCAACACGAACTAGGAAAAAGAAAGGAGGGTGTCGCAGCATTTGTGGAAGCAAACCTAGAGAGCCTGTACAATCAGTTTTTAACCACGCTCAAGCTAAAACCTCTAAAAATGGATAAAAGAATAAGTCAAGGGAACGAGAACCTCAAGTACGAAGAGGAGTTAATGGACATAGTGGCAAATGATGATGTAGACAAATCACCCTTAGCACCACATCTTCGAGATTTCAAAATGGCAAAGTACTTCAAATTTCCTACAATGGAACCACATACCCGAAAGAGTTCCTACACCCTTATCGAAATAGCATCATAATTCACTACGCAAACATCAAATTGATATGTAAGGCTTTCCCTATTTTCTTGTCGGGAATAGTGATCGCATGGTACGAAGATCTACAAAATGGAAGTATTAATTCTTGGGCACAAATTATCAGACTTTTTTTAGGATTACTTTTACCTGAAGCAAAAGTTCACAGAAATAATTTCAGACTTAAACATAGCTTAGCGAAGTGATGAAAGTCTTGCAGAATATCATAACAGGTTCGTCACTGTGAGTTTGCAAGTTCGCGATCTGTCATTTCAATCTTCCTTGGGGGTATTCACAGGAGGTATACGATCAAGAGAATTCTAAAAGGAATTAACGATAAATATGTCTGAAAACCCAAGAGAGTTACAAAAGATAATTGAGCAACACATGCAAACTGAAGAAGCATACAATTGTAAGATAGAGCAGGAACGAGACAAAAAGAGAACGATGGGGATTCGCAGAAAGGGTTCATAAAGAAAGGAAGGGAAACATCCCTCTCAAGGGAAGAGAACCAGGGATGCAAGGTGTACCGTTCCAAGAAACGCCTCTGACAAAATTGAGAACAGAAATATGGCAAGAAAATACGAAGGAGGGAATCTCAGCTACAGGATTGCAACAGCTAGATGTCTACACAATACTTGCACATTCAAATTTTGAATTCAAATTTAAAAAGATTAGTCGATTAAATGGAGTAATGAAACACAGCCAAGAAGCACACAACACTTCGTAAGAACAGTTCATGTCGCTGCGGAAACGAACACATTATTACACATTAAATATGAATGAAATAACTGTTCGTCTGTAACTTCCAACCAAATTCATAGCTTCGTGTCGTATTGACTTTGTGGTTGGGGAGTTATTGTGTATATCTAGCCCAGCAATTGAAAGGCTGCCGGCCTCTAAGCCTAGCCCAACTTCACTTTGTAATAAACAAAGCCATTCAGCCCAAGATACAAATTAACCATGAACCGAAAAAGGTAGAACCATGTAGTCGTGGATTAGATTGTGAACCGAGTAACACATAATGAGGATATACTCTTAGCCATGAACAAAAAATGTAGTGATCATGGCACAACCCACGAACTCGACTCCTAATAACATGGAACCATGACTACGGGGGGCTATAAATACTGGAAGAGTAGCCCAAGCTAAGGTAAGTGTGACAACTGAGAAATTCTAGTTCTCAAAGAAAAAAGACTGACTTGATCGTCGAAGCCTTTTCCTCGGAGTTACTTCCAAGTTCTATTTCTGAGGAAGGGAAGTTTTCATGGTGAACGGCGATTGACTTACCTGATTGGATTACCACATCACTTAGGTTTACCCTTTACCTTGGGAGATACGTACCAAACACATCCATCCTTCACAATGGTAGATACATTCTTGTTGATTTTGGGAGTATGAAGGGGTTAAGGAGGTTTTGATTCCTTATCTCGATCTATCTGCGCTGCACGTTAGTGTTGGAAATTAAAAAGAAAAGCATCCTTAATCATACTAGGAGAAACGTGTTCATCAACAATTGCATCATCACAAGTTTCAGTCAAGCAAGATAGAATATGTAAGGTCTTTATATTGGGCAATGCTTCATCACCATCGAAATCATTTTCCTTAACCAATGTCAATTACTTAGCTAAATCTTTGAGTTTATGAGGTGGTCGATGAGGTTTTATGTCCTCAATACTCTCCACCAACCGTTACATGTAGTGGCCATAGAGAAAAAAATCCACAATAGAAATGTCATCACTAAAGTCATGCATAGCGTAGGTACCATCAACATAATCATCACAATTGAAGCTCAAAGTACGATTTCTCTCATCAATCTCATTATCATCAAGGAACTCATCTAGGCATTCATTCTCATTAATCATGCAAAGGTTATCCCATTGAACAAGTTCATCACACAATGATAAGCCATTGCACATAAGAGTGGAAATAAGTGAATCATTCTTAGACTTGTAAATTTCAAATCCCAACTTATCAATGTCATCCTCTAGGGTTAGTGTCCTCAAATGAACATCTATCTTGGTCCTTGACGTTTTTAGAAAAGGTATCCCCTAAAAAATTGGGGGTGCACCACCATAGTGCACTACGTCAAGGACATAGAAGTCCGTCGGAAAAACTAAATTGCATACCTTAACCGTTACATCCTTAACCAAACCTCTAGAACTAGCTTGGGAATGATTGATTAGTTAAACAATTACCCTAGTTTCCTTAACCTCACCTGTGTGTAAATTTTCATAAAGGCTAGAATCGATCACAATAATAGATGAACCTAGGTGTATCATGGCATTCTTCACTAACTTTCTACCAAAGGAAATAGGAATTGAAAACATCTCGAGGTTATCGCATTTCTCAGGAAAATTCTTATGATTTAGAGTAGACACTTGGGAAGTCGTCGTCGTACCTCTCAAAGTTAAATTTATAAGCCCTAAATGCTTACTAACTACAACTAAGTAGATAGTGCCAAATCGGGGTCGTCCAAGAAGAAGAGGGATTTTCTTAGGCGTTTAAACATATAAGATTGATATTATGCTAGAAATATATATATTTATTTATTATGGGGGGGTTGGTTGGTTTTCCTAAGTTATGAAATTAAAAGACAAGATAACTAGAAAAGTCAAGTAACTACGCTAATCATCAAACAAGCTAAGAAAAAGGGGTAAAAACTACAAAAGACAAAGCCTTGGGGCCAATTAATATCCACTTCCAAACCTAATGTAGATCATTGAACTATTCGCTCATTCTATCACATTTGTTACCTGTGGGGAATGCTAAAACATCCCATTCAAAGATCAACATTCATTCCTTCTTAAGAGTAATTTGCAAAGACGAACAACGACCATTTGCAAAACTCATTGATAATCACTTTAGGCAAACAACACTATAAAGGTATTTCATCAACGACATTATACACGAACAACCATAGATTTGATAACAAGAATCCTTCTACCAAAGACATAGCCATTTAACCAAACATAGCATTCATTAGGCTAAACCTAAAACAAACCACATTCAAGATTCAATCTTTCATTGTATCTATAGGACAAATATGAGAACAATCCACATTAACATACTTATCTAGCAAGAATTACAACACATTATACACTAGAAGTTCTAAGTCCAACTTCTTGGATTTTCATGCCAAATGAGTTAAGAAATTTACAACTTTCGTAACACTCTTATACTTCAATCATACAAACACTTCATATTCTCAAACAACCCATGATATAAACGAAGCAAAACATCACATTAAAACACATGGAGGCTAAATAACAAATGCTTCAAGATAGAATGAAATAGAGATTCTTACTACATAGATATGGAAGCTTCAATCAATTGCTCCCAATATTAAACTAACATAGATAATGAAAAGACAAGATTAACCTACAAAAACTAAGAAAAGAAAGAAAGGAAAAACTAGGGTTTGAACCCAGAAAATTGCAGGAAGGAGAGAGAGGGACTAAAGAGAAGAGGATAAGATTCAATATTTATAGAAAAAAAAAAGTAAGAAAGTTTCTGGTCACCCGTCCGTCGCGAGCCATGACCAATCCGTCGGGAGTCGCGATCGAGCCCAGTTTCAGCATCTTGATTTTTTTATTCTTTTTGTTTCAAGTCCTCCTCTTCACTTCACATATATTCAAGTCTTCAAAAGCTCAAATACATGTCTTAAAGTCTTAAAATATTCAAAGGTATTCTTTAAAGTCTTCAAACAAATTGTCTTGTCACACAAAATCCTCTAGAAAAGTAATAAAAGCGTAAAAGTCACTTTTAACTCTTCTTAGAGAATTTCAAGGCAAAATGCCACATGTAGAGCACAAAAGTGTACAAAAGTGAATCCTAAAAGTCCTAATATAACCATATAAAATGGGCACATCAAACCTCCCCGCGCTTAAACCTTACTCGCCCTCAAGTAAGAAAAGATTTAAGCACACAAAGGAATTCATATGTCCATATCCTAAACTAATATTCCCCCAATCAAAACCTCACAAAAACTCTCAATATCGTAAATCCCAAGATCAAAGCTCAAATGAGAATTTTTCACACACAGAACCCCAATTCCTAAATCTAACCAAACCTACCACTTATCATTTCACTACCCATAAAACGTTTCAAAGTCCCAAATTGATAATCCCAAAGTCCAATGACAACCATATGAAAGGTTCAAGCACATACTTCACTTCATACCAATATATCAACAAAAATCCAATGACACAAAATGAAGCCAAAACCATATAGGAGGTTCAAACACACACTTCACCCAATGCCAATATATCAACCAAAATGAAGTATAAAAGAATTAAGAATTTCATAACCATACTTTGTTTTTCAACCCGCTAAGTTACCCAATCCCAAGAGATCTCAAGATGTTGAGCCACCCGATCCATCCATATGACCACCACAACCTTATGACACCAACGTCGGGAAATGAGTGAAATCATAGCATTTTCCTTTTTTTATTTCTTTCTCTCATTTTACCTAGGAGCTCTTTCGGGTTTTCATCCTATCCACACATCATGTTTCTTTGGCTCGCATCTCACCTTTTTCCACACATTTAGCCTCTCATTTTTGCCTAGGTTTCCCTTTTTGGTTTTCATCCTAGCCGGGCCCCAATATTGCCTAAGTTGCCCTCTCGGGTTTTCAACTTAGCGGATTTTCTTTTTAATTTTTTTCTTTTTTCATTTTCTATTTTTTTAAAAAAAATTGTTCTTCCTTTTTCTCATGTTTTTCCAATAAAAAGTAGCAAAAAGAATTCCAAATCAAGCTAGCATGCATGTGAGTCCTCTAACCCATCTCCGCACTTAAAACATTACATTTTTCTCAATGTAAACACATGTAAGGCAAGAACAATAAAATTCAAGGTAAGAGGAAGAGTTACACCCGTTTCTCTGCATGGTTGCTAGTGATACGGTGCAATCCCATGTATTTTTGTGTAGAATTGGTCCTGAAATTGGTTTTAGAGCTGGAAGGGAGAACAAAAGTGCCGTAGAAGAACTCACCCCACAAGCAAAACGTTGTCTCCTTGGCGCCGTTTGATCAAGACTAACACCACACAGAAAAAACATCAAACTCACAAGTACATAAGGATTTGTAATACTAAGTTTAGCATCAAAAAGTTAATAACCATAGTATTCTCAAAGAACAACCAATCCATCATGCAATCACCACTATAAGATGTCCAATAAAAATATCCAACATATATCGACATATATCCAAGCATCATTATAGAATATAGCAATCATAGTCACAATGATGTAGTCGGAATACTACAATCAACAAAGGTACTATAAAGGTGCAAGAATGTTCATATGTCAATATATGTAAGATGGTGGAGAAATGAGTGGAGGTGTGGTGGTTCTTGGGAGTATTTGGTGGAGAAGATGGAAGGATTATGCAGTATTTAAGCTCAGTTAAAAGCTGGTTTCTTCAATGCGACTCACAACAGTCGCGACCAAGCCATTGTGACTCGCGATATCTTGGGTCTGTGAGCTCAATTCTTCCAGAAATTTTTAGATTCCGTCACGACTCACGATGGCCATGTCACAACTCTTGAAAGCTGGTGTTGGGAGTTCATTTTTGCTCCCCTGTTCGTCGCGACTCGCGACGACAAGGTTTCCCAGCACTTAGAAAGAATTTTTTTTCTTACCAACTTTCCAAGCTTTCTTCCCTTTCTCATGGATCTCATTCCTTCATCTTCTCCAATGCAATGCACTTCACTTTGCTACAAAATCACATAAAAACACACTGTAAAAAGAACAAGACAAAATAACAAAAACTAAACAACAAAAACCCAAAATAAATGCTGAATTTATATACGTCGACACGATAAAGCTCTGTATATTTAAGGTAGTCGGCACGACCCTAATGTTATCCATATGGTGAAGGCTTTAACCCCTTCACCATGAGCATCCAAAAGTAGAGAGGTGGGGGTACACAACTTTCAAGAGGAGAGTCTTGTTGAGGTTGAGATGGTTTAAAGGGAGTTGGGTGGTTAGGAGGCTTGGGGTAGCCTTTTGGCTCCTATCTTGTCTCCCTTAAAACTTCCAAAAATGGTGGAGTTGGTTCACTAGCTGGGGGTAGGGGTGACGATGCTAATGAATTTAGCACAATCACCCATTCCTCCATTTTTTTCATCCCCAGCAACCAACCCATCATCCCCTTTGAACTCAAGCTCATTTCCCATGGTGACCTCACTCGCCGAATCCTCGAGTTCGACTTGGGATGGTGTATTTTTGGAATCACGAGCTTCCATTCGGGCCAACGCTTACAATATACTCCTCGCATGCCCCTCAATAGTTGCAACACTAAAGGAGAGCCGAGTGCCTGGTTCTTCACTAGTCAAGCTGTTCAAGTTCGCTATTGCATTCATGACTTCCTCACGTGTCAACTTGAACTTCCTTGTTGGACTTGGTTTTGAGGTATGGTATAAGGTGGTGAGGGCCAACTATTTTGCTTGTATTATTGTTTTTCCGGCTCATTCTCATACCACCAATCCTAATTACCACTCCACTCCAAATTGTAAGAATTGTGGTATGGATACCATTCTTGAGCTTCTTGCTCTTGAAAACCAGCATCCCCTACCTCTTGGTAGCACTCTTCATAACACTGGTTTTGGAAACCAAGGGTTCTTTCCCCCTCATAGTGCTCCTCCCTTAACAAATAACAAGACTCGGTAGGATGGTTGGAATGACACATCCTACAAAACCTTGCTTGTTGAGCCTCTCTTCTCATCATGAGTTTCCCTCAAGGTGAGACGCTCCATTTTTAAAAAAAAATTATTTTCAAAAGTCCAAAATAATATTGCAAGGATTCTAGATAAAAAATTCACCAAGAACTCAAGCAATACCTACTCTGAACAAAAACAACCACCAAGGAGTGGAAAATAAAAACAACTAGCTAATATGCAACCAAATATACCTAAACATTTAAAAATAAATGCCTCTTCCCCGACAACAGTGCCAAAATTTGGGAGGTCATCGCCGTACCTCTCAAGTTAAATTTTATAAGCCCTAAATGCTTACTAACTACAACTAAGTAGATAGTGGCAAATCGGGATCGTACATGAAGAAAAGGGATTTTTATAAGCATTTAAACATATAAGGTTGATATTATGCTAGAAGTATATATATATATATATATATAAGCAAGTAATTGGGGGGGGGGGGGGTTGATTGGTTTTCCTAAGTTATGAAATTCAAAAGACAAGATAACTAGCAAAGTCAAGTAACTATGCTAATCATAAACAAACTAAGAAAAAAAGGTAAAAACTACAAAAGACAAAGCCTTGGGGGCAACAAATATCCACTTCCAAACCTAATGTAGATCATTGAACCATTCACTCATTCTATCACATTTGTTACCTATGGGGAGTTCTAAAACGTCCCATTCAAAGATCATTCATTCCTTCTGAAGAGTAATTTGCAAAGACAAACAACGACCATTTGCAAACCTCATTGATAATCACTTTAGGCAAACAACACCATAAAGGTATTTCATCAACGGCATATACACGAGGAACCATAGATTTGATAATGGCAAGCCTTCTACCAAAGACATAGTCATTTAACCAAATATAGCATTCATTAGGATAAACCTAGAACAAACCACATTCAAGATTCAACCTTTCATTGCATCTATAGGATAAATATGAGAACAATCCACATTAACATACTTATCTAGCAAGAATTACAACACATTATACACTAGAAGTTCTAAGTCCATGTTCTTGGATTTTCATGCCAAATGAGTTAAGAAATTTGCAGCTTTCCTAACACCCTAACACTTCAATCATACAAACACTTCCTATTCTCAAACAACCCATGATATAAATGAAGTAAAACATCACATTAAAAAAAATAAATGCTAAATAACAAATGCTTAAAGATAGAGGTTCTTACTACATAGATATGGAAGCTTCAATCAATTGTTCCCAGGATTAAACTAACCTAGATAATGAAAAGATATGATTAACCTACAAAAACTAAGAAAAGAAAGAAATGAAAAACTAGAGTTTGAACCCAGAAAATCGCAGGAAGGAGAAGGGGATTGAAGAGAAGATGGTAGGATTAAATAGTACAAAAAAGTAAGAAATTTTTTGGCCACCCGTCTGTCGCGAGTCTCGACCAATCCATCGAGAGTCGTGACCGAGCCCAGTTTCAACATCTAGATTTCTTTCTTCTTTTTGTTTCAAGTCCTCCTGTTCACTTCACATTTGTTAAGCCTTCAAAAGTAATAAAAGAATAAAAGTCACATCTAGTGCACTTAGAGAATTTCAAGGCAAAATGCCACATCTAGAGCACAAAAGTGTACAAAAGTGAATCCTAAAAGTCCTAATATACCATATAAAATGGGCACATCACCATTCCCCCTATTTTCAGTTTCCCTACTTTCCTTGTTGGTTTGTTCCTCTTTTTAGTGCCTCCATTTTTCAAAAACTTAGCATAAGAAGGAACTTGTGGAATGTTAACCTCAACCTTCTTGAAGATTTTGCGAATGTGTGCCTCAATGGTTGCCACCTTCGGCCTTCCCCTAAGTGCACTAGGAAAAGGTGGTGGAGGTATCACTCTCGCCTCAGTGGAGGGGAGCTCTTTGGTGGGCTCCTCTTCAATAACCATCTCACGCTCAATAAAGTTAGTCTTATTGCCTTCCACAATCAAATAATCCTCTTGCACAATTTCTCTCTTGGCCTCACGCACCTCATTCTCGCTCCTTTGCTTCAAAGCACTCACATTTCTGGGGTTAACTTTTGGTTAGGAAGGTAGCTTGCCAGATTCCCAGCCTCAAGTCGGCTCACCAAGGTGCCAAGTTGTCCGACTTAGACTTTGAGAGTCTTGATACTCGAGAATGCTCTAGTGCCTAGCTTCTCAATTTCTCTCCTTGTCCGCTTCGCAAAACATCGCTTTTCTTCTCCAATTGAGCAAACGCATCTAGGATCTCCTTACAGTCCAATTTGTATAAGGCGACATTGTTGTTGGAAGACCCTTCTCCCATCGGGTAGGGTTGAGGTTGTGAACCTCGATTGTACTCTTGACCTTGGTTACCTCGAACCCACAAAAGTTAGGGTGATAGCGATATCTAAGGTTAATTGTTTTTGCCTAGGGATCTTTTCTTTTACCTCATTGGTTTCTCTTGAACCCTTGTTCTTGCTCCCTTGCATATTTTCTATTTCCTCTATTAAAATCCAATGCCTTCACTTCTTCAAAATCTTCAACTACTTGTGGACATGTGTCAGTAGGATGATCTAGACTACATATGCCACACACCTTGACTTTATGAGCTCTCTCATTCATAAATTCCTTCATTATCAAGGTAAGTGCTTGAACTTTCTCTTCCAATTTCGAAGATTGAGCTGGCTCATCCAATGTCTTGACTCGGGATCTAGTGTCGAATTTCCTCATTCCATTGGTCATTTCTTGAAACAATGCCATTGCATCTTTCGGACTCTTGTTAGCTATGGAGTCATTGCAAGCCACATTGACCATTCTCATATCCTCATCACAAAGTCCTTCGAAGAAGTAGTACACCAAATCACCTTCCTTGAATGGATGGTATGGACAACTCACCAATCTTTTCAAACCTTTCCTAATACTCGAAAAGGGACTCATTTGCCATTTGAGAGATGTTGGAAAGCTGTTCTTCAATCCTGTGGGCTTGAAAGCTGGAAATACTTTTCATGGAACCTCCGCGTCATGTCAATCCATGAGGTGATGCATCCCGGGGGAAGATAGTATAACAAATCCTTAGCTTCATCCCGTACTGAAAAAAGAAAGGATCACAAATTGTAATCTTCTTTCAAAACTCCAGGGGGCTTCATATTGGTGCACACTAGGTGAAATTTTGACAAATGTTTGTTCAGATTTTCACCGGCCATTGCATGAAAAGATGGCAGACACAGGATCATACCGCACTTGAGCTCACATGTCACATTCAGTGGAAAAGGGGGAAAGACAATGCATAGGGGTTGATTCTCCAAATTAGGAGCCATCAACTCCCTAAGTGTGCGATTATCTTCAACCATATCTACATACTCCTCAATAGTAGCTGGCTCTTGTGGAACCCCTACTCTATCTCTCATCCTCCTTCTTATCCCGACCACATATGCTTTCTGGAAGGAGTGGTAAAGTTCCTAAGTTCATGGTACAGGTATGTACCAGAAACTAGAAACTAGAAAATTACCAACCAAAGATAAAACACTAGAAAAGAGGATTAGAAGTAACAAAAATAACTATCACAAAGGCTCAACAGCAAAAACCAACTCAAGAAAACAAAAACAATACTAACTAATCAACTAACAAGCTATGCAAGTTAACAATTAAATCTTTTGACTAGCATCCCCAGCAGCGGCGCCAAAATTTGATTCGCCCCCTCGCGAGGTCATTAACTAGGCATCAATTAACCCGCTGAAGCTTGGAATCAAAGATAGAAAGCTTTTTTTTCTATGGTTCTTACTACTAAGCTACTTGGGGTGGATAATGACAAGACCGGGGTCGTCCACAAAGATGCTAGCTAATGTTGCAAAACAGATTTTTGGGGGGTTTTTATCTAATAACTAAAAACATGCAAGACACAAGAGAGTGAAACTATATATCGCTTGCACTTGGGAAATATTTGCGTAACATGACCGTAGTGTATTTCGATCATAGATTCAATCACATTTAATACATACAAACATATCCCAATGCTTAGCCATATAGTGTGATCGATGGTCAACACTTCCCCCTATCTGTCACATAAGAGTGCTATTGTATTCTTTTCCATCACCACTGCCTCAGTAATTAGGGGAGTGCTACAACGGCTATGCCTATTGTGCATATCTGATTCTCTCTTGTACGATTACGTCTCGGGCACTCGACTATGAATGCGTCTCCCTAGGCCTACAAAGGCAAAGGGATAGGCACCTTATTGTTTACTCTAAGGTTGCAAATTACACTAACCCTAGTTTTCTACCACGCTATCTCTATCTGTAACCCTTTGGGTTCAAAGTCCAGCTAAGACTAGAGTACGTTCATAGTAACGTTGACTCTGCAACCCACATGCATACAGTCATATGGTTTTGGACTATCGCTACCCCTATTACATCTAGGTTTCACTCTTTGGGGGATGACAATAAATGCACTAACATGAAAGTATACTAAGGTATATGCCAACATGGTGTAGCAAAATAAGGATAGGGAAATGTGATAATCTCACTAAATAACTACAGATCATGAATACAAATATAGATCCCCAAGATAAATCACTACTCCCTAAGCATTGAACCCAAATATTTCATTGGATTCAATGCCCTTGGGAAAAAACAAGGAGAAATAAATTAGTCTCTACCTACTCTTAGGAGAATGAAAATAAAATGAACAATCCTTTTACCCTAGTAGAGATAGGATCCTATTTATAGTAGTATGGAATTAGGCCTTGAAAAAGGCCAAAAAGAGGCAAAAAACCCTAGCGGTCATCATTAGCACGAGGCGTGCTATAGCACACAGCCCGTGTTGGCTTGGCTTGGAATGGCCCCATATTTTTTAGCACGGGCTGCCAAATGGGTATTGGTCTCGGCCATTATGAGCGTGTAACCGTGACTTTCATCACAGGCCACCGGCTGGGAGCTCCTTCTTTTAAAGTTGAACGGCACAGTTCGTGTAAATAT
Organism: Rubia yunnanensis; assembly: GCA_037428765.1. Lineage (NCBI taxonomy): Eukaryota > Viridiplantae > Streptophyta > Magnoliopsida > Gentianales > Rubiaceae > Rubia > Rubia yunnanensis. Next base: position 53,650,656 of record CM075066.1, read on the forward strand.
TCAGGGGCCGCCAGCTGGATGTATGATTTTGTCTTTTGAACGGCGTAGGCCATGTAAATCCTTGTGGCCTATCGACTGGGAATCGATTTCTGAGCAAAACAATGGCACGTGCATGTCAATTTTCACAACTAGTGGGTTGGTCTTCGAGTGTTTACTTTGAGCGATACATACCGTGTAAAATGGCACGGCCCATGCCTATACTAAGCTAAACAAGGGATTTGGTTGGCATGGGCCGTGTTGAACAAAGTGGCCCGTGTTGGTTGGCATAGCCCATGTTGATTCACACAACCATGTCAGGTCTTCAATGTTTGACTCGTGGCCTTATGTTTACCATGCGAATGACTTTCTACTATCTACTACCACCCTTCCGATGGCCTTATACAAAACTACGCTGAAGTGTTCACGAGGACAAAGTGTCCATTAGATTCAATTAAGTCTACGGAAGTAGGAATTTAGATAATAAAACCAACAACGGTCATCAAAAACCTTTGTAATGGAAATCTAACTAAAATTAGCAATTAACCAACCCAAACATAATAACAAATGTGTTGAATGAATTAGTTAACGCATTCTTTTAGGTGTAGATAACACACTATGTGACATAGATATTAGGATAGGTTTATACGTCTTGTATTCCATAGAATCTAAGATCAAAATCATATACCGCTCATGTTACACAAATATCCCCATGGCTTAGTATAATATAGTTTATTGTCTAGATTTGTATGCTTAATACTTTGTTAGATAAACACCCCCCCAACCCTGTTTGTGACACTAGCTATTCCCGACACACAATCGGAGTGACGCCCAATTGTGAGTCTTGCATAGTTAACCTTTGAATCCTATTCTCTGTGGATGACCCCGGACTTGGCACTAGCTACTCTTTGGTAATTGGTAGTAAGTAGGGGAGAAACATTATAAATTCTATATTTACATCTAGCACTCTGTGAGTTAGTAGATCTCCCATAAAAAGGTTGGTTTGTTAGCAACCCCACGAAGTGTGGATCATGATCGAAATATACTTCTGGGTATATGGTTTCTCTTGTTGGGGGCGGGAGGGTTTGTAGCGTGGAAATATTGCAAAAGTGTGTTGCACTTTCCACTACTAAAACTGAGCTTATAGCCATCGTGGAAGAAACAAAAGAAATTTTATGGCTAAGGAATTTCCCAGGGGAGCTTGGAGTTAAGCAAGAAAGGTATGTTTTGTAGTGATAATCAAAGTGCCATACATCTTGCGAAGAATTCTTCTTTCCACTTGAAATCTAAGTGTCTAGATATTCATTATCATTATTTGTGATATGTTAGATTCTATATTTTTGGAACATGAGAAAATTTGCGTGGATGATGATAGTTTAGGTATGTTGACAAAATTGTTGAGAAGGGAAAATTTTGGGTTTCGTCGTGGTGCCGCAGGATTGACCTTACCCTCCAACTAGTCGATCGAAGGAGTTTGTTGAGTTTGACCTCCTAATTGAAGGTGATTTGTTATTGACCTGAATGTGTTATTGGGTCTATCACCTTTGACCCAAATAATATTAAACCTAGGGTACTTAAGTTTCCTCTAGAAGAAATAAAGGTAGAGAGAAAATAACATAGTGATATGAAAGAAAAAGAGGAAATCCATGTAGGGTATAAAACCTCTTACCAGCTCCAATATTAAAGTTCTTTCTTGTGATTCAACCATTGGATTGCTCTGATTTTTGGATGTTGTGGTATACTCCTCTTCAGTTGGTTGATCATGGTTCACAAAATATGCACCTGAAAAAAGAGATCCTGGAGGTGGCTCCGAGGAAACAACTCTGACGCTCAAGTCAGTAGCTTTCTTTCTAGAATTAGGCTTCTCTAGTTTAGTTGCACTTACCTGGATTTGTCTCTTTCTTCCTCCTTTTATAATATGTTTTGAATGTGGTTACGCTTGTCCAAAACTTTCATTGTGTGTGTAATCGTGGGGCCGAGAAATGCGGTTCGTGGCTTGCGACTAGTCAAGGTTCCGCTATTCTCGACTCATGGGCTAGCATCATTCCCTCTGCATTCGTTTGACCCAAACTCACTTTGCTACTTCTGTTTGGACTCTGCTCGTGGTTTGTGCTTACTGCTTGTTTGGACTCTACTGGGATTACTTCTTCGTGGCAATATAGTAGACTATACTGCGTCTCTCCTGCTCGTTATTGCACTATTGTCCTGTATGACCACAAAGTGTTGGGTATCTTGTCAACCCAACATGCACGTTTTCCTTCTAATCTCTTCTGAATTCCTTGAATGATCGTTCTATTAGTTACTTCCACATGTCCGTTTGCTTGGGGGTGAGCTACAGAATTGAAATTCAGAATGATTCCCAGCTTTAGACACCGTTCCGTGAAATCCCCACTTGTAAACTACGTGCCATTATCGGTAACAATGGTGTGCGGTATCCCGAAGCGACAAACTATGTTCTGCCACACAAATTTTCTTCCAGTTTCTTCTGTTACCCATCCTAGTGGCTTCGCTTCCACCCACTTAGTGATATAATCGACCGCTGAAATTAAAAACTTGGAATTGCTAACGCCCTTCAGGAAATGTCCAACGAGATTGATCCCCCTCTTATCAAAAGGCCATGCTCCGTATATTCCTGTTAATGCTGATTGCAGCTTGTGTGATATTGGAGCATTCATCTAGCAGGTTCTGTATTTGAGGACAAAGTTGTATGCATCGTTGAACAGGGTTGGTTAGTAAAATCCTGTTCGAATGATCTTCTTTGCGATCGTTTGAGACCCTTGATGTGATCCACACAGTCCTTCATGTACTTCTTTCAACATTTCATCTGCTTGTGAAGATCCCACGCATTTTATCCATGGAGATAAATAACTTTTTTTGTATAAGTATTCGTCTTAATAAGCATAATTGTGTGATCGTATTTGCAGCTTCCTAGGTTTGGCTAATAGGTCAAATCTTGATGTCGCCAATTTGCTTAAGGCATCTACCTTTGCATTTTCACTCCTTGGGATGTGTTTTATATTGAAGTATTCAAGGTTAGCAATAAGTTGATGAACTCTAGTTAAGTATTTCATCAACTGACCTTCCCGAACTTCATAATCTCCATGTACTTGTTAGACCACTATTTGTGAATCACTAAACGCTCGAATGCTCAAACACTCTTCACCTTCATGTCAACTATGAGTTGTAAGGCAGATATTAACGTTTCATACTCAGCTTCATTGTTGGTGAGTGAGAAATCAAAGCAAAGTAAGTATCTATATTCGCCCCCGATTAGATCAACCATCCACAGTCCTGCGCTGCATCCTTCCTTGTTAGATGCCCCATCTACGAACAACTTCCATGCAACATCTTCCCACTTAGTCTTTCCTTTGTCCCATTTTTCAAACTGTTGTATTTTTGCTTGTTGTGTCCCTACGCTTGTCATTTCTCCAATGAAATCTGCTAAAGCTTGTGCTTTAATTGAGGTTCGCGGCTAGAAATGAATTTTGAACTGTCTCAATTCAAGGGCCCACTCGGTCATTCTCTCAAATGATTCTTGTTTGCTCAAGATTTTCTTGATTAGGTAGTCGGTATAGACAATAATCGTATGACTCTAGAAATAAGTTTGCAATCTTTTTGTCGAATATATCAATGCCAGGGTTAACTTTTCGATGGGAAGATACGCCCTCTCTGCTTGTTACAATATTTTGCTAGTGTAAAACACTGGTATCTATTTTTTTTCCTTCTTTCCTGACCAGGACTGAGCTTAACTCCATTCGCTGAAACTGCTAAATATAAGTATAGCGTTTCTCCTTGGACTGGTGCTTTTAATGTTAGGAGCGTCTGAAGTTGATCCTCCAGTGACTCATATGCTGATTGGCACTCTTAATTTCAACTAAATTTTCTTGCTTTTTTGAGGACTTCAAAAAGTGGGAAGTGTTTTTTTGCTACTTTCGAGACAACCCTGCTGAGTTAGCGATTGATCTCATTAGGATTTGGACTTGTTTCACTGTTCGCGGTTGAGGGAGTTCCACTGTTGCTTTTATCTTATCTGGATTGGCCTCAATTCCTTTGGAGGATACCTTATACCCCAAATGTTTACCTGCTCCAACTCTGATTGTGCTTCGAATTGAGCTTCATTCTAATCATGCTCAATGTATCCAGGGTTTCTTTTAAATCATCTGTGCAGTTGATTATTCACTTACTCTTAATCACCATATCATCTACATATGCTTCCATATTGTGTCCAATTTGACTGCGGAACGCGTTGTCAACCACTCTTTGGTATGTTGCCCCTGCATTTTTCAATCTGAATGGCATCTTCACATAGCAGAATATTCCAAAGGTTGTTTTGAAAGCCGTTTTTTCTGCGTCTTTGGGATTCATCAATATTTGATGATATCCTTTATAGGCATCTAAAAAAGCGAGGACTTCGAATCCCAAGATAGCTTCCACTAGCTGATCAATCTTTGGCAGGGGTAGCAATCTTTCAGGCATGCTTTATTCAGATTGGTAAAATCAATACACATTCTCCATCCTGAGTCTGCTTTTTTTTCCAATACTGGGCTCACTAGCCATGTTAGGTATATCACCTCTTTTATGATTCCAGCTTGCAACAGTACCTTTACTTCGTCTTCAATCTCTTTCCCCCCTGTCGTTGCTTCTGTTTGACTGGATTGATCGAATCAGCGATGTTCAAAGAATCAGTTGCAATGCTTGGGTCAACTCCCCACATGTTATGTACGATCCATGCTAACTTGTCCTTGTGCTCTCTTGGAATTTGTATTATTCTTTGTTTTTCTTGGTTTGGAAGAAATTTCCCTATCTTGACATACTTGTAAGCATCGTTGTCATCTAGAATGACATCTTCAGTTTGCTCCCCAATTTTCACTGAACGATCCGCCCGGGTGAGTAGGTTACTACTGGTGATAGTACTAACCATCTTTGGTTATTCCATGGTTTGTCTTGCTTTCATTGTGATGACCATGCATTGCCTAGTGGTATGTTGGTTTCCCCTTACCATCGACCCCTGTCGGGGTTGGAAATTTCATGACCAAATGGTATGGAGACCAAATTGCTTTCACTTTGTTCATCTATAGTCTGGCAATGATAGCATTAAATGAACTTGGAGCATTCATGGCCACGAAGTAATAGATTATAATGTAGTTCTTCTCATTTTCTCCAATTGTCATGGGTAACTGGAAGTTGCCAAGCAGCATTTCCTCTTTTCCTGTGATTCCAACAGTGCAGTTGTTGGCTTCTTCAAGTCATTTCTTTTGAATTCAAGCTTGTCAAAGCAATCCAAAAAGAGGATTTCTACTGAACTTCCATCATCCACAAATACTCTATGGACAGTTGTATTCCTATTTTTTTCTATAATAACAACAGGGTGATTATGTGGCGAAGCGTTAGGAACAACTTCCTCTCCGCTAAACGTGATCATTTCATCCATGTGCAACATTTTTTCTACAGGCTCCTGTGGAGGCAAATACTTAGCTTTAGCCTTCCAAGCATTTTTGACAAGGAGATAGAGAACTATTGCCTTTATACTCCAAATTTGTATACTGGCTCTTTTGGATTCAAACATACATTATGTTCTATCTATCATATATGAGTATTGGGATGTCAACAAAAACCCCAGCCATTAGTGGCCTGATTTCGGGAAAAAAAAGGAATTTGAGGGAATAGAGTCTACAACACAAAAATTATAGGGAATGGCTTTCCTCTTTAAGTAAATTCAGCAAGAAGAATCCAAACTCGATGAACATGGGAAATGCAATGTAATCAGTGCAAGAGAGCGATATTTATTTTAGTGCAATGTAGGTATGCAAGGCAGTCAAAATGAAAAAGATCACCCCTTAAATTAAGATAAAGTGTTATATGAGACTGTCTTATAGTAAAATCAATGATTTAATTATAAATAGAGTTTTTAATTGAATAGGCGATGAATGTGAAATTTTACTATTTTATATTTAAGTTTATGTATAAATATCAACATTTCTTCGTTATTCTTTCATATTTTTCTGAAACCCTCTCTCCTCTCCTTTCCTCTCTCCTATTCATCTGAATCTCCTCATTTCCTCCTTATTCTCTCTCCAACTCAAATCTCATTTTTCTCTCCTCTCTATTTCTCTTCCATTCAACCGCAAATATCTCCTCTTCAACGCAATTCGAGCTCCTTTTCTTCCATTGAACCACGCATCTTCTCCACTTGTCTTCCTTCTTTCTTGCGTGCGATTTCTGGAGTTTTCCGGCGAATTTTTCGACGGCCGAACACCAGCGTTCTAAACGGCGGCGCCTAGGCGGTCCTAGGCGCCACCAAAACGCCCGGATTAGGGCCTGTTCGGCGACATTAGGCATTTTCGCCTCTAGGCGGCGCCCAGACCCGCCTAATCGGGTCTAGGCACTAATCGGGTCTGGGCGGTTTGGTTTGTTTCTTTTTTTTTATAATTTTCCCAAACCCCTCTTTTCTCCCAAGTCAAACCCGCAGCCGCTTCAGCCTCCTCTTCAGTTTTCTGACTTTTCTCCCAGACGCCGATCGACCTTCGTTGAACAAGAAGCAAAGAGAGAAAGTGAAGGACATAGATGTGCTTCTTTCTAATGAATCTACCATGGTTCAAGGATGGATTGTTGAGGGTGGTGATGATGATGTTAATGAAGATGGTGAAGCGATGGATATGGATGGAGATGGATTGGAACAAGGTCTTGGCATGGAGTTGAGAAGTTCTAGAATTCAAGAGGTTAGAGAATTACATGAAGATGATTTTGAATCGGATGATGAGGAGGAAGTAGATGAGATGACTTATGACTTTGAGTCCGATAACGATGAAGTACAAGAGATAAATGGTGAAGAAGAATTTGAAATGTCATAGGCTATGTGTGAATTGTATTTGGTACTTTTTTATTTTGTCTAACTTTTAATTTTGGCCTATGGCTATGTGTGGATTCACTACTCACTAGTTTGTATTTGGTAATTTTTGCCACGTGCCTCAAACTTTGTAAGCTTGTATGGATTTCATTTTTCAACTCCAAGATAATATTTCGACAATATATATATATATATATATAATATATTCATTTGTGTCGTTTATCGTGAAATTTTCGTTCTTGTATTGTATCATTTGTATGTAATATAAGTTTTTGTGACTTGGAAAATATGTTTTTATTTTATTTTTAAATATAATTAAATAATACAAATCCGCCTAGACCGATTAATCCCCGACTAATCCCCTAGGCGCTAGGCCCCAGCAAACCGCCCGACTAGCGCCTAGCGATTTTTAGACCACTGCCGAACACTATAGAATTTTGTTTTGTGTATTTTCGAAGGTAATGTCTTTGCTCAGAGTTTTTTATACATATTTTTTTGTTTTTTTTATTTTTGTTTGCTTTTTTTGGTTCATGTGATTTTCTAGGGTTTATATTGTTCAATGTGTTAATATTTGGGAATATCTCTATTTTTTGTGTTTTTGTGAGTTGTTTTACAAATTTGTGCTAATATCTGTGTTGTTGCTACTTTTTATTAGATGAGATTTGCATAACTGCTGTTGCAATCGAGAAGGAAGAATGATTTATAAGTTTTTTAAAAATTTTGGCTGTGATATTTCAGGTACGGTTAATGATATTTTTCATTTTTAATATGATGTTTCAGGTTTTAGGCTTTAAGTACTGTTATTAGTGTTGTTGTAATATTTTAATTTCAACGCTTGATACTTGTAGTAGAATGACATATTAAAGGTGGTTCTATTGATAATTTAAAGGCACTTTTTTGGTGCCTTTAGTGGCTCTGTCTTTAATCAATCAAAAAATAAGATGGTTCAAAGAAACCGCCTTTAAAAATAGCAATTAAAAGCGGTTAAAAACTACCTTTAATTTCATGATAAAACCACCTTTAATTTCACGATAAAAATGTAAAGGGGAAGAAATAGTTTGTCGGTATCCCAATTGGTTTCCGGCAGCTAAACGAGCAACGGATCCAAAGCAAGCAACAAAATTAAAACAGATCGGGCGAGCAAAAATAGCTCCAAAGCAAAGCAAAAACATATCAGATTTAACCGGTCACATTTAACCAAGAAAAAACATATCAGCGCCTCCAAAGCAAAAAAGATCAAAACTGGTATCCGGTCAGATTTAAGCAAGCAAAAACATATCGAAAGCAAAGCAAAAACATTAAAACCCTAGCGGACCGATCGAGCGGCAGCCAGCCGCAGCCTTCTCCTTCTCCAGCAGTGATGGAGGTGCTGTGGTGGATGCGCATGACTATAAGAGGCGCGGTGGCTTTAGATTAACAGTTCAGTCAGCGGTGGCTTCTCCTTCTCCGGTGCGGTGGCTTCTCTTTAACCTTCTCCGGCACGGTGGCTTTTCCTTCTCCTTCAGTCGTCGGTGGCTTCTCCTTCTCCGGCGCGGTGGCGTGAGGCGGCATCTCGGCGGCGGAAGGAGAGTGAGGCGGCGGAGGACAGTGAAGCGGCGGTGGAATATGAAGAGAAAGATGTAATAAGAGAGAACCGGAGAACGAAGGCTGGAGAATGATTACAATATTTGGGCCAAGAAAATGGTTAAGTATGGGGTTTCAGTAAAGGCGGTTAAAAAAGGGAGCTAGGAAAGTATTTTCGAACTTGGAAATATGATATTTCTAAATTTGAAAATACTTCTGAACCTCAATAAAAAGGCGATTTTAAAGGTGAAATCGTCTTTAATTGGAACTAATTAAAGGCGATTCATAAAAAATCGCCTTTAATCAACAAAAAAAATTGCCTTAAAATTTATATGAGGGACACTAACCTTTATTTCTGAACTCGAAAATTATAATTAAAGGCGGTTTCGCCTTCCCTTACTTAAGTATGCAATTGATGTTCAGTTTCTATTGTGTGTGCTATCTTAAGGTTTTGTTACGATTTATGCTAATTTTTGTTGTTGTTGATGATGCTCCTTAGATGTCTAAGAATGTTTTTCCACTGTTGCTGCAATTGAGAAAAAAAATAGGATTTGTAAATTTTGTCATTTTGCAGATGTGATGTTTTAAATATTGTTGTCGTTGATGTTTCAAGTTTTTTGTGTGATGTTTCATGTTTAGGGATCAAGTACTGTTATCTGTGTTGGTGTGATGATTTAATTTTAGTATTTGTGTCATTGATGTTCTGTTTTGTTGTTTTGATAGTGTGTGTGATATGTTAGGGCTTTGTTTCGATTTGTGCTAATATTTGTGTTGTTATTTGTTAGATGTCTAAGAAGATTTGCATCACTGCTTCTGCAATCGAGAAGGAAGAAGGATTTGTCTCAATTTTCAACAGTGATGTTTCAGGTACAGGTAATGATGATTCTCCTTTTCAGTGTGATGTTTCATGTTTTAGGCTTTCAATGCTGTTATCAGTGTTGGTGTGATGTTTTAATTTCAACAGTTGATGCTTTTGGTGTTTTCATGCTTAAGTGTGCAATTGATGTTCAGTTTTGATTGTGTGTGATATCTTAGGGTTTTGTTACGATTTGTGCATTTTTTTGTGCTATTGTTGATGTTTCTTAAATACTTAACCAGAGAATCTCACTTACAGCACGAAAATAAGTTGATAGGCAAGAGCTCGCTTCCCTCGGATAGTGACAGACAGAAAGGAGTAGTTCGCTCAGATAAGTCATACTAAAAAAAACTTATTAATAAACTATAAATCATTCGCCTTATCAAGGCTAAGTAGAAGCATATCACAATCCCAAGGTCTGCCTACAAATATCACTTTGAGGTCTCCTTCTTTAAAGCGGAGGGAGCAAGGAAATTCTGAGGCTCTACCCCTTAAAGAAAGTACTGCTACATGGAATAAGCCTATCTATCTACATGATTATCACATCTTGATCTTTCCACATTCGTATCATTGGGTAAAGCTTTTTTCTTCACTATTGCCAGTTGGTTCAGCGCCTCTCTTTCTAGGTGTGTTAAGATGTGACCCCCTTCAATTGTTAGATATTTGCCTTTATGACTCGCCTTCTTTTATAGGATCTACCTTTCTCATCTGCTTGAAACCTCTCACTTCTTACCTTATAGGTACCAACCTTAAGATTGAATTCTTGGCAAAGCTCTGCCTCATAGGAAGAAGTTTCGCTATGCACCTAATACAGAACCAATCGAAAAAGGGAAAGAGATGACAAACTTTAGAGGCGATACTTACTGGTCTAAGAATGCTTGCCCACTGTTTTTGCAATTGAGAAAGAAGTAAAATATGTAATTTTTGTTATTTTTCAGATGTGATATTTTTACACGCTGTTGTTGATGTTTCTGGTTTTCTTTGTGATGTTTCATACTTTAGGTTTTAAATACTTTTATCTGTGTTGGTATAATGTTATAATTTCAATATTTGTTGCTTGTGGTGTTTTCATATTTAAGTATGCAACTGATGTCCAGTTTCATTTTTTTGATATTTTTGTGTGATGTTTAAAATTTTGATATTGATGTTTTAAATACTGTTTTTGATGTTTCACAATGTAGTTGTTAGTCATGTTATGTGTGCTATTGTGATGTTTTAATTTCAAACATTGAAGTTTTTATTACTGTATGTGATGCTTTTTTTTCACATGAACACCGTCCAAGGTAGAGTTTTACGATGCCATTGATGAAATAATAAAAATATGCTACGAGAAATTATGCTTCTGAAGATGTTCCCTTGAACAGAGGACTGGAGCCAGTCTTTGATCTTGGCATTGGTGGAGTAGAAGAGTCATCCTCTTCGAAACCAGCAAGAGAGAAGGCAAGTTCGTGAACAAGCGCGTAACGAAGGGAAATAAGTTAGGGGGAGGGGGGGGGGGGAGAATATAATTTGATTGCTTGGGATGTATTGTTTGAATGATGTATTAAAAGTAATAGTTTATTTGTTAAAGCTGAGACACTATATTGTTTGATGTTTTAGGTTTACTTGGATTTTTTTAGTTTTTATGTCAGCAATGTTTTAATGCATTTAAATCCTTTTGTAATGAATGATGATTAACAAGTTATTTGAAATGCAACAATAGTGGAATGTATAAGTGCAGTGGAACATATGATTATCTTGTTTAAATTAGCATCTTCATTGATACTTTTGTAAAACATCACACGAAACATTGAACCATCACAACATTACATTGTAACATCACACAAAAAAAATTGAACCATCACAGCTTTACAGTGTAACATCACAGTATGACAGTAAATAATAATCACGTCCCAACAAACTAATTTTAGATCAACTGAGCATTATGTGTATTTTGATCTATTTTAACTAATTTAGCTTGATATTGATGTGTATTTTTTACTATTTTATTTCAATATTTATAATATGATGTTTCAATATTTATAGAATGATGTTTTGAGTTTTTTAACTTATACTTACCATTAAACTGTTTTAATTTATTTTGATGTTTAACTATAATCTAGTGTATTTTTAGTGTTTTTATTTGAAGTTTAATTATTTTATTATTTTTATGTGAGTTTATCCATTTAATTTATTTTACTTTAGATTAATTTTTAACTTTGATGTTTAAATAATTTAATAGGATGAATTATTATTTGAATGCGAAGTTTTAGGAATTAGCCAAGTTAGATTCATCATTTCACATTATTCAATAATTGAAGATTAAAAATTGATGCAAAATCTAGCTTCAACGCCATGCCCATTCCACCACTATGCTAACCTGACCCGCCCACTCTCCATACCAATGCAAAATCCCCTTCAGTCCTCCCTCCTCTTCACCACCCTCATCTCTAACGCCACCGGCTCCTCCTCATCCTCTTCCCCCTTCAATTCAACCTCCACGGTATCCTACGGCAATGGCAGCGCCACCATGTCCTGCGACTGCAGCCGTAGAACCACCTGATCTTTGTCCTCCCCGGTGTTCCACTCCAAATCGTTTGAAAACCTAACTGGCAAATTGATGCCCCATTCAATAATCCGGCAACTAAAATCTGGTAAATTGATGCAAAATATGGCAGAAAATAACGGTTTCATTCGCTTTCGACAAAAACAAACGAAATCCGGCGATGGCAGAGCTTCGGGGTGGTGAAACTAAACGGAATCCGCTGCGCTGGGAAGCTCCGGGGCCGACAATGTCAGCTCCATTTCTATTCAGAGATCTGGCTCCGACGAATCAAAAGAAATATCGCTTCGATATGGATGCAATGCAATGCGGTACAGCCGGAGCTCTGCATGCAACTAGGGTTTCACGTCTTCTCCTCTGAGATGATTCAATTTCTTTTGATTTTCAATTCAATCCCTGGAGTTTACTGGAGTTATAAAATTGACCCCAAAAATAAAGTAATTATACTTTGACCTTCGAATTTAAGTAACTCCTATTTTATGATATCATATTATCTATTTAGCCCGCACCATGAGAGGTCTCATAGGAGACGGAATCTTAAATTAAACAATCACAAGAAGCCAAACTCCATGAACAATGGAAATGTTTATGTAATCACTCTAGGATAACTCTATTTACGCATTAACAATTAGTCTGCGTCAATATAGCAATATAAGGGAGTCATAATTCAATATAAGTCCTGATGCTTTCACCTAATGCATTTACTAGCCCTTTCATGGGGTATTCGTTTTATTTCTACCTTAGCTATATATAGTTAGAGATGAACATCGTCAACTCAGAATGCACAGAACTCTCCAGTAGTTTAGCAATCAACTATTTGTCACGAGCAATTCCACCAACAGAAACCTAATGCTTCATATACGAGACAATTCAAAGATACAACTCTGATTTACTCTTATCTAAGTGTTCTTCCCAATCCACAAAACGCTCCAGTAACTCTTTCTCTTTGATGACTAAGCAAACAGAACTCTTGCCAAACCAATTGTAGCGATGCTTGGCAATGTAGTCATATATAGCATCTCTTACTGGTGAGGGAACAATCAGAAGAGAGCTTAACGAGTAATAAGGAAATGGCAGATAGGACATGACCCTCAGTGCAGCTGCAGATTAAAAGAAGTTTACAGTCAATTTACGAATATGTGAAATGCAAACATTCTTGTCTATAAGAACATAATCCCAATTGCAAGTTTGTACTACAGCCATCGATGGTAAATTCTGAATGTCAAGGTAATAAACAAGAAGATAATTTATGCTTATCCCCTCATTGGACTCGCATCCAATCATATTGTTAAATCACCAGTACCTAGCCTTGAGTCTATCTTCACAGGCCCCTCTTACTCTTATTTGAACAGCGTAAAGATAACAATGACCAAGGTGGTCCACCAAACCAATACATCAAACAGGATAAACTAGTAAACGAAAACTGCGAGTTTCTTTCTTCACTAAGAAGCAGGAAATGCTGTGTTCCATTTGAAATTTCACTAGAAATACTTTACCTGACACGGTTGCTGTTCACATTTCATAGATTTTAGCTTAGTATACATTAGAAAGTCATAGACAGCTTGTTTTGGGTTAGAAACACATAAACAAAAGCAAATTTGAGTAAGAATAAAAATCGTTTTCAACTACAATATAAGAAGCTAAACATTGCATATTCTACAATCAATCCATTATTATGTCCATGGATAACATTCCGCAACTCGTTTCCCTCCAACAAACTGAAATATTCAAACACCACTTTCTCGAATCAACAGAGCAAACACACGGATAATGAAGCCAAAATGCAATTACATACGGATAGAATATCATAAAGAAAAGTAACACATTTGAAAGAGATTCAAAAGTCTCACCAGCAGAGCCTTGGTGGTAAAGAGCAGGGCCTTCAACAAACAAGAACCGGCGTGAAACATCCTCTCTATCAACACCAGCCACATTCAAGTAAGGTTCAGCTGCTTTGGACTGAAGGCAACAGAATTTGATCTTTTTGTCCTCATCAGCTTCGATCACCCACTTCACCCCTATGATTAAACCATCGCAATTTATAATAATTCACGTTCTCTACACCAAAATAAGTTATAACAAGCTAATTTCCTCCTAAACTAAATTCACTCCACAACAAGCTCATAATCTTCCAATTTAAGAATAGTAAATCGAGTCCATCATGTATAATTTTCTCAATTAAACTTGAACCAAGACGACATTTCCATAAAATATTACTCCCTCCGTCCCAGCTATATTTGCACGTGTCGCTATTCATTTAGTCAAACTTTGTTACTTAGAAAAGTAAATTTCAAGTAATGCATAAAATAATATATTATCATATGTGATATCGTGTTAACATCTATTTTTATAATATTATTTTTTTTTATCATTTTTAAATATGCACAACTAAAAATATTAATGATCAAAATTATTTCTAGTCAATACGAAAAAGTTAAAATTTACAAAAATAGCTGGGACAGAGCTAGTATGAACTACAAGTTCAAATTCCGTGATTTAATTACCGTTTTCAGGCAACATTGCTGTTAAAAATGCATATTTATCCAAGAAAAATCACGATACGAATTTAAAAGAAAAATCACACGCATACACCTTACCTCTGTGACAGAGATGACAAACGCCGTCGTAGAGAACCACACGAGGCCTGAGAAGCGTAGGCCCACACTCAACCTTGGAGGCATCCGACAGTAAATCATCATTCACCAACACGTCAGCAGCCGGAGCGCAAGCGAACGGCGGCGGTTCGGTGGAAAAATTAGGCGCCAAACGTTGAAGAATTGAAGAGGCTGAATTATAATTCCCACCGAATGCCCTTAGTTTCCCCAAACAACCTCTTCTAAGCATCATCGCTCTAGTCATTTCACCCTCTCCGTCTCCTTCTCCCTCCTTCTACACAGTCGCACACTACTTTTATTTTTCTTTATGTTTTCTAATTACTTTTGTTGAGAATACTGATTATTCTCTCTTAAAGGTTTCTTCGGGTCCAAGTCCGTCTCGTTATTCCTATTTCCTTATTGAGTCAAGGGTTAGAATGAGTCTAAATTTAATCTAATCTTCCGTAAAATGAGAAAGAGTGTTTAAATAATTCTAATTCTATGACATATATATATGTGTCAAGCTAACATCATAACTCAATGGGAGATTTGACTAGAATTTAAGAAAATAACAATTTTATCCTAGGATCGAAAGGAGTAATATGAAAATTTAGGGGCAAAATACTGATATGACCATATGTTTTGGAGGTTTGTGTTAATATGACCATGTGAAGTTGGAAAGTGCTATTGTAGCCTTGTGTTTTGCATCAGAAGTGCCGATATAACCCTGTGGCACTATTCCGGCATTGACTTAGTAATTTTTGGCGTTGGACCAAATTTGAAAAGACAAAAATGCCCCTGACTTAGAATCTGAAATTTGAAGTGAGCATTTTACCCTTTAGAACCTGAATTTAAATCAGTGAAATCCTCCAGACTGTTCCTCTTTGTCCAATTTTTTCTTGTTCGCTGATCGAACTCTAACCACGAAAAAACTCCTTCCCTTCCTTTTGGATCTGTTTCTCCGGCCGAGTTAGCATTCAAAATTTTCATTCGTGGTCGACTACCATCCTAGGTATCTCGAAGTTTTTAATCTCGTTCATTGTATGAACCCTAGGCTTGATTTGGGGGAATTGGAATTTCTGGTATGGTAGGGGAGAATCGTTTCGGAAATTGCTTGGTATTATGATTTGTCGATCTGGTTACGCACCCTAGGTGTGATTTGGGGTTTCTCGATTATATATAGTTTTATTGGTATATGGTTCTGGGATGTTGAACTATTCTTGATGTGGTGTTTTAATCGTTTAACTAGCTTGATGAATGGAGTCATCGAGCTGTAGTGTGAATAATTGTCACTGGGAAAGGTATTGTGCAAGGTGTGTACTAGTGTTTTTATGTCAAGATGCGCAAAGAATCCGGGCAGAATGTATTATCGATGTAAGAAAGATGGATTCCAACAGTGGGTTGTGCCTGATGTCGTTGAGTCGGGTCATGACAGTGGTGTAACTCTGTTTCATCCCAACTCCAGAGTTCGTAGACTGGTTCAGAAACTGGAATCTCCAAACGAACTGGTTGTAGCCCAAATGGGTGGCCCTAGTCAAGGCATTCTACACCCAGAAATGCTTGTAATTGCCCGCTAATCCTAAGGGGCTTGATAGCACTGCATTTAGTGTTGGTTGGTGGTAACATGTTACTATTGTTTGTGTGGTATGTTGTATTTGGCCGTGGGATGTGTTAGGCGTGGGATGTGCTAGCTTAGTCCATGTTCTTGTTGTACTTGGCTGTGGGATGTGTTAGGCGGGGGATGTGTTAGGCGTGGGATGTGTTAGCTTAGTCCTGAACTTTAGTGTTGGCTGGTTGTACTTGGCCGTGGGATGTGTTAGGCGCGAGATGTGTTAGCTTAGTCCATGTTTTTGTTGGAGTACTTTATGTTGTAATTCGAAGAAAGTATTTGGATGCTTGGTCCTATGTTTGATTAATTAGTGCTCATCTGACCTTATGTTTGTTTAATATGTGCACGTCTGACCTTATGTTTGTTTAATATGTGCACATCTGACCCTATATGCTTTCAATTAGTGCTAATATAACCCTATGTTTGCTTACTAAGTGCTCATCTGACCCTATATGTTGTAGATTAGTGGGAATATAACCCTAACATTTCCCACTAAGTGGTAATCTAACCATGTGTGCTACGAATTATTTTTTATTAGACCCTATGTTGTAGGGACCTTTATGGTCGATAACCCTAGAAGTATAGAGAACAACATTCTATTTAGATTAATAAATTAATAATGCATTATACGCATTGTCTTCCAAATACCTCCTACTAGACAAGACCAAGTACTTGCTAATTAACATCACAAATACTTCCCAATAAACTAGTTGGAATTACAAAAGATATAAGGTAGCCTGTAAGTAGTGCAGAGTTCACAAAAGTAAGAATGATAGGTACTAGAAAGTTGTTCGTAACCCATTCTACAATTAGTATCATCAAAAGCTAGCAAATCCATCATCATACATCATCCTTATTCCCCTTTTGGGCCCGTCTCCAACGGTGGGAGCGACTTACTTCTAGCATCTTCTGACAAGTCTTCAGTAAATGGTGAACGAGGCGGTTGTGAGCTTGACGGCCTGTGGAAAGTTGGAGCTAGAGTTGTGCCCATTAATTTTGCAGTCCTCTCATTGTACAAGAATGACTTCCCCCCAAGCATGTTCTTGAATGCCTCGCGGCCGTCTCCTAGCCGGATTGGCTTATGCTGCTATTTTGTGGAACAAAAGATAGGGTGAATACATACAATTGTGAGTGTTGAATTCAAAAAAAAATCCTACCATTACCTTAGAGATAGCAATTGAGTTTATTAGTGGGAGTTTCTGGAGCACTTTCCAGTCGTTCTGGTCCACAACACCAACTTGCAAACCTGTCCACAATCAACCCACCCTAGGTTACTAAAAATTATCATCAACAGATTATGAATCATTTTGTTAGATAAAAAGGTACCTCATATGTGTATTGGCAGGGTATAATGGCCACTGTTTGAATCTTGTTGGAAGTATTCTAGCTCAAATCATCAGCAACAATTTGCTCATAAGGACCTTCATCTAGGTCGTAATCCTCTACCATATCCCCTTGCCAAACAGGGGCATCAACCAAATTCTCCATATCTGGGACACCATCCCCAAGAACATCAGCATTAGACTGTACAACAGTTGTAGCCATAGGCACCTCTGAACTAGGTATATCACCCTCCCTCTCTTTTAGAACCAGAACATCGACGAAGACATCATCATCAATCTTTTCTCCGCCCTAACTCTCATAGACATCAAATACAATCTGTCTACCCCTATCCCCCTTAGTAACATCTTGAACATCCTTTTCAACACCCCCATACACAATGCCACCCTCAACACTCTTATACCTAGCATCGGCAACAATGCCACCCTCACCAATTTTATCACCCCCTCATACACCACCAACTCAGCACCAGCATTATCAGCATTTCTATCTTCAACCCCATAGCTTAGGAGTGGAACAATTGAAGATGTTCCCGCATCTCAGCTTGCCAATTCTTTTTCGACGTTGTCTAATGTTGCAACTAGCTGGTTCTCAAAGTGCTCGTCCGGGTCAGGGAATTCATCTCCAACTGTTTCATCGATTTGTGAGCCATGTTGCTGAGATAAAATGTCCAGTTGTAAGTGATGTAAATTGAATAACATTCTGAATTTTGGGGATGAGATTGGATCCATACCTGTAATTGCTCCGGACTGGGAAACCTTTCTTCATTGGTCAAATTCCAGTTAGCCTTCTGCTTTATTTGGGCTTGTTTCCTGGTAGGTGCCTGTGGTTCTTCGATGATGAGTGTCATAACAGCCAGTCCCTGAATCTGCAACATAACAGCCATTCCCTGAACCAGTAAGAGTCTACAAATATATGGTTTATCTTTAAAAATTCAGACCCTAAAATTACCAGAGAGCCTTGCTCTGTAGGCTCTATAATTGTTGCGGGCTGTGGAGACTGCTCAGAAATTGTAATTGGTGGTTCCTGTACTTAACATGAATAAATACATTAGCACACCATAAATCGTGATATACAAATAACAGGAAAGCATAGAAAGCATACCTTTGGCCTTGTCCCTCTCTTGGGTTGACAGCTAGAACTAGGAGTTGCACCATTCTTTCCCCTTTTTCTTGTCGCCATTGTAAAAACATTTGTAGCTTCATTTGTTGTAGCCTTTGAAGAGGCACTGCCTTGTGACCTTCCCCTCCGAGGTGGCCGGTTGCCACTAGTACTGCCTTGAGTTTCCTGAACCAGTTCACTGCCTTGAGTGGCTTGAGTGCTCATTGTATTTGAAATCCCTTCCATCACCTTAGAAAATAATTTTTTTTCTAAATGTTATTATACAAATATGTAAGTGTAAAGCTAATGCAATAGTGAACAATTATTATGCCGGAGTAGCTCATGCACTTCTTTTTTCAGCCTCTTTCTTTTCCTTAGCGGTTGGACCACCTTGACATCCTCGCTTGTTGTGTCCAAACTCCCCACAAGTGCTGTATTTGTGAGCTTTCCCTCCTACATCTTCGGCCTCCCATTGCTCTTTCGATCTCTTCTTCTTTGGTCTTCCAACCCGGCAGTGTATACCAGGGGGATTACACTCTTGCACACGATCAGGACCCCAGAACGCCCTGTGTAAGACATGTTGAATCTTGTGATGATATGCCTCTCAAACTGTGTCTTTGTTTAGCATGACGTCACAATACTCGTGCAGAGGGAGCCTCTTGTGCAGCAACACTGCAGCAGCGTGTCTACACGGCACCCCAGACAGATCCCATACACCACAATCACAAGACCTCTTGTCAATCCTCACAGCGTAATTGGTCTCGCCGTGGACAACCTCAAAAACAGTATATGAGCATTGGTGGAATGTTACCCTTCAACCTTGTCTTTATATTATCTTCAACATCTCGTCCGTCCTCAGACACATAATAGTATCCCACTCAGCACATTGGGTTGACCGTTCCTTCAACCGATTCATAAGTTTTATTCTCAGCCCTTCCATAAGCGTCAACACTGGTTTCTCCCCCAGTTTTCTTACCCAATGGTTAAAAGACTCGGCGGGATTATTCGTGACGTTGTCACACTTCAGGCGAGTACAGAAAGCATGTCTTGCCCATAAGGAATCCCCAAGACTTGCCAAATACACATACGCCTCTTCTGTTAGCTCCCTGTGATCTTCTCCATTACTGCTTTAAAGTCCATTAAATTGTATGACTAAAACAAAAATGCCAACACACGGGGTCATATTAGCACATTAATACCAATACACAGGGTCATATCAGCACATTATTATCAACACACGGGATCATATCAGCACATTATTACCAAAACACAGGGTCTTTTACGCACATTATTACCAAAACACAGGGTCTTTTACGCACATTATAACCAAAACACAAGATTATATCAGCACACAAGTAAAAAATACAGGGTCATAATAAGGTTAATATTAGCACATAAAGGAGGAAACACTACCTTTGACGCTCTCCAAAAAAGCTTCTTCATGATGCCAGAGGGCCATTTCTTCCGAAAGTTGGCGTAGATGTGGCAGCTGCACTTCCTTTGGGTGGCATGGGGAACAACTTCGGAAATTGCTTCTCTCAGACCCTAAAAAACAACACCACTTCTGTATTAAAATGCTTAACGTTATAGGAACACATGTACAATGGATAGGGTTAATTTAGCACAAAGATATGCAAAAAAAAATTTGAGGGTTAGATTAGCAAATACATGGTTAAAACATAACTTATATATATGACCCAGGGTCAAATCATCACATAAACTGAAAATCTAGGTAATAAAAATATTACCTTTTAACGATATGTCATAAAGGTCCACAGTCTACCTTCTGCAAAACCACCAAGGAAATCTTCCATCATCCAAAAGAAAAATAACCAGCTATCTTTGGACTCACTCTCCACATACGCTACGGCTAGGGGATATAATCCGCTATGGCACTCAAAAGTAAACCATCATACCTCCCCTTCAAGTGACAGCCATCGAAACCGAGGAATGACCGACAACCTTCTAAAAAGCCCTTCTTCAGACCATTTGATCCAGGAAAAAATCTCTTCACAATGGGTACTGGTTGCACTGCTCCTCCATCATACTTCAACATTGCTAGGCTTCCAGGATTACTCTTCACCACCTCCACACAATACCGTGGAAGTGCCCTAAAAGACTCTCCATGGTGACCATCAATAATATGCAAAGCATCCAGCCTCTCCATCATTAACGGATGCCTCTTCGGTTGCACTCCAAATCTCAATAGGTGCTCTTCAAGCACATTGTTTGACACTTTTGGGTCAGCGGCCAACAACCCCATAATTTTGTGAGCAATCCAGTTTTTAGGGGCCAACACATGTCCTTCTAGCCTACAAGTGTGCTGCCCAGTTAGTATCCTTATAAAAAAAGTCTGAGTACCTGAAACAGTGGAACTATGCAGCCTCCAATCACAATTTGGATCCTTGCAGAAAACTGTCACTCAATTTTTCTCTCTTCTTAAAAATTTGTACACAAATCCATCCTGAATAGAAAAATCAACTAAGGCTTGCTTAATGTCTTTCTGGGACAGAAACATCATACCCTCACTCAAGCTCACCCTATCGCCTTGCCCTTTCTCAAACTTTGCCCTATTCATGCACTTTCTCAAAGGGTGAAAATCATCCCCATTATCAGATTCTGTATCATAACCTGTTTCAGCTACGTTGTCGTTCTCCCCATCCGGTTTAGCTCTGTTCTCCACATCTTCATTGTCCTCGGATGCTATCTCAAATCCTTCTTCTGTGTAGCGGTATATCCAATCAGCCTCCTGATCCAACACTGCTTGATCCTCAGGTTCGTTGACATATGTGTTATCCTGAGTGCTATGGTCTGAGGCATCAATGTTCACCGCAACCCCTATTTCGTTCACTTTTCCAGTGGACTTCGACTTCATATCCTTGCTGCACTCACCCTGCCCGGCAGCTCCATCGATAACCTCCCCAAAAATCTCCACTGATTTCTCTTGCTCAAAATCCTTGAACATGCGAACAACATCATCCTCGGTGCACAAAAATGTCTTCTACTTTATAGGATGCAAATAGCTTAATGTAAGCTGTACTGTCTTCCATAACTCCGGATCATTCAGGAAGTGCTCGGTGAAATCAGACATCAAAACAATCAGTGGGTACCTATCTGGATTGATGCCATCCAATACTTTCCACCTATCACCATGATGAAGCGTCATGCTGTAAAAAACATCGATATCATCCTACAAAAAAAATAGAACCCTATTAGAACACTAACAAATCACAAACATATTAAATTCGACGCTGATTAAAAAAACTAGCAAGATTAGTACAAAAAAAGGGGTTGTACAACAAACAATCCACACATTTCTTCATCCATCATGCCCTGTTCCACACAAAATTCTCATGCAACCCTGTTCTCAAAAACCCAAAAACATGGAAACCCTAACCCTAGACTATCGTGGCCACAAACAGTAACAACAGAACAATAATTTGGTAACACAGTATACAAGATGGATTTTAACAGCCAACAACTACAAAAGGTGAACATAATAACCCCAAAAATTCAAAAACCTAAAAAGCCCTATTGACAGTGAACAAACGACCAAAAAAACACCAAAAGTGAAACAAAATCAACAAAACCATCACCGATATACCAAAAAAATGCATAAAATTGGACGAATTTTGGTGTAAATGGGTTAGAGCTTACCATATCTACACCTCCTCTATTTTTCACCACCCAAACCCCCACCACGGCGGCGCAAGTGAACACCGGGTGAGAACGCCAACCATCGATCGACTCCGGTGCAAAAGACCTATTTGAAAACGCTGGCACAACGTCCGGAACAGTCCAATTGAAAATGCGAGTAGTGTTGGAGTTCTCCTACGAAGAGACGAAAGGTTGGGCATGGGAAACAAATGAGGAGAAAAAGAAAGAAAGGAAGCTTTTGTCCATGGAGGAACAAGGGTATAAACGCCTTTCTATCTATCCTGATTTTTCATTTTTTAATTAGAGAGGGTATAATAGTCATTTCATATCTTTTCGGCCAAAATCAGGCCGACAGGGTTATATTAGCACATTTCGGCAAAACACAGGGCTACAATAGCACTTTCCAACTTCACAGGGTCATATTAGTACAAACCCTTAAAACATAGGGTCATATGAGCACTTTACTCAAAATTTAGCTTATTGAGCAAGGGTATTTTCATTATTTCACATCCGCTCAACCCCCCAAATTGATGAGTCAACATCGGAATAGTGACAAAAGGTTAAAACTGCACATTTTGTCATAAAGTTAAGATTATTTTGATACTTTCTTATTTTGCAGGGTTATATTGGCGTATTCAGCCTAAAATTAGGGTTAGAAGTGTAAAAATTTATTCTTATGAATCAATTTTACACAAATTATTATTTTAACCGGTCTAAACTTTAAATAGGATCTCTATGCAATTATTATATAAGTTAATTGGGATGAGATTTTAAAAAAAACTATTCAAGAAGGGGAAGACTTTATGTGTAAATACATAACTTTGGTCCATATATGTATATATCATAATTTTATAAATTAATTTTAATTTTTCATTTCATCTTTCCAAAAATTGCCACCGAAAACCGTTAGGTCTCGCCGTATCTTCTAGGAAATCGATGTCTATCGCCTGAATCTGGCTGGAAATCGTCGGAATATCATCAGCACTGCCGATTTGATCACAAGTGATCAGAAACCGCCAGATTGAAGTTTTCCTCGCCTACTCCAGTGCCCATCTGAGACGAAAGGCCTTTCACCTCGTGATGCGTTTGAGACCTGATACAAGTGTACTCTCGATCCCTTAGCCTATATCTGTAGGGAAAAATAAGCCCCAAAGTGTTCTAGGGAAAAATTCCTTGATGCCAAAGTCAGTCTTGCCTCCTAAGTAAATGAATAGTGAATGACTGAAATAAATGACTTGGTATTTATACTATCTAAACCCTAATGGTGATTTCCTATAACGTAATCATTTTCCTTATATCGTATTAAGGCTCAAGGCCGACACATTGGATAAAGGGCCCTATTGGATTACTTTGGCCCTTAAGTTTGACCTAGAGGATCGAGCCTGGCAACCCAGTGAAGTATGGGTTTGATATATCATCAAAATCCCCTAGAAAAACTATGTGATCTTCCAACTTCGAAGATCCATGTCTTCGAATGGTTTTTTTAGCTCAACCTCTCGAAGAACCAAGAGCATATCCTAATTGCCTTCGAGGATAGTTAAGGATTCATGAGCACATTGTCTTCAAGTCCGCCTGCATCGGATGAGCACTTAGGTTTTCTTGAATTATAACCTAGTTTTGGAATTTATAGGGACGTGCGTGGAAGAGAGAAGAGTGAGAAATTATAGCACGTGGGGATGTCATAAATAAGATCCCCCCTACTCACTCACGCCTTTTCAGACCTTTCTCTTCCCTGGGTAATTATTACTTTCTCTTTCCTTTAACCTTCATTATCTCTCCTTAAACCATCTCCCTTCTTCATTTAACTTTGTATTTTTGTAGGTTCAATTCAAAGTTAAAATTATGATCTTTTCAATCTTCGTGACTCACAATCATTATCCTTAAAGAGTAAGTATCTTTAATTGCTCTGACTTCTTCTTCTTCTAGCCCTCATCCAGACTGTGAAAATATTTCAACTTCCCCCCAAGTTTCCCTTGAGAAGAATTCCTTGAGTTATGCTAGTTTAGGTGGAAATTCGGTAGAAAAGACCATTTCCAAGAAAATAGGATCACCCCCCCTTAGGCGAGGGTTTTCTAAATTCCGGTGGGTTTCCTTCTTATTCTAAGGGTACAAAATCACATCCTTTAGGCGACCATTTTTCAAATCCCGCCGAGTTTCCGTCCAGGAGGGGTTTTGGAGTGGAAATGCCCACCATATTCAATGATGGAAAGGGTAAGGGTCTAATGAGACGTTCGAGTAATAACCCTCAACTCGTAGAGCCTCCAATGGATAAGAGGTCAAAAGTTGTTATCTCGTACGTTTCCTCGAAAAGGAAATTTGTCATCCTAAAACTATAGGCTTCAAGGACTTCGTTGAGTGGAGAGGAAGGCGATTAGAGCCCTGATGAGGCATATATAATGCTTTGTGAGGTGACGGAGATCATCAAGAATGTCCCCCTTACCAATGAATTCCCTTAGATGCTAATCTCAAAGCCTTGAAGAGGATGAATATCCTACCATTCTACCCGTAGGAAGATCAATTACCTACAGTAAACACTTGAAGTTGGGCTGAGCTTTCCCTTTGATCTACACCTAAAAGAGTGTGTTGACCGATTGTGACACATTTATATTTATGTTTTGGTTGGTTAATTGCTTGTTTTAGTTAGGTTTACATTGCAAGGGGCTTAGATAGCCATTCTTGGTTTTCTTGTCAAAATCCTTAGTTTTGTCGACTTAACTGGATCTAATTGACACTATTTCCTTACGAGCGTCTAGATCTTATTTTGTGAGCTTATTTGTAGATTGCTTGTAAGAACTTTGGCACAATTTTTAGAAGGCCATTCGCAAAGATGGTAGTAAATAGTAGAAGGCAATTTGCAAGAATGGTAGTAGACAGAAGGCTACAAATCAAATCGTGGTAGTAAATGGAACCAAGCAAAGAGGGAAAATGTGCCGATGATCAATTAAGTCAAGAACTGGCACGACCGTGTGATACTACACGAGGCATGCCAGCCAACACAGGTGGTTCCAGAGTGCTTCGGCATGGGCCACTAACAACAACACAGTCTGTGTCGCCCAAGAGCCTTGTGCGACTATATATGGGCACGTGCCGTGACATATTGCATGACCCGTGCAACTTAAGTTTCTTGATGTGAAGACTAGCCTACGGGGTGTGAAGAATTGCACACCAGTGCCATCAGTTTGCCCAGAATTTGACTCGTGGAGAAAGACGTGACTGTGCATTAAGAAAGGCTAGAGATTCGCACCCAGTCGATGGCCATGTAGTATTACATCTTGGAACTGATCTGATTTAAGGCATTTCAAAATTGATCAAAGGCGATTCTTGAGAAACCACCTTTGTAGATATTAATTAAAGACGGTTGTATTGTGGAACCGCTTTTAATGGGGTGACTTTATTGGGTTTTAGGGCCCAAGTATATATGGCTATGCTAGGGTTTTCTTCATGCCTTCATTTCTTCCAAAGGCAAATCTTTGCCATAGTTCTAAGGAAAATTTGCCTTTGTTAACAAAATCCATCAGCCTGCTCTTATTTTCTCACCTCCACCGCGCCCACTTTCTACCACTGATCTCCCGCCTCCGCCTTAGATCTCCCATTATTTTTGACACTTTCTAATTTTTCAGGGTTATATTTGCGCATTCAGCCTAAAATTAGGGTTTGAAGTGTAAAAATCTATTCTTACGAATCAATTTTACACAAATTCTTATTTTAACATGTTCAAACTTTAAATAGGATCACTATGCAATTATTATATATTCTAAGTGGGATGGGATTTTTAAAAAAATTGCTCAACAAGGGGGGAACTTTATGTGTAAATACATAACTTTGGTCCATATATATACATCATAGTTTTATAAATTAATTTTATTTTTTCATTTCATCTTTCCAAAAATTGCCACCAAAAACCATTAGGTCTCGTCGGATCTGCCAGGAAATCACCGTCTATCGCTTGAATTTGGTCAGAAATTGTCAGAATATCTTCCTTGCTACCGATTTGAGAAAAGGTGATCGAAAACTGCCAGATTGAAGTTTTCCTCGCCTGCTCCAGTGTCCAACTGAGCTGAAAGGACTTCCACCCCGTGATGCGTTTAAGACGCGATCCAACTGCGCTTTCAATCCCTTAGCCTATATTGGCAAAGAAAAACAAGCCTCCAAGTGTTCCAGGGGAAAACTCTCCAATGCCAAAGTTAGTCTTGTCTCCCAAGTAAATGAATAGTGAATGATTGGAATAAATGACACACCTTAGAGCACATGGGGATGTCATAAATAAGATTCCCCCTTACTCACTCACGCCTTTTCAGATCTCTCTCTTCCCTAGGTAATCATTACTTTCTTTTTCCTTTAACCTTCATTATATCTCCTGAAACCATCTCCCTTCCTCATTTAACTTTTTTTTTGCAGGTTCTATTCAAAGTTACCAATTCAGAGCTTTTCATCCTTGGCGACTCACAAGTTTCCTTTAAGAATAATTCCAAGTGTTATGCTAGTTTAGGAGGAAATTCGTCGAAAAAGACTATTTTCGAGAAAATAGGATCACCCCCTTAGGCAAGGGTTTCCCAAATTCTGGTGGATTTTTGGCTGATTCTAAGGGTAGAGAGTCACATCCTTTGGGTGACCATATTTCAAATCCCGGTGAGTTTCCGGCTAGGAAGGGTTTTGGAAAGGAAACACCCTCCATATTCGGGGATTGAAAGGGTAAGGGTTTGATGAGACAATCGAGTTATGACCCTAAATTTGTAGAGCCTTCAATGGATAAGAGGTCGAAAGACGTTATCTTGTACGTTTTCTTGAAAAGGAAAATTTTCCAGTACGAATTTACACATTATCAATAAGCCCCTGGAAATTTGAGGGTTCGGCCTTCAAATTTATCCCAAAGTCATGTGTATGAATCGGTGCTCGCATCCAAAAATTCGATGTTTTTCCCTTTGAAGGGGCCACCTCAATTCAATGATTGATCGAGGGTTTGCCCTCCGAGATCTCATAATCCTCTAGGGGTATGGATTTTGTGCCCCTACAATGCATTAAGGATTTCTTCCACGTTAGCTTTGAATCTGTTGTTCAAGCAGATTAATGTGTTGGGGTCTGACCCTCGGCTTTCTAATCTGTGTTAGATCTCCAGCCTCATTTACTTCTCAGGGGCCTTTCTTCCCTGGCGGTTTTGAGTAGGGGGTTCGACCCTCGGCCTATCTGTGTTGGAATTGAAGCGAGCCCAGTAGTCAAAAGTAGGGTATTCGACCCTCAGCCTCCTAATATGTGTTAGAGTATGAGGGCATTTGAATACCAATATTTAGGAATATGGGATTTCCCCTTCAGCCTTCTAATATGTGTTAGAATAAGAGGCATTCAAATTCCAGTATTTAGGAATAGGGAATTCGACCTTCGGCCTTCTAATCTGTGATAAAATCCAAGGGTGTTCAAATTCCAGTATTTAGGAATAGGAGATTTAACCTTCGGCCTTCTAATCCGTGTTAGAATTTGAGGCATTTGAATTCCAGTATTTGGGAATAGGGGATTCGACCTCTAGCCTTCTAATCTGTGTTAGAATATGAGGGCGTCTGGATCCCAGTATTTAGGAATATGGGATTCAACCTCTAGCCTTCTCATATGTGTTAGAACCCATGGGCCAGGTTCCAAAGTGAGAAGTTGAAAGGTCACGGGGGTGTGTTGCTCACTCTTATTTCTGAGCACGTGAGGTCAAGGTTAGGTTCCTCGCGCGCCACTATCCCCATAAAAGCCTTGGATTTCTCACCTACGCGGTCTATTTAACCACGTACTTACTTATTACGTGGCAGCCCGAGGTAATCATTACCCTTTATTCCTTCTTATACATAAGCTGTTTCTCAGCATTTCACTTTGCTCTTTACTCAAATTGAATTTCAATTTTCAAACTTCCTTTCTCTCTTTCAGAGCAGCTCAAGGCATTTTCTCTTTGCTAACACTTTTAAGAGAACTTCGGCCAAACTCCGGCTAAGAACCAGTAAGTCCCCCCTTACCTGATCATCTTTCTTTCTTTTACTTAACATGTCACAAACACCATCAGTGGGAAAGAACTCCATCCGAACTTATTTTTTGGTCATTTCCTCTATTAGTGGTGTCGAGGATTCCCGTCTCCAGGATTCTGGTTCCGTTCCCTCTTCAGCCGCCGGTTCCCATTGAGTCGATAGAGAAGGCGGAGAGAGCTCCGCCAGTTGTTCGGCACCACCCAAGGGTTACTTCGCAAGTCGGTTACATCAAGGTCCTGGATTCCAAGGGAGGCAAAGGTTCAGGATAATAAAAAGAGTCACCCTTTCTTTTTTGAGAGAAGATTCTAACCCCAGTTCTCGAAAGCCCCCAGTGAATTGCTAAGGAGATCTCCAATTAGCAATCTTCTCTGCCCCTTTGGATTAGGCTTTTAGAGAACTTGAGGTTGGAGGTCCTTCGGGAAGATAACCCTAGGTATACGAGGGCTGGTAGGTGCACCATCTCAAATTTGGGCTCTGTTTTCCCTTGCACCCTATCCTCTTTCATCTTCTCGAAGAGCACCAGATTAACCTAGCCAGACTATTCAAACGTCATACTCTTAGTTATGGCATTTATGACTCGATGTAGTAACTTAGGTATAACCCCTAGCTACGAGACTTTTAGGTCCCTATACTATATTTCTGCTAGTAGACTCGTGATACACTAGGATACAAAAATTATTGGGACTTTAACCCGGCTCAGGATCTTCTGTTACACTTTTGTGTATCACTGTGTGTTACACCAGTTAGATTCTACCACGTATCCCTCCTAAATTAGCTAAAATTAGATAAAAATCATTAACCTAATTTTAGCTAATTTAGGAGAGACACATGGCAGAATCCTATTGGTGTAACACACAGTGATACACAAAAGTGTAACAGAAGATCTTGAGCCCTTTAACCCTTAGTAACAGGTTTTCAGACCACTCTATAAATATCTCCTCGAACTAGAAAGGGTGGCACCCCTATATACACCTTCAAAAATGAGGTAGAGGAGTACTATGTAGCGGGGTGGATTTTGAATCCTAAGTACGAGAATACTGCCAATTACGTTGCTCTGGAAATTTAGTCGCAGACAGGGATCGACTGTTGAGTGAACCCCTTAACATTTTTCAAAAATTTTTTATTATGTTTGGCCGGAGGAGGTTTATGAGTGGATCTATTTGCAAAAACTAATTTTGATCAGACCCCTCCCTCTAGCAGAATCTTCGAAGGCCCCTTCGGGCAAAGGGAAAGGAAAAAAGAAGGTGGTTGAGGGTGATAAGCCTAAGAAGACTAAGAGGAAGGCCCCTTTGGTTGCTGATGATGGGGCCCCAAAAAAACCAGAGAAAAAGAAGGCAAAATTTAACCCTCCAAATCATACCGAGCATATTCCAAAGTTTGTCAAAGCTGATTCAGAGCCCTTAGAGGTAAATAATGCCACCGGAAGCCCTTCCAAGAGTCCCCCCACACGAAGGTGTTTGCAGCATCTTAGTTTTTTACCTTAGTTGCTTTTACTTTTTAGTTTCTTTTCCTGACTTATCTTTCTTTTGCGTTATTCAATGGACTTCGTCAGCTTGCTCGGTCTTGGCAACGAGGAGTGGGAGATGGTTTTTGAGGAAACCCATCTGGGGGTTCATTCCGAGCCCCTAGTCTAGGCGCCTATCCAAGAAGAGCCCCCTTTGGAGGTCCAAATGAAGACCCCTGGTAACTCCACGAATAACAAGCAGCACTGGGAGGGTGTTGCTTTGCTCAGACCCCCCAGAGGCAATGGACTGACGAGGTCAATGTCATCGAATCCCAAGCTGGCAGCTATAAGAATATCGAGTCAAAAGCTTGCTATTTGGGGGGGGGGGTAATCCCACCCCTCCAGGTGCGATTGATCCTTCCCTGGCTTCCGTTCGAGAGGCGACCATCATCTTAACTGCTTTGGACTCTGTTTTTCGGAGCTTAGTGGCAAAGGCCAAGGAAGCCCATGTTGCTTCTGCCAAGCCCAAGGCTTTTGAGGCTAGGGTGAATGAGCTCGAGAAAGAGCTGAAGAAGGGTGCCTCCGAATATAAGGCGAAGTTGGAGAAAGTGGCCTCCGATCATGAGGAAAAATTGAATAGTTGCCTACAATCATAAGGCGGAATTGACAAAGATAGCCTCTCAGTACAAAGAGGCGTTGGAAAAGTTGGGCCCGATAAGGATGGCCATCTAAAGGAGCTTGAAACTAAGCTGTCGGAGGTCAAGGCATACATTGAGACCCTGGCTAGTGGAAATACCAAGCTGGTCGGCCTTTGTTCTCCTGAACAGCAGGCCTCCATCTTTGAGGCCTACACCAACAAGCTTATGAAGATGCAAGGGTTCAGGACTTCTTCTCGTACCTGTCCAAATTCT
This sequence comes from Rubia yunnanensis, assembly GCA_037428765.1. Taxonomy (NCBI): domain Eukaryota; kingdom Viridiplantae; phylum Streptophyta; class Magnoliopsida; order Gentianales; family Rubiaceae; genus Rubia; species Rubia yunnanensis. The sequence goes on from CM075066.1 coordinate 53,681,096, forward strand.
TAGTGGGGCTCACTCAAAACAATCTAGCCCACTCAATTGGAAAGTACCTCCTCGTCGAATATGCAACAGTTGTGGAAGTCCACAAAAATAACACCAAGCCGGAGCAGCTGAACCATCTCTAGTGGAAGTATGTCCAGGATGGGGGAAGCAAACTCCTGCTGCTCGATCACTTGACGGCTTCCAAAAAATTCTTTTAGGCAAAGGAGATCTGCCATCTAGAGGTGGATGAAGACAAGAAATGGAGAGAGCCGGACCCCCTGACCCTTTTCGAAGACCCAACGCAGGCCCACCCCAATGCAGACCCAACCTAGGCAGATAGTAGCGTAGGGAAAAGTGTATGAATTATTTCTTTAGGGCTTCGAATGTACTTTACATATTTTTTACTTATGTGTTCTACTTTTTTGTCACATGTAGATTCAAGACTTAGTGCCCTATCCCTCCCCCCCCATCTGCAAATAGGTACCTTTTTTGACTTCTTTTTTCAATTCATGAAAGAGTGGTATCTTTTTTCAATTCATGAAAGAGTGGTATCACCAGATTAAAGAATGGGCATATGAGCACCGAATTGAAGCCTCTCAATTTTGGTATAAATATTTCCAGCTCGAAGAGGAACTTTGAGCTACCCATGAAAAGCTTAGCCTATGGCGCAATTGTCTTCATGAGAGGTAAAAGGAAATCCTTGATGCACTTAGTTATTCGAGGAAGGAAAGGGACTTCCTAGCTGCGGGTAAGGACCCAATTTAGAGAGACTATCGCATCCTCAAGGCTCGGCACGAGGTCCTCTAAGAGATCACCACCAAAGCTAGGTTCACTTTGATGCAAGAGTGCATCACTGCTGCTAAAGCTTTTATGGCTTCTTTGTGTCATCGTCTTCTCTGGCTGATGAGACCATCGAGCGTTACCGCCTGGGCACATGGGCACCAGGTAACGGTAGAAAAGGCTTGTGTGGCCCTCGTAGCCACCACTGCCAAACTAGAATAATGGAAGAAGTGGAATAAGGAGTACCAGTAGTATCTAATTCCTTTCTTAAAGCGGACCATCAGGGAGAATCAAGAAATCATTGCATTTTATTTTAAATACATGGAAAAGGTCGAAAATGACCACGGTGAGTTTTACCAGACCTATATAGCGACTACTGATAGCCTTCAAGCATACGGGCTCTGACTCGGGACCATCGAAGTGCCTTTAATTGAAAACTTTGAAGTATTTCTTCAAGAGCCTATCAACATTATGGAAAGAAAGAATATCACGGGGGATCCCAGGTATCGCGTGACCTACGAGGAAGCTAAGAAGTGGCTAAAAGATTTATGTAGGAAGAATAGGAGTGGGGCTACAAGCTCCCATACTACTCTTAGATGGAGTGGGGCTCAGTACCCCATAGAGAGTAGCCCCACCGAAACTTCTCGCAAAAGGGGAGGCTCAATGTTTTCTCGTTTAAGTCGTTCCCTTAGGGTCCCCACCTCTCAGTCGGATCTCTCCTATGTAGAGGCCCCCAGCCCTTGGTCTGTGCCTCCCGAGGCTCTGATTCAAAAGGCCATAATGGCTTACAAGTAAAATGGTAGAACTACAACAACTATTTACGTATAGCTAGGGGAAAACTATCACAAGGGGAAAACTATCACAAGGGGAAAACTATCACAAGGGGGAAATGAAACTCCTTTTCTTCTAACTCATCTGCCTTTGATCATCGAGTAGAGCTCGAAGGTTCACGAAATATACCACTTCGATCTTCTCGCTAGAGGTACATCCTCTACATCCTTAGTAGACACAAGACTTGGTTACGCAGTTCGGTGAAATCACCTACATCTGCGGGGCTTGACCCAGTTCAGAATGAATTTACTAATCAGAAAGATACATTACAAAGTACATCATACAATTATACTTATCTTATCTGACTATAACGTGAATCATGCAAGCTCCCCTTGCTACTGATCCGCCTTGATCAGACTCCCTCTAACCTCGAAACTCGTCGACGTTGAATCTCCCCCTCCCAATGAATTAAGGTATACGATTCTGAACTTGACCAACATGTTACGTATCTTGGAACATAGAATTCTGGCCCTGGCAATACTCTCGAAAGATATAAAATCTGTATGCATATTTTTTCTATTAAGTCTGTTAGATTAATGCAGTTGTGATGTCCTCTATATATTGTCCATGAGCAGATCGGAACTCTCCATAATATTGCTATTCCTTATTTGCTTCTGAAGCATATCCAAATCCCATAAATAGAAGGATTTTTCATTATCTCAAATATCCTATAAATAAATATCCACGCAATATTCGGTCAACGGTTAAAACCTTTTAGGCTTCAACTTTCCATATGTTCCAACATGGAAAGTCACTGCACACATGAAGTTTATTCCATCTCCAATTCTGATATGCATTAAGTCATGTGCAAATATAATTCATTCTCCACATAAATATTCTGATTACAATCAAATATCTTGGAGATAGGAATTATCAAATATAATCCCTCAAAGAAAAGAATTGATATATTCCGTCCAAATACTTCCACAAGGAATATTATTCAAATCAATTCCAATTTTCATATATTCAATCTAATTCCATGGGAATTGATATATTCTGATTTTAAACTCCATTGACAAAATATTTCTTTCTCAGATTTCTTCACAGACTTCCATAAATCTCGATAATTCATTCTTTGAGGTTTCAACACAACGATTCCATATTTACATAATTTTCACAAATTACCAACTAGATAAATCTACCTTTTACATTATCTATTTTTTTTATTTGTCTTTTAAAGGTAAAGCCGCCAAGTTAAAGTTCCTTTTAGCCACAATGATTAAATGTACAATATGTTGATATTAAATACTACAGTGGCCAAAATACAACTTTTTTTTTCTACTGCATACAACTACTCCAAAATTCACACTAGGTCCTATAAATTCATCATTTATTGCACCATAAATTTCAAACCCTAAAAAACTCAAAAGAGAGCTCTTAGAAAAACATTTGGCCAGTTCTTGAAGAACTGGCCAGGATCATAACCCTCTTCTTTTTTTTCATCCTTGAGTTTGAGGCTGTGATAGTGGACAGAAATTTGACGGATGAGCAGAGGCAACAGGTTGCTCATTTTCTTCTCCAAAACATAAAAAATGGGCAAATAAAACACAGTTTGTGAGTTGAGGCAGCAGAAATGTGGGCTATGTCAATTAGAACCATCAGCACCATTTGGTCACGAGTGAAGCAACAACTGGTTAATGGTGAACCAGTGAACGCCCGCTCAAGAAGACACGGGCAGTGTGTCCTAAACAAGAAGCCAATCGCTCTCGACATGGCAGTCAATCAATAGAGACACCATTAGGAATAAATTGATTTATGAACTCATGCTAGCCATAAAACCAAAATGGCCACCTTGGGCAAGTAAACAGATATTCATACAACAAGACTATGTCTCATCCCATATTTATGCTAATGACCCTGAATTTTTAGCTGCAGCCACCTCAGACGGGTTTCGTATCCAATTAGTGTGCCAACCTACCAAGTCACCCGACCTAAAAATTTTGGACTTAGGGGTTTTTTCTCAATACAAAGCCTCCAATACTAGAACCCTAGTACAATGCTATATGGTTTATTAAATGCGGTGAATGATGCTTTCGAAAGAGTGTACCCTAAAGTTATTGACAAGATTTTCCTGAGTTACAATGTGTCATGGTAGAAATCATGAAGTGTAGGGGTGGGAATGAATTCAAACTGCCACATATGGGAAAAGATTGTCTAAGGAGGTTGGGATTACTTGCAGAAAACCTAATTGCGGATTTAGAGCTGGTTAGGAGCTGTTTACAGCATCTGATTGGGATTGGAAGGACCAGGAATGTTAGGGACCTGATCCTGAGTATGGAACTAGCTCAATGAAGGTAGGTTCATCTTATTTTTTTAGGGTTGTGCTTCTAGAATTAGTTCTAGAATAAACATACAATGTATTTTGTGAATGTGTGTTTATAGGGAAACCTTGTAAAGGCTTGGATGGGTGAAATCCCCTTTGAATGCAAGCTTTATTTAAATACTAAGGATGATGCGAGGCAAAAAAATGAAGCATGTCCAGAAGTAATAGACAATGACAGGTAAGGCACATACAATCTATATTAACAAACGTGGGACAAACATTATAGGTTGTCATCTTAATGATTTTAACAAAACATGGTTGCACCCTAAGAGTTTAATTATAATTAATGTCATCATAGGTGGCTATCAACTAGGTAGGATCACAAACTCAAATAGTTTCAGCACTGTTTATATTCAATATCATGCCCTGTCAAGTTTCAGATCAATTCATAGACTAATAAGCATGGCTGCATGTAATATTCATTCATCACAGCTTCATCGTCAATAAGGGATAAACATCACATACGCAGCACATATTTCACATGCAAACTGTGACTTATAAAAAAGAATCACATGTTATTGTTCCATTCACAGCCCCAAACCAGAAACATGCCAAGCCATGTTAAGTACAAAATAAACACACATAAGCAAGGCTGCATATTCAGATATTCTGTATAAAACATAATTGCTGCCTCAGTAACAAACATCACCATCCTGCACAGCAAAACAGACGGAGTAAGCATAATGATTCATGAAACGGAAAACAAATTAATGAAACATAAGAGACAAAACCTGATTGCAGTGATGGAACTGGCAAGACAAGAACACTTTAGCACAGTTTTAACCCACGATAATTTTTCCCCTTCTCTGCGGACTCAGGCCTAATTTTAGCCAAATGCTTTTCAACCCTCTCCACCATGGCATACATTTCACGTCGCACGACTGACGTTGCAATGTCTTGCCTAATCCATGGTGTTTCAGGTGGTTCACGATTAGGCTAATTACCGGGGTATAAGACTGCACCTGTTTCAAAGAATCATGGTTCCCCATACTTGGGAAACTCATTTCCTTTGAAGTAAACAGAGAGGTGTGGATCAAACTCAGAATCACTCTGGGTCACTGCTTAAGAGGGAAAGTAACTTAGGTTTGGGATTCCCAGATGCAAAACTGGAATCTGAATGGGGCTGTGACTCAGAATTATGTAACTCAGAATTAGATTATTGGTGTGGCTGAGACTCTAACTCTAAAATGGCATGTACGTATTCTGATTCTTCATCAGATAGGGGTTGTGACTCAGTCTTGTCCATGTGTGATAAATTAACATGACTGAAATGCGTAGCTATGGACCAGTCCTCTGAACATGTTTCAGAATCGATCCAAGACAAAGGACCATTTTCCTAAACACGATCCAGTGAGAGCTATGATTTAATAAAACTGGGACTGAGAGTAGGACTGGGAACTGTTAGTACATTAGAGTGAACATCATTCAAGGGTTGGCTGGGGGATAAAGTTTCCCTCCCCTCCAAATCCCTGTGGATGTGCCATTTTCAAAACGCAAAAATAGATGGCTGAGGCTATTGATAACTATAGAGAAACTAATTCACACGGTAGAACAACGACTGATCAACAGAGGAGAACAAAGGCTATTGAACAGATGCTGTTGACAGAAATTGATGAATATGAACACGGACAATTGACAACTACAGAGTCTTAGAAGCTACAATGAGCGAACAGACTAATAACAATTTCACAGTAATTATTGTGCACAAAAACACAGATCTGAAACAGAGGAGCACAGAAATGTGCCAAGTTTCGTAAATCTAAAACGGAGAACACGTTGACCATGAAATGTATCGGGAAAATAACATATCCCAGAACAGAGATGAACATGCACAACTCTCACCCAACAAATAAAGGGATTAAACTGATTTGACTAGAGAAATGGAGTAACAAGACAGAAACCCTAACAAATCTCAAAGATTACAACAAGGAAGTGGACAGTTTACAATTAAATCTAACTGTAAAACATCAACAAAGGACAAAATCATGCATGACACAATCAACCTCTACTCATGCCTTGTAAACAACAGCCAAAGTTCGATTCAGGTAAAATTTGGATAACCCCAAATTAGAAAAACAGTAAACCTAATTTTAGAAAACAGAAACCACAGATCCGCGATGACTTTTCAATTATTAAGAAAAAACAAGAGCAGCTATTCAATCCACGAACACAAAACTATGAAGAACGAACACAATATTATGAAGAACAACACAAAAAGAGGCGAGAAACCCACTTCACAGAATGTTTAAAAACATATCTTGAAAATTTCCTCTGGTTTACGAAACCCAACAATAAAAAACGATTAAAACCTAATCGATCAACACCAAATAGTGAAGAACACGTTGAATTACAGCAAGATGAACACAAACATATGCGAAATGGGGTAAAAGTGAAAAGAAATGGGAGAGGAATGGCTAGGGTTTGAGGGATTGGGAGAGAAAGGAGAGGAGCGCTATGGAATAAATGAGAGATCTCAGTTGTCTGAGAAGGAAAAAAGAGAGATCAAGCATGATGATTGAGAGCAATAATAGAGCAACGGGAAGAGTGAAAAAGCAATATGGAGCAAACACATGTGATCTGTCAGACGTGGGTTCGTTTTTTCAAAATGAATTCACATGCCTCTAGCCCGAATACCAAGACAATTTAATGGAGAGATATTCACACGCTTCCAGCCTTAATTAATCAGCCTTTAAGGCTATAAATATGTATTGGATTAGGGGCAATTTCATCTTTTCAGGAGTCAACTAGGCCAAATTGGTAAAAGCTAATTTTGGGCAATTTAAATAGGGACACCACAAAATAGTAAGTAAGCCGTTTATAACAAGGAGGGCAGCAAGATCATTATTATTCCCTCAATGCCTTCAAAGTCTTTTACTCACTTCCAGCCATCGATGATAAGGTAGATTCCACACCCACGGGTGTACCCCAGTGGTTGGGACATGGGTGGGTAAGCCAATAATCCCAGGTTCGATCCTCGGCAGCGGCAGTGTGGGGAGTTCTTGCTTTGCAAGGCTCCCTTGTGCGCACCGAGGCAATGCCAAGCCCATGGGTCCTGGTGCTGGGCTACCGTGATTTACCTCTCATACGATGGCTTGGGTGTGGGCTGGTATGGGCCGCTGAGAGCGAGCGGATTGATCGCCTTTGCCAATGATAAGGTAGATTCCCTTACAAGCTTCCCAATTAAAACTTTTATGGCTGCGTGAAAAAGGTATCATCGAATCCCAATACTAGAGTCAAACATATGAAATACAACATTCAGCACGGAGAGGGAAGCCTTTGGATATCGAATGATATCGTTTGGTTTGAGGAACATTTGTGCCACTTATCAGCGGGTGTGGTAGATAAAATTTTCAAGAGCTAGATCGGGAGGAATCTGGAAGTCTGTTTGGATGATATGGTGATTAAGAGTGCTCGGTATGAAAGTTTCATGAAAGATACCCGTGAGACCCTGCACAATAATTTTAACCTTAAGAGGACCAGGACAGAGTTTGGGGAAAGGCCAGTAAGGGTTAGCTCATAATAGCGTAGCAAAATTGGTAGAAGTGAGACAAAGGAAAACAGAGATCACAATAATCTAGAGGCTCTTGGTAAATGGCTGTCATACCATCCAGAACATCTAGGATGGTGTATGTGGCACAGGGCAACATGACACGATCACGATTACTTCCGGGATCCTCCTCGAGAGGTAACAATATTGCGGCCATAACCTCAAAGCGGTGGTGAACTGACGCGCACTCGCTAGCCCCAACATCACAGAATGATCAAGTCTTAGAAGGTACCACAGTTGACACCATTTTTAAGGGTAAAAGAGACGAAAAATAGGACAAAAAGAAAGAAAAATGACAGGGTTCCGGAGAAGGTATCTGGTGTATGGTAGTAGAAAGAACTTGGATCATTAAAGCGGGGGCGAGCAAAGAAGAAAAGGAGGAAAAGTAACGAGACAGGGTGCTTACGAAGGATGAGAAGGAAGAAATTATCGGAAGGATCGGGAAGACATGCCACCGAGCAAATAAAAAAGGAATCGACGGCGAAATGATTAAAGCAACATTGGAATGACGCGATTTTTGGGCAATTTACACACGGGATCCCATAACGGCGGGTACCTGACATTTATTAGAGACGGTTGACATAACTGCTCTAAACCAAAACGCCACCTTTTTAAAGAAAAGTTGACCCTTTTCAAAATTTTCACTTACAGTTTCCCTCGCCTGACAGAGAAGACCAAAAGGCACCCAGTTGTGGTACGCCATCACTGGCAGTAGCTCTGAACAGGCCCTGGTGCTGGGAAATACAACGGTACCTGCCTAGCCCTCCGCCTCGCACTAAATAGCGACACAACCTTGGGCTGAATGACTTCATAAGGTAGGGTCCAACGACCCAACGAGAAACAATTCAACAAAGAGAAAAAGAGCGTGATACGACATGCTTGGTCATTCGGCCGCCTAACAATATAATGAAAGGGAGGAATGTGCAAAAATTGTAAACTACTATTTCGCTTCCTTCCCACGCTACCAATTCTCTCCACGTTCTCTCCCACCTAACTTAAGTGTCGGAGCGGCCACGGCTTAGCGTCGATCGACCTGACCTTACTTTGTATGTTCTTGTAAGAATTGGAGCGGGTCGCGGAATGGAACAGTGACAAAACAATCTACACAAATATTGGACTCGACATGAGACAAACACAACTAGAAAACTTGTACATACACACCGGTATAAATTCATGAGTACAAGTATACCGGTGCCTATGTAACTAATTGGACCGGTATTTATCATGTTAACATCAGTACCAATGCAAATAATTACATACGCACTGGTATTCCGTTAACCGGTGTACAATTCACCTAATTTTGCACCGATGTTGGTTCTACTAGTGTACATTTTCAAAAAATTTGCACCGGTTTTATCTGTATAGGTGATTATGACCAGTGCATTTGCTTACATGTGCACCGGTAAAAGATTACCGGTGTGTACATATTTCCTTTTTTTATTAATTTGGCGCCAAGAGAACAAAATTTTGAGCCGGTAACCGGAACTTACCGGTGCAGAAATAAAAAAGATGTGGGAAAAGGCTGCATTTGTACACTGGTTATGTTCTTAATACTGGTGCATACATTTTTTTTATAGTAATTTGGCGCCAAAACTATTCAATTTTGCACCGGTACTGTGAACTTACTGGTGCAAAAGCAAAAAAATATGTAGGAATAGGATAAATATCTACACTGATGACTGTTTTTATCGGTGTAGAAGTTACATACGCACCGGTAAAGTCTTAATACCGGTGTAGGAAATCGCATTAAATGCTCACCTATCACCTTTTTTAGTGGTTAAAAATGGGATTTTTGGAAGAAGAAATTCATTAATGGTGTTATTTAGTTGATGAAGGCATTGAATTCTCTACAATGAAGACCGCTGAAGGTACCATTTTTTAAATTACATTTATGGAGATTAATGATTTCATGTATGGTTTTGGTTAGTAGATATATTTAAGTTGTGTGTTTGATCATTTGATGGCGATTGAGGTAGAATTTGTTGATATTAATTTGTGATTTGTTCTCAAGATTGTTGTAGTTATAATGCTATGGCTTTTGATTCTTATAATGTTGGATATGTTAAGAATGCTGTAATTGTATGTGGTATATTGGTGTATATTGTGCATTTTTTATGTTGCATGATTAGAAAGTCGTCAAGAAATTCTACTGTATTAAATGTGTTGAAGTTTGATTGTTGGACATGTATTTATATGCAGAGTTGTATCGTGCCATCGAGAGGCGTAAGTATGTGTATGCCAACATTAGTAGGGTGAGCGATGAATATATTATGTTTGTGGATGAGTTCTTGGAGCATGCTTTTAGTCGAGAGAATCGAATATATTATGTCCTTGTCATTATTGTGGAAATCAAATTCGTATTGATAAGAAGGACATGTTAAAACTCCATCTGTATAGTCGGGGGTTTGTGAAAGATGTTGTGTGGACTTTTCATTGGGAAAAATCACCACCGGAAGTGAGAGTTAGTAGTGAGGGAGAGTGTTTTGGGGATGATAAGTTGGATGATATGTGTGAGAAGGTTGTTAATGAGAGTAGAGGGAGGCCAGAAGTTGTGGCTAACTTCCTTGGTGAGAATGATACACCATTGTATTCTGGTTGCAAGAAGAAAGACACGGTCATGTCGTGTTTGATGGAGTTGTTTAATTTGAAAGGTGTAGGGTCATGGAGTGATACTAGCATGAATAAATTGCTTAATTTTTTGAATGAAAAGCTTCCACCATGTAACGGGGTTCTTGATAACCTTTACGAAGCTAAGAGAATTTTGTGTTCGATGGGATTAGAGTATGAAAAGATACATGCTTGTCCGAACGATTGTGTCCTATATATAGGGGTGACTTAAGGATAAGATTGTTTGTCCAATATGTAAATGTGTCACGTTATAAGAAGAAGATAAATGTGGTTGTCGGTGGAGAGCATGTTGTGCCGGTGAGGAATCAAGTGTCGGCCATTTATTCCGAGGCTGAGAAGATTGTTTAAGAATGAAAATGATGCAAATAACTTGACATGGTGCGTTGATAGGGGAGGTTTTAAAGATGATGATATGATTCGACACCCGGCTGACACAGACCAGTGGAAAAAATTTGATAAGATGTATCCACAGTTTGCATGCGAACCTAGAAATTTGAGATTTTCTTTGTGTACTGACGGTATGAACCCATTTGGGAATATGTCATCGAAACACAGTTCGTGGCCGGTTATGCTTGCCATTTACAATCTTCCCCCCTTAATTGTGCATGAAGAGAAAATATGTGTTGATGTCCATCATGATTTCAGGCCCAAAACAACCTGGAAATGACATAGACACTTATCTTGGTGCTTTGGTCGGTTGGCGCCTTAATGTTTGATGGTTTTAGTGTTGAAGAGTTTACATTGAAGGCGATGCTTTTTTGCACCATAAATGATTTCCCGGCATATAATAACCTTTCCGGGTATGTGGTTAAGGGTCACAAGGCTTGCCCAATTTGTGAGGATGAGACAGATTACCATCAGTTGAGAAATGAGCGTAAAACTATTTATTTGGGTCACTGTAAATTCCTACCGGTGAAGCATAAGTTGTGGGATAACGTGGTTGCATTCGTTGGTGGGAAAGAAGGAGAAAGGCACCCAAACCTTTGACCGATGTAGCTATTCACAACAAGGTGAAGAGATTGAATGTTGTTCTTGGTAAGAAGTTATCAAAGGGTGATGGGGCTGTAGATGAACTGTGGAAGAAACGGTCTATTTTCTTTTATTTTCCGTACTGAGAAAATTTGGAGGTTCGCCATTGTTTGGATGTCATGCATATCGAAAAGAACGTTTGTGAGAGTCTAGTTTGAATGCTTCTGAACATTCCCAGGAAGAAATGCGAGGAAAGATTTAGTGAACCTTGGTATACGGTTGGATTTGGCACCGGAGGTAAGAGGGAAGCAAACGTACCTGCCCCCCGCTCCTTACAATCTGTTAGTTGCTAAAAGGAGATCGGTGTGTGAGAGCATCTAAGGAATGAAGCTACCATCCGGTTACTCCTCTAATGATAGTCGGTTTGTGAATGATGAGTTGCGTCTTAATGCTTTGAAATCACACGATTGTCATGTCCTTATGCAACAACTTTTGCCCGTTGCAATTCGTGGGTGTTTGGAAGAGGAAATTTGATTTTCAATTATGCGCTTGTTTTCTTCTTCAACTCGATATGCAGTAAAAATATTAGCAGGCAACAACTAGATGAACTGGATCGAGAGGCTGTTTTTTTATATGCCATTTGGAGAAGTATTTTCCTGCATTATCTTTGAAATCATAATGCACCTAGTGGTACACTTGGTTAGGCAGATACGTATGTGCGGGCCTGTTGGAATGCATTAAATATACCCCTTTGAGCGCCACATGACTGTTTTCAAGGGTTATTTTTATAATCGTAGTCAGCCTGATGTCTACATTGTTCAGAGGTACATCATTGAGAAGATCATTGAGTATTGTACAATGAACTTGGTTGGAAGAAGGGCGATTGGTGTTCTAGGTGGACCCCACTATGGAAGGCATAATGGGACTCCACGTTCTAAGAGTAAACTTCATACACCCCATCACACTGAGTTAACAGCTGTTCATCTGTATGTATTACGTAATAGTAGCAAGACTGTAACATATGTTGAAGAGCATGTTTCCCTGTTGGAAGAGATTCATCCAAGCTGTCCCTCTAATAAAATTCATGTCGAGCATTCTTCAAGGTTTGTTTACCAGTTTTACAATCATTGTAATGTCGAAGGGATGCCCAGTAAGCTACGTGCATTTGCAAGGAAGCCGAAGTGAACCGTCAGACGGTACCTTGGTTAAACATTAATGGCTTTAGTTTCTCAACATTGGCGAAGGATGAGAAGAGCACCACTCAAAATAGTGGTGTTTATATTGAATCTGAATCCATATGGTAGGCAAACAAGAGAGATAAACATCTGTTTATTACTGTGATGCCTTTCTATGGGGCGATTGAGGAAATTTGGGAGTTGGATTATGTAGAGTTCAAGGTTGTTATCTTCAAGTGTCATCGGGTGGAACACGGTTCCGGTGTTGTAGTTGAGAAGCCCATGGGGTTCACGTTGGTCGACTTGAATCGTGTAGGATATGAAGATGACAAGTTTATCTTAGCTGCCTAGACACGACATGTTTTTTACATCAAGGACCCTTCGAATGAGAACTATCATTTGGTATTGCATAGGAATGAGTTTTACTTTGATCGGCCTGCTATAACTGATAGTCTTGAGTTTCCATCAGTATTTCCTAGTTTGGAAGATGTTGGAGACCCGTTGTTGGAAGGCGTTCTCATGGTGATAGGATGTGAGTTGATGAGAGAGGTGAAATAGTAGGTGGTGACAATGTCTTGAAGCGGAAGCGATAGTAGGTCCTTCCTGGCCGTTGTTTTTTTACCATGTTTTGTGAAAAATTGTCTGATATTAAGTGAATTAGTGTGTAATGTATTTAATTGACACTCTTTTATGAATTAGTTGGTATGATCCGTGATTTTATTGGAGTGTTTATGAATTAAATCGGTGAAAATGTGTTATAATTTTACTTAGTAGATGTCGTTTATTTACACCGATAAAGTATGAATTACCAGTGTAGAAAAATAAGGGAGATACTCTGTTTTGTACTTACGCACCGATACTCATACCGGTTCAGAATACTTAGATTTTTTTTGTTTTTTGCTCTCGGGGCTGAAAAAGTTTTTTTTTCTTTTACACTTAAAGCAGCCTATAGCAACTATTTTTGTAGAATTTGCACCAGTAGAAGTACCGGTGCTGGATACTTAGAAAATCTTTTGATCTTTCGTATCTGGTCTGAATATGGATTTTTTTTTTGCATTTAAAGCAGCCTAATGCGGCTGCTTTTTGTAGAATTTGCACTGGTAAATGTATCGATGCTGGATACTTATAAAAAAAATTTGATCTTTACTCTCAGGTTGGAATAGGTAGATTTTTTTATTTAAATCAGCCTAAAGCAGTTGCTTTAGGTCGCTTTTTACATCGGTATATGTAGAATACCAGTGTATAAAAATGGTCAATCATATTAAACCCTCTAAGACCCCCATTTTCACAGTAGGAAATTTGTATCTCTCACTCAATACCGTCTCCTTCACTACCCATCTTTGTTGAAATCCTACATAGGTGGCCATATAATCAGGTAAACCATTTCAATACCTTATCAGTATGATAATTAACATTTACATATGAAATAGAATCATTGAGAATGTGATACCATGAATAGCTTGACTTGCATGTAAGGTGTTTGATGAAATGCTTCAATGTGTTTTTAAGGAAATGCCTCCCAGTCCATTTGAAAAGGATACACCATTCACCATCTCCATCATTGCCGAAAGTATCGCCGCATAGTTACCCAGATGGTACCTTCCTGTCTAAGAAGGCTAGGTTGGTCCATGAATCATATAAAGGATGTCGTCATCACATAGAGAGAGGAATTGAAGCATCACCCCATTTAAACAAACCATCCGGAAGCTAGGTGGGAAAAATTCTGCGAGACTCCGCACCCATTCAACTTGACCATTGTAAGTGAGTTTTACGCAAACTTGAAGTGCATGCCGAGCTACAATCACATGCATTGTAGAAGTAAAACTGTCCCTGTCACACCATATCTATCAATGGCTTGTTTGGGTTGCCCAATGTTCCAAACGATGAGGACGAGTTTCTCGCACTTCATTTTCTTAGTGATGGCGGTTATATTCTGCAACAACCAATTAAGAAGGAGATCGTTGGGACAGGTACAGTATCTGTGAACATAAATGTTCAAAAACTTCGCCTCACCTTCTTGTATGCAATAAAAAAGGAGCTTTGATGGAATGTTGGTCGTCAAATTTGTCCTATATTTTTTTTATGAAAGTTTTGTATATAGATCGAATCAAACCAAAAGAGTTTTTAGGCCATCACTCCTAGCCTTTTACAAGCAAAAACCCCTATCAAAACTTGCTATTTAAAATCAAACAAACAACCAGCTCTATATTCTATCTAGGCTCATATTCAAAATTTCTTTCCATCTCTTGTTGCTCCTCCATTTGCATTCAACTTCAACTTGGGCAGCCAAGGTCTCCATCTTCAAATCTTCTTGGCAAAACATCCTCTTGTTCCTTTCATTCCATATTCTATACAAGGCACTAGTAAGCTTCATCAACATCAAGTCTTGCCTTCTTCTTACCATCATCAACAAACCTCTTTTTACTTGCCTCGTGTTGCTCATATCCCTCGACTTCAAGGTTTTCATCAACCCCTTAGGGTATGTACAACCCGAAAACAAATGGGTTGCTGTCTCATCCACCTCATCACATAAACTACAACTTTGTTGTGTCTTCAAAATCCCAAGATTTTGCAATCTATCAACCGTGGGCAACCCTCCCTTCAATAGCATCCATAGGAAAATTCTATGCTTAGGTAAAATGTTTTTGTCCCAAATTACCTTTGCATAAAAGTCCCTTTTGCTTCCTCCCTTCATTTCATCATACACCATCCTTGTCTTCAACTTGCCTTCCTTTTCCAAACAACTTCCAAGGGTTTGGAAGTGTTTATCTTTCAATTTGCACAACATCTTCCAATGCCAACTAGAACTTACCCCTCCTTTGCTTCCTTGTAGACTTCCACCCTTTATGTAATATGCTTGAATCCACCTTACCCAAAGAATATCTTTCTTTGAGTTTAAATCCCACAATTGCTTACATAGTGCTGCCTTACTCCAAATGGAAGGATCTCTAATCCCCAATCCTTCAAAATTTTTGCTTCTACAAACCGTGTCCCAAGAGATAGTAGTATAACCCCTTTTCCCTTCTTCTCTCTCTTCCCCACATAAAAAATCTACAAATTTTCAAAATCTCCCCATGAACACCCTCAGGTATACTTAGAATACTAGCCCAAAATCCAGCTATACTTAGTAAAACCGAATTGATCAATTGCACCTTCCCTGCATAAGAAAGAACACTTGAATTCCAACTATGCAATTTTCTTCTAATTTTATCCGCCAATTTCTCACAATCTTGCTTCCTCCACTTCACATTAGGCAAAGGCAGCCCCAAATTATTGCATAGGAAAATTCCCTCTTGTTACATTTAACACTCCAGCCAACAAGTCTTTCTCCCCTTCACCCATTCTAGAAAAACAAATTCTAGATTTTTGCTCACTTATTGCAAGACTCGAGACCTCCATAAACCTCTTCAAGCAACCTTTCACACCCTTCATGGATTTTTGGTTTGCTCCACAAAAGATAAGCAAATCATCAGCAAACAACAAAGTATGCACACCAACCTTTTTGCATCTTTGGTGGAATTCTATGTGCTGCTCCTTGTACTCCTTTGCCATCATTCTTGTAAGGTACTCCATGCTCAAAACAAACAACAAGGGGGATAGAGGATCCCCTTGTTTAACTCCTCTTCTACTAATGAATCCTTCAGAATACCTCCCATTCAAAACCAAGCAAAAAGATGACTTCATTGTACTTCTCTTGATCCAATCTATCATCAACCCGGGAACTTTAAAACCTCAAGCCATTTAACAAGAAATTTCCAGCTTATGCAATCAAAGGCTTTGCTAATATCAACTTTAACAACACAACTTCTCTTCATGCCATCAACATTGTACTTATGCAACAATTCTTATGCAATCATAGGCCTGTTGTGTGATATGTGCCTACCTTTCACAAAAGCACTTTGATTCTCACTAATCAAACAAGGAAGCACCTCACAAAGTCTTGCACAAATTACTTTGGTTATCACTTTATAAAGTACGGAGCAACATGCAATAGGCCTATAATCACTTGCAAATTGAGGTTGACTCACCTTTGGGATCAAGGATATCACAGCTTGATTCAACGAGTTTGGAATTTCTTCCCCCTTGAAAAAACTTTGTACGGCCTCCACCATACTTCTTCTAATTATCTCCCAATTGCTCCAAAAAATTGGCTTGTATAACCATCTCTCCCTGGGCTTTTGTTAGGATGAATCCCCCAAAGTGCTTTCTTCACCTCCTTTTCACCAATTGGTTGGATTAAGGATGCTTGTTGTTGTATGCTTAGAACTCTACCAAAATAGCCAAGCTTTCCTCCAAGTCTTTAGTTTCCCAATAGACTCCCAAATGGCTTTCATAGTGTCTCTTCAAATGTTCTTCAATCTGGTCTACATTGGATAGTAATCTACTCCCCTCATTTATGTTTAAAATTTGGTTCTTGTATTGCCTTGTTCTCATAGAAGCATAAAACAACTTTGTAGGCCTATCCCCCTCATGAAGCCATTGCACTTTAGCTCTTTGTTGCAAGAACTTGTATTCAGCCTCCTCAAATTCTTCAAGCACTTTCCTTGCATCAAATTCCACCCTTTGCCTCTTTTCATCCCTTGGTTCTTCATTCAACCTCTCTTGTGCCAAAAGCCATTCCTTCTTAGCCTCTCCACCATTTCTCCAATCTTAGAGAACTCCCTTCTATAAAGCCTATTCAAAGGCTTTTCCATGTCTTCAAGAAGCTTTCCAAAATCCTTCATTGTGTTCACCTTCCTCCAAACCGCTTGGATTATCCCCTTGAAATGTGGTGAGGCCTCCCACATATTGAAATATTTGAAGCTCCTCTTCTTCTTTTTGTCCTCCTTATGCCAACTCAAAATGATAGGATGGTGGTCCGAGAGTATGTCCGATTTTACCTCACAAAAGGCTTGGCCAAGCCTCCTTACCCACTCTTGGTTTACAATGCCCCTATAAATTTTGCTTTGTATCAACTCCCCCACTTCCCTTCTATTGCTCCAAGTAAACATTTGGCCAGTAGTTTTAATTTCAACCAACAAACTAGCCTCCATCACGTCTTGGAAATCCAAGACTTCCTTTTTTTCAACTTCGTTCCTACCTTCTCTATCCCCAAAATCCAAAGGAGAGTTAAAATCTCCTATGATCAGCCATGGTTTATCATCTCTACTCCCTTGCCCCATTAGGAACTCTCACATTGGTTTTCTCTTTTCAATGGTGTTATGGCCATACACCACCGTCAAGAAGAATTTCAAGTTATTGCTCCTAATCAACCCATCAAAATCCATCCATTGATCCCCAACATTCAACACATTCATATCATAAAAATTAGCCCTCCAACCTAGCCAAATCCCCCCCTCCCTACAACATTCCCATTTGTTATCAACTCCCAACCAAGCCTTATTCTCCCCCACACTTTTTTTTTGTTTTCTTCTTTTACTTTAGTTTCCAACAGCCCCAAACAACCTATATGATTAAGCATACAAAAGGTTTTCACCCTCCTATGCTTATCACATTTATTCAAACCCCTTACATTCCAACAAGCAAATCTACTATTCATAAGGAGGGTCGGATAAGAGAGTATACTCATTACTTTCACTCCTTGAACTTCTCGAATCTTCTTCTTTCTTCCTTGCTGCCCTTATTCCTTTATCTGCCATTTTGAACTCAATCTCCTCCCCTAGCAGCCCTTTAACTTGCCATTGCTGCTCTTTAGCTACCCTTTGTTGCCCCTTAACATCTTTCACTCCATCTTGCTTCTCATCTTCTTTCACAATCCTCCTATTCATTTGACATTTTTCAGCTCCATTTTTCTTCCTACACACCTCCTCATCATGCCCAATCATCCCACATTTTACACATTTAGTTGGCTTCCATTCAAAACAGATTTGCTGACTAACAATCACCTTGTTTTCATTAAGGTAAATCAACTTGTCCGGAAGGGTATCACTTATCATCACCTCAACTTGTACCCTTGCACTCTTGCAAAATCCATCCTCTCCTTCTCTTGTGTTTCTCTATCAAGATCCAAAGGCTTCCTAAGTGGACTTACTATCTTACTTATGAGTTTTGATTGCCAATACTTCAATGGCAATCCGGGGAGCTGAATCCAAACCGGGACAACGTTAGGTTCTTGAATCACACCTTCTTCATTCCAATCTTTCAATAAAACGGGTTTCCCATCAAAGAACACCACTCCTTTCTCCAAAACAGCCCCTTTATGCTCCTTACTTTGAAATTTAACCATAAAAACTCCTAAATTTAGAAGCCATACCTTGTTGATTCTTCTTCCCCAAATCCGAAAAAGGAACCCCTCTATGACTTTGAATGGTGGGTTGCTGCCCAAAACCTTGCACATAATAGTAGTCTCCCATTGCTTTGAGCTTTCTTCCACCTCCTCCATGGTGATTTCACCCATAAATAACCCATCTATCTCCCTGGGTTGGTAATATTGAATCTCCGCCGAGCTAGATTTGAGTATAGAACTCCAAGATCTGACCTCCTTCTTGCTCTCCTCCTCCACTTCTTCACTCCAAACAATTTTCTCCCTTCTTTAGAGCTGAAATTCAAATTTGAACCCTCATTTTTTGCTTCTTCAAAAACTTCTTTTTTTTCCACTCCTTGGCTTTTAGCTTCTTTAGGGCTTGAAAGTGACTTGTCAAGAACACTCTTCAGCCCTATTTTGTTTTTTCCCTTGCCCTCATCCTTCAACAAAGCCAAGCTGATCACCTCCTCCTTCAAAAACATTTTTCTCTCATTTGATTGTTGTGTGTTCCCCTTATTCTTAGTGTTAGATCTCCTCATGGTGTGAGGATGACAAATGCAAAAGAGAATTACCAGATCTGAAATAAGAAAAAGGGAAGAACACCCTTACTATGTGAAAACCACCCCTAGTACTTTCATTGAGGTAAGTTAAATTTGTCCTATGTTGCAGAGGGAATAGGATCAGATGGGATCTTATGACTATTGCAGTATCATCTTTGTGCTTTTTTCAAGAGCGGGAGTTAGTGCCCATGCACATAACGTTATGGCCAACCAATGGGTAAGATTTGTGTGGACGATTTCTACAGACATACATTGGACACGCCTGTCGGTACTATTGAATCCAGAGTTGCTGCCTTGGAGGTCGGTGTAGCGAACTTGCTTGAAGAATCAAAATATCAAAGATCCTGGTACAAACATATGGCCAAGGTTATGACTTATCAATTTCCTAACGCCGTGGAAGTAGTCAGAAATTTCCCTACCTTCCATTAAGGCAATGTCGAGGACATGGATGTTGGCACAAGTACCCGTGATGGAGATGCAACACCTGCTGAAGGGGTTGAACCATTTTTTGTTATTATTCGTAGAAAACTTGTAGTAGCAGTTTGAAAGAGTAGACTATGTACTAAACATTGACAGTGTTGCACTTAGACCGTTTAACATTTTTACTTTTGATAAACATGCACGATGATGGGTCGAATCCAAAAATTTTAAACTACGTGATTTGAAATTTTTTGGACCAATACACTCTCGAAGACAAAAATTATAGGCCGAACGTAGTTGGCCTAAAAGTGGTTACATCATGACCGCCAAATTTGGTGCATTATTTCCAAGAATAATTAGAATTAAAAAAATGGTAGCATTAGGAGCTATGGAGCCTCCCTAAGTAAATTTTTAGGTAATAGTATAATTTTGGGAAATATAGTGCAAACATTCACTGTTGGTTTTACAGGGCCTTCCATTCACCCGTAGGGTCTACAAACGCATGAACACGATCATAACGTATTGAATTGCATATATGTGGAGCCAATTTTATATTTCGACCCTTCCAAGATTCTTGGAGGGACTTCAAAAAGTAAAAAATTCACTCATAAATTGAAATTGAAATCCGATCAAACTGGATGGTCCACAAAACAACCCTTTTGTATTTCCAAGTTCCACATGCGGGGAAATGAACTGGTCCGGACTCTGTACGTAATTTGGAAGATGTTTGGATTACACATAGAAACTACGAAGTAAACAGTTGCCGTTTTACTCTACAACACCTACTAGCGCTTTAGGACAAATCACCATCCAGGCACAAATATGTTGCAATTATGATCTAACCCCAGAACATTAAATTTGGTAATTTATATAGTGTCCTAACATGTCGTAATCACATGTCATAATTTGGGGAACCTAATTGCAATAAACACATATAATCAATTTTGTGGGTTCCTCCATACCATTGAGGTACGGAAACATTAATTATTCAATATGAAGCCTCTTAAAATCATAGTTGGGCCGATGGAAAAGTGGTTGACGGGGTGAAACAAAATGTTTGATGTCAAAATGCAAATTTCATAAAATTAAACAATGAATAGTAACGTCAACGCACGGGGCCCATCCTTGGTCGATATTTGCATGAACTAGTACAATCCCTATTTACAATATAATTAAGCGTCAATTTGAATAATTGGAGTTGTTGGGAAAATGCACGGGAGGTAAAGGAAATAATAGAGAGAATTTAAATTAATCACAAAACTAATTTTTACACCAGTAATATTAAGCAACTACCCGTGTATGCCTTCAATTTTTTTGGCAGGCATTGAAATTTTTTCAATTTCTTCATTTTTTTCAAAGGCGCTAAAAATTTTACACTAGTACGTTCTGTTTTTGCACTGGTACATGTACCTGTGCTGAATACTTGGTCTAAAGTTTCTAAAGTTCCTCTCGAGTTCATCCTATGTTTTCCATAAAGTATTGAAAAGAGCCGCACGCAACTGCTTTTAGTGTGATTTTACACAGGTATCAACATTTTCTACATCGGTAATATTGCCGGTGTACAACAGTTAGCCAAATGTTTTGTTTGTTGCTCTCGGGTCAGTGAAAATATCATTTAAAGCAGCTGCAAGCAACTGCTTTTTTTGTTTCTACACCGGTAACCCTACCGGTGCTAAACAGTTAGCCATCCACACCCATTTTTACAAAAATTAAATTGGTACTCTACGAATTACCGGTGTAATAAAATGGGGTTATAAATGTTTCAACCGCTTCAAACGGACATAACTCCCACAACTCCTCCTCTCCTCACCAAACACCTTCAAATTCTCTTTGAAAACTGTCTTCCACCACTTCAACCATTCAATTCATACTAAATTGAACCACCATACTCATCAATCATTGTAACTCCCACTATCTTTCCTATAAAGGGTTGAGCAGCCCTTGAGCAACACTAGAGAAGCAACCCTTGAGCAACACTAGAGAAGCAACCCTTCATCAACCCTTGAACAACACAAGAGAAGAAAGTACTTGCATAGGTTCATCCCATTCCATTCTTGGCGAGTTCAAGCAAAGGGAGAAGCAACACAAATGTTCCATCGGTGAAGCATGGGTTACCATATCAATTTCACTTCAAAAAACCATTCCAACCCTCTCGCACAACACATGTTCGACTAAATACCTCTATGAACAAAAACATGTAAATTGAAAAAAAACTTGAAAGGGTAACTTGAATGGTATGGTTATACAATTGTGGGGTTAAACATTTTTACATTTTATTGTGGAAAGATGATGTAATACTAGAGTTTTTTGGTTGGTGATAATGTTGATAGTCACGTTAGGGCAGAGTGATAATTGCTCGGTTGTAGGCCTATTTTTTGAATCCAAATAGATTGGTATGGATTTCTATTGACTTCTATAAGGTTCTATTTCATTTTATATCAAGGTCCATGCTTTGTTCGTTCAAGTTCTATGCCATGTTATTTGAACTTCTATGCCATACATAATGTAGTTTTGTTTAGGTATTGTTCAATTTCTATGTCATGTTTTGCTCAAAAGTTTTATGAATTTGTTGTTTAAGTTCTACGACACGTTCTATCAATGTTGATCTTTAAGTACCATTATTGTTTGGATTGAGAATTTTCTATTCTACTATTTTGGATGTCGCTGAAGAAGGGGAAATTAAACACGAAGAGGAAGTGACCAGTTACAAAGAAGGAGAAGGAGGTGAAGAATGTGGTCGATGAAGAAGTTAATGTGGCGGACCAATAACCTCCTAAAAAAAGGATCCCATTGAAGATACAATTTGAGGAAGAAGCAACGCAAACAAATGACCCAATTAGTGAAGAGAAGGAAGAAACCGTGGAACATGGTGATTGATTATAGGGGATGTTGAAGGAGAAGATGCCGGTAAACAGTTGGCCAAAACACCAGTTCGCAAGGCAAAGGGAAAGAACACCATCAAAGGAATGCCAACTGTTGATGAAGCGGACGACGACTTGACAAAGGCTGGAGGCAAAAATGGAGAAAGATGGGATAATTTTGAGCTAAAAAGTAATCTGAGGAGACGAGAAACTAGCACGTACCAGTTTGTGATGTTGGCAAAGCATGACACTCCAACTCCTGTTGCATTTGACAAAGGCTGGAGGCAAAAATAGAGAAGGATGGGATAAGTTTGAGCTAAAAAGTAATATGAGGAGACAAGTAACTAGCACATGCCATTGTGTGATGTTGGCAAAGCATAACACTCCAACTCCTGTTGCGTTTGAGTTTCATGGGAATCAAGCAGTATGCATTAAGAATTGGTCAGCGTGGCACGCTTTTGGCAATTACGCTTTCTGGCGGTGCATTAGATTTGACGCATGTGAACACTGGAGCGATGTCCCTGAAGATGTTAAGGAAGAGTCATGGAAGGATTTTCTGGTAAGACTCTTGACAATTGTCATTTTAATTTTTTTTATGATTATGTAGTGAAGACATGATTAATGACATGCCTTTTTCATATGGTTCGTTCTAGGAAAGCTTCAAAATTGAAACACCAGTGATAGACGAGTAACTAGAAATACTGAGGAAGGAGGTTACAGAGAGGGGAAAAACCAACATAGGAATTGGAAGACAATTGTGGCAAACAGGTTTATTCACGACTTGGACAAAGGTATTAATAAAACAGGAATACCAGCATGGGAGAAGTATAAGTGGATGGATGAAGACGAACGACACTTGTTTGAAAAGAGGCGTCGCATCCGGATTTTCAGGTATGATGAAAAATTTAATACTTGTTAAGAACTATGTTGCCCACAAATTCTATTCAACTAAATTTTAATTTATAACAATGATATCAGAGGCTCAGGGAGAAAATTATTGAACGCAACAAGGGCATGGATTACACGTACCACATGGGCAGAAGGAGTAATCGATACATCCGTGACAAATTAACTAAGGAGCTGAAGGAGAAGAAGAGAATTAGGTTGACCGCCGAGGGATTCACTAATGAGGAGATTGAGCTACATCTCAATCAAAAGGATTTCACACATAATAGATCTCTTGTCTACCTTGAGGCAAACAATGATAAGAAAGGGGCATACATATCGAAAGAGGTTGAGAAGATGGCACCGGACGTTGTAAGTTACGTCAAAATTAACCATTTAAATTAATTTTTAAATGTATTTCACATTATTCATGTAAACAATTGTGTTCCTATGTGTTTCTCAGTTGAAATTGAATGAACTTAAGGAAAAAGGAGCATTGGAACAACAGTCGGGTGAAGACATCCTCATAAAAGTGACAAAGAAGAAGGATCACCTGAGTAGGTACAGGGGAATTCAGACGGGTCTACCCACAACGGTGGTTGTTCCTCAGCTTTCCAGCAACAAGTGCGGTAGCAGTTCCTCAACCAAGAAGACAACCCAGAGGAGACCATTTAACAATCAATTGGTCGTGAAAGCCATGGTATTGTACCTCAAGTAATTGATGAATGTCTTAGCATCTGCAAGCGGTGTTCATATTCTGCCAGGCCTTGAAAATCCCAAGAAGTTTATAGAGAAGGTGATGGATGACATTGCTGCAGCTGCTACAAAGTCCGGTGAAGAGCCCAACGACAGAGAAGGAAATGAAGAGGTATGCCTTCATGATTCTATGCATGTCCTATACATTGAATTACACATCTGGAATATCTCCATAACCATTTTATCTATTCACTAAACTATTATACGAACATGATGGAGAACTCGTGACTCTTTTCATTAAAGACATTTTCGGGAAGAAGAAAATGGTCGCCCATGGGTTGCGACAGGTATCTCGTCGTTGGGATACCCAACAAAAAAATGTGGCTCGTGTGAGTGTATACGAGCTAGTCCTCCATCCTAGGGTGGGATTGCCCTCGGCGGACCACCACTTCGATAATGTTAGAGAGGCCCTCAATAGTGTCGTGGATTGCCCGGTGTCTTTAATAGGAAAGGCGGATGAGCAACCAAGTTACATTGATGATGTCAGCACCAGAGGGGATACGAACGACGATGACGAGGTTATAGTTCTCACCACCGACGATGAGGCACATTCTTGTAACACATTATTTTTCAATTCCTCAAATTACTTTTGCGTATCTGTATTCATTAATCCTTGTAACAGGATATTGGCGAGCAAAATTCCCAGTCACCGGCTAATTTTTGGGCATCTACAAGACCAAGATTAAATAGGCTGCAAAAACATTATTCATTGACAACGATAGTTGTATACTACATACTCAAGCGATAATTTCATATCATTTTACGTTCGCATATTGTCAACAAATGAGACCTGACAGATTAGCCCATCGTGGTGCGATTCATAAAGGTAGAAAATGCTGCTATCCTCAAAATGATAAAGAAAAAGGACTGCACGTTCTTCCTAGTGTTCCGACCATCAACATTCGCACGCCATTACACCTGCAGTATTGGAATAGAAGTTCTGGTCGAGTTCGGGAAGAAACTGGGGAACATGCTTTCGATGACCTGGATCGATAATGTGCAGGTCGATGTGTGGATAGGGTGAGTTTCAAAACTTACAACCTTAATGTTTTTTAAATTGATTAGGATTTCATTTTCAGTATCATTAACGTTACAGGCACATATGGGAGAAAATATGGGAAACTAATTCAGGCCGTGTCCAATTCTGCCCATCCAACTGTGGCAACTTGAACAACTTTGAGTAGGAGGTCGAACTCCGTTTCAAACTAATTTGGGAAACAATGAAGGCAACGGATGATGAGTTATACATCGTCTCTTACATAAGAATGCAAGTATTTCTTCCTGGAAATTACATTTATAGTTCAAACCACTTCCATTTCATTAATTTTTTAACATAATTTTCCGACAGCGATCATTGGTACCTCATCATTATCCGTCCTAGAATGGAAGAGGTTTTCACTCTGGACACATTGTCAGGGGGTATCAAACCAACAAACTTGATCGAACTCTGGGTCATTTCCAGGCATTTCAATCCATTAAATCATAAATCATAGTCTGGTAATATACAAGAAGAAATAACCATTTTAATTAACTTTCTTGACAGGCTTGCATGCATGTGCATACCAACGGGAGAAGAGAAAGACGGAGCCAGAACCCGACTACACTTGAAAAATCAACAATATTATAGTAAGTCATTCTGTCATTTCATCCCTCAACTTATTATGTTTAGGGTTAGTAATTACATTTACCTTTCCCGTGGTGTACCGAACCCATAATAGTTCGGGGCAATGCGGGTACTCCATCATGCTCTTCATGGAAGAATTTGTTAATCACCCAGAGACAAACAATATCTTGGAGCTAAACCTTGCATCTCTACATTTGTTATTATTAATTCAAAGTAAACGCAACATTATTGACTAACATTGTAAGTTTGAAATTAACAGATCTTCCCAAAGGGCAAAGGTCGTACCATGTGTACGGAATTCAAGGTGTAGCAGAGTGTGAGGCTTGGCTCGAAGACTACCAGTAGCAGGCGAAAACTATGTTGCAACTTCTGGATGATAAGAACGACATAATAGGTTGATGGTTGATTTTCAATGGTTGATGATATTAGAATTCTATGGATGATGTTTGGCTATAGTAAACTTGTGTGATTTTTTACTTTGTTTCAACTCATGCTTAAGATAGTTCTTCTATTTCATACTTTGAATAATGTTCGCGTGTTTTGCGAGTAATATTTTTGTAACAGTTGTTTCAAATTTCTTACCGATTCAAAGGTTTCCAATTTATAATAGTTCACAAGTATCGCTGGTTGTCGTTGCCCCAGAAATGATCCGGGAGGGATCATCGAAAAACAAATTGGGCATTACAAATTTTATCCAAATCATACACCGGCAGATAATGAATGTACCAGTGTAAAAATTAATCACATTTTAAATAATTTATTATCAATTATTTAAATAATACCGATGCAAAACTATTCCGGTTAAAAAATAATAATATTCCTATTACAAAAGAAAATACCAGTGTACAAATCACGGTTTTACACTGGTTCATATGTTATATACCGGTGCAAAATATCTACACCGGTGTTCCAAATCTTACCGGTGCAGATACTCTTTGCCCCCAACTTTTCAAAATTTATACACTGGTTCAAAATATCGGTGCTTACAATTTTCTACACCGGTCAATTTTACCTGTACAAATGTGTTGCATTTTTACACCGCTATATATATGCACCAGTATTTTGAGTGATCAAAATACCGGCGCTATTGCCCTTAATTACTGGTGCAAATACCCCTGTCCTACACAAATAAAGGGGGAATAGCATATCTGTACCTCGGGGTGTATGGCGAACGGGTCTAATGCCAATTTTGAACTGTAATGTAAAACTCGAATGCAAGAAGGCGGCAATAATTATTCAAGCAGGCAGCCGTCCAACCATTAAAATTTGTCTGTACACCCACGGGTGTACCCCACTGGTTGGGAGATGGGTGGGAAAGCCAATAAACCCAAGTTCGATTCTCGGCAGCGGCAGTGTGGGGAGTTCTTGCTTTGCAAGGCTCCCTTGTGCGCACCGAGGCAATGCCGAGCCCATGGGTCCTGGTGCTGGGCTACCGTGATTTACCTCTCATACGATGGCCTGGGTGTGGGCTGGTATGTGCCGCTGAGGGCGAGCGGATGATCGCCTTTTGCCAATTAAAATTTGTCTGTTGTAACTGAAGAAATTGTTCCTAATTGCTATTGTTAGCCTACAATAAATACTCATGAATCATATTAAAAAGGAAAAAAAAGTTTTGGAAGGTGAATTAGAACACTCGGATACCATGACAAGATATATTTGTCATAAGGAAATGATTTATTGCTGACAGAAATAAATAGAATACAATAGAAAATAGAGTACTACTAGTACTCTGGATTAGTCAACAAGATTTATCCAGAATCAATTAAATCAATCAAATAAAATCAATCATGATTTACTATAACCCATTACCCTCTTAATAATGTGTTGTGTGAAAGATGGTAATGATCAGGTCAACAGAAAAGTGGACATCCAGGTGCCTTGTGTGTGTCGTTGTCCGAGGCATAAAATCTGTAAATTAGAAGCTTAAGTTTCCACATCTCCTCATCGATCACTACTCCCCTTTGGTTTCTAGCTAGCACATCTATTTCGTAAGAGATTTGAATGGCAAAAGGCAGCGTTATGGCTTTGCTTTTGAGTGCACTACTCATCAGTACTTATTCTTTCATGCTGGCTTCAGCATCTGATGTCAAAGCATTGCAGGACTTTTGCGTCGCAAAAGCCACCAGCCCAGGTATATGATGAACACCATGCATCTCTGAGACTATATATGTCTCTAATTATTGCTAGTATTTTCATGTATCTTTATTGGCATCTAGATGGAGGTTGAAAGCTGTTCATCTTTGGCATTCATTAATGTGTTTTCAGTGAACGTAAATGGGCTGACCTGCAAAGATGCAAGCAGCGTGAATGTGAACGACTTCTTCTTTCAAGGACTCCATGTTCCTGGAAATACTTCGAATGCATTCGGGTTTAATGTTGCGCCAGTGAGTGTGACTCAGCTCCCAGGTCTTAACACTATGGGGATTTCCATGGCACGTTTTGACTTTGCACGAGGAGGAGTGAATCCGCCTCACTATCACCCTAGAGCTAGTGAGATCATGGTGGTTCTGGACGGCACTGTTGAAGTTGGATTCATAACTAGCAGGCCCGAGTATAAACTGTTCTCCAAGGTCTTGCAAATGGGTGATGTTTTTGTGTTTCCCGCTGGACTCGTGCATTTCCAGCGGAGTGTCGGATATGTAAATGCCATGGCAATTGTGGCGCTCAGCAGCCAAAATCCTGGCGTTGTTTCTGTTGTCAGCACCCTTCTTGGATCAAACTTAGACGCTGATCTTTTGGCCAGAGCATTCAGGGTTGACAAGAGCATCATCAATCTTCTTCACTCCAAGTCCTAAATATAACTGTTGGTCCACTCATCTTCATAATTTGTCTCAATTGGGTATTATGTTCATCTTCATCTCCTAACCAATCTCCGAAGGGCCAGTTGCCCGAATAGGTCTACAATTTCGACCATGTAATTCCATTCCATCATTATGAATTCCATTTATTTTAAGTTTTCAAATCTTTGTGATTGCCAAATTTACTGCAAACAATACGAACTACCTGTCCCTTTCACACAAAAATGACTCCATACTTTCAGATAAGCTTTCTGGTTACTGAAACACTACTTTTTGGCCTGGCGCTCGACCCAAGAGCATAATCTCAAAGAGAGATGAATTCGGAGCTTCATGGTCTCAGATTCAACTCTAGTGCATGATCAGTGACTTAGTGAAAGACAAGCATATGAAACTATTCTAGTTCAGCAAGTGGGGACTATAAAATTAGAGACCTGCTTAGTTCAGTGAAAGAGGCTTACTCTTTGTCTTTGTTACAAGCCATGTAGCGCTGTAAGAACATAAGTTCCGCTTAACAGACAATTAGACATGGATTACTTATTGGTGTATATATGGCCCTGCCATCAAGGGGTTGACGGCCACTAGGCCCAGCCCAATGTCAGCCCACAGATAAGCCAAAGCATTCTGGCTCAAGACAAGGATCAAACCGGTTCGTGATGAAACACGTCAACCGAAATACACAGAATGAACCGTGAGCACGAAGGACACGACCGCAGAATGTGGGGATCGTAGTACACACATAATATCAACCCCTAAAACCAAGGAACCATAACCACCTTAGCCTATAAATACAACATGCTAGACAGGAGCTAAGGTAAGCGCTACTAACTAGAGAAATCCTAATTCTCAAACTGAAGAGGCTGACTTGATCGTCAAAGTTGTTTCCCCGGAATCATTTCCGTGACTAACTGTGCAGCTACGGAAGATCAAGAAGAGGACAACCAGTGACCTACCTGAACGAACCACCGCATCATTTGGCGCTGATTGTGGGGACGGATTTTTTTTTTCTCAAGGTCGATCAGGTAAGCAATGATGTTCACTAGGAGTGAAAAAATCCATAACCCTCAATCACAAGAGCAAACACTTGGATGTAATGGGGGGCGCAACATCAACAACATCACACCCCGAGTAGAGAAAAAGAACATAGTAAAGATGAAACAAAGGAAGAAGAAGTGGAATCCCCAAATAATGATTATGACAAGGAAAAGATGGCGTTCGCAGTATTCTTGGAAGCAAACAGAGAAGATCTGTACGATCAATTTCTGAACACACTAAGGCAAAGACCCTAAAAGCCAGATAAAAGAATAAACCAGGAACTCGAGCGTCTTGACTATGAAGAAGAGCTCTGTGACATTGTCACAGAGGACGATGCAGACAAATCGCTTCTCGCACCACATCTGCGACACTTTAAGATGGCAAGAGATTTCAAGCTTCCTTTGCATGTTAAAGTCTACGACGGAACCACAGACCCAAGAGAATTCTTGCATTCGTATAGAAACGACATGAGATTTTGTGACGCGAGCATATAATTAGTTTGCAAAGAATTTTCCATCTTTTTGTCAGGCACAATGATCACTTGGTACGAACACCTCCTAAAGGAAAGTATCAAATCTTGGGCACAATTATCAGATCTATTCCTAGGATGGTTCTACCAAAAACAAAAGTTCACTAAGACAATTGTTGATCTTAATAATATAGCGCAACGAAGTGATGAAAGCCTCGCGGAGTATCATAACCAATTTGTCACAGAAAGTTTACAAGTTTGTGACTTGTCATTTCAATCATCACTAGGGGCATTCACATGAGGCATAAGATTCGGAGACATTTACAAAGAGCTGGTGAAGAACATGCTTGGAAACCCAAGGGAATTACAAAAGATGATTGAACAACATGTACGAACAGAGGAAGGGAACAATCGAAAAAATAGAGAAGGAGTGAGGCAAAAAGCAAGCAATGGCAGATTCAAAGAAGAATTTCCCCAAAAAAAGGGAAAGGGAGCATCATTTTCAGAAGACAGGAACAAGGAGCGCAAGGCTCAATATTCCAAGACACGCCGCTGACAAGGACAAGGAAGGATATCTGGCTAGGAAATAAAGATATATTTCGAGAGCCAGCACAGAAAAGATTTAAGAAGACAAATTGAGGAAAATGTGAGAAATGGTAATTTGGGTCAGTACAGAAAAGAAGGAGTGAGCCAGTATGTAGAAGCAAGTAAGACAGTGAACCCATCTCCAAGAAGCCAAGGCACAACGATCGCAACGACTAAAATCCAAAAGGTAACTGCAGCTGTAGATTACAATGACAACGTGGATAATGAAGAACCAGAGACAGTAATCTTCTCTATACACTGATCCATAGAGTCACTGTCTAACAACGCCTAGAAGGCTAAAGCAAGATACTTTCCCCCCACAAAAGCCGGTGGATAAAAGGTTTAAGTTAAATGAAGTAATCACTTTTAGCAAAGAATATGTAGTACCCAATGCTTCTCCACACAATGATCTTATGGTAATCATAGCGAAGATCGGTAATGCAACTATTCATAGAGTGTTCATAGATGACAGGAGTGCAGTCAAGATACTATTCACAGATTGTTTCGATAGATTAGGCTTCAAAAGAACATACCAAAAGAAGTCCACATCTTCGTTATTTGGATTTACAGGGCAAGGGGAAATGCCCTTGGGGAATATACAACTTTCTGTCACTATTGGAGAAAATGGAAGAAATTGCACCATTTTGTATAACTTCGTGGTCACTGATGCTCCAAGTACGTTTAATGCAATAATTGGAACACTATGGATGAACAGGGCTAAGGCAATTTGGTCCCCTTACCACCTTGTAATGAAGTTCCCAACCCTAGCTGGTATCGCAACCATAAGAGGAAATCAGCAGACAGCGAGGCAATGTATGTTTATAGCAATGAAGGCAGGTAAGTTAGGGGAGAAAGCGAAGATGGTTAACCCAATCTCAGGTGGTAGCCTGCTAGAACGGTCAGACGCACCAGTCGATTTGGGAGAAGAAACAGAGTTAGTAAACTTAGATAACGAAGACAAATCCAGATGCGTAAGGATTGGGAAACACCTTCCAGATAAAGAAAAGGCAACGTTATTGAAATCCTGAGAAGACATAAAGATACGTTTGCGTGGAACGTGCAAGACATGGGAGGAGTAAGCCCATATATCGCTACTCATTCATTGAATATCAGTAGCTCAGTCAAGACGGTTAAAAAAACAACGTTGCTTCGCTGGAAATAGGCAGAAAGCAATCGAGGAAGAGGTAACATCGTTACTGCAAGCAAATATATTAAAAGAAGTCAGATTTCCAAGCTGGTTAGCGAACTCGTTAATGGTAAAGAAAGTGGACACTAGATGGAGAATGTGCATTGATTTCACAGATTTGAATAAGGCTTGTCCAAAAGATTGCTACCCTTTGCCAAAAATCGATCAACTTGTTGAAGCAATCTCAGGATATTAAGCCTTGGCATTTTTGGATGCATACAAAGGATACCACCAAATACTGATGAACCTGGACGATGAAGAAAAAATGGCATTCATAACAATCTTTGGAACATTTTGTTAAGTAAAGATGTCGTTTGGGCTAAAAAAATGTTGGAGCAACGTATCAAAGGGTAGTCGATCACGCTTTTTGCAACCAAATAGGGAGAAATGCCAAGGCATACGTTGATGACATGGTAATCAAGAGTAGGAGGGTGAACAGCTTCGCTGTGGATCTAAGAGAAACTTTGGAGACAATGAAGGCTATAAGGATGAAGCTCAATCCAAAGAAGTGTGTAATTGGAGTACGCGCTGGAAAGTTCTTAGGATACAAGGTTTCTAGGGTATTGAAGCTAACCCAGATAAAATTCAAGCCATAGTAAACCTCCCCCAATCACAGTCAAAGAGAATTCTGGGATCGTTGGCAGCACTTAGGCCATGGGCAGTGGTAGAGACCACTACCGGTCTCTTACCAATTAAATATATTATTTTTCTCCCTCTCTCTCTTCCACCTCAGCTTAAGAGACCACCCCTTTTTTTCTCCACAATGGTAAGAGACCACTGTGCACTATTCATGGAACCCACTTGATTTTCTCTATCCTACTCATTAATTTGACCACCAAAAATAAGTTTAAATATTTAAATATAAATTCGTTTTTAAATTTAAATTCGTTTTTAAATTTAAATTCATTTTTAAATTTAAATTTATAGTCGTTCTTAAATTTAAATTCATTTTAATTTTAAACTGAAATTCATTTTTAAATTAAAATGCTTTTTTAAATTTAAATTTGAAGTCGTTCTTAAATTTAAATTCGTTTTTAATTTTATACTTAAATTCGTTTTTAAACTTACATTCGTTTTAAATTTAAATTTAATATAATGTTTAAATATTTAAATTCAAATTCGTTTTTTAAAAATATGGTAAATAAACTAAGGAAACGAAATTCATGTATGATTTTGAGAATTGAAATAAAAGTGGCATTGATTTTGAAAATTCATGTATGAATGTTGAGAATTGAAATAAAAGTGGGGAGGCATGTTCGGAGAATTTTCACTAAATTCCGAATTTGGAAATGGACGATAATTCGGAATTTGCGAAAAATTCTCCGTATCGGAAGAATTTGGGATTACCCAATCTTTGCCTTTCGACGTTCTTCGTGGATCCATCACGAAAAATGAATAACAATATAGAAGATGAATTTGTGGGATAAGAGAATTTGATTTGGAAGTGGTGTGGTGAAATGAGTTGAAATGGTCCATATTTATAGGCAAAAAAAGTGGGAGAATGAAATTTAAAAATAATAATAGAAATTAAAAAAAAAACAAATTCCTGCAAAACTTCGTCTGGGACACGTGTCGCCACCAGAATGAGACACGTGTCCCATTAAAAAAAAAATACCCGTTATACAGCCGTTGGGGGGACACGTGTCGCCTCCGTATTGGACCACGTGTCCCCCCGAATTCCCAGCTGATATCCATTCAAAAAATTACCGTTGTTGACATGTGGCCCAACCCGTGGGTGCCACGTGTCAGCAACAGAATTTTTTTTTAAAAAAAACCAGAGGCTGAGTGGGACACGTGGCCCACTCAGGTGGCGACACGTGTCCCACCCGTTGAAAAATAAAAAATTGCGGCCGAGCCATGTGCGTGGTCAGAGATGCGTACCATTTGGAGGCAAGAGGCCGGGCTCTTAGTAAGAGCTCGGTCCGCGGTCTCTTAACAAGAGACCGCTTAAAAGACCACCACTGTGGTGGTTTTCGGTCTCTTAAGCGGTCTTTTAATTTTAAGAGACCACCACTGCCCATGCCCTTAGCGGCTTTGTCTCGAAGGCAGCGGAGAAGCACTTTCCACTATTTGAAGTACTGCAAAAGGCAAGAAAATTCTGTTGGACTAGGGATTGCCAAAAGGCATATGATGGGTTGAGGGAGCAGCTTCAAACACTACCAACGTTGAAATCACCCACCCCTGGAGAGACGCTATACTTGTATTTATAGATATCACAAAGGGCTGTCAGCTCAGTGTTGGTTCTCTTAGAAGGACAGCAGGTACCAATCTAATACATCAGCAGAATCCTGCAAAACGCAGAGAAAGCTTACATGCCAATGGAAAAATTAACCTCGGCTTTAATATATTCGGAGCGAAGGTTACGAATGTATTTCCATAGTCATTGCATAGTGGTTTACACGGTGTTTCTAATCAAGAACATCCTGACCAAACCTGAGTCTTCAGGAAGATTAACAAAGTGGGCCTTGAAATTAGGTCATTTCGAAATACAATTCCAGCCTCGAACAAGGATTAAAGCTCAAGCGTTAGCAGACTTCATTGCAGAAATGACAAGCAAAGAGGCACAGAGGGCGAGCATGCACCAGAGCATGAGAATTGATAAAGGTAAGATGAAATGGGAAGCAGTCGCTAGGACACTGTTCGTTGATGACACGTTTAGTAAGAAAGGTTGCGGAGTAGGATTACTATTGCTTAACCCAGATGGAGGTGAACACAGATACTCATTGCTGTTTTATTTTCCGCTAACTAACAATGAAGCAGAATATGAAGCCTTGATTTGCAGACTAGATCTTACGGTCAGAATGAAAATCAGAAGTGTTCGCATATCCAACGACTCGCTAATTGTTGTCCAGTAAGTGTGAGGAGACTACGAGGTGCGAGAAGAGCATTTGGTGAAGTATTTGGGAAAAGTGCAACAACTCATATCCCAGCTCGAGTACTTCGACATACAACATATACCGCGATGAGAAAACACAAAGGTGGACGTGCTAAGTAATTTGCAATAGCAAGATTTGATTCTCTTAGTGAACAGGGAAACATCAACATCGAAGTTATTCCGGTCAGAAGTACAATGTCAACTATCCAAGCAGATGAAGTAAGCTGCATGTCTCCACTAAAATAGACTTCTTTGACAAGGGATCCTACCAGATGAAAAGATGGAAGCAAGAAAGTTGGAGCGATGGTCTACCAATAATGCTTACAAAGACGGGACCTTATACAAAAAAAGTTTCTTGTCTCTATGGATAAAATGTGCAGGACCAGCAAAAGCAA
Source organism: Rubia yunnanensis (assembly GCA_037428765.1). NCBI lineage: Eukaryota > Viridiplantae > Streptophyta > Magnoliopsida > Gentianales > Rubiaceae > Rubia > Rubia yunnanensis. The sequence goes on from CM075066.1 coordinate 53,716,018, forward strand.
CATTGATTTTAAAATAGGTTCATGAAGGTCTATGTGGGACACATCAAGGTACTAGAACAATAGCAAGAAATATTATCATGGCTGGATACTACTGGCCGACTATGTTCAACGATACACATAACTTTGTCCTTAAATGTAAGAGTTGCCAAATCAATGCTTCGTTGTCGCATAAGCCACAATCACTATTGACTGGAGTCTGTGGAGGCCATTTGACAAATTGGGGATCGACTTAGTTGGACCATTCCCAAGGGGCGAAAACATCGCCAAGTTCTTAGTCGTAACAGTCGACTACTTTACAAAGTTGGTGGAAGCGAAACCATTAGGACGTGTCACAGTTGAAGCCACTAGAAAGTTTGTATGGAAAAACATAGTATATCGCTTCGGTCTACCGCATACCATTGTCACGGACAATGGTACACAGTTCACAAGTGGGACGTTTACCGATTAGTGCTCAAAGTTCAGGATTCTCCAAAACTTTACCTCTGTAGCACACCCTTGGGCTAACGGTCAAGTGGTGGTAGCGAACAAGACTATGATTCAAGGAATACATAAGAGATTGGAAGGAAAACGAACTGGTTGGGTGGTCGAGCTGCCAAACACGCTGGGTCGTATAGAAAGACTATCCGAGAGCCAATGGGGATAACGCCATACAGTCTAGTTTACGATCATAAAGCAGTCATACATGTAGAGATTGGTAACTCAAGCCTTCGTGTAAGCGATTACAAGGAGATAGATAACACGGGTAACATGAGACTTGGATTGGAAGAGCTAGAAGAGAAAAGATACCTCGCAACGATAACATAATATAAATACAAGGAAAGAATAGCTAGAGCATATAATCAGAAGGTGAAAGAAACTCGGTTTCACATTGACGACTTAGTGTTGAGGAAGAATGAAGCTAGTCTGACAGAAGAAAGAGGAAAGCTAAGCCTAAAATGAGAAGGGCCCTATAAGGCCACAAAAGTTCACAAGTCCAACAGCTACGAGTTGGAGAGGATGGACGGTACCGCAGTCCCGAACACATGGCATGTGATCAATTTAAGGCTGTTTTACGTCTAGAAGAGAGATAGTAAACGCCTACTTGTATAGAAACCAAGACATTATCCTTGGTTCCTTCTACCCCATTGTTTCGACGTGATATGATCGCGACCGTACATATTTAATATATAAACCCGCTTTGCTGGACCATGATTACGCGTTTTATTCTTTACTTGCACATGTTAAAAGATATGTCAATCAAGTTACTGAGACTTGAAAAATGCAACTTAGCATCAGGCTATAGACCATGCACATTATTGACAATCGCAAGTTTTAGATCTTGCAAGTCAAACAACTGCAAACTACAGATCTTACACAATCAGCGATGCTTGCAGGCTATAGATCTTGCAACCTCACGAACCAAACAACCGCAAGCTATAGATCTTTCTCAAGTACCGAGGCTAGCAAGCTTTGGATCTTGCAGCTTCGTGAATCATACAAACAACAAGCTATAGATCTTGCACAATCGACAATGATTGCAAGCTTTAGATCTTTAAACTTCGTGAACCAAATTGCTGCAAGCTATAGATCTTTCTTAATCACCAATTATCGCTATCCATAGATCTTGCAGCTTCGTGAAACATACAAATTTCAAGCTATAGTAGATCTTGCCGATAGGAAAGTATGCCTCCAAATATAGCAACCAAAGCAAGCAATAAAACTTGGGATTTTGCACATCACAAGGAAGGTAATAAAGTCACACCACAAGGAAGATATGCCTACAAAGCCCGGCCTAGGTTAAGCCATACAATTAGAAGCTTTATAACTTCTAAATTACCTAACAAAGTTCACAAAATTAAAAAAGGACATAAGTGCATATTTTGCGAAGCCATAACCGGGTTTATTATAAGGAAGACAAAGAGATCTATCTACGCCTCAAAGCGCATAGGACCTCGAAGATGATGACCCATCACAATGATGACCACACTCAACTTTGCAATGGGAATGCTTAGCCCTACGACGTTTCTCCTCGGCCCCCTTTTCCTCACTAACCAAGTTATCGTAATGCCACTTAATGTGCAAATAGGCAAGATGACGTATGAAACCTCTTCGTTCCATGTGATCAAGATGTTTTCCACAGTACTCCCCTGAAGTTATTAATAGGGCCAAACTCCTCGCGATCTAATTGCATGCTCATAACATTAACGGTCTCTTCACACCTTTTCATCTCAACTCACAAGTCCTGCATTTCCTTTTCAAGAGACCGAATGTGCAACCGAAAAGACTCAGACAAATTAAGCTGCTGACCATCAACCTCTCTGGTAACATCTCACGGCTAGAGACCTTACGAGAAAACGAGGATAAAGCTTGAAGTTTGTCTTTATATTCAGTACAAGCTTGCTCAAGTTGATGCACATAGTTATCGAGTCGGGCACACTTAGTGCAAAATTCCTCATTGTCATTTTGCAACTGTGTGTTTTTAGCAAACTGCTCATCGAACTTTGCTGCCAGCCAAGAGTAGAAGTTGATAAATGATCGCACTTGTGTTGCTTCCTCTCCAACTTAGCCAACAAATCATCTACGAGTACATTGGTTATCAATAATCAATGTCTTTTAATTGGCCTCACGAGCCTTTCTTACCCCGTAATCTCTAGCTTAAACTTGTTGACGAAGCATCTTCGCCAAGTTTAACTGTTGTCGATGAATGAGGCTATTCTGCTCGCTTAAAATTGTTGGCAAATCACACAGAGTATCCTGGTTGTCCTTCACGGCCGTATTCCACTTCTTCTCAAGATCACTAATACTTAGTAGCATATACTTCAACCGTATACCTAAACACAAAGCCCACTTTTGAACATGGATAGGGAGATTAAGCATTCCTAGGTACTTACCGGCGGATTTAAGATTGACTAAATAGTGAACAATGTCTTTGCCGGGTGATTCAACATTGTATCCATCAAGAATGAGCTTGATATATGGACAACTTGTAGATGAAGAAGGATACGAAGACGAGACAGGAAGTTTCCACTCAATGCACAAGGGAAGCGATTCCATATGCGAAACAAAATTTGGAGGAAACAAAATTTGGAGGAAACAATTTCCACGCACTCTTTAGTGAAGGATCAGGTCGCACGAAGCAAGCTAATAGACTTACAAAGAGGATCATGAAGCCCCATAAAATGAAGACTTTTTAAGAACATATGATCAACCAAAATATTGAAGCTCTGCACATATGTAAGGGTAATGAGAAAATAAGGAACAAGAAAAGTAGGTCAAAAACTTTATACTTAAAATCACACAAACAGTACAGACATGCATCAATATATTGTTTTGAGTTTACATTCCAAAATCCAAAAATCAAAGTTCGCTAAAGATTAACTAACTTCAGAGTTTGAGTTAGGAGGAGGTTGAACGATGATTGCAACTGCATCTTGGCTCAGTGGCTCAGTGGAATCCTTCTCGCTAGGCTGCTGGATATAACCTTCAGTATTCGCACTAACCCCACCAGATGTAGTGGTATCAGGGTTTGGAGTTAGAGCATCAGCTTTGACCTTGAATGGAAGATCTTTGAAGTAGTCCACCTCTCACTCCTTCAATTCAGCCATAGAAGGAAGGCTCGGAAAGCGAGCAAGATGTGAGATCAGGGAATATGGATGCCCCTTATTAGCAATTTTCTGGATGAAGGCTTTGTTGAGATTTTCTTTCTTCTTCTCCAGGGCGGCAGTGCACTTCTTCAAATTAGGAAGACTCTTCATAGATCTATAACAGGATTCCATTCGCGTTGATTCTTCACAGCCTCACAATACCCGAGCGAGCCATTTTCAAAATATCCTAAAAAAATTGATAAAATGAAATGGTCTTGCAAAGCTGATCCACCGACACTTGGGGGTATTGAGGTGATGCAGGTCCGTTGGTGCAGATTTCTTTCAACTTAGAACGAAGCTGAGTGACCTCCACCCCTGCGAGCTAGAGGCCTCCTTGGCGGTGCTCGCCCTCTCTTCAGCAGCTTTCACCCTCTCCTTAGCGGTTTTGAGCGAACTCTCTAGTGTTGCACATTTGATTTCCTATGCTTTGTATTTCTTCATTAGTGACTCATCACCAGGAGAATGCTTCAACAGTAACCACATTCAATCTGAAGACCTATACCAACCTTATAAAGCAGAATAACATAGGACGGGGTCACTAACAATGTTACACACGAAAACACTAAAACACAATGAGAACCATTAAGGTTCGGTGGCAGACTTACCGCTGCTAAAGTGTCAGGTAAGGAAAGGTTAGAGAAGAGATCAGTAATCATCTTGCGAACCGGTTTTGTTGACACACCACTTTTTAAAAGGGGGAGAAAAAGGTACACTAGACCCACCACCCCTACCCCTCTTAGGCGGTTTCTCCCTCTGCATGTGGCGACGACCACTTGCCTCCCCTCCCCCTCCCCTGGTACTTTTATCCTTATTCTCAGGGTTTGTAGAGTTCGCATTCTGAAGTGTGAGGTTATCACCAACATCATTATCGGCCTGTGTAATAGCCTCATCCATCTCCTCATCGACGTCACAGAGTGATGAGTCAACCTCATCCTTAGATAGGTTCATATCTGAACAGGACGAACACCATAGATCAGAACAAATACATACGAAAAATGGAAAAGTGGAAAGTCCAGCAAGAAACGAAAGTAAACAAAACACCTTCAGCATCAGAGTCAACATGGCGAAGATGATGGGTATGCACACGGAGCATGGCCACGATCTCCGTCTCTTCAGTATAACGAACACTTAAGCTAGGAAGTTTAGTCTTAGGGGCATTGTAGTTCCAAGAAGTAACTACAGCTTCAGGGGCTTGTTTTGCTTTTATAAAAAAGTATCGGCTATACCAATCACCAACATTGCTAGGAAAGCCGGTTACAAGCTCAACCCCTGGAATCCCGGGATAAAAAGTAAATTCGTCTACAGTGTTTTTGACTTTGCGAAGGTGATAGAAGTTGTGAAGTAGATCGAGAGTAAAAGGTACACGTTTGCTTTTTCACACACCCGAAGAAACTCCATTATTATACGATGACCTTAGGATGAAACTGGGACAACGCGATCTTATATGAACAAACGAGTTCAGTCACATGAGCGGGAAGAGGGAAATATTGGCCGAAGTTCAAGTAAGCCAAATAACAAGAGTATCCAAGGGAGGATTGCGAACGTATTCGGATTTGGGAGGAGAACGAAGCTTGAAAGAAGCAAGAAAAGGGAAATAGTTCTTTAAGTCGTTGACATATGAACCAGTCAAAATACTTTGGACGGCGGAAGATTCGGTAGCATGACCTGAATCCCCATGGGAAGAGACATCTTTTACGGGTGACTTACCACGATTAGAGGAAGACATTGTCCTAGGTTGGAAGTAAGAGCTGTAATTAGGCTAAAAATAACGTGGATTCAAAAGTCATAGAACAAAGCTTCACAGCAAAAACGCCGGAGAAGATGACGGAGAATAGATAAAGATAACCATTAAAACTACGAAAAAAAAGGAATAATTCCAATGTACCAATTCATAGTATGTTGCAAATGAATCGAAAAAGCAGAACTTACTTGAGAAGAGGATGAAGAAGGAATATGCACAAAACCTAGGAAGGTTAAGATAAGGAGAAAATCTTGGGCAACAAGAGCGATAAACTGAAACAAGAATGAGGGGGGAAAATACTTATATGGCAACAATAAGATGGCACAATTGAGAAGGGTGACCAGTCAGAAGAAATACAATGATGGCAATAATGCACAAAAAGAAGAGTACCTTTTGCTTAAATCGAGACGGTGACGGTAGATGAAAAGACAACAAATTGATTGAAGCCATCGATTAATGTATTTGGGTTCAAATTTCTCATTTAAGAGGTGAAGCGTAAAACAAAAACTTGAAAAACGCGGGATAGAAGATTAAAGAATGCGGAGCGAATCTCGGAACCTTGAAACACAATCACTGCAAAAATAGACTTACCTCGGGGAGTTCAAAATTCAAATATTCAAATCTGAGGAAAGTTGAAGATAGAAATACAGCAATGAAGGTAACGTCACTTCGTAAGAAGGACACGACATTAAAAAGTGAACAGCTTGTACGCATATAATACATGTTCGCATTTAAAATGCAATGCCACGCCATTACTCTATTCCTTTTAGTCTTCAAGGGTAGGGGGGAGGGCTTATGATGTATATATATATGACCCTGCCATCAAGGGGCTGACGGCCACCAGGCCCAACCTAATGTCAGCCGACAGCAAATCGATTCCCGATGAAATACGTCAACCTAAATACACGGAACGAACAGTGACCACGAAGGCCACGACCGTAGAACGTGGGGATTGTAGTACACACACAATCTTAACCCCTAAAACCAAGGAACCATAACCACCTTAACATATAAATACAACATGCTAATCTGGAGCTAAGGTAAGCGCTACTAACTAGAGAAATTAAAATTCTCAAACAAAAGATACTGACTTGATCATCGGAGTTGTTTTCCCAAAATTATTTCCTGGACTAACTGTACAAGTACGAAAGATCAAGAGGACAACTAGTGACCTACCTGAACGAATCACCGCATCACTTTATATTCTCTTGTTTTCAGGCAAAAAAGACTAGATAAAATTAGTTCAAGACTTAGATAGATAGCAGGAGATGGAGACCAGAGCTCCTTTGTAACATCCCATAAAAGATATTACAGCACTTCCTACGTTCATTAGAAGTTGGTTCATTCAAACCAGCTGTCTCAGTTATCAGAACTAATATTATGCAGTTAAATATACATCTACAAAACTGCAGCAGTGCCATCAGGTGGTAACTAGATGGGGTCCAGCTCCCTTGAATGGTAGCATGCATGAATAAGTGACATACTTGACACTGTCGATCAAAACCACAACAAAGATCCGTGAGAGGGACTTTGTTCCCATTACACCATCCACATCAGCATCACTAATTTCTCTAGGATCAACCAGCACAGATACCACCATGGGAGAGAGCGAGTTATTACCGCTGAAGTTCTCTTTCTGTGCGTTCCTCCCGCCGTCTTTAGATATGTTGTGAACGGATCCAGGCAAGGTGGCTGGGAGACCACGGAGAATCCTTCTATTCCCTTCTTTCTTAGGATGTGTAGAATTACGACCTTGCTCCACAGTGACATTCCTCCCAGAGGAAGCTGGAACTGGAACAATAGCACCAGGACCGGAAGCAGCAGACACGTCAAACTGGAAAACTTCTGTGCACATTCCTGAGCTTAACATTGGACCTGTAAAAACAATAGAAATAAAAAAGGCTAAAGTGCATCGGATATTAAATACAAACTCAAGCAGAAATATAAGAATGATGAATCCTAATCTCACATCTTACTAGCAGACAACCAACTAATGGTTATATATACTCTTGCCAATCTCTAATACTCCCTCTGTTCCACCAAAAGAGCCCTGTTTTATTACCTATTTGTATCAGAAACAAGACCCTCCAAGTGGAAGAGTGGTACCAAGATAAACCAAAACAACAAAAGCTGCAACAAAGAATACAAACGACCTAACATAATCATCGTAAGAGATTGGTATGGAATGGCTGATTAAAATAGGCTTAAGCAAGTTAACAAGTCGCTGGTATATGTATATCTCATGCACAAGAACAACTAACCAAATCAAACATACCCATACATGAGAATAATTGATATCAAATATGCTGTTGCATATAACACTCATCTAAGTGACAGGACTATGAGTATGAACAATTTTACAACTGAACTTTAAACACCTTTTCCATAATTCAACACAGCAGGAAGTTTCATCACCAACGACTAAAACAACACCAATGCACTGAACCATCCCCTTCCAATATGCAGTTATGTACTTACCCGCAAGCCCTTCACGAAACCACTGTTGAAGTCTGCCATCAGTTGATGAGGACTTCAAATTTTCAGTCCCCATGGAACTAGAGCCAAGAGCCCTTTGGCGTTCACTGGGATTTCTATAAAGGTGTGGGGATCTTCCACCAGAAACAGGAACAACAGGGGCCCAATCTCTAGAAACTGCTATGCTAGTCTCTGCACCCGCCTTATTTGCTGGATCTCCACGAGAAGCCATGGCTTTCTCACTAGCCAGAACAGAATGAATTATTAAGTTACCATCAATCTTCACCATTCTGTCATTCCTTGGGACATACAGCGAAGCCACAAGAGGCTCACTGCCATTTTGCTGCTTCCCTTTCTCACCATAATCAGTACCACTTGTATTCCCACCATTTTCGGATGTCAATACTCTGGCCCGATGTTTCTCATAAAACTGATCTGCCACATAATCTGGTCCACCTCTAAAAGAGGTGTTAAAACCTCCAAACCTCACATTTATCATAGGAACCAATCCACCAAAGAGCATCATAAAAAACAGCAACCCCAAGAAACTAATACTTGCCACCTTCTTAGTCTTTGCCTCACTCTTCTTACCCTCAGCCTTCTTACTCACTCTTGGTGCTGAAGCAGCTTGCTGAGGCCTCAGCCTCGGAATGGGAACCACTGGCACCTTTGATCCTTGTGGCATCATCATATAAGGAACCTCATATGGCGGCATCATCCACGGATATGCGTACATACCAGGAGGTGGATGCGGGTAGATACCAGGAGGAGGGGCCCCGGGCATTGGAGCAGGAGTGCCACCTGCACCAAGCATTTGCTGCCTCAAGGCAGCATTTTCTGCCATACAGCAAGAAATCCTCGTGTTCAAATCCTGGATGGTCGAATGCATACTCTTCACTTTATCTTCCAGTTCCTCCACATAATGCTTTTTCCTTTGCCTAGACAATTGGGCACTCTCTCTGTTCCTCATTAACCTAGCCCTTTTCTTCTCTTCTTCTTCGCTCAATACGCTATTGTTATTGCCACTGTTAACTTCATTACAAGCTGAACTAATGGACTTGTGAAACTTACAATTACTGTCAGAATCATCATCACTTTCCTTTTTCCTTTTCAAGATACCAGTTTTGTTATTCGAATCTACATCTCGATCCTTGACAGATAAATTAAGGGAAGAACTCGCCACCGGTTTATTTGAATCCCCGGAAACGTTAGAACGACAGTTACCTGAACCCTGAGACGCCGGCGATGGGCAACTTAAAACCCTCGAATGGTTCGACCCTTTTGACCCATCTGACTCCGGCGAGGATACATTCAGGTACTCAGAAACATCCTGCCCCCGATCACCGGACGGTAGACATACTTCCGGCTCCGGTGAGGATGAATTTGCAACAGCCCCATCGGCGGAGACGTTGTGAGGGAACTCAGGCGACGTCGTTTTAAAGGCCCTGGAAACATCGTAGGGAGTCAGATCGGGTTGAAAACTGGATGAGGTGGGGTCGGATCCACCTAGCTCAAAACATTCGTCGTTCAATTGGGCAGGGTCAAGCAAGTCGTCGAAATCAAAGTAGTAGGCATCATATTCGATGGGTCCAGAACCCGGCATATCCATTCCCTGGGCGAAGAAGGTATCATCCATTGGCGGAATTGGGAGGCCGTCGAATTCATCTCTGGCGATGATCGCCGGATCCCATGACGGATCGGCCATGGCCGAGTCGGTCATTTTGTAGTCGGTGTTTTTTTTCCCTAGGTTGGGGGTTGAAGGAAGAGTCAAAGGCAGAGAAGCGGTTGAATTTGGGAAAATGCGAAAATGGAGAGTTTTACGTATGCTTTTTAGAAGGACGGAGGTCAGAGGGTGTGGGCAGGTATGGTTTCGTTTCGTTTCTTCTTCCGTGTCCAGAGGGATGGCGTACTAGAGCCGGGCAGGTATGGTTTCGTTTCGTTTCTTCTTCCGTGTCCAGAGGGATGGCGTACTAGCTCTAGTGCGGCTTGGCGACACGATGGACCTATGTCAACGCCACTCGCTTTATTCATTGGCAAAAGGCGATCATCCGTCGCCCTCAACGGCCCATATTAGTTCACAATTAGACCATCGTATAAGAGGTAAATTACGGTAGCCCAGCACCAGGACCTATGGGCTTGGCATTGCCTCGGTGCGCACAAGGGAGCCTTGCAAAGCAAGAACTCCCAACACTGCCGCTGCCGAGGATCGAACCCGGGATCATTGGCTTACCCACCCATGTCCCAACCACAGGGGTACACCCGTATACTTTATTCATTTCTTATTAATGATACGGAGGATTTAGGATGGTTTGGTCCAAAAATCAATTAGTTCCACTTTAAATTATATCTTAATCATTACACATCATTTGATAAACATGTTTGACCGTTAATATATATAAATGTATAATAATGGTAAACAAAATTTACTTTCTAAAAACTACATGTTACGATAAATTCAACAATATCACTTACAATAATATTATGTCTCATATATTTATTCAAATATGCAATCAGACTTTGATAGAGAATAGTGACATAAAATAAGTGGGTAATTTAGTTTAGGACAGAGGGAGTATTTGGTAGTTCTAGATTTTGTAAATCTTTATTGTTTGAATTTTTATAGTCATGCTCTTCTTAGTTAGGACGAAAAATTATATTACTCCCTTTTATCCGGATACTGATATAAAAACCCCACGATGAGTTCACGTGTGCAGCGGGAGGGAGAAAATTGGTCACAAATCACGGAATTACGGTCTAGGAAAAAATTGGAAGCAGTACTATTGTAATGATGTGTCTGAAATCCGATCAAACTGCACCTCCAATTCCTTGATCGTGATCTGCAAGAAAAAGCTCCAAGAAATTCCAGGGAAAAACTCTCTAATGCTTAAGTTAGCCGAATAAGGTATATGGAATAATTCATGCTGAAGTGTATGCATACCTTGTGATATTCTACCAAACTTTCATTGCTTTATTGAGCTATATTTTTCAGGTCTGCGATTGTCTTGGTAAACTTCTGTTTCTGGTAGAAGCGTCCCAAGAATATATCCAACAATCCTCACTAAGGATCATAATTGACCTAGTAGAGAATAGTGTCATAAAGTAAGTGGGTAATTTAATTTGGGACATATGGAGTATTTGGTAATCTTGGATTTTGTAAATCTTTATTGTTTGAATTTTTGTAGTCATACTCTTCTTAGTTTGGACGAAAATTATATTACTCCCTCTTATCCGGACACTAATATAAAAACCCCACGATGGTCAGTTCACGTGTGAAGCGGGAGGGAAGAAATTGGTCACAAATCATGAAATTACGGTATAGGAAAAACTGGAAGCAGAACTATCGTAGTGATGCATCTGGAATCCGATCAAACTGCACCTCCAATTCCTTGGTCGTGATCTGCAAAAAACAAGCTCCGAGAAATTCCAAGGGAGAACTCTCTGATGCTTAATTTAGCCGAGTAATATTTATGGAATAATCCATGCTGAAGCGTATGCTTACCTTGTATTTATACCTTAATAACCCTAGTAGTATTTGTAGTATTTGTGTATAACTCAACATCTTTCCAATACCATTAATGTTGGTTAATGCAATCAAATCTGAACAATGTTTCTATTTTACCCAGTTGGGCTAAAATAGGCACAATGACTCTTATGTTTGGGCTCATCAGGTTCAACTATCATAAAAAACCCCTAGAAAACTAAAGATCTAAGAGGTTTGGGAAGATTCAAGATAATCGAACAACTGCATCTCAATATGATACCTCGAGAACACTTGGTTATGGGGTTTTATTCTTCCGACCTCGAGGTGACATTTGGTTTTCCCTTTCGAATTTTTTTAGAATTTACAAGGGCGCGCGTGTTATCCAGTCGCGAGAGAAGATGATATCAGACGCGGGGATGACAGTCTCGTGTTCGGAAGATATAAAAAGATTCTCACGCTCTTCCATTTTTATGTTTTCAAGATAATTATTACGTAGCCACCTTTTTAGCCTTCATAACTGTCATTTTGTTCCACTTCAACTTCCTCATTTTACTTGCATGTTATTTGAGTAAGAAATCCTAAGAATCTGCAAATGTTTCTCTCAATCACTTTCACAACTTCTCTTCTTTCCCCCCAACAAGTAAGTTTCTTCTTCTTCATTTTCATCCTTACTTTCTCACATTTTTACCACAATGGCTACTGCATCTCCTACTTTTGGTGAAATCCTTGGTGAGAGGGGGCCAATCGATGAGCTTCAGCCAGAAGAAGAAAGGGTTCCTCACTGGATATGGTTGAACATAGCTCATAATCCAGATGGGTTGGTAGTTACTGATATGCCTCCCAGAGAGATTCTCCTCATCTGGACGGCTGGTAAGGGAAAAAACTGCTTGGGGATTTTGTCCATAACAGTAGGTCTTGAGTTCGATCCCCTCGAAGATGAAGGGGAGGCCTCTATGATGGCCCCTACAAGGAGAAAAAAGGGAGTCCAAAAGCGACACCTTCAGGGTAAATTTACCTTCCTGGATGAGGAGGACGAAGCTTCCAGTAGTGGAAAGAAGAGCTCCTCGTAGGAGAAGATGGTGAGCCCGCTATCAATGGGGATGAGCTCGTCAATGAAGAAGTTATATCGTCAAAGGTTCGAGACCACAAAGAGATGCATGAAAAGTCGGATGCGGTCTTGAAGCTTTTAACTACCATTCCCTCTGCCCAATCGGTGTATACCTAACCCAAATACTAAGCGGCACGCCCAAACCACAATGGGGTCTGATACTAACCAGTGATGCAAGCTGAGGCAGATGGACTCGGGACAAGCTAGGTCAACCCACGAACCGAGAAAAGTATAGACCATGATCAGGTGTCAGCCACGAACTGCCTTTCTTGGTTCCACGATCAGACACACGATGGTAAGCCTGGATAAAGTGGAGCCACGTTCGTGATACACTTATAAAATGAGCAAGGAGGATACGAATCCAGGTAAGTGCAACTAGACTAAAGAGACTTGATTATGAAGAAAGAAGGAACTGACTTGGGTGTCAGAGTCTTTTTCCCGGGACAAATTCTGGGATCTCTTTTGCAGGCACACCTTGGTGAACACTGATCAATCATTCAGATAGGGAATACCACAACATTTGGTGGCGTCTGTGGGGACTGAATTTTTTTCCAGTCGTTCATTTCTACAAGGTCGACAATGGTGTTCACCAGATGTGAAAAGAAGTCAAAACCACCGCACTCAAGAGCAAACAGCTGGAAGAAACAGGAATGTACATCCCAATCAATGTTAGGATCACATTCCCAGTAGAAATCAAGAACACGTTAGGGATGACATATAAGATGAAGAAGAGGCAGAGTCTCCTAACACGAACAAGGAAAAGGAAAGGAGAGTGTTCGCATTGTTTCTAGAAGCGAACAAAGAGCAACTGTATAATCAGTTTGTAGCTACTCTCAAACCAAACTCTCCCAGGGTAAGTCAAAACAATGATGGCCTTAAATATGGGGACGAATTAAGAGACATAATAACAGATGATGACACAGACAAGTCACCACTAACACCACATCTTCACAACTTCAAGATGCCTAATAACTTCAAATTAACATTACATGTCAAAATTTACGATGGGAAAACCGACCCAAAGGAATTCCTACATTCCTATCGTAATAGCATTAGGTTCTGCGATGCTGAAATCGAGTTAGTGTGTAAGGCATTTCCCATATTTTTGTCGGGAACAACGATCACATGGTTTAAAGATTTACTAGATGGAAGTATCACATCTTGGGCACAGCTGTTGGATCTGTTCTTGGGACGCTTCTGCTAGAAGTAGAAGTTTACTTAGACAATCGCATACTTGAACAATATAGCTCAATGAAGCAATGAAAGTTTGGCAGAATATCACAGTAAGTTCATCACAGAGAGTCTGTAGGTTCGGGACCTGTCGTTTCAATCTTCTTTAGGTACGTTCATGGGGGCATGCGATCAGAATAAACTAGAAACTAAGAAAGAACATGACGGAAAATCCAAGGGACCTATAAAAATGATAGAGCAGTATGTGTGAACGGAAGATGCCAGCAACCGTAAAATAGAGCGAGAAGAGAAAAGAGTAATAGAGGACTCACAAAGGAATTTGGAAAAGAAGGGGAAAGGAAAATTCCATTTCAAAGGAAGAGAAACAGGAACACATTGTATCTTTTCCTAAGAAACACCACTAACACAATCGCGAAGGGAGATCCGGCAAGCGAACAAAGATCTATTCTGCGAACCTCCACAGACACCGTTCCTAATGCCTCACCACCTAATGATCTGATGGTGATTATCGCCAAAACTGGAAATGTGACGTTTATAGAGTGCTCGTAGATGATGGAAGCGCAGTAGAAATCCTTTTTATAGACTGCTTTGACAGACTTGGATTCAAGAGGACCGAATTGAAGAAATCCACATCCGCGCTCATAGGATTCACAAGGAAAGCAAAGAAACCTTTAGGAAACATACAAACTACCTGTAACAATTGGCAACAATGAGAGGAACTGCACCATAATTTGTGACTTCGCTGTCACGGATGCTCCAAGTTCGATTAACGCTATTATCGGTAGGCCATAAATGAACATAGCAAAACAATATGGTCTCCATACCATTTATTCATGAAGTTTCCAACCCCAACAGAGATTGCAACGGTGAGGGGAAACCAACAGGTCACAAGGCATTGTATGGTCATCGCAATGAAAGCAGGAAAAACTGCGGAACAACCGAAAATAGTTAGTACTATCACCAACAGTGACTCACTTAACCAGGTGAACCATTAAGTTGATTATGGAGAACAAACTGAAGATGTCGTTTTGGATGACAACAATGCGTGTAAGTGTGTCAAAATAGGGAAATGACTTCCAGATAAAGAGAAACAGAGAGTGATACAAATTTTGAGAGATCACAAGAACACATTTGCATGGAGTGTATATAACATGGGTGGAGTAGACCCAAGTATTGCAACTCATTCTTTGAACATCGCTAATTCGATCAAACTGGCAAGCAGAAACAAAGAAACTTCGCTAGTGATGGGCTAAAGGCAATCGAGGAAGAAGTAAAGGCATTATTGCAAGATGGGATCATAAAGGAGGTGATAGACCCAAAATGGATAGCAAACCCGGTGATGGTAAAAAAGGTAGATTCTCGGTGGAGAATGTGTATAGATTTCACCAATTTAAACAAAGCATACCCAAATGATTGTTGGCTCTGTTTGGCACCTATTTTGTGTTTGGTAAACAGCTAAAAAAAATGCTTATTTAAGAAGAAGAGGCTATTTTTGGGGGAAAAGCAGAAGCTGGTCTCCCATTGCTTTAAAAATAAGCCAACTTTGCTTATAAGCACAGCTCTGCTAAACACACCCGTTTTCCCCTGCGAAAGATTGATCAACTAGTAGAAGCAATCTTGGGATACGAAGTCCTGGCATTCTTGGATGCCTACAAATGGTATCATCAGATATTGATGAACCCCAAAAATGCAGAAATAACGGCCTTCATAACAAGTTACGGGATATTTTGCTACATGAAGATGCTATTCGGGTTGAAAAATGCTGGGGCAACCTATTAGAGAGTGGTTGATAATGTGTTCCACAGCCAAATTGGGCTCAATATAGAATCATGTGTGGATGATATGGTCATAAAAAGCAAATGACTTAAAAGAAACCCTGAATACATTAAGTATAATTGGATTGACGCTAAATCCTAAAAAATGCATGATCGGGGTAGGCGCAGGAAAATTCCTGGGATACAAGGTATCCTTAAAAGGGGTTGATAATGTGTAATTTCGTATGGGCCCAAGTGCCTAATACGGCCGACCGCTGGTCCATAGCATTGTCCTTTGGGTAATGACTTTTGGGCCAGCCCAAAGTGGGAGTACTTGCTCTACAAGAAAACAAACCAGTTTAGGCACTTGTCTTCAAATACAAGTCTTCAAGTCCCCATAAGCAAACAGAAGGTGGTTTTGAGAAGAGGATAGGATTAAGTATTTATAGTACAAAAGTGAATCCTAAAAGTCCTAATATAACCATATAAAATGGGCACATCAAAGGTCTCCCCAAGTACAGTGGAGATTCATACCCCCGGGAGTTCATGACTTTCCTCAGTTTGATGAATTTAAGGGACTTTAATGAACAACTAACATGCAAGCTGGTCGGAAGCTACCTTCGAGGAAAAGCATAAGAATGGTTCAACAAGCTGGGCAGGGGATCATTACATTCACATAGAGACTTTGGAAGGGCTCTTTTGGGACAATTCTTCCAAAAGAAAAGGTTTACGAAAACCCAGATGAAGCTCTACCAGAATAAGCAGAGGCCAGGAAAATCGACGAAGGCCTTATACCATCGATATGTGGATGAGAGCCTCGGTGTGATCAATTGAAATGAGGATAGAGTGATACTTGGTTACATGAACGGGATGTCCAACCTCGACTTGTACAAGAAGCTGGTCTTGAAAAAACCAAAAACCTTGCAACAACTACAAGAGATCGTGGAACAATATTTAAAATCGAAGAAGCCTTGAAGAGGAAGTATGAGGGGACAGATGGGGCGAGAAGGGGCCTAAAACCTTCAAATCACAGTCAAGGAGGCCCAACCCCCTGAAGAAAGGTTTCAAGGGCTACGTTCCCTTGACCAAGTCCCTGATGGAAATATGCTCCATCCACAAGGGGCTATTTCGGAACCCACCTTTTGGAAGAGACAGCCCTGGAAAAAGAGATTCGCCCAAATTTTGTGACCATCACAAAGAGCATGACCACGATACGAATGAATGCACTCACTTGAAGCAAGAAGTCAAAAGATGCGCAAGCGAGTGCTTGCTCCCAGACTGCATTGAAAGACCAAGAAGAGAATTCTCCTCAAGTGGACAAGGAAAATGCCATTAGAAAGGCAAGGAAAAAGCCAATCGAGGTGGAAAAGAATAGTAGGAAAATGACGGAGATCAAGCCGGAAACTACGCAGGCGTCCGGCTCGATGCTAAGGCTCGGCTGAATAGAAACCCAAGAGATAGGGGTTATTGGGCGATCAACTTAATCAATGGAGTTGTGACCAGGCTTCTAACATCATTAACAAAGCCCAATCCTGGTACATGCCCCTCGGAGAACCCTGCCAGAAGTGGTTTCAACCAGAAGAAGCAATAACTTTCTCGGAAGCTGACCCTGTGCCAAGCCGAACCCCCCATACGGATCCAATGGTGATCCATGCAACCATTGGATATTTTTACGTCAAAAGGGGGTTCGTGGATGATGGAAGCAACTTGGAAGTAATGTTTGCCAACTGCTTCTATCAACTAGGGCTTGGGCGTGAAAGTTGAGGAGAACAACCTTTCCCTTGTCCAATTTCACAGTGAAAATGGTGCTGCCCCTAGGGGTCGTGACCCTCCCGGTTAAAGTTGCCGACAGAGATAAGGAAGTCATAATTAACTATAGCTTCGCAATGTTTGATGTTGTATCCCCCTATAACATGATACTCGAAAGGCCCTGGATGTGCCAGACATGAGCCGTATGGTCCCCCTATCATTTGACAATGAAATTCTCCATCAAGATGGGGGCAGTAGTTATAAGGGGAGACTACCCCTCGACTAGGAGCTGTTTGGCTATAGCTTTGAAGGAAGCTAAAGAGGAGGACATAGTGGCTTAGGTCAATGGAGAAATCAAGCCCACACACATAGAGCCAGTGGCCATTCAAGGAAAAGGGACGGTGCTTGTGGGAAAATGATACCACCCGCAACAAGACAAAAGCTGAATGACCTCCTGGAAGACTATGTTGACGTGTTCTCATGGGACACCTTCAACCTCACAGGGGTGCTAAAAAAACTGATAGTTCACAGGTTAAACGTGGACCCCTTTTAAAAGCCAATCAAGTAAAAGCAGAGATCGTTCACCCTCGAACGGTCTGAAGCCATAAAAGAGGAAGTTCAAAAACTACTTCGAGCTAAGGTTATCAAAGAGGTGTTCTACCCCGAATGGATAACAAATCTGGTGATAGTCCCCAAGCACGATGGGGCTTGGAGAATGTGCATAGACTTCAAAGATCTTAACAAATGTTTCCCCAAGAATAGCTATCCCCTGCATTGATGTGCTGTTCGGAGCTATAGTAGGATATGAGGTGCTAGCCTTCTTCGATGCTCATAAGGGCTACCACTATATACTCATGACGGAGGAGGATAAGCAGAAAACATCATTCATAACAGATGTAGGGACATTTTTCTATAAGAAATTGCCATTTGGCTTAAAGAATGCAGGGGACACCTACCAAAGGCTGGTCGACAAGATCTTTGAAAAACTAGATTGGCGGAAACATTGAAATATATGTTGACAACATGGTGGCCAAAAGTAGAGAATTTTACCAAATCTTGCTAGACCTCAAAGAAACCTTCCAGAGGCTCCAAGAAGCCAATTTAAAGCTAAACCCAGCGAAATGCGTGATTGGGGTCAAAGCCGGTAAATTCCTGGGGTTCATAGTTTCATAGAGAGGGATCAATGTCAATCCCGAGAAAATCAAAGCATGGATCAACATGAAGCCCCCCCAAACAGTCAAATATGTTCAAAGGCTTACAGGATCACTGGCAGCACTCAGTCGATTCCTCTCGAAGGGGGCCAAAAAATATTTTCCATTCTTTGATGTGCTTCAAAAAGCCAAAAAATTCAAATGAACACAAGAATGTGACAATACTTTCCGAGAGTTGAAAGACCACTTATGAAGCCTAGCCACCTGATGAAACCAGACAAGGGGGAAGATCTTTACTTGTACATCTCTGCACCCCCCTTGGCGATAATCGCCGTTCTAGTGAAGGAAAAAAACAGAGCCTAACACCCAATTTACTTTGTAACCAAGGCAAGAGACTCGATACACTGCCCTTAAAAAGCTAATATTGGCCCTAGTCCATGCTGCAAGATGCCTCTGGCCATATTTCCAAAGTTACAAGACCATCTTGCTCAACGGTCATCCAATTAGGTAGGGTCTTCTCAAGCTGGAGGCCTCGGGATGAATGATGAAATAGGCAATTGAACTGGGTGAGCATGGCATCCAGTTCCAACCAAGAACAACCATCAAGGGCCAAACATTAGTAAAATTTCATTGTGGAAACTACTGAACCAATAACAGTCAATTTTAGCAGAGAACTCGAAGAGACATGGCAGTTGTACATCGATTGATCATATCACTCTGGAGGTAGTGGGGTCAAAGTCTTTTACTCAAGAGCACCAAAAAGAGAGATCATCCCTATGTCCTACATTTTGACTTCAAGGCCACAAACAATGAAGTAGAATATGAAGCACTAATCACAGGCCTTCAAATTGCCAAAGACATGGGTGTTCGAAGACTGGACATATTTAGCGATTCCTAAATCGTGGCACTTCAAGTCAAGGGGGTATATGAGGCTAGGGAATGAAGCTTGCATTGTTACGCGGAAGTGGTGAAGCCCCCCCTTGAACATTTCCACCATTATACACTCACTCAAGTCTCTCAAAAGAAAAACCACAAGGCTGATGCCCTGAGAAAATTAGCCTCGTCAAACCTGGACTTGCAATCCCAGGGGCACTTGATAGTGGAACTACTGAGTAACCGTAGTTTTGAAGAGGAAGCAATGATGATAATGGTGGAAGAATAGAAGTCGTGGATAACACTACCCTTCTGGAAGATGCCATCGAAGCAAGGGCAGTCAGGCTAAATACACCTATATATGTGATCCAAAAAGATGTCCTTTATCGCCGAGGCCACCTCAACCGCTTCTTCGATGCGTAGCCCCCCATGAAGTTGACTACCTGATCCGTGAAACCCATGAAGTCACCAATAAGCTCGATCAATAGCTATGGAAGTCACCTATGAGATTGATCAATGACCCATTCAAAAGCTGGTGTAAGGAATACAAGATTCATCAGAGGGTCACCAGTGTCTACCATCCCCAAGCCAATGGGCAGGTAGAGGCCACCAATCAAATAATTGTCAATAGCATTCGATCGAGGCACGAAGAGGCAGGCAGGAACTGGATAAATGATTTGCACAGCGTAATTTGGTCATTTCAAACAACAGAGTCTCTGCCACGGGTGAAACCCCACATGGCCTGGTCTATAGTTCAGAGGCGGTCATTCCTGCAAAGATAAAGCCAGCCACCTTTCGAAGGTTTGCCATAAGAAATGAACGATGGGAGGTTAATGTCGAACAGCACCGTTTAGACTCGGACCATCTTGAAGAAAAAAGAGAGAAGGCTTCACGGTCAAGGAAAGGGTTAAGCAGTATCATGACTGGAGGGTCCAGTTTTCCCTAGGAGACGTTGTAATGAGGAGAAATGAGAGGAGCCAAAGAGAGTCAGAGGGAAAGCGATCAGCAAAGAGGGAGAAACCCTATCGAGTCGTTGAAGTCGACCCGGGAGGTAGCTACGTGTTAGAAACCCCCCAAGATGAACCGATTCCGCACAGATGGAACATTTATAACCTTAGAAGGTAATATTCTCCTAAATCCCAATAGACTTGTTGAGGCCAAAAAAGGGCCCATCTCAAAGTAGCCATGGATTGGAGGACACCCTCGACAAAATAGAGCTTTGAGTCGATAGGTTCCTCTATTTTTTGCTAATTTTATATGGAAGTGTGTTTCTTATAATCGATTCTTGTTCCTAAGAATTCAAACACACATTGCCACAGAGGAATGAAAGTTCCCCATTCTCCTCAAATCAGAGTAGTATATATTCGGAGGGCCAACAAAGCTCACCGAATGCGCATCAAGCGTAATTCTCCTCAAATTGGGTAATATATATTCGAAGGGCAAACAAAGCCCATTGAACGTACATCAAGATCAATTCTCCTGAAATCGAAGTAATATATATTCTAAGGGCCAACAAAACCCATTGAACGCACATCAAGTGCCCAAGGCATAGACCTTGTAAAACACTCGAAGAGCCAATAAAGGCCATCAAACCCGTATCAAGCACTCAGGGCACAGACCTTGTATAACATTCAAAGGGCCAACACGGCCCCTAGAATATTTTTGGATAAAAAGTCCCCTTGAAAGCGCATCAAATGGCCAAGGCACAGACCTTGTATAACCTTCAAAGGGCCAACACAGACCCTCGAACATTTTGGGACAAAAATTCCCCTTGGAAGAACATCAGGAACTCAAGGCTCAGACCTTGTAAAGTGTTCGAACAACAAGTTGGAAGAAAAACAAGTTGAAAAACTCAACTGGGTTAGAAGGACTATTACCTTTCATGAAAATTCAAATGCTTTGAAGATAACAAGGAGCAAGGATCAAAAAGTATTATTCAGTAATACAAGGCCATAATGGCTTACAAGTACATGGATATGATTACAACAACTATTCACATAAAGCTAGAGAAAAAACTACTACGAGGCCCATACCCATGGCCTCCGATCATCGAGCAAAATTCAAGGGTCCGAGGAACCTATTGCCTTGATCTCATCACCAAAGGTTCATATTTGATATGTCCATTTTATGTGCATAATTTAGTACTATTTTGGGTCACTTTTGTGCTCTTTTATTATCTAGAGCTTGTGTTTTACCTTGAAATTCTCTTAGGAGGGGTAAGAGCAACTTTAAGCTCTTTTACCTAATCTAAGTGGATTTTGCGTGACAAAGAAATAACACAAAGACTTGAAGACTAGAGGCCGTCGAAGACCATTTTTGAAGACTTTGAAGACTTGCTTCAAAGACATGAAGACTTGAAGACTAGAGGCCATCGAAGAGCATTTTTTGAAGACCATGAGTACTTGAAAAATGAGAGGAACCACTGTAAATATAAGTGTTTACCACAAGAAGAAGAACCGCGACGAACCCGTCGCGAGCTGCGACCAACCCGTCGCGAGCCGCTGGGGGCCAAAATCTAACCTTATCCTTTTTGTACTATAAATATCACTCTCTTTCCTCTCATTCACGTCTTCCTCTTCTGCATTTTTGGTACTGTTCTTAACCCTATTTTCTTCCATTTTCATCTTTGAATTCTCTTTTATTATGTTTGGTTGTTTAGTATTAATTAGTATGAACTCTTGTAGCTAAATCTAGTTCTTGGGAGCACTTGACTAAGGCTTCCAAGCCTAAGGGGGGAATGGAATGATTCATGAGTAGGAGCGCATCCTCTTACCGGAGATACACGCTAGAGTTCCTGTCCACGGTCATGATCTGCAACATGAGAGATGATCAACCAAGTGAGAGGTACATTGCTTTCCACTTGGATGATATATCTCAGAAAATGACTGTCTCGCAATTGAGGAGGCATTTGGATTTGACACTGCAGAGATACGGGCCAGGCTGGACCCACAGGCCTAGGAGCG
The DNA here is from genome assembly GCA_037428765.1 of Rubia yunnanensis. Classification (NCBI taxonomy): domain Eukaryota; kingdom Viridiplantae; phylum Streptophyta; class Magnoliopsida; order Gentianales; family Rubiaceae; genus Rubia; species Rubia yunnanensis. The sequence goes on from CM075066.1 coordinate 53,738,127, forward strand.
ATCGATCGAGGATGACATGCAATTTTTGGAATGTCATCAACATGAGGCCAAAGAACTCCCATGACAAGAGCAGTGTCATCATCCACCCTGCACTTCGTTATGTTCACCGACTGTTGGCTGGCACAGTACTTTGCTCGGCGGAGCCGACAAATGTGCCAGACAATGACATTCACTTTCTGTGGCACTTGACGAGTGGGGGACCAGGATACGGGTTGTGGGCAGAGCTGTGGATGAAGAGGATCGTGGAGGTGGCAGGAAAGCCAAAGGGGAAGATCATGATCAGAGGTATGATAGGCCTCTTAGCGGAGTACCTAGGATTGGTTCCTCCGACTGACGTTCCATGCTTAGGGAGGTGCACTTCCTACCTCATCACTGCTGAGAGGTTGGTTCAATTTGAGAGGCTCACTACCACCCAGACCATGGGGCTATTTCACTGGTTGTATGGCGCCAGGAAGGTCACATTCATGGCACTTCCTCAACCCAACAATACGAAGCTGGAATTTAATACACCTCTAGGAGACTTGGAAATTTTACCTGACTCCTCGTGCAGAGATGACTTCTAGCGCAAGCTCCACGACCTTGGCCCAGCCCCTGTCTAGCGCGATGATAGCAATCTACCTTTCTCTGAGCGACAGTAGCAACAGCACTCCCCACAGCCTTCTTCAGAGACCTAGCCAATACAGGAGGATGATGTGCCACCTCACTACTCCCAGCCTCCACCAAATTTCTATGAGCAGATGATGCAGACCATGCAGGATGGATTCCGTCGCCAGGACAGCATGATACTGGAGCACAATGTGTTTGTCTCCCAGACCTTGATCGACATGGATGAGGAGATTAATCACCTGTCAGCTCGCATCTATGAGATACATTCCCAGGCAGGCAGTGTCTCAAGCCCCAATCTAGGAGCAGAGAGGCGGAGATCTATGAGGCAGAGGAGCACGGATTGGCTGGCTCATTATTAGAATCGCTATTTTGGCGGCGGCCCTTCTTCCTCACATCAGTGATTTGTGAGCACCATATCCTTACCCTTTCCATACTCTGCTTTGTACTTTTGACCCTATTGTCTACATTGAAGGCAATGTAGTATTCTAAATGTGGGGAGGGGTATCTACTTTGAGGTGATTGGGGTTGGAGATACTTTGGAGACTTGCTACTTTTGGATAACTCTATTGTTTTATTTTGGATATTTTTCCCTTTTGTTTTGGGATGTTTTTCTTTTGATGTACTTGGATAATTTTGGCTTTGATATTTTTCTTAGCCTTAACATTTGGAAAGCACTTTTCTACTTTTTGGATTGGAGAAACGTGAAACATTTTAAAAAATTGAAAAAAATAGAAAATGAAAAAAATAAATAAAAAGAATCCCGCTAAGTTGAAAACCCGAGAGGGCATCTTAGGCAACATTGGGGGCCCAGATAGGTTGAAAACCCGAGAGGGCGACCTAGGCAAAAATGAGAGGCTAAATGTGTGGAAAAAGGTGAGATGTAAGCCGAAAAAAACATGACGTGTGGCTAGGATGAAAGGCTCCTAAGAAAAATGAGAGAAAATGAGAGAAATTGAAAAATGTTAAGTATTCACTCATTTGCCGGCATTGGAGTCATAAGGTTTCGGTGGCCATACGGATGGATCGAGTAGCTTGACATCTTGAGGACCTCTTGGGAGTGAAAAATTTAGCGGGAGAAGATGAAGTAAGTTACGAAACTCTTGATCGTTAACATGCTTTGTTTTTAGGTTGATATATTGATATAAAGTGGAGCATATGTTTTGAACCTTATACATGTCTTTAGCTTCACCTTGTATCATTGGATTTGGGATTGTTAATTCGGGATTTGGAGATGTTTTAGGGATATCAATGAATTGATGGTTTGATATGGTTTGGGTAGATTTAGGAATGGGGGTCGTGGGAAACTTCTCATTTGACCTTAACATTGGGATGTGTGATATTGAGAGTTTTGTGAGGTATTGATTTGGGGGAATAGTAGTTAGGAAGTGGATTCGTCATTTCCTTCGTATGCTTGGATCTTTTCTTAATTGAGGGCGAGTAAGGTTTAAGTGTGGGGAGGTTTGATATGTCCATTTTATGTGCATAATTTAGTACTGTTTTGGGTCACTTTTGTGCTCTTTTATTATCAAGAGCTTGTGTTTTACCTTGAAATTCTCTTAAGAGAGGGGTAAGAGCAACTTTACGCTCTTTTACCTCTTCTAAGTGGATTTTGCGTGACAAAGGAAGAACACGAAGACTATAAGACTGGAGGCCATCGAAGACCATTTTTGAAGACTTTCTTCAAAGACACAAAGACTTGAAGACCGAAGGCCATCGAAGAACATTTTTTGAAGACATTTATTACTTGAAAAACGAGAGGAATCACTATGAAGATAAGTGTTTACCACAAGAAGAAGAAAAGAAAACAGGGTTAAATTCTGGCACTCGTCACGAGTCGCGATGAAACCATCACGAGTCGCGATGAACCTGTCGCGAGTCGTGACCAACGGGTGGCTAGAATCTAACCTTATCCTTTATGTACTATAAATAACACTCTCCTTGCTCTCATTCACATCTTCTTTATCTGCATTTTTGGTACTGTTCTTAACCCTATTTTTCTTCATTTTCATATTTGAATTCTCTTGTATTATGTTTGGTTGTTTAGCATTAATTAGTATGAACTCTTGTAGCTAAATCTAGTTCTTGGGAGCAATTGACTAAGGTTTCCAAGCCCATGCCTTAAGAACAATTTGTAGCCTATTTGATACTCTTACTATTATGCATTTATAGAGCATTGAATGTGTTTGTTAATATCATTAATGTTATTGAAAGATTAAGTATATGAAGTACTTGTATGATATGGTTGTTAGGGTTTGGGGAAATGGGTTGATATCCCTTTTTCTTGATAGGAATCCAAGAGTATGATTTAGAGCTTTTGATTGTGTTGATGGATTGATAATTTCTAGATGAATATGATAATGTTGAACTCTTTGTCATGTTTGTTGCTTGTAGAAAATGAGAGAAGTCTATGAATGTCGATCTTTCTTGACTAATATTGTGTAAATGCATGAATTGGTTAAATGCTTTGACACATTGTAGTGTTTATAAGTGTTGCCAAGCTTGTTGATTTTTCGTGATAAATGCTATCAATGAGATTATTTTAGTCGTGTTTCGACTACGGGAGTCATTGATGAGGTTTGACAAGAGATGTCGAATTCACTCTTGGAAACTACTATCTAAGAGGATAGAAGTTTAGTCTTCACAACAAGTAGTGAAAGTAGTAAATAGGTTGCATGTTCAATGATGGATAAGTGGCTTGGAAGTGGAAGTCAATTGCGCCCAAGTTTCCGTCAATTGTTGTTTTCATCTTATCTTTAGTTGTCTTGCATGATTAGCATAGTTCTATTGCTTTGCTAAATGTTGGCTTTCAATTTGATAACTTAGGATAAAATACAAACCAAACCCCCCTTTTTACATGCTTTTATATGTATCCGTGTATATATATGTCTAGTATGTTTTCTCCTATATATGTTTAAACACTTGAAAGATCCCTCTTCTCATGGACGACCCCAACTTGCCATTATCTACTTTATTGTAGATAGGAAGCATTAGGTCTTAAAAGTATTTGAGAGATACGACGATGACCTCCCAAATTTTGGGGCCGCTGTTGGGAAAGAGACATTTATTTTTAAGTGTTTGGGAATATCATGTGTGATTATATGCTAATTGTAAATATTTGTTAGTTTACTTTTATTTTGATTTCTTAAGTTAATTTTCCATTTTCACTTGGCTTGGTGCCTTATTGTTTGAGTTATTGGTGTATGGTTCGTAAGCGATCCTCTTCACAAGAACCCCTACACTACAACCCGAGTTAGAGTTGAATTTGAGATGAGCTAGGAGGCTTTCTTTGGAAAGTGTGAATAACACTAGGGGTGGGCATCGGGTCGAGTTGTTCGGTTTTCGGTTTAATCGGTTCGGTTTATTCGGTTTTTTTTCAAAAAATGCCAAAACCGAAACCGACCCAAAAAACCGAATAAACCAAATAATCCGAACCGAATTTGAAATTCGGATTCGGTTGGAATTCGGTTTAAAACCGAATAAACCAAAGTAATTTCAATTTTTATTAAATTGAATTCAATTAAACAAAATTTAATCTTCAATCATATTTTTTACCCACAATAATTATAAACCAAACCAAAAATTTCAAAAATATATCAAAATTTTAAAATAATTTCAACTCAATAATTCATAGCCAAATAATTTATCACTTAAGGCCCAAATACCAATTGCAATTAAAAGCTGATGCTTCATTGCTTTGGCTTTGCTGTGGAAAAGAGGAGGAATGAGTGTAGTATTTATAATGCAAGATAGGCTTAGGTTTCCTTCCTTTTGCCGATGTGGGACAAATGTGTAGTGCAATTGCCTTCAGGAATCACTCCTTCAGCCATTGCGGCATTGCCTTCATGTGGGACTAAATAATTGCTTCACTCCTTCAAGACTAAATGTATAGTAATTAATCCTTCATGCTTCACTCCTTCACGCTTCAATTTTTTTTTGTTGAATTTATTATGAGTCTATCTCTTGAAAGACGGTCTTTTCATAAGTCATGGAAATATTATGGTTTAAAATACAAATTAGAAGAAATGAAGATAATTTTTTTGGGTTGAATGAATCGGGTTATAAACTTTATAACTACTACACGTTGCATAATAAAATTTTAATATTGCAACTAATACATTTTACTTTGTATTATTATAATTAAACACTGTCTTTCCATAAGCCTATGGATAATGGAAAGACTGTATTTTCTAAGATTTTTCCATTTATTTTTACATTATTTAATTTGAGGAGTATTTTGTGACTGAAGATTATTTAATACTGTTTGATCTCAAATCCTTTTTATTATTATTACCCTGTTAATATGACTTATGTTTTTACCATTTCCATACATGATGAATGTGTTTGTAATATATTTTATGATTTCTTTCTCTTCTATTTATATAAGTAATTTAAATACATTTAGAGGGTGAAACAAAATTTCCACTATTAAATTAACACAATGTCTTGTTTTAGACTGACAAATCATTATACGAGGTTATTTTATAACTGATACAACTAATAAGTTGATTTAATATTTGTTTTTATTTATTGCAACAAATTTCTCATAACTTTTAAAATGTACAGTAATGTATAAATAATTATAATTTGACCATAATAGTTATTGAAACGAGATTTTTCATGATTAGTCTAACACACAATGGTCTAATAGGAGACGTTCTCCTAAATTAACTATGATATTTATATATTACCGTCTTCATCTCTTCACCAAATAATCTCACCGCCTTCATCTCTTCACCAAGTAATCTCACCGTCTTCATCTCTTCACCAAGTAATCTCTTCTGAGTCCATTGTAGTTTGTTAATTTTTTTAAGCAGAGGAAAATGGCCATTGTTTGAGGAATGCTTTAGTCTAGTGAAAGTTTACTGTTGAAGAATCAATTATTCGTGCACCTTATCACTGTGATTACTAGGAGCACTGTAGTTTAGATATGTATATTTATTGATTATAGTTAATGATTTTCATTTACGTTCATGCCAATAAGAATTTATAAGAATATATATATATATATATATACTTGTTTTTAAAATTTATAAGAAATTTAAACGAACTAATTTATTAAACTTGTTTATAATGAATATGGATTATAAAACACTTGAATATCAGTCTTTTGTGTATTTGATCCATTTAATGTTAAGATGTTTGGGGTAATTTTTTAAAATTTATAGCTTAGTCCTCCCACTTGTATTTACTTATAAATTTAGTTTTGTAGTTTTAAAATTTATTTATTATTATATATATTTAATTAATTAAATTAATTACAATTCGGTTTTCGGGTCGATTTTCGGTTTGAGTTCCAATATCCAAAACCAAACCAAAAACCGTATTTGAAATTCGGTTATCCAATTCGGTTATCCAAAAACTGAATTTTAAAATTCGGTTCGGGTTATTCGGATTCGGATAATTCGGTTTTCGATTCGGTTTTTGGTTTTCGGTTTTTTTGCCCACCCCTAAATAACACCCCTCTCGGTGATCATTTTGTGGATACTTTTTCCTCTATGGAACATTAACTTGAGCACAAAGATGAGCATCCGGGAGGGGGACCTCAATATTCTCTTCTCCAAGGGCGAGCTCCTCTTCTCCACCAAAGGGAGATTCCTTTGGGGCATGCTTTGTTAAGGGACATCATGGACCCCAACCTTGATCAACAACCAATGTGCATTGAGTATCCCGTGGTTGGACCGAACGAGCACTTTGAGCTAAAGACTGGGTTCATCAACATGCTCCCATCTTCCTTGGTAGGCAAGGGGAGAATGCCAACAAACACCTCATCGAATTTCACTTCTTGTGTGGTGGTACGGTCCCCCATGGAGTGGATGAAGATTTCTATAAGTTGAAGGCATTCCCGTTCACACTAAGGGATGGTGCAAGAGATTGGCTCCACCACCTACTGCCCAAGAGCATTAATAATTGGCTCGATATGAAAACGAAGTTTCTAGCCAAATACTTCCCGGCCTCTAGATCACCGCCTTGAAGAAGAACATAAGAAACATCCTCCAATGGCATGAAGAATCTCTCTTCGACTATTGGGAGAGGTTCAAGAAGCTTCTTGCAAGTTTCCCTTACCATGGTTATTCGGAGGGGGATTTGATTTATTACTTCTACAATGGCCTTCCTGATGAAGATCAAAGGTTGGTAAGAAGTTCTTGTGGTGGCACCCTTGGGAACAAAACATCCTCCAAGGTTATGCAATTGTATGAGGAGCTAGCGGAAGAATCGAGAAACTTTAGCTCAAGGGCCGGTTTGAGAAGGAGAAATTCAATGCCCGCAAGTGACTCTTCACATATGGGATCACATTGATGGATGCGCCTAAATCTATCATGGCATTTTCAACAAGTTTACCACCTAAGGAGATAGGCATAGAAAACATTATGGGGTCGTCATATTTCTTAGAAAACTTTTCACGGTTCAAAACGGCAACTCCCCCATTTTTAAATGTCCTAACCTCTTAGGTGGCCTACTTTTCTTCTTTTTACATGCAACTTTAAGAAACTTAGCATATGATGGCACATTTTTCATTAATTCAGAGATAGGGATGGTTACCTTGACCTTTTCGAAGACTTTTCGAATGTTCCCATCATTGGTCACCACCTTTGGCTTTCCCCTCAAAGCATTTGGGAATGGAGGTGGAATGGTAGCTTGTGCATTGGGCTATGGAAGCTCCTTGGAAGGTGCTTCCTAAACCACAATCTCATCTTTTTTGAAGTGTGACTTGGTAGCCTCCAATACTCTATCATCCTCTTGCATCACCTTCTTCTCAGAGTCACAAACTTCATTCCCATTTCTCAACTTGAGAGCACTCACGTTCCTCGAATTGATCTCCGGTTGGGAAGGGAGTTTTCCAGACTCCTTAGCTTCAAGTTGGCTCACCGAGGTGGCAATTCTTTTGGTTTATATATGGCCAAGTAATCAAGAGGCTGATGGCCGCTAGGCCCAGCCCAAGTGTATACCACAATGAAACAAACATATTTTAGCCTAAGACAAAGATCAGCTACATACGGAGATTCCACTCATGGCAGAATACGTTGGCCAAGATGTACATAATAAGAAAAGAATATGAAGGCCATGAACGCAAAACGTGGACATCTCGGTATCCCAACGATCTTAATCCCTTAAAGAAAGGTACTGTAACTAGGGTTAGCTATAAATACAACAAGCTCTGGAAAAGCTAAGGTAAGTGTAACTAACAAAAGAAATTCCAGTTCTTGAGAGAGTGACTGACTTGATCATTGGAGCATTTCTCCCGGAATCACTGCTGGGCTTGACTTTGCAGGAAAGAAGGCTTGCGGGGTGAGCAACAAAGGTTCTACTTGATGTGACCACCACATCAGTTGGCGCCGACTGTGGGGATGGAATTTTTTTTCATTAAGTCCAATCAGGTAAACAATAGTGTTCACCAAGAGTGAAAAGAGCCATAATCATCAGTCATAGGAACAAGCACTGTGATATGATAGAGGAATGCATCATATTCAAGATCATACTCCAAACAAAGAAAAAGAACACAGTAAAGAAGAAATATAAGAGGAAACATAATCCCCAAACGGTAACCATGATAAGAAAATGAGGGCATTCACGGCTTTTTTTAGAAGCGAACAAAGAAGATCTTTATGATTAGTTCCTGAGGATGCTTAATCAGAAACCTCAAAAACTAGAAAACAAGATAAGTCAGGAGCGTCAAGATCTCACGTACAAAGAGTAATTGTGTGATATTGTGGCAGAAGATGATGAAGACAAGTCGCCCTTAGCACCGCATTTAGAGGATTTTAAAATGCCATAAGATTTCATACTCTCTTTGCATGTCAAAATCTACCTTTGCATGTCAAAATCTATGACGCAACTACATATCCAAAAGACTTCCAACACTCATACAGGAACATTATGAGGTTCACGATGCAATCATTGAATTAGTGTGCAAAGCATTTCCCATATTTCTTTCGGGAACAACATTCACTTAGTATGAGGATCTTCCACAAGGGAGCATCAAATATTGGATGCACCTGTCCAATCTATTTTTGGGATAATTCTATCAGAAACAAATTTTTACAAAGATGATTGCAGATCTCAACAACAAAACCTAGCGAAGTGATGAAAGTTTGGTTGAGTATCACAATCGGTTTGTTACAGAAAGTTTGTAGGTTCTCTATTTGTCATTCCAATCGTCATTAGGAGCATTCACAGGGGGGTATTTGTTCAGGTTATTTTTATAAAGAACTAATGAAGAACATGCCAGAAAACCCTAGACAACTCCAAAAGATGATTGAGCAACATGTGCGAACGGATGAAGCAAACAACTAAAAAATAGAATGAGAGTGAGGCCAAAAGCGAACAATGGAGGATTCACAAAAGGGATTCATGAAGAAAGGAAGAGGAAATTCCCCTCCCAAAGGAAGAGATGTAGGCTCGCAAAGTCCACAGTTCCAAGACACGCCTCTAACAAAAACAAGGAACGAGATATGGAAAGCGAACAAGGAGCTGCTCCGAGAACCAGCACCTATGTTAGCACCACCGGAAAAATGGTCAGGGGAGTATTATTGTCCCTTTCATACAGACCACAGTTATGACATTGAATATTGCAAGGACCTGAGAAGAAAAGTCGATGAAAATTTGAGGAATGGCTACCCAGTAGATCAACAGTAAGGACACATTGTTTATCTATAATCAATGTCTTTTGATGCCCCTCGTGAGTTCCACTCGTGCTATAATCCTAGCTTCTACTTGTTGGCAGAGCATCTGCACCATGTTTATCTTTTGTCGATGAATAAGATTATTTTTCTTGCCTAAGATCCTACGTAAATTGTGCATATACTTCAAATGTATACCTAAACATAGCGCCTACTCTTGAACACAGACATGGAGATTAAGCGACTATAAGTACTTGCCAGTAGATTCAAGATCAACCAAACCACAAATAATTTCCTTCCCAAGAGATTCAACATTATATCAATTAGGAATGAGCTTACTTTAAGGACAACTTGTAGGCAAAGAGGGAGATGAATATGAAATAGGAAGTTGCCACCTGATGCATAAAGGAAGTGATTCCATACCCAAAAATAGTTCAGAAGAAACAAACCCTTCACACTCTTCGGTGAAGGATTAGGTAGCACGAAGCAAGCTATTAGGCTCATGAAGAGGATCATTATGTCCCATAAATTCAAGGCTTATCAAGATTTTTTGGTCAACCAAAATATTGAAGCCCTGCACATAAGTAAGGGCGATGAGAAAGCATAAAATAGGGAAAATAAACCAAATTTCATACTTAAATCGCACAAATAGTATAGACACACATCAAAATATTATTTCAGGGTTACAATTCAAAATCCTAAAAATAAAATATGCTAAGAATCAACTAACTTCAGAGTTGGAGTTAAGCGTTGGCTGAAAAGTGATTGCAGCGACATCCTGGCTTGGTTGCAGAGTGGCATTCCCCTCGCTTAGCTATCGGATGAGAGTCTCAGTGATCATATTAACGTCACTAGCCACACTGGAAGTAGGGTTAGGAGGGGGAACATTAGCTTTAGGCTTGAATAGAATATCTTCAAAGTAGTCCACCTCACACTCCTTCAGCTCAGCCATGGAAGGAAAACTTGGAAGGCTAGTAAGATGTGAGAGCAAGGCATATGGATGTCCCCCGCCAGCAATCTTTTTTATAAAGGCTTTGCTAAGATCTGTCCTCTTCTTTTCCAAGGTATCAATGCACTTCTTTAGAGAAGGCACGCTCTTAAGATCACAAGTGGGATTCCACTCGCATTGATTCTTCACAGCCTTGCAGTATCCAATGGTGCGAGTGTCTTTGGAAATATCCTCAAAACATTTATAGAATGACTTGGTCTTACAGAGTTGATCTACTAGCACTTAGGGGTATTGAGGTGACGCACGCCCATTGGTGTGCATTTCCTTCAACTCAGAATGAAGCTGAGTCACCTCTACCCCTGTAGCCCTTGCACTCTCCTTAGCAGTGCTCGCTGCTTCCTCAACAGCCTTGCCCTCTCCTCAACGGCTTTAAGCAAACTCTCTAGTGTTGCACATTTGATTTCATGTGCTTTGTACTTTTCCAATAGTGACTCATCAACAGGAGAACTCTTGGACAACAGCTCACTCTCAATTTGGAGGCCTTCACCGACCATATAAGACAACAACGCATGGGACGAAGTTATTCAGCATTTTATATAAGCGATATCAAGATATAATAAAGGCTATTAAATTTTAGTTGTAGACTTACCACACCCAGTGTGTCAGGTAAAGAAAAAATAGAAAGGATGTCAGAGATCATCCCCTCCGCCAATTGATTCTCAGTTCGCGACATAATCTACGAACCAGTTTGGTTAACACGCCCATTTTTCAAGGGGGAACTGAATGTCCTGACTGTCCACTTCCCCTACCCCTATTATTATTCCTCTCCTTCGGCTCATTAACAGGGCAACAACTACTCGTCTCCCTTCACTCGGTACATTTACCCTTATCATCAGAGCCCATAGTGTCTGCACCCTTAGGTGAAATGTTACTCCTAGCAGCATTATCGGTCTGTACAATAGCCATGTCTACCTTCTCATCTTTGCCTTCAAAGACCGATTGGTCAACCTCACCTTTAGATAGGTCCATATCTGGAAAAAAATGAACATCAGAGATCAAAACGAACACACGCAAAAAGTGAAGAGAATAATAGTTTGTCAAATATGAAAGCGTACAGATTGAACACAGCAAAACAAAAATAGACAAAACACCTTCAACATTAGAGTCAGCATGGCGAAAATGCTGTGTATACACACGAAGTGTGGCCACAATCTCCGTCTCTTCGGTAAAATGGACACTCAAACCAGGAAGCTAAGACTTAGTAACTTCGTAGTTCCAAGAAGGTACAACAGCTTCAGGAGCTTGTTTTACTTTTATAAAAAGTATCTTGTACGCCAATCATCAACATTACTAGGGAAATCTCTTACGAGCTCAACCTCAGAAATCACGGGATAAAAACTAAATGTATCCACAGTATTTTTCACCTTTCGGAGGTGATAGAAGTTGCAAAACAACTCAAGAGTAAAAGGAACATTTGCTTTTTCACACACCCAAAGAAACCTCATTATGATAGTCATACCCTTAGGATAAAATTGGGAAAACGCAACCTTATACGAACGGAGGAGTTAAATCACATGTGCAGGAGGAAGAGGGAAATAAAGGCCGAAGTTCAGGTAGGCTAAGTAACATGAAATGTAGCCGGTTGGAGGAGTGCAAACGCACTCAGACTTCATAGGTGAAAGAAGCTTGAAAAAGTGAGGAAAGGGTATCTTTACATCATTTACATAGGAACCTGTCAGAATACTGGGTATGGTGGATGATCTGGCGGCATGACCGGAATCCTCGTCGAAAGAAGCATTTTCTATGGGGGGGGGACTTACACGGTTAGAGGAAGACATATGATCCTAGAGAGGAAAGTAAAAAAAACCTTAATTAGGGTTAAACACCGCGGCCACAAGTTTTGAAGAACAAAGTTTCAGAGAAACACAAAAGTTACTACCAAAGAAGGAACAATTCCAACATATCAAATCCAAAATATGATGCACAGGAATTTGAAATTAAAATTAGGACAGAACTTACTCTTGAAGAGGATGATGGAAGTGATACGTAGAAAACCTAAGGATGCGCAGAGAGGAGGAAAGCTTGGGCAACCGAGAAGAAGAGCTAAAATGAAAGCAAGAAAAGGTGCTTAAATATCAACAATAAATGGTAGGATCGACAACTAGTTCAGAGAAAGACAGTGATAATAATTTGACACAAAAAGCAAAGTACCTTTTTCTTATATCGAGACGGTGGTTGTAGATGAAAAGATAGCCCGCTGGTTGAGGGTAAAATTAAATTATTTTTTTCAAATTCCTCATTTAAGAGGTAATACAAAAATAAACGTTAAGAAAACACGGATTGGAATACCAAAGAGTGAGGAGCGAATCTCGGGTTCTAGAAACAAAATCATTGCAGAAATAGCCTCACCATGAGGATATCAAAATTCAAATTTGAAGAAATATCAAGGATTTAGATAAAGCCACAAAGATAATGTCACTTCAGAATGATGATAAATGTAGTATTAAATGAAGAACAGCCTATGGACAAGCAACAAATGTTTGCATTTAAACCGCAAAGCCATGCCATTACTCCGTTTCTTTTAGTCTTCGTGGCTAGGGGGACTTATGGTCTATATATGGCCCAAACATCAAGAGGCTAGTGGTTGCTATACCCAGTCCAATAGTATACATCAATGAAACCAACATGTTTCAGTCCAAGACAAGGTCGAGATGTGCGGAATAAGAAACGAACACGAAGGCCACGAATGCAGAACGTGGAGATCGTGGTATTCCCACGATCTTAATCCCTAAAAGTAAGGAACTGCAACTATGATTAGCTATAAACACAACAAGCTTTGGAAGAGCTAAGGTAAGTGTAACTATAAAAAGAAATTCCAGTTCTTGAGAGAGTGTCTAACTTGATCGCCGGAGCATTTCTCTCAGAATCACTTCCGGGCTTGACTTTTCAGGAAAGAAGACTTACAGGGTGAACAACAAAGGTTCTACCTGACCTGACCACCACATCAATTGGCGCCAACTGTGGGGAACTTCAAGATTTTTTATACTCGAGTAAGCTCTATTGTCCTCTCCACAAAGACTTCATGCTTCTTACCTAATTGACCGATGGCTTCTAAGATTTCTTCTCGATCTGATTTATAGATTGAAGCATTATTGTTGGAAGGGCCTTCACCTCGAGGGTATGGTTGAGGGGGGGCTTGTCTACTCCAGTATCCTAGAGGTTGGTTATCCTCTCTCCATCAGAAATCTGGATGATCTCGATACCTTGGGTTGAACGAGTTTGCATAGGGATCCAGCCTTGCATCTCCTTGGTTTCCCTGGAACCCTTGTGATTAACCCTATGAAAATTGTGGCCTCTCTTGATTGTTGTACTCAATGGCCTTCACTTCTTGCCAATCATCTACAACCTCGGGACACTCCTCGGAGTTTTTAAGGTTCCAAACTCTGAACACTTTGACTTGATGCACTTACTTCTCCAAGAGGTTGTACTTACTTCTCAACTTAGGTGCTTGTGTGGTTTCATCCAAAACCTTAACCCTTGACTTTTTACCAAATTATTGCACACTGTTAGCCATGTATTCAAAGAGGGCTATTGCATCCTTAGGGATCTTGTTCCCTTCAAAACCATTGCAAGCACCTTTCGTATATCTTCATCGCATAACCCCTCAAAGAAATAATACACTAGATTCCCCTCCTTGAAGGAATGGTAAGGGAAACTCGCTAAAAATCGCTTGAAGCACTCCTAATAATCATACAAGCTCTCGGTAGCCCCTTGGGTGATTTTTGACAGTTTCATTTTCAACTTGGCCCACTTGGATGCCAGAAAATAATTATCTAAGAACCAATGCATCCCAGTGGCAAGTAGTAGAGCAAGTCTTTAGCTCTGCATTGAAGGGAAAATGGGAAGGCTCTTAGATTGTAGTCGTCTTCTGAAACTCCCAGTGGTTTCATGTTTGTACACACAAAGTGAAACTCAGATAGATGCTTATTCGGGTCCTTCCCCGCTAATCTGTGGAATGTCGATAGGCAATGGATCAGCCCACTTTTCAGCTCACAACTAACATTGGCGGGTAATGGTGGGAAGGTAATACATCGTGGTTGATTCTTTGGGTTAGGTGTCATAAGCTCCCGTAAGGTACGATTGTTGTTATTCTACCAACACTACTTACCTTGGTTGAACTTCTACCCTAGTTCTTCGTCTCCTTCTCCTCCGACCTCCTGTGTTCTTAGTCGGGTAGTGTAAGACACCTAGATTAGTGGTACGAGTATGTACCTTATAAATTAGGGCTGCCAATATCCTTCCGAATACAACACTAGAAAATGGATCAAAAGGTAAAAAACTACTATCATAACAGACTGAATCTAGGCATCTAATAAAAGCAATTACTAACTACTCTACTAATAAGTTATGCTAATTGACACTTAGACAGAATATCATCCCCGACAGTGGTGGTAAAATTTGACTCGCCTCCACCCGGGGTCATTAGTTGTAGCGAATTGACCCGAATGAAGGACTTATGAGAGATCAAAGATAGAGATTTATATTCTACACCTGTCTCACTACTACGCTACTTATAGGGTAGTTAGCGGCAAGCATAGGTATGTCCACAGAGATGCTAGGGCCTAAAAGTCAATGAAAACATACCCTCATACGAGTCATCAATCCGTACAAGTGAAAGAAATAGCTAGTAAAGAAAACAATTGAGGGGGTTGGTTTTTCAATCAACAACTACAAAACATAAAAGTAAAAAAGCAAGTATTCAAATTACCTAAGAACTTGGGGAGTCACTACGCAACATGGTTAATTTAATGCTATGATCCTCGATTCATTCACATAGAGATTTAGACAAACCTAATAGAGTGTTCACAACACGTGGTGTGGCCGATGGCATACACTTCCCCGAACTTGTCACATCGGGTGCGCTGGCAACCTTCCATCGACACCGCCATTGCGGTGTCATCGTAATTAGGGAAGTACAACAAGGTCCGACCATTGTTGTAGAATTTTTTCTCCCCTGTGCAATGACGTATTGGGCTTCAACCAAAAATGCACTACTTCCTAATCACCTATCAATCAGGTCATGGGTCATTCACACCTTATCTATGACACTAGGTCTTACAACCTAGCTTGCTACTTTTTGCTATCTCTACCCGTAACCTCTCGGTCTACTTTACATAATCAGCTAAGACTGGTGCGACGACAAATAAGTCAAAGTAATAATTGAGTCTCCCGAGCACACACCCATGCAGATCTGTACTACCATACCCATTCAAACATCCAGGTTACTCTTCTCAAGGGGGCATCAATATTTTCATCAACATGAATATAGACTAAAGTGTACGCTTATATGGAGTTTACTATTCATTCAATTCAAACACATTCAAGAAAAAGTCATAATAATGTCATGAACACAAAACTAGGATAAACTATAGAATCTCACAAAACATAGATTAAACCAAGCACCTACAATTTATCCCCAAGCTATGTAATCTACTCCATAGATATGGAATTCAAATATAGATTTGAATTCCACGTCATAGGATCAAAGACAGAATGAAAGGAATTAAAAGAAAAGGAGAGAGTGTCTCTCTCTAAAGTTGTTCTCCTAATGAATAATAATGATCCAAACTCTGTATCTTCTTTTTTAACCTAGTAAACTAAGGTTATATTTATAGAAGAACTAAATTGAGCCTAAAAATAGGCCCAAAATAGGCCAAAAACTAGTAAACCCTAGCTCAGCCTTCGCCTAGCGCAGGACATTGTGGATGGCACGGCTCATGGCATGTATGATTATCCTAGCTGGCACGGGTCACAGGATCTAGAGCGGGTCGTGCCTCTTCATCTGACTAGGGTCGTTAGATCTAGTGCAGGCTATGTCGATTCATTTGGCACCGACCATGGCCTTTGACGCAGGCCGTCGTCAGCGTGCTTGATCTGGAACTTTTGATCTGCGGGGCGAGGCCTTTGGCGTGGGTTATTGTTAAAAGGCTTGGTCTGCTCAAAAACGTTTTGCGAGATTTGGCATTTAACGTGGGCCATCGGCTGGTCTTGGCATCTTGGACTTGGAATAGTGCGGGCCATTGGAAATGGGATGGTCTGTGCCCATACTTAGCCGATTTTGAGTATAGTTGAAACTTGTGCTTATGACTCGTGGCATATGGCATGGGCCACACTATGCCTTCCTGCTGATACCTTTGGTGCGGGCCATTGGTGCCATGCATGAGCGGCCCGCGCTGACCCTTATTTACCTTGGCTGGCTGAACTTCTTTCCTTTGTTACAGATGAACTGGTAGTCCGATTTGAGAGTTCTAGTAGTCGATATTGTAGAGCTTGAGAAGAAAAATCCTATGAAATCAGCTTTGAAGGCTATGTCTTCTCAGATCTTTCTAAAACTTTATCACAGCTCATTGGACCACGATTCACTGTTTCTTCGTTGGCTGCCTTGAACACCAATGCCACTATCTTTGGCTCCAAACTTCTTCTACCACATATTGATGTTTGTGCCTTCATATAATACCATTCTAATGTGAATGACCTTTGATTTCTTCTACAGTTCTTACGAATGACCTTCAATATCTTTTATCGCCATCACGAATGGTCTTCACATAGAATGTAACCAAAACGTACCCACGAGCGACCTATTAAAGATTATCACAATGAATATCTAGGAGCCCGTGGATGCAAGATGCCCGTAAGTACCAATTAAGCCTACAAAATGTGGGATTTTGACAAGAAAACAAAACATGGCCGTCTAAACCCCCTTGTCACGTAAACTCAACTAATACTAGCAATCTACCAAATAAAACAAGATAAAAACTCTGCCGAATGCAATGTTTAACGCAAGAAAAATGAAGCACATAAAATTCCACTCTTTACACTTGTAGAAAATCATCAATGTCCATCGAAGTCTTACAGTCATTTGAACACGTGTTCACCCAAACTCGACACCATCTCTCGGCTACAAATAATATGTCCTATCATTTATGCTCCTTGTTTAGAGGGAACCATATGTTACATCGAAAACAAGCAAATGATTAAGTACATAAGGTATGTAGTAAGTATGAAGAACAAAGGGTTAATTTGAAATATGTTGGCAAACATGTAGAATATCTGTAGAGGTGGTGTTAAGCACGAACTCTTACATGTAGAGGAGGACCTAATATCCGCATTCCCAACCACAAAATTGCAATCGATATATCGCGTTAAACATAATTGTATGACTTACTACTAAATAATGGTGGATATGTAAGGACTCTTGGATTGTATGACTTACATCAATGTTTGTGATATTTCATGTGTTCCGGGGGCGGTTCCATCTTCAACTTCCGCCTTTGATATTCGCATGCAATCCTGGTAATGTTGAACTTATATATGTTAGTGAACTCATACTTTAAGTCATTCAAATTAACACCGATGAAATGAATGTACGTACCTAGCAATGATTTTGTTTTCATTAATGTTTTTTGGCTTGATTCCTCCAGTCATCGAGTCAAGGGTAAAAACTTTCTCCATACTAGGACGGATGAGTATTAAGTACCTATGATCATTGTTTTCAAAAGAATGTATGTCATGAATGAAAATTATAGTTGCCTATAAAGAATGTGAAATATTATAAAGTGCCACTTACATTTTAATATATGGCACCACATAAACCTTGTCTTTAGCAGCGAGCATGGTTTCGAGAATGGCTGCAGCATGACCTTCGACTTCCACCTCCTTTATTGCCATGGAGTAGCCTCCCGAACAGCATGGTAAAAATTGAATGCGGCCACGGTTGGTTTTGAAGACTTGATCCCAAAGGAAAAATAAAATTAGTTAATATTTTAAACATATAAGTGTTTAAATACATTAACAAATTGTGAACAAGTAAATCTAACCCCATCCAAATATCTATCATCAAGTTAAATAGCCAAGCCATTCCTTTTAGGTTTCCAAGATTGTTCCCAAACTCTACCAAGAATTTGATAAATAATCTTTATTTATGCGGTCTAGAAAAACACGATGATCAAAACTCCGGAAACAAAGCCATGAACCCTGAAAATTGAATGCTCTTTAGAAGCTCGTTGCAGTATTTAATGTACTTCCCCATATTGGGATATACATTGAATTGGCGCTTGTTGACAATGTGTAATTATGTAATTGCAACAAAATTAGGAAACTTCTTAATGAAATATATAAAGCATAAGTGACTTTTGCTAGTGAGAAATACATGCTTGAGAAGTCCCTCACGTAAATTGCTATTCTAAGGAATAGAATTAGTTGGCTGATCCTGAATGTTTTGGGGTGGATACCTACGCATGAAATGTAATAAATTTCAACGATTATCAAAGAAACATTAGTTAATGTAAAATATGTTATATTAGTACATTTTATTACCTCATTGTCGCTCAAATTAAGACAGTAAAACTCATTTGTCAGTGGTTTGTTGTCCTCAATGTCCTCTATCTGAGTGTCAACCCCAAACGTGACCAAATTCATCGACCAGTCTATCACACTCCCCAAAGCATCTCCCATGCCACTAAACTGGTGGATGGCAGATGGAAACCCAGCTCTTGAATGGTAGACTGGCTCGGTCACCTGAACGTGAGCTAATGGTCCATGCAATTGCTCATGATGGCTTAATTTTTGGAGCCAAGAATTGATCTGCTCTATTATGCATGCGTTAACCATTGCATTTGGCATAGTGTTTTGCTAGTTTTATTTTGTGGATTGCTAGTATTAGTTGAGTTTACGTGACAAGGGGCTTAGACGGCCATGTTTGTTTTTCTTGTCCAAATCCTGTGTTTTACAGACTTAATTAGTACTAATGGACATCTTGTATCCACATGCTTCTTGATCTTCCTTGTGGTCATCTTTAGTAGGTTGCCCGTGGTTACTTTTTGTTTACATTCCATGTGAAGTTCTTTCGTAAGGGCGGTAGAAGATAATTAGTTCATTTAGAAGGACGATAGAAGATACAAAGGCCATTCTTCACACTAGAATGGTATTTTACAAATGCCACAAGAATTAATGTATGGTAGAAGGAGATTGAAGCCAAAGATAGGTGGCAACAGAGTTCAAAGTGGTCAACGAAGAAACGGGGAATCATGGTCCGTTGAGTTTTGCTTAATTCTTAGAAAAGAATTAGCCTTCAAGGATGGTTCCATTGCATTTGTCTTTTCGAGCACCATAAAATCAACTACAAAAACTCCAAAATCAGACGAACGATTCACCTATAGCGAAGGAAACTAGTTCAATCGGCAGAGGCACAAATGGGTCGACACGGGTCGTTCATGGTTGGCACCAATTGCACGTGCCAAAGGAGCTACCCCACGCCAATAAGAAAACCATGAGGCTGTGGCATGACCCGTGCCAGACACCACGGGTCGTAAGCATAAAAATAAGTCTCACTCCACACGACTAAGTATGGGTGTGGGACTTCCCATTTTAAACGTCTCACGTTGTTCTTATTCCATGTGCAGACAGCGGGGTATGCAAAATCACACGGGCCGCACCACCAGCTGCGGGTGCAGATGAAAAGCACAAGTTCACCACTTCGATAGTGCCCAGCGCCAGAGGATCTTCATGACCCGTGCCAGTCTCCGCACCTCGCGCCCTCTGAAGATCTGCACCGCACCATGCACCAAAAGAAGCACGACGCATGCGAGATCTTGCACCGCTTGCCAAGGACACACCACGGGAGGCACTAGCTGTGATGGCTCACGCCGGCGGTGGCTGGGCTATGGTTTACCCTAATTTGGTCTATTTTGGGCCTATTTTTAGGCCCAATCTCCTAATACTATAAATAAATCCTTAGCCTACTAGGGTTTCATACCAAGACATATTATATCATACTTTATCATTAGTAGTTTATCGTTGTAGTTAGGATAAAATTCTCTCTCTTTCTTTTCTTCCTTTTGTTTTGATCCTAAGATGTGGAATTTAAATGTTTATTTGAATTCCATGTCTAGGGAGTAGTTTCTATAGCTTAGAGATATATTGTAGGAGCATGGTCTAATCTATTTGCTGTTTGAGATTCTTTGGTTCTTCCTAATTTTTTGTTCATGATATTATTGTGATTGTGCTTGATTATTTGAAATGCATGAATAGTACACCACATACACACACTTTGGGATATATTCATGTATGGTGCAAATATTGTTGCCTCATTGGGAAGAGAAACCTGGATGTTATAATGGGTAAATGAGAACACGTCTACGTGGGTGTGTGCACGTGGGATTTGAGAATGCTCTGACTTATTTGCCATCGCACCAGTCTTAGCTGACTTCATAAAGTTGCCCGAGAGGTTTCGGGTAGAGATAGCTAATTGTGGGAAACTAGGGTTTTAAGATGCCTTAGATTATAGATAAGGTGCCAACGACCCTTGGGCCTAATTGATAGAACCTAGGAGAAGTAATGCATTCGTGGTGAAAGCCCGGGACCTAATCGTACGGAGGAGAAACATGCCTACAACAATGGTTGGACCTTGTTGTACTCCCCTAATTAAGATGGCAGTGTCGAGGGTTGCGAGAGCACCCACCATGAAAGTGACGGGGAAGTGTATGCCATCAGCCACATCACATATTATGAACACTCTATTAGGTTTGCCCAAATATCTATGTCAATGAATCGAGGATAGAAGCATTAGATTGACCATGTTTCAATGATTCCCCAAGTTCTTAGTTAAATAGTGTACTTTGCTTTTTTACTTTTATGTTTAGTAGTTCTTAGATTGAAAACCAACACCCCCCTGGCCTTTTGCATGTTTGCTTAGTAGTTATTCCTTTCACTCGTACGCATTATGGACAAACAGGGCTTACTGCTAACTACCCTCTAGGTACATAGTAGTGAGAACAAGGGTACATAATACAAATATCTTATCTTCCAACCCCCCAACCTCCACCTAGGTTAATTAGCTATGATTAACGACCACGGGAGGGAGGTAGGTCAAAATTTTGGCACTGCTACCTGGGATACTATCAGTCTAGGTATCAATTAGGCATAACGTGTTAGTAGAGTAGTTAGTATTATCTTATATTTTCGTTTGTTCATGTTTTTTATTCTTGGTTGGAGATGTTGCTATAGTTATTTTGTTACCTTTTGATCCGTTTGCTAGTATTGTATTTAGAAGGGTATTGTTTGCCCTAGTTTATGGTACACACATGTACCACTGATCTAGGCGTCTTACACTACCTGACTGGGAACACAGGTGATCAAAGGAGAAGGAGGTAAAGAACTAAGCCACAAGTTCAAACAAGGCCTCAAGTAGTATTAGAAGAACCACTAGCAATGGCAGAAAACAATCGTACCCTATGGGAGCTCATGGCACCCAACTTAGAGAATCAGCCGCTATGCATCGCTTTCCGGCCATTACCCGCCAATGTGAGTTGTGAGCTAAAAAGTGGCATGATCCATTACCTACCTACATTCTATGGATTGGCGGGGAGGATCCGGACAAACATCAATTGGAGTTCCATTTGGTGTGCATGAACATGAATCCCCTGGGAGTGTCCGAAGATGAATACAACCTAAGAGCCTTCCCGTTATCCCTTCAAAGTAGTTCCAAGGATTGGCTCTACTACTTGCCACCAAGATTTATTGGTTCTTAGATGGACATGAAGCGGAGGTTCTTAGAGAAGTATTTTCCGGCGCTGAATCGGCTGGGTTGAAGAAGCAATTGTCAAACATCACCCAAGATGCTACTGAGAGTATGTATGATTATAGGAAACACTTCAAGATATTTCTAGCTAGTTACCCATACCATCCTTTCAAGGAGGGGGATTTGGTGTATTATTTCTACGAGGGGCTATGTGATGAAGGTATGCGGATGGTGAATGCCGCTTGCAAAGGTTCAATAGAAAGAAAGAGTCCCAAGGATGCAATGACCTCTTTGAAGAAATGGAAAATGGTATACGACAATTTGGCACTAGGTCAAGGGTTAAGGTCTTGGATGAACCCACACACTCACCTAATTTTAAGGAGTAAGTCCAAGCTCTTGCTTCCATGATGAAGAAACTTTTGCAAGGAAAGGTGCATCAAGTCCAAGTGTGTGGAGTTTTCAAACTTAACCACAACTCTGAAGCATGCCCCGAAATCATAGATGATTTGCAAGAGGTGAAGGCAATTGACTACAACAACCGAGAGAGACCACAATTTGCTAGGGGTCAACCACAAGGGTTCTGGGGAAACCAAGGAGATGCAAGGCCGGACCCCTATGAAAATTCATTCAACCCGAGGTATCGAGATCATCCTAACGTCCGATGGAGGGAGGACAACCAACCTCAAGGATACCGGGGTGGACAAGCTCCACCTCAACCATATCCTAGAGGTGAAAGCCCTTCCAAAAATTATGCTTCACTCTATAAGTCGGAACGGGATGAGATTTTGGAAGCCATCGGTCAATTGGGGAAGAAATATGAAGTCTTCGTGGAGAGGACAAGGTGAGAGATTGAGGACCTTGGAAATAGATCTTTCTCAAGTATCTAAAATCTTAAAGTTCAAGCCGGGCAACATTCCACCTTGGTAAAGGAAGCACCCTCTAAGGAACTTCCACCGCCCAAGGCACAAGTCACTATTCCACCTCCATTTCCAAATTCTTTGAAGGGACAACCAAAGGTGGTGACTGATGATGAAAACATTCAAAAATTCTTTGAAAAGGTCAAGGTGACCATCCCTATCTTGAAATTAATTAAGAATGTGCCATCATAAGCTAACTTTCTTAAAGTTGCTCGTACAAAGAAAAAATGTAGGCCAACTAAGAGGTTAGGACATTTGAAAATGGGAGGAGTCTTCGTTTTGAATCATAAGAACTTACCAAAGAAATGCAATGTACCTAGAATATTTTCTATCCCTACCTCTTTAGGTAGTAAACTTGTGGAACATGCCATGATAGATCTAGGTGCATCCATTAATGTTATCCCATTTAGTCTATATGAACGCCTCAAAATAAGTGAGCTTAGGGATACTAAAGTTATTGTCTAACATTCTGATCATTCCAAAGCTAGTCATCGTGGGATAGTAAAGGACGTGATGGTGCGAGTTGGCAAGTTGGTTTTTACAGTGGACTTTTATGTCCTTGACGTGGCGCATGGCGGAATTGCACCCTCTGTATACTTTTGGAGAGACCTTTTCTTAAAATGTCTAGGACTAAAATCAATGCCCACCTGGGAACCTTAACTCTAGAAGATGACATGGATAAAGTGGAATTTGATATCAATAAATCTAGGCATGTTCGACAAAGTCTTCTTTGATGTGCAAAGGTGTAAATCTATGTGATGTGATGAATCTTCTTGTGTGACCAATGAGCATGAATGTTTGAATGAATTTCATGTTGATAATAATGATGATGATTCCAATGAATTGCATGAGGTAATGGATAATATGTCTGTGCTAGATTGTTTTTCTATGCTAACCAACTTGCAGCGGGAAAGGGAGATAGTCGAGAGCTTAAAACCTCCTCGACCTCCCCCTAAACCCAAAGTGACATTCACAGACTCAATGTTAGCGAGACACATGGATTCATTTCTTATGATGGACAAGAGGTCCAAAGGTAAGGATGGCTCGTTGTGGAGATCTCTCGACAACAATTTCATCTTGGGTGGCATCGCCGATGGCGATTTCGGAGATCCAAAAGTAGGTATTTCTAACTAGATTACATGAAAAAGAAAATAAGTCATGAGGACGACAATAAATATATCGTGTTTCTTTTTCTTTCGTGTTTTGATTAGTGATTAGATAGTTTTTACATGATTCTTGTTTTGCTATGAGGATTTTCGAAATGAAACTCTTGTTTGGATTGAAATTTTGAGTTAGAGACTCTTGATTGTGTTTGAATGGAGTTAGATTTGATGGGTGACATAGTTTTTTGGAAAAAGAGGGGAAAACTAAGGATTAGGGAGAATTTGGGTGGATGCCTCATGTTGAGATACCCATTGCGAGGCTATGTTTTGTGCCAAGGAGTTTGGTGCAATGCTATGTTTCGTTCCAAAATTTTGGTGCGAGGCTTTGCTTCATGCCAGGATGTTTGGGGCGAGCCTATGGTTCGTGCTAAGCACGTTTTACGTGTAAACCCCATTTTTCTAATTTTACATTGTTCCGACAATGCAAATTTTCAAAATTTCAGAATTTCAAACTCAAAATTGCATTTTTGGTTCAAGAATTTTGGAGTTCCCTAATTCCTTCTCAAGAAACACTCCCTCTCACAAACTCTAGGTGAAACTAAAAAAATTGAAGTTTTCTTCCAAGAAATTAGCAATCTTTGCTTCATCTTTTGTGTGTATTACAAATCCTAGCTACAAATTTAGGGTAACCCATTGAACTCTTTGTTTATATGCTTTATTGACATTGTGGTGGTATTATGAAAATCATGAATCTTGAATGAGTGTGTGTGTTTGAGAGATACGTTTGGGTTTGTATGCATGATCTTGTGTTGAAGAAAGTGTTGGGTGGATTGATGTGCTATTATGCTTGGGTGATGTGATTTTCATGTGTTGGGTGGTTTGAGAGAGAGTGAATCTTGATTGCATGATCCTATTGATGGGTTGGTGAGAACTTACATATTGGTTTGTTGTTTGATGAGGAATGTTCTTCTTTAAATAGCCTTCATGCTTAGATCATCATGTTTTGAATAGTTACGCTGTTTGGGAGATTGTTATCTTGTTAGATGATAATATAAACCATGCCTTTTTTATGATCATATCACCACTATTGACTTCATTTTTTGAGGATGTCAACTAAGAAGAATGCTTCGGAGAAGGGCAAGTCCACTCAAGATGAGAAGAGGAAGAAGCCGGTGAAGGGTGCAAAACCTGAGCCGACAACTTCCATTATTTGCAACCCCATGTTTGTGACCAAAGAGTTTATGAGGTTATCCAACATCTCTGGAACTGCAATCTGGAGATAGAGGAACTTGAGAAAGCCAAAGAGGAGTATTTTGGAGACGGGGTTCGCTTGCAAGGACACCTTGGCGGCTCTAGGCTTACTCGAGCCAATCACTTAACTATTGGGCCGAGTAGGTGTAGAGGGTTTTCTCGAGAAACACTCCAAGACATACATTAGGTGGGCCTTGGAGTTCCTAGCTACTCTATGGTTGGTCGTGGACGATGATGGACACAAGGCGATCAAATTCAACCTGGATGATAAGGAGTACAAGATGACCCAGCAGGAGGTAGCGCTTGCCTTTGGGTGGAGGTATGGAAAGGAGATCCAGAAAACACATAGCTAAGGGTTACCTTTCTCTCTTGGACGTTTTTGGGTGCAACTAACAGGCACTGATCGGAAGAACCTGTACAAGAGTACCGCCCTAGTTCACTCGATATTCCGTTAGGTTCACCGACTGTTGGCTATGGGTGTTTTCTGCCACGATGAGCTGATGCAATGCCCGGGTTTGGATGTTCATTGCCTTTGGGCAGTGACACCCGCGGGTAACTTTTACCCAAACTTGGTGGGGTCTTTTGTGCATGAATGTTTAGCAATGGGGGACAGGAAGAGTGGAAAGATATCTATGGGCAGCATGGTTAGTCTGTTGATGCAACACTTAGGGCATCCAGTCACACAAAGGGCTTTAGCTAACTTGGGATAATTGGGTACAAGGTATAACATTGAGAAGTTAGCCAAAGCATCCATGGTGGGACCTAAGACATTGGAGGGTAGATATGTATGGCTTTATGGTGGAGCGAGCACTTGCAGTTTCATGGTACTTCCACAGCCGGAACGCACCGCCATGGACCATGACACATGTTTGGATAACCTATTTGTTTTTCCAGAACAGAGATTTGAGAGATATTTGTACAGAGTTTTAGCCAACCCAGAGATAGATGTTGAGGAGGCCGAGGGTGAAAGCTCTCCGAGAGCACCTCCTACTCATTCTCACATATCCACGGGCTTTGTGGAACAATTACAATCTCTTAGGGGAAATTTTTCAAAATCTACCCAAGGTTTGCAAGAGGTCGTCCAAGCAACGGGAGTAATGCAATCACAATTGGAGTAGATGAACGCGAGAATGGACTCCATAGAGGCAACACTTCAAGCAACAAGATACATTGAGAGAAACTTCACGAGTCACAAGGATGAAGGCCCTTTGAGGCCACGAGAGTGAGTATCACCATTTCTCCCTACCTCACTTATGTTTTGATATGATTTCATTGGAGACTATGCATTGGTTAAGTGTGGGGAGGGAGTAGTGAGCACTTAGTTAGTCTTCATTCTTAGATTTCCTCGGTGCATTTCATGATTTGCATTGGTAGTTGTTTTTCTTGTTTAGTGAAGATTTTAGTTTTTTATTGTTGAGGGATGATTTTGAATGACATTTGGTGGCATGACGTGCTATGCTATGGTTCCTAGTTTGCATGGGGTGAAATGTTTTAAAATATTGGTTGTGTATTTTTCATTTTTGATCTTATCTTTTGTAGCGTGAAGCCCACTTTTGAGACAATTTTGTGTTACAACAAAAAAATGGAAAACTTGAAAAAATGGAAAAAAAACAAAACCTAGACAAGTCGAAAACCCAAAATGGCGACTTGGGTAACATTAAGAAAAACTCGGATAGGTCGAAAGTCCTAGGTAAAAATGAGAGGCTAGACCCGGCTAGGCTTACGAGCCTAGGAAAAAATGAGAGGCTGTGTGGAAAAGGTGAGAAGTGAGTACCCTTTGTGTGTTAAAGCAAGGATGAAAACCCAAAAGGGCTCCTAGGAAAAATGAAAGAAATTGAGAGAAAATAAAAAACTAGGATGAATGCATGCTTCCGTGGTGGATTGTTTTTGAAGACGACTATTTGATTGCTTTGGGATTGTTTTGGGAAAAGTAAGCTAGATTGACACTTATCTTTTTAGCTTACCTTTTTTCACATTTTACTTTTGGGTGGTTAGATTGCTATTGTTTTTCAGGGAGTGTGAGAGTTGTGAGATTCTTACTCTTTTGAGGGAAACAGGGTAATCTAGGAATAAGTTGAATGTCTCGGTTAACTTATGCATGCAGGGTACATTTTGCTTGATTCTTTGTCTTGTCTTTTATTTACTCGAGGATGAGTAAAGAGTTAAGTGTGGGGAGTCTGATTTTCTTCATTATGTGTGCATTAACAATTGTATTTGGCACTTTTTATCTAGTTTTATTTGGTGGATTGCTAGAATTAGTTGAGTTTATGTGACAAGGGGTTTAGACAACCATGTTTGGTTTTTCTTATTTAAATAATGTATTTTGTAGACTTAATTCGTATGCATGGACATCTTGTATCCATGGGCTCCTTTATCTTCCTTGTGATCATTTTTAGTAGGTCGCCTGTGGTTACTTTTTGTTTATATTCTATGTGAAGGTCGTTCGTAAGGGCGGTAGAAGATAATGAAGGCCGTTCGCAAAGACGGTAGAAGAGGCAAATGTCATTCACACTAGAATGGTAGTAGACGAAGGCCACGAGCATCAATGTGTGGTATAAGGAGATTGACGCCAAAGATAGGCAGCAACGAAGTTCAAAGTGGCCAACAAAGAAATGGGGAATCGTGGTCCGATGAGTTGTGCTTAATTCTGTGAACGATCCGACTAGAATTGTCCTTTGAGGCTGAATCCATTTGATTTTTCTTCTCAAGCACTAAAAAATTGACTACTAAAACTCTCAAATCGGACTAACAGTTCACCCGTAGAGAAGGAAACTAGTTTAGTCGGTCGAGTCACATACGGGGCGGCACGGGCCATTCATGGTTGGCACCAACAGCCCACACCAAAGGAGCTGCCTTCACCAACAAAACCATCACAAAGTTGTGGCGCGACCCACACCAGACACCATGAGTCGCAAGCACAAAGCTAAGTCTCACTCTACAAGGCTAACTATGAGCGCGAGACATCCCATTTTCTATGTCCCGCATCGTTCCATGTCCAAGATGCCATGACCAGCCAGAGGGAAGTGGGAAATTACACGTCCCGTGCAAAGGTTTCTGACCGGAGCACCTTTCCTGGCCACGGTCTATGCCACGGGTCACTAGCACATATTAGAATCACCAATTCCAGCACTGTGATAGTGCCCTGTGCCAAACGATGTGGCCTGCACAGAAGAGGATCATCACGACATGCGCCAGTCTTTGTGCCTCCCTTTCAAGATCCGTGCCGCACACTAGAACGGGCACCACAAGCTGTATGAAGAGGCATGACGTACACCAGATCTCATTTCCTGCACCAAGGCCATGTCATGGGCCACACATCCGTGATGGCCTGCGCTGAGCGCTGGCTGAGCTAGGGTTTACCCTAATTTGGGCCTATTTTTAGGGCCAATCTCCTACTACTATAAATATATCCCTAGTCTACTAGGGTTTCATACCAAGACATATCATATCATACTTTATCATTAGTAGTTCATCTTTGTAGTTAGGACATAACTCTTTTTTTTCTTCATTTTGCTTTGATCCTAAGATGTGGAATTAAAATTTATTTGAATTCCATGTCTAGGGAGTAGTTTCTATAGCTTGGGGATAAATTGTAGGAGCATGGTCTAATCTATTTTCTTTTTGAGAATCTTTAGTTCTTCCTAAATTTGTGTTCATGATTTAACTATGATTTTGCTTGATTGTTTGATATGCATGAATAGTACACCACGTATAAGCTCAAACTTTGGGCTATATTCATGTATGGTGCAAAAATCGATGCCCTATTAGGAAGAAAACCCAAGATCTTAGAATTGGTAAGGGAGAATGCGGACGTGCACGGGGGATTCGAGAATGCTCTGACTTATTTGTCATTGCACCAGTCTTAATAGAATTTGTAAAGTTGTATGAGAGGTTCAGGGTAGATACAGAGAATAGTAGAAACTAGGGTTGTTAGAGGCCTTTGATCATAGATAAGGTGCCAACGACCCTTGGGCCTAATTGATAGGACCCGAGGGAAGTAGTGAATTCATGGTGGTAGCCTGGAACGTAATCACATGGGGGAGAAACAGACCTACAACAAGGGTCGAACCTTTTGTACTCCCCTAATTATGATGGTGGTGTCGATGGACAGTTGTGAGAGCACCCATCGTGACAGGGATGGGGAAGTGTATACCATCGGCCACACCATATATTATGAACAATCTATTAGGTTTTCCTACAAATCTCTATGTGAATGAATCGAGGATAGAAGCATTAGATTAACCATGTAGCTCAATGATTTCCAAGTGCTTAGTTAAATAGTGTACTTTACTTTTTTTACTTTTATGTTTAGTAGTTGTTAGATTGAAAACAATCCCTCCCCCTTTTGCATGTTTGCTTTACTAGCTATTCCTTTCACTCGTATGGATTGACGACCCGTACGAGGTTGTGTTTTGGCTGGTACTTAGACCTAGCATCTTTGTGGAAAAACTCAGGGCTTACCGCTTACTACCCTCCAGGTAGCGTAGTAGTGACAACAAGGTGCAGAATACAAATCTCTTATCTTTTGACCCCCCAGCCTCCGCCTGGGTTAGTTAGCTATGATTAACAACCATTTGGGAGAGGCAAGTCAAGCTTATGCAATCTTTATTCTCTATCCTTGAATTCCCTTGATGTAGAAGGTGACCAACTCACTATCCTGTTACAAATATTGAGAGTTTTGTTAGTCCATGAAAGATTTTGCTTGAAATTGAAATGAAAAAAATCCAAATGCTATGAACTTTTATGGTGTAATGCATATTTACCTCTCATATGCTTCTCCTTCCCTGGGGGAGTCTTGGCCCAAGCCATTGAGATCAATGGATATACCTTCAAACATTGCATTCTCAATGATGCTCTTCGAGTCTGCTAGGCCCTCGGGAATATTTACTCCCCCAGTTATAGCTATACTCTTGACAAACTGCTCGAGGTACGAGACAATTGCCTTCACAACCAGCTGATCAACGAAGGGTTTCTTAGCAGGCTTCTTTTGAGATGAAGATATGCTACCGCATTTGCTTTGTGATATGCCAAGGATAGTAACAGTTGCTGAAAGTCGAGATTGGGTACCTCTTTATCGACCCGGGTGATTCTTCTTCACGATCGCTCTTATTAAGATGTCCTCCCCAGGAACTAACACTATAGTCCCTTTTATTTTTCCTTGTTCATCCTCAACTGCGGTTCATTTCATCATGTTAGAATTGAAAATTACAATTGACCTGAAATAGAAAAATTACGCAATCGTATACTTACAATGTTTTCCGATATGGCCTTCACATCTGGGGTTGTGTAATCCATGCTTTTTCCCCTGTTCAACTCCATGTACATCAAGTATCTGTCTGGTTTTATTACCTTTGCCTTGATTTCCTCCTCGACCTCTTTTTTCGTGTATCCTAGTTCCCTTAGCCTCTTCCTCTCTTTCTCTTTCATCTGCTCCACCAACTTTTCTTTCGTCGCCCTATTTCCCTTTGGTCAGGTGTGGTGGTCATAATTATTTGCCCTTGAGTTCTTGCTTCTTTTTGTCCTTGAGTTCTTGCTTCTTTTTGTCAATTACGGTGTACATCACCACCCACAATCACCACAGTCCTCATCAAACTCTACTATTGTTCTTCAGCCAACTCTATCTCAAAATTAAAACTTGTTTGTGATGGACGATTACTCAGAATTAAATATCAGGCACATGAGGAAAATGTATAATTATTGACATGTAGGCATTGATGAACAAAGTATTCTAAAATTTATCATTACCGTTATTTCTTTATACGTTTTCTCTTTAACATCCTTTGGCACGTTAGGCCAGTGTATCTATGTGAAAAATCTGATGCACCTTTTTAAAGCGTTATTGCAATAGCTGAGCTCTAGCGATGACCAAGTCATGCCTCACTCCAAAGATGGAATCCTCTAAGGATCGTGCCCAATCCGGCTGGTGCTGCTAAGGTGGCTCGATCCACATGGGATAAGAGGTAGCAGACTGAAAACCCCTTGACTTGTGCTCTCAGAAATGATTGTACTGCGTATACTGCTATGAGTGAGCTCAATGATGAGAGTGGATGGAAATTGTATGTCTGTGAGGATCAAAGGGTGAAGGGGACCCATGGATGTTGTGCCTACTAAACTCTGAGAAATCCTGATGTTGATATGAGATGCTATGTCTTTGTGCACCACTAGTGCCATGCCATGTGGAATGGTAAGAACTCTCATGCATACTGATCGGCCCCAAAAAAGGGGGTGGTCCTCCTGATACCTGCCGGAAAAGTGGCAGTGGCGCTAGAGGGACTTTATAGGTGGTGGCACTGCATGAGGTGGAGGTGGCTACTTTATGATGACACCAACGGGAATCTACTTCTCAGGCTACTCATGCTCCTCCTGCTTATACTCCCCATCTGAATCCTCACTTCCTGGGCCTTGCTTTCCCAAGACTTTCTCTCAAACTGCATTGGACTCAATGATAAGATCTGACAAACTGAAGGACTTGCTCAACTTGGTTCTCTCACTCTGGGTCTGCCTCGTTAACCTCTCCACCTTGTATAACCAGAGGACGGTACCATGATCTATCTTTATAAGCCTTGCCTCTTTCATGACCGAAAGAGTGAGTGTACAGATCGAGCCTGGGTTAGCCCTCATATCCTCACTCTCCGAAAGGTGGAAGTGTCGCACCAGAAATTTAACCATTCCTCCCATCGAGATCTTGCCAGTGCAAGCTCCTGAGAAGGTGAGGTCTATACTCCTAAAGAAAAACATTTCTACCAAGTTGGGGCAAGCCTTCCCCATGCATACAGATCATAGAAGTATCATGTCGTCCTCATCAGTGGAGGCGGTGGCCTTCCCATGACAAGTAACTATCACGGTTAATAGCCTGGCTACGTATCTGAGTGCCGAGTGCACTATGTCACTATTCTTTCTTTTCTTTACCCTCATCTGTTTGGTTATGGCACCCCAGAATGGGAACAATTTGCATGTGTTTGGCTCCCTGAATCCTAATACTTTTCTCTGCCCCTTCCATCGGAAGATTTTCCCCTGCTCCTTGTAGGTTAAGGTGCGGGGCTCGTCACCCAAATGGAATCCAATGCATTGCTTTCCCTATTCATTTCAAAACTTATCCACGGTTGCCAAAAACTCCAGTGTATATTTTTTGTAGGTAGCGGATAGGGTGGTAAACTTCTTCATACCTACCCTACCTAACAGCAACCAAACAGGCTTTTAGAGTTTGAGAACCTTGAGGGTCTCTTCGTCTACAAACTTTGTCTCTAAAATGAGGTGCCCTATGAGCCACCCCCACCTTTCCTTGTGGGCCCTAGTCCAAGCAGTCAAGCCCATATAGGATTGTTTACTAGACTATAAACCTCTCTCTCTTGGCACACGAGGCATAATATCCAAGAATATAGCAAGCAAAACAAATAGAGTATGGCACAACTTCCCTCCAACTACTCCCAACACAGAATAATAATTTCCAAGTAAATCTACCAACAAAACTAATCACCAAAATTCTCAAGCATACAAGGACAATCCCACAGTAAATATGCTAATCCAATTCCTCCAAATAAGAGTAAGTTTGGTCGAGATTACCTCTCCTAGGGTGAACCAAAGCAATTCCAATGCTCCAAAAAGGAATAAAAATTTTAGCTCCCGGGAGAAAATACCAATCTACGGCCGAAACTTCCTTCAATAAACTGCTCATATTTACGGATTTTCTGGGGTTGGGGTCTAGTAGGTTGGATAGATCTTGGAAAGAGGAAAATTTTTATATATTGTATGGGGGAGTTGGATGAGAAACGGGAAAGTTATGGCCGAATTAGTGAACTTGTGAGTAAATTTTTCGGCGAGAGAAAAAATGAGTATGTGAGGAAGAGAGCAAATGGAGAAGTCTGATGTGGGAAAAAGGGATGAATCGAGGGGTTTAAATAGACGTTGGGCTGGGCCGGGATTGGATTAGGTGGGTGGCAGAACGGATCCCAGGATGAGCCTTGCGCCAACACTTGGCGTCTGTGTTGGGCGTTTTGACCTGCGCCACCCACATGTTTATCTGTGCCAGGTTCGTGCAATCCGTGATCTGAGGGCACGTGCCAGCCACATCAGCTTCGTGCTGGTAGGCTTTAGCACCAAGCATAGTTTCGTGTCAAATCTCCAGGCACAAACCATCAGCCCGTGCCAAATCCTGGCACGAAGCATAGATCTGTGCCAAACACCCAGGCATGAACCATCAGTCCATCTTTCTCCTAAGAATGTTCTATCGCACATGCATCCAAAAACATTAAAAATCAGAGTAGTATTGTTGCACACAAACGATTGATGACTAAAATTTCCAAAAAGTTTCCACCAAAAATCACCCTAAAATTTTTAAAATAATCGAAAGAAGACTTCTACTTGAAATAAAAACAAAATATCTTTATTGTCGTCTTCACAACTTATTTTTCCCTCAATTTTTTAAACTAAAAAGAGTGACTTGGTGGGTCACCGAAATCACCATCCTTGACACCACCAGTGACAACATCACGATGGGTGGGTCACCACATCATTCTAGGTTAACCTTTCACTTTTGGAGTGATGAGCCAAGGAAACCCATTCTCCTCAAGCGTGGATATATTCTTGTTGAGTTTGGGGGTCGGGGACTCGGGAGTTTTCTATTCCTTTGCATGCTTCTTTCCTTGCTGCATATTAGTCATGAGATTCCAATGTGAAATATCCTCGTTCAGATTAGAAGAAACATGCTCAACAAGAATAGTATCACAAGATAGATCATTCAAACAAGATAGGGCATATAGAGTCTCAATATCGGGAAATATTTCCTTTTGGGAATTTTTAAAATTTTCTTTTTTAAATATCATGCAAACAAAACAAGAAAAAGATAAAAGAAATACCAGCTACTATACTAACACATTGTGCTAATTGACACCAAAGCTAAATAGCATCCCCGAATACGATGCCAAAATTTGACTCACCTCCACCTGGGGTCGTTAATTTTAGCTAATTAACCCGAGCGAAGGACTTCTGTACTCGTTCTCACTACAAAACTACATAAAAGGTAGTTAGCGGTAAGCCATGGGTATGTCCACAGAGATGCTAGGGCCTAAGATTCAATGAAAACACAACCTCGTACAGGTCACCAATCCGTATGAGTGAAAGGAATAGTTAGTAAAGCAAATAAGAGGGAGGGGGTTGGTTTTTCAGTTAACAAGTAAGAGACATAAAAGAAAGGAGAAATTATTCTTTAAAGCGAAGCACTTTGGGATTCATTGCACAACATGGTTAATTTAATGTTTCGATCCTCGACTTAGTCACATAGAGATCTAGACAAACCTAAAAGAGTGTTCATACACTTTCCCCTTACCTATCACATTGGCTGAACTCAC
The DNA here is from genome assembly GCA_037428765.1 of Rubia yunnanensis. Taxonomy (NCBI): domain Eukaryota; kingdom Viridiplantae; phylum Streptophyta; class Magnoliopsida; order Gentianales; family Rubiaceae; genus Rubia; species Rubia yunnanensis. Next base: position 53,772,496 of record CM075066.1, read on the forward strand.
AACTCTCCATCAACACTGCCATCGTAATTAGGGGAGTACAACAAGGTCCAACCGTTATTGTAGATCTATTTCTCCCCCGTGCGATTACGTCTCGTCTTCCACCACGAATGCACTACTTCCTAATCAGCTATCAATTAGGGCAAGGGGTCGTTAGCACCTTATCTATGACACTAGGGCCTCTTATAACCCTAGCTTGCTACTTTTTGCTATCTCTACCTTTAGCCTCTTGGACTACTTTATGCAATCAACTAAGACTGATGCAATGGCAAATAAGTCAGAGTAATACTCGACTCTCCCATGCACACACCCACGTAGATCCGTAGTCCCTTACCCATTCAAACATCCAGGTTTCTCTTCCCAATGGGGCATCAATATTTTCACCAACATGAATATAGACTAAAGTGTGGGCTTCTGTGGAGTGCACTATTCATGCAATTCAAACATTTAAGAACAAGTCAGAATAGTATCATGAACACAAAATTAGGATGAACTAAAGAATCCCACAAAACATAGAATAAACCATGTGTATACAACTATCCCAAGCTATGGAAACTACTCCATAGAAATGGAATTCAAATATAGATTTGAATTCCACATCTAGGATCAAAGCAAAAAAAAAAGAAAAGAAAAGAAAATAAGAGAGTGTCTCTCTCTAAAGTCATTCTTCTAATGACTAAAATGATACAAAATCTATCTACATTTTAACCTAGTAGACTAAGGATATATTTATAGGAGAAGAGGATTGGGCCTAAAAATAAGCCCAAAATAAGTCAAAAATGACTAAACCCCTGTTCAGTCACCCCCTAGCGCGGGCCATCGCTGATGGCGCAGTCTGTGTCGTGTACTTATCACGGGATGCAGGATATGGGGATGGCCGTGCCAACACCTTGGCATGGGGCACTACATCTGGTGTGGGTTGTAGCTTCGTGCTACTGTAGACTAGCAGATCTGGTGTGGCCTGTACCAACACCTTTGGCACGCACTGTGACCTTTGGCGCGGGCCCTCGTCTGGAAGACGTGTCTTGGACTTTTGATCGTGTGGGATGTCGCCCTTGGCACGAACCGTGGTTGGCACGGGCTGTGTAATTATCCACACCTCGCTAGCTGGTCTTGACATCTTGGACTTGGAATAGCGCGGGCCATCGTAAATGGGACAGTCTGTGCCCATACTTAGTCTAATTTTGCAAGAATTGGAACTGGTACGCATGTGGCCCGTGGCATTTAGCGTGGTTCACACTATAGCCTTGTGTTGAACACTATTGGCATGGGCAAACTCCTTTGGTGTGGGCTGTTGGTGCCAACCATACATGGCCGCGTCGACCCATGTACCTTGGCCGACTGAACTTCTTTCCTTTTCTACAGGTGAACCGTTAGTACGATTTGAGAGTTTTATAGTTGATTTTATAGTTCTCGAGAAGAAGAATCCAATGAAATCATTCTTGAAGGCTTATTCTTCTCGGATCGTTCTCTGACTTTGGCGTAACTCATCAGACCACGATTCCCCATTTCTTCATTAGCCGCTTTGATCTCCATTTCCGCCTATCTTTGACTCCAATATCCTTCTACCATGCATTGATGTTTATGAATTTTATCTACTACCAATATAGAGGTGAATGGATTTTGATCTCTTTTACTATCCTTACGAACGGCCTTCAATATATTCTATTGCCTTCACGAACAGCCTGCACATAGAATGTAACCAAAAAGTACCCGTGGGCGACCTACTAAAGATGATCACATGGAAGATCTAGGAGCCCGTGGAGACAAGATGTCCATTAGTACTAATTAAGTCTACAAAATGTGGGATTTAGACAAGAAATCCAAACATGACCTTCCAAACCCCTTGTCATCCAAATGGAAGTGGATGACTCTCCTTCCGTCCGTGTCCGTATCTAGCTCCAGAGTTGGCAAGAATTCCAAGGTCCATTAGGTATAAGTCTGTGAATGCTTCTATAGAAAGCCTTCTAGGCCTATCCGACCAAGCAAGTAGGTGACAGGCTCGAGTAGGCCTAGGGCCTCTAGAGTATTCTTGAACGTAATACCCATCTCTAAAATGCTCCTTTTTGGTCCATTCAAGTACTTCCACCTTTGGGCTACACTCCCAGAAATGGTGGTAAACCCCATGAACTCCTCTATCACAAAGGCGTTGCGAGGAAGGGAAGTTGTGGACTCTTTTCTCCCAACTTTAGCCGACTTCTTCCTTTTCTCACCCCAGGAAGGTGTCCCTTTCTCTGACCTATTCTTTTTTGAAGGCATCCTATCACAACAAGGAGAAAGTGGTAATGCAAAAATACACTAGGGCATGCATACAATATCATTCAAAAAGAACATTCTTCCTAAATAGTCTATTCATTCTAAATCACGCTCTTCTCAAAATAAAGGCTATTAATCAAGAACTATTCTCTTTAAACAATAAAATCACGCAATCAAGAATCAATCCTCCTAAATCACCACAACAAATGAAGATCATATTATCCAAACACAATAGCACATCAACCCCCCAACACTTACTTCAACACAAGATCACTCACATAACCCAACAACTCCTCAAAACTTACTCACTTTCAAGATTAAAGCTTCACATAACATTACCACAATTCTATATAAAGCAAGTAAACATGATGTTCAAAGGAGTTATTTGAGGAGTTTTGTTGGCACGGCCCTAATACTATCCATATGGTGAAGGCTTGAACCCCTTCCCCATGAGCATCCAAAAGTTGAGAGGTGGGGTACAAAACATTCAAGAGAAAAGTCTTGTTGAGGTGGAGATGGTTTCAAGGGTGTTGGGTGGTTATGAGGCTTGGGATAATCTTTTGGCTCCTCTCTTATCTCCCTCAAAACTTCCAAAAAATGGAGTTGGTTCACTAGGTGGGGGTAGGGGTGACAGTGCTAATGAATGTAGTACAATCACCTTTTCCTCCATTTTTTTCATCCTTAACAACCAACTCCTCACCCCCTTCAAACTCAAACTCATTTCTCATGTTGACCTCACTCACCAAATCTTTGAATTCGACTTGGGATAGTGTATTTATGGAATCACGAGCTTCCATCTGGGCCACCGCTTCCAATAGATTCCTCACATGCCCCTCAATAGCCTCAACACTAGAGGAGATCCGATTGTCTGGTTCCTCACTAGTCTTGACCAAGTTGTTCAAGGTTGCTATTGCATTCATGACTTCCTCATGTGTCAAACTTGAAGTTTCTTGTTGGGTTTGGTTTTGGGGTATGGCATAAGATGGTGATGGCCAAATATTTTACTCGTTTTGTTGGTTTTCCGGCTCATCCTCATACCACCAATCTGGATTACCACTTCACTCCAGGTTGTAAGAATTGTGGTATGGATACCATTCTTGAGCTTATTGCCCTTGAAAACTAACATCTCTTACCTCTTGGTAGCACTCTTCATAATACCCTTGGTTTTGGAAACCAAGGGTTCTTTCCCCCTTATAGTGCTCCTCCCTCAACAAATAGCAAGACTCGGTAGGATGGTCAGAATGACACATCCTACAAAACCTTGCTTATTGAGGCTCTCTTCTCATCATGAAATCCCTCAAGGTGAGACGATCCATTTTTTAAATTTTTTTCTTTTTCAAAAGTCCGAAGTCAGATTGCAAGGATTCTCAATAAAAATTCACCAAGAACTCAAGCAATACCTACATCAAACAAAAACAACCACCAAGGAGTGGAAAATAAAAATAACTAGCTAATATGCAACCAAATATGCCCAAATACTTAAAAATAAATGCCTCTTCCCCGGCAGCTGTGCCAAAATTTGAGAGGTCATCGTTGTACCTCTCAAAGTTAATATTTATAAGCCCTAAATACTTACTAACTACAGCTAAGTAGATAGTGGCAAATTGGGGTCGTTACAAAGAAGAGGGATTTTCTTAAGCGTTTAAACATATAAGGTTGATATTATGCTAGAAGTGAATAAGTAAAAGGGGGTTTTGGTTGGTTTTGGTCCTAAGTTATGAAATTAAAACACAAGATAACTAGAAAAATTAAGTAACTATGCTAATCATCAAACAAACTAAGAAAAAGGGGTAAAAACTACAAAAGATAAAGCCTTGGGGCAATTGATATCCACTTCCAAACCTCAAGTAGATCATTGAACCATTCACTCATTCTATTACATTCGTTACCGATGGGAAATTCAAAAACTTCCCAATTGAAGATCAAAATTCATTTCTTATTAATTACTAATTCACAAAGATGTTCAACGACCATCTGCAAATCTCATTGATAATCACTTTATACGTTCAACAACCATAAAGATATTTCATCAATGGCATTATACACGAAGAACCATAGATCTGTTAACAACAAGCCTTCTTCCAAAGATATAGCCATTTAACCAAACATAGAATTCATTAGGCTAAACCTAGAACAAACCACATTCAAGGTTCAACCTTTCATTACATCTATAGGATAAATATGAGAACAATCCATATTAACATACTTATCTAGCAAGAATTATAACACATTATACACTAGAAGTCATAAAAGTCCATGTTCTTGGATTTTCATGCCAAATGAGTTAAGAAATTTGCAACTTTCCTAACACCCTAACACTTCAATAATACAAACACTTCCTATTCTAAAACAACCCATAGTATAAATGAAGTAAAACATCACATTAAAACACGTGAATGCTAAATAACAAATGCTTCAAGATAGAGTGAAATAGAGGTTCTTACTACATAGATATGGAAGCTTCAATAAATTGCTCCCAAGATTAAACTAACCTATATAATGAAAAAACATGATTAACTTACAAAAACTAAGAAAAGAAAGAAAGAAAAACTAGGGTTTGAACCCAGAAAATCGTAGGGCGGAAGAAGAGTTTAAAGAGAGAGAATAAGGTGAGTATTTATAGTACAAAAAAGTAAGAAATGTTCTGGCCACCCGTCCGTCGTGACTCGCGACTAATCCATCGCAACTCGCAAATGAGCTAAGTTTCAGCGTCTTGATTTCTTTCTCTTTTTGCTTAAAGTCATCTTCTTTACTTCACTTATCTGTAATTCTTCAAGTCTTCAAAAGCTTAAATACAAGTCTTCAAATATTCAAAGTTATTCTTCAAAGTCTTCAAAAAATTTACCTTGTCACACAAAATCTTCTAGAAGAGTAATAAAAGTGTAAAAGTTGCTTTTAACTCTCCTTAGAGAATTTCCAGGCAAAAAGCCACATCTAGAGCACAAAAGTGTACAAAAGTGAATCCTAAAAGTCCCAATATAACCATATAAAATGGGCACATCAGTCCGTGCCAAAGGCATTTGGCACAGACCACGTCGTCTGGTGTGGGCAGTTGGTGCCATCCATGAGCAGTCTGCGCCGACCCGTTTGTACTACGGTCGGCTGAACTTATTTCCTTCTCTTCGGGTGAACTGTCAGTCTATTTTGGGTGTTCTTGTAGTCAATTTTATAGTTCTCGAGGAGACAAATACAATGAAACTAACCTTTAAGGCCAAACTTAGTGAGCGCGGGATAGAAATATCTACAAAATGCGGGATTTAGACAAGAAAACCAAACATGGCCTTCCAAACCCCTTGTCACGTAAACTCAACTAATACTAGCAATTTTCCAAATAAAACAAGCTAAATACTATGTTGAATGCAACGGTTGATGCAGGCAAAATGAAGCACATCAGTGTTTCCCTACTCCCTCTCCTACACATAACTTTGCACTATCCTCAATGCAATGAAAGATATGATTCATAGGTGAGAAAAAGAGACGTGGTGAAACTCACTCATGTGACCCTGAAGGGTCCATCCTCAAGTGCCTTGTCTCGCCTCCTCCTTTCTTCATGTCGCATTTATTATCTCTCGATGGGAAAAACATCTCGAAAGTCATCGAGTCTTGAGATGTGGAATCTTTTGATCAATTTCCCGATGGCCTCCTCTTGGACATCCTCCCTCTCATCCAAAATAGCGAATATTTCCTTCACTTATCGCTCTACGGATTCCAATCTAGACCCCCAAACTCGCATAGTGCCCTCCATAGAATCCAACCTTGTACCAAACTCCTCCAATTGCAACTTCATTCCCCCTATCTCATGGCTGACTTCTTGCACAGTTTAGGTAGAACTAGCAATTTGTTCCCGAAAAATGCACAATTGGTCAAGGAATTTCAAGGGTAGTTGAGTGCAACAATGTGGTGCTCTAAATGAGTCTCACCATCCTCCTCATCAATGTCTATCTCTGGGTTTGATAAAATCCTATAGAAATCCTTCTCGAACTGTGGGTCAGGATCTAGAAATAAATCTTACAGTTGTGTGTCATGGTCAATGGCAGTGCGCTCCTGTTGTGGAAGAACCAAGAATTTGAAAATAGTTCCACAGCCATATAACCATACGTCGTCTGAAGTGGTGGTGGCAATCATCAAAGCACATGCAAGCTTCTCTATGCTATATTGCATCCTAGAACGACCAAAATTCTCCCCTGCAAATGGAGTAGAAACTAGATGGCCCAAGTGTTTAGCCAAGAGTCCTACCATGCCTCCCATTGAGATCTCTCCACCTTTCTTGTCTCCCATTACTAAACACTCTTGCACAAAAGTGCCCACTATGTTAGGATAGAAGTATTTTGTATTTGTCTAAAAAGCAAAGTTGATCAAAGGAGAAAGGGAAACCTTCCTGGGGTGAGAAAAGGAAGAAGTCGGCTAAATTGGGAAAAAAGAGTCCGCACTTCCCTTCCTCGCAACCCCGCCTTTGTGACAGAGGAGTTCATGGGGTTTACCACCATTTCTGGGAGTGTAGCCCGGAGGTGGAAGTACTTGAATGGACCAAAAAAGGAGCATTTTAGAGATGGGTATTGCGTTCAAGAATATTCTAGAGGCCCTAGGCATCGAGCCTGTCACCTACTTGCTTGGTCGGATAGGCCTAGAAGGCTTTCATAGAAGCATTCGAAGACTTATACCTAATGGACCTTAGAATTCTTGGAAACTCTGGACCCAGCTATGGACACGAATGGAAGGAGAGTCATCCACTTCCATTTGGATGACAAGGAGTACACTATGTTACATCGGGATATTTCCTAAGCATTCGGGTGGAAGTATGGAAAAGACGTTCCGAGGACACACCGACAAGGCCTTCCATTTTCACTTGCCATTTTTTGGAGAATCCTATCGAGCACGGATTGGAAGCATCTATGCAAGAGCACCACCATTGTTCACCCATTGCATTATGTTCAACATCTTTTGTCCATGGGAGTATTTTGTCACGGGGAGCTTTCGCAATGCCCGCGTTTGGATGTTCATGTCCTTTGGGCAATGACACCGGAGGGGAACTTCTATCCCAACATAGTGTACTAGAATGCCACTATGTTGGATGTTTATGTCCTTTAAGGTTGATTCTTCTTGGATCATTCCCACAAGTTGGAAAAACTCTATCTTACCACTATTCTCTATTTCATCATTGGCCGCCTTGAACTCCAATGCCGCTTATCTTTGGCTCAAAAATCCTTCTACAACAATTTGATGTCTGAATGGCATTCTAGTGTGAATGGCATTTAATCTCTTCTACCATCTTTGCGAACGACCTTCAATATTTTCTACCGCTCTTGCGAACGCCTTCACATAGAATGTAACGAAAAGTATCCACGAGCTACCTACTAAAGTTGTTCACAAAGGAAGATCTTGGAGCCCGTGGATACAAGATGTCTATTAGTACTAATTAAGTCTACAAAATGTGGGATTTAGACAAGAAAACCAAACATGGTTGTCTAAACCCCTTGCCACATAAACTCAACTAATACTAGCAATCAAACATATATCAAAAACCAACTATTATGCCGAATGTGTTGGTTAACGCAAGAATAATGTTGCACATCAGCTACATGTATTGTAGTTGGGGATTCGGCCTAAAAATAGGCCAAAAATAAGCCAAAAATCCTAGCAACTGCCACTAACATGAGGCATCGTGAATGGCACTAGCCATGTTGCCAACGTGGTCTCGTACAAGCAAGACCTGTCGGTCTTCACACGTGCGTGTGGCTTGTGTTGCCGCAGTGTGTCAATCTTGGCTTGGCCATGCTAGTGCGGTCTATATCGCATGTCGTCGTCAGGAGCTCCATTTTTGCACTTCTAATCAGCACTTCGTGGCCATCAACCGTATCTTCATTTTTGCTCAGTTTCTTGGCATGGACTGCACTATTCTTCAATTTGTGACTTGAAATGACGTGAACCATGTGAAACAGAATTTCTGCGCCGATACTTAGCAAAGTTTTCAGTAAAAGAGGACTTGAGGACACGTCCAGCCAAGCTTGGCATGACCTATACTAAGATTTAGCACAACCTGTGTTGCTTAGCACAGCTCGTGCAAAAGGCCCCTGACTCGAGTCGTGTGTCTTGGTACGGGCCATGTGTTGCTTGGCCTTGTGTTGGCCATGAACGGTCTGTGCTACCCGTGGCTAGTTTGGCCAGCTGACTTCTTTGCTCCTCTACGGATGACTTCTTTGCTCCTCTACGGATGACTTCTTTGCTTGAGAAGAAGAATCCAATGATGCCTCCGTCAAGGGCTGATTCTTCTTGGATATTTCCCTAATTTTTGTGTAACTCCCAGACAAAAATCCTCTGTTTCTTCCTTGGCAGTTTTGAACTTCAAGTCCGCCTATCTCTAGCTCAATCCTTCTACTACCACGATTTAGAGTCAGTGGCCTTTCTCTACTACCATTCTTAAGAATGGCCTTCAATATCTTCTACCGTCCTTACGAATGGCCTTCTATACAAAGATGAGAAAAGGTACACACGAGCCACCTACTAATGATGATCAAAAAGGAAGATCTAGGCGTCTGTGGATACAAGGTGTCTATAAGTATCAATTAAGTCTACCAAATGCGAGATTTGGACAAGAAAATCAAACATGGCCATCTAAATCCTTTTTTGTGTAAACCTAACTAACACTAGCAATCCAACAAGTAAAACAAGCTAATTATTATGCAAAATGCATTGGTTAACTTATGCATAATGATGCACATCAATCCCCCCACACTTAACATTTACCCATCCCCGAGTAAATAAAAACAAGAAAAGCCTAAGCAAAGTGTAGCATGCAAGTATAAGTTAGCCAATGCATTCAACTTATTCCTAAGCTACCCCAGTTCCTCGCCCCCTCCCCCCAAAGAAGAAAGAATCTCACAACTCTCATACTCTCCAAAGATCCTAAGTAACCTAGCCACCCAAAATAAAGTGAAGAAAAAGGTGAGCAAGAATGATAAGTGTTAAACTAGCTTACTTTCCAAAAAAGTGTTCCACAAAAGCAATCCAAGAGTCGTTGCTAAAACAACACTAGGGAACTTCTAAAGATCCTCAACTCGATTGTAACCAAGGATAACTCTGGATTCTAAACTAAAATACAACAAAGCAAAATGTCAAATTATCATCAACTTAGTTTCCATTTTCTCTTAATTTCTCTCATTTTGCCTAGAAGCCCTTTCGGGTTTTCATCATAGCTTTCACCCCTGATGAGCTCACATTCTCACCTTTTTCCACACATCCTCTCATTTTTGCCTATGTTCGTAAACCTAGCTGGGCCTAGCCTCTCATTTTTACCAAGGTCTTTTAACTTATTCGCTTTTACCATTTTTACCTAAGTTTCCCTTTGGGGTTTCCAACTTAGCTGGGTATATATTGTTTCCAATTTCTTCAAAATTTTCATTTTTTTTGGTGTAGCACAAAATTCCCCAATGTTGGGCTTTATACTACATGAAGATAAGGAAAAACAAAATATTACACCACCAAAGTTTCTAAAACAACTACCCTAAGAAAAACTATGTGCTACCAAGTAAGTCACACCGCCAAATAAATATAAAAAAAAAGTCACGTTGCCAAATTAGCATCCAAAACATCCCAAGACAAATCAATCACCAAAAACACCAAAGAACACAAAGGTATAAAGGAATCTAAAGGATGAAAACTCCCTAAGTGCCCAACTACTCCCTCCCCCACACTTAAATCAAGCACTGTCCCTAATGCATCATGAAAAATGGAACTCATAAGTGGAGTTGGGAAGCTAGTGACACTTACTCTTGCGGCCCCGAAGGGCCCTCCTTCTCTTGCCTCTTCTCGTCCTTCTCAATGTACCCTAAAGCTATAATGGTAGACTCCATGGAATCCAACCTAATGCCAAACTCCTCCAATTGTGACTTTATACCCCCTACTACAAGACCGACCTCTTGCACAACTTGGGTAGAGATCACAAGTTGCTTCCAAAGAGTGCGCAATTGGTCGAGGATGTCCGTTGGTAGTTGAGCACGGCTAGGTGGAGCTCTAGATGAAGTCTCGCCATCCACCTCATCAATCTCTATCTCTGGGTTGGATAGAAACCTATAAAACTTCTTCTTGAATCGTGGGTCGGGGTCTAGAAATAGATCATCCATTCGCGTCTCATGGTTGATGGTGGTGCGCTTTGGCTATGAAAGGATCATGAAATTGCAAGTAGTTGCACCGCAATACAACCACACAAATTGATCATGTTTTCATTTTCACGAAAATGCATGACATAACACTTAATACACCAATGATCCAGGGGAAATGCATACTTGTTAAACAGAAAAAACCCACAAAAATAGTTCAGCCACAAACAATGAACACACAAAATCCACTGATCAGGTTCAGCCACTTGTTAAACAGAATAACCCAACAAAAATAATGCAGCACAAATAATGGGCACACAAAATCCACTTATCAGTTTTAGCCACTGATTAGGGAAGATGCATACTACAGAGGGAAGATGCATACTGATTAGGGTCACCCATAAAAGAGGGAAAATGCATACTGATCAGGTACAGTCATAGAAAAACCTACAAAACAGTGTAGCACAAATAATGAGCACACAAAATCTACTGATCAGGTACAGTCATAGGAAAACCTACAAAACAGTGTTGCACAAATAATGAGCACAAAAAATCCATTGATCAGGTTTAGCCACTGATTAGGGAAGATGCATACTAATCGGGGAAGATGCATACTGAGCACACAAACAACTGACAGGGGAGCACATGTTCACTATATGACAGGGGAGCACAGATACCGAGCATAAAAAAGCCATACAAGAAGGGAATATGCAACTAAATGACACATGCACAACATCAACACAAGGCCAAACATTCACAATATCAGTGGCACCAAAAGACCTTCAGATCAAAAAATCAAGCCAGGGATGGAGCGAAATCACCTAATTTGCAGTCACGATCAGTTCTTCGGAACTTGCATCACAATAAGAGGGTCTAGGGTTTCCCCCTTCACATAGTATAAAGTATTTTTTCCAGCAGACCCTTTCCATACATCCATAACTGCAGTATTCAAGAAGTAAATAAATAAGTTAGGCACAAATAGAGTATGAATCAAAACATGGCCAAAACGCTAATATACCGAAACGTAAAGCCACATATATATTTTCAGACATTCATGGTAGTGGATAGACAATTCCATACTCTACACGGAATGCAGTCAGTGAGAAAAAGATGGTTTGAAAAATTTCTCGGGCATTCACAATCGAGAGAGGGAAGTTCATCACTTTCGGCACCGATGCTTCTCATTCCTGGTTCCCTTATCCAAGGATAGAGCAAATACAACATCTCATTGCTCCCATGGTGGTTGTCGCCAGAGTCACTGCCATCCGTCTCCAGCATCGACGGGGACTCACCTTTTAAGGATGCTGGTCTAGCGCCGCCGACCCCAATGTTAGGGTTTTACGACCCACTGCCAGAAACAACATCACCGCGGCGAGGACGGTGGTCATGGTGAACTTGCATCACTGATGCCATGGCTTCTAAAACACTGACGACAGTGCCATAGATAGCCGGATCTGACCTTTGAAGGCTGATAGAAGGCTTTGGCACCATCGCTTCCTCGGGGATAGCGTCAGGCCTCCAAATGGAGATCGTATCATCCACCTCCGTCTCGGGGACCACCTCTGACAGACTAAAAGTGTCGGACACATAAAAAAATGAGCATCTCCAACATGATTGATCGGGAGAAATGGTGGAAATTGACATTCTAAACGAAGAATAGGGACGGGGGAAGATGATGAAACCAAAACATGGCAAGATCGATCCAAAATTTTGGACGGATTTGAGCAAATCTGAACTAAGGTTTTGAGGAGTGGAGGGAGAGAATGCGAGAAGATGAGGAGATGAAGAACGAATGAGGAGCGTTGCAAATTCAGAGAGTAAAGCATGTGAATTCACTGCCCAAGATCCATTAATTGGCCACTTTTGTCGGTTAGGTGAAGTAAAAGAGGAGTGAAGAATTTGAAATGGGCAGTTGGAAATTGGTTGTTCTAAATTCTGAATTAGTGGGATTAGGATTAGTGGATTTGGGTTTGTTAAAGTTAAATTGGGCTGATTTGGTTGTTAAAACAATGACCTTTATGTAAAATGATAAAACTAGTAAGGGTAATGTGGGAATTTCTAATAAAATTCTTTACCGAATGAGGGAAATTTTAAAAGTGTGCAAATTTTCCTAGGACAGCCCAAAAAGGAAAGTGTGTAGATTCCCCTGGGATAGAGGGAGTAGTTCATTTTGGATGATATGGATTGATATTTGTATTTTTTTAAAAAAAATCTCATCTTGATGTTTTTCATTTTCCGGCTGAGGTTTTGGTAATAGGAGCTGATGTTTGTAGTGTCTTTTTTCTTATGTTGATATTTTTCATTTTTTGAATGAGGTTCAAGTGTTAGGAGTTGATGTGTTACACCAAGAAAGTCTTGCGCATCCCTCCTAAATTAGATAAAACCATTAAATTAATATTAGTTAATTTATAAGGGAAACATGTCAAAATTTTATTGGTGTAACACACAGTGGTACACAAAAGTGTCATGTCATTGATTAACTAAAATCATGTATTGTCTTTGAACTTGACTTTGAAGAAGAATTCTTTATCCTTGTCATTTTTTCCCAGGAGTGTATCGATAACTTTCTGAGCATCTCCACTTTCGATATCTTTCATTCGAAGTCAACTCATTAAGTTGAGGTGGTTTGTCATTGTATGCCATAGATTTTCTTCTTCACCAGCTTCAAATGCCATGTATTTGTATCCTGTGGTAGGTCTTAAACCTGCTTGTTCCATTGTTGTAAGGCCCTTGTCTTTGTTTTCTATAATCCTCCATTCACTCCTACTGAGATACTGTCAGGCTGGTCTTGTTAACTCATGGTTATGTTCTGTGATGTAGTGGTTTACTCATGGTTGTTAACCAGCACTATGTAATAAACTTGCTTATGCTTGACTCTAATTTCTACGAGGCATCCTATTTTTGTAATCATATCCTTTCTCTTCCTCTCCTTCTTCCTCTCCTTCTTCTTTTCAGAATGATTTTCATTATCCACACAAGGAATAGGGCTGATAGTGCTGGTTTTTAATCTTTTTGGTTGTTCTCCAAAAGAGCTTTTGTAGTTCTTTTCGTGAATCTATAATGATGCTTGGATATGTGTCGATATATGTTAGATATTTTTATTGGGCAATCTTATAGTGGTGATTTCATGATGGATTGGTTGTTCTTCGATAATATGGTTATTAACACTTGATGCTAAACCTAGTATTACAAATCCTTATGTACTTGTGAGTTTGATGTTGTTCTTTTTTGTGTTAGTCTTGATCAAACGGCGCCAAGGAGACAATGTTTTGCTCGAGGGGTGAGTTCTTCTACGGCACTTTTGCTCCCATTTCCGGCTCCGAAGCCAATTTCGGGACCGATTCTATACAAGTACATTGGATTGCGCCATATCACCGGCGACTATGCGTAGAAATGGGTGTCACTCTACCTCTTATCTTAAGTTTTATTATTATTGCCTTACATGTTTACATTGAGGGCAATGTAATGTTTTAAGTGTGGGGAAGGGTTAGAGGACTCACATGCATGCTAGCTTCATTTGGAATGTTTTTTGCCACTTTTGATTGGAAAAACATGAGAAAAAGAAAGAAAAAATTGAAAACAAAATAGAAAGAATAGAAAACCCGCTAAGTTGAAAACCCGCTAAGTTGAAAACCCGAGAGGGCAACTTAGGCAACATTGGGGGCCCGGATATGTCGACAACCCGAAAGGGCGACCTAGGCAAAAATGAGAGGCCAAAATGTGTGGAAAAATGTGAGATGTGAGTCAAAGAAACATGATGTGTGGCTAGGATGAAAACCCGAAAGGGCTCCTAGGAAAAATGAGAGAGAGAAAAAGAAAAAATGCTATGATTTCACTCATTTGTCGGCGTTGGAGTCATAAGGTTGCGTTTGTCATATGGATGGATCTAGTAGCTCAACATCTTTAGACATCTTGGGATTGGGTAACTTAGTGGGTTGAAAAACAAAGTTCCATGTATGAAATTTTTGGTTATTTTATACTTCGTTTTGGTTGATATATTGGTATGAAGTGAAGTATGTGCTTGAACCTCCTATATGGTTTTAACTTCGTTTTGTGTCATTGGACTTTGGGATTATCAATTCGGGACTTTGAAACATTTTTATGGGTAGTGAATTGATAAGTGGTAGGTTTGATTAGATTTAGGAATTAGGGTTGTGTGTGTGAAAATTTCTCATTGGAGCTTTGATTTTGGGAATTTATGATTTGAGAGTTTTTGTGAGGTTTTGATTGGGGGACTATTAGTTTAGGATATGGACATATGAATTACGTCGTGTGCTTGAATCTTTTCTTACTCGAGGATGGGTAAGGTTTAAGTGCAGAGAGGTTTGATGTGCCCATTTTATACAAATATATTAGGACTTTTAGGATTCACTTTTGTACACTTTTATGCTCTAAGTATGAAATTTTGCCTTGAAGTTCTCTAAGGAGGGTTAAAAGAGACTTTTACGCTTTTGTTACTTTTCTAGAGAAATTTGTGTGACAAGGTAATTTGTTTGATGGCATTCAAGACTTTGAAGAAAATTTTTGAAGATTTGAAGATTTGAAGACTTGTATTAGAATTTTTGAAGATTTGAAGAATTGAAGAAGTGAAGAGAAGAGGAGGATATGAAACAAAAAAAAGAAAAGAAGAAATGGTGCTGGAAGTGGAGCCCATTGCGAGCTCGCCACGAGCCCGTCGCAACGCGACGGACGAATGGCCAGAAACTCTTCTTGCCTTTTGTACTATAAATATTCACCTTATCCTCTCCTCTTCAAGAGCATGAATCCAGCCTCTTCTTCCTGCATTTTTTCTGGGTTCAAACCCTAGTTTTTCCTTCTTTCTTTTCTTAGTTTTTTTAGGTTAATCATGTCTTTTAATTATCTAGCTTAGAAAAATCTTGGGAGCAAAGGATTGAAGCTTCCATTTCTATGTAGTAAGAACCATATATATATATATATATATGTATATATGTATGTATATATATGTATATATGTATATATATATATATGTATATATATATATATATTTATATATTTGGTGCTTTTGCAATTGTGTATTTATTGAGCTTTGAATGTGAATTGTTAATGGCATTGCTGTTGTTGGAAGCTTGAGTATATGAATTTCTTGTGTGATTACTTGTTAGGGTTGGAAGAAAGTAGCTAATTCGCCCCTCTTTTAAAGCGGAATCCAAGAGCATGAGTTAGAGCTTCTTAAATGATGTTGGTGTGTTGATAATTGCTAGATGAATGTGATGATGTCGAACTCGTTGTCATGTTTGTTTTAGGTAGCAAATGAGAGAAGTCTATGAATGTCGATTGTTCTTGACTAATCTTGTGTAAATGCATGAATTGGTTAAATGCTTAGACACGGTGTAGTATTTATAAGTGTTGCCAAGCTTGTTGGTTCTTCATGCTAAATGCCATCAAGGGGATACTCTTAGTACTAAGGGAGTCATTGGTGAGGTTTGACAAGAGATGTAGAATTCACCCTTGCAAACTACTATTTGAAGAAGGATGAAAGATTTATCTTTTCAACAAGTAGTCGAAGTAGTGAATAGATTGTTTGACTCCTTCTTGAAGCCTTTGTTATTTAGAATTCATGTGTTCTTAATGTTATTTTTCACTTCCTTTATGCCATGGGTTGTTTGAGAATAGGAAGTATTTGTATGACTTAAGTGTTAGGGAGTTGGGAAAGGGACAAATTCCTTAGTTCCTTTTCATGAAAATCTAAGAACATGAACTTAGAACTTCTTGTGCATAATGTGTTGTGATTCTTACTAGATAAGTGTGTTAATGTGGACTGTACTCATATTTATCCTATAGATGCAGTGAAAAGTTAAACATTGAATGTGGTTTGTTCTAGGTTTTGCCTAATGTTTGGTTAAATGGATATGCCTTTGGTAGAAGGCTTGTTGTTGTCAAATCTATGGTCTTTCGTGTATAATGCCATTAATGAAATACCCGTATGGTCGTTGTTTGTCTAGGGTGATCATCAATGAGGTTTGTAAATGGTCGTTGTTTGTCATTGCAAACTACTCTTAAGAAGGAGTGAATGTTGATCTACCATTGGCATTCCCCATAGGTAACAAATGTGATAGGATGAGTGAATGGTTTAATGATCTACATTAGGTTTGGAAGTGGATATCAATTGCCCCCAAGGCTTTATCTTTTGTAGTTTTAAAACCCCTTTTTCTTAGTTTTGTTTGATGATTTAGCATAGTAGCTTGACTTTGCTAGTTGTCTTGTCTTTTAACTTTCATAATTTAGGACCACTAAACAACCAATCCCCCCCCCCTATTTACTTGTTTTTATATGTGTATATATATCTACTCCTAGCCTAATAGCAACCTTTTGTGTCTAAACGCTTGAGAAAATCCTCATTCTTTGTGGACGACCCCAACTTGCCACTATCTACTTAGTTGTAGATAGTAAGCAAAATGGGCTTATAAATATTAACTTTGAGAGGTACGATGATGACCTCCCAAATTTTGGTGCCGTTGCCGGGGAAGAGGCGTTTATTTTTAAGTGTTTGGGTATATTTGGTTGCATATTAGCTAGTTGTTTTTATTTTCCACTCCTTGGTGGTTGTTTTTGTTCTGAGTAGGTATTACTTCAGTTCTTGGTAAATTTTTATCAAGAATCCTTGCAATATGATTTCGGACATTTGAAAATTAAAATAAATAAAATAATGGAGCATCTCACATTGAGGGAACTCATGATGAGAAGAGAGGCTCAACAAGCAAGGTTTTGTATGATGTGTCATTCCGACCATCCTACTGAGTCTTGCTATTTGTTGTGGGAATAGCACTATGAAAGGTAAAGAACCCTTGGTTTTCAAAATCAAGGGTATTATGAAGAGTGCTACCGAGAGGTAGGAGATGTCAGTTTTCAAGGTCAAGAAGCTCAAAAATGGTATCCATGCCAAAATTCTTACAATCCGAAATGGAGTGGTAATTCGGATTGGTGGTATGAGAATGATTCGGAAAAACAACAATATGAGCAAAATAGTTGGCCATCACCACCTTATACCATACCCCAAAACCAAGCCCAACAAGGAAGTTCAAGTTTGACATGTGAGGAAGTCATGAATACTATAGAAAACTTGAATAACTTTACTAGTGAAGAACCGGACACACGGCTCTCCTCTAGTGTTGAGGCTATTGAAGGGTATGCAGGGAGTATATTAGAAGCGTTGGCCTGAATGGAAGCTCATGATTCCAAAAATACACCATCCCAAATCGAACTCGAGGATTCGGGGAGTGAGGTCACCATCTTGAGTTCAAAGGGGATGAGGAGGTTGTTGTTGAGGATGATAAAAAGGAGGAAGAGGTGATTGTGCTACATTTATTAGCATCTTCACCCTACCCCCCCCCCCCCTACCTATTGAACCAACTCCACCATTTTCGGAAGTTTTGAGGGAGATAAAAGAGGAGACAAAAGACTACCCCAAGCCTCCTAACCACCCAACTCCCTTTAAACCATCTCCACCTCAACAAGAATTTCCTCTTAAAAGTTTTGTACCCCCACTTCTCTACTTTTGAATGCTCATGGTGAAGGGGTTCAAGCCTTCACCATATGGATAACATTAGGGTCGCGCCGATGACCTTAAATATACGGAGCTTTGTCATGCCGACGACGTAAATAAACTCGGCCTTTTATTTTGATTTTTGATTGTTCAGTTTTTGTTATGTTGTCTTGTTCTTTTTACGGTGTGTTTTTCTGTGATTTTGTAGCAAAGTGAAGTGCATTGCATTGAAGGAGATGAAGGAATGAGAACAATGAGAAAGGGAAGAAAGCTTGGAATGTTGGTAAGAAAAGATTGAATTCTTTCAAAGTGCTGGGAAGCCTTGGCATTGCAAGTCGCGATAACCTCTCGATGACCTCGTGATAACCTCGCAAAGAACCATCGTGAGTCACGATGTGATTAGAGGTTGTGTGCTAAAATTAACCTCCCAGCCACCACTTTCCGCGAGTCGCGACGAGCCATCGCGAGTCACGACCAATGAGTCCTCGAGACAGCACCCCCTCGAGACCTTGAGTCCAGCCGAACCCAAAATCGAGCTGAATCGAGCTTGAATCGAGCTGAAACCTTCGAGACATCATTCCCTCGAGACCTAGGGTCGTCGAGACCACAAGACCAGCCCTTCGAAAATTTAGGAGTCTCACCATCATCCCTCGAGATCAATCCTTCGAGACCAGTTAGCCCTCGAGACTTCAGGTCCTCGAGACCAACCCTCAAAACATCATCCCCTCGAGACCACAAGGCATCAAGCCCTCAACTCGAGCAGAACTTGAAAGTCCATCACCTCTCGAGGCCAATTCTCGAGGCCAGTTCTCAAGACATTATTCCCTCGAGACCTCGAGGCAGCAAGCCCTCGACTCGAGCAGAACTTGAAAGTCCATCAGCCTCGGGACCTCAGGTCCTTGAGTTCAGCCCTCGAGACATCATCCCCTCGAGACCTCGAGGCCGCAAAGTCCTTGGCTCGAGCCGAACCTGAAACACCATCATCCCTTGAGACCATCATTCCTCGAATTGAGTCGAAACACTCGATGCATCATCCCCTCGAGACCTCAGGTTCTCAAGGCACAAGCCCTCGATTTGAGCAGAAGTCCTCGAGACCTCGGGTTCTCGAGGGTGCAAACCGACTCGTGCTAAAGCTCTCAAGACCTCGGGTCCTTGAGGCCACAATCTCTTAATTCGAGCAAAAGTCCTCGAGACCTCAGGTCCACGAGGCTACAATCCCTCGACTTGAGTTGAATCCCTTGGGACCTCAGGTCCCGCAAGATCTCGAGACCAAAAGCCTTCGACTCGAGATGATGCATCGCGAGTCGCGACCAGTGCTGTCGCAAGTTGCGATGAGAAATCCAACTTTTCAACTGAGCTTAAGCACTGCATAATCCTTCCTTCTTCTCCAAATACTCCCAAGAACCACCAAATATCCACTCATTCCTCCACCATCTCGCATACATTGACTTATGAAAATTCTTGCATCTTTATAGTATCTTTGTTGATTGTAGTATGCCGACTACATCATTGAGTCTTTAATCGCTATATTTCATAATAATGTTTGGATATGTATCGATATATGTTAGATATTTTTATTGGACAATCTTATAGTGGTGATTGCATAATGGATTGATTGCTCTTTGATAATACTATGGTTACTAACACTTGATGCTAAACCTAGTATTACAAATCCTTATGTACTTGTGAGTTTGATGTTGTTCTTTGTGGTGTTAGTCTTGATCAAACGGCGCCAAGGAGACAACGTTTTGCTCGAGGGGTGAGTTCTTCTACGGTACTTTTGCTCCCTCTTCCGGCTCCGAAGCCAATTTCAGGACCGATTCAATACAAGTACATTGGATTGTGCCATATCACCGGCGACTATGCGGAGAAACAGGTGTCACTCTACCTCTTACCTTGAGTTTTATTATTCTTACCTTACATGTTTACATTGAGGGCAATGTAATGTTTTAAGTGCGGGGAGGGGTTAGAGGACTCACATGCATGCTAGCTTCATTTGGAATGCTTTTTGCTACTTTTGATTGGAAAAACATGAGAAAAAGAAAGAAAAAATTGAAAATTTTGAAAAATAAATAGAAAGAAAAGAAAACCTCTAAGTTGAAAACTCGAGAGGGAAACTTTGGCAACATTGGGGGCCCAGATAAGTCGAAAACCCGAAAGGGTGACCTAGGAAAAAATGAGAGGCCAAAATGTGCAGAAAAAAGTGAGATGTGAGCCAAAGAAACATGATGTGTGGCTAGGATAAAATCTCGAAAAGGCTCCTAGGAAAAATGAGAGTAAGAGAGAAAAAGAAAAAATGCTATGATTTCACTCATTTGCCAGCGTTGGAGTCATAAGGTTGCGTTTGTCATATGGATGGATCGGGTAGCTCAACATCTTTAGACTTCTTGGGATTGGGTAACTTACTAGGTTGAAAAATGAAGCATGGGTATGAAATTCTTGATTATTGTATACTTCATTTTGGTTGATATATTGGTATGAAGTGAAGTATGTGCTTGAACCTCCTATATGGTTTTAACTTCATTTTGTGTCATTGAACTTTGGGATTATCAATTCGGGACTTCGAAACATTTTTATGGGTAGTGAATTGATAAGTGGTAGGTTTGGTTAGATTTAGGAATAAGGGTTGTGTGAAAAATTCTCATTTGAGCTTTGATTTTGGGAATTTATGATATTGAGATTTTTGTGAGATTTTGATTGGGGGAACACTAGTTTAGGATATGGACATATGAATTCCTTGGTATGCTTGAATCTTTTCTTACTCTATGGCGAGTAAGGTTTAAGTGTGGGGAGGTTTGATGTGCCCATTTTATACGGTTATATTTGGAATTTTAGGGTTCACTTTTGTACACTTTTGTGCGCTAAATGTGACATTTTGCCTTGATGTTCTCTAAGGAGGGTTAAAAGTGACCTTTACACTTTTGTTACTTTTCTAGAGAATTTTGTGTGACACGACAATTTGTTTGAAGACATTGAAGAATACCTTTGAAGATTTGAAGACTTGAAGACTTTTATTTGAACTTTTGAAGATTTGAAGAATTGAAGAAGTGAAGAGAAGAGGAGGATATGAAACAAAAAAGAGAAAGAAGAAATGGTGCTGGAAGTGGAATCCGTCATGAGGCCGTCGCGAGCCCATTGCGCCTCGCGACGGACAAATGGCTAGAAATTCTTCTTGCTTTTTGTACTATGAATACTCACCGTATCCTCTCCTCTTCAAGAACACGAATCCAGCCTCTTATTCCTGCATTTTTTCTGGGTTCAAACCCTAGTTTTTCTTTCTTTCTTTTCTTAGTTTTTTGTAGGTTAATCATGTCTTTTAATTATCTAGCTTAGTTTTATCTTCGGAGAAAAGGATTGAAGCTTCCATTTCTATGTAGTAAGAACCATATATATATATATGTATATATATGTATATATATGTATATATATGTGTATATATATGCATATATATGTATATATATGTGTATATATATGTGTATATATATGTGTATATATATGTGTGTATATATGTGTATATATATGTGTGTATATATATGTATATATATGTATATATATGTGTATATATATATGTATATATATACATATTTATATTTATATATTTGGTGTTTTTGCTATTGTGCATTTATTGAGCTTTGAATGTGAATTGTTAATGGCATTGCTGTTGTTGGAAGCTTGAGTATATGAATTTCTTGTGTGATTACTTGTTAGGGTTGGAAGAAAGTAGCTAATTCGCCCCTCTTTTAAAGCGGAATCCAAGAGCATGAGTTAGAGCTTCTTAAATGATGTTGGTGTGTTGATAATTGCTAGATGAATGTGATGATGTCGAACTCGTTGTCATGTTTGTTTTAGGTAGCAAATGAGAGAAGTCTATGAATGTCGATCGTTCTTGACTAAGCTTGTGTAAATACATGAATTGGTTAAATGCTTAGACACGGTGTAGTGTTTATAAGTGTTACCAAGCTTGTTGGTTCTTCGTGCTAAATGCCATCAATGAGATACTCATAGTACTAAGGGATTCATTGGTGAGGTTTGACAAGAGATGTCGAATTCACTCTAGCAAACTACTATCTAAGAAGGATGGAAGATTTATCTTCACAACAAGTAGTCAAAGTAGTGAATAGATTGTTTGACTCGTTCATGAAACCTTTGTTATTTAGCATTCATGTGTTCTTAATGCTATGTTTCACTTTCTTTATGCCATGGGTTGTTTGAGAATAGGAAGTGTTTGTATGACTTAAGTGTTAGGGAGTTAGGAAAGGGACGAATTCCTTAGTTCCTTTGCATGAAAATCTAAGAACATGAACTTAGAACTTCTTGAGCATAATGTGTTATGATTCTTGCTAGATAAGTGGGTTAATATGGATTGCTCTCATATTTATCCTATCGATGCAATGAAAGGTTAAACCTTGAATGTGGTTTGTTCTAGGTTTTGCCTAATGAATGCTATGTTTGGTTAACTGGCTATGCCTTTGGTAGAAGGCTTGTTGTTGTCAAATCTATGGTCCTTCGTGTATAATGTCATTGATGAAATACCCGTATAGTCGTTGTTTGTCTAGGGTGATCATCAATGAGGTTTGCAAATGGTCGTTGTTTGTCTTTGCAAACTACTCGTAAGAAGGAATGAATGTTGATCTTCCATTGGCATTCCCCATAAGTAACAAATGTGATAGGATGAGTGAATGGTTCAATGATCTACATTAGATTTGGAAGGGGATATCAATTGCCCCCAAGGCTTTATCTTTTGTAGTTTTAAAACCCCTTTTTCTTAGTTTTGTTTGATGACTTAGCATAGTTGCTTGACTTTGCTAGTTGTCTTGTCATTTAACTTTCATAACTTAGGACCACCAATCCCCCCCCCCCACCTCCATTTACTTGATTTTATATGTGTATATATCTACTCCTAGCCTAATAGCAACATTTTGTGTCTAAACGCTTAAGAAAATTCCCCTTCTTCGTGGACGACCCCAACTTGCCGCTATCTACTTAGTTGTAGATAGGAAGCAAAAAGGGCTTATAAATATTAACTTTGAGAGGTACGGCGACGACCTCCCAGAATACAATTTCTAATGTAAGATATACATGTTCTAATGTAATTCATTCAAAGTCTACAAGAAGTTACTTAAAATTAGAAAATTATAGAAGTTTTGTTCTGATCACCATAATAAATACTATTTGTAATGTAACATATGCAATGTAATGTGTATTTTGTACATGTTATAATTTGAACAATGCACAAGTTTGTCAAAAGTTGAAATTGATAAATGCATTCTCTGTGTTTTGTTCATTTTAATTTAATGCATGTTTTATTGTAAACTATACATGATTTAAGTTAATAAATGCATAAATTATGCAAAAATCCTATGCAACATGTAGTTTATTGTGCTAATGCTTCCACATGTTCATAGCAATCGAATTTCAGTGTCCAGAACTTTCAAAAATAGTTATCGATTGTAATTCAACAATATAATTTCAGTCCATTGAGAGAAAACCATACCTTCAATGGAATTCAGCAATATTTCAGCTTCTTGCAACTGAATTTCATTTGTTTGGAGTTGAATCTCGGTGGTTACGATCGTGTTTACTCCAGCAGATTCCGATTCAATTGCAGTAGTTTTTACGACTAAAGATGTTGAAATTTGTTCGGCTTCACTATCATCTAGCGATAGATCTGCTCCTAATTTGCAATTTTCTTCCTCAATTTTGTCGGAAAGGTGCCAGTTGTCGTCGGAGAAATTAGAGAAGAAGAAAATCGAAATCGGAGAAATCATAATTGGAGAAATGAAGAAACAGTTTAGTGTGTGTTTATGTGTGAATTTTTTAGATGCTATGAACCTGATTTGTTTGTTTTGTTAAAAGGATCCACATGATTTTATTAAATTTCCATTATTTGTAAACAGATCTCTTTCTGTCTATAAACCTATGGATATGCCAATTATCAGGAGACCCACTCTAAAAATTAAACAATGCATGCGGTATGGGACAAAATGCATGGCAGTATGAAAAATTAAATAATGCATGGCAATATGAAAAACAATGCATGCATTTAAATATGTAAGATAAAAAGATGGGGACCGTGGCAGGGGACAAATAGCGCGGAGGCACGCGGCGGTATGGGACAAAAAATTGATCTGAGCAGTTTTGTGAGGAAGAGAAGAAGGGAAAAGGGATTATACTCCTATTTCTTGGGATACAATTTGTAGAAGCAAAATATTTGGAGGATTAGTGATTAGAGGTCCTTCCATTTGGAACAAGGCAGCACAATGTAAGCAATTGTGAGATTTAATAGGTGGATTCAAGCATATTACATAGAGGGTGGAAGTCTACAAGGAAGCAAAGAAGGGGTAAGTTCTAGTTGGCATTGGAAGATGTTGTGCAAATTGAAAGATAAACACTTCCAAACCCATGGGAGTTGTTTAGACAAGGAAAGCAAGTTGAAAACAAATAAATACACGATAGAAAAAGTTCATAAATTAATTTATATTAAGGTTAGTTTAGCCAATAGTTAATATTTCAAGCTAAGCCTAAACTACAAACAAACTTGCTACCAGATGACCCTAACCCATCGGCACTCCCAGTGGGTGGCTTTTTAGGCACGGTCCTAGACTTAACCGGCTTACAAGTCATCCCAAAGGTAGCCGCTTTGTTAGAACTATCCCTCTTAGGACCAGTGTTTACAGCTTCCTCCCCTTGTTCCCCTTCACCCGTGGAGACTGGTTAGCGATCCTCCATATAGGAACGAAGTTCCACCATCAAAGGTAGTGTCTTTTGTTTCTCGAAATATTGGATTAAAGAAAAATGATAACCATCATCTTCGATCTTATACGCATACACCCAGTCACCCTTGTCTTTGGATTCCTAGAGCATGCTTAAAATATTAGCCTCGTGGGGGAGATCATCGGTCTTCAAATTCGAATTCTTCTTGCGTATATTGAGCAGCGCATTATGCACCCCATACCCATAGCAATGGAAAGTAACTCTTCACAAAACTTGAAAAACCCACTCGTCTTCACAATTATGTTCATCAGCACCCCAGGATAATCCAGGTGAGCCGGAACCTCACTTCTCAACAATTGCAGCTCAACCTGTAGTATCTTGCTCACCTCCTGTTTCTCATGTCGCAAGCCATATTCCTTCACTAACCTTAGTTTATTAATTTCTATAGCATCTTGTAATTCCTCTACCAGTCCCAGCAATGGACCATCCTTATCAGCAAACTTTGCAAGCCAGCTCCTAAAATATACCAGAATATCTCCAATCTACAATGTCCCGTTTCCTAGAAAAATGATAAGAGCGCAAAATTCGCTTCTAACTCTCCTAAGAGAATTTCAAGGCAAAATAGAGGATCTTGATTGCAAAAGCATACAAAAATAAGCCCAAAAGGTCCTAAAATAACATATAAAATGGACACGTCATTCCCATTTCCTTATATCAGCTACATTTTGACTTAAAAATTACAATACACTGTGATAGCCGTAAAATTCAGAGGAAGTGTTCTCCCAGTGGGGCCAATGGATTTTCGGGATGATGATACACCACCCACTTCGTCTGCTCTTTTTTGCACTTCTCGATTGGGACCTTGGACCCTCTGCAACTTGGATCACCCCGGGTCAGCTTCCTTTGCCTCTTCTGGCTTCCGCTTACCACTTCGAGACGTCATCCTAGTTATTTGGGCAAGTTGCCACTAACGTTCCTTCAGGCGTCCAGGTTGGCATTGTCTCCAAGGACCTTTTCCTTCAGCTTATTGTCATTGCGATCCTGTTTCAATCCTTGACGATTAAGATCGGCGTCCTTATCATATTCTTCTTCATCATCAGGGATAATGGGATTCTTAACAAGGGTACCGGAGATTCTCATCACTGCAAAACGAATAACAAGTAACAGCTTCGTACGAAACACATCAACTCAATCGAAACACTCATATGCACCCAAAGTACAAACAACATTTTCACAATCCATCAAAGAATAGAAGTCCACCTCGCCATCCCTTTTGCCGACCCAATTTCATAAAATGGGCGGTAAAAGGTCTTCACAGTTTCACTGTGTTTTGTTAACCTTGCCCCCTTATAATATTGTTTATCCAAGGGCACTCCATAATTCCACCCTTGTACAAGAATATTAGTTGAAGACTTAACAAACACATATTTGTCCTTCCATACTCTACAATTACTAGGAAAACCATTAACTACTTGAACCCCAGGGATACTAGGGTAGAAAGTGAACAAATCTTCGTTGTTCTTCACTTTTCAAAGCTAATAAAAACTATGAAACGAACGTAATTTGAACAACTCCCCAGCCCGCTCACACATACTTTCAAAACTTGAAATTATAGCCATACCCTAGGGGTGAAGCTGTGCCAAAGTAATATTGTAGATAATCAAAACATTATTAGCATATTCAGGGACTAGTGAGTCAACCCATACATCAGATGCTCATAAACAGAAATATACCCATATGGAATACATCCTAGTCAAGGAACCTTGATTTGATGATAGCCCATAAATGGGTATTAACCTCTCAAAGCACCTAAATCACTTTAAGTCACAATACTCTGACTGCTATCAATGTTTCCCCCAGGTTAGTAGTAGCTGAAGAGGATGACTCGGTATAAACAACAGCCATATTGTCAGAAGTATTGGAAAATTGAGGAATGTAGGACTTAGAGACAAATTACCTTCTAGATAGATGGAAACTAGATATTTGTTTACACTCTGCCTCTGAGGTGCAAATAAACCGACAAACCAAAAAGAACAACAGCGATAATATAATTATCCTTACTCCTCACAAGCTTTTATAGTATAGTCATGGAATACAAAGCATATAGTAGCCGATGAGGATGACTCGGTATAAACAACCACCATATTATCATAAGTGTTGGAAAATTGAGGGATATATGACTCAAACTTGGAGACAAATTACCTTCTAGATAGATGGAAACTAGGAATTTATACTTTGTCTCTGGGGTACAAAATAAACCGAAAAACCAAAAAGAACAACTGTGATAAATATAATTATCCTTACTCCTCACAAGATTTTATTGTATAGTCGCGGAATATGAAGCAAAAAAGTAACTGTTTAGTAGTATGAGTACCTTCTCGATGCAATAAAAGTAACGTGTGTCAGTTGAAAATTATAACCATCTCACTATCATATAGAGAAACACACTTGGTAATTATTACAGCATAGAAACTTAAATTTATTTTGCATTAATTTCCTTATTTTTGGACTATTAATTACAAACCCCTAAGATTATAGGGATATTAAATGCCATCTATCCTACCAATTTATAATCTCACTCAAATTCTCAAAGATCGTGATAACCAACCACCAAACAGCTATAAGAACAATCTCAAGGGAAATTTTAACATACATATTATACCCATGAAGTCATTCAATTTTGGCTCACTCACACTCCGCGGCCAATACGCACCAATGTTGTTTCCCCCTCCACACATCACCTCAAACACTACATCGTGCTCATAAACCTCACATCCTTTTTACATTCCATTTCCATGACTTCATGGTTGAGGGGGCTAATGGTAAGAATGACTGTCTGGTATGGGTCAGCTAACGAAACAACAAGACGTGCGGTATATATGACCCGAAAGTGCAATGAAACAACAAAGTTAGGAAACTCATAGTTGGCACTTCATCAACAAACATAGGTGAGTCAGTTCACTTAGTGGAGCCTTAAGTATGGCAATACCACTGACTGGTATGTTGTAGATATAGCAGAAAACATTACCAAACAAAGATGCAATAACGCCCCATATTTGGATGTGTTATGAACAAAAGGGGAGACGACCCAAAGATAAGGACATGATCACACCACGAAAGAACTATATATAAAGAGAAGAAATGCCCATGAAAGTTAGTGAAAAGTACTGAATAAAGAGAACTTAAGCATCAGATCTCCTTCCCCGGAACCATCTTGAGAACATTTGCAGGTTCTTAGGGCATGAGACTTGCCATGAGCTGATCATAGGTACTATTAATATTCTAAAGGAGTCAACCACATCACGTCGCATCCTTTTTTCCAACCATTACCTTCTAGCATTCCAAACTATTTCCTTCAACATACATTTCATTTTGGCCTCCAGACTCTTATTTTGATGGTGGCTTTAGCACTGACGAAATTTTGTGGCTTCAAAAAAGAATACAAAAACAAAGGTGTTCCTATCTATTAGAATATATATTGTATTTTTGGAATATAATTGTTGTATATGTTTAGGTTATCATAGTTTTGCTTATTCCTTGAGCAACCTCTTGTATAAATACTTATTTTTTTGAAACTCGGTAAAACTTCCATTTCTTTTCAAAATATGCACAACCTCGTGTTACAAAGGTTCTATATCAGTCAAAATCTACCATAAGCTGAGCACATAACGCTTCCAACTTCGGTTTAACCCAAGCTCTATATACCACCCACTCTATAATTTTACTTACAATGTTTTTGCTCTCATGTTTATGGAAGCACACTTCATTTTTCTCCTCTTCCACGTCCAGTAAATTGTTTCTCCTGCTGCCATCTTCAAGAGTTGGACTTTCCTACCTTTGCCTCGGTAATTTTTGCACCAGCCATGCAATCTCCTAATCCCACGCACCAGGTTCCCTTGCTATCTCCAGCCATCGCAACAGGTCCCTCCATTTTTTCTTCGTTTCAGAGCAAGAAAAGAACAGGTTCTACATCTCCCTATCACAAAAACTGCACTTTCTGTCTGTGCCTATGCCGAACTTGGCCAAATGTCCTTCATAGTTAGCCTATGAAACAGCACATCCAGAGAGTGAATTTTGCCTGTGGCCTTGCATAGCTGTTGTAGAAGAGTTTTCTCCAAATCATTTCTGGTTGCTCCTGCTTCAGTTCCCAATAAACACTCCTGATGCTAAACATTTTGAGCCCTTCTTACTTCTCCCACGCCTCCATGTTCAGTACCCTTTTTCCCCAAACTTTTGATAATCCGGGATGCATTGGCTGGGATCTAAACACTCAGTCCATCCCTTTCCTTTATGTAATACGCATGAAGCCAACGTATCCATAGCCTATCTGCCTTTCTACAAACATTCCATAAGGTTTTACTCTCGATTGCCATACTCAATTCCTGCAACGATATTAAACATAGTTCCCCAGTTTTCCTCCTTCCACATATTCTTTCCTAAGCCACTGGTGACTTTCTGGAAATCGTCTCCCCTCCACACCAAAGGTAGGTACGGCATAGGGCCTCTATGTGTTTAACTATTGCTTTCGGTAAAGGGAACACTTGCAGCTAGTAATTAACAACAGAGAAGATCACACTTTTAATTAAATGTAGTCTACCTGAGTAACTTAACAGCTTAGCACTCCAGTGTTTAATTCGTTCAATTATTTTCTTAATCAAGGGATGGCACATATGGATTGTTTACTTTCTACTAGCTAAGGGATGCCAAAATACCTGAATGGGAGTTACCCTTCTGTGAACCCTGTCAGCTCCAGTATCCTCCTTCTCTAGTCCTGTGCCACATTTCCAAAGTACACGTTGCATTTGTTCCTGCTGATCCTGAGCCCAGTGGAGTGCTCAAATTTCTAGTACGCCCTCATCAAAACATTGGCATAATCAGCCTCTCCCTTTGATAGTAGCAGTACATCATCCGCAAAGCTGATGCTATTTAACTGCAAAAGTTCACAGTTCGGATGGAATTTAAACCCAGCCTTCTTTTTGCAATCCTGTAAGCACCTTGTCATATATTCCATAACGAGTACGAATAATAGTGGCGAGAGGGGGTCTCCCTGCCTTAGTCCCCTCTTTGCTTGGATAAACCTGATAGTTTTTCCCATTGACATTGTATCTGTATGACACTGTTTTCACACCCACCATAGCCCATCTCACAAATTTCTCAGGTATTCCTATCTCCTTCATAATATCCTCAAGTGCTCCCCATTTGACGGTGTCGAATGCTTTCTGTATATCAATCTGTATAGCACATCTCGGGGTTCCTCCTTTTTTTGTATCCTCTAAGAAATTCATAGACCACCATGATATGGTCGTGAATACTTCTCCTGGGAACAAAGGCAGCCTGGTTAATTTGCACAACTTCTCCAATTACCTTGCTCAGCCGATTCGTCATTACTTTGGATATCGCCTTGTATGTTGTTGACACACAAGATATGGGCCTGTAATCCTTCACCTTGCTTGTCGTGGGACTTTTCGGAATGAGGGTCACTAATGTGCTGTTTGCAGCTCTGTATATCCTTCCCGTTTCAAAAAAATCCATCACTGCTTCAATGAAATCATCCTTCACCACTCCCTAGTTTACTTTGAAGAATCTCGCATTAAACCCGCCACAACCCGGTGCTTTCATGTCACCTATACCCTTCTCATTAACCTCCGCAATCAGTTTCCTTCTGTCTTCATTATTCAATGTTTTGCCATTCCTAATTATCTCCGCATCAATGCCTTCTAATCTGGTACTTGTCATGCCTATCAAATTCTCGTAGAAACTGAGTATCTCTGCTTCTATTTTACTCATGTTCAGTGGTCACACTTCCATCTTCTTTTTCAGTTTTCAGTATACCTGCTGCCTTGTTCTTTGACTTCACCGATGCATGGAAATACAAGTTGTTCCATCACCCAAGCGTAGCCAATCTATCTTCGATTTCTGTTTTGCTATCTTCTCATCTATTCCACTCCACTTGTATACTTCTTCTATACAGTTTATAACCCTCAGTACTTTCTCCTTATCCAGTCTATCAGTCATCAAGTTTCTCTGGGCTTCACTTAACTCTACTCTGGACTGCTCCAGCTTTCTTTTCACCCCCACCAACATGCTTCATAACCGGATTTAAGTCTTGTTGTAGCCTCAATAACTTCATCCATACCACGTACATAGGCCTACCAGTTACATGTTTCTCCCAGCTTTCCTTAATAGTTTTCAGAACTTCCTCCCTTTCTAGTAGGCAGCTTAAAAACTTAAACTGTCTAGGTCCCCTCCCCTTGCCTTCAAACTGCTTCACCTTGAGTAATGCATGGTCTGAGATCCCTGCCTCCATAATTTCTACTACAGTCTCAAGAAATCTTAGAAACCATTGTGAATTCCCCATTCCTCGATCAATTCTTGAGTAGATGATTCCTTCCACCTGTCTACTCGACCATGTGTAGAAGTCTTCCGTTGATTCGCATTCAGTCAGACCAACAGTCATCATCATTTGTTCAAGTTTCCAATACTCACTAGCATGCACATCATTGCCTCCCATTCTATCATTTATACCGAGGACATTGTTGAAATCCCCTACTAAAAACCAAGTTCCTGTAACCAGTTTCTGAGATTTTTCAATATCCTTCCAGAGTACCTTTCTCACCTTCAACTAATTTCCAGCATGGATAGCAGTCAACCAACACAATAATTCCCCACTACTATCAGTTACTTCACACGATAGCATTTAATCAGTCACTTCCCTCTTCAGTACTTAACTCTTTTATCATCCCATAACAACCATATTCTACCATTAGGGTGGGCCTCATAGTTTTTTTTATGAAAGTTTTGTATATAGATCAAATCAAACCAAAAGAGTTTTTAGGCCATCGCTCCTAGCCTTTTACAAGAAAAAACCCTATCAAAAATTGCTATTTAAAATCAAACAAACAACCAGCTCTATATTCTATCTAGGCTCATATTCAAAATTTTCTTTCCATCCCTTGTTGCTCCTCCATTTGCATTCAGCTTCAACTTGGGCAGCCAAGGTCTCCATCTTCAAATCTTCTTGGCAAAATATCCTCTTGTTCCTTTCATTCCATATTCTATACAAGGCACTAGTAAGCTTCATCAACATCAAGTCTTGCCTTCTTCTTACCATCATCAACAAGTATCTTTTTACTTGCCTCATGTTGCTCATATCCCTCAACTTCAAGATTTTCATCAACCCCTTAGTGTATGTACAACCCAAAAACAATGGGTTGCTATCTCATCCACCTCATCACATAAACTACAACTTTGTTGTGTCTTCAAAATCCCAATTTTTTGCAATCTATCAACCGTGGGCAGCCCTCCCTTCAATAGCATCCATAGGAAAATTCTATGCTTAGGTAAAATGTTTTTGTCCCAAACTACCTTTGCATAAAAGTTCCTTTTGCTTCCTCCCTTTATTTCATCATACACCATCCTTGTCTTCAACTTTCCTTCCTTGTCCAAACAACTCCCAAGGGTTTGGAAGTGTTTATCTTTCAATTTGCACAAGTGGGCCTCATAGTTATCCATAAACTCCCACCTATTTTTAAAACATTTCCTGACTTCATTCGTGTTTTCTCTTTTAACTCTAGTTTCTACTAGAACAGCAATGATAAAGTTCATATCAGAAAGACGGGAGTAAATCTCTCTCTGCTTCGCTGTATTATTTAACCCTCTCACATTCCCTGAGATAATCATGGAACGTGGTCGAAACCCTCTAGAGAATAAGTCAAAATTCCCAGAGCTACCTCCAGTCCCATCAAACCTTGTATGCTACATTCTCCCTGTGTGAGAACCACACCCTCTTTTTGTTTCCCCTTGTTCCTTGGTGCCACCGCCTTCCAAGCATTTCCTTCACCACTGCTCATAGTCTGTTGTGCCACCACCTTGATCATTGCCTGCTGTTTACCCTCAGCCTGACTCTCTTTCCCTTCAACTGGTAATGTTCTTTTCTTTTCCTGCCACACTTGGACCTATTTCTTCTTTTCTCCCTCACTGTTACACCTATGCCCTCCCATTTGGCATTTGTCACTGAACATTGGCCTCCCTTCAATTTCAATTGGTTGTTGGATTTTGTTTCCTTCAACATCCCTGATTGTTACAACTTCCCTAATCTGCTGTGAAATGCCAACTTCCACTAAAATCTGTGAATATGATATCCTCGGCTTGCTTGCAGTGCATTCATCTATGAACAAGGGTTTTCCCACCGCACTTCCAATCTTCCCTAAGCTCTTGGGTCCCCAAAGATGGATTGGTAAGTTTGGTAGCTTCACCTAGATAGGCAGGGTTCGCACCATATCACTCTTCAATGAAAAATTGGGCTTCCATAAATGCAGGAACATGTCCATGCCATAGATCGTGTACGGCCCCCTCCTCAAAACTTCATCCCTATCCTTCTCAGATTTTAGATGGAGGAGAAAGTATCCCTCGTCATTGTACAGTATCTCCGACGTGCTGACAAACGACCAGAACTTCATTACATACCTTTTTCACAGCATTCATCATCAAATTCCCACCTAAAATGTTCATAATCAGAGCGTTCTTCCAGTAGTCTAATTCATCCTTCGCATCCTCCATTTCAATCTCTACCTCAATTTTCCCATCTATAACAGTGGGAGCTACATAATCTATCTTCATCCCGTTATTCTGAACCCTTTTTCCACTGATAATGTCTACCGATAACATCCCCTCTTTTTTCTCACTATTCTCAATCGGATTGCCCTTATCAGTTGAGAGGATAGAGTTTACCTCTTCTGTAGCTTCCATTGTCTTAGTGTTCTCCTCCAATAGCTCCTCATTATCTTCCTCCATCAAACTGGTAGCCTCAACACGCCCATCCCGTATTGATCTACTCCACTCCATCGTCGTTGGAGCCACCTTCTTCCGTGGCCTGCCCCTTCCGCGCTTCATAGTTGCTGCGAAGATCGCACCGCTTGTATAAATACTTGTTGATATGATGAATGAATACAACACAATCCCTATATAGTTTTGCACTATCATATTCTAGAAGAAATAAAATAAAATAAAACAATCATACCGAGTCACTTTCAGCGACGAGTTTCAATATACTTATAGACATCCTTAAGATAGAGCAGAATCATGTGAATTTGAGTCCAAAATTCATACTTTGATTGCATTCCAACTAAGGATTATGGTGTTGTACGTACCTTTTTAGAAAATATTTGAAGATGGTTGTAGTATCGGGAGAAGACACTTGGATGAAGGTCTAAGATCACCATGGTTTGATGGGAACCACCTTTACATGGCTTTAAAGTCAACTGTGATGCATCCTATAGTTCTAATTGGGGTCGGAATAGGTTGTGTAGTTAGATCTTCGTCAGGAATCATGGTCAATGCCCTATTTGATGTTGTACATTCTTCAGTTTTCTCCCCCTCTTCACTAAAAAATTTTGGCTATTTATGCAAGAATGAATCTTCTCACATATCGAATGCAAGGTGATCATAGAGTCAGATTTGAAGATGGAAATTAATATACTGATTTATCTAACGAGAAAGATCTATGTGTTGCAAAGTGAGGGACTCTACCTATTTGAGCATAACTACATAAAGGCTAATGGCACAGCTGATCAACTAGTGAAAATGACAAACAAAAAGAAGGGATCAACCTTGCTTTCAAGATATCAGATCCCAGTCAGACTTCCAACTTTTGTTGAGAAGAAACCTTTTGTTTCCACATTTTGATAAGTCATCATCGGGATTCAGAGACTCGGGGCAAGAAAAATGTTTTTGTTCACAGGGAAAGATTAAAATCTTGGTTAACGGATGAAGGACTGTCTATCCATTACAAATCTCACACAGAGGTGGAGGATTTGGAAATGGGAACACGTTTCTTACAAATCCATTTTTAGTGTCTTTCATTTTGCAAACTAAATAGGCTGGTGAATATTTTTGACCTTTTGTAAACATCTATTTAGTTGAAAACTGGTTTTGGGGATCCAATGAAACAACCCACCTCATGGATCATGAGACATTTGAATTTTAAAAAATGGAAACATCACTCATCGATGATGAGAAGGCAATTGCGATAGATTGAATTGTTGGTCTACAAGAAAAGACAACTTGAACAGTTGCTCGTTAATGATGAAAATAGAAGACAAGTACCTCGTGATTGTTCTCTGTAGACAATAATTGATAAATAAAAGACAAGGAATGCAAGTTTTACGGTAATACTAGATAATCGTGATTGTAGCAATTAAGGAAAAAATTCTAAGAGGTAAAATGAGAAAAATAAATCTTTAAAGACTCTAATTGGACACTAATTAAGAGATATACTCCATCCATCCCAGATCTATTTGCATTATTTCCTATTTGAGATGTCCCACCTGAATTTTCACTCTACATTTTATTTCCTTATTTAGAAAATGTTGCCCATTATTTTAATTTGATTGGCTCCTCTTTATTTGAAATTCTTGATCAAACTAACCCACCAACCTCAAAAGTAATAGCACAACATCACTGCCACATCACCCTAACTCATCAAATAATCCAAAGCAAAAAAAAATTCTCTCTCTCTCTGCAAGTAAAGTTGGGATAGATGGAGTATTATTTAACTTTTAAAGAATCTACCCCTCTGTCTCAACTAAAGGCTCATACTTTCCATTTTCATCTGTCTCAACTAAAGGTTCACATTTTGACTATTTCCCTATTTGGGCAGAAATTTGTGGTTGAACTTTGCCCAACTCATTTCAATCATCCACCTTTAGCTGAAATTTGGTCACATCAGCATGCATAAATATTTCTGCAAAACGGTGATATGAACCATTGGCGGGTTGTATTATTTATTGTTCTCTTCCTCGATTTTCCTCATCCAAACGACCCCTGAGAGCATGACCAATGCAAGAGTCACATTGATAAAAGGCATTTGCCATATTAAATTGATAGACCCTCAACCCACAAACATCTCAAATGCAAGGATCAAATGAAGGCATCAATATGACATGGCACACTTTTCATTAGAGGAGATCAATTATATCTTCTATGTACAAAAGCTCATATTGAGGCCCTCACTTCCCTTCCCAGGAAAAAGTTATTGGTATTTACAAATATGCATGAACCCAACTACAATTTTGTTCAATCAATGATTGACACGTCATACCGAAGTTATAATTATAATAATACCATTGGAGATGAAAATTAAAATAAGACCTCAATTACTTTATTTTATTTACCTCATATTAAAGTTCCAATTAAAACATTTCATTTGAAAAAAGAGACCCAAAATTGAGTGAAACATTTAAAGTGGATGGGGTGGAGTATCTCTGCTCTTAATATATGAGTACAAAGAAAAAAAAAGGCTTAAAATGTACGTGGAGAAGTACTAATTTATCAAACTTGATAATGGAGATTAAAGTAAAAGCTGAGCCCTCACTATGATCACTTTAAAAGTTATGTATAGAAGTAGAGGTGTCAATTCGGGTTATCGTGTCACATTCGTATCGGGTTGGAAATGTGTCGTGTTGAAATATGTCGGGTTGAATCGTGTTGATTTCATTTGTCGTGTCGGGTCGGGTTGGGTTGGGTACTTATCGTGTCGGGTTGAAAACGTGTCAGTTTTTTTCTCGGATTGGGTCGTGTCGGGTTGAGTTAATATCGGGTCGGGTTACTGTAGTGTAATTTTTATACTCGGATTAGATCGGATCGGGTCAGAATATTGTTGGGTTGGATTGGATCGGGTTATTGTCGTGTCATTTTTTGTACTGAAGTTTTGTTCGG
Source organism: Rubia yunnanensis (assembly GCA_037428765.1). Lineage (NCBI taxonomy): Eukaryota > Viridiplantae > Streptophyta > Magnoliopsida > Gentianales > Rubiaceae > Rubia > Rubia yunnanensis. The sequence continues at coordinate 53,808,778 of CM075066.1, forward strand.
GTCTGATTATGTCAATTATTTTTTATAATGTTTCCTATTGAATTCAAATATACTTTGGGTTGGTTTATTTTAGATCGGGTTATTATGTCACCCAATTAAATTTGGGTTGATTTAGGTTATATTTCAATAATACTATTGTTACAACTGCACTATTATCAGGTATTGTTTCGTTGTAACTTGTAACTTGAAAAATGTAAAAACTTGACTCGTAACTCCAAATTAAAATCCGCTCGAAAGTGATGCTACCCTATACACTCCCATTGTATTTTCCAAGTACGTAACGAAATATTATCAACAATCGAGCATAAAAATATATCCGTAATCATTTTCAATTTTCCTTTCTTATTTCTAAGTAATCAACTTTAAATTACACTAGAACACGTATCAACACTTTCCAATAATTCATCAAAAAATTAATTTATTTAATATTTCTATATTTAGGCAAGAATAACAAAAAATAATGTATTTTGGAGCAACGAATTATGAGGTAACACAATTTTGGGCCACAGTGTAATTTTTCAAACTGTGTAGAAGTATTCAATGTTGACTTTCAAGACCCTTATGTTCACCCAGACATGCCCAAATTGCAAAGTCGTAATATTACATTATTGAATTGCTTTTTAGTGTCGCCAATTTTGTGATTCGACAATTCCAACTTTCTTGGAGGGCGTAATTACAAAAAGCAAAAACTTTACTCATAACTCCAAATTGAAATCTGCTTGAACGTGATGATACCCTACACACCCCCATTGTATTTTTCAAGTCTGTAACTGAATATTTATCTACAACTGGGCACAAGAACATATCTGTAATCCTTTTCAATTTCCTCTCTTTCTTACTTCTAAGTAATCAACTTTAAGTTACTCTAGAACATGTACTAGCGCTTTTCAATATTTCACCAAAAAAACATTTGTTTTCTATTTCTATATTTATGGAAAAATAATAAAATTGTGTAATTTGGAGAGAAGGATAATGTCGTAACATTTTTTTGGGCCATAGCATAACCTTCCATAAATATGTTAGAGATGCTTTTGTGCCTACTATCTTAGTTGAATAGCAGTGTTGAGTATTCATTGAATTCAATTCACTTTTTAAAATACTTTAGTGCAATTTTATGTTGTAATAAATATTCTGATTCTAATTTTTTTAAATAAAAAACTAGTAAAGTCCCACCGAGCATTGCGCGGCATTATTAATTAAAAAATTAGGATTACTTTTAAGTATTTTTGTGTCTTACATTTAAATTGAAAATAAAGAACTTTATTTACAATTCTGAAGTTTAGTTATATATAAAAATATATGAGTAATGAAGTGAAATAATTAGTTTAGTTAGAAATCATTACATATTAAGTACAATAAAAATGATTGTTTTTATAAACATTTAAAAAATAATTATTTGTATGTTGAGCTCATTTTAAAGGTTATCATAATTATATATATATATCTCACTGAATAAATTAAATATAAATATTCTTATGAGTCCATCTCTTAAAAGATAGTCTTTCCATAATCCATGGAAAGACCGACGTTTAAAGAGCAAATTAGAAGAAATGAAGATAAAGTTTTTGGGTTGTATGAATCGGGTTATAAACTTTATAACTACTACATGTTGTACAATAAATTTTTAATATTGCAACTAAGACCTTTTACCTTTTATTATTCTAAATAAACTCTGTATTTCCCATAAACTTATGGAAAGACCGTCTTTCCCAAGACTTTTCCTATTCTTATTAGTCCCGCTAATTATAAAATATCCTCATCGAACAGTGACTCGGTCTATAACAAGATTTTGTGATAATTTATTAAATCCTATTTTTACAATACTTTCAAACTAATTTTTGAAATTAATATTTAGTCGACTCTCTATAATTACTAATTCAAAACCATAATTTTAATGAGACATCTCTCTTTATTTGACTATTATTCATTATATTTATAAATTTAGTCGTGTGCATTTTTAACTTAACCTTGTGTATTCATATTTGTTATAAATTGACTTTACGTACTAGTAATCATATGGCTAAAAACCCCATTTGTTATTAGTTTGACGTATAACCAACTTGATTTCGTTCCATATTAAATGTTAATTGACTTTTTATAATTGCATCTGTTTTGGGTTGATTACATGCAGGGTTATATAGTTGATTTATCAGGTTGAATTAGGTTCGTGTTAAATCGGGTTCAGGTTGATCTCGGGTTCGTATTCAGGTCGGGTTTGGGTCCAGATTATCGGGTCATAATCGGGTTTTGGGTTGAATTTGGTCGTGTCGGGTTCGGGTACAGGTCAATATTTGTCGGATCAAAATTGGGTTTCGGGTTGAGTGTGGTCGTGTCAGGTCGAGTTCAGGTCAAGATTTCTCTGATCAGATCAGATTTCGGGTTGATTCATTCGTATCGGTCCAGGTCGGGTTCTCAGTTCGGGTCAGAGATTGACAGCTCTATATAGAAGTATGTGCACTGCCATATTCATAATGGTTTCTTTGTGGAAAGAAATCACAAAGAAATCACGAAACCCCAGACACTAAAAGTGTTAGAGTGGAACATAATGAAATTTGACATCGATTTTCATACAATGAAATCGCCCAATTTTGAGTTTGCTGACACTCCTCATTTGCTCCGACCCCACCAATAAGTGGTTTCACCATTGTACATGGTCTAATGTTTATATCTTAATTGAAATACACGTAAAATTGAAGTTCATAGAACCTGGGATTCTGGAGAGCTTTCTTTGAGTGTGCATGTTGAGTGAGATTCGACTGCAACCATGCAAATTTTTAAAACTGGACACATATGTGGAGGGCCCATTTAGAGAAAGCGTCCTCTATATATATATTTTTTACTGCTTGTAGAGGATGCATTCAAAAGAATGCGTCCTCTATTGAATATATTTTTTTAATCGAATGCAAAGGACAAGTCCTCTCTTAATTTTTTTTTCCGAATGTCTAAAGAATACGTCCTCTATTAAGTTTCCTTTTTTTATAAATGCATGCTCTATTTAATTTTTTTTATTAGTGCACAAAGAGGAATGCATTGTCTGAATGTTAAATTTCAGAGAATGTGTCTTCTTACTGATTTTCCTTTTTTATATTTTCATTGTCCCCAATAGCGTCAATAGACATCTAATTTTTTTTAAAAAAAAATTAAAAGTTCTATAATGATAAATGCATCGGAAGAATTTAAAAGTCCGCTTTGAAATTTATGATAGTAAAAGTTGAACATCCTACTTACCTGGAAAATTTTGATCGTCGGTATTTCAAATTTTTAAATATTTTGAAATATAGAAAAAAAATGAGTTATAAAAAAATTCGGAAGTTACTACTACTGTATTGGAATTGTAATTGTAAAATTTCAATTTGTTTGTAGTTTAAATAAATTAGAGATGTATGAAATTTTTTTAAATTTTCCACTTTTTCCACTACTAACTAATATAAATAAACAAAATTATAAGAGCAGATGCATTTAATGCTTATGAAATTAAAGATGATAATGAAAACAAAATAAACATGAATTGATTTAGTGATACAATATTCAAAGAACACGTGTCAAACATATAGGTAGAAACGTAATGAAATGAATCTCCAACAACATGTACTAAACTAATGGCGCCCTCTGCAAAGCTTTCCACTTGTTTCACATGGGGGTGGATGTATGGTGCGGGATGTGCATCGTGGAACAGCCATTTGAGTAGAAACATGTACGTCGTCATGCAGAACCCCCTCTGTAAAATCCTCCTCCATATCGTCTTTTGCGTACTCATTCAAATCATACTAGACATGGGGAACACTACATGTATCAAATGGAGCAGTAGGCGACATATACGCATGACTAGCAGTGGGAGTAAGGTATGCAGTAGAATCAGCTGGAAGTGTTGGAGTGTGAGGGAGTACCATGTAATGGTTCGACGTGGGTTGGACTCGCATGTGAGGGTCTGGCTTGAGATGAACCAATATGTGCAGTAGGTCCACGAGCATGCATTCGCGGATCACCCTGTCGACTAGGAGGAGTTGTACGATGGCTTCTGATTTCATTGTATGGAACACCAGGGGGGTGAGGTTCCTCAGTGTGCACATGTGGCTGATAATACTGCAGTCTGGAGGGCTCATACGCATATTCTAGGGTATGTGTGGTAACACCATGTACCCCCCCTAATAACGTCCATGAAACGTGGGGGACATTCATCTAAATTAATATCTAACATAAGGCGCATCTTGAACATTGCCTGCAACTACATAAATGAGATAAATATGTTAGATATTAAAAAAATAAGGGAATCTGAAGTATTATTTGTTGATACTATTAGAAATTTAGTAAATACCATATACTCCACAGTAGCTCCATCTCCAGGAAACCCATCTGTAACCGTTTGGCGCCGTCCTGGCTGATCAATCATGGTCACTGTCCTACAATACCACTTCATGTATTCTCGATCGGGTGTATATGGATCTGCGACCCAAGAGCATTAATTTGTTGCTCTGCTCGATGTTCCCACGCATTAAGATATTTCTCAGTTCAACATGTCAATCCATGCTTGACCTCCCCGACGGTCTCTAGTATGAAGCGGTTTGTGTTTATCCTTAGTGATCAACTGTGTGGGTATTGTCTGGATAAGGCCAAATTGCCTGAGAACACGATGAACATGATGATACTCCACAACATGCCAACAAACGAGGTCAACACACAATAGCTAGTTGTTGCTACCAGTTGTACAGTATTGTCGGAGATGTTGCATGACATCCTTCAGTGTATGGCTGCCAAATAAACTGACATAACAAACAAGTGCTTTTGGTTAGAAAAGAAACACCTTTTTTCCTATAGTTCCAAAAAGGAAATCCAAATTACATTCCCTGACTGTCATGGAGAGATATCAGTTGATCATGATACACTTTTAGTACATGCATGAGTGATTGTGATAAATCGTACCGGGCTCTCCACATGTGAGGAACATAATTAATAATATTAGCTATTCCTAGTAATCAAAAAGGTCTAAAAATTGTTTCCTTACTAACTGAATACGAACCTGGACCCAAGAGAACTCATGGTAACGGTCACTGGAAGTTGTTCGGCAGGACGGATGGTTGGTTTTCGCTCCCATGCCCATAACTGACAGTAAATAAAACATATATAATGTAATGTAAGAGGTCATTATGGACACATGTCCAACTAACAAGTTTAACCAACAATGTTACCTGTAATAGGATTAGTGGCCCATATATAGATTTGACTTGTGGAATTGCAGCGTCACATAAGCTCCTGTACAAGTGTACCAAAATTGCACTCCTTCAACTATACTAATGTATTGCATCTAAGTCTATGAGTACCGACAAATAGAGTAGGGGGATCAGGTGCCTAGATGTGTCAGACATGAGCAAACCTCTGACCAATAGTAGAGTGAAAACCCTTGCCCGCTGCTGAAATCTACCTCAGTGCCATCAAGAGGTAATGTACTGCGTAGCAAGTTTCCCAACCAGTTAGCCCTTATGCGAACCCCTCTGATGTCACTCGTGTCTGGATAGCCCCCAGGTAGTCAGTGCATAATCTATGCCAGTCATTTATACGCCTGCTTGTGTCTACACCAGTGATTGTCGTGCCATCGTTCGGTAGACCCCAAAGGATGCCCACATCCTGTAAAGTGACGGTAGCCTCCCCCATTGGCAGGTGAAATGAGCGAATGGTCGATGTGAATGAGTGCCAAATCTAATAGTCCCTGGAATCCATCCTCACGAACATAACGCATCACTCGATCAGGTATCCCACCAATCCAACAAGCCCCATCGCACCGCCTCACCTGCAATGCCTCATCCTCTAATTGACCGTTTACAGAGCAAGTGCACGATGCTCCAGGTGAAGGTAAAGAAATTCATCATCAATGGGTCACGGACGATACATGGTGTAACCCTAAAGAAAATCAGAATCACAAAGAGAAATGATCAGTCTATATTTCCTCAACATGCAATACATATTCAAACCAAATCAAACATTAGCTTCAATTTAAACAAATACACATAATACAAATTCACACAATCAATTACACTTCTTTAGTGAGTGAATTTAACATAACAAGCTACATAGCTACATAATATCATGTAATACATATTGGTCTAAACAAAGCATAAGGATATGTAGAAACTCCATATTAAAAACATGACCCTAAGCACGCCCTCGCCCAAGGACGCCTCTGTAATCACCCGGCAGTCTATCATTCATTTTATTCCTTATCCTTCTCTCCACAAATTGACCTGCCTCTTATTACAAAACTTTTCAATATCAAGAATCAACCTCCAGTTGGCATGTTGCCAGAGTGATGGATATTGGAGAGGCACAAAATCCTCACTATATTGTTGCACATAGGTAGTCGTGTGATATACCTTGTCACTGAGAGTAGATGAATTGTCACGCCTATACCTACAAACAGCCAATGCATGGGAACAAGGGAAATGGAAAATTTTCCATTCGAGACAACTACACTCCTTTCTCCGGTATTTCACAATGTATTGGCACTCACCAATGCTGCCATCAATGGTCCTTGTAAAAAATATTAGTCCCACTATTATAAAATATCCTCATCGAACAGTGACTCGGTCTATAACAAGATTTTGTGATAATTTATTAAATACTATTTTTACAATACTTTTCAAATAATTTTTGAATAAATATTTAGTCTACTCTCTATAATTACTAATTCAAAACCATAATTTTAATAAGACATCCCTCTTTATTTGACTATTATTCATTAGATTTATAAATTTAGTCGTGTGCATTTTTAGTCCCTAAAGTAGGCCTCCGTATTAGGATTCACCATAAGATGGAACGGTGTGGTTACATTGTTCGTGTACACCACTTGTTCATCATCCTCCCCTGGATTCGAATCAGTTGATAAGGATCGATCATCTTACTTTCTTCTTCAAGTTCCCTTTCCTCACCTTCATCATCGCTGATAACATTCTCACCATGACCGAGAACACTCTCTTCATCTTCACCTACATAATCATCATCGAAGACATTCAGCTCTTCAGGATGCACACAATATATACCAGCACTGTGCACGACTGAGTGCAATCGACGTGAACATAATCACTGGGTTGACTCGACTCATCAATGATAAAAGGCTCTCCAAAACTCTGGCAATGTACAAGGGTGGGAGGCTTAGCACAGCTTTGTAGTTCTGAACATTGCTCAAAAAAGACATGAACAACGGGTGCGCGATAGTCAGCAGCTGCCGGCCAAAATCTTAAACTACAAAATCCAGTAACAATTTATTACAAAACACATAGAAACATAGCAGATCTGAAAAAATTGAAAATAAAATACGAACTAAGGCTGGAAGATACGAACCCGGCAATGAAAAAGGAGAAAAACGAAAGTGTGAGCTAGGTGAGGTAGACGACGATGGCCTGAGCACGGGTGGGAGGGAAGAACCCAGCGGCGGAGAAAACAAAAGGAGAGAGTTCATCTTTCTCTTTTTCTGACCTTTGTTCTGGGATTAAAACATGAATCACGAAGTTGAATGCGTCATCGTATTAACAGAATTTTTTTAAAAAGAAGCAAAATACAGAGAATGCGTCCTCGTCTTTTCTACATTAAAAAAATGTAAATTTATGAGGACGCATTTAGCAAATGCATCTTCGTTTTTCAGGTAATTAAAAAAATAAAAAATACAAAGAATGCATTTGCTAAATGCGTTCTCTGTAGCGTTCTCCACATTTGCATCCATTGACGTCGACTATAGCCACATTATAAGAATTTTCTCGGGACTTCGAAGTAAATACTTGGAAGTCACATTCCAAACCAGGGCCAAGTACTGAAGTTACATGCAACCTAGATTGCTCGGCGCCGTTGTCCTAAAATACCGCAATTAGATTCAAACCCAAATTAAGTGTTCATGCTTTATAATACTACTAGGTTGGTAACACTGCGCGTTGCGCGGTGAGCTTGATAATAAATTTTAGAAATACTGTAGGAATATTGCTACAATATAGGAATGTGAAAAAAGTTGTAATTGAAGTTACAAATGTACCAATTTTATATGTAATTGAAGCTCATAATTAACTCGAGCTATCAAGTAAAGCAGCGTAGCACTCGAACCTCCACACAAACTTTCACCTCTCGAACCCTCCACTGGAACCTTCACCTGTCGAATCGGTCAATGGAACCTACACCTCTCAAACCAGTACCTCTAAAACCTAATCTCGAACCAGGTCTCCAACCAGGTCTCCAACCAGGTCTCCAACCAGGTACGGATTCGAGAGGTGAAGGATCAGGTGGAGAGGGTTCAAGTGGAGGGGTTTCCAGCGGAGGGGTTCGAGAGGAACTGATTCGAGAGGTGAAGGTTCAGTTTCGGGGGAGTAGTGATTCAAGAGGTGAAGAGGGTCCAACCAGGTACGGATTCGAGAGGTGAAGGATCAGGTGGGGTTTCCAGTGGAGGGGTTCGAGAGGAACTAATTCGAGAGGTGAAGGTTCTGTTTTGGGGGAGTAGTTTTTAAGAGGTGAAGGTTCAGGTGCAGAGGTTGAAGTGGAGGGGTTCCATTGGAGGGGTTCGAGAGCTACTGATTCGAGAGGTGAAAGTTCAGGTGGAGAGGGTTAAAGTGGAGGGGTTCGAGAGGTACCAATTCGAGAGGTGAAGGTTCAGGTGGAAAGGCTTCAAGTGGAAGGGTTCGAGAGGAACCGATTTGAGAGGTGAAGTTCAGGTGGAGAGGGTTAAAGTGGAGGGGTTCGAGAGGTATTGATTCGAGAGGTGAAGGTTCATTTGAACGATTCGAGAGGTGAAGGTTCCAGTAAAAGCTTGAACAGGTGAGAATTTGAGAGGAGGTTCGAGAGGTGAAGTTTCCATTGGAGGGTTCAAGAGGTGAGTGTTCCATTTGAACCCTCTTCACCTCTCGAATCGGTATCTCTCAAACCCCTCTAATGGAACCCTCTGTACCTCAACCTTCACGCCTGGAATCGGTACCTCTCGAACCCCTCCAATGGAACCCCAAACCTTCACCTCTCAAATTGTCCAATGGAACATTCACCTCTCGAACCAGTACCTCTCAAACCCCTCTAATGGAACCCCTAAGATTCACCTCTCAAATTGTCCAATGGAACCTTCACCGCTCGAACTCGTACCTATCAAACCAGTCTCGAACCCACTACCTCTCGAATTGTCCAATGGAACTTTCACCTCTCAAACCCCCCACTCAAACTCTCACCTCTCAAATCTCCACTGGAACCTTCACCTCTCGAACTCCAATTGAACCTTCACCACTCGAATTCGTACCTCTCGAACCCCTCTATTGGAACCCCTAGACTTGAACCATCTGTACCTCAATCTTTACCTCTCGAATCGGTACCTCTCGAACTCCTCCAGTGGAACCCCTCCACTTGAACCCTCTCCACCTGAACCTTCACCTCTCGAACCCCTCCAATGGAACCCCTCCACTTGAACCCTCTCCACCTGAACCTTCACCTCTCGAATGGGTACCTCTCGAACCCCTCAAATGGAACCCCTAACCTTCACCTCTCGAATTTTCCAATGGAATCTTCACCTCTCGAACCATTACCTCTTGAACCATTACCTCTCAAACCTCCACTCAAACTCTTACCTCTCGAATCTGCACTGGAACCTTCACCTCTCGAACCTCCAATGGAACCTTCACCACTCGAATCCGTACCTCTTGAACCCTCCATTGGAGCATTCACCTCTCGAACCTCCAATAGAACCTTCACCTCTCGAACCATCACCTCTCGAATGGGTACCTCTCAAACCCCTCCAATGGACCCTGCCACTTGAACCCTCTGTACCTCAACATTCACCTCTCGAATCGGTACCTCTCGAACCCTCCAAGGGAACCCCTCAACTTGAACCCTCTGCACCTCAACCTTCATCACTCGAATTCGTACCCCTCAAAACCTCCACTTGAACCTTCACCTCTCGAACCTCTAATAGAACCTTCACCTCTCGAACCCCTCCAATGGAACCCCTCCACTTGAACCATCTCCACCTGAACCTCCACCTCTCGAATTGGTACCTCTCGAATCCCTCCAATGGAAACCCCTAACCTTCACTTCTTGAACCCATACCTCTCAAACCAATACCACTTGAACCTTTCACCTCTCGAACCCTTACCTCTCGAACCAGTACCACTCGAACCCACTACCTCTTGAATTGTCCAATAGAACCCTCCACTCGAACCCACTACCTCTTGAATTGTCCAATGAAACCTCCCACTCGAACCCCATACCTCTCGAATCGGTACCTCTCGGAACCTTCACCTCTCGAACCTCCAATAGAACCTTCGCCTCTCGAATTCGTACCTCTTGAACCCCTCCAATGGAACCCGTCCACATGAACCCTCTCCAACTGAACCTTCACCTCTCACATCGGTACCTCTCGGAACCTTCACCTCTCGAACCTCCAATAGAACCTTCACCTCTCGAACCTCCAATAAAACCTTCACCTCTCGAACCATCACCTCTCGAATTGGTACCTCTTGAACTCTCACCTCTTGAACTCTCACCTCTCGAATCTCCACTGGAACCTTCACCTCTCGAACCTCCAATGGAACCTTCACCCCTCAAATTCACTTGAACCCTCTGTACCTCAACCTTCACCTCTCGAATCGGTACCTCTCGAACCCCTCCAAAGGAACCCATAACCTTCACCTCTCGAATTGTCCAATGGAACCTTCACCTCTCGAACCCCTCACTCGAACTCCCCCAATCGGTACCTATCGAACCAGTACCACTGGAACCCCTCCACTGGAACCCTCTTCACCTGAACCATCACCTCTCGAATGGGTACCTCTCGAACCCCTCCAATGGACCCTGCCACTTGAACTCTATGTACATCAACCTTCACCTCTCGAATTGGTACCTCTCAAAACCTCCAAGGGAATCCCTCCACTTGAACCCTCTGCACCTCAACCTTCACCTCTCGAATGGGCACCTCTTGAACCCCTCCAATGGAACCCCTAACCTTCACCTCTCGAATTGTCCAATGGAACCTTCACCTCTCAAATTGTCCAATGGAACCTCCGCCTTTCAAATTGTCCAATAGAACCTTCACCTCTCGAACCTTACCTCTCGAATCCCTCCAATGGAACCCCTAACCTTCACCTCTCGAATTGTCCAATGGAACCTTCACCTCTCGAATTGTCAAATGGAACCTTCACCTCTCGAATTGTCCAATGGAACCTTCACCTCTCGAATTATCCAATGGAACTTTCACCTCTCGAACCCGTACCTCTCGAACCAGTACCACTCAAACCCACTACCTCTCGAACTGTCCAATAGTATTTTTTTTAAATGCCCAAAATGACGTCATTTTGGGCAGCCATTTGACAGCACCTGTAGACGCACATGGTTAGGCAACCATTTTTTTAAATGCCCAAAATGATGTCGTTTTGGGTAGCCACTTGACAGCACCTGTAGACGCACGGTTAGGCACTTTTTTTTAAATGCCCAAAATGACGTTGTTTTGGGCAGCAACTTGACAGGACCTACATGGTTAGGCAGCCATGTGCGTGAACAGGTTCATGGGAAATTACCATTCTACCCCTGACGACGGTTTTTGTCAATCATTCGGTTGGCAGGATTTCTTTTAATAAGTACCCTATGATAAGACCAAGTGTAGGGGTAGAAATAGTTTCTTACCAATTAAATATATTAGTTCTCTCATTCTTTCTCTTTCATCTAACCTTAAGAAATCACTTAAGATATCACCTTTTTTTTCTCCACAATGGTAAGAAATTACTTTTGACTATTCATTGACCCCACTTAATTTTCTCTATCCTAAAATTAATTTTACCATTAACATTTAATTTAATTTAATTTGTTCACTCAAAACAAGTTGAATGTGAAATTTAATAATACATTATAATTTTTATTAATAGAATTTCATTTTTTTAAAGAAGTATAAAATAATTCACTTTTTTATAAAAAAAATTGTGTTTTATTTTTTTAAAAAATTAAATTAAATTTCTTTTTTCTTGTCAAGAAATTGTTAAATATTTTTTATCTAAAATAAATAATAAGACATTACTTTAAAAAAAATCAAAAACGATACATCAAAGGCCAATTATAATGACTAGACAAATTACAATAAATACTTAAATAATAAAATATTGATCTAGTCCGACCAATTATTACAAATTGAAAATAGAAATATTGATCTAGTCTGACCAATTATTACAAATCAAAAACTGAAATATTGATCTAGTTTGACCAATTATTACTAATACAAATCAAGCTAAACATTAAAAAATAGAAAACATGGACGACAAAACCATACTGACATGCTAATTTTGACCACCCTATTTGGTAAAGATGTTCAGTGAGGTCGTTTTTCAATTGGTCATGTTTAGCTCTGTTGCGTACTTCCCTCCAAGTTCGTTTAAAAGTCAGTAGATCAGCATACCGCTCTGCAATGTAATGCCAAGGAGAGTCATCGATTTGGTCATAATCACCTGGTTGAACCCGCAACCCATAGGTATCTCTTTCATCTTCGACTATCATGTTGTATGCAGTATGATACAAGCTGTCATAATTTAACCCAGCGTTTCTATGTTCCAGTACCTAACTGGGTTGCAGATCAAGGAGAACCGGGCTTGTAAAACACCAAAAACACGTTCGACGTCTTTCCTGTAACTCTCTTGATGCTTTGTGAAAAATTGTTTCTTAGGGTCATTTGGAGCCGTATACATTGGCATGAAGGTCGCCCACTTAGGATAGATTTCATCAGTAAGATAGTACCCTTGATCGTACCTACGACCATTGACTTCATAAGGAAACGTGGAGCCTTTCCTTCACATATGTCATCAAACAAAGGTGACTTGTCTAGGACGTTGATGTCATTGTTTAACTCCGTCATACCAAAAAATGCATGCCAAATCTAAGTATCGTATGAGGCCACTGCTTCCAAAATAATTGAGGCGCGTCCACTTCTACCATGAAATTGACCTTTCCAATGTTGAGGCGCGTCCACGTATTCGAATTTTTATATTATATACGAACAAATTAAATATACGAATTTTAATATAAAAAGTAAAAACAGAGGCAACGTAAATGAATTAAATATACTACATTCTTAAATAGAGGCAACGAAAATAAATTATTTACATATACTAATTCAAATAATATAAAATAATACTATTTTACATATTGTAATTTAAATACTTTATAATAAATAATATAGGTAAATGATCAAAAATTGTATACATAAATGAACGTATATAATAAATATTGTTATTTTACATATATTTACATATACGTACATGATAAAAAATTGTCTATACATAAATGAACATATATAGTAAATATTGTTATATTTTACATATATTTACATATACGCACATAAACTATTTTACATTAAGTTAATACTTTTATCCATTTAAATAATATATCGAACATACTAATTTTAAAATAAAATAAAAATAAGTAAAAGAAATAAAAATTAATGATAAACAAGAATCTTTATAATTAAAATATAACACATAAAAATAGGGCTTACCATCCGGAACATTGTGACTTCCAAATTGACGTCCATGGTTATTTGCAAAATTTTGACCCGATGAACCCTAACCTCCTTGGGAGCAAAAGGCTCCCGATTTGTTAGTTGCCTCAAGATGTGGAGAATGAAAGTTTGGACTAAAAAAGTTCAGGTAGGAATTTTGTGATTGGGCGTTTGAATTTTGGGAAGAATAGTTCGGGTAAGGAGAGTTCGTGTATGCATTTTGGGAAGAGTGGTATTAATTTTGGAAATTCATGTATGAATGTTGGGAATTCATATAAAAATTGGGTGGGATGTTAGGAGAACTTTTCATAAAATTCCGAATTCGAAATTGGATGAACATTCGGATTTTGGGACGAATTTTGGGAATCAAAATAATTTGGAATTACCTTATATTTTCCATTCGACGGTCTTCATGAATCCATCACAAAATATGGATACAAAAGTGAATATTTGAGACAAATTTAGGAGATGAAAGAATGAGTTAGAAGTGTTGAAATTGAAAGTGGTATGGTCAAATTTTGGGTGAATTGAGCTCTATTTATAGATTAAAAAAGTTGGGGATGAGAAGTAAAAAGTTCCTGAAATGTTAATTTTAAAAAAAATCTGTAATTTTTTTTAAAATAGCCGTTGGGACATGTGTCACCATACAGTTGGAAAACATGTCCCATTTTAAATTAGAAATGAAAATAGCTGTTGGGTTTAGGACACATGTTGCCATGTAAGTGAGACATGTGTCCCAAAATTTTGAACGGTGCACAAATATGAAATTTAGAGCCATAGGACACATGGCACAACCAGATGGTGCCATGTGTTAGTGACTTTCAAATTAATAAAATGAGAGCTACATGCAGGACACGTAGGTCAATGCATGATTAGCACGTGTCCCAATTTGAAAAAAAAAATGGATCGCTTCCAACAGCCCCATACCCCATGTGCACTTGCTTTAACCCATCATATCGATAAGAATGAGCCATCTATTGTTTTAAAAGGAATAAATAAATATATAAAATTTTAGGAAAATCAGTTTCAAAGGACCGAAACACACATTGACCAAAGTAAAACCGTTGATTATGAAATACATATCAAAATCACATACTCCCTCTGTTTTACTATATTTTTGGCACCATAGATTTATATTGTATTTTTTTTAAAAGTTGAAATGTGTGAAGAAAATTGAGGGAGAAAAAATAACAAGTTTAATGAATGATTGAGAATGATGTACTTTTCCATAAAAAAAAAGACGACAAACTTAGAAAAATATACAAATACGGTAAGTGTGTCAAATTAAAGAAAACAGATGAAGTATTGACGTTAGGTGCAACCTAGATTTCCCTATCCTAAAATATCATAATTAGCTTCGAGGCCCAAATAAAGTTTTAAGACTTTCATAATTAGATTTGAGACCCCAAATAAAGTTTTAAGAAAATCAGTAGCAAAGGATTGAGACGTAGACCAAAGTAAAACCGTAAAATTCTGAAGTGCATACTAGGAAGTCGCACTGCAAACCACTGACATATCAAAATTACATTTAAGCCCACTATCCTAAAATACCATAATCAGATTCGAGGCCCATATAAAGTTTTAAGAAAATCATATGCAAAGGAATTTGGCTTTTTCAAAGCTCCGAAACAAACATACAGCTTATAAACTTCTAAGATCCTTACAGTCGACACTAGTCTTCAACAATGACAGCATATAGTTCTAATTTGAAATACGAAGTCTGAACAGGCTTACACAAAAGTGCTAAAAGGCAAGAAATAAGTAAAAGAGTATTCTCATCTTCAGTTTTCTAGTATTAATAGTTTTGAGAGTGATCAAAACTCAGAGGCTGCTGACAAAATGGGGCCTGCAAGATAGCAAAGAAATTTACCAGTTACATGTCTGCAGCAATGACATACAGAAGAAATTCAGTCAACATATGAATGTAGTGGCAATTCAGGTAGTCTCAGTAACAGCATTGATACTCTGTCATCTCCGAAATACAAGGCCAACTTAATAGCATCAATGCATTCCCCAAATCCCCTTACCACCCCAACACCAATAAACAATAATAAGAATGATAACTACAAGAGCACAAGATATCACGCAAGGAAAGCTCTACGACTTAACAAGCTCTGACACACAGTATCAAGGAAGGAAGCTGTGCGACAAATTTTCATACCAAAAGCCACCAGCATGCATGTTAAAATAACAATAAGATATTCTAGAGTATCACTTATTCTATAAGGCACACTAGAATGACAATAATGGAAGAAGCTATACAGCATAATAGAAAAGGTAATGGATCTCGTAAAGCCCATGAAGCCTCCCAGACACTGCACTACAACCAGTAAAGGGTATAACTGCCCACCCCAAAATCCAATTTCACTTTATTCTAGATAAAGTTGGTATGTCCTTTTACTAAAGATGATATCTCAATCAGCACTGGGATCAAGAAACTACAATACCTTCATTCTCCATGAGTACTATGCTTCCCTATCTTTTCCCTTTTCCAAACCAAGTACTTCAGTCTAACAATGAAATAAACTGAAGACCATTCAAAATTACAATATACTCCTTATTTTTCGTCAAACGTAAATATAAAATAATGCCCCTAAATCATACTATTACAACATAGTTTCTCAATAAAACTAGGGGATTGTAACTAGGGTAAAATGTGTTTTGCATACCTAGAGTAAAATGTGTGTTGCTTATAGTTACTCTACAAGTATTAAAGTTGTCTTGGAAATGTAAGGGTGTCTTGAGAAATGCAAATATCAGAGAATATGGGGAGTGATGAGACAGGAAATGGAAAATGGGCAATGAGAAGAGTTGGCAAGAAGAGTCTATTCATATATAGCAACAATTAGCAGGACCGGATTTAAATGAAAAGAAAATACTTCACAACCACATAAACTTAGGAAGCAAATTCCAGTCTAGAATCCAGATATTATATAGATGCTCACAGTAACAATAGAGACTCAGGCAAGAATTACTTTATGAATGAAAATATGTGGGTGATGTTAACATCAACCTACCTGAAAGACAGCATGTCTAAGTTGACCGTATGATTGTGCATACATCATAGACTGTGTAGGCCACTGCAAATATACAGCATCTCTTGGTGTTTGATTTAAGCCTACAGCACAAAAAGGGCTCATCACTGGGCTCCTGTAGCTGAGGGAAGCTTGCATGCCAGGCATCTGACCTAACTGAGGCAAAACAGAATCATAGGGCACAAATGGATGCTGGAACTTCTGCACGTAAGGACCCACACCAACACCCTGATTGAGAGGAGCATACTTGATGTACCTACACCAGTTTAGAAGTACCAAGTCCACAATGTAAGTAAGACACTATCATTGAGAATTTTCTATCCTAACAGTCTGTAACATAAATGTATAATAATCAGTATAGAACTGGTGACAATAAAATATTTAAGCACCAAGCAGATAAGAACTTCTAAGTTCAGGTGAAAAATTGTACATGCATCCAGCTACAACAATAAGGAAAGATTTGACAAGTAAAGTAAGAGATCATTTAAAATTAAAGAAGTACACTCCCTCCGTCCCACTTTAAACTTCCTAATTGCTCCTTGGGGAGTCAAACTTCGTAAACTTTGACCGTAAATATAAATTAATCTATATATAATAAAAATATCATGTGAGCTATTGTTAGATTCATCTTAACATCTATTTTTTAAATATCAATTTTTTATGCAGCATTATTATAGGCAACTAGAGATATTTACGATCAAAGCTTAAAAAAATTGACTTCCCAAAAAGCAATTAGGAAGTTTAAAGTGGGACGGAAGGAGTTAAGCTTTTCATGCCTTTTAATAAAACATAACTTCAATAGAAATTTACACGGACCCAATTGTGTAGGAGGTAGAACTGGAGATCAATCCCAGTGGTCTAGTCCAAAAACAAGCAGAGTAGCATGAAACAAGTTTTTAATTCCAATTTGCAGAGTTATAAAAATGCATTATAGACAGCAAACCAAGTTTCCAGCAATGTAAACATGAGAAATAAAAATTTCAGCCAACTGCAGGAATGATTTGAGATTAACTCTATCCCAAGTGACCTTCCAATGTGGGTAGCAAAAGACACAAGGAAATCCAATCAGTGATATCATCATCAGGTGTGGCCAATTCTCATTGGCATCTAAGGAGAAAATCCTGATAGATAATTGAAAAAGATTTTCCTTATTTGCAATAACTGGAGGAGGGATGCAGAAACTTTAGTTATTTTCAGCAATTTCTTCTCACGAAAGTAATTAGTATAAATATAAGTGTGAGGACATATTCATAAAAATTCCTGCAGGACTCCTAGCTTCTATATTTCCTAAAAGTGCCTAGTTTCCACATTTTATTTAGTTATTGCAACACTTTTTCTGTTAATATCTAGGTACGGAAATCATTGGCTCGGTAGGATGGTTTTCCTGTTCAAAAAGAATGAACCTCTCTAAGAAGGGATATCAGATTTCGGCTCAATAAAAAATCCTGTAACAAGTTTGTCTACTGTAGGTGCAATGTGATACAATTCCGAATTTGAATGTGATGACCAAAGGAACATAGGTGTAACACCTAAGGGCTTGCTTCTAGAGTGATTCCTGGTAATAGCCGTAAGAGAAGTAATAACCAGTGGCAAAATAATAATAATACACGGGTCCAAAATATTTTAAATGTGGCACAAGAACTGAATGACTGAATGCCAAAGCAAAGTGTACAGATGATACTACGAAAGGCATAAAGCATATGCATAGCTAAAAAATCAATGTTCTTGAAGAGCTCCAAATCGTACCTTTTATAACTTCGATCATAATCAGGGTCAATCCGATCTTTCTCCCTGTCTCTAAAAATGGCTACCCTGGAAGATGCACCATTTTCCATCGTACTAAAATTCTTATCCAAATCCAGGACAGAGTTTTTCAAATTTTCATTTTCCTCTGAGCTCAACCATGCTTGCTTCCCATCTGAAGGAAGTTGGGTTGGTTCAGAAACACCTGGACCACTAAATATACGAGCTCGTGCCCGGTCATACTCCTCCTTCCTCTCCTCCACGGTTCTCACAGAACTACGTTTTAGGCCTAATTCATCATTCCCATCTGCAGATGCTCTGTTGGGCCTTGACCTGATGACAATTTTAATCTGATCATTTTTGTCATTCTCAAGCTGTTTAGCTGGTACATCTGATAAACATACGGTAGGATACTTGCTCTCTGCTTGTTTCTTAACCAGAATTCGAGTTCCCTGGCCATCAACAGCATTCTCCTTTACCATTGTCTGCAAACCATAATGCTGAGCAACTCTATGCGCTGCAAGACGCAGATAAGAAGTTGGAAAATGCTGGAACTCAAATTGCTGGAAATCAGGATTCTGCAAAAACTTCTGTATATCAAGTTCCATCCGCAGAACTGCAGAACATCAAACAAAAAAGAGCCACATAAGCAGACATCTCAGTCAAACAAAAATGAAGATAATAACTCCATGACCATACCCACATGCTCAAAAAGGTTGAGATATACAACTCATTACATACACAATAAAAGAACCAAAGATGTATCACAGTCTAACAAAAAGGATGAATATACTGCAATCATACTTCATACCCACAGTTTTGAAACACTTGAACAGGTCAAAAAATCAGGCAATCCTTTAGGGATTAAGCTTATTTACAAATTAACTAATATCTCAAAAAGGTCAATGAACAAGAAAAAATGCAATACTAAAAGGCGGTTCAATTTGGATGGTAGACTACAATGTAACATATCTTAATTGGCACCATGTGAAGGAAAAGAATGCATGGACAAAGGCTTATTGAAGCCGTAACGAAGAATATTTTCATGTATTTACTCTCAGGTGCACCTTCAGTCCTTCACTTCACTGCCCAAATGGTAACGGCGAAATAACTCTAGATATACAAAATCAGAACAGTGGTTGTGGATGCCTAGATCATGAACTCACATTACTGATGATAGGAGCATATATTTGCAGGCAATTGGCCAGACCTATACACATAGTTTACAACACTATAACAGTCCTTTGTATTAGCTAAAAGCGAGAATTATGCATTGTCCAGAATCTCAGACAGAATTGCACAGAAAGATCAACACCAAACCAAACATGTAAACCTAAGTATTCTCATAATGCTGAATACGGTTACAGATATCGCTAATCAGCCAGCAGATCTGAAAATGGATCTGCCCCAGGATAATCTAATTCAGAAATATGATTAAATGGACGATTATTTGAACACCGTAGAATCAAATACAATAAAATCAACAGCGAAATCCCCCCAAAAAATCAAATCATAAAGATGGGGGCAAAGAGACTAACTGGTCAAACGATGACGAGGATTCTGAAGCGCCTCAACCAAAAAAGGGTCCACCGTCGAAAAATAAGCAGGAGGAGCCGCCTCCTCATCCTTGTGCGCAGCCGATGACATCGAATCCATATCTTCCTCTACAAGTTGTATAAAGGAATTAAAAAATTCTATGTTTTATAATTGACCAAGCAAAAAACTAAGATATCCAAATGGTCTTCTTCTCTCACCTTCAACGGCCGGCAGAACGTCGTAGGAGAGGACGTTCGTTCGTCGTCGTCGGCGGCGGTGGAAGGGTTAGGAGGAAGGAACTTGGCGCTCTCTAATACTATACATCAAAACGGATTTTGACGCGAGAGAGAGAGAGAGAGCGCGCGCGCGGAGGATGGGAAAACCCCTATTACCTTATCCTACGCCCAATCCTCGAGACAGGGGAGAGATTTTTTTCGGTTGAGGTAAAAGTAGGGTGGGCTATCCGACCCAAACCCGACAATCCAATTAGGCCAGAAGAAAAAGACAAAAATTGTCTCACCATTTGCTACGATGAGATGGGGTCAGACTGCAATTATTATTAGAAAATGAAGTTGAAAAATGAGATTATATTGCTATTATTAGAGAATGAAGTTGAAAAATGAGATTATATTCCTATTATTAGAAAATGAAGCAGAAAAACGGGTCTGAAATCGGGTTATAACATAAATTTAGTCAAAAATCAGGTACGAAACAACTGTCATTTATTTGCCACTTTTTGGCAAAGAAACCTCAAAATCAAGGAATTTTAATCCTTCTCAAATTCAATCTGATTGAAGCACTGAATCGAAACTTCTAAACACCGGATTGAAGCTCACAACTCGCCGATCAAACTTCTGTAAATCACCGGATTGAGCTCAGGTTTACGGATCCGCATTTTTTGCACTTGATTTGCACGTAAATCTTTGTTTTTGTGCATTGATCTGGCATGAACGCGGATTTTGAAAGCTTCTATAATCTACGACAGTGAAGTCATCGAGGTAATATGAAATTTACAGTTTCAAATCTCAGTTTTCATCAACAATAGCCAAAATTTTGAGAAATCTCATAAACGAATTTCATGATAGTGTTGCTGTTATAACCGATGGAAAACGAAGCAATTCAAAGCAACTAAATCATTTTCTATGGAGGAGTAAGCAACGAAGATGTTGAAACATAATATTCAACAAACTTACATCAAGGTTTGGATTTGATTACTTAAATATAGTTAAACGCATCAAGTAAATGCATGAACACATGAAATAATGTGTTCATATTTTGTTAGATTATTCGCCAGATATAGAATTCGATTATATGCATTTTGTTGGGAAGATTTTGGTGTTTTAAATTTTTTTAGAATATATGAAATACTATGTTAAACGCACGAATTAACTACATGAACACATGAAGTAACGTGTTCATATTCTGATAGATAATTCACAAAGGTCTGGAATTTGATTAAATGCATTTTTCTAAGAAAATTATGGTGCTTTTAAATTTGCTGGAACGCATGAAGTATTATGTTCAACACACAATGTAACTGCATGAACGCGTAAAGTAACGTGTTCATATTTTGATAGATAACTTGCCAGTGTCTGGAATTTAAATTAATGCATTTTGTTAAGAAGATTTTTGTGTTTTTAAATTTGATGGAACACATGAAGTAACACTACAAGAAACAACATATATTACTTCGCATTTTTTACCTCGATTTTGCCTTAGATCAAATAACCGAAGTAAATAGTTCTTTTACCTCAGTTATTTTTTCTGAAGTAAAAGGTATTATTTACCTTGGGTATAAAATAACTGAGGTAAATAATAGGTTTTTTACCTCGGTTCTATGATAACCGAGGTAAATAATGTTTAAATTGAAGTAAAAAAGTCTAACCGACATAGGTGCGACGTCGCTTACATGTATTCGACTTAGCACTATCAGTCAATCATGAGAAGACCGATTTCGCACAAGTAGTCGGTTAGGCCAAATCTATGCCGACACTAAGGATCGACATCACATTTGTCAGGATTTAGTAAGTAAGTTTTGGTCCTTTAACCAAATTCAATCATAATACCCAAAATTTTCTTCCACACGAGCTCTGCAAAATCCAAATCTCCACTATTGAAGGTTGGTAATAGGGTTGTGGGTTGTTTTATGAGAATAGCCAACTTCGCATTACATGTCATTTTTACTGACATGAAATGTGATGGACAACCAACGTCGGCGATATGTTACACTCTAAAACTTTTATAGGTTATACTTGTTTGAAAATGATTGATTTTGGTCTACAAAAATATTTTTAAATGGTTTTTAAAACGAGTGTAGTAAATGGTGTTGAATGGTATAGTTGAAAATGGTATTTAAAATCACGCAAGGATCAAATCGCACAAGTCAATTATTGTGATTGAAAGGTACTTAAATTATTCGAAAAACAGTGGACGTAATAATATCTTTGCAATTAATACAATAAATTCGAATAAGAAATGTTTTTGTTCCAACAAAATAGAAATTGCAATAAACTCAATCAGCTTGGATTATGATGACCTTGAAGACAATGGGCACCCCAAATTCTATGACCTCAAAGAATAAGGTGTCCCCATTGCGTAGGTGGTTCCTGTCCCCCGAGTAGTTCATGTGTAACTCTCTCCCATAGCACCTCAGCACAACTTGGGTCTTCAGACTAGGCAGGAGAGAGTTATCATAGACCCAAGTTGAAATGTGCTGAATCACAAACAAAACAATTATTATAAGTATATATGCAATTAATAACAAATAATATTAATTGAAATTTAATTAATTACATGCATTTAATAAGCTATCTAGGCCTTACCAAAGTGGGATTTGTCCCGAAGTTTTACTGCTTCAGAGTGCAACTGAAACTTAGCCTATCTGCAGCCATTGTATGATGTTCAAGCTCGAACACAGGAGAGTCTAGGGTGCTCCATTGTGAAAGAATTGTATAAAAACAATAATTTATTAGTTGTCATCAACTATGAATATATATAAGTAAATACATACGTAAAATTAGTCACTGGCCTGAAAAAAATGGCCGACGGGAGGATCCTTCGCCGGACATTACTCCTGAATAATATAAGAATATTATTAGGGCATAAAAGTCTTGAAACTTGAAGAGTGCGGCATCGGCCATGTGTCGCACGTACATGTCGATCCAAAATAGTGGCATGGTCGACATGTACCCGTGACGTCGCTCATCAGTCGACCAAACCGAACATGTGACCGACAGATGACAAGATTGCATTTACAATATTAAAGCAAGCATAAATGCATTTAGGTGACGTCGGTAACCAGTCGGTTAAATCGACAAAGGTGCGGCGTCTGATTCAAAACAAAATATCACCAAAGATATAAATATGCAACGTCACACCGCATCGCCTTGACCAAATGTCAATCAACAAGCTACTGACGTCACATTTAACCCCAGCTACGACCAAAATCGTAGAAAACCGAAAAAAAATCATGCTTGAAAAATAGAAAATGACACAAAATCGTCTTAAAACAAACCAAAACATAGTACGTAGGTTGACATATAAGAAAAATTCACAATATAACTAATCTATAAGAACTAGAAAACCAAAAACATACCAAGCAACACATTCACACACACCATGTATTGAATACTTTCAAGGAAAAATTACAAAAATAAAGGAATTGGAAGAGTTGAAAAACCTTACCTTTGACAAGAGAAGAGATGAGGGGTGGGAGGACTGTTGGAATTTGAGGGAAAGTTATAAGTAAATGTTTAAACTGATTATGAGGTGGGCTCCATACATATAGAAATTTTGGAACGATGTCATTTTGAACCCTTTGTGAATTTTTCCTCGACGTGTATGACGTTGCACACCAATCGACCTTAGCAACAACTGACCAAACTATGACCAACGTTTTGGAACAATGTCGTTTTGAACCCTTGTGAATTCCACCTTGACATGTGTGACGTTGTAGGTCAATTGGCCTTACCGATAACTGACCGAACTATGACCGTCGTCGGCTTACCTGAATGTAGGCCTAACAATTTCAGTCCACTAGCATAACAAATGATCCCGCGTTAGACCAAAACGAATACAATTGACTTTCATAACAGTTAATAGTATAGTAGAAACTACATATTAAAATTTTAAAATGTACATGAACTTTATTAACGTTCGGTTTGATTGGAATTGATTTTGGCGCATGATGTGCCCATTTTATACGGTTATATTAGGGCTTTTGGGATTAACTTTTGTACACTTTTGTGCTCTAAATGTGACATTTTTCCTTGAAATTATCTAAGGAGGGTTAGAAGCGACTTTTGCATTTTTATCACTTTTTAGAGAATTTTGTGTGACAAGGTAATTTGTTTGAGGACTTTGAAGACTTTGAAGAATATCTTTGAAGATTTGAAGATTTGAAGACTTGGATTTGAGCTTTTTGAAGACATGAAGAAGTGGAGAAGTAAAGAGAAGGATATGAGATATAAAAGAGAAAGAAGAAACAATGCTGAAATTTGTGTCTGTCGCGACTCGCAATGGTTCATCGCGAGGCCGTTGCGAGCACGTCGCGACTCGTGACGGACGGGTGGTCTGAATTTCTTCTTGATTTTTGTGCTATAAATACTCCCCTTATCTTCTCCCATTCAGCAGCTTTTGGCCCCTTCTCCTTCCTGCATTTTTTGGGCTAAAACCCTAGGTTTTTCTCTTCTTTCTTTTCTTAGTTTTTGTAGATTAATTATGTCTTTTAGTTCTCTAGCTTAGTTTTATCTTGGGAGCAAAGGATTGAAGCTTCCATTTCTATGTAGTAAGAACCATTATATCTATCTATTTGGTGCTTTTGCTATTGTGCATTTATTGAGCTTTAAATGTTAATTGTTAACTGCATTGATGTTGTTGGGAGCTTGAGTATATGAATTGCTTTCATGATTGCTTGTTAGGGTTGGGAGAAAGTAGCTAATTCTCCCCTCTTTTAATGTGGAATCCAAGAGCATGAGTTAGAGCTTCTTAAATGATGTTGGTGTGTTAATAATTGCTAGATGAATGTGATGATATCGAATTCGTTGTCATGTTTATTTTAGGTAGCAAATGAGAGAGGTCTATGAATGTCGATCGTTCTTGACTAATCTTGTGTAAATGCATGAATTGGTTAAATGCTTAGACACGGTGTAGTGTTTATAAGTGTTGCCAAGCTTGTTGATTCTTCGTGCTAAATGCCATCAATGGGATACTCTTAGTAATAAGGGAGTCATTGGTGAGGTTTGACAAGAGATGTCACATTTGTTACTTGACTTAACATTAACATACCCATCTAGCAAGAATCACAACACATTATGCACAAGAAGTTCTAAGTTCATGTTCATAGATTTTCATTCAAAGGAGCTAAGGAATTCGTCACTTTCCTAACACCCTAACACTTCCATCATAAAAGCACTTCCTATTCTCAAACAACATATGACATAAGTGAAGTGGAACATAGCATCAAGAATATATAAATGCTAAATAACAAAGAATTCAAGAACGAGTGAAACAATCTATTCACTACTTCAACTACTTGTTGTGAAGATAAATCTTCTATCCTTCTTAGATAGTAGTTTGCAAGAGTGAATGGTTCAGTGATCTACATTAGGTTTGGAAGTGGATATCCATTGCCTCCCAAGGCTTTATCTTTGTAGTTTTAAAACCCCTTTTCCTTAGTTTTGTTTGATGATTAGCATAGTTACTTAACCTTGCTAGTTATCTTGTCTTTTTAATTTCATAACTTAGGACAACCAACCAACCAACCCCCCCCCCCCTTTTACTCGCTTTTATATGTGTACATATATCTACTGCTAGCCTAATATCAACCTTTTGTGCCTAAACGCTTAGGAAGATCCCTCTTCTTCGTGGATGACCCCGACTTGCCACTATCTACTTAGTTGTAGATAGTAAGCATTTAAGGCTTATAAATATTAAGTTTGAGAGGTACGGCGACGACCTCCCAAAATTTGGCGCCGCTGCCAGGGAAAAGTCGTTTATTTTTAAGTGTTTAAGTGTATTTGGTTGCACATTAGCTAGTTTTTTTTATTTGCCACTCCTTGGTGGTTGTTTTTGTTCAGAGTAGGTATTGCTTGAGTTCTTGGTGAGTTTTATCGAGAACACTTGCAATATGATTTTAGACTTTTGAAAAAAAAATTAAAAATGGAGCGTCTCACCTTGAGGGAATTCATGATGAGAAGAGAGGCTCAACAAGCAAGGTTTTGTAGGATGTGTCATTTCGACCATCCTACCGAATCTTGCCATTTGTTGTGGGAGGAGCACTATGAGGGAGAAAGAACCCTTGGTTTCCAAAACCAAGGATATTATGAAGAGTGCTACCAAGAGGTAGGAGATGTTGATTTTCAAGGGCGAGATGCTCAAGAATGGTATCCATACCACAATCCTTACAATCCGGAATGGAGTGGTAGTCCGGATTGGTGGTATGAGAATGAGCAGGAAAACCAACAATACGAGCGAAATAGTTGGCCATCACCACCTTATACCGTACCCCAAAACCAAGCCCAACAAGGAAGTTTAAGTTTGACACGTGAGGACGTCATGAATACAATAGAAAACTTGAACTCCTTTACTAGTGAGGAACGGACTCGCGGCTCTCCTCTAGTGTTGAGGCTATTGAGGGGCATGTGAGGAGTATATTAGAAGCGTTGGCCCGAATGGAAGCTCGTGATTCCGAAAATACACCATCCCAAATCGAACTCGAGGATTCGGTGAGTGAGGTCACCATAGGAAATGATTTTGAGTTCGAAGGGGATGAGGAGTTGGTTGTTGAGGATAGAAAAATGGAGGAAGAGGTGATCGTGCTACATTCATTAGCACCGTCACCCCTTCTCCCACCTAGTGAGCCAACTCTATCATTTTCGGAAGTTTTGAGGGAGACGAGAGAGGAGCCAAAAGATTATCCCAAGCCTCCTAACCACCCAACTCCCTTCAAATCTTCTCCACCTCAACAAAACTTTCCTCTTGAAAGTTTTGTACCCCCACCTCTCTACTTTTGGAAGCTCATGGTGAAGGGGTTCAAGCCTTCACCATATGGATAACATTAGGGTCGTGCTGACGACCTTAAATATACGGAGCTTAGTCGTGCCGACGACATAAATAAATTCGGCCTTTGTTGTAGTTTTTGTTGTTTAGTTATTGTTATTTAGTCTTGTTCTTTTTTTATTGTGTGTTTCTCTATAATTTTGTAGCAAAGTGTAGTGTATTGCATTGGAGGATATAAAGGAATAAGATCCGTAAGAGAGGGAAAAGAGCTTGGTAAGAAAAATTTTTTTCCAAGTGCTGGGAAACCCTGTCGTCACGAGTCGCGATGGCCTCGTCACGAGTCGCGATGAACAGGGGATCAAAATCCATTCCCAGCACCAGCTTTCCGCGAGCCGCGATGGCGTCGCGATGGAGAGGTCGCGAGTCGCAACGTGATCAGAAATTTTGTGCTAAAATTCTACTCCCGGCCTCAACATTTCGCAAGTCGCGACGGCCTCACGATGGCCCATCGCGAGTCGCGATGGGGAGGTCGCGAGTCGCGACGAGATCAGAACTTGTGTGCTAAAAAATTTGCTCCCAGTCTCCACATTCCGCGAGCCGCGACGGCCTCGCGACGGACCATCGCGAGTTGCGACCAAGCCTTCCCTACCCGTCGCGAGTCGTGATGGCGTGCTGCCTAATTTTTTTAAACCCTTCAATCTTCTCCATTTCGTCGCCTGTCACCATTTCACCTCCGCTTATTCCTCCACCATCCTACATATATCGACATATGAACATTCTTGCATCTTTTTAGTACCTTTGTTGATTGTAGTATGCCGACTACATCATTGTGACTGTAATTGCATATCCTATAATGATGCTTGTATATGTGCCGATATATGTTGGATATTTTTAATGGATAATCTTGTAGTGGTGGTTGCAGGGTGGATTGGTTGTTCTTCAAGAATACTATGGTTATTAATTCTCTATGCTAAACCTAGTATTACAAATTCTTATGTACTTGTGAGTTTGATGTTGTTCTCTGTGGTGTAGTCTTGATCAAACGGCGCCAAGGAGGCAATGTTTTGCTCGAAGGGTGAGTTCGTCTACGACATTTTGGCTCCCCTTTCGGCTCCGACACCAATGGCGGGACCGAGTCTATACAAGTACATGGGATTGCGCCATATCACCGGTGACTACGCGGATAAACGGGTGTCACTCTACCTCTTGCCTTGAATTTTTATTGTTCTTGCCTTACATGTTTACATTGAGGGCAATGTAACGTTTTCAGTGCGGGGAGGGGTTAGAGGACTCAATGCATGTTAGCTTGATTTGGAATGCTTTTTGCTACTTTTGATTAGAAAAACATTAAAAAAGCACAAAGAAAAAGAAGAAAACCCGCTCAGGTGAAAACCTGAGAGGGCAACTTAGGTAACATTGGGGGCTTGGATAGGTCGAAAACCCGAATGGGCAGCCTAGGCAAAAATGAGAGGCTAAAATGTGCGGAAAAAGGTGAGATGTGAGCCGAAGAAACATGATGTGTGGCTAGGATGAAAACTCGAAAGAGCTCCTAGGCAAAATGAGAGAAAGCGAGAGAAATTGAAAAATGCTATGATTTCACTCATTTGCCGGCGTTGGAGTCATAAGGTTGGGTTGTCATACGGGTGGATCGGGGTAGCTCAACATCTAGAGACCTCTTGGGATTGGGTAACTTAGCGGGTTAGGAAACGGAGTATGGTTATGAAATTCTTGATCCCTTTATACTTCATTTTTGGTTGATATATTGGCATTAGGTGAAGCATGTGTTTGAACCTCCTATATGGTTTTAGCTTCATTTTATGTCATTGGATTTTGGTTGATATATTGGCATTAAGTGAAGTATGTGCTTAAACCTCTTAAATGGTTTTAACTTCATTTTGTGTCATTGGACTTTGGGAATATCAATTCGGGACTTTGAAACATTTTTATGGGTAGTGAATTGATAAGTGGTAGGTTTGATTAGATTTAGGATTGGGGTTGTGTGTGTGAAAAAATTCTCATGTGAGCGTTGATTTTGGGATTCGTGATATTGAGAGTTTTTGTGAGGCTTTAATTGGGGGAATATTAGTTTAGGATATGGACATATGAATTCCTCCGTATGCTAGAATCTTTTCTTACTCGAGGGCGAGTAAGGTTTAAGTGCGCGGAGGTTTGATGTGCCCATTTTATACGGTTATATTAGGGCTTTTGGGATTAACTTTTGTACACTTTTGTGCTCTAAATGTGACATTTTTCCTTGAAATTATCTAAGGAGGGTTAGAAGCGACTTTTGCATTTTTATCACTTTTTAGAGAACTTTGTGTGACAAGGTAATTTGTTTGAAGACTTTGAAGACTTTGAAGAATATCTTTGAAGATTTGAAGATTTGAAGACTTGGATTTGAGCTTTTAGAAGACATGAAGAAGTGGAGAAGTGAAGAGAAGAGAAGGATATGAGATATAAAAGAGAAAGAAGAAACAATGCTGAAATTTGCGTCTGTCGCGACACCATCGCGACTCGCGATGGTTCGTTGCGAGGCCGTTGCGAGCACGTCGCGACTCGTGATGGACGGGTGGTCTGAATTTCTTCTTGATTTTTGTGCTATAAATACTCCCCTTATCTTCTCCCATTCAGCAGCTTTTGGCCCCTTCTCCTTCCTGCATTTTTTGGGCTAAAACCCTAGGTTTTTCTCTTCTTTCTTTTCTTAGTTTTTGTAGATTAATTATGTCTTTTAGTTCTCTAGCTTAGTTTTATCTTTGGGGCAAAGGATTGAAGCTTCCATTTCTATGTAGTAAGAACCATTATATCTATCTATTTGGTGCTTTTGCTATTGTGCATTTATTGAGCTTTGAATGTTAATTGTTAACTGCATTGATGTTGTTGGGAGCTTGAGTATATGAATTGCTTGCATGATTGCTTGTTAGGGTTGGGAGAAAGTAGCTAATTCTCCCCTCTTTTAATGTGGAATCCAAGAGCATGAGTTAGAGCTTCTTAAATGATGTTGGTGTGTTAATAATTGCTAGATGAATGTGATGATGTTGAATTCGTTGTCATGTTTATTTTAGGTAGCAAATGAGAGAGGTCTATGAATGTCGATCGTTCTTGACTAATCTTGTGTAAATGCATGAATTGGTTAAATGCTTAGACACGGTGTAGTGTTTATAAGTGTTGCTAAGCTTGTTGATTCTTCGTGCTAAATGCCATCAATGGGATACTCTTAGTAATAAGGGAGTCATTGGTGAGGTTTGACAAGAGATGTCACATTTGTTACTTGACTTAACATTAACATACCCATCTAGCAAGAATCACAACACATTATGCACAAGAAGTTCTAAGTTCATGTTCATAGATTTTCATTCAAAGGAGCTAAGGAATTCGTCACTTTCCTAACATCCTAACACTTCCATCATAAAAGCACTTCCTATTCTCAAACAACATATGACATAAGTGAAGTGGAACATAGCATCAAGAATACATAAATGCTAAATAACAAAGAATTCAAGAACGAGTGAAACAATCTATTCACTACTTCAACTACTTGTTGTGAAGATAAATCTTCTATCCCTCTTAGATAGTAGTTTGCAAGAGTGAATGGTTCAGTGATCTACATTAGGTTTGGAAGTGGATATCCATTGCCTCCCAAGGCTTTATCTTTGTAGTTTTAAAACCCCTTTTCCTTAGTTTTGTTTGATGATTAGCATAGTTACTTAATCTTGCTAGTTATCTTGTCTTTTTAATTTCATAACTTAGGACAACCAACCAACCAAACCCCCCCTTTTACTCGCTTTTATATGTGTACATATATCTACTGCTAGCCTAATATCAACCTTTTGTGCCTAAACGCTTAGGAAGATCCCTCTTCTTCGTGGACGACCCCGACTTGCCACTATCTACTTAGTTGTAGATATCAAGCATTTAAGGCTTATAAATATTAAGTTTGAGAGGTACGGCGATGACCTCCCAAAATTTGGCGCCGCTGCCAGGGAAAAGTCGTTTATTTTTAAGTGTTTAAGTGTATTTGGTTGCACATTAGCTAGTTTTTTTATTTGCCACTCCTTGGTGGTTGTTTTTGTTCGGAGTAGGTATTGCTTGAGTTCTTGGTGAGTTTTATCGAGAACACTTGCAATATAATTTTAGACTTTTGAAAAAAAAATTAAAAATGGAGCGTCTCACCTTGAGGGAACTCATGATGAGAAGAGAGGCTCAACAAGCAAGGTTTTGTAGGATGTGTCATTTCGACCATCCTACCGAATCTTGCCATTTGTTGTGGGAGGAGCACTATGAGGGAGAAAGAACCCTTGGTTTCCAAAACCAAGGATATTATGAAGAGTGCTACCAAGAGGTAGGAGATGTTGATTTTCAAGGGCGAGATGCTCAAGAATGGTATCCATACCACAATCCTTACAATCTGGAATGGAGTGGTAGTCTGGATTGGTGGTATGAGAATGAGCAGGAAAACCAACAATACGAGCGAAATAGTTGGCCATCACCACCTTATACCGTACCCCAAAACCAAGCCCAACAAGGAAGTTTAAGTTTGACACGTGAGGACGTCATGAATACAATAGCAAACTTGAACTCCTTTACTAGTGAGGAGCCGGACTCGCGGCTCTCCTCTAGTGTTGAGGCTATTGAGGGGCATGTGAGGAGTATATTAGAAGCGTTGGCCCGAATGGAAGCTCGTGATTCCGAAAATACACCATCCCAGATCGAACTCGAGGATTCGGTGAGTGAGGTCACCATAGGAAATGATTTTGAGTTCGAAGGGGATGAGGAGTTGGTTGTTGAGGATAGAAAAATGGAGGAAGAGATGATCGTGCTACATTCATTAGCACCGTCACCCCTTCTCCCACCTAGTGAGCCAACTCTATCATTTTCGGAAGTTTTGAGGGAGACGAGAGAGGAGCCGGAAGATTATCCCAAGCCTCCTAACCACCCAACTCCCTTCAAATCTTCTCCACCTCAACAGAACTTTCCTCTTGAAAGTTTTGTACCCCCACCTCTCTACTTTTGGAAGCTCATGGTGAAGGGGTTCAAGCCTTCACCATATGGATAACATTAGGGTCGTACCGACGACCTTAAATATACGGAGCTTAGTCGTGCCGGCGACATAAATAAATTCAGCCTTTGTTGTAGTTTTTGTTGTTTAGTTATTGTTATTTAGTCTTGTTCTTTTTTTATTGTGTGTTTCTCTATAATTTTGTAGCAAAGTGTAGTGTATTGCATTGGAGGATATAAAGGAATAAGATCCGTAAGAGAGGCAAAAGAGCTTGGTAAGAAATTTTTTTTTCTAAGTGCTGGGAAACCCTGTCGTCGCGAGTCGCGATGGCCTCGTCACGAGTCGCGATGAACAGGGGATCAAAATCCATTCCCAGCACCAGCTTTTCGCGAGCCGTGATGGCGTCGATATGGCCCATCGCGAGTCGCAATGGAGAGGTCGCGAGTCGCAATGGAGAGGTCGCGAGTCGCAACGTGATCAGAAATTTTGTGCTAAAATTCTACTCCCGGCCTCAACATTTTGTGAGTCGCGACGGCCTCACGATGGCCCATCACGAGTCGCGATGGGGAGGTCGCGAGTCGCGACGAGATCAGAACTTGTGTGCTAAAAAATCTGCTCCCAGCCTCCACATTCCGCGAGCCGCGACGGCCTCGCGACGGACCATCGCGAGTCGCGTCCAAGCCTTCCCTACCCATCGCGAGTCGCGACCAAGCCTTCCCTACCCGTCGTGAGTCGTGACGGCGTGCTGCTCAATTTTTTTAAACCCTTAAATGCTCTCCATTTTGCCGCCTGTCACCATTTCACCTCCGCTTATTCCTCCACCATCCTACATATATCGACATATGAACATTCTTGCATCTTTTTAGTACCTTTGTTGATTGTAGTATGCCGACTACGTCATTGTGACTGTAATTGCATATCCTATAATGATGCTTGTATATGTGCCGATATATGTTGGATATTTTTAATGGATAATCTTATAGTGGTGGTTGCAGGGTGGATTGGTTGTTCTTCGAGAATACTATAGTTATTAATTCTCTATGCTAAACCTAGTATTACAAATTCTTATGTACTTGTGAATTTGATGTTGTTCTCTGTGGTGTAGTCTTGATCAAACGGCGCCAAGGAGGCAATGTTTTGCTCGAAGGGTGAGTTCGTCTACGGCATTTTGGCTCCCCTTTCGGCTCCGACACCAATGGCGGGACCGAGTCTATACAAGTGCATGGGATTGTGCCATATCACCGGTGACTACTCGGATAAACTGGTGTCACTCTACCTCTTGCCTTGAATTTTTATTATTCTTGCCTTACATGTTTACATGTTTACCGAGTCTTCTTGCTAGTACGTGGTCTAGAGTAAATTGTAGATGTTACTTATAACATACAAGGGTTAATCAGAAGAGTTTGTGGAAGTCTTCATAAGATCAGGCCAGTTTCTTTATCACTCTCGGGGATTATAAGTTTGACTAGGGATGACAAAGTTCATTTCCGGAATGATCATAGATTTTGGTGCAACCCGTGAACTTTTTACCTTTTTCACTTAGACCCCTCCAAGAAAGTGGGATGAGTCTAAATGCAAAATTGGAGATACCCTTTTGTAATTCATATTGTTACAACCATGCTATTCCAATTTGGGTTTTAACGGGTCAATGAAAGGGCCCGGAATTTTCACAGGGAGTATTTGGCAACACTTTTTGGAAATTACATTATGACCCATTTAACCGACGTTGCAAGAACCTCGCTTCGTACGAAACCTTAACCGACCTGCTACCGACGTCGGTTACCCTGAAAATTCTAGCGGAAACCGATAATATAAGCTAAAATTTCCCCCCAACCCAATGTCATCTGAATTTTTATCACTAACTATACCCATTTCACATCTCCAAAACACTTCCTCCAAACCCAACTCCCAAGATTATTTCCATTCACACCATTTCATTAATTCAAGTGCTCAATGAAATTGCTCCTCTCAAACATCAACAAGTATTAGAGGATGGAGCATTCCATCCATTCCATGTTAGTGATTTTGTATTCCATCCAATCATCATACTAACACAATTTTCTTAGTGATTTTGTATATGTTATTTTTTTCATGGTACAAAGATTGAATATATTCAAGAAGTATGATGATTGTGTTACATGTTATATTATGTACAATGTTTATGTTGTCAAAATAATGCCATGTTTGTAAGTAGTGAGATAAAGGCTTAGATTATGGTTGGTTGTGGACAATAATTACATTTTCGTAAAAACACACTTTGAATGTGACACCGGTTTTAGTAAATCATCCCTTGCGATATGTTACCGAACAATTACCGACGTTGCACATATCTAGGAAATGCTTGAAAAACTATGAATGCCCGACGTCAATCTATACATTGAACGGTGCAACATCAATGTTCCATGTATGCGATGTTTCACTGAAGCAGATGAGTTGCATTTTTTCAGTTGAGAATAGTGTCGTTTATGAGTATTTCATTTGGGGACTGCCCATTTCTAACATAAATTTTGTTTCCCATGGATTGGTTGTAATAGGACAAAGAGAGTTATCGATGGACTTTCAACATGTAGATGGATGAACTTGTCATTTCACTAGTCGTCCTAACCATATTAATGTCGTACAATGTAGACAATGGAGGTTCAATACCGAAAATATATTTGTAATTAGTGCTGTCAATCTCTAACCCAAACCGAGAACCTGACACAAACTGACACGGCCGAACTCAATCGAAAACCCAATTCTGACCCGAGAAATATCGACCCAAACATGAACCTGACACAACCAAACTCTACCTGAAACCCGAATCCAACCCTGGAAATAGCAACCCAAACCCAAACCCAACACGACCAAACTCAACCCGAAACCCAATTCTGACTGGAGATATATCGACCCGAACCCACACCCAACACGACCGAACTCAACCCAAAACTTGAATCTGACCCGAGATATATTAACCCAAACGTGCACCCAACACGACCAAATTCAACCCGAAACCTAAATCTAACCCGAGATATATTGACCCAATTAAAATTATTAAACTTTATTAAAATTTAATTAGTTTTTCATTAAAAGTTATAGAGAAAGTCAATTAAGGTTGACCTTTAGTTAGTTAAAGTCTAACAATTTTATTAGTGTTTATATGTGAAAGTTAAGTAGTGGTCCACCTTTGATAACTTAAACTAAACATTTTCAACAGCGGTAAAGTATAGAATGTCAAGTAAGGTTTGATCAATGATTAGTAAAAGTAAACATTTTGCATTAGGTATTTATGCATGGAAAGTCAAGTAAGTGTTGATTATTAAAGAGTTAAAGAGTCTAACCTTAGTTGTTATTTATTATAGATAGACACTAAGTAAAGGTTGACCTTTATTTAGTTAAAGTCAAACCATTTCATTAGTGTTTATATACGGAAAGTAAGGTAAGAGAGTTTACATTTAATAACTTAAAGGCAAACATTTTCATTAGTGTTTATATATCAAAAGTCAAGTAGGGTTGACCGTTGACTAGTTAAAGTCAACTTAATTATTAGTATTTACGTATAAAAAGTCAAGTAAGAGTTAACTGTTTAACAGCTAAAGTCAACTTAGTTATTAGTGTTTATATACACTAAGTCAAGTAAGGATTGACCGTTGATTAGTAAAAGTTAACTTAGTTATTAGTGTCACATATAAAAAGTCAAGTAGGGGTTCATTGTTGTTTAGTTAAAGTCAAT
Organism: Rubia yunnanensis; assembly: GCA_037428765.1. Classification (NCBI taxonomy): domain Eukaryota; kingdom Viridiplantae; phylum Streptophyta; class Magnoliopsida; order Gentianales; family Rubiaceae; genus Rubia; species Rubia yunnanensis. Next base: position 53,844,285 of record CM075066.1, read on the forward strand.
CTATAGCTAGTGTTCATATACAGAATGTCAAGTGAGATTTGCCCGTTGATTGGCCAATCTATAGTTATCAGTGTTCATATATAGAATGTCAATCCTTAGTTATTATATTTTATATATAGAAAGTCAAGTAAGGGTTGACAGTTGATTAGTTAAAGTCAACTTAGTTATTAGTGTTTATATAGAAAGTCGTAAGGTAAATCGTTGATTAGTTAAAGTCAATTCTTAGTCATTAGTGTTTTTATATAGAAAGTTTAGTAAAGGCTGACCATTGATAAGTTAAAGTCAAATATTTTCATTCGTATTTATATACACGAAGTCAAGTCAGAAATGACCATTGATTAGTTAAATTTATCTTAGTTATTAGTGTTTTTATATAAAAAGTTAAGTAAGGGTTGACCATTGATTATTAAAAGCCAACTTAGTTATTAGTGTTTATATATCAAAAATCAAGTAAGGGCCAACCGTTGATTATTTAGCCTCAAATTAGTTATTAGTGTTTACATATAGAAAGCCAAATAGGGTTTGACCGTTGTTTAGTTAAAGTCAATCCTAAGTTACTAGTGTTTATATATAGAAAGTCACGTAAGGGTTGACCGTTGATTGGTTAAACCCAATCATTGGTTATTAGTGTTTATATATAGAAAGTCAAGTAAGGACTGACTGTTGATTAGTTAAAATCAAATATTTCATTCGTATTTATATATACTAAGCCAAATAAGAGTTGACCATTGATTAGTTAAATTCATTTCAGTTATTAGTGTTTTTAATAAAAAGTCAACTAAGGTAGAGCGTTTATTAGTTAAAGTCAAACATTTTAATTTGTGAGTATATATACTAATTCAAATAAGGGTTGACCGTGATTAGTTAAAATTAATTTAGTTATTAATGTTTATACATACAAAGTCAAGAAGGATTGACCGATAGTAACCCGACCCAAAAATAACCCGATCCAATCCAATCCGCCCCGATCTAACCCAAGAAAAAAAAATTACACGACAATAACCCGACACGACCCGACCCGAAAAAAACTGACCCGTTTCAATTGACACGACAACAACCTGACCCAACCTAACCCGACCCGAGGAAAAAAAATTTAACACGTTTCAACCCAACACGACAGTAATTGGACATGACCCGACAACTAAAAATCAACACATTTTCAACCCAACCCATTTTAACCCGAACCGTTTCCAACCCGATAGGAACCCTACACGATTAGCTAAACTGACACCACTATTTGTAATATATGTGATAGTTGTGTGGGTTTTATCATGTGATTCCATTCCGCATTAATTGAACAACAATTAATTGTTGTATGGCGTTTAACCATTTCCTGAGTTATCGAATATTAAATAACATGTAAAGGCTAGAGACAAACAATTGCTTATGTCATCAAATATAAAATATTATAATATTGTATGAGAATCGACCTCTCCACGATGAACAAGCGACGTCGCACACACGGGTACAACAACGACACATTATTGACATTGCACTAATGGGTTTTGGTACTTTATGTACGACATCGTCCTTTCAAAATGACGTTGTATTGGTCATAGTTCCACGTCAGCATGTACACGACATGATTTCCCCTCAATGCGTGGTGTCAGTTAAAAGCGTCTGTGATGTCGCTCTCATTCAGACCAACGTCGGCCTAAATGAAGTCGCAGCAATGGTTTCCCATCATCTGCCTTCTTGCTATGACCGACGTCAATCACAATACTTGCCGACGTTGGCCTGAACAAAGTCGTAACAATGCTATGACCGACGTCAGTACAATACTTGTCGATTTTGGTCCAAAATCGAGGTAAAAATTGTACCTTTTACTATACCGGTATTTACCTCAATTTTTCTGGGACTAAAAACTACGGTAAAAAGTCTTGTAGAACCGAGGTAAAAGGTCTTGTTTCTTGTAGTGTATTGTGTCAAATACATAATGTAACTGCATGAATACGGGAATTAATGTGATCATTTTTTGCTATATAATTCGTGAAGGTCTAGAATATGATTAGATGCATTTTGTTCAAAACATTTTGTTATTTTAAAATTTTCTGGAATGTTTGAAGTAATATGTTAAATACTCATAACCACATGAACACATAAAGTAATGTGTATAGAAATTGCTAGATGATTCATAAAAAACCGTGATATTTTATGATATGAATGTTATTATGAAAAACATGACATTTTATTTTTTGTTGAAACATATGGGATAAGATGATATATACATGATTAAAATGTCCAAACACATAAGTTATTTGTATATACATTAGTAGATGAATCATGAAGGTGTAGATTTTATTAGATGCATTTTTTTGAAACATGTGAAATAAGATGTTATATATCCGATGAAACTGTTTAAAACCAAAGCTAGGGTGTCTATTTATGACGAAATTAAACATGAAAGTCTTAATTTAAATAGATGAATGATGTTATGAAGAGTTTCATATATTAATGTTGCCGAAATATCTGAAGTAACTTGTTTTATATGCAATGTAAATGCTTAAACACGCGAAGAAATGTATGTACATATTTATCAATGACTAGTAACTGGTTAGGACAACCAAAATAAGCCCTTAAATACACAAACTAATTTCATAAATTGATGATCTAATGAGTTTGTATATGTTACTGGTTGTATTTTATAAATGATACGTATTTGCAGGAATCGATTTTGACACCAGTTTGAGCGACTCATCAAAAGTCAATGTCACAGATTGCTTTATAGGTTTGAGAGCAAAAACACTATCATAATTTAATTATTTATACCAAAAGCAATCAAATACATTTGAATTTGGGGCGCGATCTTCAACATAGAGAGATATAAGAAAGACGGAACCATCCCAAAGAATAATTTTGTGTGATTGTGTCAAGGAAACACAGAAGTAAAGAGTGAAACCGGACACACCCACCGTCAAAAAAATCATTGAATAGGGTACTCAAAAAAATGAGAATAAAAACAAGGGAAATGTGGTTACAAGAATAGGATGCAAAGTTGGATTTAGGTTAAATTCATCGAGGTAGCCTATGAAGTTTTGCATAACCTCTCACAAAAATCCTTTCACTCGAGTCGAGTGGAAGTATTTTCAAAGAAGTGAAAGGAGAATTATGGAAGAGAAAGGGAAGTCTATAGAAGGAATGGAAGACGCTAAACATGGATTCAAATTTATGGCTTTCGAAACTGGTGGTATTCAGAGTCTAGGACACACCATTATAGATCATGTTAACTACGTGAACATGTTGCGCATGAAGGAGATTGAAGGAAGCAATGCTCAGCAAGTAATTGAGACATTGGCCCAAAAGAATACCGAAGAGGAATATTTCTTCTTTAGAGTGAAACTTGATGATAATGGTAGGCTAATTCAATACAACATACATGACCAACAATTATCACTTGGTTTGTGCTCCAATAGTCAGAATGAACAACCACAACAATATAGTGATGTTTGGATGTGCTTTCATCACCGATGAGAAAACTTAAACTTTCAAATGACTTCTCGATATTTTCAGAAAATTAATGGGCGGTAAAGATCCAATATCAATATTTACAGACCAAGATCTAGCCATGACTAAAGCAATCGAAAATGTGATAAGTCTTAAATTTAATTGATCTGGACTTATTGGGTTCATATGTTTATATACTTACCTTAGGTGTTTAAGTCATTAGTTATTGTGTTAGTTATGAACATCTTATGTGTAATTTTAGTTTTGTTTCTAAAAAAGAACACCCCTTTACTGTTAACATTATTCATTTACATGTTTACGTCTTTAGCTCGTATGTATATTATTTTAGTTCATATGTTTTCATATGAACTTGCCTAGAATAAAATTATTCAGGTATATTTTCAGGTTTCACAAAAACAAGGCATAGGTTGTGCTTGTGGCACATTACACAGAATCCCATCAGTCACCTTGGTGAATTTAACCTCCACCTCCAGATTTATACTTTGTATATTCTTAACAATATTTGTAATCAGAAAAATATTTGTTCTCCAACCAACCCATATCCCGCCTCATTTGATCGTTTCACCATTTGAAACAAATTCCCATCCCTGCCAAAAACTTCTCCTGATTCTTTTACATTTTCTACATGTACTTTTGTTTCAAAAAAACCAACAAATCCTACCTGATATTTAAACACAAAATCCCAACATTTGTTTTTGCTTTTATTTTTTATTTATACCCCTAACATTCCATATTAAGATCAATTATCATCACAGGGAGGATTATTTAAATGAATATACCTTGAACTTATCCCCTTGATTTCTATCTTCTCCCATCTTTTCCCTACACTTTCAGGCTTCTCACCCTTTCCTTTTCTTTGCACTTCAGTAAAGCAATTTTCATCCTATTTCTCTACATTTCCTCCAGTAATACTCCCGCCACCCGTGGTTACTTCTGCATTTTTCCTTATGTCTCCCTGACCTCCTTGTCCACCAGTTTTTGGGATGTATACCTTGTTATTAATCAACTTCTTGTTTTCAGCTTTTTTTCCTCCTTTCCGCACTGTTCAACTCCATGGCCTAACAATGTACACTTTTCACAAAATATAGGCATCCATTTAAATCCAATAATTTGTTTATGAATTCCATCATTCTCATCTATGTAAGCTATATGTTTTGGCAATTCATTTCCAATCCTTACAGCCATCTTAATCCTAGCATAATTTAATCTTTCCAGCTCCTTCGTTGCTCTATCCATTTTGAGTGGTACCCCTAAAACAGACATAATTTTACTTAGAAGTGATGGTTTCCAGTAAACTACTGGCAAACCTGGAAATGTAATCCATACATGGACTGATTTGGGGTTAACAACTTCAAAATTCCGAGTCCACTCTGCAACCAAAACTGGTTTACCACCAAATATCACCATTACCTTCTCAATTATCTCCTCCCTTTGTTCTTTGGTTTTAAATCTAACCATGAACACTCCATTTCTTACCCTACAGATACGCTGTATTCTATTCCCCCACACAGCCTGCTAAAGTAACCTTCAACCACCTTGTATGGTGGAAAACTGCCTATGAATCTGCACAACCGTTGTCTCCCAATTTTTTGCACTCTCTTTTACTTCCTCCAGTGATATTTTGCCCATCTTAACCCCTTCAATTTCAGATGGAGTAAAGAAATTTACCTCTTATTTGTTGTCCTCAAACAAATCACTCCATGTTTTAGGGTTTGAATTTTCCTCCATTCTATCTGCCCAGCTCAATTTTCGATTTGCACTGATTGACGACCCCTACACCTCTGAGCTCCCCATACCCTTCCTTTTGCTTTCCTCCTGAATTTTTGGAGTAACCCGAATCTTGATCTGTTTCTCTTCACTTTTCAAAAACCCTTATTCTTCCTCATTCTCCTTCCGATCTCAATAACTTCGAACAGTTGCGCCATTTTTTTCATTCCCAACATCGTTTTCTTCCCCATTTCTTTCATCTCCCTGTTTTCCACCCTCTGCGATTGCCTTCTTTTACCATCTGATCGTCCCATGGCAGTATCACCTAAGAGATCGAGCGTTCAAGAAAGAAAATTTTCACACAATAAAGGTGGCGTTTTCTCCCATATTCACACATTAAAATTTTAAACCTTAATAACAAACTATACCTTAAAACAATCGAACTAAACAGATAAACTTCTAAACACTGAGTTAAACAGGAATTATGACAAAAAATTACAAGTTTTAATCCAGTTACTACAAAACAAATTCAACATCCTAGGAAATTCAATATATAGAATTACACAAAAAATAAATCATTCATCGCACAAATTCTACCAAACCAAATCTTCATATTACACAACCAATTCAATCTACCTTTTAAACTTCTTGCAAACAACTTCATCTCTTTCTTTGGGGGGTTGCGGAGCTGTGGACACTCCTGCATTGCCATCCAAATTGCTCATTCCACCACTTGTGTAGACTCCTAGATTGCCAACCAAGTCATCATCATGAAACAATTGAAAAGATGGGAGATTTTGGTTATACGTGATCTTCTTCCGCAAATAATTAACACATGCATCAACAAGAGCAATTGAATTATCATTCCAAAACTCTTGAGAATCGTCAAAATCCTCCGGCTGATTCTGGGTTTCTTCAGTAACAACTTCACTTGGATGCAGGTTCCGTGAGCCCTCGGTCCCATCTTTCCGAACCTTCCCTAATCTCTCATACATATCACGAGTTATAACTTCAAAATTACACTGTACAATCATGCGAGATTCATCATAAGCCTATAAAGAACGAAATATATCAATCTATTTCATCTTGAAACAAAACACCAAAACACTAAAACACCTAAACAAATGGATTAAATACCCAAGAAAAGCATATTGAAATTAAATACAACCAATTAATATTCGAATTAAACTAAACTGTTAAACACCTAAACAAATAGATTAAGTTCATGAACTAATCTACTCGAACTCAACGTTATTAAATAATGAAACTAAACACCTAAATAACACATCAAATTCCAAAAAGAACAGTGAAACTAAAGACTGAAACACAAAAAAGTACCAGATTAAAAGTCGGAACTAACACAACAAATAGACTATGTAAATAAATTGAGAACTTACATTTTTGGCAGCTTTTTTATTCACTGAATTGGTCAGAACTCTCTCCGGGATTTTAAACCTCACCTCATCATCATTTTTAGGGCCATCATCAAGTACTTACATCTTTCCATCCCGAGAAACTAGAGCTACAACTTCAGTTTGAACTGAATGAGCTCCAATTTCAGCCTGAACAAAAACCCCTTCCTTCACTTTCCCAGTTGAACTGATTGGGTAGCCATCTTTCACCATAATAGTCCTGTCATAACCCCCACCAGTTCCCAACACTCGAACTCTCTCCCTTAGCTTCGTATTTGTCCAATGCTGGATTAAAGGAAGAGATGTCGGCTCCATGATGTGCCCATTTTATACGGTTATATTAGGAATTTTAGGATTCCCTTTTGTACACTTTTGTGCTCTAAATGTGACATTTTGCCTTGAAATTCTCTTAGGAGGAAAAACAACTTTTACGCTTTTACTACTTTTCTAGAGAATTTTGTGTGACAAGGTAATTTGTTTGAAGAATTTGAAGAATACTTTTGAAGATTTGAAGACTTGTATTTGAGCTTTGAAGACTTGTATTTGAGCTTTTGAAGACTTGAAGAATTGAAGAAAAGTGAAGAGAAGAGGAAGACATGAAACAAGAAGAAGAAAGAAATCAAAATGCTAGAACTAGGCACCGTCGCGAGGTCATCGCGAGCCCGTCACGAGGTCATCGAGAGCCCATCGCGACTTGCGACAGGCATATGGCCATAAATTATTCTTGCTTTGTGTACTATAAATACTCACCTTATCCTATCTCTTCAACAACACGAATCCACTCTCTTCTTCCTGTATTTTTCTGGGTTCGAACCCTAGTTTTTCTTTCTTTCTTTTCTTAGTTTTTGTAGGTTAATCATGTCTTTTAATTTTCTAGCTTAGTTTTATCTTGGGAGCAATGGATTAAGTTATTGCATAATAAAACTAAATATTGGAACACCTAAATGAACTGATTAAATACACAAATAAATCATAGTGAAAATAAACAAATTAATTTATTATATAACAAAACTAAATAGTTAAACACCTAAACAAAGTGACTAACAAAAAAAAGCTAATCATACTGAAACCCTACACAGAAAGTTATTAAATAATGAAACTAAACACCTAAACTAACACATCAAATATCAAATAGTACAATGAAACTAAACACTGAAACACCAAAAGTAAAGGATTAAATAACTAAACTAGTAAAATTGTAACTAAATAGTTAAAGTTATTACACAAAGAAACTAAACACTGAAATACCCAAAGTAAAGGTCTAAATACATACAGTCAAATCATAAATACATAAACTAATAAAACATACATGGAACCTCCAGCAAGCTCAACTTGACCAACTTATATGATCCGTCGAGTCATTTCTATGACATCAATACTATGCCCTGCTAAACGATGTACAAGTACATTCCTCTTCATCACAAGTTCCTTAATTACACGCCCAACCACAATGTCATCATCATCTCTTCCCTCGTGCTTTCTCACAACTGAAGATTTCTTGAAGGCATAGTTGGCTTCTTCTCAACCGTTTTCTTAATGGCCGACTTCTTCACAACCTTCTTCTATCCCTTACCATTAGACACATTTTTCTTTCCTTAATCATATTTCACACCAGACATCTTCTTTCCCTTGTCATCTTTATTTGCAGCAACCATCCTATGCACAATCTCTTTTTTCCTCTTCCCTTTTTCTGGTCCTGACCTTCTCCTCATCCTTTTTTGTCAGCCACCACAAAACAAGTCTCTTCAACAAAATTATCATCGTCAATAGTAAAATCATCATCTTCAATAGAAGTTTTCACACTAAGAACCTTCACCACAAGAAACAACACCTATTACTTCACCCCTAAGGCAAAAAACCAAGGTAAAAAGTTCTTTTACCCTGGTTCTTTCTTTTTCAAAGTAAAAAATATTATTCACATCGGTTATAAAAAAACTGAGGTAAATAATAGGGTTTTTTTTTACCTCGGTTCTATGGTAGCCGAGGTAGATGTTATTCTAAATCGAAGTAAAAAGACTAACCGACGTAGGTGCGGCGTCGGCAACATATGTCTATCCAAGTAGTACTAGTCATTCATGAGATTACTGACATCGCATTACTAGTCTGTTAGACTAAATATATATAATGATGGTATGGAACGATGTCGCATCTGTAGGGATTTGGTAAGTATCGTTTGGCTTTTTGACCAAATTCAATCAAAATTGCCCAAATTTTCTTCCCCATTCAAGATAGCTCTACAAAATCCAATTTCTTATTGTTGAAGGAGGGCAATAGGGTTGTGGGTTGTGATATAACTCACCACTCAATTAGCAATTAAGTATTCCATGCCTCAATTTGTATTTTCATCTTCAATTTTGGTTCTAGGTTAGTTTAATTGATATGAGAGGATGTGTTTAACTATGAGTTGATTGAATGTAGGCATTGCATAATTATATATGGTTGATGTTATATGTGTATGAGAGCATGATAATGAAGGTTTTTCATTAACAAATATATATGTGTATATGTATGTGTTGCTCTAATCAATATCCATATATATATGTAAGGAATCCATGAATTGACTGAATCTAAGTGTATGTATTTGTTGCTAAGATAGGATCGTAAACTATGTGTACTTATTGTTGTAATTAGGAATGCCTATGGATAAAACCCATTGTTTTGATGAAGATCTAATGAGTGTTGAGTATCAATATTTTGTAGCTAACTTCATTAAATATGCAATTGCAAGGAGAATTTTTCGTATGTATATTTTCCTTACAAGAAGTGCCGAAACACGCTATTCATGAAGATGCACTTGGTTTGAAGGATGACTTATTTACATATGGTTTTGATCCAACATACAAAATTTGGTTTTAGCATGGGGAGAACGTGGATAATCATATGATGTGCACCGTATTGCATGCATTAACCAATGAATTCGACACAATAATTATCATGTTTTACTTAGTTGATTCCTAGTTTTAGTTAGGTTTACACGACAAAGGGTTTAGACGACCATTATTGGTTTTCTTGTCTAAATCCCAAGTTTTGTGGGCTTAATTAAAGCTAATAGACACTTTGTATTCATGGGAACCTAGATTTATGATCTCATTAGTAGGTTTCTCGTTGATATTTCAACATCATTTTGTAGAAGGCCATTCTCAAGAATGGTAGAAGATACTTGAAGGCCATTCGCAAGAATGGTAGAAGATATGAATGTTGGGAGGCCATCGCCGTACCTCTCAAAGTTAATATTTATAAGCCCTAAATGCTTACTATATACAATTAAGTAGATAACGGCAAGTCGGGGTCGTCCACGAAGAAGATGGATTTTCTTAAGCGTTTAAACACAAAAGGTTGATATTAGGCTAGAAGTAGATATATATATAGATATATAAAAGCAAGTAAAAAGGGGGGTTTTGGTTGGTTGTGGTCCTAAGTTATGAAATTAAAAGACAAACTAACTAGCAAAGTTAAGTAACTATGCTAATCATCAAACATACTAAGAAAATGGGGTAAAAACTACAAAAGATAAAACCTTGGGAGAAATTAATATCCACTTCCAAACCTAATGTAGATCATTGAACCATTCACTCATTCTATCACAATTGTTACCTATGGGAAATGCCAAGGAAAGATCAACATTCATCCCTTCTTAATAGTAATTTGCAAAGACAAACAACGACCATTTGCGAACCTCGTTGACAATCACTCTAGGCAAACAACACCATAGAGGTATTTCATCAATGACATTATACACGAAGGACCATGGATTTGATAACAAGCCTTCTACCAAAGACATAGCCATTTAACCAAACATAACATTCATTAGGCTAAACCTAAAACAAACCACATTCAAGGTTCAACCTTTCATTGCATCTATAGGATAAATATGAGAACAATCCACATTAACATACTTATCTATCAAGAATCACAACACATTATGCACAAGAAGTTCTAAGTTCATGTTTCTAAATTTTCATGCAAATGAGATAAGGAATTCGTCACTTTCCTAACTCCCTAACACTTAATTCATACAAACACTTCTTATTCTCAAACAACACATGGCATAAATGAAGTAAAACATAGCATTAAGAACACATGAATGCTAAACAACAAAGGCTTCAAGAACGAGTGAAACAATCTATTCACTACTTCCACTACTTGTTGTGAAGATAAATCTTCCATTCTTCTTAGTTAGTAGTTTGCAAGAGTGAATTCAACATCTCTTGTCAAACCTCACCAATAACTCCTTTAGCCGAAACACGACTAAAAGTATCCTATTGATAGCATTGAGCACGAAGAATCAACAAGCTTGGCAACACTTATAAACACTACATCGTGTCTAAGCATTTAACCAATTCATGCATTTACACAAGATTAATCAAGAAAGATCGACATTCATAGACCTATCTCATTTGCTACCTAAAACAAACATCACAACGAGTTTATCATCATCACATTCATCTAGCAATTATCAACACATCAACATCATTAAGAAGCTCTAACTCATGCTCTTGGATTCCACATTAAAAGAGGGGAGAATTAGCTACTTTCTCCCAACCCTAACAAGTAATCATACAAGCAATTCATATACTCAAGCTTCCAACAACATCAATTCCGTTAGCAATTCACATTCAAAGCTCAATAAATGCACAATAGCAAAAACACTAAAGGGATGGGAATTTGTTTTAGGTAGAAAAAACACTAAAGATAGATATGGTTCTTACTACATAGATATGGAAGCTTTAATCGATTGCTAAGATAAATCTAAGCTAGATAATCAAAACCCATAACATAGAACAAAGATCTACAAAGAAAGAAGAAGAAATTGAAGAAAATGGTGAAAAACTAGGGTTTTGGAGCCCCCAAGTCGGGCTGGGCAAATGGGGAAGAAAAGGGGCTTTTTATAGCCCAAGTTGGTCAAAAAGAAGGTCAAAATGCAGCAGGTGTCGCCCGGGCAGAAATGGCCTCGCCCGGCCGGCGGAGGTCTCAGCCCAAAATTCAGATCCATCCGCCCGGGCGAGCTACAATTCGCGGCTTCTTGTTTTTGATTCCCACGGGTGAACCATTGATCCATTTTGGGAGTTCTTGCAGTCAATTTTATAGTTCTCGAGATGATGAATCCAATGACGCTACCCTTGTAGGCTGATTCTTTTCGGATAATTTTAAGAATGTTGTCTAAACTTCCGGGTGACAATTCATCCGCTTCTTTGCCTTCATTCTTCGACCCTTCTATCTTCTACCACGTTTTGGCACGTGGCCTTCACTTAACCACTCCAAAGGGCTCATGAGACATCTACAAATGAAGCTCAAAAATGGAATCTAGATGCTCGTAAGGACCAAAAATCCATTAGACTAAACATAGGTTACAAAATGAAGGATTTAGATATAAAACCAAAAATGGTCATCTAAACCCCTTATTATGTAAAACTACGTAAATCTAGCAATCTTACAACAATAATATGACAAAAATGATATTAAATGCTTTGAAAAATACATGCATTCGACGTCTCATCAAATGCCACATACTTAAAGTGTGGTAGTAGATGGAATTGAGCTGGAAAAGGTAAAATTGAAGTTCAAAAAGGTAAAAAATGGAGGACGGCACCAACTGGCCAAACTAGCCGGCCGACCGGCCGACTGACTGACACTGACCAGCACACACCGGCATGACGCTTGTGCACCGGCATGGAACCAACCTAGCATGGCCCATGCCAGGGGTGCTTAGCACAGACCGTGCCACAGCTCCTAGCACAGACTATGCCAACATCTGCTGCCCGTGTACCTTTGCTCCGAGTTCACTACAAATTTGCCTAAGTATGGGTACGAACCTTGTTGTTTCACACGGTACGCGCTGTTTCAAGTCTCAAATGTGAAGACCAGCCCACGGGGTGTGAAGGATGACATAGCCGATGTCATTTTACTGAGCAAAACAAGGTTCCAGCCAAAGGCCCGCGCCAAATACATGGGACGTGCAATCAGAAGCATCAAGTGTGCAGCCTATGTAATATCAACCATTACACCGATGTTTGTCCACAAGTGGTTGAAGACTTGGAAGAGGTGAAATTTTTGGATTTCAACGGAGGAAATAGGCAATAATTCAGTGGAAGACAACAACAACAAGGGTTCTGGGAGAACCAAGGAGATGGAAGGCAAGACCCCTACGTGAATACCTTCAACCCTAGGTACCGTGATCACCCCAACTTCCGTTAGCATGAGGAGAAACAAGATTAAGGGTACAATCGAGGCAGAAAAGCTCCACCTCAACCATATCCTAGGAGAGAAGGACCTTCCAATAACAACACTTCACTCTACAAGTTAGATCGGGAAGAAATCTTGGATGTCATTGGCCAATTGGCAAAGAAGCATGATGTGTTCACGGAGCGAACAAGGTGTGGGATTGAAGATCTTGGGGCTACGACCTTTTTGAGCATAAAAAATCTTGAAATCGAAGTCGGGCAACTCGCCGCCTTGGGGAGCTGACTTGAGGCCAAGGAGTCCAGCAAGCTCCCTTCCTAACCGGAGGTCAATCCAAGAAACATGAGCAAACTAAAGCAAGCTCCCTTCGGGAAGGAAGTGCGTGAGCCCGAGAAGGTAATCTTGCAAGAAGATGATCAGATCAATAAGACTAATTTTGAGGAGCGTGAGATCATTATCGAGAAGGAGCCTTCCAAAAAGCTTCCACCCACCAAGGTGAGAGTGACCCTTCCACCATCATTTCCAAGTGTACTTAGGGGGAAGCCAAAGGTGAAGACAAATGATGCAAACATTCAGAAAATATTTAAAAATTTTGAGGAAACCATTCCTATCTTAGAATTGATTGAGCATGTGCCATCTTATGCTAAATTCTTGAAAGTTGCATGCACTAAAAAGAGGAAAAAACCAACTAGGAAGGTAGGATACTTGAAAATAGAGGGAGTCACCACTTTGAATCACAAAAATTTACCTAAGAAATGAGACGACCTAAGATGTTTTCTAACCCTATCTTCTTAGGTGGAAGTTAGTGAAAAATGCCATGATTGACTTAGGAGCATCTATTAATGTGATTCCATACAGTCTTTATGAAATCCTAGATATAGGTGAACTTAGAGACACTAGGGAGATTATCCAACTCGTTGATCACTCCCAAGCAAGCCCTCGAGGGTTAGTGAAGGACGTACGTGATGGTTCGAGTGGGCAAGTTAGTGTTTCCAGTGGACTTCTACATCCTTGACATAGTGCCCAATGTAAGTGCACCCAATCCTATTGGGGAGACCATTTCTTAAAACGTTAAGGACAAAGATCGATGTGGCGCTTTTACAAGTCTAAGCATGATTCACCTAACTCATATTTTGTGTGCAAAGACGTTACCTTGTTTGATGAACATGATCAATTTAACAACTCTTGCATGATTAATGAAAAAGAATGCCTAGATAAGTCCCTTGATAGTGATGACATTGATGATGAGTCCTATGCAATGCATGATCTTAGTGATGTTATGTCCGTCTAGGAATATTTTTCCATGCTCACTAACATGCAGTGGTTAAGAGAGAGTGGCAAGGACATAAAACTCCCCCTACCACCTCCTAAACCCAAGGAAAGGGCTAGAGACTCAACATTGGCTAGGTATGGGAATTCACAATCTAGGGCAAGCAAATCGCTCAAAGGTAAGGATTATACATTGTGAAGGCCTCTCCACAATGATGTCATTGTGGGTGGAGTTGCCGATGGCGACTCCGGATACCCAACTGTAGGTTTGTTCAATCGAAAATAATGAAAAAGAAATAAGTCGTGAGGACGACAATAAAAATACATTGTCCTTTCTTGTTTTGTTTTTCAGGATTTTCAGTGGATATATTTTGCGTGTTTTTTTTGTGTGATAAGGATCTTGAGATGAAACTCTTGTTGATTGATAAATTTGAGTTTGAGTCTCGTGATTTTTGATTGGAAATAAATAGGGCTTGTGGGGTGACAAAGTTTTTTCGAAGAAACATAGGAACTAAGGAAAAAAGGGGACTTCTACACTATTAGCCTCATGCCAAGAGTCACCCGCATGGACCGTGCCAGCAACACGGACCGTGCACGAGCCCTCAGTAAGAGGGTAGTCCATGCCTGGTGCTCTCAGCACGAGGGTAGCCTCGTGTTAGGCACCCTCAGCATGAGACTGCACGCGCAGTCCCTTTTGTGAGCTGTAAATTGGGAAAAAGGTGTTGAGTTTAAAAAAATTAAAAATTTAAGCTACAAAAAAGCAGTTTTGGCTCATAAATTCAGAAAATCCCTTATTCCTTAGGTTTCTTGATATAAATAGTACTTCAAAACCTCTCTTGTGCATAAATAGATTTGTACTTTTGTCCCTAGAATTTGTAATTTAAAAAATGGCATCCTTATCTCATTTGTACCTCCCATCTAAATCACCCTATTTGCTGAAAATAGAGATTAAAAGTACATTTTCTCACCTATGTGAATTATTTAGCACATTCAAGTTCTTCAAAAACACTCACTCTCACTTCTTCTTTATGCAACTCAAAAAATTAGAGCTTCTTCTCTCAAAATTTAGCATTTTACTTCTTCTTGTGTGGATCTTTCAACTCTTGGCTTCAAATTCCGGGTAATCCTTTGAACTTCTTCTATGTGCTCATGTGCTTTGATGATATGATCTTCATTGGTTATGGTTTAGAAGGAATAATTCTTTATTGCATAATCTTGTTCATGGGTTGCTATAATTTTCCCTGAGTTTTTATTGTTTAAGGAGATTGATTCTTGATTGAATAGCATTGGTAATGAGAAAGTATGATTTAGAATGTATAGGCTATTTAGGAAGAGTGTTCTTTTTGAATGATATTCGATGCATGCCTTTGTATATTATTGCATTACCACCTTCTCCTTGTTGTGATAGGATGCCTTCAACAAGATTTCTGCATTCGTTGTTGAAGAATTCATGGGGTTAACTAAGATTTTTGGGAGTCAGGCCTGCAGTTTGAGATACCTCAATAGTCCAAAGAGAAACATTCTAGAGACAAAGTTTGCTTGCAAAGAAATATTGGGAGCTCTAGGTCTACTCAACCGCTCACTTATCTACTTAGCCGAATAGGCCTAGAGGGTTTCTTGGACAAGCATTCCAAGAATTACATTAGGTGGACATTGGATTTCTTGGCAACATTGGAGCATGCAACGAACACAGAAAGAAGGAGAGTCATCCACTTCCATTTGGATGATAAGGAGTACACTATGTTGCATCAGGATATTGCCCAAGCATTCAGGTGTAAGTATGGGAAAGATGTTCAAAGGACACACTGGCAAGGGCTTCCATTTTTGTTGGGCAAATTTTGGAGAATTCTATCGGGAACGGAGAGAAGCATCTATGCAAGAGCACCACCATCGTTCACCCGACATTGTTCACCCGACATTGTAATATGTTCAACGAATATTATCCATGGGGGTATTTACCCCCAACACGGTGGGCACTATTTACCCTAACATGGTGGGCACTTTTGTGCAAGAATGTTTAGCCACGGGAGACAAGAAAGGTGGAAAGATCTCAATGGGAGGCATGGTCGGACTCTTAGCCCATCACTTAGGTCATCCAATTCCTACTCCATTCCCATTGGCAAACTTTGGTCATTCGGGGACGCAATACACCATAGAGAAGCTAGCACACTCCACCACCACTTCAGATGATGGGTTCATATGGTTGTATGGCGGCGCTACTATTTGCAACTTCATGGTTCTTCCACAGCTAAAGTGCACCGCTATCAACCATAACACTCTATTGGAAGACTTTTTTCTAGCACCTGATCTGCGGTTTGAGAAAGATTTCTACATGATCTTATCAAACCCGGAGATAGACATTGATGAGGAGGATGGTGAGACTCCACTTAGAGCACCACCTAGTCGCACTCACCTATCTGCAGACTTCCTTGACCAATTGTGCATTTTTGGGGAACAACTTGCAAGTTCTATCCAAATTGTACAAGAGGCCAGTCACGCGATAGGGGGGATGAAGTTGCAATTGGAGGAGTTTGGTACTATAGAGGGCACTATACAAGTTTTGGGGGTATAGATTAGACTCCGTAGAGTGGGAAGTGAAGGAAGAGTTCACTATTGTGGATGCGAGGGCAGATGTCCAAGAGGAGGCCATCGAGGAATTGATCAAGAGATTTCACATCTCAAGGCTTAATGGTTTTTAGGATGTTATTCCCATTGAGAGACAAGAAATGTGACATGAAGAAAGAAGGAGGAGACGCGAGACAAGGCACTTGAGGAAGGACCTTTCGGGGTCACATGAGTAAGTTCCACTAAATCTCTCTTTCTCACCTATGATTCATATTTTTTCGTTGCATTGGAGACAGTGCAAAGTTCAAATGTGGGGGAGGGAGTAGTGAAACACTTAGGAGTTTTTCATCTCGAGATTCCTTTGTGTTTTTGTGTTTTTGGTGTTAGTTTGTTTTTGGGATGCTTTAGATATATTTTGGTGGTGTGATTTCCTGGATACTCTTGGTAGTTTATTTTAGGGGATGTGTTAGAAAACTTTTGGTGGTGTAATTTTTGTTTCTCTTATCTTAATGCAGTATGAAGCCCACCTTTGGGGCACTTTATGCTACACCAAAAAAAATTGAAAAAATTGAAAAAATGAAAACAAAATATATACCCGGCTAAGTTGGAAACCCGAAAGGGTAACTTAGGCAACAATGGGAAAAGCCTGGATATGTCGAAAGGCCTGGGTAAAAATGAGAGGCTATGCCTAGCTAAGGTTAAAAACCTAGGCAAAAGGAGAGACTGTTTGGAAAAAGGTGACAAGTGAGCTCAACGTGTGTGAAAGTTAGGATGAAAACCCAAAAGGGCTCATAGGAAAAATTAGAGAAATTGAAAGAAAATGAAAATTAAGTTGAGGATCCTTGGGCATTATACTTGGTTGTAACTAAGTTGAGAATCTTGAGTTATCCTTAGTTACAACCAAGTTGAGGATCTTTTGGATTATCCTTGGTGATCTTTTCGGCGAGAGCTATTGGATTGCTTTTGATGGACTATTCGGTGGAGTAAGCTAGTTTATCAATTATCATTTTAGCTTGCCTTTTTCTTCACAAAATTTTGGGTAGTTAGGTTACTTTAGAATCTTTGGGGAGTGTGAGAGTTGTGAGATTCTTACTTCTTTGGGAAAACTAGGGTAGCTTGGGAATAAGTTGAATGCATTGGATAAGTTATCTTTGCGTACGACATTCCACTTAGATCTTTTCTTGTTTTTATTTTCTCGAGGACAAGTAAAGGTTTAAGTGTGGGGAGATTGATGTACACCATCTTGCAGGTGTTAACCAATGAATTCGACACAATAATTACCATGTTTTACTTGGTTGATTGCTAGTTTTTGTTAGGTTACACGATAAAAGGGTTTAGACAACCATTATTGGTTTTCTTGTCTAAATACCTAATTTTGTAGACTTAATTGAAGCTAGTGGACACTTTGTAATCACGGGCACCTAGATCTTTTTCATTTATGATCTCATTAGCAGGTTGCTCGTGGATATTTCGACATCATTTTGTAGAAGGCCATTTGCAAGAATGGTAGAAGATACTTGAAGGCCATTCGCAAGAATGGTAGAAGATACTTGAAGGCCATTCGCAAGAATGGAAGTAGATATGAAGGCCACAGACTGAAAGTGTGGTAGTAGATGGAATTGATCCGATAAAGGCTGAATTAAAGTTCAAAAAGGTAAAAAATGGAGGATGGCACCAATCGGCCAAACTAGTCGGCAGGTAAACTAACTAGCATGGACCAGCACGCGCTCGCGTGAGGCCAGCGCACCAAGATGGAGCCAGCCTAGCACAACCCGTGCCAGGGGTGCTTAGCACGAACCATGCCAAGAACATGGAACTATGCCATAGCCCCAAGTGCGAACAGTGCCAACATCTGCTGCCCGTGTCCGCTTGCTCTGAGTTCACTCCAAAATCGGCTAAGTACGGGCACAGACCGTGCCGTTTCACACGGTCCACGCTGTTTCAAGTCCCAAATGTGAAGACCAGCCCACATGGTGTGAAGGATGGCACATCCCACACAATTTTAGTGAGCAAAACAAGAATCCAGCTAACGGCCCACGCCAAAAGACATGGGACGTGTAATCACAAACATCAAGACAAGGCTTAAGCCGGCGGTCCATGCCGAGTGACATGGCTCAAACCGCCATGAGGGGTACGACCCATACCAGACCAGGCAGGCCATGCCACCACGAGGCACAAGACCCGTGCCAGACCAAGCAGCCCTTACCAGACGGAGTGGCCTGTGCCAGCACAAAGGGCACCCGACTGGCACGGACCGTGCCGGTTTCCACTGGTCATGTCCATTGCGCCTGCTAGAAGTTTTAGGCCAATTTTAGCATATTTCAAGGCCCAATTCCCTACTGTATATATACACACCTATGCCTACTAGTTTTTAAGTTTATGCTCATTTTAGACTTCAAGAGTAGGGTAGAGATAGAAAGGAGCTCTTTTTTCTCTCTAGAATATTTTCTTTTCTTCTCTTTTTTTCCCTTTGCCCAAAGACATTGAATCTAATGGAATACTTGGGTTCAATTCTTAGGGAGTAGTTAATTTGCTTGGGGTAGTATTTGTATTTATGAATTGATTATGGCTTTTTGAGATTTGTAGATTCTCCTGTCTTTATGACCTATGAATATTTTTGCTTTCTACTTTTGTGAGATTTATGCTATGCCATTATTATGATACATTCATACAAGTATGGTAGTGTAATATCGTGCTAGACTTCATTACTGTCTTGGGAGTGATAGAATTATGGAGTAGGTTCAAGAACACCGGGGAGATGAGTGCATTCATGTTACCTCGAGAGAATATCTTTCTATTTGTTAAACCATGATTCTAATTGGCTAGTTGTGTGAGAAATCACAAATCGGGCGGTCGATTTGGTAAATCTTGACGAGGGGAATCCCTTGGCTTACCCTGATAGTTTAGCATGATTGTTTGTAGTAACTAGAGTTGTGTTGACTCAAGAGTCATCGCAAGATGTCATTTCCTTTACCTCCCTAGGCCTAGGGATTTAGATCCGTAGTGGAGTGTCCAGGATGTAATGCCCTCACTTTCATATCTAACGGTTGCGACCTAAGCAAGGAATTATCCTTTTAGGCAGGCTTTGTATTCCTCTAAGCGGGGGTGCATTAGCATTGGGAGTGAGATGATAAGGATTGTTTGCGACGTTTGTGGACTAGAGCGCTTCCTAATTACGGAGATGGTGAGATATGCATGTATTGGTGGTAAGTACCACGTGTTACAGATGGGGGGAAATATCTGGTTATCTCTACACTATGTGATGTAGGCATAATATAAGTTTATATATTTGTATGTGAACGAATTGAGGATAAGAGCCATTTATCAATCATCTTACGTGACCTGCCCCGACTCGGTTGTTGTTAAAACACGAGCCGAGGGGCTTACGGGTCAAAGATAGAGATTTATATTCTGCACGGATTCTTACAACTAAACTACTAAGGGGTAGTAAGCGGCAAGCCCTGGGTTTGTCCACAAGGATGCTAGGTCTCAAATACTAAATAAAACACAATCTCATGTGGGTCGTAAAACTGCACGAGTGAAAGGAACTACTAGTAGTGTACACATGCAACTCAGGGGGGGGGGGTGTTTTCAGCTAACAACTACAAGCATGCACTTGGGAATCATCTAGCAACATGGTAGTTCTAATGCTTCTATCCTCAATTCATTCACATATAGACATACAAAAGACCTCTGAGTATGATCCCACAGAGAGTTCCACAAGTTCTTTACGAATGACCGTTGTATAACTATAAGTAATCATCTACAATTTACTCTAGGCAATGTACTTGCGCCTTTTAATTTCATAAAAAACCTAGAATAAATAATTTCATACGATTCTATGTGGTAGAAACTATCGTTCTCATAATGCTTATTGTAAGGGTAATAATTGAATACTAACACAAATGACAGACGGTTACCCCGGTTACCACGGTTCACGCAAGAGACTCTTGCAATCCAGAGTCAAAATCTTTATTACCGTAACTGATAAACAAATTGGCATGATCCCACAGAGAGGTCAAGTTCTTTACGACTGACCCCTGTATACTTATAAGTAATCATCTACAAATTACTCTAGACAATGTACTTACGCTTTTTTAAAATTATATTGATGAACTATTATTAACTTTTAATTGCACAAAAAACCTAGAATATATAATTTCATGTGATTCTATGTTTTGGAAATTATCGTTATCATAACGCTTACTGTAATGGTAATAATGGAATACTAACACAAATGATGGACGGTTACCCCGGTTTGCCGACGGGAAATTTGCAATCCCAAGTCAAACTCTTTGTTACCATAACTGATAAAGAAACTGGAATGATCCCACAGAGTGTTCCACAATTTCTTTACGAATGACCCTTTTATACTTATAAGAATCATCTACGATTTACTCTAGATAATGTACTTGCGCTTTTTAAAATTAGACCGAGGGACTTTTGTTATCTTTTAATTTCGTAAAAACCCTAGAATAAATAATTTCATGCAATTCTATGTGGTAGAAATTATCGTGCTCGTAACGCTTATGGTGAGGGTAATAATGGAATACTAACACACATGACAGACGGTTACCACGGTTCATGGACGGGACACTTGCAATCCCTAGTCAAACTCTTTATTGGCGTAACTGATAAAGAAACTGGCATGATCCCACAGAGAGTTCCCCAGGTTCTTTATGAATGACCCTTGTATACTTATAAGTAATCATCTACAATTTACTCTATACAATGTACTTGCGCTTTTAAAACTTATATGGACGGACTATTATTAGATTTTAATTTCATAAAAAACCTAAAATATATAATTTCATGCAATTCTCTGTTGTGGAAATTATTGTGATAATAACGCTTACTGTAATGGTAATAATGGAATACTAACACAAATCACAAACGGTTACCCTGGTCTACAGTCTGGAGACTTGCAATCCCAAGTCAAGCTCTTTATCACCATAACCGATAAAGAATCTGGCATGATCCCATAGAGAGTTCCACAAGTTCTTTACGGATGACCGTTGTACACTTATAAGTAATCATCTACAATTTACTCTAGACAATGTAGTTGGGCTTTATAAAATTTGATGGAAGGACTTTTATTAGCTTTTATTTTCATAAAAAACCAAGAATATATAATTTCATGCGATTCTATGTGGCGGAAATTATTTTGATCATAACGCTTATTGTAAGGGTAATAATGGAATACTAACCCAAATGATGGAAAATTACCCCGGTTCGTGGACGGGCCACTTGCAATCTCAAGTCAAACTCTTTATGAATGTAACTGATAAAGAAACTAGCATGATCCCCGGTTCGTAGATGGAACACATGCAATCAAGAAACAAACTCTTTATCACCGTAACTGATAAAGAAACTGGCATTATCTCACAGAGAGTTCCACAAGTTCTTTACGAATGACCCTTGTATACTTATAAGTAATCATCTACAATTTACACTAGATAATGTACTTGCGCTTTTTAAAATTTGATGGAGGGACTATTGTTACCTTTAATTTCATAAAAAAACCTAGAATATATAATTTCATGCAATCTATGCTGTGGAAATTATCGTGATCATAACGCTTACTGTAATGGTGATTATGGAATACTAACACAAATGATGAACTGTTACCTCGGTTCACCTACGAGAAACTTGCAATCCCAAGTCAAACTCTTTATCACCGTAACTGATAAAGAAACTAGTTTGATCCCACAGAGAGTTCCACAATTTCTTTACGAATGACCGTTGTATAATTATAAGTAATCATCCACAATTTACTTTAGGCAATGTACTTGCACCTTTTAATTTCATAAAAAACCTAGAATAAATAATTTCATGCGATTCTATGTGGTAGAAACCATCGTGCTCATAACGCTTATTGTGAGGGTAATAATGCAATACTAACACAAATGACAGATGGTTACCCAAGTTCACAGACGGGACACTTGCAATCCCAAGTCAAAGTCTTTATTACCGTAACTGATAAAGAAACTGGTAGATCCCACAGAGAGTTCCACAAGTTCTTTACGAATGATCCTTGTATACTTATTGGTAATCATCTACAAATTCATCTAGACAATGTACTTGTGCTTTTTAAAATTATATTGATGGACAATTAGTAGCTTTTAATTTCATAAAAAACTTAGAATATATAATTTCATGCGATTGTATGCTGTGGAAATTATCGTGCTCATAACGTTTACTGTAATGGTAATAATGGAATACTAACACAAATGACAGACGGTTACCCCGGTTCACCGACGGGAAACTTGCAATCCCAAGTCAAACTCTTTATCACTGTTACTGATAAAGAAACTAGCATGATCCCAGAAGGAGTTCCACAAGTTCTCTACGAATGACCGTTGTATTCTTATAGGTAATCATCTACAATTTAATCTAGAAAATGTACTTGTGCTTTTTAAAACATGATGGACGGAATTTTATTAGCTTTCATTTTATAAAAAAATTAGAATATATAATTTCATGCGATTCTATGTGGTAGAAATTATCGTGCTCATAACGCTTATTGTAAGGGTAATAATGGAATAATAACCCAAATGATGGACGGTTACCCCGGTTTGCGGGTGGGAGACTTGCAATCCGAAGTCATACTCTTTATCAACCTAACTGATAAAGATACTAGCATGATCCCACAGAGAGTTCCATATGTTCTTTATGAATGACCCTTGTATACTTATAAGTAATCATTAACAATTTACTCTAGATAATGTAATTGTGATTTTTAAAATTTGATGGACGAACTTTTATTAGCTTTTAATTTCATAAAAAACCTAGAATAAATAATATGATGCGATTCTATGTGGTAGAAATTATTGTGCTCATAAAGCTTATTCTAAGGGTAAAAATGGAATACTAACACAAATGACAGACGGTTACCCTAGTTCACGGACAAGACACTTACAATCCCAAGTCAAGCTTTTTATCACCGTAACTGATAAAAAATTGGCATGATCCCACAGAGAGTTCCGATGGGACACTTGCAATCTAAAGTCAAACTCTTTATCACCGTAATTGATAAAGAAACTGGAATTATCCCACATAGAGTTCTACAAGTTCTTTACGAATGACCCTTCTATATTTATAAATAATCACCTACAAATTACTCTAGACAATGTACATGTGCTTTTTAAAATTTGATGGACGGACTATTATTAGCTTTTAATTTCATATAAAACCTAGAATATATAATTTCATCCGATTTTATGTTGTGGAAATTATCGTGATCATAACGCTTACTGTAATGGTAATAATGGAATACTAACACAAATGACGGACGGTTACCCCATTCGCCGACGGGAAAATTGCTATCCCAAGTCAAACTCTTTATCACTGTAATTGATAAAGAAACTGGCATGATCCCAGAGAGAGTTCCACAAGTTCTTCATGAATGACCCTCGTATACTTTTAAGTAATCATCTACAATTTACTCTAGACAATGTACTTGCACTTTTTAAAATTTAATGGACGGACTTTTATTAGCTTTTATTTTCGTGAAAAACCAAGAATATATAATTTCATGCGATTCTATGTGGTGGAAATTATGGTGCCTATAACGCTTATTGTAAGGTTAATAATGGAATACTAACACAAATGGCAGAGGATTACCACTGTTTACTGAAGGGACACTTGCAATCCCAAATCAAAGTCTTTTTTACCGTAACTGATAAAGAAACTGGCATGATCCCACAGAGAGTTCCACAAGTTCTTTACGAATGACCCTTGTATACTTATAAGTAATCATCTACAAATAACTCTTGACAATGTACATGCGCTTTTAAAAATCTGATGGACAGACTATTATTAGCTTTTAATTTCATAAAAATCCAAGAATATATAATTTTTTGCATTTCTATGTTGTGGAAATTATCATGATCATAATGCTTACTGTAATGGTAATAATGGAATATTAACACAAATGATGAACGATTACCCTGGTTCACCAACGGGAAACTTGCAATCCCAAGTCAAGCTTTTTATCACCGTAATGGATAAAAAACTGGCACAATCCCACAGAGAGCTCCACGGGTTCTTTACGAATGACTCTTGTATACTTAAAAGTAATCATCTAAAATTTACTCTAGACAATGAACCTGCGCTTTTTAAAATTTGATGGGCGGACTTTTATTTGCTTTTAATTTCATAAAAAACCTAGAATAAATAATTTCATACGATTTCATGCGGTAGAAATTATCGTGCTCATAACGCTTATCGTAAGGGTAATAATTGAATACTAACACAAATGACAGACGGTTACCCCGGTTACCACGGTTCACGCAAGAGACTCTTGCAATCCCAAGTCAAAATCTTAATTACCGTAACTGATAAACAAATTGGCATGATCCCACAGAGAGTTCCACAAGGTTTTTACGACTGACCCCTGTATACTTATAAGTAATCATCTACAAATTACTCTAGACATTGTACTTGCGCTTTTTAAAATTATATGGACAAACTATTATTAACTTTTAATTTCACAAAAAACCTAGAATATATAATTTCATGCGATTCTATGTTTTGGAAATTATCGTTATCATAATGCTTACTGTAATGGTAATAATGGAATACTAACACAAATGATGGACGGTTACCCCTGTTTGTTGACGGGAAATTTGCAATCCCAAATCAAACTCTTTATTACCATAACTGATAAAGAAACTGGTATGATCCCACAGCGAGTTCCACAAGTTCTGTACGAATGACCCTTGTATACTTATAAGTAATCATCTACGATTTACTCTAGATAATGTACTTGCGCTTTTTAAAATTAGACGTAGGGACTTTTTTTAGCTTTTAATTTCGTAAAAAAACCTAGAATAAATAATTTCATGCGATTCTCTATGGTAGAAATTATCGTGATCATACCGCTTATTGTAAGAGTAATAATGGAATACGAACACAAATGACAGACGGTTACCCCGATTCATGGATGGGACACTTGCAATCCCAAGTCAAGCTTTTTATCACCGTAATTGATAAAAAGCTGGCATGATCCCACAGAGAGCTCCACGGGTTCTTTATGAATGATCGTTTTATACTTATAAGTAATCATCTACAAATTACTCTGGACAATGTACTTGGGCTTTTTAAAATTTGATTGAAGGACTTTTATTTTCCTTTTAATTTCATAAAAAACCTAGAATATATAATTTCATGCAATTCTATGTCGTGAAAATTATCGTGATCATAACACTTTTTTTTAATGAAAGATTTGTATATAGATCAAATCAAACCAAAAGATTTTTTAGGCCATCACTCCTAGCCTTTTACAAGCAAAAAACCTATCAAAACTTGCTATTTAAAATCAAACAAACAACCAGCTCTATATTCTATCTAGGCTCATATTCAAAATTTTCTTTCCATCTCTTGTTGCTCCTCCATTTGCATTCAGCTTCAACTTGGGCAGCCAAGGTCTCTATCTCAAATCTTCTTGGCAAAAGATCCTCTTGTTCCTTTCATTCCATATTCTATACAAGGCACTAGTAAGCTTCACAAACATCAAGTCTTGCCTTCTTCTTACCATCATCAACAAACATCTTTTTACTTGCTTCATGTTGCTCATATCCCTCAACTTCAAGATTTTCATCAACCCCTTAGTGTATGTACAACCCGAAAACAAATGGGTTGTTGTCTCATCCACCTCATCACATAAACTACAACTTTTTGTGTCTTCAAAATCCCAATTTTTGCAATCTATCAACCGTGGGCAGCCCTCCCTTCAATAGCATCCATAGGAAAATTCTATGCTTAGGTAAAATATTTTTGTCCCAAATTACATTTGCATAAAAGTCCCTTTTGCTTCCTCCCTTCATTTCATCATACACCATCCTTGTCTTCAACTTGCCTTCCTTGTCCTAACAACTCCCAAGGGTTTGGAAGTGTTTATCTTTCAATTTGCACAACATCTTCCAATGCCAACTAGAACTTACCCCTCCTTTGCTTCCTTGTGGACTTTCACCCTTTATGTATTATGCTTGAATCCACCTTACCCAAAGAATATCTTTCTTTGAGTTTAAATCCCATAATTGCTTACATAGTGCTGCCTTGTTCCAAATGGAAGGATCTCTAATCCTTAATCCTCCAAATTGTTTGCTTCTACAAATTGTGTCCCAAGAGATAGGAGTGTAACCCATTTTCCCTTCTTCTCTTCCCCACAAAAAACATCTACAAATTTTCACAATCTCCTCATGAACACCCTCAGGTATACTTAGTGTACTACCCCAAAATCCAGCTATACTTAGTAAAACCGCATTGATCAATTGTACCTTCCCTGCATAAGAAAGAACACTTGAATTCTAACTATGCAATTTTCTTCTAATTTTATCCACCAATTGCTCACAATCTTGCTTCCTCCACTTCACATTAGACAAAGGCAACCCCAAATTTTCATAGGAAAATCCCCTCTTGTTACATTTAACACTGCAGCCAACAAGTCTTTCTCCTCTTCATCCATTCTAGAAAAATAAATTCCAGATTTTTGCTCACTTATTGCAAGACCCAAGACCTCCATAAACCTCTTCAAGCAACCTTTCACACCCTCCATGGACTTTTGGTTTGCTCCACAAAAGATAAGCAAATCATCAACAAACAAGAAAGTATGCACATCAACCTTTTTGCATCTTTGGTGGAATTCTATGTGCTGCTTCTTGTATTCCTTTGCCATCATTCTTGTAACGTACTCCATGCTCAAAATAAACAACAAGGGGGATAAAGGATCCCCTTGTTAACTCCTCTTCTACCCATGAATCTTTCAGAATACCTCCCATTCAAAACCAAGCAAAAGGATGACTTCATTGTACTTCTCTTGATCCAATCTATCATCAACCTAGGGAACTTTAAAACCTCAAGCCATTTAACAAGAAATTTCCAGCTTATACAATCAAAGGCTTTGCTAATATCCACTTTAACAACACAACTTCTCTTCATGCCATCAACATTGTACTTATGCAACAATTCTTGTGTTAAAACAATGTTGTGTGATATGTGCCTACCTTTCACAAAAGCACTTTGATTCTCACTAATCAAGCAAGGCAGCACCTCACAAAGTCTTGCACAAATTACTTTGATTATCACTTTATAAAGTACGGAGCAACAAGCAATAGGCCTATAATCACTTGCAAATTGAGGTTGACTCACCTTTGGGATCAAGGATATCACGGCTTGATTCAAAAAGTTTGGAATTTCTCCCCCTTGAAAAAACTATGTACGACCTCCACCATACTTCCTCCAATTATCTCCCAATTGCTCCTAAAAAATTGGCCTGTATAACCATCTCTCCCCGGGCTTTTGTTAGGATGAATCCCCGAAAGTGCTTTCTTCACCTCATTTTCACCAATTGGTTGGATGAAGGATGCTTGTTGTTGTATGCTTAGAATTCCACAAAAAATAGCCAAGTTTTCCTCCAAGTCTTTATTTTCCCAATAGACTCCCAAATGGCTTTCATAGTGTCTCTTCAAATGTTCTTCGATCTGGTCTACATTGGATAGTAATCTACTCCCCTCCTTTATGTTCAAAATTTGGTTCTTGTATTGCCTTGTTCTCATAGAAGCATAAAACAACTTTGTAGGCTTATCCCCCTCATGAAGCCATTGCACTTTAGCTCTTTGTTGCAAGAACTAGTATTCAGCCTCCTCCAATTCTTCAAGCACTTTCCTTGCATCAAATTCAACCCTTTGCCTCCTTTCATCCCTTGGTTCTTCATTCAACCTCTCTTGTGCCAAAAGCTAATCCTTCTTAGCCTTCTCCACCATTTCTCCAATCTTAGAGAACTCCCTTTTATTAAGCCTATTCAAAGGCTTTTCCATGTCTTCAAGAAGCTTTCCAAAATCCTTCATTGTGCTCACCTTTCTCCAAACCGCTTGGATTGTCCCCTTGAAATGTGGTGAGGCATCCCACATATTGAAATATTTGAAGCTCCTATTCTTCTTCTTGTTTTCCTTATGCCAACTTAAAATGATAGGATGGCAGTCCGAGAGTGTGTCCGGTTTTACCTCACAAAAGGTTTGGCCAAGCCTCCTTACCCACTCTTGGTTTACAATGCCCCTATAAATTTTGCTTTGTATCAACTCCCCCACTTCCCTTCTATTGCTCCAAGTAAACATTTGGCCAATAGTTTTAATTTCAACCAACAAACTAGCCTCCATCACGTCTTGGAAATCCAAGACTTCCTTTTCTTCAACTTTGTTCCCACCTTCTCTATCACCAAAATCCGAAGGAGAGTTAAAATCTCCTATGATCAGCCATGGTTTATCATCTCTACTCCCTTGCCCCATTAGGAACTCCCACATTGGTTTTCTCTTTTCAATGGTGTTATGGCCATACACCATCGTCAAGAAGAATTTCAAGTTATTGCTCCTAATCAACCCATCAAAATCCATCCATTGACCCCCAACATTCAACACATTCATATCATAAAAATTAGCCCTCCAACCTAGCCAAATCCCCCCCCTACAACATTCCCATTTGTTATCAACTCCCAACCAAGCCCCATTCTCCCCCACACTTTTTTTTTGGTTTTCTTCTTTTACTTTAGTTTCCAACAGCCCCAAACAACCTATATGATTAAGCATACAAAAGGTTTTCACCCTCCTATGCTTATCACATTTATTCAAACCCCTTACATTCCAACAAGCAAATCTACTATTCATAAGGAGGGTCGGATAAGAGAGTATACCCATTACTTTCACTCCTTGAACTTCTCAAATCTTCTTCTTTCTTCCTTGCTGCCCTTATTCCTTTATCTGCCATTTTGAACTCAATCTCCTCCCCTAGTAGCCCTTTAACTTGCCATTGCTGCTCTTTAGCTACCCTTTGTTGCCCCTTAACATCTTTCACTCCATCTTGCTTCTCATCTTCTTTCACAATCCTCCCAATTGGCACATAAATCCTCCTATTCGTTTGACATTTTTCAGCTCCATTTTTCTTCCTACACACCTCCTCATTATGCCCAATCATCCCACATTTTACACATTTAGTTGGCTTCCATTCAAAACAGATTTGCTGACTAACAATCACCTTATTTTCATTAAGGTAAATCAACTTGTCCGGAAGGGTATCACTTATCATCACCTCAACTTGTACCCTTGCACTCTTGCAAAATCCAGCCTCTCCTTCTCTTGTGTTTCTCTATCAAGATCCAAAGGCTTCCTAAGTGGACTTACTATCTTACTTATGAGTTTTGATTGCCAATACTTCAGTGGCAATCCGGGGAGCTGAATCCAAACTGGGACAACGTTAGGTTCTTGAATCACACCTTCTTCATTCCAATCTTTCAATAAAATGGGTTTCCCATCAAATAACACCACTCCTTTCTCCAAAACAGCCCCTTTATGATCCTTACTTTGAAATTTAACCATAAAAAATCCTAAATTTAGAAGCCATACCTTGTTGATTCTTCTTCCCCAAATCCAAAAAAAGAACCCCTCTATGACTTTGAATGGTGGGTTGCTGCTCAAAACCTTGCACATAATAGTAGTCTCCCATTGCTTTGAGCTTTCTTCCACCTCCTCCATGGTGATTTCACCCATAAACAACCCATCTATCTCCCTGGGTTGGTAATATTGAATCTCCGCCGAGCTAGATTTGAGTATAGAACTCCAAGATCTGACCTCCCTCTTGCTCTCCTCCTCCACTTCTTCACTCCAAACAATTTTTCTCCCTTCTTTAGAGCTGAGATTCGAATTTGAACCCTCATTTTTTGCTTCTTCAAAAACTTCTTTTTCTTCCACTCCTTGGCTTTTAGCTTCTTTAGGGCTTGAAAGTGACTTGTCAAGAACACTCTTCAGCCCTATTTTGTTTTTTCCCTTGCCCTCATCCTTCAACAAAGCCAAGCTGATCACCTCCTCCTTCAAAAACGTTTTTCTCTCCTTTGATTGTTGTGTTTTCCCTTGATTCTTAGTGTTAGATCTCCTCATGGTGTGAGGATGGAAAATTCAAAAGAAAATTACCAGATCTGAAATAAGAAAAAGGGAAGAACACCCATACTATGTGAAAATCACCCCTAGTACTTTAGAGAGTTTCAAAGTGGTTCTGTGATCATAACACTTACTGTAATGGTAATAATGGAATACTAAAACAAATGATAGACAGTTACCCCAGTTTGCGGACGGGACACTTGCAATCCGAAGTCAAACTCTTTATCACAGTAGCTGATAAAGAAACTGGCATGAATCCACAAAGAGTTCCACAAGTTATTTACTAATGACCCTTGTATACTTTTAAGTAATCATCTACAATTTACTCTAGAAAATGTACTTGCGCTTTTTAAAATTTAATGGACACAATTTTATTAGCTTTTAATTTCATAAAAAACCTAGAATATATAATTTCATGCAATTATATGTGGTGTAAATTATCATGCTCATAACGGTTATTGTAAGGGTGATAATGGAATACTAACACAAATTACAGATGGTTAACCCATTTGCCAATGGGACACTTGCAATCCGTAGTCAAACACTTTATCACCGTAACTGATAAAGAAACTGGCATGATCCCACTGAGAGTTCCACAAGTTCTTTACGAATGACCCTTGTATACTTATAAGTAATCACCTACAATTTACTCTAGACAATGTACTTGCGCTTTTTAAAATTTGATGGACGAACTTTTATTTGCTTTTAATTTCATAAAAAACCTAGAATAAATAATTCATGCAATTCTATGTGGTCGAAATTATCGTGTTCATAACACTTATTGTAAGGGTAATAATGGAATACTAACACAAATGACAGACGGTTA
Organism: Rubia yunnanensis; assembly: GCA_037428765.1. NCBI lineage: Eukaryota > Viridiplantae > Streptophyta > Magnoliopsida > Gentianales > Rubiaceae > Rubia > Rubia yunnanensis. The sequence goes on from CM075066.1 coordinate 53,875,637, forward strand.
CCACCGTTCACGAACGGGACACTTGCAATTCCAAGTCAAACTCTTTATTACCATAAGTGATAAAGAAACTGGCATGATACCACAGAGAGTTCCTCAAGTTCTTTACGAATGACCCATGTATACTTTTAAGTAATCATCTACAATTTACTCTAAAAAATATACTTGCGCTTTTTAAAATTTAATGGACGGAATTTTATTAGCTTTTAATTTTGTAAAAAACCTAGAATATATAATTACATGCAATTCTATGTTGTGGAAATTATCCTGCTCATAACGCACTTATTGTAAGGGTGATAGTTGAATACTAACACAAATGATGGAAGGTTAACCCGGTTTGCCAATGCGACAGTTGCAATCCCAAGTGAAGCTTTTTATCAATGTAACTAATAAAGAAACTGGCATAATCCCACAGAGAGCTCCACGGGTTCTTTACGAATGACCCTTGTATACTATAAGTAATCATCTACAAATTACTCTAGACAATGTACTTGCGCTTTTTAAAATTATATGGACGGACTATTATTAGGTTTTAATTTCATAAAAAACCTAGAATATATAATTTCGTGTGATTCTATTGCAAGGATTCTCGATAAAAATTAACCTAGAACTCAAGTAATACCTACTCCAAACAAAAACAACCACCAAGGAGTGGAAAATTAAAACAACTAGCTAATATTCAACCAAATACACCTAAACATTTAAAAATAAACACCTCTTCCCCGGTAGCGGCACCAAAATTTGGGAGGTCGTCGCCGTACCTTTCAAAGTTAATATTTATAAGCCCTTAATGCTTACTAACTACAAATAAGTAGATAGTGGCAAATCGGGGTCGTCCACAAAGAAGAGGGATTTTCTTAAGCGTTTAAACATAAAAGGTTGATATTATGCTAGAAGTAAATAGATATCTACATATAAAAGCAAGTAAATGGGGGGGGGGGGGGGTTGGTTGGTTGTGGTCCTAAGTCCTGAAATTAAAAGACAAGATAACTAGCAAAGTTACATAACTATGCCAATCATAAAAAAAACTAAGAAAAAGGGGTTTAAAACTACAAACAACAAAGCCTTGGGGGCAATTGATATCCTCTTCCAAACCTAATGTAGATCATTGAACCATTCACTCATTCTATCACATTTGTTACCTATGGGGAATGCCAATGGAAGATCAACATTCATTCCTTCTTAATAGTAATTTGCAAAGACAAACAATGACCATTTGCAAACCTCGTTGACAATCACTCTAGGCAAACCACACCATAGAGGTATTTCATCAACGGTATTATACACGAAGGACCATGGATTTTATAACAACAAGCCTTCTACCTAAGACATAGCCATTTAACCAAACATATCATTCATTAGGCTAAACCTAGAACTAACCACATTCAAGATTCAACCTTACATTGCATTGATAGGATAAATATGAGAACAATCCACATTAACATACTTATCTAGCAAAAATTACAACACATTATACACTACAAGTTCTAAGTCCATGTTCTTGGATTTTCATGCCAAATGAGTTAAGAAATTTGCAACTTTCCTAACACCCTAACATTTCAATCATACAAACACTTCCCATTCTCAAACAACCCACGATATAAATGAAGTAAAACACCACATTAAAACACATGAATGCTAAATAACCAATGCTTCAAGATAGAGTGAAATAGAGGTTATTACTACATAAATATGGAAGCTTCAATCAATTGCTCCCAAGATTAAACTAACTTAGATAATGAAAAGACATGATTAACCTACAAAAACTAAGAAAAGAAAGTAAGGAAAAACTAGGATTTGAACCCAGAAAAATGCAGGAAGAAGAAGGGGGGGGGGGGTGGTTTAAGAGGAGAGGATAAGGTGAGTATTAATAGTACAAAAAAGTAAGAAAGTTTCTGGCCATACGTCCGTCGCGAGTCGCGACCGAGCCCCAGTTTCAGCATCTTGATTTCTTTCTTCTTTTTGTTTCAAGTTCTCCTCTTCACTTCACTTATCTTCAATTCTACAAATCTTCAAAAGCTCAAATACGAGTCATACAAAGTCCTCCAGAAAATTAATAAAAGTGTAAAAGTTGCTTTTCACTCTCCTTAAGAATTTCACGGCAAAAAGCCACATCTAGAGCACAAAAGTGTACAAAAGTGAATCCCTAAAGTCCTAATGTAACCATATAAAATGGGCACATCAAACCTCCCCGCACTTAAACCTTACTTGCCCTCGAGTAAGAAAATATTCAAGCACACAAAGGAATTCATATGTCTACATCCTAACTAATATTCCACCAATCAAAACCTCACAAAAACTCTCAATATCGTAAATCCCAAAATCAAAGCTCAAATGAGAATTTTCCACACACACAACCCCAATTCCTAAATCTAACAAAACCTGCCACTTATCAATTCACCACCTATAAAAACGTTTCAAAGTCCTGAATTGATATTCCCAAAGTCCAATGACACAAAATGAAGTTAAAACCACAGAAAATGTTCAAGCACATACTTCACTTCATACCAATATATCAACCAAAATCCAATGACACAAAATGACGTCAAAACCATATAGGAGGTTCAAACACATAATTCACCCCATACCGATATATCAACCAGAATGAAGTATAAAAGAATCAAGAATTTCATAACCATACTTCATTTTCAACCCGCTAAGTTACCCAATCCCAAGAGGTCTCAAAATGTTGAGCTACCCGATCCATCCATATTACAGCCACAACCTTATGACTCGAACACCGGAAAATGAGTGAACTCATCGCATTTTCCTTTTCTCTCTCGTTATCTCTTTTTGCCTAGGAGCCCTTTCGGGTTTTCATCCTAGCCACACATCATGTTTCTTTGGCTCACATCTCACCTTTTTCGGCACATTTAGCCTCTCTCATTTTTGCCTAGGTCGCCCTTTCATGTTTTCGACCTATCCAGGCCCCCAATGTTACCTAAGTTTCCCTATCAGGTTTTCAACTTAGCGGGTTTTCTTTTTCATTTTCTATTTTTTTCTTCAAAATTCTCAATTTTTCAATTTTTTCCTTTTTCTCATGTTTTTCCAATCAAAAGTAGCAAAAGGCATTCCAAATCAAGCTAGCATGCATTGAGTCCTCCAACCCCTCCCCGTACTTAAAACATTACATTGGCCTCAATGTAAACATGTAAGGCAAGAACAATAAAACTCAAGGTAAGTGGTAGACTAACACCCATTTCTCCGCATAGTCACCGGTGATAAGGCACAACCCCATGTATTTGTATAGAATTGGTCCCAAAATTGGTTTTGGAGCCGGAAGGGGGAGCAAAAGTGCCGTAGAAAAACTCACCCCTTAAGCAACTCGTTGTCTCCTTGGCGCCGTTTGATCAAGACTAACACCATAGAGAACAACATCAAACTCACAAGTACATAAGGATTTGTAATACTAGGTTTAGCATCAAATGTTGATGACCATAGTATTCTCAAAGAACAACCAATCCCTCATGCAATCACCACTATAAGATTGTCCAATAAAAAAAGTATCCAACATATATATCTAGAAAAATCCAATCATCATTATAGAATATAGCAATTATAGTCACAATGATGTAGTCAGCATACTACGATCAACAAAGATACTGTAAAGATGCAAGAATCTTCATATGTCAATATATGTAAGATGGTGGAGGAATGAGTGGATGTGTGGTGGTTCTTGGGAGTATTTGGTGGAGAAGAAGGAAGGATTATGCAGTGTTTAAGCACAGTTGAAAATTGGTTTTTTCATCGGTACTCATGACAGCACTGGTTGAGACTCGGGATGCATCTTCATGACTCGTGACCAAGACATCGCGACTCGCAATATCTTTGGTCTGTGAGCTCAATTCTTTCAGAAATTTTCTGACTTTGTTGTGACTCGTGATGGCCATGTCTCGACTCTCGATGGATGTGTTGCGACTCGAGATGGCCATGTCACGACTCGCAGAAAGCTGGTGCTGGGAATTTGTTTTTGCTCCCCTGTCTGTCGCGACTCGCGACGACAGGGTTTCCCAGCACTTAGAAAGAATTTATTTTGTTTCTTACCAACTTTCCAAGCTTTCTTCCCTTTCTTCCCTTTCTCATTGATCTCATTCCTTCATCCCCCTAATGCACTTCACTTCGCTACAAAATCACAGAAAAACACACCGTAAGAGAATAAGACAATAATAACAACAACTAAACAACAAAAACCAAAATAAAGGCCAAATTTATTTATGTCGTCGACACGAAAAAACTCTGTATATTTAAGGTCATCGGCATGACCCTAATGTTATCCATATGGTGAAGGCTTGAACCCCTTCACCATGAGTACCAAAAGTAGAGAGGTGGGGGTACAAAACTTTCAAGAGGAAAGTCTTATTGAGGTGGAGATGGTTTAATGGGAGTTGGGTGGTTAGGAGGCTTGGAATAGTCTTTTGGCTCCTCTCTTGTCTCCCTTAAAACTTCTGAAAATGGTGGAGTTGGTTTACTAGGTGGGAGAAGGGGTGATGATACTAATGAATGTAGCACAATCACCTCTTCCTCCATTTTTTCATCCTCAACAACCAACTCCTCATCCCCTTCGAACTCAAGCTCATTTCCCATGGTGACCTCACTCACCGAATCCCCGAGTTTGATTTGGGATGGTGTATTTTTGGAATTATGAGCTTCCATTCGGGCCAACGCTTCTAATATACTCCTCGCATGCCCCTCAATAGCTTCAACACTAGAGGAGAGCTGAGTGTCCAGCTCCTCACTAGTAAAGTTGTTCAAGTTTACTATTGTAATCATGACTTCCTCACGTGTCCAACTTGAACTTCATTGTTGGGCTTGGTTTTGGAGTATAGTATAAGGTGGTGATGGCCAACTATTTTGCTTGTATTGTTGGTTTTTTAGCCTCATTCTCATACCACCAATCCGGATTACAACTCCATTCCGGATTGTAAGAATTGTGGTATGGATACCATTCCTGAGCTTCTTGCCCTTGAAAACCAACATCTCCCACCTATTGGTAGCACTCTTCATAATACCCTTGGTTTTGGAAACCAAGGGTTCTTTCCCCCTCATAGTGCTCTTCCCACAAAAAATAGCAAGACTCGGTAGGATGGTCGGAATGACACATCCTACAAAACCTTTCTTGTTGAGCCTCTCTTCTCATCATGAGTTCCCTCAAGGTGAGACGCTCCATTTAATTTTTTTTTCAAAAGTTTGAAATCATATTGCAAGGATTCTCGATAAAAATTCACCAAGAACTCAACCAATACCTACTCCGAACAAAAACAACCACCAAGGAGTGGAAAATAAAAACAAGCTAACATGCAACCAAATACACCTAAACAATTTAAAATAAATGCCTCTTCCATGGCACCGGTGCCAAAATTTGGGATCGCCGTACCTTTCAAAGTTAATATTTATAAGCCCTTAATTCTTACTAACTACAAATAAGTAGATAGTGGAAAATCAGGGTCGTCCACAAAGAAGGGGGATTTTCTTAAGCGTTTAAACATAAAATGTTGATATTATGCTAGAAGTAAATAGATATATACATATAAAATCAAGTAAATGGGTGGGGGGGATTGGTTGGTTGTGGTCCTAAGTTATGAAATTAAAAGACAAGATAACTAGCAAAGTTACGTAACTATGCTAATCATCAAACAAACTAAGAAAAAGGGGTTTAAAACTACAAACAACAAAGCCTTGGGGGCAATTGATATCCTCTTCCAAACCTAATGTAGATATCATTGAACCATTCACTCATTCTATCACATTTGTTACCTATGGGGAATGCCTATGGAAGATCAACATTCATTCCTTCTTAATAGTAATTTGCAAAGACAAACAACGACCATTTGCAAACCTCGTTGACAAATCACTCTAGGAAAACCACACCATAGAGGTATTTCATCAACTGTATTATACACGAAGGACCATAGATTTTATAACAACAAGCCTTCTACCTAAGAAATAGCCATTTAACCAAACATAGCATTCGTTAAGCTAAACCTAGAACAAACCACATTCAAGATTCAACCTTACATTGCATTGATAGGATAAATATGAGAACAATTCACATTAACGTACTTATCTAGCAAGAATTACAACACATTGTACATTAGAAGTTCTAAGTCCATGTTCTTGGATTTTCATGCCAAATGAGTTAAGAAATTTGCAACTTTCCTAACACCCTAACATTACAATCATACAAATACTTCCTGATCTCAAACATCCCATGATATAAATGAAGTAAAACACCACATTAAAACATATGAATACTAAATAACAAATGCTTCAAGATAGAGTGAAATAGAGGTTCTAACTACATAAAAATGGAAGCTTCAATCAATTTCCCCCAAGATTAAACTAACCTAGATAATGAAAAGATATGATTAACCTACAAAAACTAAGAAACGAAAGAAAGGAAAAACTAGGGTTTGAACCTAGAAAAGCGCAGGAAGAAGAAGGGGGGTTTAAGAGGAGAGGATAAGGTGAGTATTTATAGTGCAAAAAAGTAAGAAAGTTTCTGGCCATATATCTATCGCGAGTCGCGACGGGTTCCTCGCGAGTCTCGACCCAGCCCCAATTTTAGCATCTTGATTTCTTTATTCTTTTTGTTTCAAGTCCTCCTCTTCACTTCACTTATCTTCAATTCTTCAAAACTTCAAAAGCTCAAATATGAGTCTTCAAGTCTTTAAATCTTCAAAGGTATTTTTTAATGTCTTCAAAGTCTTCAAACAAATTGCCTTGTCACACAAAATTCTCTAGAATAGTAATAAAAGCGTAAAAGTTACTTGTAACTCTCCTTAGAGAATTTCAAGACCAAATGCCACATCTAGAGCACAAAAGTGTACAAAAGTGAATCCCAAAAGTTTAATATAACCATATAAAATGGGCACATTAAACCTCCCCACACTTAAACCTTACTCGCCCTCAAGTAAGAAAAGATTCAAGCACACAAAGGAATTCATATGTCCACATCCTAACTAATATTCCCCCAATCAAAACCTTACAAAAACTCTCAATATCGTAAATCCCAAAATCAAAGCTCAAATGAGAATTTTCCACTCACACAACCCCAATTCCTTAATCTAACCAAACCTACCACTTATCAATTCACTACCCATAAAAACGTTCCAAAGTCCCGAATTGATATTTCCAAAGTGCAATGACACAAAATGAAGTTAAAACCATAGGAAAGGTTCAAGCACATACTTCACTTTATACCAATATATCAACCAAAATCCAATGACACAAAATGAAGTAAAAAACCATATAGGAGGTTCAAACACATACTTCACCAATGCCAATATATCAACCAAAATGAAGTATGAAAGATTCATGAATTTCATAACCATACTTCATTTTTTAACCCGCTAAGTTACCTAATCCCAAGAGGTCTCAAGATGTTGAGCTACCCTATCCATCCATATGACAACCGCAACCTTATGACTCCAACACCGGCAAATGAGTGAACTCATCGCATTTTCCATTTCTCTCTCGTTATCTCATTTTTCCTAGGAGCCCTTTCGGGTTTTCATCCTAGCCACACATTATGTTTCTTTGGCTCACATCTCACATTTTTCCGCACATTTAGCCTCTCATTTTTGCCTAGGTCGCCTTTTCAGGTTTTCAACCTATCCGGGCCCCCAGTGTTACCTAAGTTGCCCTATCAGGTTTTCAACTTAGCGGGTTTTCTTTTTGAATTTTTTTCTTTTTCATTTTCTATTTTTTCTTCAAAATTCTCAAATTTTCCCTTTTTCTCATGTTTTTCCAATCAAAACTAGAAAAAAGCATGCCAAATCAAGCTAGCATGCATTGAGTCCTCCAACCCCTCCCTGTACTTAAAACATTACATTGTCCTCAATGTAAACATGTAAGACAAGAACAATAAAACTCAAGGTAAGAGGTAGAGTGACACCCATTTCTCTGCATAGTTGCTGGTGATACGGCGCAATCCCATGTATTTGTATAGAATTGGTACCAAAATTGGTTTCGGAGCCGGAAGGGGGAGCAAAAGTGCCGTAGAAGAACTCACCCCTTGAGCAAAATGTTGTCTCCTTGGCGCCGTTTGATCAAGACTAACATAACACAGAACAACATCAAACTCACAAGTACATAATGATTTGTAATACTAGGTTTAGCATCAAACGTTAATGACCATAGTGTTCTCAAAGAACAACCAATCCCTCATGCAATCACCACTATAAGATTGTCCAAAAAAAGTCCAACATATATATCTAGACAAATCCAAGCATCATTATAGAATATAGCAATTATAGTCACAATGATGTAGTCGGCATACTACGATCAACGAAGATACTGTAAAGATGAAAGAATCTTCATATGTCAATATATGTAAGGTGGTGGATGAATGAGTGGATGTGTGGTGGTTCTTGGGAGTATTTGGTGGAGAAGTAAGAAGGATTATGCAGTATTTAAGCACAGTTGAAAAGTTGGTTTTTCCATTGCGACTTACGACAACACTAGTTGCGACTTGCGATGCATCATTGCGACTTGCGACCAAGACATCATGATTCACAATATCTTTGGTCCGTGAGCTCAATTCTTTCAGAAATTTTCTGATTCGGTCGCGACTTGTGATAGCCATGTTGCGACTCACGGAAAGTTGGTGCTGGGAGTTCATTTTTGCTCCCCTGTTCGTCGCGAATCGCGATGTGTCCATCGCGACTCGCGACGATAGGGTTTCCCAGCACTTAGAAATAATTTATTTTATTTCTTACCAACTTTCCAAGCTTTCTTCCCTTTCTCATTGATCTCATTCCTTCATCTCCTAATGCACTTAACTTCGCTACAAAATCACAGAAAAACACACCGTAAAAATAACAAGACAAAATAACAAAAACTAAACAACAAAAACCAAAATAAAGGCCAAATTTATTTACGTCGTCGGCACGACAAAGCTCCATATATTTCAGGTTGTCAGCGCGACCCTAATATTATCCATATGGTGAACTCTTGAACCCATTCACCATGAGTACCCAAAAGTAGAGAGGTGGGGGTACAAAACTTTCAAGATGAAAGTCTTGTTGAGGTGGAGATGGTTTAAAATGATTTGGGTGGTTAGGAGACTTGTGATAGTCTTTTGACTCCTCTCTTGTCTCCCTTAAATCTTCCAAAAATGGTGGAGTTGGTTCACTAGGTGGAAGAAGGGGTGATAATGCTAATGAATGTAGCGCAATCACCTCTTCCTCCATTTTTTCATCCTTAACAACCAACTCCTCATCCCCTTCGAACTCAAGCTTATTTCCCATGGTGACCTCACTTATCGAATCCTCGAGTTTTATTTGGGAAGGTGTATTTTCAGAATCACGAGCTTCCATTCAGGCCAACGTTTCTAATATACTCTTCGCATGCCCCTCAATAGCCTCAACACTAGAGAAGAGCCAAGTGTCCGGCTCCTCACTAGTAAAGTTGTTCAAGTTTGCTATTGTATTCATGACCTGTCAAACTTGAACCTCCTTGTTGGGCTTGGTTTTGGGATATGGTATAAGGTGGTGATGGCCAACTATTTTGCTCGTATTGTTGGTTTTCCAGCTCATTCTCATACCACCAATCCGGATTACCTGTCCATTCCAGATTGTAAGAATTGTGATATGGATACCATTCCTAAGCTTCTTTTGCTTGAAAACCAACATCTTCCACCTCTTGGTAGCACTCTTCATAATACCCTTGGTTTTGGAAACCAAGGGTTCTTTCCCCCTCATAGTGCTCTTCCCACAACAAATAGCTAGACTCGGTAGGATGGTCGGAATGACACATCTTACAAAACCTTGCTTGTTGAGCCTCTCTTCTCATCATGAGTTCCCTCAAGGTGAGACACTCCCTTTTTTTTTCAAAAGTCCAAAATCATATTGCAAGGATTCTAATAAAAATTCACGAAGAACTCAAGCAATACCTACTCCGAACAAAAACATCCACCAAGGAGTGGAAAATAAAATTAACTAGCTAATATGCAACCAAATATACCTAAACACTTAAAAAAACTGCCTCTTCCACGGCATCGGCGCCAAAATTTGGGAGGTCATCGCCGTACCTCTCAAAGTTAATATTTATAAGCCCTTAATGCTTACTAACTACAAATAAGTAGATAGTGGCAAATCGGGGTCGTCCACGAAGAAGAGGGATTTTCTTAAGCGTTTAAACATAAAAGGTTGATATTATGCTAGAAGTAAATAGATATATACATATAAAAGCAAGTAAGTGGGGGTTTTGGTTGGTTGTGGTCCTAAGTTATGAAATTAAAAGACAAGATAACTAGCAAAGTTAAGTAACTATGCTAATCATCAAACAAACTAAGAAATTGGGGTTCAAAACTACAAACAACAAAGCCTTGGGGGCAATTGATATCCTCTTCCAAACCTAATGTAGATCATTAAACCATTCACTCATTCTATCACATTTGTTATCTATGGGGAATGCCTATGGAAGATCAACATTGATTCCTTCTTAATAGTAATTTGCAAAGACAAAGAACAACCATTTGCAAACCTCGTTGACAATCACTCTAGGAAAACCACACCATAGAGGTATTTCATCAATGGTATATTATACACGAATAACCATAGATTTGATAACTACAAGCCTTCTACCAAAGACATTGATGTGCCCATTTTATACGGTTATATTAGGGCTTTTGGGATTAAATTTTGTACATTTTTGTGCTCTAAATATGACATTTTTCCTTGAAATTATCTAAGGAGGGTTAAAAGCGACTTTTGCATTTTTATCACTTTTTAGAGAATTTTGTGTGACAAGGTAATTTGTTTGAAGACTTTGAAAGCTTTGAAGACTTTGAAGAATATCTTTGAATATTTGAAGACTTGGATCTGATATTTTTGAAGATATGAAGAATTGAAGAAGTGAAGAGAAGAGAAGGATATGAGATATAAAAGAGAAAGAAGAAACAATGCTGAAATTTGCGTCTGTCGCGACACCGTCGTGACTCGCGATGGTTTGTCGCGAGGCCGTCGCGAGCACGTCGCGACTCGCGATGGACGGGTGGTCTGAATTTCTTCTTGATTTTTGTGCTATAAATACTCCCCTTATCTTCTCCTCTTCAGCAGCCTTTGGCCCCTTCTCCTTCCTGCATTTTTTGGGCCAAAACCCTAGGTTTTTTTCTTCTTTCTTTTCTTAGTTTTTGTAGATTAATTATGTCTTTAGTTCTCTAGCTTAGTTTTATCTTGGGAGCAAAGGATTGAAGCTTCCATTTCTATGTAGTAAGAACCATTATATCTATCTATTTGGTGCTTTTGCTATTGTGCATTTATTGAGCTTTGAATGTTAATTGTTAATTGCATTGATGTTGTTGGGAGCTTGAGTATATGAATTGCTTGCATGATTGCTTGTTAGGGTTGGGAGAAAGTAGCTTATTCTCCCCTCTTTTAATGTGGAATCCAAGAGCATGAGTTAGAGCTTCTTAAATGATGTTGGTGTGTTGATAATTGCTAGATGAATGTGATGATGTCGAATTCGTTGTCATGTTTATTTTAGGTAGCAAATGAGAGAGGTCTATGAATGTCGACGTTCTTGACTAATCTTGTGTAAATGCATGAATTGGTTAAATGCTTAGACACGGTGTAGCGTTTATAAGTGTTGCTAAGCTTGTTCATTCTTCGTGCTAAATGCCATCAATGGGATACTCTTAGTAATAAGGGAGTCATTGGTGAGGTTTGACAAGAGATGTCGAATTCACTCTTGCAAACTACTATCTAAGAAGGATAGAAGATTTATCTTCACAACAAGTAGTTGAAGTAGTGAATAGATTGTTTCACTCGTTCTTGAATCCTTTGTTATTTAGCATTTATGTATTCTTGATGCTATGTTCCACTTCACTTATATCATATGTTGTTTGAGAATAGGAAGTGTTTTTATGATGGAAGTGTTAGGGTGTTAGGAAAGTGACGAATTCCTTAGCTCCTTTGCATGAAAATCTATGAACATGAACTTAGAACTTCTTGTGCATAATGTGTTGTGATTCTTGCTAGATGGGTATGTTAATGTTAAGTCAAGTAACAAATGTGATAGAATGAGTGAATGGTTCAATGATCTACATTAGGTTTGGAAGTGGATATCCATTGCCCCCCAAGGCTTTATCTTTGTAGTTTTAAAACCCCTTTTCCTTAGTTTTGTTTGATGATTAGCATAGTTACTTAACCTTGATAGTTATCTTGTCTTTTTAATTTCATAACTTAGGACAACCAACCAACCAAACCCCCCCCTTTTACTCGCTTTTACATGTGTACATATATCTACTGCTAGCCTAATATCAACCTTTTGTGCCTAAACGCTTAGGAAGATCCCTCTTCTTCGTGGACGACCCCGACTTGCCGCTATCTACTTAGTTGTAGATAGTAAGCATTTAGGGCTTATAAATATTAACTTTGAGAGGTACGGCGATGACCTCCCAAAATTTGGCGCCGCTGCCGGGGAAAAGTCGTTTATTTTTAAGTGTTTAAGTGTATTTGGTTGCACATTAGCTATTTTTTTTATTTGCCACTCCTTGGTGGTTGTTTTTGTTCGGAGTAGGTATTGCTTGAGTTCTTGGTGAGTTTTATCGAGAACACTTGCAATATGATTTTAGACTTTTGAAAAAAAAATTTAAAAATGGAGCGTCTCACCTTGAGGGAAATCATGATGAGAAGAGAGGCTCAACAAGCAAGGTTTTGTAGGATGTGTCATTCCAACCATCCTACCGAATCTTGCCATTTGTTGTGGGAGGAGCACTATGAGGGAGAAAGAACCCTTGGTTTCCAAAACCAAGGATATTATGAAGAGTGCTACCAAGAGGTAGGAGATGTTTATTTTCAAGGGCGAGATGCTCAAGAATGGTATCCATACCACAATCCTTACAATCTAGAATGGAGTGGTAGTCCAGATTGGTGGTATGAGAATGAGCCGGAAAACCAAAAATACGAGCGAAATAGTTGGCCATCACCACCTTATACCGTACCCCAAAACCAAGCCCAACAAGGAAGTTCAAGTTTGACACGTGAGGACGTCATGAATACAATAGCAAACTTGAACTCCTTTACTGGTGAGGAGCCGGACACGCGGCTCTCCTCTAGTGTTGAGGCTATTGAGGGGAATGTGAGGAGTATATTAGAAGCGTTGGCCCGAATGGAAGCTCGTGATTCCAAAAATACACCATCCCAAATCGAACTCGAGGATTCGGTGAGTGAGGTCACCATAGGAAATGATTTTGAGTTCGAAGGGGATGAGGAGTTGGTTGTTGAGGATAGAAAAATGGAGGAAGAGGTGATCGTGCTACATTCATTAGCACCGTCACCCCTTCTCCCACCTAGTGAGCTAACTCTATCATTTTCGGAAGTTTTGAGGGAGACGAGAGAGGAGCCGAAAGATTATCCTAAGCCTCCTAACCACCCAACTCCCTTTAAATCTTCTCCACCTCAACAAAACTTTCCTCTTGAAAGTTTTGTACCCCCACCTCTCTACTTTTGGAAGCTCATGGTGAAGGGGTTCAAGCCTTCACCATATGGATAACATTAGGGTCGTGCCGACGACCTTAAATAAACGGAGCTTAGTCGTGCCGATGACATAAATAAATTTGGCCTTTGTTGTAGTTTTTGTTGTTTAGTTTTTGTTATTTAGTCTTGTTCTTTTTTTATTGTGTGTTTCTCTATAATTTTGTAGAAAAGTTTTGTGTATTGCATTGGAGGATATGAAGGAATAAGATCCATAAGAGAGGGAAAAGAGCTTGGTAAGAAATTTTTTTTCCAAGTGCTGGGAAACCCTATCGTAGCGAGTCGCGATGGCCTCGTCGCGAGTCGCGATGAACAGGGTATCAAAATCCATTCCCAGCACCAGCTTTCCGCGAGCTGCGATGGCGTCGCGATGGCCCATTGCTAGTCGCAATGGAGAGGTTGCGAGTTGCAACGTGATCAGAAATTTGTGCTAAAATTCTACTCCCAGCATCAACATTTTGCGAGTCGCGATGGCCTCACGATGGCCCATCGCGAGTCGCGACGAGATCAGAACTTGTGTGCTAAAAAATATGCACCCAGCCTCCACATTCCGCGAGCCGCGACGGCCTCGCGACGGACCATCGCGAGTCGCGACCAAACCTTCCCTACCCGTCATGAGTCGCGACGGCGTGCTGCTCAATTTTTTTAAACCCTTCAATCTTCTCCATTTCGCCGCCTCTCACCATTTCACCTCCTCTTATTCCTCCACCATCCTACATATATCGACATATGAACATTCTTGCATCTTTTTAGTACCTTTGTTGATTGTAGTATGTCGACTACATCATTGTGACTGTAATTGCATATCCTATAATGATTCTTGTATATGTGCCGATATATGTTGGATATTTTTAATGGATAATCTTGTAGTGGTGGTTGCAGGTTGGATTGGTTGTTCTTCGAGAATACTATGGTTATTAATTCTCTATGCTAAACCTAGTATTACAAATTCTTATGTACTTGTGAATTTGATGTTGTTCTCTGTGGTGTAGTCTTGATCAAACGGCGCCAAGGAGGCAATGTTTTGCTCGAAGGGTGAGTTCGTCTACGGCATTTTGGCTCCCCTTTCGGCTCTGACACCAATGGCGGGACCGAGTCTATACAAGTGCATGGGATTGTTTCATATCACCGGTGACTACTCGGATAAACGGGTGTCACTCTACCTCTTGCCTTGAATTTTTATTATTCTTGCCTTACATGTTTACATTAAGGGCAATGTAATGTTTTCAATGCAGGGAGGGGTTAGAGGACTCAATGCATGTTAGCTTGATTTGGAATGCTTTTTGCTACTTTTGATTAGAAAAACATTAAAAAAAACACAAAGAAAAAGAAGAAAACCCGCTAAGTTGAAAACCCGAGAGGGAAACTTAGGCAACATTGGGGGCCCGGATAGGTCAAAAACTCGAAAGGGCGGACTAGGCAAAAATGAGAGGCTAAAATGTGCAGAAAAAGGTGAGATGTGAGCCGAAGAAACATGATGTGTGGCTAGGATGAAAACTCGAAAGAGCTTTGAATGTTAATTGTTAATTGCATTGATGTTGTTGGGAGCTTGAGTATATGAATTGCTTGCATGATTGCTTGTTAGGGTTGGGAGAAAGTAACTTATTCTCCCCTCTTTTAATGTGGAATCCAAGAGCATGAGTTAGAGCTTCTTAAATGATGTTGGTGTGTTGATAATTGCTAGATGAATGTGATGATGTCGAATTCGTTGTCATGTTTATTTTAGGTAGCAAATGAGAGAGGTCTATGAATGTCGATCGTTCTTGACTAATCTTGTGTAAATGCATGAATTGGTTAAATGCTTAGACACGGTGTAGTGTTTATAAGTGTTGCTAAGCTTGTTCATTCTTCGTGCTAAATGCCATCAATGGGATACTCTTAGTAATAAGGGAGTCATTGGTGAGGTTTGACAAGAGATGTCGAATTCACTCTTGCAAACTACTATCTAAGAAGGATAGAAGATTTATCTTCACAACAAGTAGTTGAAGTAGTGAATAGATTGTTTCATTCGTTCTTGAAGCCTTTATTATTTAGCATTTATGTATTCTTGACGCTATGTTTCACTTCACTTATGCCATGGGATGTTTGAGAATAGGAAGTGTTTTTATGATGGAAGTGTTCGGGTGTTAGGAAAGTGACGAATTCCTTAGCTCCTTTGCATGAAAATCTATGAACATGAACTTAGAACTTTTTGTGCGTAATGTGTTGTGATTCTTGCTACATAAGTATGTTAATGTTAAGTCAAGTAATGAATGTGATAGAATGAGTGAATGGTTCAATGATCTACATTAGGTTTGGAAGTGGATATCCATTGCCCCCAAGGCTTTATCTTTGTAGTTTTAAAACCCTTTTTCTTAGTTTTGTTTGATGATTAGCCTAGTTACTTGACTTTGCTAGTTATCTTGTCTTTTAATTTCATAACTTAGGACAATCAACCATCCAAACCCCCCATTTACATGCTTTTATATGTATGTATATATATCTACTCCTAGCCTAATATCAACCTTTTGTGCCTAAACGCTTAGGAAGATCCCCCTTCTTCGTGGACGACCCCGACTTGCCGCTATCTACTTAGTTGTAGATAGTAAGCATAAAAGGGCTTATAAATATTAACTTTGAGAGGTACGACGACGGCCTCCCAGACATAGTCATTTAACCAAACATAGCATTCATTAGGCTAAACCTAGAACAAACCACATTGAAGATTCAACCTTACATTGCATCTATAGGATAAATATGAGAACAATCCACATTAACATACTTATCTAGGAAAAATTACAACACATTATACACTAGAAGTTCTAAGTCCATGTTTTTGGAATTTCATGCCAAATGAGTTAAGAAATTTGCAACTTTCCTAGCACCATAACATTTCACTCATACAAACACTTCCTATTCTCAAACAACCCATGATTTAAATGAAGTAAAACTCCACATTAAAACACATGAATGATAAATAACAAATGCTTCAAGATAGAGTGAAATAGAGGTTCTTACTACATAAATATGGAAGCTTCAATCAATTACTCCCAAGATTAAACTAACCTAGATAATGAAAAGGCATGATTAACCTACAAAAACTAAGAAAAGAAAGAAAGGAAAAACTAGGGTTTGAATCTAAAAAACGTAGGAAGAAGAAGGGGCACTTTTAAAATTTGATGGACATACCTTTATTAGCTTTTAATTTCTTAAAAAGCCTAGAATATATAATTTCATGCAATTCTATGTCGTGGAAATTATCGTGATCATAACACTTACTGTAATGGTAATAATGGAATACTAACACAAATGACGGACAGTTACCCCGGTTCACAGACAGGACACTTGCAATCCAAATTCAACCCTTTATCACCGTAATTGATAAAGAAACTGGCATAATCCCACAGAGAGTTTCACAAGTTCTTTACGAATGACCCTTGTATAATTTTAAGTAATCATCTACAATTATTCTAGAGAATGTACATGCGCTTTTAAAAATTTGATGGATGGACTTTTATTAGCTTTTAATTTCATAAAAAACCAAGAATATATAATTTCATGTGATTCTATGTGGTGGATATTGTCATGCTCATAATGCTTATTGTAAGGGTAATAATGGAATACTAACACAAACGGCAGAAGGTTACCCTGGTTCGTGGACAGAACACATGCAATCCAAAGTCAAACTCTATATCAACGTAACTGAAAAAGAAACTGGCATTATCTCACAGAGAGTTCCACAAGTTCTTTACTAATGACCCTTGTATACTTATAAGTAATCATCTACAATTTACTCTGGACAATGTACTTGATCTTTTTATAATTTAATGGACATGCTTATATTAGCTTTTAATTTTATAAAAAAACCTAGAATATATAATTTCATGTGATTCTATGTTGTGGAAATTATTGTTATCATAACGCTTATTATAATGGCAATAATGGAATACTAACATAATTGATAGACGGTTACCTCGGTTCATCGATGGGGCACTTGCAACACAACTCAAACACTTTTTCACCGTACTTGATAAAGAAACAGGCATAATACCACAGAGAGTTTCACAAGTTCTTTACGAATGACCCTTGTATACATATAAGTAATCATCTACAATTTACTTTTGAAAGTGAACTCGCACTTTTTAAAATTTAATAGGTGGACTTTTATTAGCTTTTAATTTCATTAAAAACCTAGAATATATCATTTCATGCGATTCTATGTTGTTGAAATTAACGTGCTCATAATGTCTACTGTAAGGGTAATAATGAAATACTAACCCAAATGACGGACAGTTAACCCGGTTTGCGGACGGGACACTTGCAATCCCAAGTTAAACTCCTAATTACCGTAACTTATAAAGAAACTGGCATGATCCCACATGGAGTTCCACAAGTTCTTTATGAATGAAAGTTGTAAACTTATAAATAATCATCTACAATTTACTCTAGACAATGTACTTGCGCTTTTTAAAATTTAATGGATGGACTTTTATTAGCTTTTAATTTCATTAAAAACCTAGAATATATAATTTCATGCGATTCTATGTTGTTGAAATTATCGTGCTCATAACATTAACTTTAAGGCTAATAATAGAATACTAACCCATATGACAGCCGGTTAACCTAGATCGCGGACGAGACACTTGCAATCCCAAGTCAAACTATTTATCACCGTAACTTATAAATAAAATGGCATGATCCCACAGAGAGTTTCACTAGTTCTTTGCAAATGAACGTTGTATATATATAAGTAATCATCTACAGTTTACTCTAGACAATGTACTTGTACTTTTTAAAATTTGATTGACTGTTTTTTATTAGCTTTTAATTTCATAAAAAACATGGAACATATAATATCATGTGATTCTATGATGTGGAAATTATTGTGATCATAACGCTTACTGTATTGGTAATAAAGGAATACAAATACAAATGACGGATGGTTACCCAGGTTCGTCGACGGGACACTTGCAATTCCAAGTCAAACATTTTATCACCGTAACTGATAAAGAAACTGGCATGATCCCACAGAGAATTCCACAAGTTCTTTACGAATGACCCTTGTATTCTTATAAGTAATCATTTACAATTTACTCTAGACAATGTACTTGCATTTTTTAAAATTTGATGGACGGACTTTTATTAGCTTTTACTTTTAAAAAAACTTAGAATATAAAATTTATGTGATCCTATGTGGTGAAAATTATCATGCTCATAACCTTTATTGTAAGGGTAATAATGGAATATTAACACAATTGACGAACGGTTACCCCGGTTCGCTGACGGGACACTTGCAATCTGAATTCAAACTCTTTTTAATCGTAACTGATAAAGAAATAGGCATGATCCCTCAGAGAATTCCACAAGTTCTTTATGAATGACCGGTGTATACTTATAAGTAATCACCTACAATTTAGTCTAGACAATGTACTTGTGCTTTTTAAAATTTGATGGACGGACTTTTATTAGCTTTTGATTTCATAAAAAACCTAGAATATGTAATTTCATGTGATTCTATATGGTGGAAATTATCATGCTCATAATGCTTATTATAAGGGTAATAATGGAATACTAACCCTAATGACGGACAGTTACCCCGGTTCGCGGATGGGATACTTGCAATCCCAAGTCAAACTCTTTATCAACGTAACTGATAAAGAAACTGACATGATCCCACAGAGAGTTCCACAAGTTCTTTACAAATGACTATTGTATACTTTAGACAATGTACTTTCACTTTTTAAAATTTGGTTGGCGGACTTTTATTAGCTTTTAATTTCAGAAAAAACCTAGAATATATAATTTCATGCGATTTTATGTTGTAGAAATTATCGTGCTCATAACTCTTATCGTAAGGGTAATAATGGAATACTAACACAAATGACGGATGGTTACTCCGCTTTGCCGACGGGACACTAGCAATCCCTATTCAAACACTTTATCACCGTAACTGATAAAGATTTTGGCATGATCCCACAGAGAGTTCCACAAGTTCTTTACAAATGACCCTTGTATACTTATAAGTATTCATCTACAATTTACTTTGGACAATTGGTCGTGTCCTCAAGTTGCCATTTTCACTCCAAATTTGCCTAATATAGGCACAGACCGTTATGTTTCACACGGGCCACACATTCCAAGTCCAAGATGTTAAGACCAGCCCATGATATGTGAAGAACGAAGCGACCTGTGCCAAGGAATTGAGCAAAACAAGGATCCGATTGAGGGCCTGCGCCAAACGACATGGGGGTACGAATCAGAAGTACAAAAATAGAGCTCCAAACGATGGCCCGCGTCGGATGACATGGTCCGCTCAAGCACAACCATACCAAGACCACTGGTGCCCCGCGCTCATATGAGCCAACCGGCCCGTGCCAGATTTGGCGTATCGTGCCAGTACGAGGTCACGTTAGCAGCACGGGTCGTGCCATCCATGATGCCTCGTTATGGCCTATATTTGGGCCTATTTTTAGGCCCACTTCCCTACTACTATAAATATAACTTTAGTCTTCTAGGGTTAAGAAAGTAGGCATAATGTAGATTTTATATCTCTCTCTAGGTAGAAGGAATAGGAGAGTTATCTCTCTAGAGTTCTTCTTCTCTTTTCCTTTTCTTTTCTTCATCTTATTTTCTTAAATCCTTTTCATTTAACTCAATATTTTCCATGGATCTATATTTTAGGGAGTAAATTAAAAGTCGAATAATTTTTCTTAGTTCATTAGTAGATTTGAAGAGCAACTTAGAGAGAGAACCACTCTCTCTTCTCTCTAAGTTCTTTCTCTTTTTCCTTTTTATTTTTCTTTTACCCAAAGATGTGGAATTCATGAAATACTTGAATTCCATGTCTAGGGAGTAGTTTTATAGCTTGGGGATAAATTTGTATACATGTGTTGATTTATATTTTGTGAGATTTATTAGATTATCCTAATTCTATATGGTTATGATATTATGATGGCTTGTTCTTGAATTGTTATAATTACATGAATGATACACTCCACTAGCACACACTCTAGTCTACATTCATGTTGGTGCAAATATTGATACCCCCCGGAGAAGAGAAACCTAGATGTGATATGGGTAGTGGGGTCCGGGTCCACGTGGGCGTTGCACGTAGGTATTTTTTTAGTTTTACCATTACGATGTCAGCACACCAATCTTAGCTGGTGAGTTGGTTTGAAAGGTTACTAGTAGAGATAGCATTTAGTAGCAAGCTAGGATTGTAAGAGGTCCTAGTGTCATCGATAAGGTGCCTAATTCCCTTTGCCTTTTTATAGGCCTAGGGGTAGAGCATCAGTGGTGTAGAGCCCATGACTTAATCGTACGGGGAGAAACAGATCTGCAAAACGGTAGGGCCATTGTTGTAATCCCCTCATTACGAGGGCAGTGTTGATGGAAGATTGCAAGAGTACCCTACGTGACATGTATGAGGAAATGCTGACCATTGACCACACCATGTGTTATGAGCACTAGATTAGGTTGTTGAGGTCTTATATGTGATAGAATCGAGGATCAGAACATTTAATCAACCATGTTACGCAAATATTTCCCAAGTGTCTGTCAATATAGTTTACTTGTGTTTTACCTTTATGTTAGCCGTTGTTAGTTGAAAAAACCCAACCCCCATCATTTTACTATACTAGCTATTCCTAGCAACACAGACAGATTGAAAACCCTTATGTGGTTGCATTTTTTTTTACTATTAGACCCTATCATCTCCGTGGACAAGTCCAAGCTTGCCACTAACTACCCCATAGGTAGCTTCGTAGTGAGTTTGGTGCAGAACTATAAATTTTTATCTTTGACCCAACGTCTTTGCTTGGGTTAAATTAGCTACAGTTATGACCCTAAGTGGAGGTTGGTCATAGGGTTAGTTCCCCTATATTCTCGGTTGTTCATGCCCATTTTGGCATGCTGACTTACCTGCTACATGGGCCATGATTCCTACTTGTGGTTGATGCATTACGTTACATGAGGTTACCTCTTTACGAGCTTATGATCTTCATTATGTGTTATACAAAGTTATCACTTCGTGTTTTTTATACTGGTTCTTTTGAGGCAAATAGATATATACATATAAAAGCAAGTAAATGGGGGTTTTGGTTGGTTGTGGTCCTAAGTTATGAAATTAAAAGACAAGATAACTAGCACAGTTAAGTAACTGTGCTAATCATCAAACAAACTAAGAAAAAGGGTTTAAAACTGCAAACAACAAAGCCTTGGGGGCAATTGATATCCTCTTCCAAACTTAATGTAGATCATTAAACCACTCACTACGAAAATCCCTCTTCTTCATGGACGACCCCGATTTTCCACATCTAAAATCATATTACAAGGATTCTCGATAAAAATTCACGAAGAACTCAAGCAATACCTACTCCGAATAAAAACAACCACCAAGGAATGGAAAATAAAACTAAGTATTTAATATGCAACCAAATATACCTAAACACTTAAAAATAAGCGCCTCTTTCCCGGCAGCGGTGCCAAAATTTGGGAGGTCTTCGCCGTACCTCTCAAAGTTAATATTTATAAGCCCTTAAAATGCTTACTAACTACAAATAATATATAGTGGCAAATCGGGGTCGTCCACGAAGAAGAGGGATTTTCGTAGTGAGTGGTTTAATGATCTACATTAGGTTTAGAAGAGGATATCAATTGCCCCCAAGGCTTTGTTGTTTGCAGTTTTAAACCCTTTTTCTTAGTTTGTTTGATGATTAGCACTGTTACTTAACTGTGCTAGTTATCTTGTCTTTTAATTTCATAACTTAGGACCACAACCAACCAAAACCCCCATTTACTTTCTTTTATATGTATATATCTATTTACTTCTATGATGCTAAGTAAGATGTCCATTTTTTAATCTTTGAATTGTGATTTGTGTGTAGTTTGAATTTTATGGTCCATTGTGAATGATGATATGTTGTGTAGTTCTTTGTGCTTTTCACATTTATGCTTTTGGATTTTGATATTCATAAGTGTGATGAGTTGTATGAACTTGCAAGTTATGGGATTGTTGGGCTTGATTGTGAATGATGCAATGGATATTTTATGACATGATGGATATTGATTGTTGGACTTGATTGTTGACTTCATTGAGCCTTGTGGAATGTGGTTATGGATTTAGATTGATTGAGATTTTGACTATAGGATGATATGATACATAATTGATATAAATTTCTTATGCTGACATAGTTTGGCCAAAAACATAGTGAATGCATGTTGATGAGGATTTTGGCAAAGAATTTTGTTTTTTGCTCTATCATAAGTGAATGTTGGCTATGTCTTAATATCAAAGTTGTTATTGTTGGAATTGGTTGTGAATGACTTGTGGCATGTGATATGGACTTGGAATTGTTGGCATATTAAAAGTGGCTTGATTTTTATATGTAAACATGGGTTATTCTTAGACTAGTTTAGCTTGGACTTGAATGTTGGCATTTTCAAAATTTGTGGTGTTAGCTAAACTAGTTTAGGATTGATTGTGATTCTAAAATATTGTGTATGTTTATGCTCTTGTACATTTGACATGTTTGCTGTGATTGATAGACATGGCCTCGACGAAGAGACCTAGGGTTCCACGAGAGGCAAGCGTCGCCGCTTCACCACCACCTCCACCTCTAGCTCCGCCACCGGCCCTGGAGCTGAAGCCTGTACCTTCTCATCTATAATGGTACATGGGTTTGACCCGAACTACCAGACCTTATGCGGATAGATGGGACATTCTGGTTACCTGGAAGATCCTAGAGACAAGCTTCATCGATCAAACGGTACTTGATGCTCTCGGGTTGACAGAGCCGGTTCGCTACCTCCTAGCCAAATGAGGATTGGAGGGATTTATGTGCCCCCACCTACATGCGCTATACAATTGAGTTCCTTTTCACCATCAGGTTGTGCCAACATGAGGAATGATGAGCCATGCAAGAGGTACATCACCTTCCACCTAGACGATGTGTCTCGAGAGATGACCATCTCACATATAGAAGCAACATTTAGGTGGAACACGACAGATGTCCAAACGAGGTTGGACCCAAGGGCCCCAGAGCGCACGATTGAGAAGGATATGTTGTTTTGGAGCATAATTACGAGGAGGAGGAGGGACTCCCATGACAAGAGCAACGTCGTCATCCATTCTGCACTCCGATTTGTGCACAGGTTCTAGCGGCCACACTGTTTTGTTCGTCGGAGCCGATGAACGTTCCGGACCCAGATATTCACCACCTGTGGCATCTGACAATTGAAGGGATGAGATATGGACTGTGGAAAAATTTGTGGATGAAGAGAGTCATCAGTGTGGCTAAGAAGCAAATGGGCAAGATTATCATGGAGGTATGATCACCCTCCTAGCAGAGCACTTAGGCTTGGTCTCTCCGGATGGCTTTCCGCGATTGTGTAGAGGTTCTTCATACCTCATTACTATAGAGATGATGAAGAACTTGATTAAAACCACAGAGACTCGAGGAGTGCTCCAGTAGTTGTATGGAGCAAGGAATGCCACAACACTCAATTCGCTAATGCAAGAGGATTCTTTGCTGTAAGAAGATGGGATCCAATGGTTCTATTAAGTCTGGTGATAGTCCAAAGAATAATGGTAACAGTCAGGATGCATGGCATTGTGTCTATTTACTTTCCGCCTGAAATTTCCCAAAGGCTGGCTAATCACGTAGGGGAAGTGGTGGAAGTTGAGGCACATCAATTTTCAGCAAGAAATCAGTGATACACGTATGCAAGAGTACTGGTGCACATAGGACATTCATTAATACCGAGATTCTTCATCAACATACTAGATGGGCACCAATATTGGGTGGAGTGTCGTTATGAAAGGGTGCATAAATTCCATCGATGATGTTGTCGCATTGGACACCCGATGTTTCCAAGACAATGTGGTCTTATTACATTTTTAAGAGCAAACTACAACAACATAATCAAGATAGGGGAATGACTATCATTTTTAACCTACGAAAGGAACTTTATCCGGCTACGATAAGGGCGCAAGGTCACAGGCCATATAAAAGATACACCACATTCCAGGCAGATTTCATGGAATGGCAGACTAACTTCTTTCAGGAGTTAAATGAAGAAACGATCCCAAATGGGTTTCATTATATAGTACAAATGAATGATGGGTTGATCCCGGCTCAGTAGGAGTAACAACAAATGGATGAAGATGATCTGTTGGATCAGAATGTAGAAGGGCAGGTAGCTGGAAACATAAACATCCAGGAGCAACCACTGCTGAAAGATCGAGAGTTACAACAAGAAGAACATAAATAAATTCATCAACCAGAACCACCTAATGGAGTATTGTAGGCTGAGAAAGAAAATGATGAAGACGTGGAGTGGGAAGGATCGATTCAGAGAGAGTGGGAAAGGTCGATGTTATTACAGCAACAGAGCACGGTTGACCAGGAGATACATCAAAATTCATTCCAACTTGACAAAGTGATTGGAAAGTCTGATGCATCATGGAAAGAAGTTGTTCAAGCACAGATGGTTGGCCAACCTCAACTGTAAGAAGCAAAGGTAATCTTGGACACTGTCCCTTCATTATTTAGACTTGAAAATGATAATCGCACTCTGTTAGTTAGGGCAGTAGATGTAGGGTTTGAAAATGAGTGGGACAAATACATTAGACCCAGTCAGAGAGGGAAAAAAGAAAATTCAGAGAGTTAGGATTGTGGTCCTTGGATAGGTTTGGTTATTGCACAAACACAATATAGTCAAGGCAAGTGTAACTGTATTGATCCCCCGTATAAAAGAGGGCCAAGATGGGTGCAACAGGAGTCAGTGAATGACATAGATAGGGAGATTATTATCATATCGTACTCATCCAATGACAAGGAAGATGAAGAAGGGTCTAAGAGCAAGTCAAAAGCCACAGTAGAAAAGACTCACTCCATCCTGAAGGCTCTGAAGAAAATTAAAAAGAAGGAGATCAAAAGGACCAGACATAAGCAAATTAGAATAGAAAGTGAGGAAGAGACTAGAAGATGACTACATAAAGAGGCGTTTAAGCGTAAACAGGTGTAGGCAGAAGAAGAAATTCTTGCAAACCAAGTAGACATGATTCAGAAGGAGCGGAAAGTCCAAAGCTAGGAACCTGATGAATTCGAAAATGAAACTGCTTCTGAGGCGGAAAGGAGAAGAAAATGCAAGTAGATTGTCATCACTGGTGAAACTCAAACAGAGTGAATCAATAGAGCTAAAGTGGTAGAGGGAGAATAGACAAGAAGCAAGAGGAAAAGAAAGTATGACGATCAACCAATTTCCTCCATTAACACGGTTATGCTCACGGAATGGAAAGAGCTAGGGGTACCAATGAAGAAAAGAAGAGGAAACCAATAAGGAGACATTGTTAAACTCATCACTTAACAGAAGGAGGAGGTTGAACAAGGAGAGGCAGAAATGCAGGACGTCTTAAGAAAGGAAAATTCAAAGTTACAGTTAGATATGCAAGAGTTAGAGCATGCAGTTGGTTCTCACCCGGATATCCCAAAACAGCCGAAGCAGGATCTATGACATCACTAGTGTGGAATTGTAGGGGCATGATTAATGCCCCTGCGAGAAATTTGCTGAGTAAACTGCTGAAGATTCACAACCACAAGTAGTGTGTTTGTTGAAGACGAAGATGGATAGAATCAGGTTGGAAAGATGGCAAGAAAACACGAGGTATAGAAATGGTTAGCATGTCCTCGCAGTAGGTTCAGCATGTGGAATTTCAGTTGTATGGACTAGTAGTTTAGATATTCAAGTTTTTGTAAGCACTAGTTATTATGTGTTAGTTAAATGTATTAGTCAGGATGGCTCATTTTGGTTCCAATGTTTTGTTTATGGCCATCCTGACACGGCTAAAAGGGTGAATGTTTAGAGTTATCTCAATGAAGTTTTTCCATCGGATCAGTATTCACTGGTGTTGATTGGGGATTTTAACCAATTTATTACACAAGGTGACCGATTTATTCCAACCAACTCCTGGTTTAGACAAATTAGTTAAACTCTTGGAAGATCACAATCTACAAAAGCTTAGAAATAGAGGAATATGGTTTACTTGGTCAAATAATCGAAGAGCCGATGAATTGGTGCTACATTGGTTAGATAGAGCATTTGTAAAACTAGTTCATCGGCTCTTCGACAATTGCCACTTCCTTAAATATTGTTGCATATAGGCAAGTAGTCATAGTTGTATTGGTCCTTGTCGATTAAATGGGAACACTGACCTAACATCGTTGATGATCGCTTATTCCATTCGCCATCAGATTGACGCGAACCCTTCTTACACGGTGAAGGATGTCTAAGCGCATATGAAAAAGGAGTTAGTGACCCTTTCCTACAAGAAGGCGTGGTATGCTCGCCATAAGGCTATTGATTTGGTATTCGGAACATGGGAGGAATCCTTTGAAATCTTGCCAACATTTATGGATGAGCTAATCAGGGCAAATCTGAGCACCATTGTTGATTGGGAAGACGTACCGGATAGAATACACGGTCATGGGTGTAGGAAATTTAAGTTTGTGTTCTGGGCATTTGGTCAGGCTATCAATGCATTTCGCCACTGCAAACCGGTGATTAGTGTAGATGTGACTCATTTGAGAGGCGTATACAAGACCACAATGCTAATAGTGGTGACAGACGACTCGAACGATTACATACTGCCCATTGCTTATGCAATAGTTGATGCTGAGACTAATGAGAGTTAGAACTGATTCATGCTAAAACTGCAACTCCATGTGGTAGGTGGGGATACTAGGTCAATCTGTATTATATCGAATCGTCATGATGGGATTTTTAATGCAATGAGACATATGGATGAATGGATGGAGCCAGCAAGATACCCCCGGTTTTGCTTGAGGCATTTTTAGCCCAACTTCCTTAGTGCGGAGCGTGGGAAGTTCAAAAATACGCATCTGAAGACTCTGGTTTGGCAGCTTGGTCGTGCTTGACAAGAAAGTAGGTGGATGAAATACAAGGAGGAGTTGGAGAGTCTCGAACTATCTGCTTGGGATTGACTGAAACAACATGATAGCAGTAAGTGGTGCCTTATTTTTGATTAGGGAGATCATTGTTGGGGAAATCTTACAACTAATTTTTCAGAGAGTTACAAAATTTTTTTAAGGCACGCACGACATCTCCCGATAACATGTGTCAAAGCCACTTTTGAATGAATAGTTGAAATGCTTGCACGAAGGCTAATGGATGCCACGAATTGGAGGTACTTTCATGATACATTATATTTCATTATGTGTTTGTGGACTAGTTTATGTATTCTAAATTGATGTAGAATTGTGTAGGTCCAATTTCCCAAGCAAGATTTGGAAAAATTTTCAGAAGCAAGATACTTGGGGATAGGGACATACTGTCACCATGTACGGTTAGGCATCACAGACTTATAAGGTTGTGACAAGGACCATTGATGGCATCATTGGTGAGAGCCAATACACTGTGAAATACCGGAGAAATGAGTGTAGTTGTCGCGAATGGCAAATTTTCCGCTTCCCTTGTTCCCATGCATTGGCTGTTTGTAGGTATAAGCGTGACGATCCATCTACTCTATTTGAGAAGTTATATCACACGACCACCTATGTGCAACAATATAGTGAGGGTTTCATGTCTATACGAGATCCAT
Source organism: Rubia yunnanensis (assembly GCA_037428765.1). Taxonomy (NCBI): domain Eukaryota; kingdom Viridiplantae; phylum Streptophyta; class Magnoliopsida; order Gentianales; family Rubiaceae; genus Rubia; species Rubia yunnanensis. The sequence goes on from CM075066.1 coordinate 53,903,711, forward strand.
CACCATGGAAACATTCCAATTGGAGGTTGATTCCCGATATTGAAAAGTTTTGTAATAGGAGGCGTGGTTAGTTTGTGGAGAGAAGGATAAGGAATCAAATGGATGAGAGACTTCCGGGTGATTGCATAGACGTCCGTGGGCGAGGGTGTACTTAGAGTCATGTTTGTAATATGGAGTTTCTAGTGATCCTTATGGTTTGTTTAGACCAATATGTATTACATGATATTATGTAGCCATGCAGCTTGTTATGCTAAATTCTCTCATTTTTTAGTGTAATTGATTGTGTTGATTTGTATTGTGTGTATTTTTTAAAATTGAAGATAATGTTCGATTTGGTTTGAATATGTATTGCATGTAATAGTATTCATTTTTGTGGAAATATGGACTATCACATTGGCTATTGTGTGTTGACCTCATTTTTTGGTACTTCATGGAGTATCATCATGTTCATCTTGTTCTCAGGCAATTTGGCCTGATCCAGACAAAATCCACGCAGTTGGTCACTAAGGATGAACACAAACTACTTCATTCTAGAGATTGTCGGGGGAGGTCAGGCATGAATTGGCGTGTTGAACTAAGAAGATATCTTGATGCGTGGGAACATCGAGCAGAGCACAAATTAATGCACTTGGGTCAGCGGATCCATAATACACCGGATCGAGAATACATGGAGTGGTATTTTTGCAGGACAGTGACCCTAATTGATCAGCCAGGACGACGCCAAGCGGTTACAGAGGGTTTTTCATGGACACGGGGCTACTATGGAGTATATGGTATTTACTAAATTTCTAATAGTATAAACAAATAATACTTCAGATTCCCTCATTTTTTAATATCTTACATATTTATCTCATTTATGTAGTTGCAGGAAATGCCCGAGATGCGCCTTATGTTAGATATTAATTTGGACGAATGTCCCCTACGTTTTGCCCGAGACCAATATGTTAGATATTACATGGTGTTGCCACACATACTCTAGAAGATGCGCATGAGCCCTCCAGACTGCAGTATTATCAGCCACATGTGCACATCGAGGAACCTCCCCCCGGTGTGAGATACACTGAAATCAGAAGCCACTGTCCAGCTCCTCTAGGTCGACAGGGTGGTCGGCGACCGCATGCTTGGAGCCCTACAACACACATTGGTTGATCTCAAGCTGGACCCTCACGTGCGAGTCCAACCAACGACAGACCATCACATGGTAGACCCTCACACTACGACACTACTGCAGCTGATTCTACTGCATACCTTACTCCCACTGCTAGTCATGTGTATAGGTCGCCTACTACTCTATTTGAGGGAGTTCTGCATGATGACGTACATGTTTCTACTCAGATGACTGTTCAACGATGCACATCCCGCACCATACGTCCACCCCCATGTGGAACAGGTGGAAAGCTTTGCAGAGGGCATCATTAATACATTACATGTCGTTGGCTGTTCCATGTCACATGTTCTTCGGATATTGTATCTCTTAATCAATTCATGTTTATTTGGTTTTCATTATCACCTCTAATTTCATAAACATTAAATGCGTCTACTCTTATATTTTTGTTTATTTATATTAGTTAATAGTGGAAATAGTGGAATTTTTTTAAAAAATGTATATTTTTGTTTATTTACATGCCTAATTCATTTAAACTAAAAAAAATAAAATTTTACAATTACAATTCAAATACTGTAGTAACTTCCATTTTTTTATAATTCATTCATTTTCTATATTTCAGAATATTTAAAAAATTGAAATACCCACGAACAAATTTTTCCATTATCTTTAATCAGGAAAGTAGGATGTTCATGTTTTATTATCATAAATTTTAAGTGGACTTTCAAATTCTTCCGATGGATTTATCATTATGGAATTTAAAATATATATATAAAATAATTACATGTTTACTGGGTTAGAAAACTAATTTTAAAAAATAAATTTAAATTGAGCATGCATTCACATGCATTCAACAAAAAAAATATACAAAAAAATTCGTTAAAAAAATCAAATAACTGAGGACGCATTCAAATATAATTGAAGACGCATTTGAAGGAATGCATCCTCTACATTCTTTCAAAAATAAATAACTATGCATCCTCTGCATTCTTTCAAAAAAAATAATAACTGAGGACGTATTCTCTGAATGCGTCCTCTGCAACCAGCTTTAAAAAAATTAAACACAAGCGCCACCGCGACTCAACTTGCAGCCAACGCCACGACCGTTTTCTCCAATGCTGATCAGGCAGCTTTTGGTCCCGCCTTGTCCAAAGAGCAGTGGAACTCGGTTATTAACATCTTCTCTAAGTTGACTAGTTCTGACAATGCGTCAGGTAAGTCTATTTTACCTTGGATTCTTGATACCGGCGCGTCATATTATATGATCGGTGACAAGAATCTTCTACATGATATTGAACCTGTTGATCATGTTGATGTTATTCTTCCCGATGGCTCTATATCTACTGCTTCTCATCATGGGAACCTATATTTTGGAGACATACTTGTGTTCTATTTATTTCGGAATTGCATTGCAATCTACTGTCTTTTTCTAAGTTAACTACATACTTAAAACGCTTAGTCTTGCTTACTGAAAACTTATGTATAATTTGGGATATCAGCACGAGGACAGTGATTGGCGTGGGTGATCAGGAGGGTGAGGTTTATTGGTTGTGCAGCCTTGGGAGATCGCCAAAGTCGTTGCCGTCGTCCTCCTTTACTGTCACCGCCGTTTCCCCTTCATTATGTCACCATCGATTTGGTCATCCTTCCAGTTCGGTGTTTTCTTCTATACTAGATATTTCTTCAAGCCATAGTATAAAATTGTTCCTTTTTCCATTTGTCATCGGGCAAAACAGTCTAGATCTAGCTTTCCTTTAAGTACTTTTAAAGCTAGTTATTTGTCTGAACTTGTTCATTGTGATGTTTGGGGGGGCCTTATAACTCACCACCTTCTAGTGGAGTTTTTTTCCTTTTTGATTATACTAGATGATTATTCTCGAGCTGTTTGGGTTTATTTATTAATATCCAAGACTGAAGTACCTGCCAAGATGAAAGAGTTTCTTGCTCTTACTTAGACACAGTTCCGTCGGCCAGTTCAGAAAGTTCGCACTGACAGTGGAACCAAATTTCTTCCTCTCAGACGTTACTTTGATGAGAAAGGAATCTGGTTCGAGACATTCACTGTCTACATGCCGCAACAAAATGGGCGCATAGAACGAAAGCACCTCCATATTCTCAACGTGGCTCGGGCTCTTCGGTTCCAGGCCCATTTGCTTATTGACTTCTGGGGAGAATGCATTCTAACTGCTGCTTACCTGATCAATTGCACTCCTACACCGGTGTTGACTGGCCGTTCGCCCTATCAAATGCTTCATGGCTGTGCACCCAGTTCCAGCCATTTCCGTGTGTTCGGTTCTTTGTGCTTTGCATCCCAACTTCCAAAGCCACGAGATAAGTTTGCATCTAGAAGTCGCAAGTGTGTCTTTCTTGGATATCCTCTTACCAAGAAAGCATGGCGCCTCTATGACTTGGAGTCCCACACTATGTTTGACAACAAAGATGTTGTGTTTTATGAAGATTGTTTTCCATTTGCTCCGGTTCCTGAAAATCTTGTTCCCATCGAGTCCGCCGAGGAGCAAGTCGTGCGGCTGCCTCTTGAGATGTCGTTGCCGGCCCCTACCACCTTCATACAGTTGACCAGCCAGATTCTGGCAAGCTAGCCGGCGACCAGCCAGATTTTGGCCAACTCACCGATGATCGGCCAAATTCTGGCCAACTCACCAGCAACTAGCCAAATTCTGGCAACTCCACCAGCGACCCGCCGCATTCTGGCCAACTCACTGTCAACCGACCAAACTCCGGCTAGCCCACCGGCGATTCACCGGATTTCGGCCAAGACATCTTAGCCAGCATTCCATCCGGCCTCTGCCTCTACGGCACCAGCACTTACGGTGCCACGGCCGTGTACGTCGGAGCAACAATCGGGCTTTATTGCTCTATCGATCGAGTTGATCCTAGCGCTGGAGCTTGCTTCCACGGGTCTCCGCCACCTCTTCAACCGGCGAGTACTCGTATCTGTCGTGCTCCTGTTAAATCACAAGATTATGTCTACACTGCTACTCAAGAAATAAACCTCCCCTCTGCTCTATTGCTGAATATCTCAGGTACTCGTTACTCTATTGCTGAATATCTTTCTTATCATAATTTTTTGGTTTCGTATACTGCATTTTTGGCTGGAGTGACTGATAGCTCAGACCTTGCTGCCTATTCTGAGGCTTCTCGCCATCCCCACTGGTAAGAGGCCATGTCTGATGAACTTAGTGCCCTTGAGCGGAACAATACCTGGGTTCTATCTCCTCTCCCTACTGACAAACATGCCATTGGTTGCAAATGGGTGTATCGGACCAAGTTCAAGTCCTATGGCTCTATTGAGCATTATAAAGCTCACCTTGTTGTTCTTGGTAATCGACAGATTGAAGGAACTGATTTGACTGAGACTTTTTCCCCGGATGCCAAGATGAGCTCTGTTCGTTTATTCTTGGCCGTTGCTGCAATTCGGAATTGGGACATTTATCAAATGGATGTTCATAATGCTTTCTTACATGGTGACTTGGATAAAGAAGTCTATATGCGTCCTTCACCGGGTTACGCTGTTCATGTTTCAGGTTTGGTCTGCAAGCTTTGCAAATCCCTGTATGGTCTACACCAAGCTCCCCAAAAATGGTTTGCAAAACTTACTACTGCTCTACGTACTTTGGGTTTGTTCAGAGTAAAGCAGATTACTCTTTGTTCACTTATTTGTGTAACGGTGTTACCCTGCATGTCCTGGTTTATGTTGATGATCAGATTATTGCTGGCTCTTCCTCGGACTTGATGATCGATTTCAAGAAGTATCTCAGCTCATGCTTCCATATGAAGGATCTTGGTGCTCTGAAGTATTTTCTGGGTATTGAGATTACTAGGAAACCTGATGGTATGTTTCTTTCACAACGGAAATATACTCTTGACACCTTACATGAAGCCGGATTGCTAGCTGCAAAGCCTACGGATTTTCCGATGGAAAAACAATACAATTTGGCCCGTTTGACAGTCCTCCATATCCTGATCTTGCGCAATACTGTCGTTTGATTGGGAAACTCATTTATTTGACTATTACACGACCGAAACTCTGTTATTTGGTCCATACTTTTGGCACAATGTATGGAGAAGCCACGCGTCACACATTGGCATGCTGCCCTCCGCATCTTGCACTATTTGAAGAGTCATCTTGGTCAAGGTTTATTTCTTTTTGCTCAGATTTTTCTAGAGCTGTCAGCTTTTTGTGACTCGGATTGGGCTGCTTGTCCAATTACTCAACGTTCCTTGACAAGCTATTTTGTTATGCTTGGTGAATCCCCCATATCATGGAAGACTAAGAAGCAACCGATGGTTTCTCGTTCTTCCGCTGAAGCCGAGTATCGGGCCATGACTGTAGTTTGTTGTGAGTTGATATGGCTTAAGTCCATTCTTTGAGATTTGGGGGTTGGTCATTCTTCTCCAATGCGTTTATATTGTGACTACCAGGCAGCCCTCCATATTGCAGCCAATCCTGTGTTTCATGAGAGGACGAAGCACATTGAGATTGACTGTCATTTTGTTCATGATTTGGTACAGTCCAAAGAAGTTGCTACTCATCATATTTGCACTTTCAGTCAACCTGCAGATTTATTTACTAAAGCTCTTGGACGACAGTCATTTCAGACACTTATCGGCAAGTTGGGCATTCGTGATCCATATGATCTAACTTGAGGAGGAATGTTAAGGAGATATTTTGTTATATTCTATGTATATCTTATACCATAGTTAGAATCATTTTTCACTTGTACTTCTGTATATGGTGTCTTTATATAGCACCATTGTACCATCAATAAAAATACACATTCATATTTTACAATATTTTACACAATTGCATCAATATATTGAATAGGGAAAGCGAGTATGAAGTTCAAGTACTCAGCAACTCAGACCGTAGCATGCATACTGCATTATCCCTTAATATTGTGAGAATGACCAAACTTCTCATGCCTTAATCCTAGCAACAATGTCGGAAATCACCTCTTGAATGTCCAGCGCCTTCATGGGAGCAAAGGGCCTTTTCATATCCAACAGAGTGACGAACCTCTACCCATCTTCCCCATCCTCCCTGATATCGAAACATTCCCTCCGAGACTTCTCCGGGTTCAGTACCACCCAGTGGCGAAGCGAGCACTGGAACCTGGGGTGCACGTGCACCCCAGAATTTTTTTTTTTTTAAATTTTTTTTTAATGGGGCAAAAATGATTTAATTTTAATTGTGCACCCCTGACTCTGAGAAATTTATTCAGCGCACCCATTTCCTGATTCTCCTCCCAGACCAGTGGCGAAGCGAGCACTGGAACCTGGGGTGCACGTGCACCCCAGAAAAAATTTTTTTTTTAATTTTTTTTTAATGGGGCAAAAATGATTTAATTTTAATTGTGCACCCCTGACTCTGAGAAATTTATTCAGCGCACCCATTTCCTGATTCTCCTCCCAGACGGACGGCCAGGGCCAGACCTCCATCTTCTGCCTCGGCTGCTCAATCTGCTCGGCCGCCCACGGCCCATCTCCCTGCTATTCTGCTCGGCATCTCCGGCTCCCTGCTCGGCCGCCCATGCCCATCTCCTCCCTTTTCTGTTCGGTCAGCCGCCACTGCTCCCTGCTCGGCCTCGGCTGCTCATCGGCTCATCCCTCTTCTGCTCGGCGTTATTAATCAAGCCTATCAAGGTTCCTTTCTCTATTTTTTCCCTACTTTCCCAAATTGCAAGTTCCCAACGTTTTTGATTGTGAGGTTTGTTTGTATTTTTGAAAATTTTATGTGTGGTTATTGTGGTATTTGATTCAATGATTTCCAATTTGAAAGGTATCTAATTGAAAGTTCCCAACGTCTTGATCAATTAATTGTAAGATTTTGATTGTATTTTTGACATTTTTGTGTGTATGTGTGTTGTGGTAAATATAATATTTGATTCAATGGTTCTCACTTCTCAATATGAAGGACATTTAATTAAGGAACATGGGGTATATTTTGTTCCTAGAATTGTGAGAATCGGACTCCGATGGATTTGTAGTTTTGTATTGAAGATGAACACATCTCACTAGAACAAAATTTTGGGGTTTATGTGCTTGTGTTTCCATTGAGTTTAATCTTGTTGGAGTTTTGAATCTTTTAATTTTGGGTTTTAAATTGTTATTTTGCTTAACTTAATTATTTTATCCAGGATGAAAAGGAAACAAAGTGGTGGTATTTTAAGTTTTTTCTCAAAAGTTCCTAAAGAAGGGGGCGAAGGTAGTTCTAGCCCAAATCTTCAACAAACTCCATCATCTCAAGAAGTATTGCATTCTTCTCCTCAATTGAATGATTCTCCACCCGAAGAAACAAGGGTTTCGGACATTCCTCAAAATCAAGAAGGGGAGGGTACATCAAGGTTGAGAGAGGAGGGAAGAGTAACTGATATTGATTTGTTGAATCTCCCTCAAGATCCGGGAAAGAGAAAATTGATGAGTACATTCCATCCCGATGATAAAAAACTAGTTAGGAGGGCTTATGTGAATAGACCTCTTTGTCAACCTGTAGGTCATAAATTTCCTCTTACACAAAGTGGAAAGAAAAACCGCAGATTCAACCCGAGATGGTTTGTAACTCACAAAGCTTGGCTTGAGTATAGTGTTGAAAAAGATGCTGCTTTTTGCTTTGCTTGTTATTTGTTCAAGAATGATGACGATGGATCTGATGTTTTTGTTAGTGGTGGTTTCAGGAGTTGGGGCAAACCGGATTCTCTTGAGAGACATGTTGGTGCACTTAACAGTCATCACAATGTTGCTATGACAGAACTTGAAGCTTTTAAAAATCAAAAAGGTTCTCTCCCTTCTACTTTGGCTAATCATTCCGATGAAACTAAAAGGCAGTACAGAATAAGGTTGGAAGCTTCCATTGAATGCATGAAATGGCTTTCTGTTCAAGGGTTGCCCGCTCGTGGACATGATGAAAGTTTAGATTCATTGAATAGAGGTAATTTCATACAACTTCTAAAATTTCATTCAAAGGGTAGACCTGAAGTTGCCTCAGTAGTCCTAGAAAATGCTCCTGGTAATTGTCAATTGACATCTTCTGATATTCAAAAGGATATCTTACAAGCACATGCTATAGAGACTACTCAATTGATTATTGATGAAATTGGAGATGATTTCTTTGCCATTCTTGCTGATGAGTCTGCTGATATAGTTGATAAAGAACAAATGGCTCTTTGTTTGAGATACATTAGTAAAGATGGTGAAGTTACAGAACGTTTTCTTGGTGTTATACATGTTGTGAATACTACTTCTTTGACCCTAATGGAAGCAATTAAATCTTTGCTTATGGATCATTCTTTACCTCTTTCTAAAGTTCGAGGTCAAGGTTATGATGGAGCTAGTAATATGCAAGGGTCATTGAATGGTCTTCAAAGATTGATTAGAAATGAGTCCCCGTCTGCATATTATGTTCATTGTTTTGCTCATCAGCTTCAATTAACACTTGTCAGCGTTGCTAAAGATAATGATGATGCTAGTTGGTTATTTTGTGAGGTGCTTCCCCTTTTGATTAGTTTTGTGGGTGGTTCACCAAAGAGAAAAGCATTTCTTCGGGAGAAGCAGAAAGAGAGAGTTGTTGATGCTTTATCTATTGGTGACATTGAATCAGGTAGCGGTTTAAATCAGGAGAAGAGCTTGGCTAGGGCTGGTGATACTCGTTGGGGTTCTCACTATAAAATTATTTTGAATGTTCTTGATTTGTTTCGCCCACTTCTCGAGTCTCTTGATGCTATAGCAGATGAAGCTAAGGAAAAAAGTGAGAAGCATAAAGCATGTGGAATCACTCACATGTTGATGACATTTGATTTTGTTTTTGTGGCACACTTGATGAGATCTATCTTTGGGATTACAAATGAGTTGAATTTGGCCTTGCAAAAGAGGGATCAAGATATTGTGAATGCAATGAGTTTGGTTGATGTAACTAAGAGAAGTTTGCAAAGAATGAGAGATGATGGATGGAATGATCACTTCGACCAAGTCACTTTATTTGTGGCTAAGCATGGCATTGAGATGCTAAACATGGAGGATATGTATGTCATTCCGGGGAGAAGGATGTTTCGTGGTAAAGGGCCAAGAATTACAAATCTTCATCATTTTCAAGTCGATGTTTTTATCTGTATGTCATGTTTTAATCCTACTAATCGGTTCTCATCATTTGATACATCGAAACTTGTCCAACTTGCTGGGTTTTATCCTAATGAGTTTTCAAGTGTTGATTTGATGGTTTTAAAACATTCACTTGATACTTTCGTTGATGATATGCGACATGATGAAAGATTTTGGGCATTGAAGACTCTAAATGAGCTTTCTGTCAAACTTGTTGAGACAAGAAAGCATGAGACTCATTCTAGAGTATATTTGCTTTTAAAGTTGGTTCTGATTCTACCAGTGGCAACAGCAAGTGTGGAAAGAGTTTTTTCAGGAATGACTTTCATCAAGAATAAACTGCGTAATAGCATGGGAGAACAATTGTTGAATGATAGTTTGGTTACTTATTTGGAGAAAGATTTGGCCTTGGATGTTAGTCCAAGTACGATTGTAAGTCGGTTTCAAAGTATGAAACCTCGACGAGTGACTATTTAGTGTGTTGTATTGAACTTTTTAGACATTGAGTATTATGATTTTGATTGTAAAATAACTTGATTAAGATCTAATTATTTATTTTGATTGTAATTTTTTTTTAATATTTGAAAGTGCACCCCGATTTTGAAATCCTGGCTTCGCCCCTGGTACCACCTCCAGAGTCCCGAAAAGCCCGTTCTCCACCCGCTCCTTCACTTTCAAAGCCCTGATCTTGAACTAGGTGCACTGCTTGCAGTACTCCACGCTAATGATCTTCTTCTTAGCCGACGTGGGCCCATCAATGACCACCGGGGGCTCCTCTGCAACACCAACCTCTGAGGAGCAGGGGTTGGGGCTCTTCTCCTAGGAGCGACGAATTTCTTGGCCCTCTTTTTTCAGTGGGGCTGCGGCAGCGATGGGGCCTCAGGGGGAGAAAAACTTCTATTTATCAGCAGGAAATTTACAGAGTAAAATGGAGATTGTAAAGGTGATTTTGTTTTCCGCTGTTTTGTTTCTCTGGCGTGCTATTTTTTGAAATCACACTTTCTCTTTTTTAAAAAATAAAATGGAAATGCAGACCTGTTTTTCTCTTCCTAGTAATAAATAATTTTTTATTGAAAAAGAAAAAATAATAAGCTTATAATTATATATATATATATATAGAGTCCGTCTCTTGAAAGACGGTCTTTCCATAAGTTATGAAAAGACCAAGGTTTAAAGTGTAAATTAGAAGAAATTAAGATAAAATTTTCGGGTTGCATGAACCGGGTTATAAATTTTATAACTAATACATGTTTCATACTAAAACTTTAATATTGCAACTAAGACCTTTTACCCTTTATTATTCTAATCAAACCCCGTCTTTCCATAAGACTATGGAAAGACCGTCTTTCCCAAGAATTTGCCATATATATATATGGTAATGGTAATATAACTCAATTCATGCAGAATATTAAAATTTTAAATATACATTATTTATTTTACTTTATATTTTCTATTTTTAAATATGTATAATTATGTTTAAATGAATATTTCTTTGTTCGCATTTAAAGGTATGTTAAAAAAATTAGAATGTTAGAAATGTCTATTTATTTACTATAACATATTTTTCCATTCATTAATTTTGATTATATAATAAACAATTTGCATAAATAAGTTAATATATTTGAAGATTGAACCTAGTTTACATTAAGTACCAAAACTTAATTCAATGAAACTATTTTTCTTTAATGAAAAGGTAATAGAATGTTTGATGGTGGTAGAACCATAACAATATACAAGAAGGATTAATTTTTAGTTATTGGATTTTTTAAAGTTAGTTATTGAGTACTTTACCTAAAAATTATATTATTTGTTTGTTTTATACCGAATAGAAAAATTAAATTTTAAAAACATAAGCGAAGTTAACTTATTGTATTTATTATTAAAAGAGTAAAAAAATGCAAGTCATGGTAAATTTTTACATTTGATTCAACCACAACAGAAAATGAAAGAGAAGTTGAAGTTGAAGTATAAATAGAAAATAAGTAACATTTCATAATCGTCATATCAATTTTATATTGATCATAAAGCATAATCATATAAATTTAATGGATAATACGAGTAGCTGTTACAAAATGATCATTCATATAATCCTGAAGGTGCTAAGAAACGAGTGATAGTGAGATACTGCAAAGTACCAACCAATGTCAGATAAAGAGTGAGATTGACAAACTTTCCATCATAACTACTATGTGTAGTTGACTCTGCAGTTGAAACACCGTAGAAACAATAACATTATCGGTCAACCCAGTTATCCTAAGAATGTCATAGGTATACTTAGTCTGACCTTAGTCCTTAACGAAAACTCATTATCAATTCGAGCATTGAACTAAGGAATAACCGAGGAGTCGTTTCCAGTAAGGATAATATTGTCCACATAAATTATTAAATAAATAAGTGTAGTACCTTGAGAAAAAACAAAAAAAGATGTGTCTGGCAAGATGCAAAAGAAGCCAAACCGGCGTAGATAATCAGGATAGGCATAGTCCTTGTAACCCATCATTTGTGCCATGTAGATGAGAGAGTCAAGAAAATCATTGATGAAAGCATTCCTGACGTCCAACTAATGAAAAAGTCAATTGCCCATGGTCGCAATAACAAGAACACGATGGATGACGGACACTTCAAAAGTTTGTTGGAGACAATAAAGTTCGCTATAAGATGTAAAAAATCAATTTTTTTTATAGAAAAACAGACAAACAACCCTAGCTAAAGTTTATTTTGTTATATGATATTTTTATAGCAAAATTTTAGATTTATAAAATATTTTATAGCTATTAATATTTTAAATATAATTTTTGTATTCATTATTATCTATAAAAGAAATTAAATATAGAGCTCATACGGTATATAAATAAATTATCATTTTTGATATCATTTTTATCCAACAAAAACTTTAAATATTATTTTATATATAAGTAAAAGGTAAAATCTTAGGAAAGACCATTTTTCCACAGGATTATGGAGACAGTGTTTAACTATAATAAAAAAAAGGTAAATTTTTTTTTGTAACATTAAAAATTTATTATTCAAAGTGCAGTAGTCATAACTAATATATTTTATGACCCTGTTGAAAGATATATATCTCATCGATCGGTTTCTTACAAAGATAATGGCTTACATATAAGGTATTGAGTCGCCTCCACTTAGTACCAATTGGTTTTAAGATGGAAGCCCAAGATACCTTGAAATTTAACATAGTATCAGAGCCCGGGTTGGGTTATTGGGCTGATGTGTGGATCCCCTTTAATTTGGCCCGATGTGGGTCGTGGAGTGTTTCCACGTTGGCACGTGAGGGGTGTGTTGAAAGATATATCCCACAATGGTCGGTTTCTTACAAAGATAATGACTTACATATAAGATCTTGGGTCGCCTCCACTTAGTAATTGGGTTTTAAAATGGAAGCCCAAGATAGATTGAAATTTTACAGACCCGATTAATGCAACCCAAAATTTTATTTTTGTTCCTTCTAATTTAAAGTTTAAACTTTGGCAAACAAAAAAGATTTGGCCATTCTCACGACCCTATCTTACACTTCCAACGAATTATCCAACGTAAAACGCTAAAATTGTGTCCACCGGAGTTGGCCTATGAGTTCTGAGAAAACCCATGATTTTGTTGAAAACCCAAATATTTATCTACATTGAAAACCCAATTGAATTGATAAGTCAAGAAAAAGGGAGGGTTTCTTTGTTCCGAGTTATTGTTTCTAGAACCAATGTTTGATCACGATTTGCTATGTTTGAACCAATGTTTGATCACGATTTGCTATGTTTGAACCAATGTTTGATCACTTGAACTGTGGGGATATTCAGGCACAACTACTATTTTTATAAAAGGATTGCATAAACAAATACCTTTTCTGAATCTGTGAAGCACAAAAAAAGATGATGATGTTTTGAAATTATCTCTTCTTTCAGACACATTTATCCAGAACAGTTGCACTCTGGATTAGATCCTCTTGATTTATTGGTTTTTCCCCAATTCATTAGTAAGGCAATGTTTTAACTTTATGTACTGGTGACAATTTGGTTTGTGATGACTTATATATAAGAATATTTTCATGAAAAATGTTCATATCAATGTTTATAATCGAACACTTTTTATACATTCATATGTTAGTATGCTTGTTGAAATGGTTATATATATATATATATATATATATATATATATATATATATATATATATATCACTTATTAGCATAATTGAGATGCTTAGTGAGCAATATCTAAAGATGAATGATTTGTTGATACTTTTGTGCGTTTCATTAGGCCTTTGTTTTGTTGTAGCATAGTTTGCAAGTTAAAATAAATAAGGAACATGCCAAAACAAGAGGCAGCAAGAGACCACTAGTATCTATTTCCCAGTTCTTAATGACCCTGTCATTTGACTCGTCTCCACGCGGGGTCATTAATTATATCTAATTAATTCAAGTGGAAGACTTAAGAGAGGGTCAAAGATACGATTTATATTCAGCACCCGTTCTCACTGCTACTCTACCTAAAAGGTAGTTAGAGTTAAGCCCTGGGTATGTCCACAGAGATGCTAGGGCCTAAGAGTCAATAAAAACACAACCTCGTACCGGTCGTCAATCTGTACGAGTGAAAGAAATAGCTAGTAAAGCAAACAATTGGGGGTGGGGGTGTTTGGTTTTTTAATTAACAACTACAAGACATAAAAGAAAAGAGCAGTTAATCTATAAAGCTAAGCACTTGGGGAGTCATTGCGCAACATGGTTAATTTAATGTTTCGATCCTCAACTCATTCACATAGAGATCTAGACAAACCTAATAGAGTGTTCACAACACGTGATGTGGCCGATGACATACACTTCCCCGTACCTGTCACATCGGGTGCGCTCGCAACCCTCTATCGACACCGCCATCGTAATTAGGGGAGTACAACAAGGTCCAACCATTGTTGTAGATCTGTTTCTCCCCCGTGCATTTATGTCCCGGGCTTCCACCACGAATGCATTACTTCCCAATCACCTATCAATTAGGTCAAGGGGTCGTTGGCACCTTATCCATGACAATAGGGCCTCTTGCAACCCTAACTTGCTACTTTTTGCTATCTCTACCCGTAACCTCTCAGACTACTTTATGTAATCGGCAAAGACTGGTGCGATGTGAAATAAGTCAGAGAAAAACTCGAGTCTCCCGTGCACACACCCATGCAGATCCGTAGTCCCTTACCCATTCAAGCATCCGGGTTTCTCTTCCCAATGGGGCATCGATATTTGCACCAACATGAATATAGACTAAAGTGTGTGCTTATATGGAGTGTACTATTCATGCAATTCAAACATTCAAGAACAAGTCAGAATAATATCATGAACAAAAAATTATGATGAACTATAGAATCTCACAAAACATAGATTAAACCTTGTGTATACAATTATCCCCAAGCTACTACTACATAGATATGGAATTCAAATATAGATTTGAATTCCACATCATAGGATCAAAGAAAAAATAAAAGAAAAGAAAAGGAGAGAAAGTGTTTCTCTCTCTAAAGTTGTTCTCCTAATGAATAATAATGATCCAAATTATATCTCTTTTTTTAATGTAGTAGACTAAGGTTATATTAATAGGAGAAGGGGACTGGGCCTGAAAATAGGCCTAAAATAGGTCAAAATGAGTAAACCCCAGCTCAGTCGCCGCCCGGCGTGAGTCGTTGCGGATGGCGCGGCCCGTGGCACGTACGGTTGTCCTGGCTGGCACAGGCCGCATGATCTAGCGCGGACCGTATCTCTACATTTGGCACAGGATGCTAGATCTGGTGCGGGCCGCATCACATCATTTGGCGCGGACCGTGGCCGTTGACTCGAGCTGCCGTTAGTGTGGTGGATTTGAAACTTCTGATCCATGGAGCGCGCGGCCTTTGGCATGGGCCATCGTCAGAAGGCTCGGTCTGCTTAGAAACTTGGCATGGGGTACGACCTTTGGCATGGGCCGTTAGCTGGTCTTGGCATCTTGGACTTGGAACGGCGTGGGCCGTCGAAAATGGGACGGTCTGTGCCCACACTTAGCCAATTTTGAGTGGAGTTGAGACTTGTGCTTGCGGCCAGTGGCATTTCTTGCGGGCCACGCTGTGCCTTCATGCTGATCCCTTTTGCGCAGGATAACTTATTTGGCACGAGCCGTTGGTGCCATGCATGAGCGGCCGCTGACCAGTTTGTGCCTTGGCCGGCTGAACTTCTTTCCTTTGCTATGGGTGAACCGTTAGTTCGATTTGCAAGTTATAGTAGTTTATTTTGTAGTACTTGAGATGGAAAATTCAATGGAATCAGCCTTGAAGGCTACTTCTTCTTTGATCGTTCTCAGACTGTGGCACAACTCATCGGATCACTTTTCCCCATCTCTTTGTTGGTTGCCTTGAACTCTAATGCTTCCTATATTTGGCTTCAATCTCCTTCTACTACACGTTAATGCTCATAGACTTCATCTACTACCATTCTAGAGGTGAATGACCCTTGATCTCTTCTACCGTCCTTGCGAACGGCCTTCAATATCTTCTACCGCTCTTACGAACGGCCTTCACATAGAATGTAACCAAAAAGTACCCACGGGCGACCTCCTAAAGATAATCACAAGGAAGATCTAGGAGTCCATGGATACAAGATGTCCATTAGTACAAATTAAGTCTACAAAACGCGGGATTTAGACAAGAAAACCAAACATGGCTGTCTAAACCCCTTGTCACCTAAACTCAACTAATACTAGCAATCCACCCAATAAAACAAGCTAAAAACTATGCTGAATGCAATGGTTAATACACACAAAATTAAGCACACCATCATCCCTCTCATTTCAGACCATTGCGTTGGAACTGTGTATCATTGATCACTGTTTCTTTTTGTTGATTGTGATTGATTAATAGTGTAGATTGATGACTTGGATGATTTGATTATTCAGAAGATGGTGTGGTTTAGTGGAAGGATGAACCTCGTGAAGTTATCGGATTTGGCAGGGATGGTGAAGAACATCAGTGACAACGTTAAGAATATCGAGAAGAATTTCCACAGTTCTTTAGGTCTCGAGGAGAAATTGAATGCGGCAAGTTGCAGCAATGAAAGTATTCTCGATGCAGTAAGTTGCATCGAGAATCCTAACTCCTTTTCATTGCCTTTCAGCCTCCAACGGGTTCTCCTCCTCTTGATTTGCTGTTCATGGTGCTTTATTTCATTGCCTTTCATGCATACTTACCTCTCCTATACCAGATGATATTTACCGTAATCTTTGCCGATTGTTGAAGAGACATCAAATGCATGTATGTCCTCAGGCATTTAACATCACTTTTGTTATATTTTGTATGGTAAACTACTAGATTTAGGTGAGTTTACATTACAAGGGGTTTAGATGACCATTTGTGGGTTTCTTATGTAAAATTTTCATTTTGTAGCTCACTTAAGATCTAATGAATTATATGTCCCTACGAGCGTCTAGATACATTTTTGTGAGCTTTTACTTGTAGATTGCTCGTAGGCCCTTCAGACTGTTTCAAAGGTCATTCACAAGAATGGTAGTAGATTGTAGAAGGCCATTCGTAAGGATGGTAGTAGACTGAAGGCCTCGAGCTAAAAATGTGGCAGTAGATGGATGCGCCAAAGAAAAGGAGTCAAGTCTGAAAGAATTGAGGACAGGAACAACCCGTGTAGATTTTCACAACCCATCACTAGTGGAGAATGAAATATTAAAGGTGGAGTTGAAAGGCGGTTCCATGAAATTTCCCAGGAATTTCCTCTTGAGAAGTGTTCCGAGCTCGGGACCGAATCTTGACCCCTTGACAAATCAAAGGCAGTTTTTGATCGTTGAAAGGAGGTTATAGAAGAACCACCTTCCATTTATAAGATTCAAAGGCGGTTCACACAGTAACTGCCTTTAATTGAGCACAATTTAAGGTGGTTGTGCCAAAGTGACTTGTAATGTAGTATGTTCCGAGCTCATAACCCCAATATGAATCTTGTTCCGACTGAGGAATGAAGTTGAAGAAAAGAGGATAGAGAAGGTGGGAATGAAGTTGAAGAAAATGAAGTCTTGGATTTCCAAGAAGTGATGGAGGTTAGTTTGTTGGTTGAAATTAAAACTATTGGCCAAAAGTTTACTTGGTTCAATATAAGGGAAGTGGGGGAGTTGATACATAGCAAAATTTGTAGGGGCATTGTAAACCAAGAGTGGGTAAGGAGGCTTGGCCAAGCCTTTTGTGAGGTAAAATTGGACACTCTCGGAGGTGAGGAAAGCACTCCGGGGGATTCATCCTAACAAAAGCCCGGGTGAGATGGTTATACAAGCCAATTTTTTAGGAGCAATTGAGAGATAATTAGAGGAAATATGGTGGAGGCCGCACACAGATTTTTCTAGGGGAAGAAATTCCGAACTCCTTGAATCAAGCCGTGATATCCTTGATCCAAAAGGTGAGTCAGCCCCAATTTTTGCAAGTGATTATTGGCCTATTGCTTGTTGCTCCATACTTCATAAAGTGATAACCAAAGTAATTTTTGCAAGACTTTGTGAGGTGCAACCTTGTTTGATTAGTGAGAATAAAAGTGCTTTTGTGAAAGGTAGGCACATATCACACAACATTCTTTTAATACAAGAATTGTTGCATACGTACAATGTTGATGGCATAAAGATAAGTTGTTTTGTTAAAGTGGATATTAGCAAAGCCTTTGATTGTATAAGCTAGAAATTTCTTGTTAAATAACCTGAGGCTTCAAAGTTCCCCGGGTTGATGATATATTGGATCAAGAGAAGTATAATGAAGTCATCATTTTGCTTGGTTTTGAATGGGAGGTATTCCGAAGGATTCATGGGTAGAAGAGGAGTTAAACAAGGGGATCCTTTATCCCCCTTGTTGTTTGTTTTGAGCATGGAGTACCTAACAAGAATGATGGAAAAGGAGTACAAGGAGCAGCACACAGAATTCCACCAAAGATGCAAAAACGTTGGTGTGCATACTTTGTTGTTTGCTGATGATTTGCTTATATTTTGTGGAGAAAACCAAAAATCCATGGAGTGTGTGAAAGGATGCTTGAAGAGGTTTATGGAGGTCTCAGGTATTGCAATAAGTGAGCAAAAATCTAGAATTTAATTTTCTAGAATAGATGAAGAGGAGAAAGACTTATTGGCTAGAGTGTTAAACGTAACAAGAAGGGATTTTCCTATGCAATTTTTAGGGCTGCCTTTGTCTAATGTGAAGTAGAGAAAGCAATATTGTGAGCAATTGGTGGATAAAATTAGAGGAAAATTGCATAGTTGGAATTCAAGTGTTCTTTCTTATGCAGGGAAGGTGCAATTGATCAATTCACTTTTACTAAGTATAGCTTGATTTTTGGCTAGTATACTAATTATACATGAGGGTGTTCATGAGGATATTGTGAAAATTTTTAGAAGTTTTTTGTGGGGAAGAGAAGAAGGGAAAAAGGGTTATACTCCTATCTCTTGGGACACAATTTGTAGAAGCAAAAAATTTGGAGGATTGGGGATTAAAGATCCTTCCATTTGGAACAAGGCAGCACTATGTAAGTAATTGTGAGATTTAAACTCAAAGAAAGAAATTCTTTGGATTCGGTGGATTCAAGCATATTACATAAAGGGTGGAAGTCTACAAGTAAGAAAAGGAAGGGTAAGTTCTAGTTGGCATTGGAAAATGTTGTGCAAATTGAAAGATAAACACTTCCAAACCCTTGGGAGTGGTTTAGACAAGGAAGGCAAGTTGAAGACAAGGTTGGTGTATGATGAAATGAAGGGAGGAAGCAAAATGGACTTTTATGCAAAGGTAATTTGGCACAAAAATATTTTACCTAAGCATAGAATTTTCCTATGGATGCTATTGAAGAAAGGGCTGCCCACGGTTGATAGATTGCAAAGATTTGGGATTTCGAAGACATAACAAAGCTGTAGTTTATGTGATGAGGTGGATGAGACAGCAGCCCATTTTTTTTCGGGTTGTACATACACTAAGGGGTTGATGAAAATCTTGAAGTAGAGGGATATGAGCAACATGAGGCAAGTAAAAAGATTTTTGTTGATGATGGTGAGAAGAAGGTAAGACTTGAAGTTGATGAAGCTTACTAGTGCCTTGTATAGAATATGGAATGAAAGGAACAAGAAGATCTTTAGCCAAGAAGATTTGAAGATGGAGACCTTGGCTACCAAAGTTGAAGCCGAATGCAAATGGAGGAGCAAGAAGAGATGGAAAGAAAATTTTGAATATGAGCTAGATAGAATATGAAGCTGGTTGTTTGTTTTATTTCTTTGATTTTAAATAGCAAGTTTTGATAGGGTTTTTGCTTGTAAAGGCTAGGAGTGATGGCCTAAAAATTATTTTGGTTTGATTTGATCTATATACAAAAATTTCATCAATTTGTTTTTGTCCTCAATGGTTACAATGTTGAATTTCTTAGCAAAAACATTGTTCGTGGCTTCTTTGATCTTGAATCTGCTGGTGTGTATATGCATTAGCTTAACCTCCCTTCCCGGGTTCACGAATGGGCGTTATATATGGGTATTCATTTGAAGTACATGCTCCTGGGTATTAATGATCTTGAAGCAAAGTGGGACGAGACTGTAAAGGACACCTATGATGTTGTGCATGATTTACGAAGGGTTTGCAACGAGCAGAACAATCTTATTCACCGTCAATGGTTGACTATGGTGAAGATGCTACATCAATAGGAGGAGGCTAGAAATTATGCTGCAAGTAAGACTCGCGAGGCTTATCAGAAGACACTGATCATTGATAAACAATGTACCACCTTAATGATTTGTTCGATTAGTTAAAGAAAAAGCAGGATGAATGTGGTCATCTTTCATCTTTTGCACTCGGTTGGCAAAGCAAATTTGACAAAAAGTTTGCTAGCAATACACAGCTGCGAAGTGAGAATGAGCCGCTTTGAGCGGAGTGCGACCAGCTTGATTCGTCTGTGCGCCAACTTGAGCAAGCTTGTGTTGAGTACAAGGAAAAACTTCTAGCCCCTCCTCGTTATCTCATAGGGCTACTAGTTGTGGAGATCTTACTATAGGATTTGGTAGGCAGAGGATTAACTTGTCTGAGGCTTTCCGATCGCATATTCTGTGCCTAGAGAAAGAAGTACAAAATTTAACGGCTGGGAAAAAGAGGTATGAAGAAACTGTTAATATTATAAGTATGCAGCTGGATCGCGAGAAGTTCAGCCCTATAATCGACTTCAAGGCGTATTATGCTAGATATCTTGGTCATATGGAGTGAAGGGGTCTAACACGCCATCCTGCTTATTTACACATGAAATGGCGATACAACCACATTGTTAGTGAGGAACGTGATGCTGAATTAAAATGGCACAAGGCTGAACACAATTGATGTAGTGGTGATTCGTCATCTTCTGGATTATCAAGAGCATCTAGGCGTAGATAGATCTCCTAATTTAAACTACTTTGTCTTTCTTGTACTGCTCTTAATAATTTAGTTGTGATTTTGTAAACTTCGTGATTTCTATCACTTAATAAGCTATCTTCTGCCAATGCATATGCTGGCAAATATTTTTCGGTTGTGTGACTCTTGCAATTGAGCTTGCAAAGTTGCAGGCCCTATGGCTTGCTTGTATCTCATTAATTATATTTGATTTGTTGTGATTTCCTATCTTTTTGAAAGATCTATAGCTTGCATGTTTAGTATAGCGAAGCTGCAAGATCTGTTGCTTGCATATTTAAGAGCCTCGACGTGCAAGATCCATTGCTTGCTTGTTTGACTTTTATGAGAAAATCTTCCCTTATGCAAGATCTATAGCTTGCGATCGTAATGTTTGAGAAATTGCAAGATCTAAAGCTTGCAAGTATCGATAGTTGTCCAATATCTATAGCTTGCAGATGTAGGATTGGCAGAGCTTGTAGTTCGTAATGTTTGCAAAATTACAAGATCCAAAGCTTGCAACTATCGGTAGTTGTGCAAGATATATAGCTTGCGGATTTAGGATTTGTAAAGGTGCAAGATCTATAGCCTGTAGTTCGATGTTTGTTATGATTCAACCTTTGATGATCTTATTGTGTTCATTGCAGTGTGATAATAATGTGTTGTCATCTAACATTTGCAAGTAGCAGACTAAAAATGTTATCGTGGCCTAGAAAGATGGTTTTTATAATATACGACTGCGATAATATCACCTTGGAAATAAAAGACCGAATGGAAGCAACACTACATCAAACAACACCTATTAGCTTGGGTTTTCATGCCTTTTCACCTCAGTATTTTGCCCCCAGAAATCCGAAGTAAATGTGGGTGTATTAAAAAATATACCTTTTACCTCGATTCAAAATCAAGGTAAAAAGGAATTTTTAACCTTAGTATTGGACCGACGTCGGTATGTTCAGCGACCGAGCTCACTCCAAGGAAGAAGGTTGACTATAGTACCCCGTAGCTGCGATATCGTTTACATCGACGTGGGCGTCCATAAGAAGCAAACTTGATAACAACAAGAAGGCAGTTGATGGTGCTAGAACAACTGCGACATCGATGAGATTGACGATGCAAATAGTTACTGAGATGCCTCTCATGATTGTAAGCGAGATCGCATGATCCAGTGTGCCCTTATCGTCTGCATGCTGACGTGGGATGCTAACAAATACAACGTCATTTTGAATGTGCGACATTGCAAAAAAAAATGTAGCAGTTATATGTGACATCAGTTTGGTGTCGTTGCTTTATCGGTATACGCGACATCGCATAGGTGTTGTATCTTTACTGGTTTGTCCAGTGTCACAGTATGAATCATTGAGAAATTAGTTGTCATACAATAATATAGTATTTACTTTTGATGAAACAATAAAAACTCTTGAACATAAATTATCGATAAATGTTAGAATATAGTCAAATACATATGGTTGATGTGAAAATGAACGATTAATTGTATTTAACATCCATTTCCTACGTCGTACAATATCCATGCTAAGAGTCCATGGTAACTCTTTTGTCCTATTAAAACAAATACACATGAAAAAATTTTTATGTCAGTATGTGGCAGTCCCCATATGATGTACATATAATATTGTCTAGTGTAGGTGACAAAATCTAATCATTGAAAAAGTACCTTTACTGATGGAAAGCGATGTCGCTTGGCTGGTAAAGCAATGTCGATTAAACTGATGGACGTGCAACGCTGGACATTCAAGATGGAGATGTCCTTTCTGGACAATGCATCATCACACAACATTCGGCTCTATATCGTATATGGCGATGAACAGAGTGTGACTTTGCACATTCAACCCGTGTCCATACGAAAATTTGATTATCCTCCACAATTAGCAATAATCTATGATTTTTCCACAATCCTTACAAACAAGACATTATTTTAGAAAGACAAACATTGTAACTTATATAACATGTAACTTAATCATCATACTCCATGAATATATTCCATGAATGGTCAATGTGGAAAAAAACATACACAATTGAGGAGATGCCAAAATAAACTAGCTCAATTTATTTGAACCCAAAGATGCTCCATCCTAGAATAATTGTTGATATTTGATAGAAGAAATTGGATTGAGTTCTTTAGTGTTTGTAATGGTGTTAATGGAAAGGATGACATGGAGTTGTGCTGAGAGAAAATGTGTTGGAGATGAGAAATGATTATGTTGGTGCTGGATATTATTATAATGAGATGGGCTTGGGGGGGGAGTGGGACTTTTGGTTCACACGTTCTGCTCAAAATTTCAGTTCCCGCTGGAAATTTTCAATCGGAGCGAAATAGCATGGAAGTCGATCACAGATTTGTTTCATGCGACTAGCATTTGCGAAATCGGACGAGTGGGGCCAAAGTTCAATTTTTTATAATTGTCATCAAGGTAATCATCTACAATTTACTCCACACAATGTACTAGTGCTTTTTAAAATTTGATGGATATAATTTTATTAGCTTTTAATTTCATAAAAACCCCAGAATATTAAATTTCATGTGATTCCATGTGGTGGAACTGATCTTTCTCTTAACGCTTATAGTAAGGGTATTAACGGAATACTCCAAAAATGAGGGACGATTACCCCAGTTTGGGGATGGGACCCTTGCCATCCTCCAATCGAACTCATGATACCATTAGTCATGACAAAGCAACTGACATGATCCCACAGAGAATTCCACAGGTTCATTTTAAAAAACCATGTATACTTAAAAGTAATCATCTACTATTTACTCTACATGATATACTAGCACTTTTTAAAATGTGATGGACGTAATTTTATTATCTTTTAATTTCATAAAAAAACCTAGAATATTAAATTTCGTGTGATTCCATGTGGTGGAAATGATCATTCTCATAGCGCTTATAGTAAGGGTATTGATGGAATACTCCAAAAATGATGGACGATTACCCCAATTCACAAACGGGACCTTTACCATCCCCCAATCAAACTCATGATCACTATTAGTCATAACAAAGAAACTAGCATGATCCCACAGAGAATTCCACATGTTCATCCTGAATGAACCCTGTATACTTATAAGTAATCATATACAACTTACTCTACACGATATATTAGGGCTTTTTAAAATTTGATGGACAGAATTTTATTAGCTTTTAATTTCATAAAAAACCTAGAATATTAAATTTCATGTGGTTCTACGTGGATGAAATGATCTTTCTCATAACACTTATAGTAAGGGTATTGATAGAATACTCCAAAAATGATGGACGATTACCCAAGTTTGCAGACGGGACCATTGCCATCCCCCAGACAAACTCATGAGAATGTGATTTAGATTACCGGGTAACTCAAAATCTGCATTACATCCCCCCCCACCATCTTGGAGGGACCTAAGTGTAAAAACTGAAAAGTTCATAGGCTAAGTAAAAAATTGATTCCGATGGAACCAAACGTTAATATAGGCCATGGACTATTATAAATTAAAATTATCCATTATGCAATTACCCGATTTGAAGGTCAATTACGTTTGTCTAGGTCAAACTAGAGTCCGGTTGCCCATCTTAATGGGCTAAAATGGTGAGGCCCAATTTCATAGGCGTCGACATCAGTCTTATGTTGGATTCAAGTCGCTAAACTAAAATAAGATGCGACCTCGCACGAAGAGTGGTCAAACACGGGCCCATTCCTATGTAAGTGAACTGTAATGGTGAGGCCCACATTTATAATAGACGGCATCGCACAACAGTCGGTATGGGTTCGGTATGTGCGACAGACAAGCAAAGTTGGCTTGCCCTAGGCAGAAGTCACAATGTTTCATAACGAATGTATAAATGGAGCCAACCTCTCATACATAGCTTCAAACTTTCTGTATTCTCTCGAATTTCAGCACTCCTCACTGCCCATCTTCTAAAAGGTATGGTTTCCAAGCGTGTTTACATTGCTTTTGTTTTTGTATTTATCCCTGAAACTGTTATTTGGATTAGGGTGTGAATGTGTAAATTGATTTAAGTTTTGAGGTTTCTAGGCTTTGGGGTGCTAGAAAATGGTTTTAGGGTGTTAGAATATGGTTTTAGGGTGTTGTAATATGAATTGGTGTGCTACAATATGGTGTAAGGGTGGTGAAGTTTCCGTTGCCGTTATCTGCTTTAATGCGACATCGCTGACAAGTCGGTCTTACTTCTATTGTAATAATACTTATGCGACATTGCAATCATGCTTTCTGTATATGGCCAAATCAATACAAACTCGCACATTCATCGGTTAACCAATCGGTTATACCGATGCTTTTGCGACGTCGCCTTGAGTTGGTCAACAAAACAGATTTTATGTCTTTAGTTCCCATTGGCTGACTATCATAACATTTAACATCCCCGACAATATGAATTACAACAACCATGGCTAACAATGTTGGTTCCAGCTGTGAACCGAATGAGGTGAGCGATTTTTTTTACGTTTTCAATATTCCTTCTATTTCATTACTAAGAATCTAATCGAATAATTTCATTGACTAATATAGATCCGTATTGATTCAGATGATGACATTCCGCATCGCACATTCTCAGGAAGATATCTGCATTTTGTACATACTCTGACCTAGACAAACTTTGGGTCAATTCTAGTTATGGTAATTCCTCCCTGTTTAAAACAAAATGAATTTTCAATTAACTTTTTCTATAGATTACTTTTATAAGTACTAACAAAGGTTTTTTTGTTTATAATTCAGTGCGTCCGTGACAAAATTGCTGAGTACCTACCGCCATAAAAGTTGGATTATGTGATTTGGTGCAAAGGAAGGGAGTACAAAATGTACTACTCGGGGAACAGGATGCTCAAGACCCTGACCCTGAAGGAGTTTGGGCAGTTTCTTGATGCAGGGGAACTTAAGGTTGGGGATACACTGTACTTCAAGCTCATAAATGGTGTTGGGCCCATATTTTTCCGTGTTTTCATTCTTCCCCATGAACATTAGAGGGATGGCAAAGACTTCATATATATGACTATGTATTTAAAACTAATATCCTCAAATTTGGATGAATTTGAAGTGGGACGTATTTTATATTAGATATCTTAAAATTAAAAAATTTTGTTTATTGTTATTTTAATGTTATTCAATGTTTAATAACCGGACTTCTGAATCTGGTTAAACGATGTCATTCCAAAATAGGTATAAATATAGTAACCCTAACAGAGAGTTCAAGCTTTTCTACCCAAGCTTCCCGCAAATTCCAACGGTCTCTACCTTCCACCCTTCTCTTGTGTATTGGAAAAAAGGTATGATTTTTCTAATATCCTAACACATAAGATTAGAAATTCTTACTTCACAATGTCAGATCTATGGTCTGTGAATTTGTTTTGTTGACCCCTTTCCAGCTTTAGTTTTGAATTTAAGAGAGTATGAACATTCCTTGACTTTGAGCGTTTGTACTATGTTTTGGTGTGTCTCCAAAGGGTTTTTGTTTTATTTCATATTGATGAAGCTTCATTTTTTTTGGTTTGATATGTTTCTTCCCGTAGAAACCTGTGATATCTGCGACGTTGGTAGCCTATCTAACATAATTTGATTCGTCCGATACATGTGTGACCTCACATATTTTTTCCTAGTTACTAATTTTTTGGTTTCTGATGTCAGATGTATCTCGGTATGCCATTCTTTTTGCCCGAAATGTCACCGATTTCACATTATGGCCTCTAAGTTTACTTTGGATTTCTCATCGAGACATCAGTATTGTGTCGGTTTACTGTTCGATTTATCCGACACAAAACAGAGATCTCATTTACATGTTAACCAAATCACTGCTTTGTACCAAGATGCACCTGCGACACTTGTTGTGATGTCGCACATGGCATTCCACAATGTGCTTCATCACTTCACTTCACATTTTCACTATGATGCAGGACTAATGGCTAGCAAAGAATCATCTGATCGGCCCTTTTTTCAGGTATTTCACCTATTTACAAATATATATATTTATATTTATATTTATATATATATATATATATATTCCCAAACAGAACTCCACACTTCATAACAACTAATACATTGTAGTTTCGTACAGTTCACCGTACAACGAAGGTACCCAGAGCCTTTTTTCTTCAACATTGAACATCGTTCGATGGCTATTGATAGCCCACGTTTCGACTGCACTTTGAAGCAGCTGAACTTTGGGAAATACCAACGTTGGGAAATACCAACTTTGGTAAAGCTTTTTAAATAAATTTTATTTGTTGACAATTGCATATGTATATACATAGATATATAACTGAGAAGACCCCCGTAGTGCTGAGTGCTACGGGACATAGTGGCATATGAACTACTCGGGGGGTGGGAGGGTCAAGGCCTTTTCCCCAAAGGGTTTTGGCGAGTTCCTTGGGGAAAAAACCTACGCATCGGGGACACCTTGTTCTTCGAGGTGATACATGCTAGGGGGCCAATCATCTTCAAGGTCATAATTGTCTGAGCTTATTGAGTGTATTGTAATTTATGTTATGTTGGAACTAAGACAGTTATTATTCGAATTAAATTATGTACTATATAATTGTAAGGGTATTTTCATGACTACTATTTTTATAATTATTTGTCTATCTTATTTGAACATTGAACAAAGGGGGTACTGGTTGTGTTTAAATTAGGGTAGGATTTATAGGTTGTTTGTAGCACAATGATTGCTAGAAATTGTTGTGCCTAACTAACCTTAATTTTAAATTCCCCCAAATTAATCGTGATGACAAGATATTAGGAGGAGAGAGATGCTATAGACAACGGGGGAAAGCGCACGACCTCCATTTTATTGTATTTTATTTTCTCCCATCACTGTCAAATTCTTTACTTTAACTTATATGTTACATATATATGACTCCACTAATCGTTCACAATACTTATCGGCATAAACTTCGTATCTAGCAAAGTCAGGAAAGCTTTTCAAAGAATGGACATCGCACGTTATTCGGTAACATTATTTACTTCATTTTTTAACCTTTTACTTCGGTTCAAATAATAACCAATGTAAAAAACCAATTATTTACTTCGATATTTTTATAACCGAGGTTAATAATATCTTTTACTTTGGAAAAAACCGAGTAAAAGAACTTTTTACCTTGGCCTTTTGGTGTTAACAAAAAAATTGAGGTAAAAAGGGCGAAGTAATAGACCATGTTTCTTGTAGTGCAATGATAATCTCATGGTTTCTGTACAAGTAGATTTTGCCTATATGTTTCCCTAATTCTAGACATAGAATCTTCTCAAATTAATCACGTGCCATGTATTGGGGACGCTACTGCCGTCTAACCTTTCTAGCTTGTAATAGTTGGATTTGTGAGCCATCGCGACCTTGTAAGGTCCTTCCCACTTTGGGCATAGCTTTCATCATTTTTCTGCCATGCTCGCATCATTCTTCCTTAACACAAGATCACCAATCTGAAACCGGATTTCTTTAACCTTCTGATTGTAAGCTCTAGCCACTCTTTCCTTATACTTAGCCTCTGCGATTGTTGCCAATTCTCTTTTTTCTTCCAGCTCATCTAAGTCCAACCCCATTCTGTCTGGATAGTTTTCCTCCCTGTAATCGCATACTCGAAGGCTTGAATTACCAATTTCCACTGGTATCACTACTTCATGACCATAGACCAGACTGTACGGAATTTTCCCTATTGGTTCTCGAACAGTCGTTCTATTTGACCATAGGGTGTTGGGTATTTCCTCCACCCAGTCAGTTCGCTTTCCCTCCAATCACTTCTGAATTCCTTGAATGATGGTCCTGTTCGTTACTTCTACTTGTCCATTAGCTTGAAGGTGAGCTATAGATTTAAACTTTTGGAGAATCCCCTTCTTGGAACAACACTCAGTGAAGGTACCACTCGTGAACTGTGTGCCATTGTCCATGACAATAACATGTGGCACCCCGAAGCGACACACTATATTCTGCCAGATGAATTTTCTTGATATCTCAGCTGTGACTCATCCTAATGGCTTCACATCTACCCACTATGAAAAGTAGTCGATTGGCACAAAAAAATTGGCGTTGCTCTTGCCCTTTGGGAAGGTTCCAACTAGGCTAATCCCCCATTTGTCGAACATCCATGCTCCATATATACCTCGCAAAGTAGCCTATGGCTTCTGTGACAGCAAAGTGTTAATCTGGCAGCTTTTACATTTGAGCACGAAGTTGTACACATCGTTAAGCATGGTGGATGATTGGATGATCTTCCTTGCCACTATTATCGCTCCTTGATACATTCCACATAGCCTTTCGTGTACTTCTCTTAGAATTTCCCTTGCTTGTGTTGGTCCTACGCATTTTATCCATGGGTTTATAAAGCCTTTCTTGTATAAGATTCCTCCTTTGTAGATGTAGTTGTGAGCTCGCAGCTCCCACATCCTAGCTTGTATGGTGTCCGCTAGTAACTTTCCTTTTGCGAGGTACTCTATTAGTAACCTCATACAGTTTTCTTCATCATGAGAACGATAATTTCCACCACAGAATTGCTTGAAATTATATATTCAAGGTTTTTGATGAAACTAAAAGCTAATAAAAGCCAGTCCATCAAAATTTAAAAAGTGCAAGTACATTGTCTAAAGTAAATTGTAAATGATTACTTATAAGGATACAACGGTCATTTGTAAAAACTTGTGGCACTCTCTGTGGGATCGTGCCAGTTTATTTATAAGTTACAGTGGTAAAGTGTTAAACTTGGGATTGCAAGTGTCCCGTCGGCGAATCGGGGTGACCGTCCGTCATTTGTGTTAGTATTTCATTATTACCATTACAAGGGTTATTTTTAAAGAACTTGAGGAACTCTCTGTGGGATCATGCAAGTTTCTTTATCAGTTAAGGTGATAAAGTGTTTGATTTGGGATTGCAAGTGTCCCGTCGGCGAATCGGAGTAACCGTCCATCATTTGTGTTAGTATTCCATTATTACCATTACAATATGTGTTATAATCACAATGATTTCCACAACATAGAATTGCATGAAATGATATATTCTAGGTTTTTTATTAAATTAAAATATAATAAAAGTCCGTCCATCAAATTTTAAAAAGCGCAAGTAAATTGTCTAGAGTAAATTGTAAATGATTACTTATAAGTATACAAGGGTCATTCGTAAAGAACTTGTGGAACTCTCTGTGAGATCATGCAAGTTTCATTATTAGTTATGGTGATAAAGAGTTTGACTTCGGATTGCAAGTGTCTCATCCGTGAACTGGGTTAACCGTCCGTTAATTGTGATAGTATTCCATTATTACTGGTAAAATAAGCCTTATGAGCACGATAATTTCAACGACATAGAATCACATGAAATTATATATTCAAGGTTTTTAATGAAACTAAAAGCTAATAAAAATCCGTCAATCAAATTTTAAAAAATGCAAGTACATCGTCTAAAGTAAATTGTAGATGATTACTTATAAGTATACAATGGTCATTTTTAAAGAACATGTGGAACTCTATGTGGGATCATGCATGTTTCTGTATTAGTTACGCTGGTAAAGTGTTAGACTTAGGATTGAAAGTGTCCCGTTGGTGAACCAGGATAACCGTCCGTCATTTGTAGTAAGTGTTATGATCACAATAATTACACAAAATAGAATCGCATGAAATAATATATTCTATATTTTTTTTTATGAAATTAAAGCTAATAATAGTCCATCCATCAAATTTTATAAAGTGCAAGTACATTGTCTAAGTAAATTGTAGATGATTACTTATAAGTATACAAGGGTCATTCGTAAAGAACTTGTGGAGCTCTCTGTGGGATCTTGCTAGTTTTTTTTATCAGTTATGGTGATAAAGAGTTTAACTTCGGTTTGCAAGTGTCTTTTCCGCGAACTAATCGTCCGTCAATTGTGTTAGTATTCCATTATTACCTTTACAATAAGCGTTATGAGCACGATAATTTCCACCACATAAAATCGCATGAAATTATATATTCTAGTTTTTTTATGAAATTAAAAGCTAATAAAAGTATGTCCATCAAATTTTAAAAAACACAAGTACATTGTCTAGAGTAAATTGTAGATGATTAGTTATAAGTATACAAGGGTTATTTGTAAAGAACTTGTGGAACTCTCTGTGGGATCATGCAAGTTTCTTTTTCAGTTACGCTGATAAAGAGTTCGACTTCGGATTGCACGTGTCCCGTACGCAAACCGGGTTAACCGTCCGTCAATTGTGTTAGTATTCCATTATAACCGTTACAATATGCATTATGAGCACGATAATTTCCACCACATAGAATTGCATGGAATTATATATTCATGGTTTTTTATGAAACTAAAAGCTAATAGAAGTTTGTCCATCAAATTTTTAAAAATGCAAGTACATCGTTTATAGAGTAAATTGTAAATGATTACTTATAAGTATACAATGGTCATTCTGAAAAACATTTGGAACTCTATGTGGGATCATGCAGGTTTCTTTAGAAGTTACAGTGGTAATATGTTTAACTTGGGATTGCAAGTTTCCCGTCGGAGAACCAGGGTAACCGTCTGTCATTTGTGTTAGTATTCCATTATTACTCTTACAATAAGCATTATGAGCATGATAATTTCCACCACATTGAATCGCATGAAATTATATATTCTAGGATTTTAAAAAAATTAAAATTTAATAAAGTCCGTACATCAAATTTTAAAAAGCGCAAGTACATTGTCTAGAGTAAATTGTAGATGATTATTTATAAGTATACAATGCTCATTCGTAAGGAACATGTGGAACTCTCTGTGGGATCATGCATGTTTCAGTATCAGTTAAGCTAGTAAAGTGTTTGACTTAGGATTGCAAGTGTCCCGTCGGTGAACCGCGGTAACCGTTCGTCAGTTGTGTTAGTATTCCATTATTACAATTACAATAAGTGTTATGTTCACAATAATTTTCACAACATAGAATCACGTGAATGATATATTCTTGATTTTTTATGAAATTAAAAGCTAATAATAGTCTGTCCATCAAATTTTAAAAAGTGCAAGTACATTGTCCAAGTAAATTGTAGATGATTACTCATAAGTATACAAGGGTCATTTATAACGAACTTCTGTAGCTCTCTGTGGGATCATGCTGGTTTTTTATCAGTTATGGTGATATAGAGTTTGACTTTGGTTTGCAAGTGTCTCCTCCGCGAACTGGGGTAATCATCTGTCAATTGTGTTAGTATTCCATTATTACCATTACAATAAGCATTATGAGCATGATAATTTCCACCGCATAAAACCGCATGAAATTATATATTCTAGTTTTTTTATCAAATTAAAAGCTAATAAAATTCCGTCCATAAGAATTTAAAAAGCGCAAGTACATTGTCTAGAGTAAATTGTAGACGATTACTTATAAGTATACAAGGGTCATTAGTAAAGAACTTGTGGAAATCTCTGTAGGATCATGCGGTTTTTTTTTCATTTCGATGATAAAGAGCTTGACTTGGGATTGCAAGTGTCCCATCCATGAACCGGGGTAACCGTCCGTCATTTGTGTTAATATTCCATTATTACCCTTGCAATAAGCGTTATGAGCACGATAATTTCCATCACATAGAATCGCATGAAATTGTTTATTCATTTTTTTAAAAATTAAAAACTAATAAAATTCCGTTAATCAAATTTTAAATAGCGCAAGTACAATGTCTAGAGTAAATTATAGATGATTACTTATGGTATACATGGGTTATTTGTAAAGAACTTGTGGAACTCTATGTGGGATAATGCAAGATCGATATTGTGTTGGTTTACTGTTCGGTGTATCCGACACAAAATCGAGATCTCATTTACATGTCAACCAAACCACTGCTTTGTACCGAGATACACCTGCGACGCTTGTTTCGATGTCGCACATGGCATTCCACAGTGTGCTTCATCACTTCACATTTTCACTTCTGATGTAGGACTAATGGTTGACAAAGAATCGTCTGATCGGCCCTTTTTTCAGGTATTTCAACTATTTACACACATATAAATATATATATATATATATATATATATATATATATATATATTCACAAACAGAACTCCACACTTCATAACAACTATTACATTCTAGTTTTCGTACAGTTCACCATACAACGGAGGTACCCTGAGCCTTTTTTCTTCAACATTGAACATCATTCGATGGCTATTGATAGCCCACGTTTCGACCGCACTTTGAAGCAGCTGAACTTAGGGAAATACCAACTTTGGTAAAGCTTTTTTAAAAAATTGTAAGTGATTAATTATGGTATACAAGGGTCATTCGTAAAGAACTTGTGGAACTCTCTGTGGGATCATGCAAATTTCTTAAGTAGTTACGGTGGTAATGTGTTTAACTTGGGATTGCAAGTTTCCCGACAGAGAACCAGGGTAACCCGTCCATCATTTGTGTTAATATTCCATTATTACTCTTACAATAATCATTATGAGCACGATAATTTCCACCACATAGAATCGCATGAAATTATATATTCTTGGTTTTTTAAAAATTAAAAGCTAATACAAGTCCGTCAATCAAATTTTAAAAAGTGCAAGTACATTGTCCAGAGTAAATTGTTGATGATTACTTATAAGTCGAGGGTCATTCGCAAAGAACTTGTGGAACTCTCTGTGGGATCATGCAAGTTTCTTCATCAGTTACGATGATAAAGAGTTTGATTTCGGATTGCAAGTGTTCCGTCTGCGAACCGGGTTAACCGTCCGACAATTGTGTTAGTTTCCATTATTACCGTTACAATAAGCGTTATGAGCATGATAATTTCCACCACATAGAATCGCATGAAATAATATATTCAAGGTTTTTTATGAAACTAAAAGCCAATAAAAGTTTGACCATCAAATTTTAAAAAATGCAAGTACATTGTTTAGAGTAAATTGTAGATGATTACTTATCAGTATACAATGGTCATTCTGAAAGAACATTTTACTCTCTATGGGATCATGCAAGTTTCTTTAGCAGTTACGGTGGTAATGTGTTTAACTTGGGATTGCAAGTTTCCCGTCGGAGAAATGGGGTAACCGTCCGTCAGTTGTGTTAGTATTCCATTATTATTCTTACAATAAGCATTATGAGCATGATAACTTCCACCACATAGAATCACATGAAATTATATATTCTAGGTTTTTTTTAAAAAATTAAATTTAATAAAAGTCCGTTCATCAAATTTTAAAAAGCGCAAGTACATTGTCTTGAGTAAATTATAGATGATTACTTATAAGTATACAATGGTCATTCGTAAAGAACATGTGGACCACTCTGTGGGATCATGCATGTTTCAGTTTCAGTTACGCTGGTAAAGTGTTTGACTTCAGTTTGCAAGTGTCTTTTCATCGAACTGGGGTAATCGTCTGTAAATTGTGTTAGTATTCCATTATTACCATTACAATAAGCATTATGAGCACGATAATTTCCACCACATAAAACCGCATGAAATTATATATTCTAGTTTTTTCTATGAAATTAAAAGCTAATAAAAGTCCGTCCATCAGATTTTGAAAAGCGCAAGTATGGTCTAGAGTAAATTGTAGACGATTACTTATAAGTATACAAGGGTCATTCGTAAAGAAGTTGTGGAACTCTCGGTGGGATCATGCCGGTTTCTTTATCAGTTACCGGCGATAAAGAGCTTGACTTGGGATTGCAAGTGTCCCGTCCGTGAAACGGGGTAACCGTCCGTCATATGTGTTAGTATTCCTTTATTACCCTTGCAACAAGCGTTATGAGTACGATAATTTCAATCACATAGAATTGCATGAAATTATATATTCAAGGATTTTTATAAAATGAAAAACTAATAAAAGTCCATTCATCAAATTTTAAAAGGCACAAGTACATTGTCAAGAGTAATTGTAAGTGATTACTTATGGTATGCAAGAGTCATTCGTAAAGAACTTGTGGAACTCTCTGTGGGATCATGCAAGTTTCTTTAGTAGTTACGGTGGTAATGTGTTTAACTTGGGATTGCAAGTTTACTATTCCATTATTACTCTTACAATAAGAATTATGAGCATGATAATTTCCACCACATAGAATCACATGAAATTATATATTCTAGGTTTTTTTAAAAATTAAAAGCTAATAATAATGGTCTGTCCATCAAATCTTAAAAAGCGTAAGTACATTGTCCAGAGTAAATTGTTGATGATTACTTATAAGTATACAAGGGTCATTCGTAAACA
This sequence comes from Rubia yunnanensis, assembly GCA_037428765.1. Lineage (NCBI taxonomy): Eukaryota > Viridiplantae > Streptophyta > Magnoliopsida > Gentianales > Rubiaceae > Rubia > Rubia yunnanensis. The sequence continues at coordinate 53,938,462 of CM075066.1, forward strand.
ACTTGTGGAACTCTCTGTGGGATCATGCAAGTTTCTTCATCAGTTACAGTGATAAAGAGTTTGACTTTGGATTGCAAGTGTCGTGTCCACGAACCGGGTTAACCGTCCATCAATTGTGATAGTATTCCATTATTACCGTTACAATTAGCGTTATGAGCACTTTAATTTCCACCACATAAAATCGCATGAAATTATATATTCATGGTTCTTTTATGAAACTAAAAGCTAAAAAAGTTTGTCCATCAAATTTTAAAAAGCGCAAGTACATTGTCTAGATTAATTGTAGATGATTAACGGTCATTTGTAAAGAACTTGTAGAACTCTCTTTGGGATCATGCCGGTTTATTTATGATTTGCGGTGGTAAAGGGTTTATCTTGGGATTGCAAGTGTCTCATCGACGAATAGGGGTAACCGTTCGTCATTTGTGTTAGGATTCCATTATTACCATTACAAGGGTCATTCTTGAAGAACTTGTGGAACTCTTTGTGGGATCATGCCAGTTTCTATATCTGTTACGGTGATAAAGTGTTTGATTTGGGATTGTAAGTATCCCGTCGGTGAACCCGAGTAACTGTCCATCATTTGTGTTAGTATTCAATTATTACCATTACAGTATATCTTATGATCACAATAATTTCAACAACATAGAATTGATGAGACATGAAATGCATGTATTTTCCAAAGCATTTAACATCACTTTTGTAGGTTTACATGATAAGGGGTTTAGATGACCATTTTTGGTTTTTACATCAAAATCCTTCATTTTGTATCCTATATTTAGTCTAATGGATTTTTGGTCCTTACGAGCATCTAGATTCCATTTTGTGAGCTTCATTTGAAGATGTCTCATGAGCCCTTTTGAGTGGTTTAGTGAAGGCCACGTGCCAAAACGTGGTAGAAGATAGAAGGGTCGAAGAAGAAGGCAAAGAAGTGGATGAATTGTCACCCGGAAGATTAGACAAAGTTCTTAAAATTATGAGAGAAGAATTAGCCTACAAAGGTGGAGTAATTGGATTTTTCTTCTCGAGCACTATAAAATTGACGACAAGAACTCCCAAAACGGATCAACAGTTCACCCGTGGGAAGCAAAACAAGAAGCCGCAAATTGTAGCTCGCCCGGGCGGATGGATCTGAATTTTGGGCTGAGACCTCTGCCGCCTGGGCGAGGCCATTTCTGCCCGGGTGAGGCCATTTCTACCTGGGCGAGGCCATTTCTGCCCGGGTGACGCCATTTTTCGCCCGGGCGATGCCTGCTGCGTTTTGACCTTCTTATTGACCAACTTGGACTATAAATAGCCCCTTTTCTTCCCCATTTGCCCAAGCCCGACTTGGGGGCTCCAAAACCCTAGTTTTCCATCATTTTCTTCCATTTCTTCTTCTTTCTTTGTAGATTTATTTTCTATGTTATGGGTTTTGATTATCTAGCTTAGTTTTGTACTTGGGAGCAATTGATTGAGACTACCTTGCTAATGTCTTGAAAATTATTTCTATTTATCTATTGCTTTCTCTATTGTGCATTTATTGAGCTTTGAATGTGGATTGTTAATGGCATTAATGTTGTTGAAAGTTTGAGTATATGAGTTGCTTGTATGATTGCTTGTTAGGGTTGGGAGAAAGTAGCTAATTTTTCTCTCTTTTAATGTGGAATCCAATAGCAGGAGTTAGAGCTTCTAAATGATGTTGATGTGTTGATAATAGCTAGATGAATGTGATGATGTTGAACTTGTTGTCATGTTTGTTTTAGGTAGAAAATTAGATAAGTCTATGAATGTCGATCGTTCTTGACTAATCTTGTGTAAATGTATGAATTGGTTAAATGCTTAGACACAGTGTAGTGTTTATAAGTATTTTCAAGCTTGTTGATTCTTCGTGCTCAATGCCATCAATGAGATACTTTTAGTTGTGTTTCTACTAAAGGAGTCATTGGTGAGGTTTGACAAGAGATGTTGAATTCACTCTTGCAAACTACTATCTAAGAAGGATAGAAGATTTATCTTCACAACAAATAGTTAATGCAATTAATAGATTGGTTCACTCATTCTTGAAGCTTTTGTTATTTAGCATTCATTTGTTCTTAATGCTATGTTTTACTTCATTTATGCCATGTGGTGTTTGAGAATAGGAAGTGTTTGTATGATTAAAGTGTGTTAGGAAAGTGACAAATCCTTAGCTCTTTGGCATGAATATCCAAGAACGTGGACTTAGAACTTCTCGTGCATAATGTATGGTAATTCTTGCTAGATAAGTATGTTAATATGGATTGTTCTCATATTTATCCTCTAGATGCAATGAAAGGTTGAATCTTGAATGTGGTTTGTTCTAGGTTTAGCCTAATGAATGTTATGTTTGGTTAAATGGCTATGTCTTTGGTAGAAGGCTTGTTGTTATCAAATATATGGTCCTTCGTGTGAAATGCCGTTGATGAAATACCTCTATGGTGTGGTTTGCTTAGAGTGATTTGTTAACGAGGTTTGCAAATGGTGTTGTTTATCTTTGCAAATTACTATTAAGAAAGAATGAATGTTGATCTTCGAATGGGAAGTGATAACATTCCCCATAGGTAACACATGTGATTGAATAGTGAATGGTTCAATAATCTACATGAGGTTTGGAAGTGGATATCAATTGCCCCCAAGGCTTTGTATTTTTTACCCCTTTTCTTAATTTGTTTGATGATTAGCATAGTTACTTAACTTTGCTAGTTAGTTTGTCTTTTAATTTCATAACTTAGACAACCAAACAAACACGCCCCCCCATTTACTAGATTTTATATATCTATATATGTCTACTTCTAGCCTAATATGAACCCTATATGTTTAAATGCTTAAGAAAATCCCTCTTCTTCGTGGACGACCCCAATTTACAATTTTCTACTAAATTGTATTTAGTAAGCATAAAAGGCTTATAAATTATAACTTTAAGAGGCACGGTGACGACCTCCCAAGAATCGCATGAATTATATATTCTAGGTTTTTTATTAAATCAAAATCTAATAAAAGTCCGTCCATCAAATTTTAAAAAGTACAAGTACATTGTCTAGAGTAAATTGTAGATGATTACTTATAAGTATACAAGAGTCAATCGTAAAGAACTTGTAGAACTCTCTGTGGGATCATGCAAGTTTTTTATCAGTTACAGTGATAAAGAGTTTGACTTCGGATTGCAAGTGTCCCGTCCGCGAACTGGGTTAAATGTCCATCGATTGTGTTAGTATTCCATTAATACCATTACGATAAGCGTTATGAGCACGATAATTTCCACCACATAGAATCGCATGAAATTATATATTCAAGATTTTTTATGAAAGTAAAAGCTAATAAAAGTCCATCCATCGAATTTTTAAAAATGCAAGTACATTGTCTAAAGTAAATTGTAGAACTCTCTGTGGGTCATTCGTAAAGAACTTGTGGAAATCTCTGTGGGATCATGCAAGTTTCTTTATCAGTTACGGTGATAAAGAGTTTGACTTCGGATTGCATGTGTCCCGTCCGCGAATTGGGTTAATTAACCGTCAATTGTATTAGTATTCAATTTTTACCGTTACAATAAGCGTTATGAGTACGATAATGTCCACCACATAGAATTGCATGAAATTATATATTCAAGGTTTTTTATGACACTAAAAGCTAATAAAAGTTGATCAATCAAATTTTAAAAAATGCCAGTACATTGTCTAATGTAAATTGTAGATGATTACTTATAAGTATACAATGGTCATTCTGAAAGAACATGTGGAACTCTCTGTGGGATCATGCATGTTTCTATATAAGTTACGCTAGTAAAGTGTTTGACTTAGGATTGCAAGTGTCCCCTTGGTGAACCGGGGTAACCGTCCGTCATTTGTGTTAGTATTCCATTATTACAATTACAATAAGTGTTATGACCAAAATAATTTTCACAACATAGAATCAAATGAAATTTTATATTCTAGGTTTTTTATGAAACTAAAAGCTAATAATAGTCCGATAATTAAATTTTAAAAAGTGCAAGTACATTGTCTTAGTAAATTGTAGATGATTACTTATAAGTATACAAGGGTCATTCGTAAAGAACTTCTGGAGCTCTCTGTGGGATCATGCTAGTTTTTTATCAGTTATGGTGATAAAGAGTTTGACTTTGGTTTGCAAATGTCTTTTTCGTAAACTGGGGTAATCGTCTGTCAATTGTGTTAGTACTCCATTATTACCATTACAATAAGCGTTATGAGCACGATAATTTCCACCACATAAAACTGCATGAAATTATATATTCTAATTTTTTATGAAATTAAAAGCTAATAAATGTCCGTCCATCAGATTTTAAAAAGCGCAAGTACATTGTCTAGAATAAATTGTAGACGATTAGTTATAAGTTACAAGGGTCATTTGTAAAGAACTTGTGGAACTCTCGGTGGGATCATGCCGGTTTCTTTATCTGTTACGGTGATAAAGAGCTTGACTTGGGATTGCAAGTGTCCCGTCCGTGAACCGGGGTAACCATCCGCCATTTGTGTTAGTATTCCATTATTACCCTTGCAATATGCGTTATTAGCACGATAATTTCCGTCGCATAGAATCGCATGAAATTATATATTCGAGTTTTTTTTACAAAATTTAAAACTAATAAAAGTCCGTCCATCAAATTTTAAAAAGTGCAAGTACATTGTCTAGAGTAAATTGTAGATGATTACTTATGGTATGCAAGGGTCATTCAGAAAGAACTTGTGGAACTCTCTGTGGGATCATGCCAGTTTCTTTATCAGTTACGGTGGTAGTGTGTTTAACTTGGATTGCAAGTTTCCCATCAGAGAACCGAGGCAACCGTCCATCATTTGTGTAAGTATTCCATTATTACTCTTACAACAAGCATTATGAGCACGATAATTTCCACCACATAGAAATGCATGAAATTATATATTCGAGGATTTAAAAAAAATTAAAAGCTAATAAAAGTCCGTCTGTCCATCAAACCTTTAAATGCGCAAGTACATTGTCTAGAGTAAATTGTTGATGATTACTTATAAGTATACAAGGGTCATTTGTAAAGAACTTGTGAAGCTCTCTGTGAGATCATGCAAGTTTCTTTATCAGTTATGGTGATAAAGAGTTGGACTTCGGATTGCAAGTGTCCTGTCCGTGAACTGGGTTAACCGTCCGTCAATTGTGTTAGTATTCCATTTTTATTGTTACAATTAACGTTATGAGCACGATAATTTCCACCACATAGAATCACACATTCAAGGTTTTTTATATGAAACTAAAAGCTAATAAAAGTCCGTCCATCAAATTTTAAAAAGCGCAAGTACATTGTCTAGATTAATTGTAGATAATTACTTATAAGTATACAACGGTCATTCATAAAGAACTTATGGAAATCTCTTTGGGATCATGCCAGTTTATTTATCAGTTACGGTGGGAAAGGGTTTAACTTGGGATTGTAAGTTTCCTATCGACGAACCGGGGTAACCGTCCGTCATTTGTGTTAGGATTTCATTATTACCATTACAAGGGTCATTCTTAAAGAACTTTTGGAACTCTCTGTGGGACCATGCCAGTTTCTTTATCTGTTACGATGATAAAGTGTTTGATTTGGGATTGCAAGTGTCCCGTTGGCGAACCAGAGTAACCGTCCATCATTTGTGTTAATATTCCATTATTACCATGACAGTATGCCTTATGATCACAATAATTTCATCAACATAGAATCACATGAAATTATATATTCTAGGTTTTTTATTAAATCAAAATCTTATAAAAGTCCATCTATCAAATTTTAAAAAGCGCAAGTACATTGTCTAGAGTAAATTGTAGATGAATACTTATAAGTATACAAGGGTTATTTGTAAAGAACTTGTGGAACTCTCTGTGGGATCATGCAAGTTTCTTCATCAGTTACGGTGATAAAGATATTGACTTCGGATTGCAAGTGTCCCGTCCGCGAACTGGGTTAACCGTCCGTCAATTGTGCTTGTATTCCATTATTACTGTTACAATTAACGTTATGAGCGCGATAATTTCCACCACATAGAATCGCATGAAATTATATATTCAAGGTTTTTTATGAAACTAAAAGCTAATAAAAATCCACCTATCAAATTTTAAGAAGCGCAAGTACATTTGTCTAGATTAATTTTAGATGATTACTTATAAGTATACAACGGTCATTCATAAAGAATTTGTGGAACTCTCTCTGGGATCATGCCAGTTTATTTATCAGTTACAGTGGTAAAGGGTTTAACTAGGGATTGCTAGTGTCCCATCGGTGAACCGGGGCAACCGTCCGTCATTTGTGTTAGGATTTCATTATTACCATTACAAAGGTCATTCTTAAAGAACTTTTGGAACTCTCTGTGGGATCATGCCAGTTTCTTTATCTGTTACGGTGATAAAGTGTTTGATTTGGGATTGCAAGTTTCCCGTTAGCGAACTGGAGTAACCGTCCGTCATTTGTGTTAGTATTCCATTGTTACCATTACAGTATGCCTTATGATCACAATAATTTCAACAACATAGAATCGCATGAAATTATATATTCTAGGTTTTTTATTAAATCATAATCTAATAAAAGTCCATCCATCAAATTTTAAAAAGCACAAGTACACTGTCTAGAGTAAATTGTAGATGATTACTTATAAGTATACTAGGGTCATTCGTAAAGAACTTGTGGAACTCTCTGTGGGATCATGCAAGTTCCTTCATCAGTTACGATGATAAAGAGTTTGACTTCGGATTGCAAGTGTCCCGTCTGCCAATCGGGTTAACCGTCCATCAATTGTGTTAGTATTCCATTATTGCCGTTACAATAAGCATTATTAGCACGATAATTTCCACCATATATAATGGCATGAAATTATATATTCAAGGTTTTTTATTAAACTAAAATTTAATGAATGTCCGTCCATCAATTTTTTGAAAATGCAAGTACGTTGTCTAAAATAAATTGTATATGATTACTTATAAGTATACAATGGTCATTCGTAAAAAAACAAGTACGTTGTCTAAGTATATTGTAGATGATTACTTGTAAGTATAAAAGGGTCATTCGTAAAGGGTATGTTGAATTGTTAAATCATCCAGTATTGTACACTATGCATAGTTTTATCAAGCATGCGTTGAATTAACAAAGTGGAACATCTTATCTGTGTGCGATAAAACGTGCGAAACACACACCTAGCCTCCTTTCTTCTCTCTGTTTACCATCTCTACTGATAACGGTCACTTACACTGTATTGGCTGTCGTCATAGCATTGCCAATGCCAAACCCAAATCCAGATACTCCCACTACGAATAGCAAAAGCTTCCTTCATGCCCTGAAAGCTAAACTCTCCCCGCTTTTCTCATCTCTACCTGATACGCCCAATTTACATCCTATCACAGAATATAAGGGCAAGATTGCCTATATCCTCTCTCCGGAAGAAGGCGATCTTCTGGCTTTACACTATCAGAATGCCCTGGTCGGCAAGTTCAACAGAGGGAAACCACCAATGGAGCTTTTACAATCTGCTTTTATATTAATTGGCTTCAAATCAAAATTTCAATTAGGCTCTATTGATTACCGCCATGTCCAAATCAGATTTCAGGATTGCGAGGATTATCAGAGATGCTGGAAGAAGGGACAATGGATGATTCAAGGCGCGGTCATGAAGGTACAGAAATGGTCTTCGGATTTCTCTCCAGTTGTAGAATCCTCCATTGTTCCAGCCTGGGTAACAATTCATCAACTACCTATTCACTTTTACAATACCTCGGCAATTATTGGTATGAGTAGTCAGATAGGTAGATATCTAAAGATGGATGCAGCTACAAGTGCCCTTACTAGACCCTCTGCCATTAAAGTATGTGTTGAGGTTGATCTATTGTCTCAGCTCCCATCTACAATTGTGGTAGGAATAGGTAACAAAGTAGCAGACTACCCTATAGAATATGAGGAATTGCCTTCATACTGTACTCAATGTAGGATAATTGGTCATAGCCAGGCAAACTGTAATTTTTCGCATCCAGAACTGAGAAAAAAGAAAACTATCACACCAGTGGTAAATGTGAACAAGGAAAGAAAAGTCCCAGCTAATGTTGACTCTCAGAAAGTTTTAGGATCACCCTCTAAAGTAGCACTAGATGTAGAGGGATCATCAACTCTATCTGTTTCTCAAAAAGAATTTGATTTTCAAACACAAAAAAAAGACTTCAGGTTTCCAGCATGATAATAATTTTAACTCTTTCAATGTTAGTCACTCGAAAAAAATGCTACTTTTTACTCTTTGGATGACATTTCTAAACCAATCACTACTTTTTTTCTGGAGAAAAAAGAATCAACAGGCTGTCCTATCTCCTATTCAGGAAGATTTAAGTATAAATAACATTGTCACAATATCAAATGCTTTCCAAACTTTAGATGCTCTACAGGAAGAAGATCAGGAAGGTGAAGTAGTAGAGATTTTCCACGAAACTCTGGAATCACAGGAAGCATTTGTGCACCCTACAACAGCTGACAAGATTGCAACCTCAGCAGTAAAACTGTCCACTTCTGAAAACGAGCAACAGGTAGGTCACTCGGATTAGGAATTCACCCCAGCAACCAAAATACCCGAAGACTTACTTGATGGGGAAAAAGAGTGGAGATCCTACCTCAACAGAACAGAGCACAAACGAAGACCAAAGCACTCAGACAAAGGTAAGCTCACCCGAACTGAGATCAGCTTTAGATAATATGGAGAATAGTGAGGATAAGTTTGGAAAAAATAGTAAGGTCTCAGCTACGAAACTTAGGAAACTCAGATCCTCACATAAAGCAACCCCTATAGGTTTTAAATGATAAAATACACCATTATAGGGAATATATTAGTCTGGAACGTTAGAGGTTATGGAACATCATTGGATAGATTAAAGGCCCTTAAATTGACTCATAAGATTGATATTTTATGTCTGATTGAACCATGGCATGATAAACATAATTTAAACACTTTGATTAATGAACTAGGTTACAAATATTCTCTCCCTGCCCAGAATGCAAAATTTTGGATATTATGGAACCATGCTTTTAGTATAGTCAGTTTAAAAGAATCAGACCAATTTATACAGGCCAGAATCTTTGATAATTCTACATCTGTTAGTTGGAACTGCTTTTTTATCTATGCTAGTGTTAGCAGACAAACGAGGGAAGCTTTATGGAATGATTTAAAAACACCATCCCTCGAACCCTCCATATACATAGGGGATTTCAATAATGTTGCTTCTGTTACTGAATATAAGGGAAGAAAATCCATACCCAAAAGAAGCATGAATCAGTTTAATAATTTTATAAATAACATGGACTTGCATGAAATCCCTACGGTAGGAAATTCTTTCACTTGGAGTAATAATAGATACAGGAATAAATGCAAGGACCTACTATTCCAAAGAATTGACAGGGGAATTAGTAATTTAGACTGGCTGGAACTATTTCCTAATAGCTCAATTCAAGTGCTAAATAGAATGACATCGGATCACTCTCCTTTACTCCTTTCTGTTCAATCTGCAGAAGAATTAGTACCAAGGCCTTTTAGATATCAAGATATGTGGTCAAATAGACAGGATTTTCAGGATTTAGTTGTCTCAAACTGGAACCAAATATCCCCTCTACGTGGGATGTATAGGCTGGTGTATAAACTTAAGAGGCTAAAGATTGACATTAAAGAATGGAATAAAAACAACTTTGGAAATGTTAATCAAAATTTGCTAGAAGCTGAGACAAAAGTCAATGAACTGGAAATAAAATTCCAACAATCACAAGATGAATCAGATCTAGACGAACTTATTAGGTCAAAAGCCTTGCTTCTGAGATCCCAGAAAGAAAAAAATATTTTTTTAAAGCAAAAGGCTAGGCTTAATTGGCTCAAACATGGGGATGCAAATACTAGTTATTTTTACCACACCATTAGAGAAAGGAGAGCTAGATCAAGAATTAGTAAAATTAAAGATGGTAATGGGAACTGGATATCTGAACCAAATTTGATTAAAGAAGAAGGAGTCCAATTTTTTAAGGAATTACTTAATGAGGATGATTCTCAAAAAATGGGAACGTACCTATACCATTTTCTAAAAGAAATTCCTAAAGTAATCACTGAGCAACAAAATCACCTTCTGCTTCAACCTTTCAATATCCAGGAACTCAAATTTGCAGTTTTCGATTTAAACAAATCTAGTGCCCCTAGTTCAGATGGATTCTCTGGTGAATTTTACACCTCATTCTGGGAAACAATTAAAGCTGACCTTTTAGAAGCAGCAAATGATTTCATATGTAATGGCAATATCCCAAAAGCCATCTCTAGTACCTCCTGGCTTACCTTAATCCCCAAAAAACCAATCCCAATCTCTTTCTCTGATTTCAGACCCATTAGCCTATCTAATTTTGTGAATAAAGTATTTTCTAAATTGCTAATGGAAAGGATCAAACCACTTATGCAATTACTGATTTCCCCTGAGCAGAGTGCTTTTATTAAAGGAAGGATATTTCTGATAATGTCAACCAAATACAGGAGATGACCAGAATTCTGTCTAGAAAATCAAAGGCTTCAAATTTGATAGTTAAACTAGATATGCAAAAGGCTTTTGATAGGGTTTCATGGTCATTTCTGAACTCCATCCTTCTCCATTTTGGTTTTCATGGCAAATTAGTTAAAATTATCATGCATAATATAGTTGCTGCTCACTTTTCAGTTTTAATTAATGGAGTTACTTCAGGTTTCTTTTCATCCTCTAGGGGAATTAAACAAGGAGATCCACTTTCTCCTTTTCTGTACAATTTATTGTCTGGAGCTTTTTCTAGAGGATTAAAGAAAATGTTCAGCATAGGATACCTCCAATATTTTGGCCTCCCTCCTTCTTGTTCCCCCGTTTCCCACCTTATGTATGCAGATGATACAACTATTTTTTTGAATACTAATCCTACAAATTTAAAGAGGTTTAAAAAATTTTTGCTAGCATATGAACAAACCTCAGGTCAAAAGGTCAATTTTGCTAAATCTGAATTCTTTGTTACCCACAAAACTCCTTTAGCAACAGTCCAATCTGTTAGAAGGATTCTGGGAATGGAGAAAGGTTCCTTCCCTTTCAAATATTTAGGAGTCCCTATTTTTTCTGGTCGAAATTTATAGGTACATTACCAACCTATACTGGAAAGAATGGAGAAATCAATTAATAACTGGAAGAATAGATGGCTAACTACTGCTGGTAAGATCATACTAATTAATCATTGCTTTCTTTCAATTCCTACGCATATTTTCACTGTTCTAAGTCCTCCAAAGATAGTTTTGAAAAAAATGGAGAAAATTGCCTCCGGTCTATTTTGGGGTAACAGTGAAAACTCTGAAAGAAAAAATTGGAGATCTTGGAAAAAAAATGAGTCTACCTGTAGAAGAAAATGGAGTAGGTTTTAGGGATTTATCAGCCATAGTTGATGCTTTTTCATGTAAACTTTGGTGGAAACTGCAAAAAAAACAATACTCAGTGGTCATCTCTTTTATGGTCACTCCCTATCTCTTATAAAAAATCTCACACATGGTCCAGAATATGTAAAATAACTGCTAAGGCAAACAGTTTTGCTAGAGTAATTTATGGTATTGGTGATTGTTCTTTCTAGAATGCTAATTGGACAGGTGAAGGAGCTTTGTGTTATAAATGGCCCATTGAGATGAACATTCCCTTCGTGGATATCTCTCTCAGGTCTTTTATCAATAACAAAGCTGCTCTCCTTCCAAAACTGGAGCCTTATTTGGCTACCAATACTTTTATTCTTCTGCAGGAAGTGAAACTGGATTATTCTCATGAAGATAAGCTTGTTTGGACTCCAGCCATATATGGGAATTTCACAATACGGTCTGCATACTGTATTTTCAGACAAAAAAGGGCAAAAATCAGGCATCTCAATAAGGTTTGGTCCCCTTTCATTCCAAAAAAAATGTCTGTACTTTTGTGGAGAGCTCTCAATGGTCTGCTCCCTTTTGATAATATATTATGTAGGATAGGTTTCTCCTTAGCTTCTAAATGTCCCCTCTGCCAGAATCATTCGGATACGTTGGAACCTTTTTTTAATTCATGCCCCTCTTCTACTGCTGTATGGCAAAGTGTAAATAACCTTTTAAAGTTACAACAATCAGTTTTTGGGAATTTAAAGGGCAGAGTGGAATATTATCTCTCATTTATGGCTGAATCCAAGATACAGTCTAACATTATAACTGCTACCTTACTAGTCACAACTTGGTTTCTTTGGATCAGTAGGAATAAACAAATTTTTGATAATAAATCCTTTTCCAAAGATGAATGCTTTCATGATATTAAAGATATGATCTATCAAATCTTCATAGCTCACCACTTGATAGGCAATCTAGACAAGCATAAGTACTGGACTGAGTCAAATATTATTCCTAAAATCTTTCAAAAGAGGAAAAAATCAGTAATTGCTGTGAATTGGAAGAAACCACAAACCGGATATAAAATCAATACTGATGCAACTTGAATAAATGGTGGTCTATCTTCCTCTGCTGTCATAGTTAGGAAAAGGAATGGAACTGTGGTTAAAATGAGAGCAAACACATTCTAGTCTCCATCTCCCTTACATGCTGAACTTTTCTCCATTCAAAGTGGCTATGATATTTTCTCAGAAATGGCACTAAATAGTTGTGTGATTGAATCTGATTGTTTAATGGCTGTTAAGGGTATTCAAAACCCAATATGTTCCCTATGGAGAACTTACTCCATCTGCAGCTCCCTTAATTTTGAGCACCTCAAATATCCAATCCAACATATTCCTAGGGAAGCCAATTCTGCTGCTGATTTCCTGGCTAAATTTGCATTAGAAAATAACATACAGGGTGATCTAGATATCCAGGCAACACCCCCCTCTTCCTTAGGGGCCTCCTATCTCTTGACAGCAAAGGTTATCCTGGGATTAGAATAGGAGCTTAAATGGATCACAGTAGGAATTAGAATAGGTGCTCTCAGGATTATGTGTATACTGCTCTCTCCTAGTTTTTTTCTACTGCCCTTTCCATGTTTGAATATTATTTGGAGTACCATACAAAATTTTTCTGTCAAATTAGCACAGAGACTTCTGCTTCTACTTTTGTGCTCCTCAGGTTTTCGTGTTTGAAGATGGAAACATTTTGGCAACTCTCAGCAGATCCCTGGATCTCTAATATGCTGGCCTCTGGACCTCAAACATCAACACATCATCCTCACTTCAACCTCCAGCAGTCAGACCTTTGAGTCTGTGGCTGCCCAGCAAGGATTTCTACCTCATTGCAAGAATTCATATGTTTTTCAATGTAACGAAAGGTGTTGCCTGGCCAAAGGGAATAATTAACACATGGGGTGGAGATTCTTCCTTTTGGAATCGTAACTACCTTTCCAAATCTTTCTTTTCACAATGTCAAATCTGTTTTAGGTTTATCTCCGAGGCATATTTTCATCTATTTTGGGGCAAATATCTTGCCGCTATGTAACATACTCTAAATCTTCTTGTATTTTTTGTTACTACATAGGCATGGGGATCCTTAATACAATTTCCCTCACCTACGGGTGTTAACTAAAAAAAAAGGTCATTCGTAAAGAACTTGTGGAGCTCTCTGTGGGATCATGCTAGTTTTTATAAGTTATGGTGATAAAGAGTTTGACTTCGGTTTGCAAGTGTCTTTTCCGCGAACTAGGTTAATCATTCGTTAATTGTGTTAGTATTCCAAAATTACCTTTACAATTAGCGTTATGAGTACGATAATTTCCACCACATAAAATTGCATGGAATTATATATTCAAGTTTTTTGTGAAATAAAAACTGATTAAAGTTCATCCATCAAATTTTAATAAGCGCAAGTACATTGTCTAGATTAAATTGTAGACAATTACTTATAGTATACAAGGGTCATTCGTAAATAATTTTCTGTACTCCCTACGGGATTATGCCAGTTTCTTAATCAGTTACGGTGATAAATAGCTTGACTTTGGATTGCAAGTGTCCCGTCCGCGAACAGGGGTAACCGTCCATCAATTGTGTTAGTATTTCATTATTACCCTTAAAATATACGTTACGAGCACGATACTTTCCACAAAATAGAATCACATGAAATTATATATACTAGGTTTTTAAAGAAATTAAAAGCTAATAAAAGCTCATCCATCAAATTTTAAAAAGTGCAATTACAGTGTCTAGAGTAAATTGTAGATGATTAGTTATAGTATACAAGGGCATTTGTAAAGAACTTGTGGAACTCTCTATAGGTTCTTGCCAGTTTGTTTATCAGTTTTGGTGATAAAGAGCTTGACATGGGGTTGCAAGTGTCCCATCCATGAACCGGGGTAACCGTGCGTCGTTTGTGTTAGTATTCCTTTATTACCCTTACAATAAGTGTTTTGAGCACGATAATTTCCATCACATAGAATCGCATGAAATTATATATTCAAGGTGTTTTATGAAATTAAAAGCTAATAAAAGTCCGTCCATCAAATTTGCAAAAGCGCAATTACGTTGTCTAGAGTAAATTGTATATGATTACTTATAAGTATACAACAGTCATTCATAAAGAACATATGGAACTCTCTTTGGGATCATGCCAGTTTATTTATTAGTTACGGTGGTAAAGGGTTTAACTTGGGATTGCAAGTGTCCCATCGGCGAACCGGGGTAACCGTCCGTCATTTGTGTTTGGATTTCATTATTACCCTTAAAATAAGCATTACAAGCACGATACTTTCCACCACAAAAAATTGCATGGAATTATATATTCTAGGTTTTTGTGAAATTAAAACTAATTAAAGTCCATCCATCAAATTTTAAAAAGTGCAAGTACATATTGAAGAATAAATTGAAGATGGTTACTTATAGTATAAAAAGGTAATTTGTAAAGAACCTGCAGTTATGCCAGTTTCTTTATTAGTTAAGGTGATAAATAGCTTGCCTTGGGATTGTAAGTGTAAAGTCTACGAACAGGGGTAACCGTCCATCAATTGTGTTAGTATTCCATTATTACCCTTAAAATATGCATTACGAGCACGATAATTTCCAAAAAATAGAATCACATGAAATTATATATACTAGGTAGCTAATAAAAGTCCATCCATGAAATTTTAAAAAGTGCAATTACATTATCTAGAGTAAATTGTAGATAATTACTTATAGTATACAAGGGTATTCGTGAAGAACTTGTGGAAATCTCTGTGTATTAGTTGCATCCGTGAAGAGCTTGACTTGGGATTGCAAGTGTCCCATCCGTGAACCGGGGTAACCGTGCGTCATTTGTGTTAGTATTCCATTATTACCCTTACAATAAGCGTTTTGAGCACGTTAATTCTCACCACATAGAATCGTATGAAATTATATATTCTAGGTTTTTATGAAATTAAAAGCTAATGAAAATCCATCCATCAAATTTTAAAAAGCGCAAGTACATTGTTTGAGTAAATTTTAGATGATTACTTATAAGTATACAAGGGTCATTCGTAAATCGCATGAAATTATATTCAAGGTTTTTATGAAATTAAAGCTAATTACAGTCCATCCATTAAATTTTAAAAAGCGCAATTACATTTTCTAGAGTAAATGGTAGATGATTACGTATATGTATACAAGGGTCATTCGTAAAGAACTTGTGGAACTCTCGGTGACTTGGTATTGCAAGTGTCCCGTCTGCGAACTGGGGTAATTGTCTATCAATTGTGTTAGTATTCCATTATCACCCTTACGATAAGCATTATGAGCACAATAATTTCCACCACATAGAATCGCATAAAATTATATATTTTAGGTTTTCTTTAAAAATTAAAAGGTAATAATGGTCCGTCCATCAAATTTTAAAAATCACAAGTACATTGTCTAGAGTAAATTTCAGATGATTACTTATAAGTATACAAGAGTCATTCGTAAAGAATTTGTGGAACTCTCTGTGGGATTATGCTGGTATCTTTATCGGTTACGGTGATAAAAACCTTGACTTGGGATTGCAAGTGTCCTGTCCGTGAACAGGGTTAACCATCGGTCAATTGTGTTAGTATTTCATTATTACTCTTAAAATAAGCATTACGAGCACGATAATTTCCACCACATAGAATCGTATGAAATTATATTTTCTAGGTTTTTATGGAATTAAAAGCTAATGAAAGTCCTTTCATTAAATTTTAAAAATCGCAAGTACATTGTTTAAAGTAAATTTTAGATGATTACTTATAAGTATACAAGGGTCATTCACATAGAACTTGTGGAGCTCTCTATGGGATCATGCTAGATTTTCATCGGTTATGGTGATAAAGAGTTTGACTTCGGTTTGCAAGTGTCTTTTCTGCGAACTGGCGTAATCGTCCGTCAATTGTGTTAGTATTTCATTATTACCTTTACAATAAGCGATATGAGCATGATAATTATTACCACATAAAATCGCATGAAATTATATATTCTAGTTTTTTTATGAAATTAAAAGCTAATAAAAGTCTGTCCCTCAGATTTTAAAAAGCGCAAGTACATGCCAGTTTAATTGTTTAACAAGGGTCATTCGTAAAAAAAAAATTTAACTCTCTGTTGGATCATGCCAGTTTCTTTTTAAGTTACGATTATGAAGAGCTTGACTTGGGATTGCAAGTGTCTTGTCCATGAACCGGGGTAACCACCTGTCATTTGTGTTAGTATTCTATTATTACCCTTAAAATAAGCGTTATGAGCACGATAATTTCCACCACATAGAATTGCATGAAATTATATATTCTAGGGTTTTATGAATTTAAAAGCTAATTGAACTCAAATTTTAAAAAGCACAAGTACATTGTCTAGAGTAAACTGTAGATGATTTCTTATAGTATACAAGGGTCATTCGTAAAGAACTTGTAGTACTCTGTGCGGGATCATGCCGGTTTCTTTATCAGGTACGATGATAAATTGCTTGACTTGGAATTGAAAGAGTCCCATCTGTGGCCCGGGGTAACCACCTGTCATTTGTGTTAGTATTCCATTATTACCCTTAAAAAAGCGTTACGGGCACGATAATTTCCATTACATACAATCGCATGAAATTATATATTTTAGGATTTTATGAAATTAAAAGCTAATTACAGTCCATCCATTAAATTTTAAAAAATGCAATTACATTTTCTAGGGTAAATGGTAGATGATTACTTATATGTATACAAGGGTCATTCTTAAAGAACTTGTGGAACACTCTGTGAGATCATGCTAGTTTCTTCATTATTTATGGTAATAAAGAGTTTGACTTGGTATTGCAAGTGTCCCGTCCGCAAACTGGGGTAACTGTCCGTCAATTGTGTTAGTATTCCATTATCACCCTTACGATAATCATTATGAGCACGGTAATTTCCACCACATAGAATCGCATAAAATTATATATTTTATGTTTTTTAAAAATTAAAAGCTAATAATGGTCCGTCCATCAAAATTTAAAAATCACAAGCACATTGTCTCGGGTAAATTTCAGATGATTACTTATAAGTATACAAGAGTCATTCGTAAAGAACTTGTGGAACTCTCTGTGGGATTATGCAAGTGTCTTTATCAGTTACAGTGATAAAAACCTTGACTTGGGATTGCAAGTGTCCCGTCTATGAACAGGGTTAACCATCGGTCAATTCTGTTAGTATTTCATTATTACTTTTAAAATAAGCGTTACGAGCACAGTAATTCCACCACATAGAATTGTATGAAACTATATATTCTAGGTTTTTATTTAATTAAAACCTAATGAATGTCCATCCATCAAATTTTAAAAATCGCAAGTGCAATGTTTAGAGTAAATTTTAGATGATTACTGATAAGTATAAAAGGGTTATTTGTAAGGAACTTGTGGAGCTCTCTATGGGATCATGCTAGTTTTTCATCAGTTATGGTGATAAAGAGTTTGACTTCGGATTGCAAGTGTCTTTTCCACGAACTGGGGTAATCGTCTGTCAATTGTGTTAGTATTTCATTATTACCTTTACAATAAGGGATATGAGCACGATAATTTCCACCACATAAAATTGCATGAAATTATATATTCTGATTTTTTTTAATGAAATCAAAAGCTAATAAAAGTCCGTCCCTCAGATTTTAAAAAGCGCAAGTACATTGTCTAGAGTAAATTGTAGATGATTACTTATAATTATACAAGGGCAATTTGTAAAAAAAATTGTGTAACTCTCTGTTGGATCATGCCAGTTTCTTTATCGGTTATGATTATAAAGAGCTTGAGTTGGGATTGCAAGTGTCTTGTTCGTGAACAAGGGGTAACCACCTATAATTTGTGTTAGTATACTACTATTACCCTTAAAATAAGCGTTACGAGCACGATAATTTCCACCACATTGAATCGTATGAAATTATATATTTTAGGGTTTGAAGCATTAAAAGCTAATTGAACTCCGTCCCTCAAATTTTAAAAAGCGCAAGTACATTGTCTAGAGTAAATTGTAGATGATTATTTATAACATACAAGGGTCATTCGTAAAGAACTTTTAGTACTCTGTGCGGAATCATGCCAATTTCTTTATCATGTATGATGATAAATAGTTTGACTTGGAATTGCAAGAGTCCCATCTGTGACCTGGGGTAACCACCTATCATTTGTGTTAGTATTCCTTTAATACCCTTAAAATAAGCGTTACGAGCACGATAATTTCCATTACATACAATCGCATAAAATTATATATTCTACATTTTTATGAAATTAAAAGCTAATTACAGTCCATCCATCAAATTTTAAAAAGCGCAATTACATTTTCTAGAGTAAATGGTATATTATTACTTATATGTATACAAGGGTCATTATAAATAACTTGTGAAACTCTCTCTATGAGATCATGCTAGTTTCTTTATAAGTTATGGTAATCAAGAGTTTGACATGGTATTGCAAGTGTCCTGTCCGCGAACTGGGGTAACTGTCCGTCAATTGTGTTAGTATTCAATCATCACCCTTACGATAAGCATTATGAGCACGATAATTTCCACCACATAGAATCGCATAAAATTATATACTTTAGGTTTTTTTAAGTTAAAAGTTAATAAAGGTCCGTCCATCAAATTTTAAAAATCACAAGTACATTGTCTGTAGTAAATTTCAGATGATTACTTATAAGTATACAAGAGTCATTCATAAAGAACTTGTGGAACTCTCAGTGGGATTATGCCGGTGTCTTTATCAATTATGATGATAAAAACCATGACTTGGGATTGCAAGTGTTCCGTCCGTGAACAGAGTTAACCACCGTCAATTATGTTAGTGTTCCATTATTACTCTTAAAATAAGCGTTACGAGCACGATAATATCCACCACATAGAACCGTATGAAATTATATATTCTAGGTTTTTGTGAAATTAAAAGCTAATGAAAGTCCATCCATCAAATTTTAAGAATCGAAAGTACATTGTTTAGAGTAAATTTTAGATGATTACTTATAAGTATACAAGGGTCATTCATAAAGAACTTGTGGAGCTCTCTATGGAATCATGCTAGTTTTTCATCACGTATGGTGATAAAGAGTTTGACTTCGGTTTGCAAGTTTCTTTTCCGCGAACTGGGGTAATCGTCTGTCAACTGCGTTAGTATTTTATTATTAACTTTACAATAAGCGATATGAGCACGATAATGGCCACCACATAAAATTGCATGGAATTATATAATCTAGTTTTTTAATGGAATTAAAAAGCTAATAAAAGTCCATCCCTCATATTTTAAAAAGCGCAAGTACATTGTCTTGATTAAATTGTAGATGTTTACTTATAATTATACAAGGCGTAAAAACACTTGTGTAACTCTCTGTGGGATCATGCCAATATCTATATCAGTTACGATAATAAGGAGCTTGATTTGGGGTTGCAAGTGTCTTTTCCGTGAACCGGGGTAACCACCTGTCATTTGTATTAGTATTCTATTACTACCCTTAAAATAAGCGTTACGAGCACGATAGTTTCCATCACATAGAATCGCATGAATTTATATATTCTAGGGTTTTAAGAATTAAAAGCTAATTGAACTCCGTCCCTCAAATTTTAAAAGGCGCACAAGTACATTGGCTTGAGTAAATTGTAGATGATTACTTATAGTATACAAGGGTCATTCATAAAGAACTTGTATTACTCTGTGCGGGATCATGCCAGTTTCTTTATCAGGTACGGTGATAAATAACTTGACTTGGAATTGCAAGAGTCCCATCCATGACCCGGGGTAACCACCTGCTATTTTTGTTAGTATTCCTTTATTAACCTTAAAACAAGCGTTACAAGCACGATAATTTTGTTCACATACAATTGCAAGAAATTATATATTCTAGGTTTTTATGAAATTAAAAGCTAATTACAGTCCATCCATCAAATTTTAAAAAACGCAATTACATTTTCTAGAGTAACTGGTAGATGATTACTTATATGTATACAAGGGTCATTCGTAAAGAACTTGTGGAACTCTTTGTGAGATCATGCTAGTTTCTATATCAGTTATGGTAATCAAGAGTTTCACTTGGTATTGCAAGTGTCCTATCTGCGAACTGGGGTAACTGTCCATTAATTGTGTTAGTCTTCCATTATCACCCTTACGTTAAGCATTATGAGCACATTAATTTCCACCACATAGAATCGCATAAAATTATATATTTTAGGTTTTTTTAAAATTAAAAGTTAATAAAGGTTTGTCCATCAAATTTTAAAAATCACAAGTACATTGTCTGGAGTAAATTTTAGATTATTACTTATAAGTATACAAGAGTCATTTGTAAAGAACTTGTGAAACTCTCTGTGGGATTATGCCGGTGTCTTTATCAATTACGGTGTTAAAAACCTTGACGTGGAATTGCAAGTGTCCCGTCCGTGAACTGGGTTAACCATCGTCAATTATGTTAGTGTTCCATTATTACTCTTAAAATAAACGTTACGAGCACGATAATTTCCACCACATAGAATCGTATGAAATTATATATTCTAAGTTTTTATGAAATTAAATGCTAATGAAAGTCCATCCATCAAATTTTAAAAATCGTAAGTACATTGTTTAGAGTAAATTTTAGATGATTACTTATAAGTATACAAGGGTCATTCATAAAGAACTTGTGGAGCTCTCTATGGGATCATACTAGTTTGTCTTGAGTAAATTGTAGATGATTACTTATAAGTATACAAGGGTCATTTGTAAAGAACTTGTGGAACTTTTTGTGGGATCATGCCAGTTTCTTTATTAGTTACAGTGATAAAGAGTTTAACTTTGGATTGCAAATGTGTCCCATCCGCGAACTGGGGTAACCGTCCATCAATTGTGTTAGTATTCCATTATTACCCTTACGATAAACGTTATGATCACAATAATTTCCCCCACATAGAATCGCATGAAATTATATTTTAGGTTTTTTGATTAAAATAAAAGCTAGTAAAAGTCCATCCATCAAATTTTAAAAAATGCAAGTACATTATCTAGAGTAATTTGTAGATGATTAATTATAAGTATAGAAGGGTCATTCATAAAAAACTTGTGGAGCTCTCTGTGGGATAATGCTAGTTTACGATTATAAAGAGTTTGATTGGGATTGCAAGTGTCCCGTCGGTGAACTGTGGTAACCGTCCGCCATTTGTGTTAGTAATCCATTATTACCCTTTCAATAAGTGTTATGAGCAAAATAATTTCCACAACATAGAATCACATGATATTATATATTACAGGGCTTTTATGAAATTAAAAGCTAATAAAAGTCCGTCCCTCAAAATTTAAAAAAACGCAAGTACATTGTCTAGAGTGAATTGTGGATGATTACTTATAAGGATACAAGGGCCATTCGTAAACAGCTTGTGGAACTCTCTGTGGTATCATTCCATTGTCTTTATCAGTTACTGTGATAAAGAGTTTGACTTTGGATTGCAAGTGTCCCGTCCGCGAAATGGGGTAACCGTCTGTCAATTGTGTTAGTATTCTATTACTACCCTTACAATAAGCATTATTAGCAGTATAATTTCCACCATATAGATTCGCATGAGATTATACATTCTAGTCTTTTTTTGGAAAATAAAAGTTAATAAAAGTCTGTTCATCAATTTTTAAAAAGTGCAAGTACATTTTCTAGATTAAATTGTAGATAAAGAACTTGTGGAACTCTCTGTGGGATCATTCCAACTTCATTATCAGTTACATTGACAAAGAAGTCAACTTGGGATTGGAAGTGTCTCATCCGTGAACCAGGGTAACAGTCTGTCATTTGTGTTAGTATTCCATTATAACCCTGAAAATAAGCGTTATGAGCACGATAATTTCCACCACATAGAATCTTATGAAATTATATATTCTATTTTTTAAAAAATTAAAAGCTAATAAAAGTCAGTCCATCAAATTTAGAAAAGTGCAAGTACATTGTGTAGAGTAAATTGTAGATTATTACTTATAAATATACAAGGGTCATTCGTAAAGAACTTGTGGAACTCTCTGTGGGATAATGCTAGTTTTTTATCCATTACGGTGATAAAGAGTTTGACTTGGGATTGCAAGTGTCCCATCGGAGAACCGGGGTAACCGTTCGTCGTTTGTATTAGTATTACATTATTACCCTCATAATAAGCGTTATGAGAAAAATAATTTGCAGAACAAAGAATCACATGAAATTATGTATTTTAGGTTTTCGTTTAAATTAAAAGCTAATAAAAGTCCATCCATAAAATATTATAAAGCGCAAGTCCATTGTCTTGAGTAAATTATAGGTGATTACTTATAAGTATACAAGGGTCATTCGTAAAGAACTTGTGGAACTTTCTGTGGGATCATGCCTGTTTCTTTATTAGTTACGGTGATAAAGTGTTTGACTTTGGATTGCAAATGTGTTCCATCCGCGAACCGGGGTAACCGTCTGTCAATTGTGTTAGTATTTCATTATTACCCTTACGATAAACGTTATGAGCATGATAATTTCCACCACATAGAATCATATGAAATAATACATTTTATGTTTTTTGATTAAAATAAAAGCTAGTAAAAGTCCATCCATCAAATTTTAAAAATCTCAAGTACATTGTCTAGAGTAATTTGTAGATGATTACTTAAGAGTATACAAGGGTCATTCATAAAGAACTTGCGAAACTCTCTGTGGGATATTGCTAGTTTCTTTGTCAGTTACGGTGATAAAGAGTTTGATTGGGATTGGAAGTGTCCCATCGGCAAACCGTGGTAACTGTCTGCCATTTATGTTAGTATTCCATTATTACCATTACAATAAGTGTTATGAGCAAAATAATTTCCACAACATAGAATCACATGAAATTATATATCACGAGTTTTTATGAAATTAAAAGTTAAAAAAGTCCATCCATCAAATATTTAAAAACACAAGTATATTGTCTACAGTAAATTATGGATGATTACTTATAAGTATACAAGGTCCATTTGTAAACAACTTGTGGAACTCTCTGTGGTATCATGCCAGTATCTTTATCAGTTACGGTGATAAAGAACTTGACTTGGGATTGCAAGGGTCCCGTCCGTGAACCGGGTTAACCATCCATCAATTGTGTAAGTATTTCACTATTACCATTACAATCACCGTTGTGAGCACGATAATTTCCACCACATAATATCGTCTAAATTATATATTCTAGGTTTTTTATGAAAATAAAAGTTAATAAAAGTCCGTCCATCAATTTTTAAAAAGTGGAAGTACACTGTCTAGTTTAAATTGTAGATTATTAAGTACAAGTGACATTCGTAAAGAACTTGTGGAACTCTCTGTGGGATCATGCCAACTTCTTTATCAGTTAGACTAATAACGAAGTTGATTTGGGATTGCATGTGTGCCATCGGTAAACTAGGGTAACAGTCTGTCATTTGTGTTAGTTTTTTGTTATAACCCTGAAAATAAATGTTATTAGCACGATAATTTCCACCACATAGAATCGCATGAAATTATATATTCTATGTTTTTATGAAATTAAAAGCTAATAAAAGTCCGTCCATCAAAATTTTAAAAGTGCAAGTACATTGTGTAGAGTAAATTTTAGATTATTACTTATAAATATACAAGGGTCATTCGTAAAGAACTTGTGGAATTCTCTGTGGGATAATGCTAGTTTCTTTATATATTATGGTGATAAAGAGTTTGAATTGGGATTGCAAGTGTCCTGTCAGAGAACCGGGGTAATCGTCCGTCGTTTGTGTTAGTATTTCATTATTACCCTTACAATAAATGTTATGAACAAAATTATTTCCACAACATAGAATTGCATGAAATTATACCTTTTAGGTTTTCTATGAAATTAAAAGCAAATAAAAGTTCATCCATCAAATTTTATAAAGCGCAAGTACATTGTCTTGAGTAAATTGTAGATGATTACTTATAAGTATACAAAAGTTATTCGTAAATAACTTGTGGCACTCTCTAAGGGATAATGCTAGTTTCTTTTTCAATTACGGTGATGAAGAGTTGACTTCAGATTGCAAGTGTCCCGTCCGTAAACCAGGGTAAGCGTCTATCAATTGTGTTAGTATTCCATTATTTCCCTTACGATAAACGTTATGAGCACAATAATTTCCATAACATTGAATCGCATGAAATTATATATTCTAGGTTTTGTATGAAATTAGAAGCTTATAAAAGTACGTCCATCAAATTTTAAAAAGCGCAAGTACATTGTCTAGAGTAAATTGAAGATGATTATTTATAAGTATACAAGGGTCATTCGTAAATAGCTTGTGGAACTTTTTGTGGGATCATGATAGTTTCTTTATTAGTTACGGTGATAAAGAGTTTGACTTTGTATTGCAAATGTGTCCCATCCGCGAACCGGGGTAACCGTCTGTCAATTGTGTTGGTATTCCATTATTACCCTTACGATAAACGTTATGAGCACGATAATTTCCACCACAGAGAATCACATGTAATAATATATTTTAGGTTTTTTGATTAAAATAAAAGCTAGTAAAAGTCCATCCATCAAATTTTAAAAAGCTCAAGTACATTGTCTAGATTAATTTGTAGATGATTACTTATAAGTATACGAGGGTAATTCATAAATAACTTGTGGAACTCTCTGTGGGATAATGCTAGTTTCTTTATCAGTTACGGTGATAAAGAGTTTGATTGGGATTGCAAGTGTCCCATCGGCGAACCATGGTAACCGTCCTCCATTTGTGTTAGTATTCCATTATTACCTTTACAATACGCATTATGAAAAAAATAATTTCCACAACATAGAATCACATTAAACTATATATTACAGAGTTTTTATGAAATTAAAAACTAATAAAAGTCCATCTATCAAATTTTAAAAACACAAGTACATTTTCTGGAGTAAATTGTGGATGATTACATATAAGTACACAAGGGCCATTCGTAAACAACTTGTGGAACTCTCTGTGGTATCATGCCAGTATCTTTATCAGTTATGGTGATGAAGAGCTTGACTTGGGATTGAAGGGTCATGTCCGTGAACCGGGGTAACCATCCATCAATTGTGTTAGTATTCCATTATTACCCTTACCATCATCGATGTGAGCATGATAATTTCCAACATATAAAATCCCATGAAATTATATAATAGATTTTTTATGAAAATAAAAGCTAATAAAACTCCGTCCATGAAAATTTAAAAAGCGCAAGGACATTGTCTAGAGTAAATTGCAGATGATTATTTATAGGTATACAAGGGTTATTCATAAAAAACTTGTGGAACTCTCTATGGGATCATGCAAGTTTCTTTATCAGTTACCGTGATAAAGAGTTTGACTTCAGATTGCAAGTGTCCCGTCCGCGAACCGGGGTAACTGTCTGTCAATTATGTTAGTATTCCATTATTACCCATACAATAAGTGTTAATAGCAGGATAATTTCCACAACATAGAATCGCATGAAATTATATATTCTAGGTTTTAAAAAAAATTAAAAGCTTATAAAAGTCCAACCATCAAATCTTAAAAAGAAGAAGTACATTGTCTAAAGTAAATTGTAGATGATTACTTAAAAGTATACAAGGGATATTCATAAAGAACTTGTGGAACTCTCTGTGGAATCATTTAGTTTCTTTATCAGTTATAGTGATAAAGAGTTTGACTTTGGATTGCAAGTGTCCCGTCCTCGAACCTGGGTAACTGTCTGTCAATTGTGTTAGTATTCCATTATTACCCTTACAATAAGCGTTATTAGCAGGATAATTTCTACCACATAGAATCACATGAAATTATATATTCTAGGTTTTTTACGAAAATAAAAGCTAATAAAACTATGTCCATCAAATTTTAAAAAGTGCAAGTACATTTTCTAGATTAAATAGTAGATTATTAAGTATACAAGTGTCATTTGTAATGAACTTGTGGAACTCTCCGTGGGATCATGCCAGTTTCTTTATCAGTTATGGTGATAAAGAATTTGACATAGGATTGCAAGCGTCCCATCCGAGAACCGGGGTTACGGTTTATTATTTGTGTTAGTATTCCATTATAACCCTGAAAATAAGCGTTATGAGCACGATAATTTCCACCACATAGAATCGCATGAAATTATATATTCAATATTTTTTATGAAATTAAAATCTAATAAAAGTCCGTCCATCAAATTTTAAAAAGCGCAAGTACATTGTCTAGAGTAAATTATAGATTATTACTTATAAATATACAAGGGTCATTCGTAAAGAACTTGTGGAACTCTCTATGGGATAATGCTAGTTTCTCTATCTATTACGGTGATAAAGAGTTTGACTTGGGATTGCAATGTCCCGTTTGAGAACAAGGGTAACCGTCCGTCGTTTGTGTTAGTATTCCATTATTACCCTTACAATAAGCGTTATGATCAAAATTATTTCCACAACATAGAATCGCATTAAACTATATATTTTGGGTTTTTTATGAAATTAAAAGCTAATAAAAGTCCATCCATAAAATTTTATAAAGCGCAAGTACATTGTCTTGATTAAATTATAGATGATTACTTATAAGTACACAACGGTTATCCGTAAAGAACTTGTGGAACTCTCTAAGGGATAATTCTTGTTTCTTTTTCAGTTACGGTGATGAAGTGTTAACTTCGGATTGCAATTGTCCCGTCCGAGAACCAGGGTAACCGTCCATCAATTGTGTTAGTATTCCATTATTCCCCTTACGATAAATGTTATGAGCACAATAATTTCCATAACATTGAATCGAATGAAATTATATATTCTAGGTTTTTTATGAATATAGAAGCTTTTAAAAGTCCGTCCATCAAAATTTAAAAAGCGCAAGTACATTGTTTAGACTAAATTGTAGATGATCATTTGTAAGTATACAAGGGTCATTCGTAAAGAACTTGTGGAACTCTCTGTGGGATAATGCTTGTTTCTTTATCAGTTACGGTGATAAAGAGATTTACTTGGGATCGCAAGTGTTCCGTTGGCGAACCAGGGTGACCGTCTGTCATTTGTGTTAGTATTCAATTATTACCCTTACAATAAGCGTTATGAGAAAAATAATTTCCATAACATAGAATCGCATGAAATTATATATTCTAGGTTTTTTATGAAATTAAAAGCTAACAAAAGTCCGTCCATCAAATTTTGAAAAGTGCAAGTACACTATCTAGAGTAAATTGTAGATGATTACTTATAAGTATACAAGGGTCATTCGTAAAGAACCTGTGGAACTCCCTGTGGGATCATGCTAGTATCTTTTTCAGTTCCGGTTATAAAGAGTTTTACTTGGGATGGCAAGTGTTCCATCCGTGAACTGGGGTAACCATCTGTCAATTGTGTTAGTATTTCATTATTACCCTTACAATAAGCGTTATGAACATGATAATTTTCACCACATAGATTCGTATGAAATTATATATTCGATGTTTTTTATGAAAACAAAAGCTACTAAAAGTCCATCCATCAAATTTTTAAAAGCGAAAGGACAATGTCTACATTAAATTGAAGATTATTAGTTATAAGTATACAAGGGTCATTCGTAAAGAACTTGTGGAACTCTCTGTGGGATAATGCTAGTTTCTTTATCATTTACGGTGTTAAAGAGATTGACTTGGGATTGCAAGTGTCCCGTTGGTGAACCGGGGTGATCGTCTGTCATTTGTGTTAGTAGTCCATTATTACCCTTACAATAAGCGTTATGACCAAAATAACTTCCATAACATAGAATCGCCTGACATTATATATTCTAGATTTTTTATGAAATTAAAGCTAACAAAAGTCCATCCATCAAATTTTAAAATGCACAAGTACATTGTCTACAGTAAATTGTAAGATTATTACGTAAAAGTATAAAAGGGTCATTCGTAAAGAACTTGTGGGATAATGCTAATTTCTTTATCAGTTAGAGTGATAAAGAGTTTGACTTGTGATTGCAAGTGTTCTGTCGGCGAACCCGGGTAACCGTTCGTCGTTTGTGTTAGCACCCATTATTACCCTTACAATAAGCGTTATGAGAAAATATAATTCCCACAACATGGAATCTCATGAAATAATATATTCTAGGTTTTTTTTATTAAATTAAGAGCTAATAAAAGTCCATCCATCAAATTTTTAAAAGTGCAAGTACATTGTCTAGAGTAAATTGTTGATGATTACTTAAAAGTATACAAGGGATATTCATTCGTAAAGAACTTGCGGAACTCTCTGTGGGATCATGTTAGTTTCTTTATCAGTTACGGTGATAAAGAATTTTACTTCGGATTGCAAGTGTCCCATTCGCGAACCGGGGTAACCGTCCGTAAATTGTGTTAGTATTCCATTATTACCCTTACAATAAGCGTTATGAACACAATAATTTCCGCCACATAGAATCGCATGAAATTATATTTTCTAGGTTTCTTTTGAAATTAAAATCTAAAAAAATTCGATCCTTCAAATTTTAATAAGCGCAGGTACATTGTCTACAGTAAATTGTAGATGATAAAGAGTTTCTTTATCAGTTACGATGATAAAGAGTTTCACTTTGAATTGCAAGTAACCCGTCAGCAAAATGGGAAAACCGTCCGTGATTTGTGTTAGTATTCATTATTACTCTTACAATAAGCGTTATGAGCAAAATAATTTCCACAACATAGAATCGCATGAAATTATATATTCTAGGGTTTTTTTTATTAAAATAAAGGTAGTAAAAGTCCTTCCATCAAATTTTAGAAATCGCAAGTAATTTGTCTAGAGTAAAGTGTAGACGGTTACTTATAAGTATACAAGAGTTATTTGTAAAGAACTTGTGGAACCAACTGTTGCATATTGGTTGTTTTCTTTATCAGTTACAATGACAAAGAGTTTGACTAGGGACTGCAAATGCTTATTGACGAGACCGGGGTAACCGTCCGTCGTTTATGATATTATTCCATTATTACCTTTACAATAAGCGTTAGAAGAAAAATAATTTCCAGCACATAGTATCGCATGAAATTATATATTCTAGGTTTTTTTATGAAATTAAAAGCTAATAAAAGTCCGTCCATCAAATTTTAAAAGCCGCAATTACATTGTCTAGACAAAATAGTAGATGATTACTTATAATTATGCAAGGGTTATTTGTAAAGAACTTGTGGAACACTCTGTGGGATCATGCTAGTTTCTTTATCCGTTACGGTGTTAAAGAATATGACTTGGGATTTCAAGTGTCCCATCGGCAAACCGGGGTAACCGTCCGTCATTTGTGTTAGTAATCTATTATTACCCTTACAGTAAGCGTTATTTACAAGATAATTTCCACAACATAAAATCTTATGAAATTATATATTCTACTTTTTTAAAAAAAAATTAAAATATAATAAAAGTCCGTCCATCAAATCTTAAAAAGCACAAGTACACTGTCTAAAGTAAATTGTAGATGATTACTTAAAAGTATACAAGGGATATTCGTAAAGAACTTGTGGAACTCTCTGTAGAGTCATATTAGTTTCTTTATCAGTTATAGTGATAAAGAGTTTGACTTTGGATTGCAAGTGTTCCGTCCGCGAACTGGGGTAACTGTCTGTCAATTGTGTTAGTATTCCATTATTACCCTTACAATAAGCGTTATTAGCAGTATAACTTCCACCACATAGAATTGCATGAAATCATACATTCTAGGTTTTTTTATGAAAATAAAAGTCCGTCCATCAGTTTTTAAAAAGTGCAAGTACATTGTCTAGATTAAATTGTAGATTATTAAGTATACAAGTGTCATTCGTAAAGAACTTGTGTAACTCTCCGTGGGATCATGCCCACTTCTGTATCGGTTACGGTGATAAAGAAGTTGACTTGGGATTGCAAGTGTCTCATCCGTGAACCGGGGTAACAGTCCGTCATTTGTGTTAGTATTCCATTATAACCCTGAAAATAAGCGTTATGAGCACGATAATTTCCACCACATTGAATCGCATGAAATTTTATATTCTATGTTTTTTATGAAATTAAAAGCTAAGTAAAAGTCCGTCCATCAAAATTTTAAAAAGCGCAAGTACGTTGTGTAGAGTAAATTGTAGATTATTACTTATAAATATACATGGGTCATTTGTAAAGAACTTGTGGAACTCCCTGTGGGATAATGCTAGTTTCTTTATCTATTGCAGTGATAAATAGTTTGACTTGGGATTGCAAGTGTCCCGTCGGAGAACCGGGGTAACCGTCCGTCGTTTGTGTTTGTATTCCTTTATTACCCTTACAATAAGTGTTATGAACAAAATTATTTCCACAACATATAATTGCATGAAATTATATATTTTAGGTTTTTCATGAAATGAAAAGAAAATAAAAGTCCATCCATCAAATTTTATAAAGCGCAAGTACATTGTCTTATGTAAATTGTAGATGATTATTTATAAGTATACAAAGGTTATTAGTAAATAACTTGTTGAACTCTCTAAGGGATACTGCTAGTTTCTTTTTCAGTTACGGTGATGAAGAGTTGACTTCGGATTGCTAGTGTCCCATTCGCGAACCAGGGTAAACATCTATCAATTGTGTTAGTATTCCATTATTTCCCTTACGATAAACGTTATGAGCACAATAATTTCCACAACATTGAATCACATGAAATTATATATTCTAGGTTTTTTTATTAAATTAGAAGCTTATAAAAGTACGTCCATGAAATTTTAAAAAGCGCAAGTACATATTCTAGAGTAAATTGTAGATGATTATTTATAAGTATACAAGGGTCATTCGTAACGAACTTGTTAAACTCTCTGTTGGCTCATGCCAATTTCTTTATCAGTTACGGTAATAAAGTGTTTGACTTTGGATTGCAAGTGTCACGTTGGAGAACCGGGGTAACCATCCATCATTTGTGTTAGTATTCCATTATTACCATTACAGTACGCATCATGATCCCAGTAATTTTCACGACACAGAATCGCATGAAGTTATATATTCTATGGTTTTTATGAAATTAGAAGCTAATAAAAATTTATCTATCAAAATTTTAAAAGTGCAGGTACATTGTCTAGATTAAATTGTAGATGATTACTTATAAGTATACAAAGGTCATTCGTAAAGAGCTTGTGGAACTCCCAGTGGGATCATGCCAGTAACCTTTTCAGTTTCGGTTATATAAAGTTTTACTTGGGATTTCAAGTGTTCTGTTCCTGAACTGGGGTAACCATATGTCAATTGTGTTAGTATTCCATTATTACCCTCACAATAAGCATTATGAACATGATAAATTCCACCACATAGAATCGCATGAAATTATATATTCTAGGTTTTTTTATGAATATAAACGCTACTAAAAGTCCATCCATCAAATTTTAAAAAGCGCAAGTACATTGTCTAGAGTAAATTGTAGATTATTAGTTATAAGTATACAAGGGTCATTCGTAAAGAACTTGTGAAACTCTCTATGGGATAATGCTAGTTTCTTTATCAGTTTCGGTGATAAAGAGGTTTACTTGGGATTGCAAGTGTCCCGTTGGCGAACCGGGGTGGCCATCTGCCATTTATGTTAGTATTCCATTATTACCTTTACAATAAGCGTTATGAACAAAATAATTTCCACAACATAGAATTGCATGAAATAATATATTCTAGGTTTTTTTAGGAAATTAAAAGCTAGTAAAAGTCCATCCATCAAATTTTAAAAAGTGCAAGTACATTGTCTTGAGTAAATTGAAGATGATTACTTAGAAATATACAAGGGATATTCGCAAAGAACTTGTGGAACCCTCTGTGGGATCATATTAGTTTCTTCATCGTTACGGTGATGAAGAATTTTACTTCGGATTGCAAATGTCCCGTCCGTGAACCGGGGTAACCGTCCGTAAATTGTGTTAGTATTCCATTATTACCCTTACAATAAGCGTTATGAACACGATAATTTCAACCCCATAGAATCGCATGAAATTATATTTTCTAGGTTTCTTTTAAAATTAAAAGCTCAAAAAAGTTCGTCCATCAAATTTTAAAAAGCGCAAGTACACTGTCTTGAGTAAATTGTAGATTATTACTTATAAGTATACAAGGGTCATTCGTAAAGAACTTGGGGAACTTTTTGTGGGATCATACCAGTTTCTTTATTAGTTATGATGATAAAGTGTTTGATTTGGGATTGCAAGTGTTCTGTGGGTGAACCGGGGTAACCGTCAGTCATTTGTGTAAGTATTCGATTATTACCCTTACGATAAACATAATGAGCACGATAATTTCCAGCACATAGAATCAGATGAAATTATCTATTCTAGGTTTTCATATTAAAATATAAGCTATTAAAAGTCAATCCATCAAATTTTAAAAAGCGCAAGTTCATTGTCTAGAGTAAATTGTAGATGATTACTTATAATTATACAAGGGTCATTCATAGAGAACTTGTGGTACTCTCTGTGGGATCATGCCAGTATCTTAATCAGTTACGGTGATAAAGAGCTTTGCTTGAGTGTCCTATCTGCAAACCGGGGTAACCGTACGTCATTTATGTTAGTAATCCATTACTACCCTTACTATTAGTCTTATGAGCACGATAATTTCCACCGCGTAGAATCGCATGAAATATATATTCTAGGTTTTTTTTAAAATTAAAAGTTAATTAGAGTCCGTCAATAAAATTTTAAAGCACAAGTACATTCATTGTCTAGTGTAAATTATAGATGATTACTTATAAGTATACAGGGGTCATTCGTAAAGAACTTGTGGAACTATCTTCGGGATCATGCCACTTTCTTTATCAGTTACAGTGATAAAGTGTTTGACTTGGGATTGCAAGTGTCCCATCGGCGAACCAGGGTAATTGTCCGTCATTTGTTTTAGTATTCCGTTACTACCATTACAATAACCGTGATGTTCACAATAATTTCCACAACACAAAATCGCATAACTTATATATTCCTAGGTTTTTTATTAAAATAAATGCTAATAAAAGTCCGTCCATCAAAATTTTAAAATGCAAGTACATTGTCTGGACTAAATTGTAGATGATTACTTATATGTATACAAGGGAAATTCGTAAAGAACTTGTGGAACGTTCTGCAGGTTCAGGCCAATTTCCTAATCAGTTACGGTGATAAAGAGCTTGACTTGGGATTGCAAGTGTCCCATCCGTGAACCGGGGTAACCGTCTGTCAGTTGTGCTAGTAATCCATTACTACCCTTAAAATAAGCATTACGAGCATGATAATTTCCACCACATAGAATTGCATGAAATAATAATATATTCTAGGTTTTTCATGAAAGAAAAAATTAATAAAATTCCATCCCTCAAATTTTAAAAAGAGCAAGTACATTGCCTAGAGGTAATTGTAGATAAATACTTATATGTATGGAACGGTCATTCGTAAATAACTTGTGGAACTCTCTGTGGAAGCATGCCTATTTCTTTATCAGTTACGGTGGAATTTGACTTTGGTTGCAAGTGTCTCATCGGTGAACCGGGGTAACCATCTGTCGTTTATGTTAGTATTCCATTATTACCCTTACATTACGCATTATGAGAAAAATAATTTCCACAACATAGAACCATACGAAATCATATATTCTAGGTTTTTTATGAAATCATAGGATAATAAACTCCGTCCATCAAATTTTAAAAGGCATAAGTACATTGTCCAATGTAAATTGTAGGTGATTAATTATAAGTATACAAGGGTCATTCGTGAAGTAATTGTAGACGATAACTTATAAGTATACAAGGGAAATTTGTAAAGAGCTTGTGGAACATTTTACAGGATCAGGCCAATTTCTTAATCAGTTACGGTGATAAAGAGCTTGACTTGGGATTGCAAGTGTCCCGTCCGTGAACTGGGGTAACCGTCCATCAGTTGTGTTAGTAATCCATTACTACCCTTACCCTTGTTTCATGTGTATTTTGTTTCAAAAACCAATGTAAATTGTAGATGATTAATTATAAGTATACAAGGGTCATTCATGAACAACTTGTGGAATTCTCTACCGGATCATGCCTGTTTCTTTTTAAGTTACGGTGATAAAGTGTTTGACTTTGGATTGCAAGTGTCACGTCGGCGAACAAGGGTAACTGTCTGTCATTTGTGTTAGTGTTCCATTATTACCATTACAGTAAGCATTATGATCACATTAATTTTCACAACATAGAATCACATGAAATTATATATTCTAGGTTTTTTATGAAATTAACAGCTAGTAAAATTCCGTCCATCAAATTTTAAAAAGCGCAAATACATTTTCTAGATTAAATTGTAGATGATTACTTATAAGTATACAAGGGTAGTTCGTAAAGTACTTGTGGAATTCTCTGTCGGATCATGTCAGTTTCTTTGTAAGTTATGGTGATAAAGTGTTTAACTTTGGATTGCAAGTGTCCCCCGTCCACGAACCCGGGTTACCATCTATCAGTTGTGTTCATATTCCAATATTACCCTTACAATAAGGTTATAAGCATGATAATTTCCACCACATAGAATCTCATGAAATTATATATTCTAGATTATATTTATTAAAATAAAAGCTAATAAAAGTCCATCCATCAAATTTTAAAAATCACAAGTATATTGTCTAGAGTAAATTGTAGATGATTACTTATAAGTATACAAGGGTCATTCGCAAATAACTTGTGTAATTCTCTGTGGGATCATGATAGTATTTTTATCAGTTACAGTGATAAAGAGCTTGGCTTGGGATTGAAAGTGTCTCGTCCGTGAACCTAGGTAACCATCTGTCAATTGTGTTAATATTCCATTATTACCCTTACAATATTCGTTATGAGCACGATAATTTCCACCACATAGAATCACATTAAATTATATATTTTAGGTTTTTTTGAAATAAAAGCTAATAAAAGGTCACCCATCAAATTTTTAAAAAGCGCAAGTATATAACCTAGAGGTAATTGTAGATAATTACTTACAAGTATACAAGGGTCGTTCGTAAAGAACTTGTGGAAATCTCTGTGGGATCATGCTAGTTTCTTTATCATTTACGGTGATAAAGAGTTTGACTTGGGTTGCAAGTGTCCCGTCAGCGAACCGGGGTAATCGTTCGTCGCTTGTGTTAGTATTCCATTATTACCCATACAATAAGCGTTATGAGCAAAATAATTTCCACAACATACAATCACATGAAATATTATATTCTAGGTTTTTTATGAAATTAAAAGATAATAAAAGTCCATCCATCAAATTTTAAATAGCGCAAGTAAATTGTCTAGAGTAAATTGTAAATGATTACATATAAGTATACAAGGGTCATTCGTGAAGAACTTGTGGAATTCTCTCTGGGATCATGCCAATTTCTTTATATGTAACGGTGATAAAGAGTTTGACTTCAGATTGCATTTGTCCCGTCCGTGAACCTAGGTAACCGTCCATCATTTGTGTAAGTATTCCATTATTACCCTTACGATAAACATTATGAGCACGATAATTTCCACCACATAGAATCACATGAAATTATATATTTTAGGTTTTTTAATTAAAATAAAAGCTAATAAAAGTCCATCCATCAAACTTTAAAAAGCGTAAGTACATTGTCTAGAGTAAATTGTAGAACATTACTCATTAGTATACAAAGGACTTCGTAAAAATCCTATTGGAACTCTTTGTGGGATCATGCCAGTATTTTTATTAGTTACGGTGATAAAGAGCTTTACATAGGATTGGAAGTGTCCTGTCCGGGAACCGGGGTAACCTTCCGTCAATTGTGTTAGTATTTCATTATTATCCTTACAATAAGCGTTATGAGCACGATAATTTCCACCACATAGAATCACGTGAAATTATATATTCTTGGTTTTTTATGAAATTAAAAGCTAATAAAAGTCAGTCCATCAAATTTTAAAAATCGCAAGTACATTGTTTAGAGTAAATTGTAGATGATTACTTATAGGTATATAAGGGTCATTCATAAAGAACTTGTGGAACTCTCTTTGGGATCATGCTAGTATCTTTACCAGTTACGGTGATAAAGAGCTTTACTTGGGATTGCAAGTATCCCATCCGTGAACCGGGGTTACCGTCAATCAATTGTGTTAGTATTCCATTATTATTCTTACAATAACCGTTATGAGCATGATAATTTCCTCCACATCGAATCGCATGAAATTATATATTCTAGGTTGTATCTTAATTTAAATGCTAATAAAAGTCCGTCCATCAAATTTGAAAAGGCGCAAGTACATTGTCTAGAGCAAATAGTAGATGATTACTTATATGTATACAAGAGTTATTCGTAAAGAACTTGTGAAACCCTCTGTGGGATCATGCCTGTTTCTTTCTTAGTTACGGTGATAAAGAGTTTGACTTTGGATTCCAAGTGTCCCGTCCGTAAACCGGGGTAACCATCCGTCATTTGTGTAAGTATTCCATGATTACCATTACGATAAACATTATGAGCACGACAGTTTCCACCACATAGAATCGCATGAAGTTATATATTATAGGTTTTTTAATTAAAATAAAAGCTAATAAAAGTCCATCCAACCAATTTTATAAAGCGCAAGTACATTGTCTAGATTAAATTGTAGATGATTACTTATGAGTATACAAGGGTTATTCGTAAAGAACTTGTGGAACTCTCTGTGGGATCATGCCAATATCTTTTTCAGTTAGGCTGATAAAGAGCTTTACTTTGGATTGCAAGTGTCCCGCGGCGAATTGAGGTAACCGCCCATCAATTATGTTAGTACCATTATTATCCTTACTATAAGCGTTATGAGTACGATAATTTACACCACATAGAATTGCATGAAATTATATATTCTATGTTTTTTTTGAAATAAAAGCTAATATAAGTCCATCCATCTAATTTTAAAAAGTGCAAGTACATTGTCTAGAGTAAATTTTAGATGATTACTTGTAAGTATACAAGGGTCATTCATAAAGAACTTGTTGATGATTGACTTTATGGGAACTTTCCCTAATTCTTATGGCTTTACATATATTTTTCTTGCCGTTGATTATTTGTCAAAGTGGGTTGAAGCAAAACCCACTAGGTCTGAGGATTCTAAAGTGGTTATAGAATTCCTGAAAGATAACATCTCTCTAGGTTTGGGGTACCCCGTGCCTTGATTAGTGACCGTGGCACCCATTTTTTCAATTGCACCATATAGGCACTCTTGAAGAAATATGGCATCACTCACAAGACGTCCACCGCCTATCACCTACAAACCAATGGGCAAGTCAAAGTTTCCAATCGGGAAGTTAAGTCCATCCTTCAAAAAATGGTTAACCCTAACAGGAAGGATTGGGGTTCTCGTTTGAACGATGCCTTGTAGGCGTATATAACGGCTTACATGACACCAATTAGTATGTCACCATACCGGTTAGTGGTTGGTAAGCCCTGTCACCTACCGGTGGAAATTCAACATAAGGCTTACTGGGCGGTCAAAGAATTCAACCTTGATATAGATGAGTCCAGCTTGCATAGGAAGCTAAATTTGGAATAGGTTTTCACAACAAGTAGTGAAAGTGGTAAATAGGTTTCATGTTTAATGATGGATAAGAGGCTTGGAAGTGGAAGTCAATTGCGCCCAAGGTTTCGTTAATTATTGGTTTAATCACCTTCGAGTTGTTGTTGCATGCTTTGCATATTTAATTTCCTTGATTAGTTAACTTGTCTTTAATTTCCTTGATTAGTTAACTTGTCTTTAATTTCATAACTTAGGACCAAAATCATCCAAACTCCCCCCCCCCCCATTTACATACCTTTATATATATATATATATGCTTATATCTAGTATGTTTTCTCCTATATATGTTTAAACACTTGGAAAGATTCATGTTCTCGTGGACGATCCCAACTTTCCACTATCTACTTAATTGTAGATAAGAAGCATTAGGGCTTAAAAATATAACTTTGAGAGGTACGGCAACGACCTCCCACTTATCATGTGAGTCTCTCCTCCTCCTCGTAACTATGCTCCAAAACAGCATATCCTTCTCAATTGTGCGCTCTAGGGCCACTAGGTCCAAGCTCGCCCGGACCTCCATTGTGTTCAACCTAAATGCTGCCTCTATCTGCGAGACGATCATCTCTCGAGACACATCGTCCGGGTGGAAGGTGATATACCTCTCGTACGGCTCATCATTCCTCATGATGGCACAACCTGGCGGTGGAAAGGAACTCCAATGTATAGCGCTTGTAGGTGGGGGCACATAAATCCCTCCAATCCTCATTTGGCGAGGAGGCAACGAACCGGTTCTATCAACCCGAGAGCATCAAGTACTGTCTAATCGATGAAGCTTGTCTCTGGGATCTTCTGGGTAACCAGAATGTCCCATCTATCTACATAAGTCCCGGTAATCCGGGTCAAACCCATGTACCATTTTGGAGGAGGAGGTATAGGCTTCGGCTCTGGGGCCGGTGGCAGAGGTGGGGGTGGAGGTGAAGCGGCGGTGCTCACACCTCGTGGAACCCTAGGTCTATTCGCCAGGGCCATGTTTATCAATAACAGCAAACATTTCAAATGCATAAGAACATAAACATATGCAATATTTTAGAATCACAATCAATCCTAAACTAGTTTAACTAACATCACAAATTTTGAAAATGCCAACATTCAAGTCCAAGCTAAACTTGTCTAAGTATAACCCACAATTACATATAAAAATCAAGCCACTTTTAACATGCCAACAAATCCAAGTCCATATCATAAGCCACATGTCATTCACAACCAATTCCAACAATCACAATTTTGAGATTAAGACATAGCCAACATCCACTTATGCATTCACTTATGATAGAGAAAAAAAATTCTTTGCCAAAATCCTCATAAACATGCATTCACTATTTTTTTTGCCAAACTATGTCAACATAAGCAATTTATATCAATTATGCATCATATCATCCTATTCATCAAAATCTCAATCAATCTAAATCCATAACCACAATATCCACAGGGTTCAATGAAGTCAACAATCAATATCCACCATGTCATAAAATATCCATTGCATCATTCACAATCAAGCCCAAAAATCCCATAACTTGCAAGTTCATACAATTCATCACACTCATGAATATCAAAATCCAAAAGCATAAATGTGAAAAGCACAAAGAATTATACAACATATCATCATTCACAATATGCACCATAAAATTCAAACTACACACAAATCACAATTCAAAGATTCAAAAGTGAGGAATTGTACCAACAAAGTGTGTAGGAAGATAAATTAACAAAGCCCATAAAAAATCTAGCCCCAATTTGCTATGAATCTCAAGAACCCCAAATTCTAAGGTTTTGGTTCTTCATTGATTGAGGTTAATTTGTGGACAACTATGGTGAGAAGATTGATTAGGGATGGTCTAGGATGGACTTCTGACCGATTGGATGTGGAATGGTGGCTGGAGATGTAGAGGAGCGTTGTTTGGGTGGTGGAGAGATGGTGAGAGCGGCAGAGGGAAATGGAGGATTTGTGAGGAAGATAACGTTTCTGCCTGTTTAAAAGTGCTACAGGTTATGCTTCATAAGTCATAATGAACACGTTGTGACTCACTATGGGAAGGTCAATGGAAGGTCAAAATCAACCCTTTGGTCACGAGTCACGATGTGACTGTCGCGACGCACAAAAAGTTGTACCTGGGAGCCAAAATTTTCCAACATTTTTTTCTAATACGGTCGCGACAGGTTTGTGACTCGCACAAAGTTGGACCTATAAGCTAAAAATTTCCAAGTTTCCACTGATTTGGTCGCGACTCGCGACCTCACCATCGTGACTCGCGACAGAACCTTTGTGAGTTGCAAAATCTTGGGTCTGGGAGCTCACATTTTCTTCAAGTTTTCTAATTTTTTCACAACTCATGACAAAGCTATTGTGACTTGCAATGAATGACACTTCTCAATACTTAGAAAATATTCCAAGGTTACCAAATGTCTAAGCTTTTCTTCCTTTCTCATTGCCTTCTTTCATTCACAAATCCAGCTCTATGCTCTTCAAATTGCTACAAAATCATGGAAAACACCCACGAAAAGAACAAAACATAATAATGAAAATAACGACAAAAACTCAAATTGAAACAACATTGACGGAAAGTCACAAATGACAATCCATATGATCAAAATAAACTTTATTTAATGTCGTTGAACAACTTACTCCTCTTTTTGAAGCTTACTCACAAAATTTAACAAGAAGATCAACATCCTCTCTCTTTTCTGGCACAACTCTCGTGGTAAGGTTTCAAACGTTGTCCATTACTTGTTAAAAAATGGTGCCCTTTTGAATGAGGCCATATATAGAGGATCAAAGGGAGCATTTAGGTTTATTTGATAATTGGAGAGTGATATGATGTCATGCTATAGTTAAATTGAAGAATCGAGTGCAACCAGTAGCTAGGGGCCAGGGTACTAGAACTAATGTGGCTAAAACAGAGAAATGAATCCCTCATTACGCGGAAATAAAACTTGAATGTTTCGAGTGAACCCGTGTGTTGAATGATAGGAAATTTGAGAAACATTGAGTCTGCTATCTTAGCATTTTCAGTTCTCTTCTCCCTTTTGATCAATTATATTTTTTTTCTCCAGTGAGCAAAATCTTGGATTCCTTAATGAGGAAAAGTGTGTCCGATTATTTGAAGAACTGAACAAATACAGGTATCCTCTTCCCAACAACCTCTCGTCCATGAAATATCAAGGTTTGTCTATGATTGGGTGTTAACTAGGTACGAAAGAGATGTGGGGAGCTTGAATGCCACCAAAGCTTGATAATTTTCCATTTAGCATATAGAGTATAGCAGAGGTAACTTCTAGAAATGGTGCAAGAGTTAAATCTTTTCTTATTTGTTTGTGGTTGGTTATTGTCGTTTGCCAGATGGCTCTTAATGTATCAGACCCTACACATGAAATGCTCTAGATCTGGTGATATATATTTGGACAAAATACTGATATGACCCTATGTTTTAGAGGTTTGTGCTAATATGACATTGTGAAGTTGAAAAGTGCTATTGTAGCCCTACGTTTTACATCAGAAGTGCCGATATAACCCTATGGCACTGTTTCGGCATTGACTTAGTAATTTCTGACATAGACCAAAATTAAAAAGACTAAACTACCCCTAGCATTTAAATTACAAATGTATAGACTAAAATACCCTAGCATTCATCACAAGCACCACCACCGCTGCTCCACCACCACCACCGCCATCGCCGCTCCACCACTACCGCCATCGCTCCACCACCACCACCGCACCACCACCACCACCATAACCGCTCTACCACCACCACCACAACTGCTCTATCACCACC
The DNA here is from genome assembly GCA_037428765.1 of Rubia yunnanensis. Taxonomy (NCBI): domain Eukaryota; kingdom Viridiplantae; phylum Streptophyta; class Magnoliopsida; order Gentianales; family Rubiaceae; genus Rubia; species Rubia yunnanensis. The sequence continues at coordinate 53,979,980 of CM075066.1, forward strand.
ACCACATCCGCTCTACCACCACCACCGCCACCGCCGCTCCACCGCCACCACCACCACCACTGTTGGTCCACCACTACTCTGCCACCACCGCCCACCAGCGGCACAGCAGCCGGAATCTGGGAATTCACTAACAGACCTGAGATTTTTTTAAAAAAACACAGCAAAATCTAGAGAAATCTCAAAGATCAAAAGAAATCTCAACATAAACATCGGAAACCGTAGCAAAATCTCAGGTCTAAACCCATTAGACAAACTCTCAGCAAAATCTCAACATAACCCGTTAGCAAAATCCCACCGCAGCAAAATCCTTCCTCCAGCAGGCTTCGTACCGGCCACCGCCGTCTTCGGTGAAGCATACATGGTTGCTGCCTTGCGTCGCCGCCTTAACCCCTGCCACCCCTGACCCTAAGTCATCCCCGCTACCCCTACCCCTAGCCCTAAGCCCCATCGTCGCTCCATCGTGCGCCGCCACTGCTCAGCTGTACACCACCGCCAACCTCAACCTCGCCTCCGACCACCAAACCCTAACATCTACCCTGGACGACCACCAACCATTCACCTCCACCTCCGACCACCAAACCCTACCCTCTGGAAATTGACGGGGATTTGCTGAGTGTGAAAAAATGGAATCTTCGTCAGAGTGTGAAGCGTGGAAGAAGAAAAAAGGAAGAAAAGAGAAAGAAGAAAAAAAGAGGAAGAAGAAAAGAGGAGAACGGAGACGAGAACGGAGAAGAAAAGAGGAAGAAGAAAAGAGGAGAAGAAAAGAGGAAGAAGAAAATAGAAGAAAAGAGAAGAAGAAAAGAGGAACGGAAAAGAGAAGAGCAAAAGAAAATAGAAGAAAATTTCCGTGGTTAGTAAACAATGAGGGCATAATTGTCTTTTAATATTTTTAATTTATTTTTTAAACAGGGGTATAATAGCCATTTCACGTATTTTCGGCCAAATTACATTTTAGCAGAACACAGGATTATAATAGCACTTTCCAACTTCACATGATCATATTAGCACAAACCCTCAAAACATAGGGTCATATGAGCACTTTACTCTATATATTTTTTGCGGACTTTCATTTTTTCCAATTAGAAGGTTACGAGTGTCATAGAGTCAATGTTGTGTTTTGTTTCAAGGGAAAGTCTCAGGAAAGACGGCCTTTCCATAAGCTTATGCACAGTCCTCAGGGGCATTTGCCTTAAATATTGTAATTTTTTATAAAATTTACATATTGCATTTTATAAGTTAAAACAAGTAATAATATGTATTTGAAGGTGAAAATATAAAAATATATGATGTAAAAAAATATTTTCAAAAATTTTAAATTTTGTATGTAATTTAAGAAAAGCAGTATATAAGGTAAGAAATAAGTGGCTTGTCCATAAGCTTATGGACAGACCGCATGTCAGGAGACTCACTTCTTGTTTCAATACCTAGAGGGAGAATCACTTGGTGAAAGCGGCTCTTTAGGACACCTTTTGTTATTGTATAGCAGGGCAATAAACTTGAAAACAGTTCAATTTTTTTATTTTTTGAAATATAAAACATATCGCATTAGCTATACTCTTACCTTAGAATTCGTAGAATTACTCGTTTTCTTTTCCAAATTCAGTCAAATTTGATGTTGGAGGTTCACAGGCGAGCTTAGAGGAAAACACCACCTTCAGTGGCATGCCACCACCTATGTACTTCTTTTAAAATTGGGATCCATCTACGAATTTTGACTTGTTTAAACCAGGTATAAGTCTTGTGGAAAGCTGCACATTTCAAGAAATCATAAGAGTCATAGTTTAGCCGAGGAGTTCAATTTGTAGAAAGCATTTGTCGAACTTGACTTTCTATCTTCATGGAATTCATTCAAATATTATGATTTGAAGGTTGGTATCTTCATGGAATTCATTCAAATATTATGATTTGAAGGTTGGTAGAGGAGATGAGGTAGTAAAGGGATCTCGAATTGCACTATGGTTGTCACACTTTACTTTTCAGCATCCAACTTTTAGATCATCTTTAAACCCCGTTCAGTAGCGCCTTTTATTTAAGTGGAAAGGGTTTATTATCTATTGACGGCCATCCTGTTGTAAGGAGTCTTATGAAGATCAAATTGTTTTTGGAGAAGGTATGTGCATATAAACTATAGCATGTTCTCCATATTATTGCTTAACTTGGCTTATGTTAGCAGTTTTTTGAATGGATAGAAATGGAAAAAGTTTTTTTTATCAAATTGAACAAGTTTTAACTGATAGCCTTATGTATTTTCTGGTTTCTTCTAGATTCAGCATATTGACCAGAGACTCCAGTTTCAATTAAGTATACAGGCATATCCGAAAATCTATTAGCCAAGTATACAGGCATATCCGAAAATCTTGTGGGGAAGGATGTTGTGAGAAACATCCTTCAATTGAAAATGACAAAATGAAGTTAAAGAGCATCTCTAATGCATGGAGGGTTTTTCTTATTTAATGGGTACAAATGGTAGAATTTGATTGGAACACCGATTCACCCTCACTCTAACGTAATATTAAATGTTTTGACTGTGGGTCTCGTTTGAAATCATTCTCCAATCCAAACTTCAAATGAATAATTATTATGTAACATGAATATGCTACAAACTCTCAATTATTATGTGACGTGTATATATAATATTGCAATTGTATTTTAATATTATATTTGATCTCAACAAATATTATATTCATACAATTAATTATATTTTGGATGCATCTAATTATTTGATAAGAGTAATGATGGAGAATAAATAATTATATTGGTTCAATAAAATAGTTTTTATGAACTCGAGCATAACATTAATCAGCACTAACTTATTTTTAGTTCATGTTTAAAATAAAATTTATTCTATTTTAGAAAATAATTTTTTATTCTAATTAAATTAACTAATTATTAAATAGACAATGAGTTAAGAAACTTTCTAATTTATGTCTCAATTTTACTTTTATGGAGAAAGAGTAAAAAACAAAAATTAATTGAAATTAATTTTCATTTTTGCCAATCTTATTTATATATTATTAAATATAAATGAATATATTTAGCACTTAACATGTTGATTTTTCATTATTATTAAAATACATCATTCAATTATTTTATAGCCTATAAATTCATAGTTACTTTTTAGAATTTGAAAAAAAAAATTGAATTCTAATGTTAATAGACTAATACTTATAACTTTTTGAGTATAAATTTATATATATATATATTTTACCACATATATTGAAAATATTTTTAAATCTCTTTAAATTATTGTTTTATTTTATATATAAAAATAAATCAACGTTTAAAATTTTAATGTTGCCATTTCATTTTCCAATGTAGTTTGGTTTATTGTTAGTGGTGTACAAAATTATGGTAAACGTGAATTTGAGAATTTTTCCAAACAAAACTACATCAAAACACCAAAGTATCTACTCAATAAAAAAATTAAATAAGGCGCTTTTGTTTTTTTTTTGTGGCTGATTTGGCAAAGCGCGACCTTCAATATCATCTTCGGATAATAGAAGTCCATTTCGACGGGCCCGCATTGGAGATGATCTAAGAATGAGGAGTGGCAGAAGTACATGCCAACTTCACGGGAAGACATAGATTGATTTACTAAAAATATTGTTGATGTCATTTTTAAATATCATAACATTACATTATTGTCATATTTGGTCAAATATTTACGTGGAAATACTTTTTATACTTTCAAGTTAATACAACATAACAATAATGTGTTCAAGATATTCTACAAGTAGATCTACTTGTGTAATGATAGTCACTGATGTTACACTTTAACATGTACTTATAAATTTTTTCAAGAACAATATATTTTGTTATTCTAAAATATATAAAATGACACTATAATATGTACTCGCAACCTTTTTCATGAACAATACTTTTTGTTATTATAAAAATCTAATATGACACTTTAACATGTACTCACAACCTTTTTGAAGAACAAAACTTTTTATTATTATACAATATCTAATATGACAATTTAATATGTAATTGCAATTTTCTTTAGGAACAATACATTTTGTTATTATAGAATATCTAATACTTCACTTTAACATGTCCTCACAATCTCTTTTAGGAACAATACTTTTTCTTTATTATACAATATCTAATACCACACTCTTATGTGAGATTATTTGTATCTAATAAGACACTTTTAATGTGGTATTAACTTATCTATCTCTAGATTGGTGTGTGTACAAACAACATAACTATCCTCACAATATTTATTTTTAAAATTTTATTTATATTTCAATGATAATTACCTACCATCACATTTTAATATATATATATAGTAGAATATAATGTGTGAGAATACTATGGATGAGCCAACGCCTCCCATTGCAAGTACAGACCAATAAAATAGGTGTTGTACGTTTTTAAGAGCCTTATTACCTCTACTTGGTTCCGATAGTCGTTGACATATTTTAACCTCCTTAGTTTTGTCAAAATCATTGACTTAGACTGATTCCGTGTCTTCTCCCATCTCCAACTTTTGGACTTAGTCTATTCCACGTTCTTCCTTTTTTGATAAAGTAAACCACGGGTTGTGCCCAATTTCCTGTGGTGAACTTCATGGCCGTGATCATATATTGTCTTGCTATCTTTTGATCTCTTTGGATTGTCACCACTCCCCCTAGAGTTGGGAATTTCATAATGAGATGGTAAGGTGATCAAATAGCTCAGGCCGCATTCATCCATGGTCTACCTATGATTCCATTAAAAAGGCTTTGTACGTCACCATGCGGTCATTAAAGGCTATACACTTCTTGTCATCCTACCCAAGTGTTATTGGTAGACTGATGTTACTGAGTGACCACATAACCTTTCATGTGAATCCGACTATTGAAGCATTTGCAAAACGATATTTCCACTATCCTTCCATCATCTATGAAGACTCTACGTACCTCAGAATTACTTATCCTTGTTGTAATGACTAGAGGATCGTTATGAAGTGATGCAGTGGACATTGTGTCTTCTTCACTGAACGTGATTGCTTCGCTTGGTGGCATTCTTTTTCTCAACATTTTCCCGTGGAGGAGGGAACCTCGCTTGTGCTTTCCATGCATTGAAAGACATTATCATTGCCGTAGGTTAAGGATCCACTTGATTGGTTTTCCTCCCTTCTATATTGAGTGAGCAGTTCCTGTCGTATTAGGTTTTATGTCTGTCTTCTTAAGTCGTTGCAGTTGTTTGTCTCATGCCCATGGTCCTTGTGAAAGCTATACTAATAATCCTTGGATCTTTCTCTATTAGAGATCTCATGGGGCTAGGGTCTCAAAATAGCTCCCTGTGGTTTTGCCATATATTCCTCAGAGATTTGGTTAATGGAGTTTCGGTGAAGGAAAATTGATCCACTGTTGGTTTTCTTACCCTTGTGAGTATGCCCGCCCTTTCTTTTTTGGCTCATTTTATGCTTAATGGGCTATCTCCCATTCTTTTTTCACCTATTTGATTTTCCAACTTCTTGTTTCCATTCTGATGAACTTCTCTACTGCCTTTTGGAGATATCTCTTAGGTTGTCTGACATTTTGTGTGTGAGATCCTTGAGCTCTAAAGTTTCTTTGATGAAGCAATCATGGTAGTTCGTAGTCCTCTTCCCACTTCGTTGCAAAATATTCATTTGGCCCGCGAATGTTTTTGTAATCCTTTTCTTTTGGTAGAATATACCCATGAACAGATCTGCTAACTGGCTCCAGCTTTATGTGCTTTTTCTAGGTAGGATTTTGTACCAAACTATCGTTGTTCCTGGAAAGAAAATTGGGAAGACCTTGCACACCTATTGGAAGAGTGCGTCTCAAAACCTCATGCTTGTTCAGTAGGAGTTCAAGAATCCCTTTTGGCCAGTTTTTCCGTCATACTTCTTAACCTGGGTTGGTATCTTGAATCCTTTCGACATTGCGACGTTTTGAAAATGTTTTGTTAGTGGTGAGTGTGTCAGCTTCATCTTTGACATCGTATTCCATGTCCTCCCTTTGAACATCACTGTTATGGTTTGTCTTCTTCTTCTTTTCTTCTTTTTTTTGTTTGTTCTTGCCATGATCCTTTTGGTCCATGGTGGAGTTGAAAAATTGTTTGTATAGCTGTTCTGTATTGGCTTCTAAGAAAGCTGCAAAGACCATCTTTTCTTTGTCGATATGTGGCGAGGACTCATGCTCGTCATCTTACTCCTGAATGTCCTCTGTATGCAGTGGATGAGCTATCTTTGGTGGAGGTGGTGGTGGTGTTGAATCCACCGGCTCTCTATGCCTGCTAGCTTGACTCCTAGTCATCTTAGTTCAAGAAAAACAATTGACATGATAAATTAGAGTCCCCACAGATGATGCCAAAAATGTGATATGGACTCCAAGAACAATAATGACCTTGAGCGGTAAGAAGAGTTCCTTCAAGAATCTCCCGGATTGCATCTGGGGGAAAGTTTTAATTGTAAAGTCAGTGTCTATTGTTTTTTTTATGAAAGTTTTGTATATAGATCAAATCAAACCAAAATATTTTTTAGGCTATCACTCCTAGCCTTTTACAAGAAAAAACCCCTATCAAAACTTGCTATTTAAAATCAAACAAACAACCAGCTCTATATTCTATATAGGCTCATATTCAAAATTTTCTTTCCATCTCTTGTTGCTCCTCCATTTGCATTCAGCTTCAACTTGGGCAGCCAAGGTCTCCATCTTCAAATCTTCTTGGCAAAAGATCCTCTTGTTCCTTTCATTCCATATTCTATACAAGGCACTAGTAATCTTCATCAACATCAAGTCTTGTCTTCTTCTTACCATCATCAACAAACATCCTTTTACTTGCCTCATGTTGCTCATATCCCTCAACTTCAAAATTTTCATCAACCCCCTAGTGTATGTACAACTCGAAAACAAATGGGTTCCTGTCTCATCCACCTCATCACATAAACTACAACTTTGTTGTGTCTTCAAAATCCCAAATTTTTGCAATCTATCAACCGTGGGCAGCCCTCCCATCAATAGGATCCATAGGAAAATTCTATGCTTAGGTAAAATATTTTTGTCCCAAATTACCTTTGCATAGTCCCTTTTGCTTCCTCCCTTCATTTCATCATACACCATCCTTGTCTTCAACTTGCCTTCCTTGTCCAAACAACTCCCAAGGGTTTGGAAGTGTTTATCTTTCAATTTGCACAACATCTTCCAATGCTAACTAGAACTTACCCCTCCTTTGCTTCCTTGTAGACATCCACCCTTTATGTAATATGCTTGAATCCACCTTACCCAAAGAATATCTTTCTTTGAGTTTAAATCCCACAATTGCTTACATAGTGCTGCCTTGTTCCAAATGGAAGGATCTCTAATCCCCAATCCTCCAAAATTTTTGCTTCTACAAATTGTGTCCCAAGAGATAGGAGTATAACCCCTTTTCCCTTCTTCTCTTCCCCACAAAAAAACATCTACAAATTTTCACAATCTCCTCATGAACACCCTCAGGTATACTTAGTATACTAGCCCAAAATCCAGCTATACTTAGTAAAACCGAATTGATCAATTGCACCTTCCCTGCATAAGAAAGAACACTTGAATTCCAACTATGCAATTTTCTTCTAATTTTATCCACCATTTGCTCACAATCTTGCTTCCTCCACTTCACATTAGACAAAGGCAGCCCCAAATATTGCATAGGAAAATCCCCTCTTGTTACATTTAACACTCCAGCCAACAAGTCTTTCTCCTCTTCATCCATTCTAGAAAAATAAATTCTAGATTTTTGCTCACTTATTGCAAGACCAGAGACCTCCATAAACCTCTTCAAGCAACCTTTTACACCCTCCATGGATTTTTGGTTTGCTCCACAAAAGATAAGCAAATCATCATCAAACAATAACGTATGCACACCAACCTTTTTGCATCTTTGGTGGAATTCTATGTGCTGCTTCTTGTACTCCTTTGCCATCATTCTTGTAAGGTACTCCATGCTCAAAACAAACAACAAGGGGGATAGAGGATCCCCTTGTTTAACTCCTCTTCTACCCATGAATCCTTCAGAATACCTCCCATTCAAAACTAAGCAAAATGATGACTTCATTGTACTTCTCTTGATCCAATCTATCATCAACCTGGGGAACTTTAAAACCTCAAGCCATTTAACAAGAAATTTCCAGCTTATACAATCAAAGGCTTTGCTAATATCCACTTTAACAACACAACTTCTCTTCATGCCATCAACATTGTACTTATGCAACAATTCTTGTGTTAAAAGGATGTTGTGTGATATGTGCCTACCTTTCACAAAAGCACTTTGATTCTCACTAATCAAACAAGGCAGCACCTCACAAAGTCTTGCACAAATTACTTTGGTTATCACTTTATAAAGTACGGAGCAACAAGCAATAGGCCTATAATCACATGCATATTGAGGTTGACTCACCTTTGGGATCAAGGATATCACGGCTTGATTCAAAGAGTTTGGAATTTCTTCCCCCTTGAAAAAACTTTGTACGGCCTCCACCATACTTCCTCCAATTATCTCTCAATTGCTCCTAAAAAATTGGCTTGTATAACCATCTCTCCCCGGGCTTTTGTTAGGATGAATCCCCCAAAGTGCTTTCTTCACCTCTTTTTCACCAATTGGTTGGATTAAGGATGCTTGTTGTTGTATGCTTAGAACTCCACCAAAAATAGCCAAGTTTTCCTCCAAATCTTTAGTTTCCCAATAGACTCCCAAATGGCTTTCATAGTGTCTCTTCAAATGTTCTTCAATCTGGTCTACATTGGATAGTAATCTACTCCCCTCCTTTATGTTCAAAATTTGGATCTTGTATTGCCTTGTTCTCATAGAAGCATAAAACAACTTTGTAGGCCTATCCCCCTCATGAAGCCATTGCACTTTAGCTCTTTGTTGCAAGAACTTGTATTCAGCCTCCTCCAATTCTTCAAGCACTTTCCTTGCATCAAATTCCACCCTTTGCCTCCTTTCATCCCTTGGTTCTTCATTCAACCTCTCTTGTGCCAAAAGCCATTCCTTCTTAGCCTTCTCCACCCTTTCTCCAATCTTAGAGAACTCCCTTCTATTAAGCCTATTCAAAGGCTTTTCCATGTCTTTAAGAAGCTTTCCAAAATCCTTCATTGTGCTCACCTTCCTCCAAACAGGTTGGATTGTCCCCTTGAAATGTGGTGAGGCCTCCCACATATTGAAATATTTGAAGCTCCTCCTCTTCTTCTTGTCTTCCTTATGCCAACTCAAAATGATAGGATGGTGGTCCGAGAGTGTGTCCGGTTTTACCTCACAAAAGGCTTGGCCAAGCCTCCTTACCCACTCTTGGTTTACAATGCCCCTATCAATTTTTCTTTGTATCAACTCCCCCACTTCCCTTCTATTGCTCCAAGTAAACATTTGGCCAATAGTTTTAATTTCAACCAACAAACTAGCCTCCATCACACCTTGGAAATCCAAGACTTCCTTTTCTTCAACATCGTTTCCACCTTCTCTATCCCCAAAATCCAAGGGAGAGTTAAAATCTCCTATGATCAGCCATGGTTTATCATCTCTACTCCCTTGCCCCTTTAGGAACTCCCACATTGGTTTTTTCTTTTCAATGGTGTTATGGCCATACACCATCGTCAAGAAGAATTTCAAGTTATTGCTCCTAGTCAACCCATCAAAATCCATCCATTGATCCCCAACATTCAACACCTTCATATCATAAAAATCAGCCCTCCAACCTAGCCAAATTCTCCCCCCTACAACATTCCCATTTGTTATCAACTCCCAACCAAGCCCTATTCTCCCCCACACTTTTTTTTGGTTTTCTTCTTTTACTTTAGTCTCCAACAGCCCCAAACAACCTATATGATTAAGCATACAAAAGTTTTTCACCCTCCTATGCTTCTCACATTTATTCAAACCCCTAACATTCCAACAAGCAAATCTACTATTCATAAGGAGGGTCGGATAAGAGAGTATACCCATTACCTTCACTCCTTGAACTCCTCGGATCTTCTTCTTTCTTCCTTGCTGCCCTTATTCCTTTCTCTACCATTTTGAACTCAATCTCCTCCCCTAGCAGCCCTTTAACTTCCCTTTGCTGCTCTTTAGCATCCCTTTGTTGCCCTTAACATCTTTCACTCCATATTGCTTCTCATCTTCTTTCACAATCCTCCTAACTGGCACATAAATCCTCCTATTTGTTTGACATTTTTCAGGTCCATTTTCCTTCCTACACACCTCCTCATTATGCCCAATCATCCCACATTTTCCACATTTAGTTGGCTTCCATTCAAAACAGATTTGTTGGCTAACAATCACCTTGTTTTCATTAAGGTAAATCAACTTATCCGGAAGGGTATCACTTATCATCACCTCTACTTGTACCCTTGCAAAATCCAGCCTCTCCTTCTCTTATGTTGCTCTATCAAGATTCAAAGGCTTCCCAAGTGGACTTACTATCTTACTTATGAGTTTTGGTTGCCAATACTTCAATGGCAATCCGGGGAGCTGAATCCAAACCGGGACAACATTAGGTTCTTCAATCACACCTTCTTCATTCCAATCTTTCATTAAAACGGGTTTCCCATCAAAGAACACCACTCCTTTCTCCAAAACAACCTCTTTATGCTCCTTACTTTGAAATTTAACCATTAAAACTCCTGAATTTAGAAGCCATACCTTGTTGATTATTCTTCCCCAAATCCGAAAAAAGAACCCCTCCATGACTTTGAATGGTGGGTTGCTGCCCAAAACCTTGCACATAATAGTAGTCTCCCATTGCTTTGAGCTTTCTTCCACCTCCTCCATGGTGATTTTACCCATAAACAGCCCATCTATCTCCACGGGTTGGTAATATTGGATCTCCGTCGAGCTAGATTTGAGTATAGAACTCCAAGATCTGACCTCCTTCTTGCTCTCCTCCTCCACTTCTTCACTCCAAACAATTTTTCTCCCTTCTTTAGAGCTGCTGAAATTCGAAATTGAACACTCATTTTTTGCTTCTTCAAAAACTTCTTTTTCTTCCACTCCTTGGCTTTTAGCTTCTTTAGGGCCTGAAAATGACTTGTCAAGAACACTCTTCAGCCCTATTTTGTTTTTTCCCTTGCCCTCATCCTTCAACAAAGCCAAGCTGATCACCTCCTCCTTCAAAAATGTTTTTCTCTCCTTTGATTGTTGTGTTTTCCCTTTATTCTTAGTGTTAGATCTCCTCATGGTGTGAGGATGGAAAATTCAAAAGAGAATTACCATATCTAAAATAAGAAAAAGGGAAGAACACCCATACTATGTGAAAATCACCCCTAGTACTTTAGAGAGTCCTTTTCCAAATTGTTAAAGCTGTCAGTGTCTATTGTTGAATACTAGAATGCTATCATCGTAGCTTACCTGGGTTCATACCTCTGGCTTCAATTTATAGGGTGATCTGCATTATTATGCGTGTGTTAACCGATGCAATAGGCACAATAATTAGCTTGTTTTACTTGTTGGATTGCTACTGTTAGTTAGGTTTCAAGAAAAAGGGTTTAGATGACCATGTTAGGTTTTCTTCTCTAAATCCCGCGTTTTGTAGACTTAACTCATACTAATGGACACCTTGTATCCATAGGCACCTAGATCTTCCTTTATGACCATCATTAGTAGGTGGCTCATGGGTACTTTTATCACATTTTTATAGAAGACCGTTCGCAAGGATGGTAGAATATGTTAAATGCCATTTGCATTAAAATGGTAGTAGATGAAGGTAACTCAATATTGTGGTAGTAGAAGGATTGAGCTAAAGATAGGCAGGCTTGAAGTTAAAAATGGCCAAGGAAGAAATTAAGGATTGCTGTCGGGGAGTTGCACAAATTTATAAGAAAGATCCAAGAGTAATCAGCCTTTGAAAGTGGTTCCATTGGATTCATCATCTCGAACGCTGTGAAATTGACTACAAGAACTCTCAAATCGGATCAACAGTTCATCTGTAGCAAAGCAAAGAAGTCAACCGGACGAACCAGCAGCAGGTGACACACACTGTTCATGGCTAGCACGAGTGCAAGCCATACAGGACCCGCACAGGCCACACGGTGTAGCTAATATGTAATTGCTTATCGACATTAGAGAAATTGTAGGATTGGTTCCCAAATCAACACCCTAGGCCAAAACTAATCCCTAGGATTGGTTCCCAAATCGAATTATAGAGAAATTTTGCAAGCTATTGCTAATATTACTAAGAGTAATGAGTTACTCCAATCAAAATTGCTTAGCGACATTAGAGATTCAGGATCTCAACTCTTCTCAAGCATTGAGAAAGTTGAAGGGCAAGTGATTGATTTTATGGAAAGGGTGAAACCCAATATTCCAAAAATAAACCATCCCTAGTTGAATATGGATTTTTGGTAGATGAATCCAAAGGGTATTGGGAATGGTTTGTTGAGAGTGAAGAAATCGTGGAAGGGATGATTATACTTAATTCACAATGTTACATATTTTTGCCCCTACCTCCCTTTATCTAAAATGCTAAGATAGCAAACTCAATGTTTCTCAAATTTCTTATCATTCAACTCACGGGTTCACTCGAAACATTCAAGTTTTCTTTCCGCGTAACGAGGGATTCATTTCTCTATTTTAGCCACATTAGTTCTAGTACCCTGGCCCCTAGCTACTGGTTGCACTCGATTCTTCAATTTAATTATAGCATGACATCATATCACTCTCTAATTATCAAATAAACCTAAATGCTCCCTTTGATCCTCTATATATGGCCTCATTCAAAAGGGCACAGTTTTTTTTAGAAAATGAAATGTGTGGTGGAGGTTGAATTGGGAGAATAAAAAGGAGATTGAGTGGTTAAAAACAATCTAGGATTTACTAAATATAGAAGGAGCCAAAATAAAAAAAAATCATCCAAAAATGGAAAGTGAGCCATTATAAGAAAACCGGAGGGAGTATTTAACTTCTATTAACATAATAAACTAGCAGGTCGGACTTCAAACACACAAAACATTATTATACCTTCATTGTTGCAACTTGCCGCATTCAATTTCTCCTCGAGACCTAAAGAACTGTGGAAATTCTTCTCGAGACCTAAAGAACAGTGTATACTCTATATTCACCACATTTATTGTTTTTATATCTAAATCTTTCATTTTGTAACCTATGTTTAGTCTAATGGATTTTTGGTCCTTACGAGCATCTAGATTTCATTTTGTAAGATTAATTTGTAGATTGCTCGTGAGCACTTAGGAGTGGTTTAGTGATGGTCATTTAAAAGGATGGAAGAAGATGGAAAGACACTCACAAAGTGGTAGAAGATAAAGTGAAGAAACGAGAGCAAAGCAAAGGGTGAACAATGATCTATGTTTTGAGGTAGAGTTCTGAGAATTTTCTGAGAAGAATCAGCCTCTAAGGGTGGTACCATTAAATTCCTCTTCTTGAGTACTATAAAATCGACTACAAGAATTCCCAAAATAGATCAACGGTTCACCCGGAGGAAGCAAAAAATAATGGGATTTTTTTGCCGTCGCGACTCGCTAAATTTTGACCTGAGAGCTCACAATTTTCCTGATCTGGTCGTGAATCACGATGGAGGCATTGCTACTCACGATAATTGCCATGTAAGCTTTTTACTCCTTTTTTTCTTGTACTATAAATAGTTTTTCACCCCATTCTTCCCCAACTCTCTAAGCCCACTTAAGGGCTCCAAAACCCTAGTTTTCCCCCATTTTCTTCCATTTCTTCCATTTCTTCTTCTTTCTTTGTAGATCTTTGTTCTATGTTGTGGTTTTTTATTATCTAGATTAGTTTTGTACTTGGGAGAAATTTATTGAGACTCCTTGCTAATGTCTTGAGAATCATTTCTATCTATCTATTTATTTCTCTATTGTGCATTTATTGAGTTTTGAATGTGGATTGTTAATGGCATTAATGTTGTTGGAAGTTTGAGTATATGAATTTCTTGTATGATTGCTTGTTAGGGTTGGGATAAAGTAGCTAATTTTCCCCTCTTTTAATGTGGAATCCAAGAGCATGAGTTAGAGCTTCTAAATGATGTTGATGTGTTGATAATTGCTACATGAATGTGATGATGTTGAACTCTTTGTCATGTTTGTTTCTTGTAGAAAATGAGAGAAGTCTATGAATGTTGATCGTTCTTGACTAATCTTGTGTAAATGCATGAATTGGTTAAATGCTTAGACATGGTGTAGTGTTTATAAGTGTTGCCAAGCTTGTTGATTCTTCGTGCTCAATGCCATCAATGGGATACTTTTAGTCGTGTTTCGACTAAGGGAGTCATTGGTGAGGTTTGACAAAAGATGTCAAATTCACTCTTGCAAACTATTATCTAAGAAGAATAGAAGTTTGGTTTTCACAACAAGTAGTGAAAGTGGCACAACTCTCGTGGTAAGGTTTCAAACGTTGTCCATTGACCTTGAAGGTATTGAACTTAGCTTGATCTAGGATTTCCACTGCACCATGTAGAAATACCTTTACCGCCTCAAAATGACCAATCCACTGCTAACCTCAATTTACCGGGAAATAGGTGAAGGCGGGATTGAAATAGGAGGACCTTATGACCCACGTCAAATTCCTTCCTAGTGATCATCTTGTCGTGCCACACCTTTGTCTTTTCCTTGTAAATCTTAGTATTCTCATAGGACTCCCTTTGGATCTCCTCTAATTCTTGCAATTGTAGCTTCCTATGCAAACTAGCCTCATCTTTATCAAGGTTGAATTCTTTGATCGCCCAATAAACCTTGTTTTGTATTTCCACTGGTAGATGACATGGATTACCAAAGACTAACCGATATGGTGTCATACCAATCGGTATCTTGTAAGCCATCTTATATGCCCACAAGGCATCATTCAATCGAGAACTCCAATCCTTTCGGTTGGGATTAACCGTATTTTGAAGGATGGACTTGATTTCCCTATTGGAAACTTTGGCTTGGCCATTGGTTTGTGGGTGATAGGAGGTGGATGTCTTGTGTGTGATGGTATACTTCTTCAAAAGTGCCTCTATGGCCCGGCTTGCAAAAATGGGTGCCAAGGTCACTAATCAAGGCTCGAGGAACCCCAAAAATGGGTGCCAAGGTCCGTAATTGCGAACAATTGTTCATCGGGGAACACCTCCCATAGTTGCTACTTCATTGATGAATTTACCTCAACTTCTTGGCATGGAGTCAACCGGCCACAAGATTCTTTGCACCTTTCTTGTCTCGCACCTCTAACTCAAACTCGCTCAAAAGCAGGATCCATCTAATCAATCTTGGCTTGGCCTCTTTCTTTTTCATCAAATGATGAAGCGATGCATGATCAGTGTACACAATAACTTTTGTACCAAGAAAATAAGATCAAAAGTTTTCAAAAGAAAATACCACCGCTGGTAATTCCCTTTCTATGGTGGAGTAGTTCATTCAGGGCCTCATTAAGGGACATGGATGCATAGTAGATGGCGTGAGGTACTCTCCCCACCCTTTGACCAAACACCGCTCCAACGGCATAATCACTAGCATCACACATTATCTCAAAGGGCAAAGACCAATCTGGGGGTTCTATGATAGGGGCCAAAACTAGCCTTTCCTTCAATGTATCGAAGGCCCCTTTACAACCCTCTTTTTACAACTTTCCAAAAAATTCCACCTCTTTTTGCAACAACTTGCACAAAGGAGATGCAATCTTTGAAAATTCCTTGATGAACTGGTGGTGAATCCCGCATGGCCAAGAAAATAGTGCACTTCACAAACATTAGTATGATAAGAAAAGGTTTGAATTGTGTCTATGTTTGCCTTGTCTACTACCTCAATACCCATAGAGGAGACAACATGGCCTAAGAAAATGCCTTGCTCTACCATAAAATGACCTTTCTTGGAATTTAACACAAGATTAGTATCAATGCTACGTTTAAGAACTTGTGCAAAATTTGCTAAACAATTGTCAAAAGAATTACCATGACCAGTGAAGTCATCCACAAACACCTCAACAAACTTTTCAATAATTTCTGAGAAAATGCTTACCATACACCTTTGGAAAGTGGTGGGGGCATTACATAGCCTCAAAGGCATACGTCGATAAGCAAACGTACCAAAGGGGCATGTGAAGTTTGTCTTCTCTTGGACCTCTGGAGCAATGACCACTTGAAAATATCCCAAGTACCCATCAAAAAAGCAATAGAACGGGTGAATTGCTAGCCTCTCAAGCATTTGATCAATGAATGGCAACGGTAAGTGATCCTTTTAGGTTTCCGAATTTAGCCTCCAGTATCTGATGCAAATGCGTCACCCGTTTTGGACTCGAGTGGCACCATTTCACCCTTTTCATTCTCAACTACCATAACCCCACTCTTCTTGGGTACCACTTGAGTTGGGCTCACCCATTTACTATCCGAGATTGGATATATCATACCCATTTGAAGCAACTTGAGGATCTCCGCCTTCACCACCTCCATCATAGGTGGATTCAATCGGCGTTGGGGTTGTCGTTTGATTCTGGCATCCTCCTCCAAAACCATTTGATGTATGAAAGTGGATGGACTTATGCCCTTGATATGAGAAATAGTACATCCAATTGCTTCCTTATTCTCCCGCAACACCACCATTAACTTCTCCTCTTGCTCTTGGGTGAGCTTACTTGAAATGATAACCGGGAGCATCTCCCCTTCCCCCAGGAAATGCATACTTGAGGTCACTTGGTCAAGGTTTAAGCTCAATAACTAGGGCTTTCACAAGTGATGGGAGGAATTTTGGCTTCTTGGGTTCCTCTAAGGGTAGAGGAGGAGGGTTTGAGAGGATTGATCTCATGTCCTCAAGCATGTTCAAGTCCTCAAAGTGAGCCTTCAAGTTAGGTCTCATTGAATATACATGGTATGCATCATTACTATCACATTTCAAAGCAACTAACAAGGAATCATCACCACTTAATTCAAAACATCTTGCATAACATCTAAAGCATGGCAAGCATATTCTTCACTAGGATACTTCATAGAGTCATTTATATTAAACTCTACTTTTATCCCATCAAATTCCATGGTGAGGGTACCATTATGCACATCAATCATCGTCCTTGAAGTTTTCAAAAATGGCCTCCCCAATAAAGTCGGGGCAGCATGATTATCATAGTTCATATCAAGGGGGGAGGTCATCGCCGTATCTCTCAAAGTTAATATCTATAAGCCCTAAATGAATACAATCTAAAACTAAGTAAATAATGGCAAGTCAGGGTCGTCCACGAAGAAAGGGGATTTTCCTAAGCGTTTAGACACAAAAGGTTGCTATTATGCTAGAAGTAGATATATATATATATATATATATAACATCATATAAAAGAAATGTAAATGGGGGGGGGGTTTGGTTGGTTGTGGTCCTAAGTTATGAAATTAAAAGACAAGATAACTAGCAAAGTCAAGTTACTATGCTATTCATCAAACAAACTAAGAGGGTTTTAAAACTACAAAAACAAAGCCTTGGGGGAAATTGATATCCACTTCAAAACCTAATGTAGATCATTGAACCATTCACTCATTCTTTCACATTTGTTATCTATTGGGAATGACAATGGAAAGATCAACATTCATTCCTTCTTAAGAGTAATTTGCAAAGACAAACAACGACCATTTGCAAACCTCATTGATGATCACCCTAGACAAATAACGACCATAGGGGTATCTCATCAATGGCATCATATACGAAGGACCATAGATTTGACAAAAACAAGCCTTCTACCAAAGAATGGCCATTTAACCAAACATAGCATTCATTAGGCGAAACCTAGAACAAACCATATTCAAGGTTCAATCTTTCATTGCATCTATAGGATAAATATGAAAATAATCTACATTAACATACTTATCTAGAAATAATTACCACACATTATACACAAGAATTTCTAAGTTCATGTTCTTAGATTTTCATGCAAAGGAGCTAAGGAATTTGTCACTTTCCTAACACCCTAAGCCTTAAACCATGCAAACACTTCCTATTCTCAAACAACCCATGGCATAAATGAAGTAAAACATAGCATTAAGAACACATGAATGCTAAATAACAAAGGCTTCAAGAACGAGTGAAACAATCTATTCACTACTTCCACTACTTGTTGTGAAGATGAATCTTCCATCCTTCTTAGATAATAGTTTGCAAGAGTGAATTTGACATCTCTTGTCAAACCTCACCAATGACTCCCTTAGTCGAAACACGACTAAGAGTATCCCATTGGTGGCATTGAGCACAAAGAACCAACAAGCTTGGCACCACTTATAAATACTACACCGTGTCTAAGCATTTAACCAATTCATGGATTTACACAAGATTAGTCAAGAACGATCGGCATTCATAGACCAATCTCATTTTCTACCTAAAATAAACATGACAACCAGTTCAACATCATCACATTCATCTAACAATTATCAACACATCAACATCATTAAGAAGCTCTTACTCATGCTCTTGGATTCCACATTAAAAGAGGGGAGAATTAGGTACTTTCTCCCAACCCTAACAAGTAATCACACAAGCAATTCATATACTCAAGCTTCCAACAACATCAATGCCATTAACAATTCACATTCAAAGTTCAATAAATGCACAATAGAAAAAGCACTAAATAGATAGATATGGTTCTTACTGCATAGATATGGAAGCTTCAATCCATTGCTCCCAAGATAAAACTAAGCTAGAAAATTAAAAGACATGATTAACCTATAAAAACTAAGAAAAGAAAGATAGAAAAACTAGGGTTTGAGCCCAGAAAAATCGTAGGAAGAAGCTGTTTTTGAAGAGGAGATGATAAGGTGAGTATTTATAGTACAAAAAAACAAGAAATATTTCTGGCCATAGGTTCGTCGCAGGTCGCGACGGAGCCCAGTTCCAGCATCTTGATTTCTTTCTTCTTTTGGTTTCATATCCTCCTCTTCTCTTCACTTTTCTTCAATTCTTCAAATCTTCAAAAGCTCAGGTACAAGTCTTCAAATCTTCACATCTTCAAAGGTATTATTCAAAGTCTTCAAAGTCTTCAAACAAATTGCCTTGTCACACAAAATCCTTTGGAAAAGTAATAAAAGCGTAAAAGTCGCTATTAACTCTCCTTAGAGAATTTCAAGGCAAAATGCCACATTTAGAGCATAAAAGTGTACAAAAGTGAACCCTAAAAGTCCTAATATAACCATATAAAATGGGCATATCAAACCTCCCCGCACTTAAACCTTACTCGCCCTCGAGTAAGAAAAGATTCAAGCACACAAAGGAATTCATATGTCCATATCCTAAACTAATGTTCCCCAAATCAAAACCTCACAAAACTCTCAATATTGTAAATCCCAAAATCAAAGCTCAAATGAGAATTTTTTTCACACACACAACCCCAATTCCTAAATCTAACCAAACCTACCACTTATCAATTCACTACCCATAAAAATGTTTCAAAGTCCCGAATTGATAATCCCAAAGTCCAATGACACGAAATGAAGTCAAAACTATATAAGAGATTCAAGCATATACCTTCATACCAATATATCAACCAAAATCCAATGACACAAAATGAAGTCAAAACCATATAGGAGGTTTAAACACATACTTCACCTAATACCAATATATCAACCAAAACAAAGTACAAAAGAATCAAGAATTTCATAACCATACTTCGTTTTTCAACCCACTAAGTTACCCAATCCCAAGAGGTCTCAAGATGTTAAGCTACCTGATCAATCTATATGACCTTATGACTCCAACGCCGGTAAATGAGTGAAATCTTAGCATTTTTCCTTTTTTTCTCTCTTTCTCTCATTTTGCCTAGGAGCCCTTTCGGGTTTTCATCCTAGCCACACATCATGTTTCTTTGGCTCACATCTCACCTTTTTCCGAACATTTGGCCTAGGTCACCCTTTCGGGTTTTCGACCTATCCGAGCCCCCAGTGTTGCTTAAGTTGCCCTCTCAGGTTTTCAACTTAGCGGGTTTTCTTTTCTTTCTTTTCTTTCCTTTTTTTCATTTTCTATTTTTTTCAAAATTTTCAAAATTTCAATTTTTTTCTTTTTCTCATGTTTTTCTAATCAAAAGTAGCAAAACGCATTCCAAATGAAGCTAGCACGCATGTGAGTCCTCTAACCCCTCCCCGCACTTAAAACATTACATTGCCCTCAATGTAAACATGTAAGGAACGAAAAATAAAAGTTAAGGTAAGAGGTAGAGTGACACTCGTTTCTCCACATAGTCACTGGTGATATGGCGCAATCCCATGTATTTGTATAGAATCGGTCCCAAAATTGGTTTCGGAGACGGAAGGGGGAGCAAAAGTAACGTGGAAGAACTCACCCCTCGAGCAAAATGCTGTCTTCTTTGTGCTATTTGATCAAGGCTAACACCATAGAGAATAACACCAAACTCATAAGTACATAAGGATTTGTAGTACTAGGTTTAGAATCAAGAATTAAAAACTATAGTATTCTCAAAGAACAACCAATCCATTATGCAATTACCACTATAAGATTGTCCAATAAAAATATCTAACATATATCGACACGTATCCAAGCATCATTATAGAATTTGGAAATTAGAGTCACAATGATGTAGTCGGCATACTACAATCAACAAAGATACTATAAAGATGCAAGAATTTTCATATGTTAATATATGTAAGATGGTGGAGGAATTATTGGAGGTGTGGTGGTTCTTAGGAGTATTTAGTGGAGAAGAAATAAGGATTATGCAGTGTTTAAGCACAGTTGAAAATTTTGTTTTTTCATCGCAACTCGTGACAGTACTGGTCACAACTCACGATACATCGTCGCGAGTCACGATAGGTAGGGAGGGCTCGGGTCTGGCTAGTCTCGAGAATGAAAGATTTAGTGTCGAGGGGTTCGGGTCTGGGTGGGCTCAAGGATGAAAGATGACGTCTCGAGGGGTATTGGTCTCGAGGGGCTAAAAGGCTTCACTGGTCTTAGGGGCTTCTGGCCTCGAGGACCCAAGGTCTCGAGGGGATGATGTCTCGAGGGCTTCAGCTCGAGTCGAGGGCTTATGGCCTCGAGGACCCTAGGTCTTGAGGGGATGATGTCTTGAGGGCTTCAGCTCGAGTCGAGGTATTATAGCCTCGAGGGTTTTTGCCCTCGAGGACCCAGGATCTTGAGGGGGTAATGGACTTTCAGGTTCGGCTTGAGTCAAGGGCTTGCGGCCCTTGAGGACCCGAGGTCTTTGAGGGGATGATATCTCGAAGGATTGGTCTCGAAGGGCTGGTCTCGAGGGGATGATGTCTTTTTGGGTTTGGCTCGAGTCGAGGTCTCGAGGGGGATTATGTCTCGAGGGGCTGGTCTCGAGGGGCTGATGGCTTTTTAGGTTCGGCTCGAGTCGAGGTCTCGAGGGGATGATGTCTCGAGGACCCGTTGGTCGCGACTAGCGATGGCTCATCGCAACACGCAGAAAGTGGAGTCCAGAAGCTGAATTTTAGCAAAAAAATTTGATTAAGTCGTGACTCGCGATGGTCCGTATCGACTCGCGATGACAGATTTCCCAGCACTTAGAAAGAATTCAATCTTTTATTACCAACATTCCAAGCTTTCTTCCCTTGCTCATTGATCTCATTGATCTCATTCCTTCATCTCCTTCAATGCAATGCACTTCACTTTGCTACAAAATCACAGAAAAACATACCATAAAAAGAACAAGACAAAATAATAAAAACTAAACAACAAGAACCAAAATAAAGACCGAATTTATTTACGCCATCGGCACGACAAATCTCCATATTTTTAAGGTTATTGGCACGACCCTAATGTTATCCATATGGTGAAGGCTTGAACCCCTTCGCCATGAGTAGCCAAAAGTAGAGAGGTGGGGGTACAAAACTTTCAAGAGGAAAGTCATGTTGAGGTGGAGATGGTTTAAAAGGAGTTGGGTGGTTAGGAGGCTTGGGATTGTCTTTTGGCTCCTCTCTTATCTCCCTCCAAACTTCTGAAAATGGTGGAGTTGGTTCGATAGGTGGGAGAAGGGGTGATGATGCTAATGAATGTAGTACAAACACCTCTTCCTCCATTTTTTCATCCTCAATAACCAACTTCTCATCCCCCTCAAACTCAAAATCATTTCCCATGGTGACCTCACTCACCGAATCCTCGAGTTCGATTGGGGATGGTATATTTTTGGAATTACGA
Organism: Rubia yunnanensis; assembly: GCA_037428765.1. NCBI lineage: Eukaryota > Viridiplantae > Streptophyta > Magnoliopsida > Gentianales > Rubiaceae > Rubia > Rubia yunnanensis. The sequence continues at coordinate 54,002,041 of CM075066.1, forward strand.
GCTTCCATCTGGGCCAACACTTCTAACATACTCCTCACATGCCCCTCAATAGCCTCAACACTAGAGGAGAGCCGGGCGTCCAGTTCTTCACTAGTAAAGTTGTTCAAGTTTTCTATTGTATTCATGACTTCCTCACGTGTCAAACTTGAACTTCCTTGTTCGGCTTGGTTTTGGGTTTGGTATAAGGTTGTGATAGCCAACTATTTTGCTCGTATTGTTGGTTTTCCGGCTCATTCACATACCACCAATCCGGATTACCACTACATTCCAGATTGTAAGAATTGTGGTATGGATAACATTCTTGGGTTTCTTGCCCTTGGGAACCAACATCTCCTACCTCTTGGTAGAACTCTTCATAATACCCTTGGTTTTGGAAACCAAGGGTTCTTTCCCCCTCATAGTGCTCTTCCCACAACAAATAGAAAGACTCTGTAGGATGGTTGGAATGACACATCCTACAAAACCTTGCTTGTTGAGCCTCTCTTCTCATCAATATTTTTAAATTAAAGACACCCTCAGGTGGGGGATTATATATTAGGATCCCCACTTTGAAAAGAAGAGATAATTGCAGAGATGTAGTTTTGCGGACTTTCTACTGAGGCAACCTCGTTGCCTCCAAAAGAATAGCGAGCATCTAGAGCCCATAGCTTATAGCAGGAATACATATGTGATAAAGAGAAAGAGATAGTAGTTGTGTTTCTAAAGTAAGAAAACACCACCCCATGTGTTAATTCTTTACTTTGGCCAGGCAACTACCATTTTCCTATTTCAAAATAGACATAAAATCTGGGAGAAACAAAGGCGGTAGTCTGATGGATGATACTGAGTGAGGAATATTGCAATCAGTAATCCAGGTATGAAGAACTGCAGCACAGTAAAAGTCGGACGGCCTTTTGTTTACTCAGTAGGAGATGCTGGAGCATTGGAGCATCGCATACCATGCCATATTTTCATCCTAGGAGTGTAGAAACTGTAGAGGTTCCTGAGACAAAGTATAAAAAGGAAGAGGAAAAATAGAAATCAGCAGTATCAATCGTCCTTAGAAGCATGCATATGAGTTCTAATGTAGGGGGTATGATCCCTATCTAGATTAATAAGGCCTCTGATATTTGCAGGGATGTTAGTAAGGTTCAAACTAAAATCCACAAGATTAGTGGATTTGTGCTTAGCAATTGCATCAGCAACCGAGTTGCACTCTCTAAAAACATGTTTGAGGGTGGCCTATTTTAATAAGGAGTGGACTTGAAAAGCTAGTGTATAAAGGGACCATTTAGCTCTTTTTGGATTGTTAATCATATTCACTGCAAGCATTGAGTCTGATTCAATTATGAAATTACAATTGCAATCCAGAGATGGGAAAACCAGACATGCAAATTGGATTGCTTTCATTTTAGCTTCTAGTGATGATTTGGCAAAGATGTTTGTGGACTTGATTAGGCATGGATTTCCAATACTGTCTTTGGCTATAAGGCCAAGTGTTAAGTTTGTAGATGACCAGGAAGCATCTACATTGACTTTTATAGTATTAGGTTCCGGCCTTTCCCAGTAGACAATGGAGATGGAAGGTTTTGGAGGTGGTTTGAGGGGTGGGATCAGTGAGGAGATGGGAAGGCTCATATTGGGGTGTTTGTTTGAGAAGCAGGGCTTGGCTGAAAGGGATAGAAAGATTAGCTCTCTTACTTCTTTACAGATATGTGCTGTTGAAAATTTTTTGTTATCAAAATAGAATGCATTTCTGGCTTTCCATAGAGACCAACAAATCAGAGAGGCAGAAATCTAGAAATGACTCTATGCACTCTAGATAGATCATTGTTTTTCCAGTATGAAAAGAATCTATCAGCTAATTTGTCTAGGGTATGTAAGTTATGTCCCATGATAACAGAAGTATCACTCCATATAGTTTGAGCTAGGTGACATGAAATGAAAAAATGTTCAAGAGAATTAGCTTGGTTGCATGCTGGGCATTTAGAAGCTAAGCTAAATCCACATTTGATTAAAACATTTTCCAGGTGAAAATTGAAATTTTTTCTGCAATCTGGGGTTCCATATCAGTTTAGTAGCAGGAAAGGTACCTAGTAATTGTGTGAGTGCCTTGTATGCTGATCTGAAGGTAAAAACTCCAGTCTCCTCCGGTTTCCAGATCAGTTTATCCTCTCTTTCCCTATTAATATCTGCCTCCTGCAAGAAGATCAGAGTATCATGTTCTAAAAAAAGGAGAAATCCGAGTTAAGATATGTTTTTTATCATTCATGAAATTAGCTACTGTGCAAGAGGAAAGTGTAGATAGGGCAGTGGAAGGGACACAGTTAATGAGTGGTCCATTTGGGCAACAATTAGCAGTCCAGAAGTTACAGGTACCTTGTCCATGGATAACCAAAGAATTATTCTCAGCAAAAGAGTTAACAGTGCAGATTCTCTTCCAAGTTTGGGATTTTCTGTGTGTTTGATGTAATGACCATATCGGTTTAGCCCACATGGTGGTGCCCTGTTGGCTTTTCCACCACAGTTTGAGGGAACATGAGTCAATTATTGCCTGGATTGATCTGAAACCTAAACCATTCTGAAATCTATGTGCACCTAGGTCAGACCACTTTCTCCAAACTTTGTTCATTTTTCCTTCAGTTTCTCCCCAAAAGAATCTGGACATTTTCCTTTTCAGTGTCTTAATTATCTGTTTAGAGGGCTTTATGACAGACCATATATGTCGTGGAAGGGAACATATGCATGATTGAATGAGAACCAGTTTACCTCCTGGACTTAACCACTTGTTTTTTCAATTCATGAACTTCTTATCTATAAGTTCTAGCAGTGGTTGAAAATATGTGTTAAGTGTTCTTCCCTTAAAAATTGGGCAAACTAGGTATTTATATGGAAAAACCCTTTTTTCATTCCTAGGATTGTCCTAATCTGATTTATCCTTGCAGGTGTAGCTCTTTTACTAATATAGAAATCGGACTTTTCATAATTCATTTTTTGACCTGAGGTTAATTCAAAAGTTTCTAAAAAAGCTTTGATCCTTATTAGGTTGGATTTTGAGGCCTGCATAAAAATAATGGTGTCATCAGCATAACTTAAATGTGAGGCTGGTGTGATGGCAGAGGGGAGCTGATAGTACTTAAGCCTGTTGTTCATGAAGATGAAAGATAGACTTCTAGAGAAAGCTTCAGAGAAAATGTTAAAGAGAAAGGGAGATAGGGGATCACCTTTTTTGATGCCTCGGGTAGCTTTAAAAAAGCCAACCGCGTTACCATTCATGAGCACTGAGAAATGTGCCTGAGAGAGATTATTCATCATTCAAAAAGTTACCTGTAAAACCAAATCTACAAAGTTTGCTTTTTAAGAAGTTCCAATTAACCCTATCAAAAGCTTTCCTAAGGTCCAGTTTAAGTATACAGTTAGGGATTCTATTTTTTTATCTAAAAACCTTATCATTTCCTGAAGATAGAGTATATTGTCATAAATGTCCCTGTTCTTCATGAAAGCAGTTTGATTTGGTGAAATTAATTTTTCCATATAGTGTTTTAGCCTTTCCATTAGCACCTTAGAGCATATCTTGTTTTCTACATTTGAAAGACTGATTGGCCTATAATCATCAAAAGAGGAGGGTGTTTTTTTTGGGTATTAAGGCTATCCAAGTGCTGGTGATGCCTCTTGGCATATCTGAGCCTAAGAGGAAATCATTAACTGCAGATTTCAGATCCTCTTTAATGAAATCCCAGCATTTGGTATAGAATTTACATGAGAAACCATCAGGACCTGGGCTACTGTTTTTATTCAATCTCATAACCACTAGTCTAAGTTCTTCTTCTGAAACTGGTTTTGGACCGGGAGAAATTATCCTGTTCAGAGATTATGGTAGGTATTTGGCTGAGAAAATGAGGGTAGTATGTGTTATTAACTGGTAGGTTAGGCTCAGATCAGAAAAGTGGGCAATGGTTTCTTTTTCGATTTCTGTGTAATTATTTACCCATTGTCCCTGTCTGTTTTTAATTTTTGAGATATGTAGCTTGCAGTTTTTTTCCTTTACAGTTTTATGGGAAAATTGTGTATTGTTATCTCCAAGTTTAATCCAATTAGTCCTTGATTTTTGTTTCCAGAATTTTTCTTGTTCCTTTACAGCTCTAATTAATAAGGCTCTTTTCTCATTAAGTTTGATTAGGTCTGATTCTGAGTGGGTGGAATCATAGGTAATTTCCTGTAATCTTATATTTTCCTCAGCAGTGAGTACATTAGAGTCAATATTACCAAAACAATCCTTATTCCAAGTCTTGATTGTTTTCTTAAGTCTAATCAATTTCAGATATAGTCCTAGCATTCCTGAGTGGGAAGTAGGGGTGGACCAGCTGTCTTTTATTAGGTTTATGAACTCTGGCCTATTAAACCAGGCGTTAATAAACCTGAAAGGCTTAGGATGAGAGGAGACTAAGGTTGAATCCTGTAGGAAAATAGGGCAATGATCTGAGGATTGCCTGTTGAGGATTTGGGTAGAGGATGCTGGAATTTGGTGCTCCACTGTATATTGCATAGTCCTCTATCTAATCTCTTAGAGGTAGGGTTTCTTAACCTAGAGTTTGTCCATGTCAATAAATTCCCCACAGTGTTAATTTCCTGAATTCCTTTAGAGTTAATCCAGTTATTGAAATCCCTGATACTACTTAGATTAGGGGGAGCTAGGGCCTTTATACTCTGTAAGTGAGGTGATTGTGTTAAAATCTCCTATGTAAATAGTATCGTTGTTTGGTAGGAGACTAAGGTCATTCCATAATGCTTTCCTACCTTCCCTAGTTCTAAGGCCATAAACAAAAACAGCTTCCATGTCAGTATTTGAGTAGGGGTGAATGACTTTAACATATAGAAAATGGTCATGGTGGGAAATTAGAGAGACAGATAGAGAGTCATTCCACATAAGCCAAATTTTGCCATTGTGTAGAGGGAGATTATGTGAGTAATTAAGCTTTTCCATATAGGAATGACATTGGCTATTATCATGCATAGGTTTAATGATACATAAGAGTTGAATTTTCTTTTGTTTGATTAGATGTTTCAATCTGAGCATTGAAGATTCCATACCTCTTAGGTTCAAACTAAAAAATTAATGGTAATGGTGTGTATCATTGTTCACATGATTTATGACTTTTAGTAGCTGATCTTAACATCATCTTGTTCAGCTGGCTTAGATAATTATTGTTTTTATGTTTAGACTTACCTTGGGAGTCTTTGTTACCTGTTGATTGCATTTGACCAGACAATAGTGTTGAGTGAGGGTGGGGATTATCTGTGTATGATCTATCTTCCTCCTCCCTATCCTGCAGTTCCTGGTCAAGGCAATCTTCTGTTTGTGATAGGGGTTCCATATCCTGCAATAAAGGGAATCTGTTTTCCATCTTTCTTTGTTGAGAAAGTGAAGGTTTAGTAGATGAAATTTGATGGAGAGTAAGCTTGTGGGAACCTATCTGTGTATCATCTTTTGCATAGAGTATATGAGCCATGTCTGGGGTAGTTAGAGCTGTTGCATTTAACAGTTTTGTGAGTGGTGATTGAGGGTCTGCAGGGGATGAGTTTGTTAGATTCAGGGTTGGAGGATTGGGATGATTGTGGGGTATTTTTGCCAGACCCTACTTCTAAATGATGGGGTAGATAGGAGGATGGATTAAGGGTGGGGTTTGTTGTGTCTAGCTGGTGTTCTAGTTGGCCTTTATTATGGGAAATGTTAAGGGACTAGATTTCTGTAATCATATTTGGTGTCTTATTGAACTTATTCCCAGTGGCTTGCCACTATGGCAGGGTGTGGTTCTGGGGGATAGTTCTACATTGGCTGAGTGAATGGCCTAGCTTAGCACAATGATCACAGTACAGAGGAATGTCCTCATATTCAATGGAGTATTTCCTATTATTAGATACCGAACCTAATCTAATGAAATTGTTAAGTGGTTTCTGAAGGTCAATTTCCACACATAGTTTAATAGCAGAGGGTCTAGTTAACATTTCAGTATCTAGATCTTTCTTAATGAAGTTTCCTATAGTATTACCAATAGCCTCAATCGACGAATTATTGTAATAGTAAAGTGGAGCTTCCTTGATTGTGCACCAGATTGGAACGATTGGCGATTCCCTATGTGTGGAGAAGTCAGGTGACCACTTAAGCACCTTCATTTGGATACCATTGAAGCTCCATAGGCCCTTGATCCAGCATCGTTGATAATCGTTTACTAGGTCAAACCTTATCAGTACATGCTTGTAATCCAGTGAGCCCAGTTGGTACTTCCCAGTAAAGCCTACTATCTTGAATGCCACCTCTAGTTGATCCATAGTGAGCCGGCCTTTGGTGAATTTTCTAACTAGGGCATTGGCATAGTGGGCAGAGAGCTTAGTGATTTCTTCATATGAGTAAAGGCATACTGGTTCCCCTAGGTGTTCAGATTTTGGGGGTAAGCTCAGGGTTGTTTGGTAGGGATGAACTGAGGGGAGGGGATTTCGATTGTAGGGCAGCAAGGAAGGATTTTGGATTACCCAAAGAGTTGTTGTCCGCCATAGTGACTGGTGGAGGGCGAGCCGTTAACAGTGAAAGGAAAGCTGTTACCGGCAAAAGGAAGTCATTTCCAGCAGATGTGAGGGAGTTCAGAAGTGGGGGATGGTTAGGAGAGAGAAGAGAGGAGAGATTCTTGAAAGGAGAGAGTATGATGTATCACTTTTCCATTTGTACCTTATTTTTCTCTCTCTTCTCATCATGAGTTCCCTCAAGGTAAGATGCTCCATTATTTTTTTTTATTTTTTAAATTTTTTTTAAAAAAAAGTCTGAAATCATATTGCAAGGATTCTCGATAAAAATTTACCAAGAACTCAAGTAATACCTACTCCGAACAAAAACAACCACCAAGGAGTGGAAAATAAAAATAACTAGCTAATATGCAACCAAATACACCTAAACACTTAAAAATAAACGTCTTTTCCCTGGCAGCGGTGCAAATATTTGGGAGGTCGTCGACGTACCTCTCAAAGTTAATATTTATAAGCCCTAAATGCTTACTATCTACAACTAAGTAGATAGCAGCAAGTCGGGGTCATCCATGAAGAAGGGGGATTTTCCTAAGCATTTAGTCACATAAGGTTGCTATTAGGCTAGAATTAGATATATATATATATATATATATATACATATAAAAGCATGTAAATGGGGGGGGGGTTGGTTGGTTGTGGTCCTAAGTTATGAAATTAAAAGACAAAGATAACTAGCAAAGCCAAGCTTGGCAACACTTATAAACACTACACTGTGTCTAAGCATTTAACCAATTCATGCATTTACACAAGATTAGTCAAGAACGATCAACATTCATAGTCGAATCTCATTTGCTACCTAAAATAAACATGACAACCAGTTCAACATCATCACATTCATCTAGCAATTATCAACATCATCAACATCATTAAGAAGCTCTAACTCATGCTCTTGGATTCTACATTAAAATAGGGGAGAATTAGCTACTTTCTCCCAACCCTAACAAGTAATCATACAAGCAATTCATATACTCAAACTTCCAACAACATCAATGCAATTAACAATTCACATTCAAAGCTCAATAAATGCACAATAGCAAAAGCACTACATAGATATGGAAGCTTCAATCCATTGCTCCCAAGATAAAACTAAGCTAGAAAATTAAAAGACATGATTAACCTACAAAAACTAGGAAAAGAAAGAAGAGAAAAACTAGGGTTTAAACCCAGAAAAATTGCAGGAAGAAGATGTTTTTGAAGGGAAGAGGATAAGGTGAGTATTTATAGTACAAAAAAACAAAAAAGATTTCTGGCCATACATTTGTCGCGACTCGCGACAGCATCTTGATTTCTTTCTTCTTTTGGTTTCATCTCCTCCTCTTTTCTTCACTTTTCTTCAATTCTTCAAATCTTCAAAAGCTCAAATACAAGTCTTCAAATCTTCAAAGGTATTCTTCAAAGTCTTCAAAGTCTTCAAAATAATATCCTTGCCACACAAAATCCTCTAGAAAAGTAATAAAAGCGTAAAAGTTACTTTTAACTCTCCTTAGAGAATTTCAAGGCAAAATGTCTCATTTAGAGCACAAAAGTGTACAAAAGTAAATCCTAAAAGTCATAATACTAACATATAAAATAAACACATCACATGGAAATAAAAATCCACGGGGACTACTAAGTAATCCACCTTAACCAACACATCCTCGATAATACCCTTAGGGTATGCACTAGAACATCGCCCAATTGGATCACCACCCTGATTTTGTGCAAAATACCTAAGTTGAGGCTTTCATACAAAGAGTAAGGAATCATATTTATTGATGCACCTAGATCAAGCATGGATTTTTAAAAATGTGTGTTTCCTATTATGCAAGGGATTGTGAACATGCAGAGATCACTACACTTAGGGAGTAACTCCTTTTGACACAAGGCGGAAACATGCTCATTTTCCCATTTATCAACTTATTCTTAGCTCTTTGCTTTCTATTCACAACACATAATTCCTTGAGAAATTTAGCATATCTAGGAATTTGTTCATGGAATTCAAAAGGGGGATATTTACCTCATATCTACGAAAGACTTCGTAAATGTCCTTGTTGTTCTCCTTTCTCTTCTTGTCTTTCAAAGCTTCCGAAAATGGTAGTTCCGGCACATATGGAGGAATTTCCGCCACTTTCTCCTTGTTGTGAGAAGGGGATGAATGTTTGGGAATGGAGGTTGATTTTTCAACATCGACCTCCTCTTCCTTCTCCTTCTCCTTCCTTGCTTTCTGCTTGGCCAATTTCTCTACATCTTCTCCCACCTCCTTTTCAAAGTTCGAGGCTCATCTTCAACAATTTCACTACTCGAGAGAGTGCCAACCTCTTTACCACTTCTCAAAGCGATAGCACTAGCGTTTTAGCAAGGATTCAATTCCGGTTGGCAAGGATTTATGTGCCTCTGTCCGATTCACGACTTGTGCTATTTGGCTCACTTGATTTTCCAAGTTTTTGGTGCTTGCCTTGGCTTCATCTTGGAATTTTTAGCCTTCTTCGCACACATACCTAAGCTTTCAATGGCTTGCATCACTTCATCTTTTGACAAGCCTGAGCTTTCCCCATGATCTTGGGGATTGTCTTGAATCCTTTGGTATTGTTATTGAGGGGCCAAATATTGTTGTTGAGGAGGGCGATGCGGTTGAGTATTTTGACCTCCTTAAAGGTTTCCATACCGAAGATTCGGGTGATCTTTATTACCCTCATTGTAAGGCCTGTTTTGATATCCTTGATTCCCTTGATAGCCTTGCCCACCTTGATAACCTTGGTAGCCTTGGTAGCCTTGCCCACCTTGATATCTCATGGCACTCACATCCTCCACATAATCATCAAGCGCAGATGGCACTAACAAGCACAGATGCGACAATCGCAGATGCGGCAATAGCTTAAGGGGTTGGATTGGTTTTCCTAAGTTGTGAAATTGAAAGACAATTTAACTAACAAGAAAGGTAAAACTATTAAATATGCAACAAACTATGAGAACGGGATTTAAAACACAAGTTATGAGACCTTAGGCACAATTCACTTCCACTTCCAAACCACTTATCTATTATTGAACATGCAACCTATTTACTACTTTCACTACTTATTGTGAAGACTAGTATTCTACCCTTCTTAGATAGTAGTTTGCAAGAGTGAATTTGACATCTCTTGTCAAACCTCACCAATGACTCCGAGAAATGGCTAAAAGTATCCCATTAATGGCATTGAGCGTGAAGAATCAACAAGCTTGGTAACACTTATAAACACTACACCATATCTAAGCATTGAACCAATTTATGCATTTACTCAAGATTAGTCAAGAATGTTCGATGTTCATAGACTTCTTTCATTTTCTACCTAAAACAAACATGACAAAGAATTCAACATCATCACATTCATCTAGCAATTATCAACCCGTCAGCACAATCAAAAACTCTAATTCATACTCTTGGTTTCCATATCAACAGAAGGGAAAATTTGCTACTTTTCCCGAACCCTAACAAACAATCATACAAGCATTTCATATAATCAAACTTTCAAGAACATTAATGACATTAACAACTCACATTCAATGCTCCATAAATGCATAATAGTAAAAGCATTAAATATGCTACAAAGTGTTCTTAAGACATGAACTTGGAAGGGTTAGTCAATTGTTCCCAAGTACTAAGTTTAGCTACAAGAACCCATGCTAATTACCAACAACAATTCAAACATAATCAAAGCTAAAATAAAGATGAAAATGATAGAAACTAAGGTTGGAAAAGAGGGAAAAATGGGTCGGAGAAGAAGTGAGGAGAGAGAAGATAAAGTTCTTTTATAGTACAAGATAAAGAATATAGAATTCTGGCCACCCGTTCATCGCGACTTGCGACGGGGTTCATCGCGAGTCGTGATGGGTACCCAGAAACAAAACATGGTTTCTTTCTTCTTCTTGTCTTCTTGTCTTCTAGCCTTCACTTCACAACAAGTTTCCGCAATTCTTCAATTCTTCAAATCTAGTCTTCAAAAGATGGCCCTCAATGGCCTTCGGTCTTCTAGTCTTGATGTTATTTGCTCGGCACACAAAATCTACTTAGAAAAGGTAAAAGAGCGTAAAAATTGCTCTTACCTCTCCTAAGAGAATTTCAAGGTAAAACACAAGTTCTAGATTACAAAAGAGCGCAAAAGTGATCCCAATAAGTCCCAAAATACGCACATGAAATGGACACATCACTTAGAAAAGACATCATTTTCTAAATTTATAGAGCAGCTGTTTACTTTTATTTTTCTAAAATACAATATATTTCAATTTAAATATTATACTTTAGAAGTTCATATAATGCCACATGTTAAATCAAATGAAAATATAAGAAATCATATACAAAATTATAATTTTTAAGTTCAAAATATAATATATAAATTGAAAGGTACACGTGTTTGAGCTTGAAAATAAATATAAAAATATGATATAAAATTACAATTTTCAGGTTGAAATGTGTTTATTTCAAATAAAATTATAATATCCAAATTAAAAATATATGATTGATCCATAACTTGAACAAAAGTCTATTGTTCAAAATCAAAGATCTTCTCATATTATTTTTTCAAATAGATCTTCTTCTTCTTTTTTGAAATAGAACTTCTCATATCTTATTACTTCCCATACACATTCAATCATAACATTTTATTGATTTTAAATATATGTTTTCGTTATTTTAAACTTAAGTACGTGTATTTTTATAAATAAAGTTTGTGAATAAAAGTAAAATAATAAAAAATTTATAGTGTTTCGTATCAACACCTAATGGTTAGATATTAATGATACAAGCCACATTCCTATAACTAACATTTAACGGGAGTATAACTATTTATATTTTATATTATATTTTAAAATTTAATTCTCATAAATAAAAAAAGAAATCTAATTATTTTATAATTTTTTACTAAAAGAAAGTTTTAAGTTGAATAACGGTTATATCAATCATGTAAAATCTCATTTTAATAACTTTCAGAGTTAAATTATAATTATTTATACATTACCATAAATTTTAAAAGTTTTTCAAAGTTATAAAAATCTCATTACAAGAAATAAAAATAAACATCAAATCACCACATTGTTACATAATTTATAAAATAATCTGTCTAACTATCTAATCTAAAACAAAATTTTATGTTTTATTAATAATTGGTTTCGTCCAATAATTATGTTCGTTAAAAAAAATTAAAATAACATCAAATATTAATTAAGGTGTGAAAATTTCGCATAATTTGTTATTTCATATAGAATCCGATTTACCTGCTAATGTGCTTAATACTTGAAAAATGAGCTAGTTCTATATACAGAATACAAAGATTCTTTGATTTGAAAACCCTCAGATAATGGACTGTTTACAATCAAAACTACTTATGAAATTCTGAGGGCAAACAAGGATGAGGTTGCATCTTTTAAGCACTTTTGATCTTCATATATACCAAAAAAAATAAGTATTTTTGCATGGAAATTTCTTAACAAGTTACTTCTTTTACCTGATATCCTAGAGGATTTTGGTATCCTTTTACCTTCCAGATGCATGTTCTGTTTTTAAGGAATCTGAAACTTTGCATCACATTTTTAACAATTGCACTGTAATCACAGCATTATGGTCCAAGATTTATACAGTTGTTAACCTTTCAGTGCTTAATTTCTCTACTCTATGGGATAGATGCATGTCCTACTGATCTTTTAAACATAAAAAGCTGATATCATGACTCTAATTATAATCCTACCATCTCTGGTTTGTGTGGTTTATTAGGTGTGCCAGAAATAGACACTTTTTTGATGCCATTAAACCTAGCTTTGAATATGGATAGCCACTTCTTTTGAAAGTGTAAATTTATTTTTATAATTTTAATATTGATATTTCTTATTTTTGAATATCATATTTTTATTTTATTTATGCTTGATGTTTTAGTTGTATTCAATCTAAATTGATTATTTTTATGTGTATGTATAATGTTTTATTTGATGCTTTACAATTTAAATTCAGTGATTTTATTTGATATTAAATTATTTTAATTTGATGTTCGTGGTTTAGTAGTATTTTATTTGATGTTTAAGTGTTTTAATTGATAGTTATTTTATTATTTAATAAGATGTTTTAACTAATTTTATTTGATTTTTTACAATTTGAAATTGATGTGTTAATATATGAGTTTATCTCTTGAAAGACGATATTTCCATAAGTCATGGAAAAGACCAAGGTTTAAAGTGCAAATAAGATAAAATGAAGATAAAATTTTGAGTTGCATGAATCAGGTTATAAACTTTATAACTACTACACGTTGCATAATAAATTTTTAATCTTAAAACTAAGACATTCTACCTTTTATTCTTCTAATTAAACCTCTCTTTCCACAAGTCTATGAAATAAGACTTTGCTTAATATTTAGGCAAAGATTTAGGAAAGACCGTCTTTCTATAGGTTTATGGAAAGACAGGGTTTAACTAAAATAATAAAAGGTAAAAGGTCTTAGTTGCAATATTAAAAATTTATTATACAACGTGTTGTAGTTATAATGTTTATAACCCAGTTTATTCATCCAAAAAATTTTATCTTCATTTCTTTTAATTTATACATTAAACCTTGGTTTTTTCCATGACTTATGAAAAGATCATCTTTCAAGAGACATACTCTATTATTTTAATTAAAGATTTCATTAAATATAATTTAAATAAGCTTTTTGGAAGAGTAAGTGGACATAAGCCATTAGAACTAGGCCAAATGATTTATTTGTGGCCCAGATAATTAGTAATTTCCAGATCTGAGTTCACTGACCAAATGTGCCGGGAAACATCAGAGAAACTCCAACCAGCAGATAGAATGATCGGAAAACATCGGAAGATGGCACGACGGACGCCAACTGTACCGAAAAATATAAGAAAAATGCAGAGAGCGCCGGATGAATTCGGTTAAATTTTGGAAAATGCCTCCGCCTTCTTCTATACCCGACGGCGACTGTAAGGTACGAAATTTCGAGAAGAGGTCGTCGGCCGATGAATATGGTTAAATTTCGGATCGATCTGGAAATGATGTCGCCGGCCGTAGAAGACCTCCGTCGAAGCCACCACGTCAGGGGACGGAGATGTGAACCGATGGTGGAGAAGGCAACACCATCTTCACTCCCCAGTCGGAGAAGAAAGGACTTCTTTTGTTTTTGCAATTCAGTCCTTGAATTTCACTAATTGATTTTAAATGGACCTCGAGAGTAAATTTATTGTATTTTGAACCATGAATTCAACCAACTCCTATATTAAAATTTGATATTTTCTATTTAGTCTTTGGTCTCACCATGAGACGATCTCGCAAAAGACAGACTTTATATACTGCATTTGTTAAATGAATTTTTCTCTTGAAAGATGAACTTTCCATAATTCATAAAAGACTAAGGTTTAAAGTGCAAATTTGAAGAATTGAAGATAAATTTTTTGGGTTTCATGAATCGGGTTATAAATTTTATAACTATTACACGTTGCATAATAAAATTTTAATATTGCAACTAAGACTTTTTATCTTTTATTATTATAATCAAACCATATTTTTCCATAAGCCTATGGAAAGACGGTCTTTCCCAAGACTATGCCTTGTTAAATTACATACAAAATTTAGAATTTTTGAAAGTGTTTTTTTATATCATATATATTTTTATATTTTTCACCTTCAAATACATATTATTACTTGTTTTAACTTATATATACAATATTTAAATTTTACAAAAAAATTACAAAATTTAATGTAAATGCTCCATGTGAACTGTCTATAAACTTATGAAAAAACTGCATTTCTTGAGACTTTCTCTTGTTTTTACTAGCCAAATTTAAATATCTTTATCCAAATTATGACATCTCCTTAAATTACACCACATGAATGGTTTTTTTTTTAAACAAGCTTTTCTCATTAATATGTTTCACTAGCGGACACATTACATTTGAGTTGATTAGCACTGTGATGCTCTTCATTAAGCACCTCTCTTGGAACCTTAAAACACCAGAATTTCCTAAAGTACCTGATGTGGAACCTAATTTCTTCAATCAATGAGTCTGCTTCAATTTGTGCCCACTTTGATGCATTATTTAGCAGTCTCACTAGCGTTGATGAGTGTTGTCCATACCTAAATTTCTTGAATTCTTTGGCTGATTGCCTATTTTACACCACGGAGGTACGATGTTGCCTCTGCCGACAATGTTGACATCGTCGGAAAATTAGCAACCTAAGTTACACCGTCTTCCTGCAGACTATGTACAATTGTCCAGGCAGCTGAACCATGTTGATAGTCTTTCCAGAAAGCCCTGTCCACCTTATGTGTTAGCCTAGTTTGGGTTTACTTGTAATATGGAACCTGATCATGTTGCGCGTCTTCTTGCTGGTCATGCACATCTTCTATATCCATACTCAACTCTCGAGTATGATAATTTGAGGTTACAATGTAAGCCATAATTTCCACTGCAATCTTAGGCTTAGTGATTTGATTTTGAAATATCATTTGATTCCTTTGCAACCATATTTTCCATATTACATGCATCTGACGGGAAAAGTGGTCAAAACCAAAGTCCCTTATTTGCTTGAAACTATGAGGAAACAAAGTAGTAAATATTGCAGCGGAAATAATAAAGCACCAAGAAGACAAGACACGATGATTTACGTGGAAAACCCCTCCAATGCGAAGGGTAAAAACCACGGGGTCAATAGACCCACCTCTAATTCTTCATTAACAACCAAAGAGTGTTACAAAAATCCCCTACAACCAGCCACAACAAGCTCAAGTTGCTCCCAACAAGAATAGGATCTCATAACCACTACAAGAATGAAGAATTAAACAAGAAGAGAATAGAAGTCACCAAATCTGCCCTGAAACTTCAGAACAACGAACGGCCTACTTCCAGAACTCCAAAACAGATCTCCACCGTTCAGACCTTAGCCCAACGACCCAGGAATCTCCTGCCAAAATCTCAGCCAAAGTTAACGGTCGGATTTAGAGAACGAGCAGATCTACCGACGCTGCGACATGAAGCTCGAAAATCTCCTTTTCTTCTCTCTTTAGTTTCTTGGTTCACTTCTCTTCACACACAACTGAAAATGAGCAGCCATACCCCTTAGGAAATACCCTAGCATGGTACGCTAAATTACCGGAATGCCCCTCTTTAAGTTTGGGCCAACTTCCACAATTTCTTGGGCTACAATTTCCACACATGGAGGAAATAACCCAACAAATCTCCCCCTTTCCGACTATGTGGAGGAAATTGCCAAACCGGCAACATCTTTGCAAAATTCAAACTTGCCTCTTGATAAGACCTTAGTCAACATGTCTGAAGCATTGTCATCCGTGTGAACCTTTTCAAGTGCAAATACCTTAGACTCCAAAGCATCTCGTATCCAATGATACCGAATGTCAATATGTTTTGCCCTATCATGAGATGAAGGGTTCTTGCTAAGATCAATCGCACACTGACTGTCACATAACAAGACAAACCTCTCTTGCTTAAAATGGAGTTCACGAAGAAATCTCTTCATCCACACAAGCTCTTTGCCAGCTTCACAGGCTGCAATATACTCAGATTCCATGGTAGACAAAGAAATACACTTCTGCAATCTTGATTGCCAACTCACAGCTCCCCCCGCAAAAGTAGTCAAATAACCTGAAGTAGACTTACGAGAACCATCACCCGCCAAATCAAAATCACAGTAGCACAGAAGAATAGGCTCCCTGCTTCCAAAGCAGAGCGACAAATCTGTAGTTCCACGGAGGTATCTCAAAATCCATTTCACAGCATGCCAATGCACCATCCTGGGATTAGAGAGATAACGACTGACCACACTTACTGCATGAGCTAAATCTGGCCTTGTACACACCATAGCGTACATCAAGCTACCAACAACAGAGGCATAGGGAATATTCTTCATATCATCATTCCCTTTAACATCATCAGAAGACTTAGTATCAAATTTAAAGTGAGAAGCCAATGGTGTACTTACCGGTTTAGCACCATCCATTCGAAATCTTCGAAGCACCTTCTCAACATACTTCTTCTGAGATAACCACAGCTTCCTACCTGCTCGATCACGAGTAATCTCCATGCCAAGTATTTGCCTCACTGGACCCAAATCCTTCATCGCGAAATACTTGCTCAATTCTTGCTTCAAACTGTTGATCCTGGAAGCATTCTGACCAACAATAAGCATATCATCCACATAGAGCAATAAAATGATGAAATCATCCTCCGAGAATTTTTGCACAAAAACACAATGGTCAGAATTAGTCTTCTTGTAGCCAAAATTCTTCACCACAGACTCAAACTTCTTATACCACTGTTGAGGCGCTTGCTTCAAGCCATACAAACTCTTCCTCAACCTGCACACAAAATTCTCCTTGCCTTGCTCCTTAAAGCCTTCAGGCTGCTCCATGTAAATTTCCTCATTCAAGTCACCATGAAGAAATGCAGTCTTCACATCCATCTGCTCAATCTCTAAGTCAAGACTTGCAGCTAACCCCAACACAACTCTGATGGAAGTTATCTTCACAACTGGAGAGAAAATCTCATTAAAAATCCACCCCTTTCTTCTGAGCGAAGCCCTTAACAACCAACCGAGCCTTATATCGTGGAAACATAGACTTCTCATCATGCTTCAATCTCTAAACCCACCGATTCTTCAAAGCTCGTTTGCCCTTAGGCAACTCAACAACATCATATGTATGGTTCTCCATGAGAGACTTCATCTCATCATTCATGGCTTCAATCCACTTGGATTTATCATCACTCTCCACAGCTTCTTCATAGCACTCAGGTTCTCCCCCATCGGTCAAGAGAACATACTCATTTGGAGATAAACGACATGAAGATCTTCTTTCTCGCGTAGACTTCTTAAGCTCAACTGTAGGCTCTACAGAGACCTCTTCCTCAACATTTTCACCATCATTCAAGTGAGAATCATCTCCACCATCCTGTTCATCTCCAGGATTATCATCAGGGACATCATGAACCACCTGTTCTACTGCACGATCCACTGGCACTGGATCAATATCAGTCAACTGCTCAGAGCTCTCAGAACTTGCCTTATCAGCCTTTCTAATATCTTCAATAGTCTGGTCTTCAAAGAATACCACATCCCGACTCCTGACTAGCTTCTTCTCAACTGGATCATAAAGCCTGTAGCCAAAGTCATCAAGTCCATAACCAATAAAGATACACTGTCTCGCCTTCACATCCAACTTGGACCTTTCATCTTTTGGAATGTGAACAGAAGCCTTACAGCCAAAAACACGAAGATGGTTATAGGAAACATCCCTACCAAACCATACTCTGTCAGGAACATCAGCATCCAAAGCAACAGCAGGAGACAGATTAATCACATAAGTAGTTGTACTCAAGGCCTCAGCCCAAAAGGAATTAGGCAACTTCGCCTCTGAAAGCAAACATCTAACTCTCTCAACAAAGGTTCTATTCATCCTCTCTGCCAAACCATTCAACTGAGGAGTCTTGGGAGGAGTTTTCTGATGACAAATACCATGACTCTTACAATAAGAATCAAATGGACCACAATACTCACCACCGTTGTCAGAACGAATGGCTTTCAACTTCTTGCCAGTCTGCCTCTCCACTAATGCATGAAACTCCTTGAATTTCTCAAGCACCTGGTCCTTAGACTTCAACGTGTAGACCCAAAGCTTCCTGGAACAATCATCAATAAAGGTCACAAAATAAAGTGCACCACCATGAGATCGTACCTTGAAAGGGCCACAAACATCAGAATGTACAAGCTCCAACAACTCTGACTTCCTTGAAGGCGGATGACTCTTGAATGATACCCTGTTTTGTTTCCCAGCCAAACAATGATCACAACTTTTCAGCTTCACACCTTTGATGCCTGAAAGTAGATTCTTCTTGGCCAAACAGTCAATTCCCTTCTCGCTCATATGGCTAAGCCTGCGATGCCATAACTCTTGCAAGTCATCATTTCCAACCACATTGATCGGAATACTACAAACTGAAGCCTCCATGATATACAAGTTGTTGTACTTCTTTGCTCAAGCCAAAATCAAAGAACCCTTAGTGAGCTTCCAATTGCCATTACCCATGGAATTGAAGCAACCATCATCATCAAGATAACCAACTGACATGAGATTGTAGGAAATCTCTGGTGCATGCCTCACATCATGAAGTACCAACTCCGATCCAACCTTGCTTTGCAAACAGACAGTACCAATGCCAACCACACTGATGAAATTGTAATTTCCCATCTTCAATACCCCGAAATCACCGGCAGTATAAGACGAAAACAATTGTCTCCTCGAGGTGACATGAACAACAGCTCCACTATCAACAACCCAACTAGACTCTTGCTGAACAAGGTTGATAACATACTCATCACAAGCAACAAGAAGATCACCAATCGCAGGAACGGTACACACAACATTGACCCCATCATTTGATTCACCACCACCACCTTTCTTCTCATTCTTCCACTTGAAGCAATTCTTCCTGATATGCCCAAGCTTACCACAATGGTTACAAGTGACATTCTTGTAGCATGATCTCGACTTACTTCTGATCTTCTCTCGCTCTTTCCCCTGAACCTTGCTCTTGCTTCTACCCCTCTCTTCAACATACATAATCTCAGAGCGCGACGATGAAGCTTGAGATCTCCTCCTCATCTCTTCATTCAAAATGCCACTCTTAATGTAGTCAAAGGTAATATTACCTCCAGGAGCAGAATTAGCCAAGGATACCTTCAAAGTATCCCAGGAATCAGGTAGAGTATTAAGCAGAAACAAAGCTCGCACCTCATCTTCGAATTTGATCCCTAGACCATCCAACTGATCAAAGATTCCCTGAAAATCATTCACATGATCAGAAACAGAAGTGCCCTCCTTATACTTCAAGTTGCACATTTGGTTAAACATGTACAACTTATTATTGCCAGTCTTGGAAGCATACAAGGTCTCCAACTTCTCCCACAAAGTTTTAGCATGTGACTCATTAGCAATATGGTTAAGAACATTATCTTCAACCCATTGCCTAATATAACCACAAACCTGAAGATGCTCAAACTCCCACTCTTCATCACTATACGCCTCGGGCTTAGTTTTACCAAAGACGGGTAAATGCATCTTCTTAACAAACAAAAGATCTTTCATCTTTCCTTTCCATTTGTGGTAGTTGGTGCCATTCAAACAAATCATCTTGCCCACATTTGTATCCATCTTTCAAACAAAAAAAAACCACACCAAATCCAAGAAAAACAAGGAACACGAAATCAAGGCTCTGATACCAATTTGACGGGAAAAGTGGTCAAAACCAAAATCCCTTATTTGCTTGAAACTATGAGGAAACAAAGTAGCAAATATTGCAGCGGAAATAATAAAGCACCAAGAAGACAAGACACGATGATTTACGTGGAAAACCCCTCCAATGCGAAGGGTAAAAACCACGGGGTCAATAGACCCACCTCTAATTCTTCATTAACAACCAAAGAGTGTTACAAAAATCCCCTACAACCAGCCACAACAAGCTCAAGTTGCTCCCAACAAGAATAGGATCTCATAACCACTACAAGAATGAAGAATTAAACAAGAAGAGAATAGAAGTCACCAAATCTGCCCTGAAACTTCAGAACAACGAACGGCCTACTTCCAGAACTCCAAAACAGATCTCCACCGTTCAGACCTTAGCCCAACGACCCAGGAATCTCCTGCCAAAATCTCAGCCAAAGTTAACGGTTGGATTTAGAGAACGAGCAGATCTACCGACGCTGCGACATGAAGCTCGAAAATCTCCTTTTCTTCTCTCTTTAGTTTCTTGGTTCACTTCTCTTCACACACAACTGAAAATGAGCAGCCATACCCCTTAGGAAATACCCTAGCATGGTACGCTAAATTACCGGAATGCCCCTCTTTAAGTTTGGGCCAACTTCCACAATTTCTTGGGCTACAATTTCCACACATGGAGGAAATAACCCAACAGCATCAATAATCTTAGAAGGTCTTCTTGTGGTGCCTTTATGATCCATTCCCAGAACCAGTTCGCAAATAATAGTGGTTGTCCCTGATCCAAGTCAAAACCTAAGACTGATGTTCTCCATAATCTTTTTGCTGCACTACAGTTGAGTAACAAATATCCAACATCTTTTTCTTTATGTGTTGTACATCATCGACACGTAGCTATTGTCTGAATCCCCCTTCTCCGTGGATTTTTCCTTGTTGGCAACGCATTTGGTAGAGCTCTCTATACAAAAATCTGGACTTCCCATGAGACTATGATTTTCCAAAACTTTCTCCAATTCTTTTGATCCACACTGTTGGATGCCAGTATCATTGATCTTTGTGACTAGTATCCTGACTTTACTGTGTAACTGTCATTGCTCGTATTAGTCCAGATTCTCTTGTCTTCCATTGTTCTAGTTGTTAGAATATGGATAGCCAATATTCTACGTATTATATCTTAGGGAAATATTGCCCTTAACAACGGTGTCCTCTACTGCTTATTATCATCTATGAGCTACGCCACTTTCATATTGGTATGATTCTACATTGTGTGTGACCTTTGACGTATCATTTGTTGTGGACAGTCTAGAATCCAATTACCTGCAGTCCCTGCCTTATTTCCAGTTTTTGACCTCTCATCTTACATTAGTTTTCAATATATCTCTCCCCGCTAAAACTAATCTCCAGGCCCAACTATTAGACGATTTCAGCTTCCAATCCATGATGTCAACAGTACAACAATATTTGGCTTTGATTACCTTGACAAAAAGTGTGTCATTCCCTTCTAATATACTCAATGCGTGTTTCGCTAACAAGGTCGTATTTATCTGTACTATTGATCTTAGTCCTAATCCTCCCATATTCGTTGGTCTGCACATATTTTCCCAAGACACCTAGTGTGATTCTCCCGGATTCAGAGAATCTCCTTTCCCTATGAATCTTTCCGTGATGGAATCAATTTTCTTTATTACAATTCTAGGAATTTGTGAAATTCCGTTTCACCTGAATTCTAAATCTTTATACCAAGTTGTTTAATAGTTTGGTGTTGGAACACCAAGATCAGTTTGCTGTTAAACGGCAAAACAAAATACGCAGTGCACACACAACTTGGTTACGCAGTTCGGTGCAAATACACCTACGTCTGCGGGGCCTTGCCCAGATCAGAAACCATTCACTAGAAAGCAGTCTTTAGTACAAGAAGCTTAACTTAAATACTAATCCATTGCTAACCTACAAAGTGAATGTTGTGAGCTCCCCTCACTGTCGATCCTACGTCGTTGAACCCTCACGATCAACACGTCTCCCTGGATCTCCTCCTCCCGAGGAATTAAGACTTCCTTGTTTCTGATCTTTACGAACTTGGTCGGTTGTTTACGAACCTCCAAAAACACCACGGCAGATCGCTCCAAAGCTCTCACGTAGAGATTGAATCTTGGTCGCGTCAATTGATTGCGTTGTAATCGTCTTCTCTTTATCCCATCGCAATCCTGCCTTGAATCAACTTCTTTCCTTGTCTAACTCTACCACCAATAGACTTCTAGACTAAGGAAAGATCTAATGCTAATCTGGTATTTAATTGAACAATCCTGTTATCAATAGGACTTGTTCCATAAATAAACTACTTAACCAATTCCTAACTATTACAGGAATATTCGTTTACCAGAATTAGATGACCACGAAATCAATCATTTATCTTCACAATATTCTGATCAGATCGCACAATTATATCCCATAATACACTCCATAAATCGTGGACATCAACCATACTGCTGCTGGAATACTGCTGGATAGCAGTGGTGTTAAAACACCATATCACCAGAAGTCACTCAGTGGTGTTAAAACACCAGATTACTAGTATTCACAATATGCCATACATAAGTCCAACTCCGGAGGACTTTACAATCTCCCCCTTGGCATATTGGTGAATTCATAGAACAGCAGCACAAACACCATAGAATACCAGAAAACCTACTAGCATAAACAATATTGAACACCAGAATACCAGCTAGCCCAAATATCCAATTATCCAGACCAAACATACATCATTCAAATTATTCAAAACACAAAATCTCTAATATCTCCCCCTGAATTCAGTAATATGACAAGAAGAACCAAGAAAACCAAGAATCCCAATTATTCCAAACTATCACTCGGACTCCTCTGATGTAGCATTGTCTGAATCACCAGCATCTGATCCATTATCATTTTGATTCGCTCCCAGCAATGCTTCTCTCTCAGCCGCCAAAGCTGCCAGCTCCCCCTGAATCTTTGCAATAGTGGCCTGATGACGTTCAAGTAGTTCTTGACACACAGCTGCCCTCGCCTCAATGGCTCTCAGCCGAGCTGCTCCTTCATCCGAGCCAGTCGTCGTTGGAGGCGTCCAGGGTAGGTCCTTCACTATACGACCACTCAGGGTTCTGAGAGTTGGCCGTAAGGCTTGGGTTGCCAAACTTCATCGGTCTCGCTTGCAACTGCTCCCCCTTTTTGCAGTACCATCGATATCACACAGGGATGGACTAAAGCTTTCTTCCTCGTCTTGCGAGCACAGTCCAAAATATCATTAAATATCAACCTGCCCAGATTGACCCTATGCCTCGTTCCCAGGCTGTAAAGAAGAGTCGCCATTTCTTTGGTGACAATCGTGTTGTTTACCGATGGAATCCAGTTATGAACCGCCACCATATACAAACAGTAATACCTGGAGGTCAGGTTTGATGCTGGTATTTGTTGTCTCCCAGTCAGTGGCCACGAACTTTCCACACCACCGGTCAACTCTACTGCCACTGCATCGAAATTCTCCGGCATTTGGTGTTGGAACACCGCCTGAACATTCCTCGATGTTCCACGCTGCAGACAAACATTTACTGCCTCCGGGGAAAATACCACCACTGTTCCTCTCACATATACTCTGTGAAACCACGGAGAGTCTTCATCTTCACACTCCTCCTTCAAATTTGAGTAAAATTCCATCACAAGTTGCTTGTTATAGTCACAGAAACAGGTAGCTGCCTTAAACACCTTGAGATAATGCAAATAGTCTGTGAATCCACATTCCTTATATTTTACAGCATCAGCTGGCCTTTCCGCCAATATCTTCCTATCACAGACAAACTTCCACTTCTCTTGACTTGCATCATCAAAGAATTCAGGGCTAATGGCTTCACTCGCTTCAGGTACAGGTTGTACACTAGACTCAATTGTCTCAGATTGTCTTTGCTGTCTGGCAGCGCGTAACTTCTTCAGTTTTAGCCCAATCGGCTCATCACTGTCCTCACTTTTTCCGAAACCCAAAAGACTTTCTCTTTTTCCTTCCTTCTGAGTACAAACCTAGGCCCAATAAGTTTTCGGCCCAGCTGATTTTTCTCCCTCTGAAGTCCTCGGTGTTTAAACACCACTTCACATATTTTTGATACTTTTGATTTTTCTCTTTTTTTTTCTTTTTCACCATATTATAAAAGAAACAACACAACAGTAAATAATACAATAGAAAGTACAGATCAGAGTACCTTACATTCGACAGACACCCAAGTGCTGTCTGAGGCCTTCAAACGTCTCACCATCCAGTGGTTTTGTAAATATATCAGCCAGTTGTTCTGCTGTTGGTACATACTGGACTGCGACTTCTCCTTTTTCGACCAAGTCTCTGATAAAATGATGTCGGATATCGATATGCTTTGTTCTAGAGTGTTGCACAGGATTCCTGGAAATATCAATGGCACTTTTATTATCACACAGGACTGTCAAACCCACATCATTGAACCCATAATCTCTCATCATCTGCTTCATCCACAATAACTGCGCACAACAACTCCCGGCAGCTAAATACTCTGCTTCAGCTGTGGACAAAGATATAGAATTCTGCTTTTTACTGTACCAGATGACCAGATTAGATCCAGCAAAGAAGCACCCTCCAGTGGTACTCTTACGATCATCAGCATTCCCAGCCCAGTCCGAATCACTGAAACCTACTAATTGTGAATCCTTGTTTCGAGAAAACCATACTCCATACTCCGCTGTTCCACTTATATACCGTATAATCCTTTTCACTGCTGACATATGTGATTCCTTTGGATCAGCTTGATAGCGAGCACAAATACCAACACTTAAACAGATGTCTGGTCTGCTTGCAGTCAAGTACAACAGGCTGTCAATCATACTCCTGTACAATTTCTGATCAACACTTTGCCCCTGTTCATCCTTTGTAAGCTTGTCGGTGGTTGCCATTGGGGTGCGTACTGCCTTTGTACTTGTAAGTCTGAATCTCTTGATCAAGTTTTCAGCATATTTCTGTTGATTGATAAACAGCCCATTCTTCTCCTGAGTAACCTGCAATCCCAAAAAATACGACAATTTTCCTACCATGCTCATTTCGAACTCTTGAGTCATTAAGTCAACGAACTCCTTCACCAAGGCTGAATCGGTAGATCCAAACACAATGTCATCCACATAGATCTGTACAATTAGAATCTTTGACCCCTTGTGCAGGACGAACAGCGTACGGTCTACTCCCCCTCGACGATAGCCCTTTTTAATTAGAAAGGTTGTCAGTCGCTCGTACCAAGCACGAGGTGCCTGCTTGAGTCCATACAACGCCTTATTCAACCTATAAACATGATCAGGAAACTGAGGGTCTTCAAACCCCTTAGGTTGCTCCACGTAAACTTCCTCTTTTACTATGCCATTCAGGAATGCACTCTTGACATCCATTTGATAAAGAGTAAAGTCTAGTATGCAGGACACGGCCAACATTAGTCTGATGGACTCCAATCTGGCTACAGGGGCAAAAGTTTCATCGAAGTCAACCCCTTCTACTTGTGTGTACCCTTGAGCAACAAGGCGTTCTTTATTTCTGGTGACATTACCATCTGCATCAGATTTGTTTTTGAAAATCCACTTGGTACCAATCACATTTACATTAACAGGTCGTGGGGTAAGAAACCAAACATTGTTTCTCTCGAATTGCTGCAATTCTTCTTGCATTGCCGAGATCCAATATTCATCTAGCAAAGCCTCTTTGTAACTTCTTGGTTCAGTGAGTGAGATGAAACACGATAATCCTGCTAATTCTCTGTAATTTACACGGGGTCGATCCCTTAACTGCATATGTCTCGTTGGATTCTGGTCCGAATCAAGATTTCCAGATTCTGGAGTTTCAACACCGGTTGATGGTGCTGGTGTTCCAACACCAGTAGGAACGGCTGAATCAAGCGCATCACCTTCTCCAGCATTGTCGTCCTCTGAATCATCTATCACCACATTAATGGACTCCATGACTACCCCAGAACGTTGATTCAGTACTCGGTATGCTCGGCTGGTAGGAGAATAGCCCAAGAATATTCCAATGTCGCTCCTGGATTCAAATTTAGCCAAGGGTTCTCGATCCTTCAGAATGTAACACTTACTGCCAAAGACATGGAAATACGACACATCTGGTTTCTTTCCTTTCCAGATCTCATACGGTGTCTTCTCGGTAAACGGACGCAGATATACTCGGTTGATGGTGTAGCATGCAGTGTGTACTGCCTCAGCCCAATATCTAGAATGAATTTTTTTATCAGCCAGCATTGCTCGTGCCATTTCCTGCAGTGTCCGATTCTTTCTTTCTACTGTACCATTCTGCTGAGGGGTTATGGGTGCAGAGAACTCATGATGTATACCAAGCGTTTCACAGATGT
Source organism: Rubia yunnanensis (assembly GCA_037428765.1). Classification (NCBI taxonomy): domain Eukaryota; kingdom Viridiplantae; phylum Streptophyta; class Magnoliopsida; order Gentianales; family Rubiaceae; genus Rubia; species Rubia yunnanensis. Next base: position 54,028,223 of record CM075066.1, read on the forward strand.
CCCGAAATTTAGAGTTTTCGAACTCCTTTCCATGATCACTCCTGATGCGTGCAATTCGAACGGTTCCTTTTTCTACATGAAGCTTGTGCGCCAAGGTCTTGAATACATCAGCGGCCTCTGATTTTTCTTTGAGGAATGATACCCACGTATACCTCGAGAAGTCATCCACACAGACAAAAATATACTTCTTCCCTGCCACACTTGGTGTACTCACTGGCCCCATTAGGTCCATATGTAGAAGCTCCAAAAGTCTTGATGTTGAAACATCATGTACAACATGGTGAGGAATACGAATTTGCTTTCCTTCCTTACACGATCCACAGACTGTCTCCTTGATTTCACTGATTTTGGGAATGCCTCTGACTGCATTTAGTCTGGAAATACGAGCCAAAGATTTATAATTTATGTGCCCCAATTTTCTGTGCCACAGTGTACTAACTTCCTTTTTCGAGCTCAAGCAGGTGACATCTTGATCGAGTAGATAACACTTATCCATTGATCTGGATCCAGTGAATACTCCAGACCCATGATTTACAATACACTTATCTTTGTCAAAGTACACCGTCATATCATTATCACATAAATGACTGATGCTCAATAGGTTAGCCTTCAGGCCTTCCACTAGCAACACACTTGGAACACTGGAAGCCCTTTGATTTCTAACTCCCCTTTGCCAATTATTCTGCTTCGTTTTCCATCACCGAATTTAACATGTCCACCAAATCTAGGTTTGAATTTTCGCAGAAATTCAGGAACTCCTGTCATGTGCCTTGAGCACGCACTGTCGAAGTACCACGAGGTTCCTGTATGTGCTCCAAAACATACAAAACTTGAAAGACAAATATTTTGAGACTTTCGAACCCATACCTGTCTTACTGGTCGAGTGATGCGATGTGATCTCTGAGTTGCATGTGTGTTCAAGGATCCGTTCCTGTATCCTCCAGTGTTGACTTGGTGCACGGTGTTGTATCCTGGAATGGTGTTGAAATACCGATATGCTGGGTTGACGGACAGTGTCCTAAGTAATTTGAAACACCTGTTTCTCACATGACCTTGAACTCCACAGTATCCGCATCTCCTGATTCTCTTGATGGGGCAATTCTTCTCAATTATTCTTGGAGCAAGTGCACCTTGATCTGCCTTATTTTTCAACGCATCAACTGATCTTTCATACCCAATTCCAAATTTGGTAGTTTGTCCCATTTTCAGACAATCTTCAAGCTTAGCTTTCCCTGTATTGAGACGTCTAATAGCCTGTTCTGCTGTCTCCGCTCGTTGAACTACTTCAGCAAATTCCTTTTTAAGTTGTTCAAGTTCTTCAATTGCATTTTTCTTTCCAAGTTCATTCACTCTAACCTTTTCACATAACCTCTTGTTCTCAACCTTGAGCTCTTTGTTTTCATCCGCCACTTTTAACCACATTTTATACATCTCCATACTTTCTTTGCGAATGTCATCATCACTAATGCTTCTAGTCTCTTCATCTGAGCTATCACTTTCTTCTTCATTCAACACACTGCGATTTATCTCAAAAGACTCTTCCAACGACACGCCGAAAGCAACATGATTTGTATACTCTTCTCCATCCTTAATATCGTCTCCTCCGTCATCATCACTCCAGGTTATGGCATATGATTTCCCTTGCCTTTTAAGTGTATTGGCACACTCAGCTTGTATGTGTCCAAAGCCTTCACATTCTCTGCATTGGATTTTTCTGTTCAGATTCGGATTTACCGATTTGATCTTCGGTGTTTCAACACCAGTTGCCTGACCGAATCTGGGAGTGAAGTTGGCATTCAGATTTTTGCTCCCACTTGACTTGTCCTGTGGCTTCCTGCCCATCTTCTTCATGAATCTGGAGAAGTTTCTGGTTATGTTAGCAATTTCATCGGAATCTTCATTATCTGTATTTTCATCTTCCTTCCCAGAGGTTGTGCTTGTAAAAGCCATCTCCTTCTTTCCGATTTTATTTTGCAACATCTCCATCTCATAGGATTCCAGAGACCCCATGAGCTCATCAAGTGTCATCATCCCAATCCTTCCATTTTCATTGATTGCTGTGACCTTCATATTGAACCGTGGAGGTAATGCCCTCAACACTTTCCTTACAAGTTTTTGATCTTTGTACTTTTTACCAAACTGAAAAGCCTTGTTTGCAATATCTCGGACTCGTCCATTAAACTCGGAGATAGTTTCATCTTCCCGCATCTTCAATTCCTCAAATTTCGATGTATAGTATTGCAACTTTGAATCTCTGACTGAGCTTGTTCCCTCATGATACGTCTGTAACACATCCCATGCTTCCTTTGCAGTCTCACAATTTGAAATCATCTTAAATTGATCTTCATCCACTGCTGTGAAGATGGCATTCAATGCCTTTGAGTTGGACATGTAAGCTCTATGCTCCTCAGTAGAGTATTCAGAATATGGTTTGATCGTTGATGAGCTCGATTCTTTAGTTTTGTCACTGGGAGGTGGAGTGTACTGATTTACAACATAGTTCCATGCTTGATCATCTAATGCTCCAATGAATACTTTCATACGTGCCTTCCAGTAAGCGTAATTGCCTTGTTCCAGCAACGGTGGTTGCGTGACAGAGGCCCCCTCCTTTGGTGCCATGGTGAAACCTGATCTCACTCTCCCTGTATAGGGGTTAGCAAGTGCCTTGCTCTGATACCAATTGAAATTCCGTTTCACCTGAATTCTAAATCTTTATACCAAGTTGTTTAATAGTTTGGTGTTGGAACACCAAGATCAGTTTGCTGTTAAACGGCAAAACAAAATACGCAGTGCACACACAACTTGGTTACGCAGTTCGGTGCAAATACACCTACGTCTGCAGGGCCTTGCCCAGATCAGAAACCATTCACTAGAAAGCAGTCTTTAGTACAAGAAGCTTAACTTAAATACTAATCCATTGCTAACCTACAGAGTGAATGTTGTGAGCTCCCCTCACTGTCGATCCTACGTCGTTGAACCCTCACGATCAACACGTCTCCCTGGATCTCCTTCTCCCGAGGAATTAAGACTTCCTTGTTTCTGATCTTAACGAACTTGGTCGGTTGTTTACGAACCTCCAAAAACACCACGGCAGATCGCTCCAAAGCTCTCACGTAGAGATTGAATCTTGGTCGCGTCAATTGATTGCGTTGTAATCGTCTTCTCTTTATCCCATCGCAATCCTGCCTTGAATCAACTTCTTTCCTTGTCTAACTCTACCACCAATAGACTTCTAGACTAAGGAAAGATCTAATGCTAATCTGGTATTTAATTGAACAATCCTGTTATCAATAGGACTTGTTCCATAAATAAACTACTTAACCAATTCCTAACTATTACAGGAATATTCGTTTACCAGAATTAGATGACCACGAAATCAATCATTTATCTTCACAATATTCTGATCAGATCGCACAATTATATCCCATAATACACTCCATAAATCATGGACATCAACCATACTGCTGCTGGAATACTGCTGGATAGCAGTGGTGTTAAAACACCATATCACCAGAAGTCACTCAGTGGTGTTAAAACACCAGATTACTAGTATTCACAATATGCCATACATAAGTCCAACTCCGGAGGACTTTACAATTTGGAAGATCCCTAGAGGATACAACGGAATTGTTGTTACCACATGCTTTGCCAGTGTTATACGTCCTGCTAATGATAGCGACCTATTCTCCCAGTCATCAAATTTTGATCTAATCTTGCTAACAGGCCTCTATATGTAGCACACTTAGATTGTAATAGCTCTATTTGCATTCCTAGATATTTCCTGCCTAATCCTCTTATGTTAATATTTAATACTGTCTGATATAAATTTCTATTTGTGGCATTGTGTTGCTGCTAAATAAGATGGAGGATTTTTTGAAGTTTATACACTTGCCGAGTATCTTGCAAAATCATCCAGGTTTTGAGCTAACTGTCTTACCGCCCCATTCGTAATATGATATCATCTGTATACATTAGATGCGAGACTTTCGGCACTCCTCTACCTGGACTGTATTCGGACTGAGGCATATTTTCCATTGTTTGTTGGATCATGCTTGATAAATGTTGGTGGAACTAGATGATAAGATAAGGTCACAAGGGGCACCAGTGGTGTAAAAACGTCTATTTGCCACTGGTTAACTTTTACAGTCATGGACACCATGCTGACACACATCTGAGTAAGGTTAATCCATTGTTTTTGCATCCCTATGTATTATAGAGCCTCGTATAAGAATTCCCAGGATGCCTGATCATATTCCTTACTCATGTCCAGCTTAATGACAGCTATAGAAGCGATCGGGGCAAAACATGTCATTTTGCCTGTATTGCCCTTAGTCTTCCTTCTAAGAACATTAATCGTCTCCTGTGAAACTAGCACATTTTCACCTTTCTTCATGTTCTTCCCAAAATCCGATTGATTTGTGTCAATTAAATATCCTATAATCTGTTGCATCCTTTTTGCTATAACCTTTGCCACAAGTTTGTACTTGACATTGCACAGTGATATAGATATAAAATCTTCCACTTTTTTGAGGATTCTTGATCTCTAACTTGCTCCCAGTGTACTTTATAAAACCCTTCCAGCATTCCATCCAAACTTGGCGCTTTCCATGGTTTCATACTCTTCAGTGCAAGCTTTATTTGTTCCCTACTAAAAGGCTTTAGTAAATCCTGAATCTGGCTCTGTGAAAGTTTCTTTTCACTAGCTTGCAGTATTCGTTGTGCATCTCTTTCATGTCCTAATCTATTGGGATAAGTATCTGGTGCTGTGTATAATGCACTAAAGTGAGAATGCATCATATTATATATGTCATTTTCCTCTTTTATCCACGTTCCTAATGCAGTCTTCAACATTGTGATTGATTTATTGATTGTCTCTTGGTGTCCCATCTGTGAAAGAAAGCTGTATTTTGATCCCAAAATCTTCCCCAAGACACCCAAGAATGTTGTTGACAGTACTCTGATTGTTGAATCAGTAACTCTTCTAGATCCTTGTCTAAGTTGTTGTTCTTGTTTTTACCCTAGTCTTGTTGGTAATCCCTATTATCCCTTGAGGATAATGTTTGTACAGCTTTTTGAAGTTCCTGTAAATGGAATGATATTTCCTTAACCACAAAATCCAGATTGCCAAAAGTCTTAACACTCTAATTTTTCAGATGCCTTAGTGTGATTTGATTCTTTGTTGCCAAGCCCTCACGTGCTTGTGTGTGCTCCACCTCTCCAACAGTTGTAGTTTTCCATATTTTCCTCACTATTTTGTCAGCTACCTTGTTATACCGCCAAAATGCTTCGTAGCTTAGCATTTTAATCTTCTAATTTCCTAGACTTAATGCTAACTGAAGTAGGCATGGACTATGGTCTGACTGTATTCTTGGAAGATTCTTGATTATTGATGTTTCGAATTTGTTTAGCCATGCCATATTTACAAATGATATATCTAACCACTATAGCACCAGTTCATCGGCTCTTCGATTATTCGACCAAGTAAACCACATTTGTCTATTTCTAAGCTTCTGCAGATTGTGATCTTCCAGGAGTTTAACTAATCTGTCTAAACCAGGAGTTGGTTGGAAAGGTATTCCACCCCTTTTGTCACCTTGTGTAATAACTTGGTTAAAATCCCCAATCAACACTAGTGGATACTGAGCTGATGGCAAAAATTCATTAAGACAATTCCTAACATTCACTCTTTCAGCCATGTGAGGATGGCCATAAACAAAACATTGGAACCAAAATGAGTCATCCTGACTAATACATTTAACTAACACATAATAACTAGTGCTTTCTAAAACTTGAATATCTAAACTACTAGTCTATACAACTGAAATTCCACTTGCTCAGCCAACTGCCAGGACATGCTAACCATTTCTATACCTCGTGTTTTCTTGCCATCTTTCCAACTTTATTCTATCCATCTTCGTCTCCAACAAACACACTACCTGTGGCTGGTGAATTTTCAGCAGTTTACTCAGCCAATTTCTCATAGGGGCATTAATCATGCCCCTACAATTCCACATAGTGATGGCATGGATCCTGCTCCGGCTATTTTGGGACACCCAGGTGAGAACCCACTGCATGCTCCAACTCCTGCATATGTAACTGTGACGTTAAATTTTCCTTTTATAGGACGTCCTGCATTTCTTCCTCTCCTTGTTCAACCTACTTCTTCTATTAGTGATGAGTTTAACAAGGTCTCCTTGTTAGTTTCATCTTCTTTACTTCATTGGTACCCCTAGCTCTTTCCACTCTGTGAAGAGAACTGTGTTGATGGAGGAAATTGATTGATCGTCATGCTCTCTTTTTCTCTTGCTTCTTTTATGTTCCCCCTCTCCCACTGTAGCTCTATTGATCCACTCCGTTTGAATTTCACCAGTGATGACAATCTGCTTGCATTTTCTTCTCCTTTCCGCCTCAGAAGCAGTTTCATTTTCAAATTCATCAGGTACCCAGGTTTGACCTTTAGGGTTTAGGGTTTAGCAGTTTCATTATGTTTAAACGCCTCTTGTTTTAGCCATCTTCTAGTCTCCTCCTCACTTTCTGTTCTGATTTGCTTATATATGGCCCTTTTGATCTCCTTCTTTTTAATTTTCTTCAGAGTCTTTAGGATGGAGTGAGTCTTTTCAACTGTGGATTTTGACTTACTCTTGGACCCTTCTTTGTCTTACTTGTCATTGGATGAGTAAGATATGATAATCAGCTCCCTATCTAGGTCATTTACTGAATCCGGTTGCACCCATCTTGGCCCTCTTTCATACGAGGGATCAATACAGTTACACTTGCCTTTTGACTATGTTGTGGATGTGCAATAACCAAACCTATCCAAGGACCACAATCTTGACTCTCTAAATTTTCTTTTTTCCCTCTCTAACTGGTCTAGTGTATTTTTCCCACTCATATTCAAACCTTACATCTACTGCCCTAACTAACATACTGCGATTATCATTCTTAAGTCTAAATATTGAAGGGACAGTGTCCAAGATTATCTTTGCTTCCTGCAGTTGAAGTTGGCCAACCATCTGTGCTTGATTAACTTCCTTCCATGCTGCATCAGACTTTCCAATCACTTGGTCTAGCTGGAATAAATTTTGATGTATCTCCTAGTAAACCATACTCTGTTGCTGCAACAACATTGACCTTTCCCACTCTCTCTTAATCCATCTTTCCCACTCCATGTCTTCATCATTTCCTTTCTCAGCATGCAATACTCCATTAGGTGGTTCTGGTTGATGAATCTGATTATGTTCTTCTTGTTGTAACTCTCCATCTTCCAGTTATGGTTGCTCTGGGATGTTTATGTTCCCGGCTACCTAACCTTCTACATCTTGATCCAACAGATCATCTCCATCCATCTGCTGTTGCTCCTGCTGAACCGGGATCAACTCATCATCTGTTTGTACTATATAATGAAACCCATCCGGGAATCATTTCTTCATTTAACTCCTGAAAGAATTAGCATGCCATTCCATGAAATCCGCCTGGAATGTGGTGTATCTTTTTTAAGGCCTATGACCTTGCGCCCTTATCGTAGCCGGATAAAGCTCCTTGGACAGGTAAAAAATAATAATCGTTCCCCTATCTTGATTATGTTATTGTAGCTTACTCTCAAGAAAATGTAATAAGGGCACATTGTCCCTGATTGGACACTGAGAAATCGGGTGTCCAATGAGACCACATCATCGAAAGAATGTATGCACCCTTTCATAACGACACTCTACCCAATACTGGTGCCCATCCAGCAGCATGTTGATGAAGAATCCCGGCATTAATAGATGTCCTATGTGCACCAGTACTCTTGCCGCGTGTATCACATATTTCTTGCCAAAAATTGATGTGTCTCCACTTCCACCACTTCCACCACGTGACTAGTTAGCCTTTGGGAAATTTTTGGCGTAAAGCAAACAGACGCAATGCCATGCATTCTGACCGTTACCTTAATTCTTTGAACTATCATTAGACTTAATCAAACCGTTGGATCCCATCTTCTTACCGCGAAGAATCCTCATGCACTAGCGAATGGAGTGTTGTGTAACACTACCATTCTGGTGGCATTATTGGCTAGCCTGGTTACATAAACGTTTCTATACCTGTGATGAACCCTAGCATCAAAACCCCAGTGTTCTTGCAAATACTGATCAATTCTCCACCGGCTATAAATTCGATCATCAAGTCAGTACCCTAATACGCATTTCTCCTCCTCTTGTAAAGCCTCATTTGTCTCCTCTCGCAAGATATGAAGCTCACCTCCAATGCGATGGTGCCTGTATATGTCTTGGTCTGGGTTTTAAAAAGCACAAAGTACAGTGAAGCGGTAATGGTAAAATTTACCGAAGCACGAAGAGCTAAGCGCAAGCACTCGTTTTTCGGAAAAAAAGTGCTTGCAAAACATGTACTAGGATTATTTCATTAAAAACACAACATAGAACTTAGAATAATAACACAATATCATAAAAGCCAAATAAAACTTTCAACACAATACCAAAGTTTTAAGGGTGGTAAGAAGAACTATACGACTAAGATCGAAGGATTCTTAAATTATTATGAGATCATTTAAAGCTCTAATCTCTAGTCATCGAAAAAATCATCATAATCTTCACTAAAAGTATCCCTATGAACCTCATCTCCATCTCTAAACTCCATGTCATCTTCCATATCATTTCCCACATCTCCCTCTCTCTTCTTGATGTACCTCATATGTTGATGTTCCCGTCAATTTTTAAAATGGGAGCAGGGAAACTGAGCCGCGGAAGTGAAGACGAGGCCGTAGGAAGTGAAGACAAGGCCGCATCGGTGAAGATGAGAGTAACTAAGCCAAATTTTTTTTGTTTAATTTCCCAACTTATTCCAACTCTAATACTATTCCATTTCTGCCCAAACTCTTTTTAGCCCAACTCATTTTATTATAAAAAATTAAAATAAAAGGCCACATTTCAGCCCGTAAACAAAAAGCGCACTTTTCTGAGCGTTGAGCGCTTCGTCGAAAGCGCTCTAAAGCGTGCGCTTTTCGTCGGTGTCAGCGCTTCTCCATACAAAGCGCTCAGGGGAGCGCCCAACGCTTTTTAGCGCTTTATAAATCCCAGGTCTTGGATGAAGACATGCTGCGCCTCTGGCTCCCTGGTTTCTTCTGAGAATTCTGACCCCAGGGCTATGAACGCCGTTGATAAATCCGCGTCCGAAAGTCTCCCATTCATCTCGAGATGTTGGTCCTGCTGGTACTCCACCGTCTCTCCTTGTGATTTCTCGTTATTTAAACTGCTATATGAGTGTATTCCAGTGTTTCTGAAGCACTGAACTAATTGCGAATATGCTTCACTATTCTGCTGTGGAAACTCATTTATATTGTCCACTTACTGAAGATAAAACGTTAGCTCCCCTTTCAATTGGTCCTTTTTGGAAACCAAACTGCCGAGCTTAGCAATGATTATCTCGAGCCTCACCCTGCTTACCCCCAGACCCCAGTTGTTTTTCCGTTTCCCAGATGCCTTTTGGAACACCACACCTAAATCCCTATTTGCCACACCATGCAACCAATGAAATGAATACCTTACCTTGAACCAAGCTTTATAGCCCGTTAACCTTCTTACTTATCGCAACCGCCAAATCCTTCCCACTCTAACCCTTATTGGCTGCCAGGATTACTGTGCCCAACTTCCTTTTTTGCTTCTTTTCCTTCGATTGAAAGACCTCTCGGTTACTTGGATTAATATCGGAATTGATGAACTAAATTTTGTTTAGGGTTTTGGTCGGAAAAGTTTATCGGTGGCCAGAATTGGTAATTATGGAATTTTATTAGGGTTAATACTACTCTTGTCTGCTGGATCTTGCAAACCCTGGATTTGGTATTGAGATCTTCTACAAGTTCGTTTTCCACAGTTAAGGAACTGTGGGATGACCTAAAGGCACGATTTATTCTTGGCGATTGTATGAAAGTTTTGCAAATGTAAGAAGCTATTCAGAGTTGCAGGCAAAACAGTTAGCCCATCGACATTTACTTTGGCAAACTAAAAAAGTTGTTTGCAGATTATCACTGCATGCGGTCTTCCCTAGTTTGTGACTGTGAAGAGAGCAGGGCACTGTGCCATTGCAATATTTCTACGAGAGTCTTCCGAGAGAGAGAGAGAGAGAGAAGGATTTGATCTACAAATTCATCTTTGGAGAGAGAGAGAGAAGGATTTGATCTACAAATTCATCTTTGGCCTTGACGAAGGCTTTCACACCCTGCAATCACATATCATCAGCATTGATCCAATGCCACCTATCATGAAAGTATATGACCTTGTTGCTCAGAAGAAGAATCATAGAGTTGTTATTCGAGCTTGTGAGCCTTCTTCTAACTCCATGGCGTATGTTGCACGATGCCCACCACATACAAGTTCTTTGCCAGTTGTTCTTTCTGCATCTGACCGCAAGAATCTTGTTTGTACACATTGTCATCGCAAGGGTCACGATAAGGATTCCTGCTTCAAGATCATTGGTGTACTAGAATGGTTCAAGGAGTTGAAGGAGAAAGCTAGCACCGCCAAGAAGACGGTGCCAGCCTCCCGGTCGATCGCCGCCACCGTAACCAGAGGTTCCGCCACGACAATTCCTTTCCCGGTGCCATTCCCCAGTGCCGCCATGTCGCCGCCCGGTCTAGCGGTGGCGGCTTCCTCCGGCGTACAATTCATAAGGTGTACTATTCATGCATTTAAACTCAAGAGCAAATCATAATAATATCGTGAACACAAAATTAGAATGAACTAAAGAATCTCAAAAGGCATGTCAATTAGACCAAGTCCCTACAATTTATCCCCAAGCTATAGAAACTACTCCCTTGACATGGAATTTAAATAAAGATATGAATTCCACATCTTAGGGTCAAAGCAAAATAAAGAAAAGAAAAGGATGAAGTTTCTACTAAGGAAAGAATCTCCAAACTACTCTAAAGATATGATATGCTATTCTAGATATGAAAACCTAGTAGAATAAGATTCTATATATAGTAGTAGGAGATTGGGCCTAAAAATAGGCCCAAAATAGGGTATACCCTAGCTCAGCTACCGCTCAGTGTGGGGCGTCTTGGATGATAAGGCTCGTGGTGCGAGAACTAATGCAAGTCGTGTTCTTTCATGAGCGCGGGGCACTGATTTTGGAGAGTGGGGTAAATATTCATATAATGTGGGCGTGAGGCTTTGCGCGGGCCGCATCATCTCCTGCGAGGTACCATTAGGGTGCTAAAAACTGAAGTCCTGATTGGCGCACGTGGCCGTTGTCACGGGTCGTGGTCAGGATGGGTGCTTTGCTATGAAAATTTGGCGCTGGCCATGTGGTTTCCCACACCCAGCCGGCTGGTCTTGGCATATTGAGCTTTGAACAGCGTGGGATGCCAAAAATAGGATGTCTCGCACTATACTTAGCCGCGTGGAGTGGTCTTCAATTTGTGCTGGCGGGCAGTACCATGGCCTCACGCTGGTCTTCTTGGCGCGGAGCATCTCCTTTGGTGTGAGCCGTTCGTGCCAAACCGTGCGTGACCCACGCCGACCCATTGGTGTCTTTGCTATCTGAACTAGTTTCCTTCGCTACGGGAGAACCGTTAGTTTGATTTGAAAGTTTTAGTAGTCAATTTTGTAGTACTCGAGAAGACGAACCCAATGGAACCAGCCATGAAGTCTAATTCTTCTTGGGTTATTCTCGGACTTGGGCACAACTCATCGGACCACGATTTCCCATTTCTTCGTTGCCCACTTTGAACTTCGTTACCGCCTATCTTCAACTTCAATCTCCTTCTACCATGCATTGATGATCGTGGTCTTCGTCTACTACCATTCTAATGTGAATGGCCTTTGTCTCTACTTCCGTCCTTGCGAACAGCCATCAATATCTTCTACCGCCCTTACGAACGGCATTCACATAGAATGTAAACAAAAAGTACCCACATGCGACCTACTAAAGATAATCACAAGGAAGATCAAGGAGCCCGTGGATACAATGTGTCCATTAGTACCAATTAAGTCTACAAATGCGGGATTTAGGCAAGAAAACCAAACATGGCCATCTAAACCTCTTGTCACATAAACTCAACTAATAGTAGCAAAGCACCAAGTAAAACTAACTAATAAGTATGCCAAATGCATCGGTTAATGCACACGTAGTGAAGCAGATCAAACTCCCCGCAGTTAACCCTTTACTCGTCCTTGAGTAAATATAAGACAATAAAAAGAATCAAGCAAAATTTAGCGTGCAAGAATAAGTTAACCAATGCATTCAACTTATTCCAAGATTACCCTATTTCCCCTAAGGATGTAAGAATATCACAACTCTCACACTCCTCGAAAGACATAAGTAATCAAACCACCCAAAAGTAAAGTGTGGAAAAAGGTAAGCTAAAAAGATAAGTGTCAAGCTAGCTTATTTTTTCCAAAATGATACCAAAAGAAATCAAAGAGTAGTCTTCAAAAACAATCCACCACGGAAGCATGCATTCAACCTAGTTTTTTATTTTCTCTCAATTTCTCTTATTTTGCCTAGGAGCCCTTTCAAGGTTTCATCCTAGATTTAACACACAAAGGGTACTCACTTCTCACCTTTTTCCATAGGGTCTCTCATTTTTGCATAGGCTTCTAAGCCTAGCCAGACCTAGCCTCTCATTTTTAACTAGATCTTTTGACCTATTCGGGCTTTTCCTAATGTTACCCAAGTCACCCTTTTGGGTTTTTGACTTGTCCAGGTTTTTCTATTTTTTTTTAAATTTTTTCAAGTTTTCCAAATTTTGTTTTGGTGCACCACTAAATTTCCCCAAAAGTGGGCTTCATACTACAAAAGATAATCAAAACATAAAAATACACCACCAAATTCCTAAAACATCCTGCCCCATGGAAACTAGAAAGCCTAGCATAGCATGTCATACCACCAAATGTTCATCTGAAATCATCCCCCAACAAACAAAAACCAACATCATAAACTAACAAGAAAGACAACTACCAAAGCAAATCATGAAATGCACCGAGGAAATCCAAGAATGAAAACTCCCTAAGTGCTCACTACTCCTTCCCAACACTTTGCCCATGCAAAGTGTCCAATGCACAAAAATTATATCAAAACATAAGTGAGGTAGGCAGAATAGTGATACTCACTCTCGCGGCCCCGAAGGGCCTTCATCCTTGTGACTCATGAAGCTCATATCCATGTATTCGGTTACTTGAAGTGTGGCCTAAATGCTATCCTTAATTGAGATAAGATCTTTCACTTGCGAGCGCATTCCTCTTATCGCTTGGACTACCTCTTGCAACACTTGAGTAGAGCTCGGATGCTTGTTCCCAAGTGAATGCAAGTGGTCAATGATATCTGTAGATAAACTAAAGCAACTAGATAAACTTGTCCCCATGTTTTCTCTGGAGCTTTGGCACAGGCCGTGTGATTTCCCACACCCCGTCAGTTGGTCTTGGCATATTGAGCTTGGAACGGCGCGGGATGCCAAAAATGGGACATCCTGCGTCCATCTTCAATTTTTTTGGCTTCCCATTGCCTCTAGCGCAGGCCGCACCATGGCCTAGCATGGGTCTCCTTGGTGCTGTGTATCTCCCTTGACGCGGGCTGTTGGTGCTAAACCATGCATGGCCCGCGCCTATCCGTTGGTAACTTGTCCAACTGAACTAGTTTCATTTGCTATGGGAGAACTGTTAGTCCGATTTGAGAGTTTTATTAGTCAATTTTGTAGCACTCGAGAAGATGAATCCAATGGAACCAGAATTGAAGGCTACTTGAGCACAACTCATCGGACCACGATTCCCCATTTTTTCGTTAGCCGCTTTAAACTTCGTTGCCACCTATCTTCGGCTTCAATCTCATTCTACCATGAATTAATGATCGTTTCCTTCGTCCACTACCATTCTAATGTGAATGGCCTCCGTCTCTACTACCGTCCTTGCAAACGGCCTTCAATATCATCTACCGCCCTTACGAGCGGCCTTCACATAGAATGTAAATAAAAAGTGACCCCGGGAAACCTACTCAAGATGATCACAAGGAAGATCAAGGAGCCCATGGATACAAGATGTCCATTAGTACCAATTAAGTCTACAAAACACGGGATTTAGACAAGAAACCCAAACATGGTCGTCAAAACCCCTTGTCACGTAAACGCAACTAATACTAGCAATCCACCAAGTTAAACTAACTAAAAAGTATGACAAATGCATCGGTTAACGCACACGTAATGAAGAAGATCATTTAGTTTGTTTAATTTTTGTTTGGATAAGATGAAAAAACATAATATTAGGTCTTGTGATGGATTTTTTGTCTTTTATTTTTGAGAATACAAAGTTGTTGTTTATCATACCGTCTTATTATATGGTATCAGCTATCGTAATTATAAATACTTTGCATTGGTTTGATCCGATTCTCAAAATGCTTATTGCAAAAAATTCAATTATTTTCTGGCATCGCTTCACCCAGGCTACAATCATTCCAAATTGGTTTTCAACAATTCTTTATTTGTTTCAATTAATCGTTCTCTTGAAATTTCAAAAACAATTCTCTATTCGGTTCATTCAATTGTATCATAATATTTTTTTGTTCATAAAAATCAAAATTGTTTTTCTAACTATTTTTTCTTTTAAATTTAAATCATCATTAACAGAAATGTTAGAAAATTTAATCCTTGATATTGTGTTAACCAGATTGATTAAAAGGGTGTACAATTTGAGCGATATATTACAATGAGAAATAAGTTAGACCTATTTATACATACTTATGTGGAGTAACAAAGGAAAATTTCTTAATAACTACCTAGCTATTAGACATAGAGAAAGAAAGATATAATGATAAAATAGTCTTAATTATAAAACATATTCCACCGAACTCGAGACAAGTTGAACCTATCATAGTAGTAAGTAGAAGACTTAACCTTTCTCCTTCCCAATAACCAAAATGACAGTTTAGTAATGAAAACATTCACTGCTCTTCTCCTAAATATCTGGTTCATCTCAAATTAACCTGCCTCATCACCCTACTAAACTAAGAAACTTAACACAATCGTTAAGTTATCCGAATCAGTACAGATCTATATTGGTCAATGAAATTATTAAAAATCAAATAGAATATTATTAATATATTGGAGGAATATTTAAAACATAACCAAAATTGGTCACCTCAATCGGGTCACGGCTGGAACCAGCAATGTAAGCCATGATTGCTGTAATTCATATTGTCACGAATGCTAAATGTTGTAATATAAAAAAATGGTTAATTTACACAAATAATCTATTTAGTTGACCAAGTCAAAGAAAATTTTCTTAACCTTCGGTTTAACCGATTGGTTAACCGAGAAGGTTGCGACGTCACATTGACCAATGTACTGAAAAAAAACATTATTTGCAACGTTGCATGAGTATCGATAAAACAGATGGATGATTAACAAGCCAACGACGTCACATTCAAGCAGTTGGATTACAGTAAGAACAACAGAAAACTGGGAAAATATTGGTTCTAAACCAAACAATTGAGCCACTCCATAGCTTAAAGATATAAAAACCAAATACTAACACCCCTAAACCATATTCTAGCACCCCCAATCCATAAAAACTTCAAAAATTAAAACAATTAACACATTCACACCCTAATTCATATACATAACAATTTAAAGGATAAATACAAAAACAAGATTAATGGAACATAATATGGAAACCATACCTTTGAGAAGATTGGCAGGGGCATTGCTAAAATTCGAGGGAAATGTGAAAGTTTGAAGTGATATATCAGAGGTGGGATCCATTCATATATTCGTTATGAACGAGTTGTGGCTTCCACCTAGGGAATTCACAACATTGCATACAAGTCGTCATTGCCGACACATGATCGACCAGAGGGCGACATTGGCTAATCTAAATGTGGGACTCACCCTTTTAGCCCACTAGCTTGGGAAGTTTGACCAATGCATGTGATGTGCATCATTATGCATGCGTTAACCAATGCATTGAGCATAATAATTGGTTTGTTTTAAATGTTGGATTGCTAGTATTAGTTGAGTTTCCGTGACAAAGGGTTTAGACGACCATGTTTGGTTTTCTTATCTAAATCCTGCATTTTGTAGACTTAATTAGTACTAATAGACATCTTGTATCCATGGGATCCTGGATCTTACTTTGTGATAATCTTTAGTAGGTGGCTCATGGATACTTTTTGTTACATTTTATGTGAAGGTCGTTTGCAAGGGTAGTAGAAGATATTGAAGGCTATTCGCAAGGAAAGTAGAAGAAATCTAAGGCCATTCACATTAGAATGGTAGTAGACAAAGGCCATAGACATCAAATTGTGGTAGAAGGAGATTGGAACCAAAGATAGGCGGCATTGGAGTTCAAGGCGGCCAAAGAAGAAACGGAGGATCGTGGTCCAAGAGAGTTGTGCTAACTTCTAGGAATGATCCAAGAATAATAAGCCTCCAAGGTTGGTTCCATTGGATTTGCCTCCTCGAGAACCATTAAACCAACTACAAAAACTTTAAAAACAGACTCACAGTTCATCTGTGAATCATGCTTATATTTATAGATATCATGGTTATATTTATATTTATAGATATCAAAGTCCACTTTATCCATGTCATCTTCTAGAGTCAAGGTTCCCAAGTGGACATCAATTTTATCCTATACATTTTAAGAAAAGGTCTCCCTAAAAGTATTAGGGGTGCACTACTTTCGTGCGCCACGTCTAGGACATAAAAGTCCATCTAAAAATCAACTTGCCAACTTGCACCATCAAATCCTTTACTAGTCCACAAGAACTAGCTTGGGAATGATCGGCGAGTTGGACAATCACTCTAGTTTCTCTAATCTCACCTATTTCTAGGCGTTCATATAGACTATATGAGATCACATTGATGGATGCACCTAAATCTATCATGGAATTTTCAATAAGTTTACCACCTAAAGTGATAGGGATAGAAAACATTCCAGGTCGTCACATTTCTAAGGAAATTTTTTATGCTTCAAAACAGCGACTCCCACATTTTTAAATGTCCTAACCTCTTAGGTTGCCTACTCCTTTTATTTTTTACGAGAAACTTTAAGAATTTTAGCATATGATGGCACATGTTCAATCAATTTCAAGATAGAGATGGTTACCTCGACCTTTTTGAGGATTTTTTTAATGTTCGCATAATTGGTCACCACCTTTGGCTTTCCCCTCAAAGCATTTGAAAATTGAGGTGGAATGGTAGCTTGTGCCTCGGGCGGTGGAAACTCCTTGGAAGGTGCCTTCTTGACCATAATCTCATCTTCTTCAAAGTGTGCCTTGGTAGCCTCCAATACCCTATCATCCTCTTGTATAACCTCTCTTCTCGAACTCAAAAAGTTCCTTCCCATTTCTCAACTTAAGTGCACTCACGTTCCTTGGATTGGTCTCTGGTTGGGAAGGGAGTGTTCCGGACTCCTTGGATTGAAGTTGGCTCACCAAGGTGGCAAGTTTCCCAACTTGAACTTTAAGATTTTTGATACTCGAGAAAGCTCTATTACCAAGGTCTTGAATCTCACGCCTTGTCCTTTCCGTAAAGACTTCATGTTTCTTGCCCAATTGAATGATGTCTTCTAAGATCTCTTCTCGATCAGACTTGTAGATCGAGACATGGTTGTTGGAAGGGTCTTCACCTTGAGGGTATGGTTGAGGAGGGGCTTGTCCACCCCGGTATCCTTGAGGTTGGTTATCCTCCCTCCATCAGAAATTTGGATAATTTCGATACTTTGGGTTGAACGAGTTTGCATAAGGATCCACCCTTGCATCTCCTTGGTTCCCCTGGAACCCTTATGGTTGACCCCTAGAAAACTGTGGTCTCTCCCAATTGTTGTACTCAACGGCCTTCACTTCTTGCAAATCATTTACAACCTCAGGATATTCTTTGGAGTTAAGGTTAAGGTTGTAAACTCTGCACACTTTGACTTGATGCACTTTTTCTCGCAAAAGCTCTCTCAATATGGAAGCAAGAGCTTGGACTTGCTCCTCCAACTTAGGCAATTGTGCGGGTTCATCCAAAACCTTAACCCTTGACATTGTGCCAAATTATCGCATACCATTAGCCATTTCTTCAAAAAGGGCCATTGCATCCTTAGGGCTCTAATTCGCTATCGAACCACTGCAAGCGGCGTTCACCATTCGCATATCTTCATCACATAACCCCTCAAAGAAATAATACACTAAATCCCCCTCCTTGAAAGTATGGTAGGGAAACCTCAACAACAATCTCTTAAAGCATTCCCAATAATCATACAAGCTCTCAGTAGCCCCTTGGATGATGTTTGGCAGTTGTTTCTTTAGCCCAACAACTTGGACGCCGGAAAATACTTCTCTAAGAACACTGCTTCAAGTTCATCCAAGAACTAATGCATCCTAGTGGAAATTGTATAGCCAGTCTTTAGATCTATATTGAAGGGAAAATGAGAAGGCTCTCAAATTGTAGTTGTCTTTGAATACTCCTGGGGGCTTCATGTTTGTACACACTAAGTGAAACTCTGACAGATGTTTTTTTGGGTTCTCCCCTGCCAATCCGTGTAATGTAGGTAGGCAATGGATCATGCCACTTTTTAGCTCACAACTAACATTGGCGGGTAATGGCAGGAAGGGAATGCATAATGGTTGATTCTCTAGGTTGGGTACCATGAGCTCACGTAAGGTACGATTGTCTTCCACCATTCTTTTTGGTTCTTCACCAACACTGCTTGCCTCGGTTAAACTTCTGCCCTAGTTCTTTGTCTCTTTTTCCTTCAAACACTTGTGTTCTCAGTCGGGTAGTGTAAGACGGCTAGATTAGTGGTATGGGTGTGTACCATAAACTACCCTTCTGAATACAACACTAGCAAATGGATAAAATATTAACAAAACAACTATACCTATAGCTCAACAACCAAATTATCAACACAAAACAAAAATAAAAGAAATTACTAACTGCCTACTAACAAATTATGCTAATTGATACTTAAGATGGATAGCATCCCTGGCAGTGGAGCCAAAATTTAAGCCACCTCTACCCGGGGTCGTTCATTGTAACTAATTAAGCCGAGCGGAGGCTTTCCTGTGGGAAAGGTCAAAGATAAAATTTATAGTTCTGCACCAGTTCTCACTGCTACGCTACCTAAAGGGTAGTTAGCAGTAAGCCCTGGGTTTGTCCACAGAGAAGCTAGGGCTCAAGTACCAACTAAAAACACAACCTCGTACGGGTTACCAATTCGAACGAGTGAAAGGAATAGCTAGTAAATGCAAACAAATGGGGGGGCTTTGGTTTTTCAAATTAACAACTTTAAAACATCAAATTAACAACTTTAAAACATGAAATTAAAAGGCAAGTAATCGAATTAAGCTAAGCACTTGGGGAGTCATTGCGCAACATGGTTAATCTAATGTTTCGATCCTTGATTCATTCTCATGTAAGATTTACTAGACAACCTAATAGAGTGTTCATAACATGTGGTGTAGCTGATAACATACACTTCCCCGTACCTGTCATGTCGGGTGCACTCGCAACCCTCCATCGGCATCGCCATTGTAATTCAGGGATTACAACAAGGTCTGACCATTGTTGTAGGTCAATTTTTCCCCCGTACGATTATGTCCCGGGCTTCCACCATGAATACACTACTTCCCCCGATCCTATCAAATAGGCCAAGGGGTCGTTGACACCTTATCTATGATTCTAGAGTTTCTTACAACCCTAGCTTTCTACTATTTCACTATCTCTACCCACAACTTATCGAAAAACTTGACGTAATCAGCTAAGAGTGGTGTGATGGCCAATAAGTCAGAGCAATACTTGGGTCTCCCGTGCACACACTCATGCGGATACTCCCTTATCATTCTAACATCCGAGTTTCTCTTCCCAATGGGTTATCAATATTTTCACCATACATAAATATAGACCAAAGTGTGTGCTAATGTGGTGTACTATTTATGCATTTGAAACATTCAAGAACAATCATTATAATATCATGAACACAAAATTAGGATGAACTATAGAATCTCACAAAACAAAGATAACCCATGCCCCTATAATTATTCCCCAAGCTATGGAAAGTACTCCATAGATATGGAATTCAAATATGGATTTAAATTCCACATGTAGGATGAAAGAAAAATGAAAAGGAATGAAAAGAAAAGGACATAATTAATCTCTCTCTAGAGTTGCTCTTCTAATAGCCTAAGAATGAAATAAAATTATCTACTCTCTATTCTCCTCTTTTAATATAATAAGGCTATATATATGTGAGAAGGGGATTGGGCATAAAAATAGGCCCAAATAGGCTAAAAATGACAAAACCCTAGTTCAGTTACCACCCGGCACGAGCTGTCGTGGATGGCGCAGTCCGCGCCATGTACTTGTCACGGGCTGCAGGATATGGCGTGAGTCATACTCATTCATCCGGCGTGGGACACTAGATATGGTGTGGGCTGCATTGCATCATCTGGAATGGACCATGGCCTTTGACGCGAGCCATTGTCAGCGTGCTGGATTTGGAACTTCTGAACCACAGGGCACAGGTCTTGGTGCGGACCATCGTCAGGAGCATCAATCTACTCAGAATTATCGATGCATGGCGCGGCCTTTAGCATGGGACGTTGGCTGGTCTTGGCATCTTGGACTTGGAATGGCATAGGCCATCCTAAATGGAACGGTCTGCACCCATACTTAGCCAATTTTGAGCGAAATCTTTAACTCGTGTATGCGGACTATGAGAATTGGCACGGTCTGTGCCATAGCCTTGTGTTAAACACTATTGGCCCGAGCCAACTCCTTGGCATGAGCCGTTGGTGACTAACCATGAACAACCAGCGCCGACCTGTGGTACCTTTGTTAGCTGAACTTGTTTCTTTCGCTACGGGTGAACCGCTACTATGATTTTTAAATTCTAGTAGTCAATTTTGTAGTGCTCGAGAAGAAAAATCAAATGGAATCACCCTTGAAGGCTAATTCTTCTCGGATCATTCTCAGACTCTGGCACAACTCATCGGATCACGATTCCGTGTTTCTTCATTGGGTGCTTTGATCTCCATTGCCGCCTATCTTTGACTCTAACCTCTTTCTACCACACATTATTGTTCTTAGCCTTTGTCTACTACCATTCTAGAAGTGAATGGTTGTGGATCCTTTTACCATTTTTACGAATGGCCTTCAATACCTTCTACCGCCCTTACAAATGGCCGTCACATAGAATGTAACCAAAAATTACCCATAGGCGACCCACTAAAGATGATTAAATGAAAATCTAGGAGCCCGTGGATACAAGATGTCCATTAGTACTAATTAATTCTACAAAACGTGGAATTTGGACAAGAAAACTAAACATGGCCATCTAAACCCCTTGTCACGTAAACTCGACTAATACTAGCAATCCGCCAAACAAAACAAGCTAAAAACTGTGTAGGGTACAAAGGTTAACATACGCAAAATGAAACACATTAGACGCCTAGTAGAGAGAGGGAATGGAACAGGGTAGATACAAAGGCATGATCGAACCCACAACCACGACCAAGTAGGACAAACAAGGAGAGTAACAAGAAAATAATAAACACTTCCGCCCTCGCAATCAGCATGGCAAAGAGAGATCGTATGTTGGACAAGTGTTAACACAACCTCGGATTTAGCATTAAGGCGAACCCTGGCCTTAGGAAGTTTAGATTTGAGAATGTTATAGTTCCAAACTCGTATACTCTATTCGCTCTCAGTACAAAGTCTTAAAAAGAAAAACTTTTTACGCCATACCCCGTAGTTATTGGGAAACCCACTAACAAACTCAATTTCAGGTTTAATAGGATAAAGGGTGAATTCATCAGGGGACTTTTTCACCTTTTGAAGCTGGTAAAGGTTGTAAAACACGTCAATCGAAAAAGGGACCTCAGCGGCTTCGCAGACGTGGTAAAATACAACAAAAATTGAGATGGCCTTAGGATGAAGCTGGGGTAAGGAGACCTAAAAGTGGTTCAATAAATCCATGATATTTGAAGGAAGAGAGAAGACAAGTCAAAATTTCAGATGATCTAAGTAACAAGAAATGAACCCAGAGGGAGGATTGCGAACACTATCAAAGCTATCAGGGGCTTTAAGCTCATAAGAGGACAAGAAAGGAAAAACAATTTAAAGTGTCCAAATAGTAGTTAGATATTATACTACTGGTGGTAGAGGAATTGGTGGGATGGTCGGAATCCTTCCCAGAATCAATGTGCAGCCTATCAATTAGAGTTGTCATAACACAACTGAGTACACCTAGAAAAATACACTGCACAAAGTCAGCACACAATCCAAGAAAGAACAGAGCATAAAAAAAGAAACAACAGAGGGACAACAGTTCATCTACATAAAGAAAACGAAGTCATCACTTCGTATCTACTATTCTTCATGGCTTGGGAGGGCTTATGGTGTATACCTAGCCCACAACTGGTAGTATTAGGCTGTAAGCTCAGCACAAAGAACAAATGCATATAAGCCCAACGAACCGATAAATATGGAGCCTGGTCTAAACTATGCGATCACGAACCGATAAATGCAGACACACAATCAAGACACGATCGGGAAGCTTGGCCACAAACTGGAGTTATAGGGATTGTGGTGAAACCCACATTCTCAAATGAGAGAAATACGGAACCATGATGGTGACCTCTTGTAAATATAGCAAAAGGAACACTAGATGAGGTAAGCAATTACTATACCGAGGAATTCCTATTCTTTAAGGAGGAGGCTGACTTGATCATCAAAGCCTTTTCCCCGGAATCATTTTCGAGATCTATTTTTCAAGAAGAAGAATATACGAAGTGAACAACTGTGTTCTACTTGACAGAACAACCAAATCAATAAGGTGTTAGTAGAGTAGTTAGTATTGCTTTTGTTTTGTTTTATTTTGTGGATGCATGTGTTGAGCTTTTGTGATAGTTATCTTGTTACCTTTTGATCTGTTTGCTAGTGTTGTCTTTGGAAGGGTAGTGTTAGCCCCTAGTTTATGGTAAGTACTCGTACCACAAACTTAGATGTTTTGCATTACCCGACTGACAACACAGGTAGTCAAAAGCGAAGGAAGCAAAGAGCTAGAGTAGAAGTTCAACCTAGGCTGGTAGTGTTAATATAAGAATAGTAAGAAATGGTGGAGGACAACAAAACCTTGAGGGAGCTTATGGCCCTAATCTGGAGAGTCAGCCACTGTGCATCACATTTCCCCATACCACCAAATGTGAGCTGTGAGCTAAAGAGCGGAATGATCCATTGTCTTCCCACCTTCCACGGTATGATGGGGAAGACCCAAACAAGTATTTATCAGAGTTCCACTTGGTGTGTACAAAGATGAAGCCTTCGGGTATTTCTGAGGATGACTACAATCTGAGAGCCTTCCCATTTTCTCTTCAAGACGAAGATAAGGATTGGCTACACTACTTGTTCCTAGGATGTATAGGTTTGTGGATGGATATGAAGCGGAGGCTCTTAGAGAAGTATTTTCTGGTGTCAAAATCCGCCAGACTGAAGAAGCAACTATCAAACATCACCCAAGGGGCTACCGAGTAGTTATATGATTATTAGGAGCGCTTCAATAGATTTCTAGCGAGCTTCCTTACCATCCTTTCAAAGAGGGAGATTTAGCTTACTATTTCTTCGAGGGTTTATGTGATGAAGACATACGGATGGTGAATGCCGCATGTAATGGATCAATTTCCAACAAAAGCCTTAAGGATGCAATGGCTCCCTTTGAAGAAATGGCCAATGGTATGTGATAGTATGGCACAAAATTAAGGGTTAAGGTCTTGGATGAACCCACATAATCACAAAAGTTGGGGGTGCAAGTCTAAGCTCTTGCTTCCATGACGAAGGAGCTCTTGCGAGGAAAAGTACATCAAGTCAAAGTGTGCGAGTCAAGTGTAGAATATTTACAAGAGGTGAAGGTCGTTGAGTACAAAAACCGTGAGAGACCACAATTTGCTAAGGGTCAACCACAAGGGTTCTGGGGAAACCAAGGAGACGCAAGACTAGACCCCTACACAAACTCATTCAACGAAGGTACCGAGACCATCCAAATTTTTGGTGGAGGGAAGACAATCAACATCAAGGATATCGGGGTGGACAAGCCCCACCTCAACCATACCCTAGAGGTGAAGGCTCTTCCAACAACCATGCCTCGATCTATAAATTAGACCAAGAAGAGATCCTAGAAGCCATTGGTCAATTGGAGAAGAAATATGAAGTCTTCGCAGAAAAGACAAGGTGTGAGATTGAATACCTTGGCAATAGAGCATTCTCAAGTATCAAGAATCTTGAAATCAAGAATCTTGAAGTTCAAGTTGGGAAAATAACCACCTTGGTGAGCCGACTTGAGGCCAAGGAGTCAGGAAAACTCCTTTCCCAACCGGAGATCAATCTGAGGAATGTGAGTGCACTCAAGTTGAGAAGTAGAAAGGAAGTTCGTGAGTCCATGAAGAATGTGATGCAAGAAGATAATATGGTATTGGAGGCTACCAAGGCACACTTCAAAGAGGATGAGATCGTGGTCAAGAAAGCACCTTCCAAGAAGCTTCCACCGCCCGAGGCGCATGAGACTATCCCATCTCTATTTCCAGATGCTTTGAGGGGATGGCCAAAAGTGGTGACCAATGATGCAAGCATTCGACGAGTCTTCGAAAAGGTCGAGGTAACAATTCATATCTTGGAATTGATTGAAAATGTGACATCTCAAGCTAAGTTTCTTAAAGTTGCATGCACAAAAAAGAGAAGTAGACTAACTAAGAAGGTAGGAAATTTAAAAATGGGGGGAATCTCCATTTTAAACCACAAAAATTTTCCCAAGAAATGCGACAACCCTGGAATGTTCTCTAATCCTATCTCCTTGGGTGAAAAACTTGTTGAAAATGCCATGATAGACTTGGGCGCATCTATCAATGTGATCCTATGTAGTCTATATGAACGCCTAGAAATAGGTGAGCTTAGGGAAACTAGAGTGATTTTCCAACTAGCCAATCATTCCCAAGCTAGCCCTCGTGGGCTAGTAAAGGATGTGATAGTGCGAGTTGGCAAGTTAGTTTTTTCGGTAGACTTTTATATCCTAGGCGTGGTGCATAACGGAGGGGCACCCTCAATACTTTTGGGAGACCTTTTCTTAACACGTCTAGGACTAAAACTGATGTCCATTTAGGAACCTTGACTCTAGAAGATTATGTGGACAAAGTGGAGTTTGACATCTATAAATCTAGGCATGATTGGACTAATTCTTCTTTTATGTGCAAAGGTGTGGCCCTATGTGATGCGCATGATTTCCATGAATCTTCTTGTGTTACCAATGAGCATGAATACTTGGATGAGTTCCTTGTTGATGATATTGTTGATAAGTCCGATGAATTGCACGATGCGATTGACAACATATCTATGCTAGACTATTTTCCATGCTAACTAACTTGCATTGGGAAAGGAAGAGTTTCAAGGATTTAAAACCTCCTTGACCTTCTCCTAACCCCAAATTGACATTCAGGGACTCTGCCTTAGCAAGGAATAGAGATTCATTCCTTATAGCGGACAAGGGGTTCGAAGGTAAGGGTTACACATTATGAAGACCTCTTCACAATGATGTCATCATGGGTGGAGTCGCCGATTGTGATTCCGGAGACCCACAAGTAGGTGGTTCTAACTAGATTGCATGAAAAAAATTAAGTTGTGAGGACAACAATAAATATAAGGTGCTTCTTTATTCTTTGTTTGTGTGATTTTTAGCAGTGATAGATTTTGCATGTTCTTGTTTGTAATGAGGATTTTTTTGAGATGAAACTCTTGTTTGAATTGAAAATTTGAATTCGAGTCTCGTGAATGTGTTAGATGGAATTAGTTTTTTGATGGGTGACAGTTTTTTGAAATAAAAGAGAAAAACTAAGGAATAGGTCAAAGTTTGTGGAAACCTCATGCCAAGGCTTGACATGGTCCGCGCCAAGTGGCATGGTCCGGACCAGGGAGCATGACACAAAGGGGCCTCACGCCGAAAAATTTGGCAAGGACCGTCGACACAAGGGGGTCCGTGCCAGAAGATTTGGCACGAGGGGATGGGATTTGTGGCAGGTACTTCCACACGGAGGTATCTGTACTGATTCCCCATTTTTTCTGTCAAATTGTTTCAAAAATGCAAATTTTCTAAAATTCTGAATTTCAAATTTAAAATTACATTATTGGTTCAAAAATTTTGAAATTTCCTAATTCCTTAGGATTTCTTTACTGCAAATAGTACTTCCAACATCCCTTGGAATTAATTGATTTTTACTATTTTCCCATAATTTCGATTTTCAAAATTCCATTCTTATCCTAATTGTACCTCTCTCCCTTATCACATAATACTGAAATTCCAAATCCATGGTACATTTCTTCACCTAAATGAATCATTTGATACATTCTAGCTCTCAAGAAACACTCACTCACACACACTCTTGTGAAACTTAAAAATTTGAAGCTTTTCTCTCAAAAGTTAGCAACTTTTACATTTTCTTGTGTGGATCTTGCAACTACTAGCTTCAAATTCTGGGTAATCCATTGAACTCTTTGTTTATATGTTTTATTGACATTGTGGTGGTGTTATGAAATGCATGGTTCTTAAATGAGTGTATCTTGTTAAGATATGTGTTTGGGCTTGTATGTATGGTCTTGTGTTGAAGGAAGTTTGGGTGATTTGATGTGCTATTATGCTTGGATGTTATATTCTTCATGTGATGGGTGATTTAGGAGGAGATAAATCTTGATTGCATAATCTTATTAATGGGTTGGTGATGACTTACATGAGATTGTTGTTTGATGAGAATGTTCTTGTTTAAATAGCCTTCATGCTTGGATTATCATATTTTGAATGGTTATGCTATTTAGGAAGAACTTACTTGTTATATGATACTGTGAGCCATGCCTTGTTTAAGATCACATTACCACTCTTTACCTCCTTTTATTAGGATGCCTCATAAAAGGAATGCGTCAGAGAAGGGGAAGAACTCACGGGGTGAGAAGAGGAAGAAACCGGTCAAGGGTGAAAATCATGAGCCAGTGACTCTCATTCTTCACAACCCCGTGTTCATGACCGAAGAGTTTATGCAATTGGCCAACATCTCCATGACTGTAGCTCGGAGGTGGAGGAATTTGAGAGATCCAAATAAGAGTATATTAGAGACCAGCTTTGCATGCAAGGATACATTGGTGGCTCTAGGCTTACTCGAGCCCGTGTCCTATCTATTGGAGTGGGTAAGTTTAAGGGGGTTCTTAGAGAAACATTCTAAGACCTATTTTAAGGTGGACCCGAGAGTTCCTAGCTACTCTTTGGTCGAGCATGGACGAGAATGGACACAAGGCGATCAAATTCAATCTTGATGATAAGGACATGACGCACCGAGAGGTAGCGCAGGAATTTGGATGGAGGTATGATATGCTTCATTATGTGTATATTAACCATTGCATTTTTCATAGTTCTTAGCTAATTTTATTTAGTGGAATGCATTTGGCGTTCACCGTTCTGCTCTGGTTGCCCTTTGCGACTCACGATGAATCCTGTTATGACTTGCAACGAACAGGTGGCCAGAAATCCATCTTCTTTTTCTTGCTATCTCATTTTCCTTCGAATTTCAAACCAAAAACCCTTGGTTTTCTCTTCTTTTTGATCTTGTTTATCTTTGATTTATGTTTGGATTGTTGTTCTTAATTAGTATAGGTTTTAGTAGCTAAACTAAACTCTTGGGAGCAATTGATTGAAGTTTCCAAACTTATGTAGTGAGATTCTTGATTTTACTCATTCATGAACATTTATAGGAAAGCATTTATTGTGTCATTAATGCTATGTTTTGATTCATTTATATCATGGGTTGTTTGAGAATAGGAAGTGTTTATATGATTGAAGTGTTAAGGTGTAGGAAAGTTGCAAATTTCTTGACTCTTCTAGCACGAAAATCTAAGAACATGAACTTAGAACTTCTAGTGTATAATGTGTTGCAATTCTTGGTAGATGAGTATGTTAATGTGGATTGTTCTCATTATGCAAAGAAAGGTTGAACCTTGAATGTGGTTTGTTCTAGGTTTAGCATAAATTTTTTATTTGGTTAAATGACTATGTCTTTGGTAGAAGACTTGTTGTTATCAAATCTATGATCCTTCATGCAAAATGCCATTGATGAAATACCTTTATGCTGTAGTTTGCCTAAAGTGATTGTCAATGAGGTTTGCAAAATGTCATTGTTTGTGTTTGCAAATTACTATTAAGAAGGAATGAATGTGGATCTTTGATTGGAAAATGATAGCATTCCCTGTAGGCGATAAATGTTAATGAATGAGTAGATGAATCTGTGATCTATAAGAAGTTTGGAAGTGGAAGTCGATTTCCCCCAAGGCTCCGTAATTGTTGTTTTAATCATCTTTATAGTTGTTGTGCATGATTAGCATTGTTCTTTTACTTTGCTAGTTACTTGTCTTTCAATTCATAATTTAGGATTAACACCCCCCCATTTACATGCTTTTATATGTTTTTATATGTATCTATATATGTCTATGTCTTGTATGTTTTCCGCTTTATATGTTTGAACACTTGGAAAGATCCCTTTTCTCGTGGATGACCCAGCTTGCCAATATCGACTTTATTGTAGATAGGAAGTGTTAGGGTTTAAAAATACTAACTTTGAGAGGTACAACGATGACCTCCCAAATTATGGCCCCTGCAACCGGGGAAGAGGCGTTTATTTTTAAGTGTTTGGGTATATTTGTTTGCATATTGGCTAGTTGTTTTTATTTTCCACTTCTTGGTGGTTGTTTTTGTTTGGAGTAGGTATTGATTGAGTTCTTGGTGAATTTTTATCGAGAATCCTTGCAATGATTCCAAACTTTTGAAAAACAAAAATGGAGTGCCTCACCTTAAAGTAACTCACGGTGAGAAGAGAGGCTCAACAAGCAAGGTTTTGTAGGATGTGTCATTCTGACCATCCTACCGAGTCTTTCTATATGTTGAGAGAGGAGCACTATGAGGGGGAAAGAACCCTTGGTTTCCAAAACCAAGGGTACTATGAAGAGTGCTACCAAGAGGTAGGAGATGTTTGTTTTCAAGGGCAACAAGCCCAAGAATGGTATCCATACCACAATTCTTACAATCTGGAGTGGAGTGGTAATCCGGATTTGTGGTATGAGAATGAATCAAAAAACCAACAATACGATCAAAATAGTTGGCCATCACCATCTTATACCATACCCCAAAACCAAACCCAACAAGAAACTTCAAGTTTGACACATGAGGAAGTCATGAATGAAATAGCAAACTTGAACAACTTGGCCAAGACTAGTGAGGAACCAGAAAATTGGATCTCCTCTAGTGTTGAAGCTATTGAGGGGCATGTGAGGAGTCTATTGGAAGCGGTGGCCCGAATGGAAGCTCGTGATTCCATAAATACACTATCCCAAGTCGATTCAAAGATTTACTGAGTGAGGTCACCATGAGAAATGAGTTCGAGTTCGAAGGGGATGAGAAGTTGGTTGTTGAGGATGAAAAAATGGAGGAAGAGGTGATTATGCTACATTCATTAGCATTATCACCCCTACCCCTACCTAGTGAACCAACTCCACCATTTTCAAAAGTTTTGAGAGAGACAAGAGAGGAGCCAAAAGACTATCCCAAGCCTTCTAACCACTCAACTCCCTTTGAACCATCTCCACCCCCACAAAACTTTTCTCTTGAAAGTTTTGTACCCCAACCTCTCTACTTTTGGGTGCTCATATTGAAGGGATTCAAGCCTTTACCATATGGATAACATTAGGGTCATACGAACAACCTTAAATGTACAGAGCTATTTCATGTTGATGACCTTAAACACACAGAGCTATGTCATGCCGATGACATAAATAAATTCGGCTTCTATTTTGGTTTTTGTTGATTATTTTTCATTGTTTTGTCTTGTTCTTTTCACAGTGTATTTTTCTGTGATTTTGTTGCAAAGTGAAGCGCATTGCGTTGGAGGAGATGAAGGAATGAGATCAATGAGAAAGGGAAGAAATCTTGGAAAGTTACTAAGAAAAATTCTTTCTAAGTTCTAGGAAACCCTGTCTGCTATGAGTCGCAACGAATATGTCGCTAGCCAAGATGAACAGGGGAACAAAAATGAACTCCCAGTACTAGTTTGTCGCGAGTCACGATATGGGCATTGTGAGTAGGGATGGATTCAGAAAATTTTCTGAAAGAAGTGACCGAGCAGAATCAAGATGTTGTGAGTCGCAATGGCTTTATCGCGAGTCGCGACAAGGCATCACGAGTTGCGAAAGGTACTGTCACGAGTCGCGATGGAGAGACTAGCTTTTCAACTAAGTTTAAATAATGTACAATCCTTCCTTCTTCCCCACCAAATACTCCCAAGAACCACCACACCTCCACTCATCCCTCCACCATCTTAAATATATAGACATATGTATATTCTTGCATCTTTATAGTACCTTTGTTGATTGTAGTATGCCGACTACATCATTGTGAATATTATTTCTATATTCTATAATGATGCTTGGATGTATGTTGGATATTTTTATTGGAAAATCTTATAGTAATGATTGCATGATGGATTGGTTGTTCTTTGAGAATACTATGGTTATTAAATTTTGATGCTAAACCTAGTATTACAAATTGTTATGTACTTGTGAGTTTGATGTTGTTCTCTGTGGTGTTAGTCTTAATCAAACAGCACCAAGGAGACAACGTTTTGCTCGAGGGGTGAGTTCTTCTACGGCACTTTTGCTCTCACCTCCGGCTCTGAAACTAATTTTGGGACCGATTCTATATAAATAAATAGGATTGCGCCGTATCACCGGCGACTATGTGGAGACACGAGAGTCAATCTACCTCTTACCTTGAGTTTTAATTGTTCTTGCCTTACATATTTATATTGTGGGCAATGTAATGTTTTAAGTGCGAGGAGGGGTTAGAAGACTCACATGCATGCAGGCTTGATTTGGAATGCTTTTTGCTACTTTTGATTGGAAAAACATGAGAAAAAGGAAGAAAAAATGAAAATTTTGAAGAAAAAAAATAGAAAATGGAAAAAAATAATAAAAAGAAAACCCGCTAAGTTGAAACCTAAGAGGGAAACTTAGGCAACATTGGGGGCCCGGATAGGTCAAAAACCTGAAAGGGTTACCTAGGTAAAAATGAGAGAGGCTAAATGTGCGGAAAAGGGTGAGATGTGAGACAAAGAAACATGATGTGTGGTTAGGATGAAAACCCAAAAGGGCTTCTAGGTAAAATGAGAGAAAGAAAGAAAAAAAGGTAAATGCTATGATTTCACTCATTTGCCTGTGTTGGAGTCATAAGGTTGCAATTGTCATATGGATGGATCGAATAGCTCAACATCTTGAGACCTCTTGGGATTGGGTAATTTAGCGGGGAAAACTAAGTAAGTTGAGAAATTCTTGATTCTTTGTGTACTTCGTTTTTGGGTTGATATATTGGTATAGAGTGAAGTATGTGTTTGAACCTCCTATATGGTTTTGACTTCATTTTAAGCCATTGGATTTTGGTTGATATATTGGTATGAAGTGCAGTATGTGCTTGAACCTTTCATATAGTTTTAACTTCATTTTGTGCCATTGGACTTTGGGATTATCAATTCAAGACTTTGAAACGTTTTATGGGTAATGATATGATAAGTGGTAGGTTTGGTTAGATTTAGGAATCGGGGTTGTGTGTGTGAAAAATTCTCATTTGAGCTTTGATTTTGGGATTTATGATATTCAGCTTTGATTGGAGGAATATTAGTTTATAAGTGTGGGGAGTGTGATGTGCACCATTATGCATGCGTTAACCAATGCATTCAGCGTAATAATTGGTTTGTTCTATATGTTGGATTACTACTAGTATTAGTTGAGTTTACATGACAAAGGGTTTAGACGGCCATGTTTGGTTTTCTTATCTAAATCCCACGTTTTATAAACTTAATTATTACTAATGGACATCTTATATCCATGAGCTCCTATATCTTCCTTTGTGATCATCTTTAGTAGGTCACTCGTGGATACTTTCCGTTACATTCTATGTGAAGGTCGTTCGCAAAGGCGGTAGAAGATATTGAAGGTCATTCGCAAGGACGGTAGAAGAGATCGAAGGCCATTCACATTAGCATTGTAGTAGAAGAAGGCCACGAACATCAAATCGTGGTGAAAGGAGATTGGAGCCAAAGATAGGAGGCATTATAGTTCAAGGTAGCCAATGAAGAAATGGAGAATCCTGGTCCGAGAGAGTTGTGCCAACTTCTGGGAACAATCCAAGAAGAATCAGCCTTCAAGGTTGGTTCCATTGGATTTGTCTCTTTGAGAACTGATGTGCACATTTTATATGGTTATTTTAGAACTTTTTGGGTTTACTTTTGTACACTTTTGTGCTCTATATGTTGCATTTTCCCTTGAAGTTCTCTAAGGAGAGTTAAGAGTGACTTTTAAGCTTTTATCACTTTTCTAGTTGATTTTATGTGACAAGGAAATTTGTTTGAAGACTTTGAAGATTATCTTTAAAGATTTGAAGATTTGAAGACTTTCATTTGAGCTTTTGAAGACTTAAAGGATTGAATAAAAGTAAAGAGAAGAGGAGAACTTACGACAAAAAGAAGGAAGAAATCAAAGTGCTTGATTTTGTATTCGTCGCACCGTGTGTCCGTCGCACCGTGCGACGAATGGGTGGCTTGACTTCTTTCTTGCTTTTTTGTACTATAAATGCTCACCTTATCCTCTCTCTTTCAACACTTCTTCTTCCTCCCAACATTGGGACTAAAAACCCTAGTTTGTTTCCTTTCTTTTCTTAGTTTTTGTATGATTAATCATGCATTTTCATTATCTAGGTTAGTTTGTGCTTGCCACCCATTGATTGAATCTTCCACATCTATGTAGTAAGAACCTTTATTTCACTCTATCTTGAAGCATCTGTTATTTAGCATTCATGTGTTTTAATGTGATATTTTTCTTCATTTATACTATGGGTTGTTTGAGTATATATCAAGTGTTTGTATGATTTATTGTTAGGGTGTTAGGAAAGTGGCCAATTTCTTAGTTCTTTGACATGAAAATCCAAGAACATGGATTTAGAACTTCTAGTGCATAATATGTTTTGATTCTTGCTAGATAAATATGTTAATATGGATTGTTCTCATGTTTATCCTATAGATGCAATGCAAGGTTGAATCTTGAATGTGGTTTGTTCTAGGTTTAATCTAATGAATGCTATGTTTGGTTAAATGACTATGTCTTTGGTAGAAGGCATGTTGTTATCAAATCTATTGTCTTTCGTGTATAATGTCATTGATGAAATATCTTCATGGTTGTTGAACGTCTAAAGTGATTATCAATGAGGTTTGCAAATGGTCGTTGAATGTCTTTGTGAATTACTCTTAAGAAGAAAGGAATGTTTTCTATTTAAATTGAAGTGATAGCCTTCCCCATAGGTAATGAATGTGATGTAATGAGTGAAAGGTTCAATGATCTACATTAGGTTTGGAAGTGGAGATTCATTGCCCCCAAGGCATTATCTTTTGTAGTTTTTATCCCTTTTTCTTTGTTGTTGCATGATTAGCATAGTTACTTGAATTTGCTTGTTAGTTTGTCTTTATTTTAATAACTTAGTACTAAAACCAACCCCCCCCCCCCCACCTTTACTTGCTTTTATATATCTATAGATATCTACCTCTAGTCTAATATCAACCTTATATGTTTAAACCTTTAGAAAGATCCCTCTTCTTCGTGGACGACCCCGACTTGGCATTATCTTCTTAATTGTAGATAGGAAGCATTAGGGATTATATATTTAACTATGAGAGGTACGACGATGACCTCCCAAATTTTGGTGCCACTGTCAGGGAAGAGGCGTTTATTTTTAAGTGTTTGGACGTACTTGGTTGCATATTAGCTAGTTTTTTTTATTTTCCACTTTTTGGTGGTTGTTTTTGTTTGGAGTAGGTATTGCTTGAGTTCTTAGTGATTTTTTTATCGAGAATCCTTGCAATATGATTCCATACTTTTGAAAAAAATGGATCGTCTCACCTTGGGGGAACTTATGTTGAGAATAGAGGCTCAACAAGCAAGGTTTTGTAGGATTTGTCATTCTGATCATCCTGCTGAGTCTTGTAATTTGTTGAGAGAGAAGCACTATGAGGGGGAAAGAGCCCGTGGTTTCCAAAATCAAAGGTATTATGAAGAGTTCTACCAAGAGTTAGGAGATGTTGGTTTCAAAGGAACAAAGGCCAAGAATGGTATCCATACCACAATTCTTACAATTCGGAATGAAGTGGTAATCCGGATTGGTGGTATGAGAATGTGCCAGAAAACCAACAATACATGCAAAATAGTTGGCCATCACCACCTTATACCATACCCCAAAACCAAGACCAACAAGGAAGTCCAAGTTTGACACGTGAGAAAGTCATGAATGCAATAGCAAACTTCAACAACTTGACTAATGAGGAACCGGACACTCGGCTCTCCTATGGTGTTGAGGCTATTGGGGAGCATGTGAGGAGTATATTAGAAGCGTTGGCCCGAATGAAAGCTCGTGATTTCAAAAATAAACCATCCTAAGTCAAAGTCAAGGATTCGGTGAGTGAGGTCACCATGGGAAATGAGTTTGAGTTCGAAGGGGATGAGGAGTTGGTTGTTGAGGATGGAAAAATGGAGAAAGAGGTGATTGTGCTACATTCATTAGCATCGTCACCCATACCCTCACCTAGTGAACCAACTCCACCATTTTTGGAAGTTTTGAGGGAGATAAGAGAGGAGCCAAAAGATTATCCCAAGCCTCCTAACCACCAAACTCCCTTTGAACCATCTCCACCACCACAAAACTCTCCTCTTGAAAGTTTTGTACCCCTACCTCTCCATTTTTGGATGCTCATGGTGAAAGGGTTCAAACCTTTACCATATGGATAACATTAGGGTAGTTCCGATGACCTTAAACACAAGGAGCTATATTGTGTCGACGATGTAAATAAATTTGGATTTTATTTTAATTTTTATTGATTAATTTTTGTTATTTTGTTTTGTTCTTTTTACGGTGTATATTTCTGTGATCTTGTAGCAATTCAAAGGACATGGAGCTGGATCTGTGAATGAAAGAAGGCATGGAGAAAGGAGGAAAAGCATGGACATGTGGTAAAGTTTAGTTTATGTATGTTATAGGCAGAGTCATCTATCGCATAGTGCGATGGTATCCGTCGCACGGTGCGACCAAATTAGAAAAACTTTGGAAAATTTTTGCTTTCAGTTGAAACTTTGCTCGACGTGCAATTATATCATCACAAGTAACGAAGATCCATTGCACGGTGTGATGAAATTAGAAACCTTTTTGAAAATTGGGCTTATAGGTAGAACTTTTTGCGAGGTGCGATGGTTTCATCGCATAGTACAACGAAATCAGAAAGTTTTCTAATTTATTGAGCTTAAGCACTACACAATCCTTTCTTCTTCTCCACCAAATACTCCTGAGAACCACCACACCTCCACTTAGTCCTCCACCATCTTACATAAATACACATATGAATGCACTTGCATCTTTATAGTACCTTTGTTGATTGTAGCATACCGACTACATCATTGTGGCTATGATTTCTATATTCTATAATCATGTTAGAGTAAATCACATTTCTGATTAGATATTGATTGATTCTAGATAAGTCAAGTTTACTAAGCCAGAGTTCTACTCATATTATGTTTCCTTATTGTACTCTATATATTCTTGTCAGCAATACAATAATTGATTATGGCAAATACATCTTATCATGGTATCAAAGCAGTATTCTGATTCACCTTCCAAAACTTAGATTTTTTTTCTGGCTGCCATCCTTCTTCTCCCTCTAGCGGCCGAATCTCTCCACTCTCATCATGGCCAGTGAAAAATTATTGTTCAATGCCCTTCACTAAATGATGCAAATCAAGTTTAATAAGTCCAACTTTCTTCTATGGAAACGTCAGATCGAATACGTCCTCAGACCTCATAAGCTTTTTGGTTATCTCGATGGGTCGACTCCATGCCCACCTCTCCCCACTCTGTCGAAGGCCGGCTCATCATCTTCCTCTTTTGTCGCCGCCCTCCGCGCTCCTCCCACTGACTGTGCGGCGGCTCAGGCGGCTTACAAATTAGCCAAGGACATCTATAACCTCTGGATTGATGAAGACTAGAGGGTCTCTAGTCTGTTGTTCTCCTCTCTCTCTCTCCTGAGGCCCTTTTCTGAACTCCCAGCCTCGTGTGTGACTGCCAGGGACATCTGGGACAATTTTTGCGCTACTTTTCAAAATGATAGCACATCCACCATTCTCCACCTTCGTGCAGATGCCCACGGTATATGTAAGATCAGTACCGTTCATGAAATCCATTTACAATTTAAAGATATTTTTGAGCAGTTATCCCTTATGGGTTTTCCAGTTTCTATTGATGATCAGATAATTTGGTTTTTTACTGCCCTCGGGTCCGAGTTCAAAGATTTTTTTGCTCCCCTGATTAATTCTTCCCCTACACCTCTTTATACCGACGTTTTGTCACGTGCTAAGAATCATGAGTCATTTTTGAAAAATCTTCAAGAAAATTCAGTACTTGCATCTGGCCCAGTAGCATTTTCTGCAGGTGAGCAGCCCTCAGCGAGGCGCACGTGGGATCATGCGCTGGCCAGGTATGGCGGGACATGGGGTTCACGTGCCACCAGAGGCGGCCGAAATGGTGGTGGCCACCGCAGTGGTCGGTTCGATTTTGGTCCTGGTCAGTTCACGGCTGGGGCTAGTTCCGGACGTGGCCGTCCTCACTATACTTGGTGTGATCGTCTGGGCCATTATGCTGCTACCTATTTCAAGATGTTAGTACAGACCCATCTTTCAGACTCTACACATTTGGCCAAGAATTTACATAATTCCTTGCAGATAGAGCCAACTTCTCGCGCATCAGACTGGTATGTTGATTATGTTGCTACCAGTCATATGGCATCTTTAGCCTCTGGCCTTGATAGTGTCGTACCTTATTCTGGTAATTCCTGTGTTTCTGTTGGTAATGGTGCTTCTATTCCAATTTTCATATTGGTGATTCTCGGATTTCTGATACCTTGACACTGTCTGATGTTTTGGTCATTCCTACCATCATTAAAATTTTACTGTCTATTAGTAAACTGACCAGGGATTTAAATGTATTTGTTACTTTTGATGACCAAAACTTTGTGATTCAGAACAAGGTTTCCAAGGTAGTCGTGGGTAGGGGCCACGGTGATGGAGGACTTTACATGTTAGACAAGGGTGACGCAACACTAGCTTCCTTCTTGCAGCAAAATAAAGGACGGGCATCGTTTGAGCTTTGGCATACTCGACTGGGGCATGTGCCAGCGACTAGCATCATAGGTTTATAGAGGTCCGATCTTCTTTCAGTTTCCTCTTTACTACCTAAACCGCATACTTGCGCTCCTTGTGTTATGGCAAAGGGGCAGCGGTTAGCTTTTGTTAAAAATCATAAGCGTGATGCGCACGTCCTGGACTTGGTACATTGTGCTTTATGGGAGCCTTCCCTATTTTTGTCTGAAAATGGTTTTTCTTATTATGCCTTATTTGTGGATGATTACTCTCGTTTTACCTAGTTTTTCCACTGCATTGAAAATCCGAGTTTGTTGACACTTACTTGCAGTTTGAGGCCCTAGTCGAGAATCAATTTACGACCAAAATAAAAAAATTTCAAAGTGACGGTGGAACTGAGTTCTTAAATATGTGCCTATGATCCCATTTTGCTTCTAAAGGCATTCATCATCGAGTTTCGTGCCCATACACCCCGGAGCAAAATGGTCGGGCCGAGCGTAAACACATACATGTTGCACAAATGGGTATCACTATGCTTTTTCATTCGCATCTACCCTTGGCAAGATGGGATGATGCTTTTGCCACTGCAGTTTACACTATTAATCGGTTTTCCACTCTGGTGTTACAAGAAACGTCTCCTTATGGACTTCTTTATCATCTTGATCCGATCTACTCAAACTTCCATCCTTTTGGTTGTCGATATTTCCATACGTTCGTCCTATGGCCCCTCATAAGTTATCTCCTCAAAGCATTTCTTGTGTTTTCATCGGTTACAGCTGTTATTATAAGGGTTTCTGCTGCCTTGATGCTTCCACTGGCAAGATTTATGTCACCTGCCATGCTCGTTTTGACAAAGATTGTTTTCCTTTTGCCTCATCTTTGGCCTCGGCCACTGGTTCCGCTCTCTCGACCTTAGATGTTTCTGCTTTTCTGGACACTGCCGGCAGTTCTGGCCTGCCACTCTCGACCCAAGATCAGCCGTCACCTATGGCCTACACTACTAGCTCGTTGGAATCTATTCCACCGTCTATTGACCGGTCAACCCCCCCCCCCCCCACAGTCATCGGTGGCCAGTCTTACTCCCCCGGTGGCATCATCTCTGGCCACCTCGGTTATTCAGTCCCCGGCATCCTCTCCGGCTCCTTCTCATCCGGCCTCTTTACCGCTGCATCGTACTCAGTGCATGGCCACTAGATCATCCACTGGAGCTATTCAGTGTCGAGACTATTCTAGTCTTGTGGCTCATGGTCTTCTTGCTGCCCTTGTCTCCCAGTCAGAGCCCATCGATTATTGTTTGGCATTGCAGGACCCATCTTGGGTTGCTACTATGAATAAGGAGATTACTGCTTTACGGGGCCAGCACACTTGAGATCTTGTTCCACGCCCTTCTGGTGTCAACATTGTTGGATCCAAATGGGTTTAGCGGCTGAAGTGTCATTTTGATGGTACAGTTGATTGTTACAAAGCTCAGCTTGTTGCGCAGGGGTTCTCTCAGATTCCGGGCTTCGATTTCGATCATACTTTTAGTCCGGTGGTCAAAGCCTACACTGTCCGGACCATTCTTGCCATTGCCACTATGCACTCCTGGCCTCTTCATCAGTTGGATGTCAAGAACGCCTTTCTTAATGGTATTCTTGATACTCCGGTCTATATAGCACAACTAGTTGGTTACAAGGAATCTCTTCATCTAGATTTTGTTTGCCACTTGCGAATGGCCATTTATGGTCTTAAGCAAGCACCTCGAGCATAGTTTCAGTGGTTCAACACCTATCTATCTCAGCTCAGGTTTGGGTGCAATTCTACTGACACTTCCCTTTTTGTTCTCTCTCGAGGGTCGTCATTGCTCTATCTCCTGGTCTATGTCGATGACATCATCCTCACAGGCAATAACTCTGGGATCCTTTGATAGTTTGTTGATTGGACACATCGGGAGTTTGCTATTAATGATTTGGGTACCCTCCACTACTTTCTTGGCTTAGGAATATCACCCATTTCTTCAGGTCTGCTTCTCGGTCAAGCTAAGTATGCTTAGGATATTCTCACTCGTGCCGGCATGTCCGATGCGGCCTAGGTCTCTACCCCCTTTGTTCCTGGTTCACAGCTACATAGCTCCACCAGTCTACCATTTCAGAATCTGAAACTGTATCGATCCCTTGTTGGTGCCCTACATTATCTGACGATTACCCACCCTGATCTAGCATTTACGATTAACACCGTTAGCCAGTTTCTTCAGGATCCTCATGATAACCACTATATAGCAGTCACTTGGATTCTTCTCTACATCAGGGGCACTCTCCATTTCGGCCTCACCTTTCACTCGGCCAGTTCTCCTGACGTCTTGGGGTATTCGAATGCTGATTGGGCTCGTTGTTTCGAGAATCGCCGATCTACATATGGCTATGCAGTCTTTCTTGGTGAAAACCTTGTTTCCTGGAGTGCCAAGAAGTAGCCTACCGTGTCTCATTCCAGCACTGAGTCAGAGTATCGAGCTCTTGCCAACACAGCCTCGGAGATGGTCTGGATGACTCATTTGCTTTGCGACCTTCGTGTTTCTCTTTTGAGCTCCCCATTGATGTTATATGACAACAGTAGTGCCATTTTCTTAGCTTAGAATCTGGTTGCTCACAAGTGGGCCAAGCATATTGACATCGACTATCACTTTGTACGTGAGTTGGTGGCTTCTGGCAAGCTGCGTGTTGCCCATGTCTAAAATTATCTCCAGATTGCTGACATCTTCACCAAAGGAC
The DNA here is from genome assembly GCA_037428765.1 of Rubia yunnanensis. Classification (NCBI taxonomy): domain Eukaryota; kingdom Viridiplantae; phylum Streptophyta; class Magnoliopsida; order Gentianales; family Rubiaceae; genus Rubia; species Rubia yunnanensis. The sequence goes on from CM075066.1 coordinate 54,068,234, forward strand.
TTTCTCGTCCATAGTTTGAGTTCTTTTGGTCTAAGCTTTGCATCGCTGAACATCTGACGCTTCGCTTGAGAGAGGTGTTAGAGTAAATCACATTTCTGATTTGATCTTGATTGATTCTGGATAAGTCATGTTAACTAAACCAGAGTTGTACTCATATTATGTTTCCTTATTGTACTGTATATATTCTTGTCAGCAATACTATAATTGATTACGGTAAATATATCTTATCAAATGTTGCTTGGATATTTATCGACATACATTAGATATTTTTATTGGATAGTTTCATTGTAGTGATTGCATGATGGATTGGTTGTTGTTGAATAATACTATGGTTATTAAATTTCGATGCTAAACCTAGTATTACAAATCCCTTTGTACTTGTGAGTTTGATGTTATTTTATGTGGTGTTAGTCTTGATCAAACAGCGCCAAAGACACAACGTGTTACTCGATGGGTGAATTCTTCTATGGCACTTTTGCTTCCCCCCTCCGGCTCCGAAACTAATTTCGGAACCGATTCTACAAATACATGGGATTGTGCCGTATTACCGACGACTATGTGGAGAAACGGGAGTCACTCTACCTCTTACCTTGAGTTTTATTGTTCTTTCCTTACATGTTTACATTGAGGGCAATGTAATGTTTTAAGTGCGGTGAGGGGTTAGGGGACTCATGCAAGCTTGGTTTGGAATGCTTTTTGATACTTTTGATTGGAAAAACATGAGAAAAAGGAAGAAAAAATTGAAATTTTGAAAAAAATAGAAAATGAGAAAAATGTGTTAAAAAGGAAAACCCGCTAAGTTATAAACCTGGGAGGGAAACTTAGGCAACATTGGGGGCTCAGATAGGACGAAAACCCGAAAGGATGGCCTAGGTAAAAATGAGAGACTAAATGTGGGCGAGATGTGATCCAAAAGAAACATGATGCGTGGCTAAGATGAAAACCCGAAGGGGCTCCTATGCAAAATGAGAGAAAGAGAGAATAAAAGAACAAGAAAAAATTGTTACTTTTCTACTCATTTGTCGGCGTTGGAGTCATAAGGTTGTGGTTGACATATGGATGGATCGGGTAGCCTAACATCATAAGACTTCTTGGGGTTGAAAAATGAAGTATGGTTATGAAATTCTTGATTGTTGTTGTACTTCGTTTTGGTTGATATATTGGTATAGAGTGAAGTATGTGTTTAAACCTCCTATATAGTTTTTTACTTCATTTTGTGCCATTGAATTTTGGTTGATATATTGGTATGAAGTGAAGTATGTGTTTGAACCTCTCATATGGTTTTAACTTCGTTTTGTGTCATTGGAGCTTGGGATTATCAATTCGGGACTTGGATATGTTTCTATGGGTAGTAGTAAATTGATAAGTGGTAGGTTTGGTTAGATTTTGGAATTGGGGTTGTGTGTGAAAAATTCTCATTTGAGTTTTATTTTGGGATTTATGACATTGAGAGTTTGTGTAAGGCTTTGATTTGTTATTAGTTTAGGATGTGGACATATGAATTCCTTTGTGTGCTTGAATCTTTTCTTACTCGAGGACGAGTAAGGTTTAAGTGCGGGGAGGTTTTATGCCCATTTTATATGGTTATTTTAGAACTTTTTGGGTTTACTTTTGTACACTTTTGTACTCTAGATGTTGCATTTTTCCTTGAAATTATCTAAGGAGAGTTAAGAGTGACTTTTACGCTTTTATCACTTTCTAGTGGATTTTGTGTGATAAGGCAGTTTGTTTGAATACTTTGAAGATTATCTTTGAGGATTTGAAGATTCGAAGACTTGCATTTGAGTTTTTGAAGACTTTAAGTATTAAAGAACAGTAAAGAGAAGAGGAGAACTTAAGATAAAAAGAAGGAAGAAATCAAAGTGTTGGATTCTGCATTCGTCGCACGATGCAAAGAATGGGTGGCCAGACTTCTTTATTTCTTTTTTGTACTATAAATACTCACCTTATTCTCTCTCTTTCAACACTTCTTCTTCCTCCCATATTTGGGACTAAAACCCCTAGTTTTTCTCCTTTCTTTTCTTAGTTTTTGTAGGATTAATCAAGCATTTTCATTATCTAGGTTGGTTTGTACTTGGGTGCAATTGATTGAAGCATCCATATCTATGTAGTAAGAACCTCTATTTCACTCTATTTTGAAGCATTTGTTATTTAGCATTCATGTATTTTAATGTGATGTTTTACTTCATTTATGTTATGGGTTGTTTGAGTATATCAAGTGTTTGTATGATTTATTGTTAGAGTGTTAGGAAAGTGGCCAATTTCTTATCTCTTTGACATAAAAATCCAAGAGCATGGATTTAGAACTTCTAGTGCTTAATGTGTTGTGATTATTGCTAGATAAATATGTTAATGTGGATTGTTCTCATGTTTATCCTATAGATGCAATGCAAGGTTGAGTCTTGAATGTGGTTTGTTCTACATTTAATCTAATGAATGCTATGTTTGGTAAATGACTATGTCTTCGGTAAAAGGGTTGTTATCATCAAATATATGGTGTTTCGTGTATAATGTCATTGATGAAATATCTTTATGGTTGTTGAACGTCTAAAGTGATTATTAATGAGGTTTGCACATGATTGTTCAGCGTCTTTGTGAATTACTCTTAAGAATAAAAGAATGTCTATCTATTTAAATAGAAGTGATAGCATTCCTCATTGTTAATGAATGTGATGGATGAGTGAAAGGTTCAATGATCTACATTAGGTTTGGAATTGGATATCAATTGCTCCCAAGGCTTTATTTTTTATAGTTTTTGTCCTTTTTTCTTAGTTGTTGCATGATTAACATAGTTACTTGACTTTGCTAGTTAGCTTGTCTTTATTTTCATAACTTAGGATCAAAACCAACCAACCAACCCCCCTCCTCTTAACTTGCTTTTATATATCTATAGGTATCTACCTCTAGTCTAATATCAACCTTATATGTTTAAACCCTTAGAAATATCCCTTTTCTTCGTGGACGACCATGACTTGCCATTATCTACTTAATTGTAGATAGGAAATATTAGGGCTTATAAATTTAACATTGATAGGTATGGCGAGGAACTCCCAAGAACCATAAAATTGATTATAAGAACTCTCAAAATGGACTCACAGTTCATCCGTAGCGAAGAAGAGAAGTTCAGCCGACCGAAGTACAAATGGGTCGGCGCAAACCGCTCATGGATATCACCAACAGCTTGTACCAGACGACATGGTCCATGCCAAATGCCTTTGGCACAGACCGTTCCAAGGCCGGTATGGATCGCGCCAAACTCGATGGGCCATGCACATAACTTACAAATTTCACTTAAAATGGCTAAGTATGGGCACAAACCATCCCATTTTTTATGGCCCGCATCGTTCCAAGTGCAAAATTTCAAGACCATCCGGTGGTATGTGAAGAATCAAGTGACCCGTGCCAAAATACTTAGCAAAACGAGGTTTCTAATGGCGGCCCGGGCCAAAACAACGTGGACCGCACGGACACGACCCACAGAGGATGACACGGTTCGCGCCAAGGAGTATGCACAGACCACAATAGAGCAGACGGTTCGCGCCAATGGAGTATGCACGAACCGCAAGATCTGGCGCCCAGTGCCAGCACTGACCCAGTACACGGTAGGGATCGCACCATTCGCGAGGGTCTGCGCCAGGTGGCGGCTAAACTAGGGTTTTACACTTTTTGGCCTATTTTGGGCCTATTTTTAGGTCCAATCCCCTTCTAATATAAATATAGCCTTAGTCTACTAGGGTTTTATCTTAGATCTTATTTTTTTACTCTACTCTTGTAATTAGGAGAACATCTTAGAGAGCGAAACACTCTCTCTTCTTTCTTTCTTTCCTTTTTATTTTTCTTTCATCCTATGATGTGGAATTCAAATCATTATTTGAATTCCATGTCAAGGGAGTAATTTCCATGACTTGGGGATAATTGTATTCATGTGTTGATTTATGCTTTTATGAAATTCTTAGTTCATCCTAATTATTGTGCTTATGATATTATTTTGATTTGTTCTTGAATGTTAGAATTGAATGAATAGTGCACTCCATATAAGCACACAATCTAGTCTATATTCATGTTGGTGAAAATATTGATACCCCTTGGAAAGAGAAACCTCAGATGTGTAATGGGTAACAGGGTACAGGTCTGCGTGAGTGTCTGCACACGGGATGCTGAGTATTGCATCTGTTATGTTTCCAGCACACCAGTCTTAGCTGATTACGTAAAGTGGTCTGATGGATTGCGGGTAGAGATAGTGAAAAGTAGTAAACTAGGGTTGTAAGAGGCCTGGGGAGTAGAACATTCGTGGTGGAATGCTCAGGACGTAATCACACGGGGGAGAAACAGACCCACAACAACGGTCAGACCTTGTTGTACTCCCCAAATTACGAAGGCAGTGTCGATGGAGGGTTGCGAGTGCACCCGATGTGACAGGTACGAGGAAGTGTATGCTATCGACTGCACCATGTGTTATGAGCACTATATTAAGTTTGTTTAAATTTCACATGTGAATGAATCGAGGACCAAAACATTAAATCAACCATGTTACACAAGCATTCCCCAAGTGTTTAGCTATGTAGATTACTTGCTTTCTACTTTCATGTTTTGTAGTTGTTAATCGAAAAACCAACCCCCCTTGTTTACTATACTAGCTATTCCTAGCAACTCGTATGGATTGACAACCCAAACGAGGTTGTGTTTAATTGATTTTTAGGCCCTAGTATCTCTGTGGACATACCCATGGCTTACCACTAACTACCCTATTGGTAGCATAGTAGTGAGTTGGGTGTAGAACTATAAATTTTATCTTTGACCTCCTTTAACCAAGGGACGGTCTTCGCTCGGGTTAATTAGCTACAATTAACAACCCCGAGTGGGATAGGTCAGCATGTGCATTTTACTACGTTATGTGTATAAATGTCATCCGCCCCGAGTGAACTATAAATGTCGCCTACGTTTTACTACTTTATGTTTATTTCATTTAAGAACTGCCCAATTCTAACATAAGTTTTGTTTCCTATGTATTGGTATTAATAGGACCAATGAGAGTCCTCGATGTACTTTCAGCATGTAGATGGAATGACTTGTCATTTCACTAGTCGTCTTGCCAGTCTTAATGGCGTGCAACGCAGAAAATGGCAGTTCAATACAATTAGTTAGTCACTTTCAAATTAACCTTATGTATTTCAATATGTTGTAACATGTATTTTTATTATATGTTAGTTTTGTTGGTTTGAACATGTCATTCTTTCCCACATTAATTGAAAATAATTGAATGTGGTAGGACGTTTAACCATTTAATGATTTATCGCATATAAAATATTACGTCATGACTATCGACGAACGCTTAGTTGTGTCATCAAATATTAAATATTATAATATTGTACGAAAAACAAAGTCTGACCGATTGGTCGGTGAGGTTGCGCAAACCGGTGCCTAGACGACATGTGACCGACGTCACATTAACCTGCATCATTTTTTAGCGACGTCGGCCAATCAAAATGATATTGTTTTTGCTAGCGTTCCACGTCAGCCGGAACACGACGTGTGTGCCCCACAGCATGCGATATCGCACTTATTTGGACTAACATCGGTTTGAACGACATTGCAACATTTCATCTCCTATCAACTGCCTTCTTGCATTGGATGACGTCGCATACAATTGAAAACCGATGTCTGATCAAAACGATGCCGCAACTATGGTATCCTATGGTCGGCCTTCTTTCTCTGACCGACGTCGCAGACAAAACCGACCGATGCCGGTTGAAAACCGAGGTAAAAGATATATTTTACCTCGGTTCTGAACCGAGGTAAAAAATGTATTTTTTATTCCGGCTGTAGAAAAAATCGAGGTAAAAAGTCCTACATAACTGAGTTAAAAAGTCATGTTTCTTGTAGGGAAGAACCAATTTTTTTTTTTTTCTGTAGTGCTTCTTTCTAAGGGTAAGTCACTTCTAAATCTGAGGTCACCCCTGGAAAGCTGACGCTAATTTCATCCACCACTGATGCTCATTTGGTACCACTGCTAAGCTCTTGATTGCGGTTCAGAGAAACATTGATGCCTACTCTTTCATGCTTTATCTTAATTGTTCTGCACAATGTCTGATACAATTATGAACTACCTATTTTCTTGATGGTCAGAATTCTGACATCCAGGGCGTGTTTTGCTCCGAATTTTGTGGTCTGTATTGATGATGTATAAATCGACCTATGCATGTCCTCTATCTATTTTAAGAGTATACTTGCACAAATTCTGGTACTGCTCTTTTCTTGATGCTTTTTCAGGGAGAGTATAGCAACAAATACTCTATTCTCTATGGACTCCCAACTCGGGATGGTGTTGCTGATTTTTAAGAAGGTCCCTTACTCCAAGACGTTGAAGGAAAAAATGGATTAGAGGGAACGCACGACCAGGTAGGAAAACAGAACCATTCCAAATGGATCTTTTTTCCTTCCTCTGCACAAACGCTTCTTCCAGCTCCATCTCCATCAACGGAAGAGCTTGATTTTGAAGGCTAAACCGTTTAGGCTTCAAAATTTCCTTGTCTGGCCACCTACGAATCGACACAGGGGGTGGAGTTTCGTTAGAATGGATCACAAGGAAGGATAGATACTTGTGTAATTAGTCTATGTATATCTACTTAGGTTTTTTGGAGGCTTGATGCCCATCTTTATGACCTTCTGATCACCCGTAGTCAACGGCTACTTCATTGGCATATCGAGCCAAATATAATACACCCTATAGTTATTAAGAAAAAAGTACTCCCTCCATTTTAAGAAAATTTGCACAGAATCTTTTTTACGATCTATAAAAAAATATGTTTAACTATAAATATGTGTAATTACGTATAATAACGGTGGCATAAAAATTGATATTTATAAATTACTTGTTATGATGAATGTAACAATATCTCATAAAATAAAATTATTGTTCATACATGTGATCAAAATATAATTTTGACTAAGTGCGCAGAATTGAGCGCGGCGGAATGAGTAGGAAAGACCAAAATGATTTCAATGAATTGGAATTCTTATTAAAAAGCCGATAAAAAGGACCCCAGCCCAAATCCGGGAAAATAGAGAAAATATAATGAGCAACAGTAGGCATAATAAAATGGTGAAAGAAGAAAACAAGATCCACCTCGAACGCCCCTCCCCTAAAATACCTCAAACAAAATCTTTCTCAACTCTTCTTCTTCATTCATATCCCCTTTCTCCTCCAATTTTGTCAATCCTATTTTCTTAACCTTACCATTTTCCACTTGTACAGCCTTTCTTAGCTCATCCGGTGGCTCCACCGCTACTCTCGTGCAATCATTTCTCCAAAATCACAACTACTGCAGTGTTACTGGTAATAAAAAAAAAGAAAAAAAAATGAGAGACGATGAGTCCAATTGGTTCGCCAAATGGGAGGAGCAACTACCCACCCCTGAGGAGCTCATGCCCCTGTCCCAAACCCTAATTACTCCTGATCTAGCTATAGCTTTCGATATTCGGAGCCCCACCGTCGCCCCGAATCCAAATCAGCCGGCGGCGGCGGCGGCGGCTCCTCCCCCTCTGCCATCCCAGCCGAATTCCTCCGCGGAGTTCGACTCGTCGGAGCTGGGCGGGACTGGCGGCGGAGGGGCGGCCTCGGGTGGGGAGGAGCCCGCGAGGACCCTGAAGCGTCCTCGCCTGGTGTGGACCCCGCAGCTGCACAAAAGATTCGTGGACGCCGTGGCCCACCTGGGGATCAAGAACGCCGTTCCCAAGACCATAATGCAGTTGATGAGTGTTGATGGGCTGACTCGGGAGAACGTTGCCAGCCATTTGCAGAAGTACAGGCTCTATTTGAAGAGAATGCAAGGGATGTCAAGCGGTGGTGGTAGTAATGGTAATGCTTCCATGTCTGCAGCTGGGAGCGACCCTGATTTGTTCGCTACCACGCCAGTCCCTGCCCATTTTCTGCACCCTGGTCGCCCCAGTTCCGACCACTTCCTGCCCTTTGTGCCTGTCTCTGCAATGCAGCATCATCATCAAATGGCTGCTGTGCATCATCTGCAGCCGCAGTTTCGACATTATGGGACATCGCCCCCCAATGCCCAATTCGACCATCCATTGCTAGCCAGACAATCTCAGCAGCACGTTCAGAGGATGGGAACCCCTGGTCATGCTAGTACTGCTGTTATGCCTTCTTACATTGAGGATATCGAATCAGGTACTGCTGCTGCGCCTTCTGGGGGTGCTACTGCAAATGGGAGGAAAGTTCTCACCTTGTTTCCAACTGGGGATGATTGAGTTTTGGGTAACTGCTTCCTCACTTTTCCCTGTGCATCATTTTTAAATTTGGGTTTTCAGTCTTGTGAAAAATGCTTCTACTTGGAGTAACATTTTAATTACCATCTACCAATTTTCTGTGTTTGTGCTGTGCTGTTTCTGGACATCCTCAATTTGTGGCTGTTCTCTCAGAGTTTTGATGTTAAGTTCTAGGGTAGGATGTCACTGTGTTTGCCTGTAATGGTTGGGGGGGAGGGGGGGGATAAGTGGCTATTCTGGGATCTCTTAGTTTGATTCTGTGTACTCCTATAAGTGTAATTATGTCGAGGGTTGCAGTCCATCTTCTCCAGGCCTGCGTGTTGAAAAAGTTGCCAGATACATCGATCGCGCGTGTAGATTTTTCATTCTGCTTCTAGTGACGTATAATGTCCATGATGTCACTCTGGGCAGCAATAATATTATATTAGTCATTAAGATCATATGTCATAGCAGCATTTGTTCATTTGGCTCTCTTAGAGGTTGCTGAAGTTCATGGGTAGCACTTGATGTCAACATTGAATAATGGTTGACACAACCGTCAAGCCATAGTTATGCCCTCCAGATTTTTCAAACACAGATGAAGCCATTGGACAGCCAATTTGGATTGGAGTTATGATGGCATCGAAAATCTCCTGCATAGGAATATGAATATTATGTTTTACAGCTATGTATTTTGTAGATGTGAACCTGCTTCTTGTATATTCTGTTATAGGCAGACTTTTTTACCCGAAGCTACGAGCTTGTTGTTACTAATATGTTAATCCCCATAATGCATTTATGTTCTGATGCTTTTGCTGAAATTACTCGGTTTAAGCTCCTAGCCATATTATTTGTACTTAGTATATGTGCAATGTCGTTGATGCTTTAGTGTGGCTAACTACCATATCTTATTTCACTCCTGCTGAATATGAAACATATATTGCTTGCTTTCTTATGGATTTACTCACATTTTGAAGTCGTCATGTCCCTCTTAAATGCAGCCCCGTCTTTCATCTCCTTATTACAGTTAAATGCTGAAGATTGAGTGTGTGGTGGCTATGAAAGTAGCTAGTTCTTTCTTGCAAAGAATGAGCCATTTGTTTTCCTTTTCCTAGAAGTGATGAAGTTATGGGCAAGAACTAGCTACTTTTTCATGTATTACAATTTTACTGATTCCTGTTGATGCATGCTGCCTTATTTCTCTAGGTGGAAATGTATTCATACTTGACTCTGTTACTCTCCTCTACATCTTGAAATCATTAATTCTGAAGTAATTGAAATGGACTGATACTTGTCACGGGTATTTCGATGTTGTCTTTAGTGGAGACTTGGGGGGAAAATGCATGAATTATGGAACAATTAAACAGTAGCAATGTGAAAATAGTAAAGTATGTGAACATATGCATCTGTAACATGTAAGTGAGAAAAAGTGCCAAAAAGATGTGCGGCCTGATTGCATGAAAGCAGCTCCCACATTGTGGGGGCTTTAGGGAAGGGTCAAGCCATCATGGCCTAATCATCCAAACCTTCTGCTGTTTGTCTATAATATAGACATGTCTTATTTGTAAAAGGAGAAAATAGGTAAAGGGGGACACGAGTTTGCATTATTGCACAATGTTCTGACATACTTGTTCACCATGCAACTCTAAAAATACATTGGGGTTTTCCAACCAAGTTTGCTTTTCAGATTGCTTCTTTAGCTGTCATTATCCATAGGAAGAGTTGACTTTAGTAATGTTGGAATAGATAATTCTGCTGTTACTAGTATAAGTATCTTGCTGAGCATACTCTGACTTGAAAATTAAGGGTAACTGCAGTGTGGTTGTCAGTGTGTTGAGCTTCCTAACAGCCTCTAGATGACTGCATTCTTCCATAAGAACGATGATGTTTGTAACTGCAATGTGATTGCCACTTTGCCAGTATGTTGAGAACTTTGGTAGTTTTCTAGCTTTGAAGACCGGAGATACGTCCTTATATATTTAGACTTTCTTATATAATTTGGTTGTTTGGATTTGTGGGCCTTTCATAAATGCCTAACTGAGTTTAATCTGTTACGTTTTCATTCATCCAAACTTTGCTTTAGACTTTGTGAACTCAGGCCGTTTGTATTTCACTTAGTAGAAGAAAGTGTGAATGGTTGCATATTCTACATGAGTATGTTTTCTCCATAAGTTTAGTCGCTCTAGCGACTTCAGATAGTGGAAAGCTTAATGATTCAAGCATTATGTTGTATCATTTGCTTCCTAGTAGATGCATGAAGCATCCATCGCAGTAGTCATACTAAATGCAAATATGTCAACGTGAACTTAAGAAATTTGAAAAACTGCCTGAGAAGTATCGAGAACAGGTTTCTGCAGTTTGTTGTATTGTACGGAATAAATATGAGATCCCAGAATGGATAGTTTGTTAGTAATAATCTGCATCAGTTGCGTGTCACAGCCATGACGATGACCATCTTAGACCTGTTTAGAGGAACGCAATGTAAAAGTGTATCTTGCCGAAAAGAATCTGGCAGATCAGAGGAACGCGATGATGAGCTAAAACGGTGGACTGGATCTACGGATGGATAATCATCGGAGCATTTTTAGGAGAGAAACTAGATCCTTCAACTTGTGTGACCGTGAGAATGTGTATTTTAGCTGAGATGCTTCATAACGATGCAATGAATATGAAGTTTACCAATTACTTAAACTAAACAAATGCACAGCTACCAAATATTCGATCTGTGCAGAACAAACTATAGGTGGAGTAACGTGCATGACGCGGTCCTGATTTGTTTTAATAGAATACTTTCTTGATTTGTTAGAGCAAGTCTTAACATGTTATGCATAATAAAGATTTTAGCTATCTTTGGAGACTTTACTCGATTTTCAGCTCCAACAAAGTCTGCATCTCGTTCTCTAGAATAGAGAATTTGAGGAGAGAGAAGATTTCATTCGCTATATTAGTAGTTATATATATGTAATATTTGGAGAATTAAAATTTTAATGCTATTATTATTATGAGTCTGTTTCTTGAAAGACAGTTATAGAAAGATCTAGATTTGAAGTGTAAATTAAAAGAAATGAAAATAAAATTTTCGGGTTGAATGAATCGGGTTATAAACATTATAACTACTACACATTGTATGGTAAAATATTAATATTACAACTAAGATATTTTACCTTTTATTATTTTAATTAAATCTCGTCTTCCCAACATTTTACCTATTATTAATCACATTTAACTAAGACGTTTTGTAAGACTTCAACATAAGAGCCTCCAACCTCGACCAAATCTTGTGCAAGACTTCTCCTTTATCTTTGTTATCCTCTGTTTTTTTTTTGGCAGACTAGTTCTACTTGTCCATGCCAAAAATATGTCATCTCCAAGTACATAGTCATATTTCTCTCTCCATTCTTTTTTTTTTTTAACAAATATTCGTACTCTATCACATTAAATTAAATTGTGTTGCCCCTCACAAAGGGGGTGAGACTCCCCTGTGTCTCACACAAAGGTGGGGTGAGACTCCTACATTTCTCACACAAAGTGAGGCTCCGTACACCAACACGGTGCAATAGGAGACTGAACCCCAGAAACTTGCCCTAGGCCGGAATCGAACCTGGGGTGTCTCTGGCCACTGGGCTACTCCCAGTGGTTCTCTCCATTCTTAACTCTCGAGGGTTTTGGCATGTGGTATGTGTGCTTTCGCTGCTTGCCTCCGCTATCAGGAGCTTAGGAGTGAAATAAGCATTTCGTTGAAGTAGGGTTGTCAAATGGGTCAGATCATCCCATGAATAGAATTTATCCATTACTATTTTCACTTATTAGATAATGATTTATTGGATGTGTCTCCTAAAAGACTGTCTCATGATGAGACCATGGACTAGAGGAAAAATAGGAAAATGAAAAATCAAAATCGGGGGCAAATTTATAAATAAATTGGGGTCTGTGCCATTAGTGAAAACTGCACAAAATGGAGCAACCAAAGAGTAGATACGCGAAAACTAACCACACAAACCTTGCCCAGCCTAAAGGCACGGAACCAAACCCCTTGCCAAAATACGCCTTCACCTTATATGATCAATCAAAATTGATTAAACATATTTTTTTCAACCAAAATCTTTCAGCAACAAAAAATCTTCAACCGTTGTTCATCATCAAATTCAATTGCAACGAATTTGAAGAAAAACGTTGATCGCCATTAACAAAACATCAATCAATTTATCTACAACTACAATCAGGTAAATTTAACATCAATAATCCCAAATCTATGAATCAACTCAGTTTCAAAATTTGCAAATTCAAAATTTGAATCATGACTGAAGAAGGTGATTACGAGATCGACAATCAATTAGCACCCATACTGACAATGCAACAACAGAGTCAAACGTAACAAATTGAATCAAATGTCCATGATGAACATCGTACTTGTTTCACAAGGTAAGTGGCAAATATTTCAGCAATTGACTTTGAGCTTTCAATTTGCTGATTTGAAATCGACTAGAGCAGCAACCTGTGTTTGATAAGCCTGATTTGTATGGCTTATTTTTCATACATGTTGCTGATTTGTCTTTCAACAATAGCAAAGTCCTGTCAATTTGCTAAAAGTTTCAACTCAAACGACTAAGCTTTCATAAGTTGAAATTCACGTGGTGAGTTATTATTTTGAAGTTTTAAACAGTGTAGTTGAGCCTCTTGCACATTAGGAAAATAACTATACATAGCCGAATATCTGATTTATAGCGGATAATGTTCATGAAATTTAACTTGATGTTTTAACTGTATAGCATGATGGTAAAAATTGCCTAAGCATGAACTTGATGTGATGTTACTTTTGACATGTTTGTTGTTACAAGTATATGATATAATGTTTTAACTATACAACATTATGCTGGAACTTCACTGAGCATGTTCAACATTACATAACTACAAGAAACTGAACCTATTACTTTGCAATATTTACCTTGGTTTTTTTGCTTAGCTCAAAAAATTGAGGCAAAAAGTTCTTTCAACTCAATTTTTTAAAGTAAATAATATTATTGACCTTGGTTTTAAAAAAATAAGGTAAATAATAGCTTTTTTACCACGGTTCTACAATAACTGAAGTAACTTGGCTATGAAATCAAAGTAAAAGTTATTACCAATATACGTGCGACATTGGCAGTAAGGGTACGCCCTAGCAGTAATAGTCATTGATGAAAAGATCGACTTCGTACCATCACTCGATGTGACCAACTTCCATCCGACGTAAACAACGATGTCGATTGTTTCACGTGCGACATTAGCAGTAAGGGTACGCCCTAGCAGTAATAGTTATTGATGACAAGATCGACTTCGTACCATCACTCGATGTGTCTGACTTCCATTCGACGTAAACAACGACATCGGTTGTTTCACTCGGTATAGTCACACATGCTCCTCGGACCAAACCCGTGCCTAAAATCCTTTCAAATAAATTAATATATGTGATGTCGCACCTCAATCGGTGCTATGTTCGTTAGTGCGAATATTAATATGCGAATGGAGAGCAAGGTCGCACGTATCTATCATACCTAATACATTAAGGATACTAAACCAATGCAACCAGAACTTGGAATGTACTATCTAAAGGTTTTATTCCAAATTCACCACAGCCAGTCTCAGATTTTATCAAGTTACATATGTAAGACTAAAGCTAGGTATGTACATACGTATATATATATATATATATATATATATATATATATATATATCCAAAACACATAATGCTACGTACCACATGTAACATCCATGCAAAATGAAAATGAAACAGAAGACATAGAATCCTAATAAATTCCAAACAAACATTCTTCATGTTCTAGGACAAATAAACATATAATCCATAGCAAACAATAGGGTGGTGACACGGGTGGGATAACATCGCCTGCCGACAAACTGCTTCCATTTTCTTGAGAATAAATGTTCGAATCTTCGGTGGAAGACTCGCTAGCACCGGTGCTTGACCCTCTTTCATCATCCGTGGTATCCATCCTATCCTCGTCAACCCCAAGCCCTTCATCCCCCGCAGGTTCATTAATTGCATCAGCAATCATAGACTTCAGTACACCCATTTCTTCCGTAAGATTATGCATGGTGTGTTCCATGCACAGCGCCATAGCCTTGGTCTTGGCCATGTCCTTCAGGAGGATGGCCCAGGCCTTCTGTTTAGGTCCCGAGGGATAATAAATTAGTTACGTTAAATGAAAATGTCAACATTTTAATTAATGATAATTTGTAACAAACCAAAAAAACTCAAAATTTTGTTACCCGTTAGGGGCGTGGGAATAATGGCGGGGTGAACGTCCACAGCTGTGGAATCTGATGAAGTCACCTCGGGGCTGGGTGTGGGAGGCACATCCATATCCCCTTTAGGAACATTGCGATCAATCCACGTCCTCGACTCAAAAACCCAATGCTTTAACCCGAAGTAGTTTGCATCATAGTACTTAGACTGGATCTTTGCTTTTGATTTGATGGGAACCTTCTTCTTCTCCAGAATGACGGTGATGACGTTGCAGTAGGGGAGTGTCCGACTCTTCGTGGAGAGGGCAACTTGATGCATCTCTTGGATGATTGTGTACCTGAGGTTGACTACCTTCTTCTTCGCAAGGTGGTAGTACATGACTGTCTCGTTGATCGTGCACTCCGTAGGATATCCGGCCGGGATAAGTACTTGTACAATTATATTAAACATCATTCTCTTATGAAGGTTGAGAACACCAAGCTTGATTTGCTCTATTGGGATGAGTCTGTTCCCCACTTCAATTTTGAAGTACTTCTCCACCATTCTGTTGGGGTCAAGTGCCCCAGATGGGTTATTCTCGTCGACCCGTCGAGGCCAATTGTCCTGACAGTACAGCTGTAAAGGCTCACCCTCCGGCTGATCCTCCCCTACGAATGTGCCGCCAATAACCTTATCGATAAGCTCTTTAGATATCTCCATGTCCATCCCATTCACTCTTGTTTTACAGGAGGTCATTGTTTCCATTCTGAAATTGACGTAAAACTCCTTGACCTCCGTATCATATGTCTGTTTATCCAAGCATATTAAACCCTCCATTCTTGACAGTTTGAAGGGTTCGAGGAAAACATTGAGGTGTAGTCATTCCACATCCCCAGACTTTATCACCCTGAACTTTTTTTATCCTACACTCTTGGATTTTTTTTGAAACGCTTTGCTGCCTCCTCCTTGACGAAGTGTAATTTTCCCACGTTGGCGATGGAGTTGCCCCCGTGCTGTCTTCCCTTTTCCTCCTGGATGTCTGCTTCATTCGAGCCATCTAAGAATCAAAGGGAAGTAAAAACAGTCAGTGCAAAAGTGAATAACTCAATGATGTCAATATGTTTTAGCCGAGTTCGAATTCATGCCGCAAACACTTTGTCTAGACCAATGTAATGTATGCGATATTGCATATTCATGTTCTTGAATATGCGACATCACAGTTCAATTGGCTAAGATGAAACAGTATGCGACTACAATACGAATGGTCCTAAAACACCTACAATCTCAACTAAAACATCACAAAGTAAACAACTAACATGCTATGATTGAATAACCAAGCAATGGGCAACTAACGAAGTATATGAAACCTGAAACAAACATCAAACTTGATCCAAAAAAACTTACCTTGTTAGGGTTTGTTCCTCTTCAAATTTGGAGAAATCTGCCAATGCAATACGTCCGAAGTAATTAAATGTTGATTGTGGTGCTACTGTGATTTGTGAGCAACCGATTTCATTGGGATAAGAATGTTTTCCGACCATTTTTTCAGGTAGGAGGTTTGGGTGCAATGTCGTCGGTTGGGAATACGAAGGGGTAGGGTGGTTGGGTATTTATATACCCATTGTGAAACGCTGTCATATTGTGTGACTTCGCAGGTGTATCACATAGGATGGATAAGACATGGACTATAGGGCAAAGTCGTGGATCGTGGGTTTGGGCCAAACATAATGGCCCAAACAATATAAAGAGACATCACGATAATAATCACTCCATGCGAGACAAAACCGAAGCCACCCCAATATCACACATAATAAACACTGGGCTGTATTAGAGTAGCGGCATGGCCCAA
This sequence comes from Rubia yunnanensis, assembly GCA_037428765.1. Lineage (NCBI taxonomy): Eukaryota > Viridiplantae > Streptophyta > Magnoliopsida > Gentianales > Rubiaceae > Rubia > Rubia yunnanensis. The sequence goes on from CM075066.1 coordinate 54,084,565, forward strand.
ACATAACTACGACCCTGGTCAGTGGTGAATGTAAAGCATAAAAGCCCGATATCGCTTCAATGTCTTCGCCACCAAGTCCAAACCAACCATAGACCGATGTCGTATTGATAGATTGTGAGCCAAAAAGCCCAAATTACATAGTCTACGTTTCTCATGAAATATAAAAAGTAATAAAATTACGTCCATCAAATTATGACCACCATGTTCAAATTTGGTCATGGACTCATCATCATAACAGACAAAAATTATTGACAGGCAGGGAATTATGAATTATGAGGGAAATTACACTACGGCCCAAACTTCCGTGGTTGTTGATGTGTGTTAAGCAACATTCACCCGAACAAAACAAAAAATGTTTCATATGGAAATTATGCGTATTGTCTTACAGACATGCAAACCTGGGTAATCTTCCTGGTTTTTTTATAATATTCCATTAATACTGTAGCGATAAGAATTATGTAAATGAACATTTCCACCAAAGATAAAGAATCATAAAAAATTTCATATTCTAGGTATTTTTAAAATATAATAATAATAAAAGTCCGTCCTTCAATTTTTACAAAGCGTCAGTACATGGTCTAGAGTAAATTGTAGATAATTACTTACAAGTATACGATTGTCGGTCGTATGATCTTGTGGAAGTCTATTGGAAAATATAATATTACTATCAGTTATTATAAGTTCGACTATATAAGATTAAAGCAGTTTCTTTTCGGGACAATCAGAATCGAGTTTGGGACCGCATGTATTTTTGTTTTTACAGTTAGGTCCCTCCAAGAAACTGGGAGATGTCAAAATGCATAATTAGATGTATCATTATTTTATTCAAATTTGGATGGCAATGTTGTCCCGATTAGGGCTTCAAACGGTGCGAGCTGTCGAAAACGGGTTGGTCCGCGCCCATACTTAGCCATTTTGGATTGGAACTGGCAAAAGAGGAAGCTGGATTGGGTACGGTTTGTGCCTGGGGCCCAGGGACGGACCCCCCCTCTCTTACCAAGCCTTGACACGGCTTGTATGGGATGGAACGGTCAGCGCCGGAGACCTTTGCACGGACCCCTTTGTGGTGGCCTTGGCTGGTTCGGTCGGCTGACTTGTTTCTTTCGTTATGGATAAACTGTTAGAGCATCCAAAGTGGTAGCTCCTTAAACCCACTTTTCTTAATAAGAAGCACTCCTTATTTAAGGAGTACCATTGTGGAGTTTTAAGAACCACTCCTTAATAATGAGTTGCTCCTTAATCAAGGAGTTGGTACCTCATTATTTGTGAAAGACCAACCAATCAATGTTTGACACTTATTTCATATATTTTTATCAATTATAATTTAAAATGAAAAATAAGTGCTTATTTTAAAGAGGTCCATTGTTGGTAGTTGGTTCTTACCTAGATTTTATCAAAATTCATGATGTGGCACACAAGCAGTGCTCTTTAAGTCCACTATCATTGTGGATGCTCTTAGTCTGTTTTGAGAGTCCTTGTAGTCGATTATATGGTAACGAGGAGACAAATATAATCGAACCAACCTTGAAGGATGATTATTCTTGGATTGTTCTTAGAGTTTGGCGTAACTCTCGGACCACGATTATCTGTTTCTTCCTTGGCCATTTGAACTCGAATGTCGCCTATCTTTGGCTCCATCCTTCTACTACCACAATTTGATGTCCATGGCTTTCATCTACTACATTTATAATGTGAATGACTTTCGAATTCTTCTACCGTCCAAACCCCTTGTCACGTAAACTCAACTAATACTAGCAATCCAACATTAAAAATAAACCAATTATTATGCCGAAAGTAACGGTTAACGTACGCATAATGAAGTACATCAAACCCCCTATACTCAACCATTTAATTGTCCTCGAGTAAATAACGACAAGAAAAGAATTAAGCAAAATGTAGTGTGCAGGCATAAGTTAACCGAGGCATTCAACTTATTCCTAGATTACCATGTTTCCCCCAAAAGGGCAAGAATCTCAAAACTCTCACACTCCCCGAAGAACCTAATTAATCTAACCACCAAAAGTAGTAATATGTGAAAAAAGGTAAGCAAAGAAGATAAATATCAATCTAGCTTACTTTTTTCCAAAATGATCCCAAAAACAATCCACCAAGGAAATCCAAGAGTCATCGAATCGGTTGTAACATAGGGATAACTCTTAATTCTCGACCTAGTTACAACCAAGGAGGTAAATGTATCATCAACCTAGTTTTTTGTTTTCTCTCAAATTCTCTCATTTTGCCTAGGAGCTCTTTCAGGTTTTCATCCTAGCTTTAACACACAAAGGTTACTCATATTCTCACATTTTTCCAGACAGCCTCTCATTTTTGCCTAGGCTCTTAAGCCTAGCCGGGCCTATCCTCTCACTTTTACCTTGGTCTTTCAACCTATCTGCTGGGCTTTTTCCTAATGTTGCCGTTGCCTTTGCCCTTTTGGGTTTCCAACTTAGCCAGGTATATATATTTTTCATTATTTTTTCCAAAATGCTCTTAAAAGAGCTATTAGCTACATAGAAAAAACTAAAAATTATAAGTGCTATCTAATCCCCTCCCCCACACTTAAAGCTTGCATTGTCCTCAACGCATATACAAAATCAAAGAACATATGTCAAGGGAAAGAAATAGGAAAGAACTTACAATGGAAAATGAACGCAAAAATATACCCTTGATGGCACAATCATGAAATGTAAAGAACAAACTACCATCACCCCAATATACTACCCCTGACCTCTAATCAAGAAAGTTCACTCTAACCACTATCATGCACCACAAATCGAATAAAGAATTGAATCACAATGGAGAGTTACCTCTCAGGTCTCCATGTGTGTGTTTCAAGGGTTTTGAGGGTAAGTGAGTTTGGGTTGTACTTTTGTAGTGGTAGGGAAGAAATGGTGATTGAGGTGTAGGAAAGTATGTGAGCTTCATGGGTCGTGTACATCTACACGCCCCAAGAATTTGGGGTTTGTTTCTCCTCCTTGTCTACCATTTTGACCATCATGAACCATGTACGTTTACATGGTCCATGAGTTAGACTTCCCATTTGCTTACCTTCCTCTAAGAACCATATGCTTCTAGAACAAACATGCACACCAAGTGTAATAGTGTTCCAAAACCAAAAAATCTACAAATAGGAAAACACACTCAAATGACTAAACTAATCTAATTTTTCAAAGCTCGGCTTGCCTCCTGAGAAGCTCCATATATTTAAGGTCTTTGCCACAATCCTAATGTTATCCATATGGTGCGGGTTTGTACCCCATCACCTTAGACAACCAAAAATGGAGAGGTGGGGGGAAGGATCTTCCAAGAGGAAGATATAGTACATGAGGAGTCAAACTTAGAGGGAATAGATGGTTTGGAAGTTTAGCATATTCAATGGCTTCCATATGGTTTCCTCTAAGGGTTCCAAAAATGTGGAAGTTGGTTCTATGGGTGGAGGTAGCAGTAAAAATAGGTAATATGGAAAATTAAGTATAATCACTCCTTCCTCGACTTCTTCACTCTCAACAAACCATTCCCCATCCCATTTGGAATCATCTACCAAAAGTTCATAGGGATGGTTCATTTTTGGAATATTGGGTTTCAAGTTGGCTCACCCTATCTATCAAATCAAGCACTTATCCTTCAACTTTCTCAATGCTTGAGAATAGTTTAGTTCCAAAATCGCTAATCTCGCGAAGAATTTGTGATTGGAGTAAATCACTACTCTTGGTCACATTATCTATAGCTTGAAGAATTTCTCCATAATCTAATTTGGGAACGAATCCTAGAGATTGGTTTTGGGGCATTGGGTAGGTTGGTGAAGTTCAACTATCTACCCCAAGGTGTTGGTTTCCTGATACATCTCCATACCACAAATTTGAGTTACCACTAAACCTCAAATTTGGAGTATTGTGGTTAACAATTTTGATCCCATCGGCCTTGGGAACTAACAACTCCTACCTTTCTCTCATTCTTGCTCATCCAAGAGCAAGACTCCATAGGGTGGTCACAATGACATATCCTACAAAATCTCATTCGTTGAGACTCTCTTCTCCCAACGTCACTCAACCTTGGGCAACACTCCGTAGGATGATCATAATGACACACCCTACAAAGTGGCTTCCACTGAGTACTTTCCCACGTTTCCCCCCAATTAGATAGAAACAAACAAAATACAAAATTTGGAATCGTAGTGCAAGGGTCCTCAGTTTGCACAAAGAACTCAAGCAATACTTGCCCGGGAAAATAACAAACAAAAGAACAATATTGTCTACTCAACTAACGTGTTATGCTAATTAACAATTAGATTGATTAGCATTCTCGACAGCGGCACAAAAATTGGACCCACCTCCACTCGAGGTCGTTAATTGTAGCTAATTAACCAGCGAAGGCTTAGATAAAAGGAGATCAATGGTAAAAGATAAAATTTATATTCTGCACCCAACTCACTACTATGCTACTGATAGTGTAGTTAACGGTAAGCCTATGGTATGTCCACAAAGATGCTACGACCTGAAAGTCAATCACACATAACCACGTCTAGGTTTTCAATCTATACATATTGCTAGGAATAGATAGTATAGTAAACAAGGGGGTGGGTGGGTTTTCGACTAACAACTACAAAGCATGCAAGTAAAAAAGCAAGGAATCTATATAGCTAAACACTTGGGGAATGCTTGTTTAACATGGTTGATAAAATGCTTCGATCCTTGATTCATTCATATGTGAGATTTAGATAAACCTAATATAGTGCTCATAACAAGTGGTGTGGCCAATGGAATACACTTCCTCGTACCTGTCACGTCGAGTGCGATCGCAACCCTCCATCGACACCGACTTTATAATTATGGGAGTACAACAAGGTCCGAATGTTGATGTAGGTCTGTTTCACCCCTGTGCGATTACGTCTCGGGTTTCCACCACGAATGCTCTACTCCCCAGGCTTATAAAAGAGGCAAAGGTAAATAGGCCCCTTATCTATGACACTAGGGCCTCTTACAACCCTAGCTCTCTACTTTTCACTATATATATTCGTAACCCATCAAACTACTTTACGTAATCAGCTAAGACTGGTGTGGTGGAAACATAATAGAGGCAGTACTCGAAAAAGTCCACCGTGCACACACTCACGCGGACCCGTACCCTGTTACCCATTACACATCCGAGGTTTCTCTTCCCCAGGGGGCATTAATATTTGCACCAATATGAATATAGACTAGAGTGTGTGCTTAATGAAGTGTACTATTCATGCAATTACAACGTTCAAGAACAAGTCAAAATAATATAATAAGCACAATAATTAGGATGAACTAAGAATCTCACAAAAGCATAAATCAACACATGAATACAAGTATCACCAAGATATGGAAACTACTCCCTATAAATGGAATTCAAAGAAATATTTGAATTCCACACCATAGGATCAAAACAAAATAAAAAGGAAATAAAGAAAAATGAGAGAATGCTTCTCTCTCTAGAATGCTCTCCAAATTACAAATGAACTAACTAAAAAAATGATCCACTCTAAATCTACTCCCTAGAAATTAGATCCATGAAAAATATTAAGTTAGATGCCATGGATCTAGGAAAATAAGATGAAGAAAGAAGACAAAAAGAGAAGGAAAGAGAAGAAAAACTCTAGAGAGAGAGATAACCGTCTTCTTCCTTCTATCTAAACTAGAGAGAGAAAACATCTACATTATGTCTACTTAGGTTTTCCTAGAAGACTAAAGGCTCATTTATATAGTTGTAGGGGATTGGGCCTAAAAATTGGCCCAAATTAGGTCAAACCCCTAGTTAGCCGCCATCTGGCACGAGGCGCCAGATCTGGCATAGATCATGAATAGTGCATACGAACCATGAATAGTGCACACATACCATGAATAGTATGCACAAACCGTAAATAGTGCGATACAGGGCGCTAGATCTAGCGCGCCCATTTTGGGCTCGGTCCGCGCCATTTGGTGCAGTCTGTCTTCTTGAAGGTCATTTTGCTCAGTAAGTTGGTGCGGCCCGCTCAATAATTCATGTCCTACCAACTGGTCTCAACATTTACAGTTGAAACAGCACATGTAATCGAAAATGAGATGGTCTGCGCCCATACTTTGCCAATTTGGAGTGCAACTAGGCAAAATGGAATGCTGAATCGATACGTTCCACGCCAAGGACCAGGCACGGAACCCCCATGTGCCAAGCCCAGACATGGTTCGTATGGGGTGGAATGGTCGGACTGGAGACCTTTAGCGCGGGCCCCTTTGTGCTGGTCTTGGTTAGTTCAGTCAACTGACTTATTTCCTTTGTTACGGATGAACTGTTAGTCTGTTTGAGAGTTCTTGTAGTTGATTTTATGGTTCTCGATGAGACAAATCCAATTTAACCAATATTGAAAGCTGATTCTTCTTAGATCATTCCCAGAGTTTGGTGTAACACTTGGACAATAATTCTCCGTTTCTTCCTTGGCCGTTTTGAACTCCAGTGCCGCCTATCTTTGTCTCTACCTTTTACTACCACGATTTGATGTTCGTGGCCTTTATATACCACCATGCTAATTTGTATGGGCTTTGAATTCTTCTACCATCCTTACGAACGGCCTTCCATATCTTCTACCATTCTTGCAGACGGCCTTCACATAGAATGTAAGAAAAGTACCCACGAGCGAGCTACTAAAGATGATCACATAGGAATATCTAGGTGCCCGTGGATACAAGATGTCCATTAGTACCAATCAAGTATACAAAATGTGGGATTTAGACAAGAAAACCAAACATGGCCGTCTAAACCCCTTGTCACATAAACACAACTAATACTAGAAATCCAACAGATAAAACAAGCCAATTATTACGCCAAATGCAATGGTTAACACACTCATAATGAAGCATATCAATGTGGAACGTGAGAATCCTTAAATCCTTTTAGGTTGTTCCACATACTTCTTTATTGACCACACCATTTAGAAATGCACTTTTGACATCTATCTGGTACAACATAAAATTCATAGTACAAATGTCTAACCTGGAAACTGATGCAAATGTCTCATCAAAATAAATTCCTTCAACCTGAGTATATCCCTAAGCAGCCAAGCTCGCTTTATTCCTTGTAATATGACCATCATCATCGGACTTGTTTTTGAATATCCACTTTCTACCGATAACATTTACACCTTTGGGTCGATAAGTGAGATACCATACATCATTACATTCAAACTGCCCAAGTTCTTATTGCATTTCTGCAGTCCAATATTCATCAAGTAGAGCTTCTTTGTACATTTTAGGTTCAATGAAAGAGATGAAACACTGTAATTCTACAAGCTCTCTGTAGTTTACCCGAGGCATTGTACGAGTTCTGTTGATGGTGGGTGGAACACGTGATGTTGCAGTAGGAATAGATGTTCTAACATAATCGACTTCTTTAAGTTCACCAGGACTGTTGAATGTTCGAATGTTCCATTATAGTCTGGCTAGACAAGCGGACTATTCTATGTTGGAACATAGTCTAAATCTTGTTCATTTTCTCTTTCACTTGATACCTGCTTATTATCAGAATTATCCACAATGACATTTATGGGTTCCATAAGAGAAGTTATTCGAAGATTGTACACTCGATAAGCACAACTATTCATAGAATATCCAAGAAAAATTCCAACATCATTGTGGCTGTCAAACTTTTCTAGCTGATCTTTATTTCTGAGAATGTAGCACTTGCTTCCAAACACATTAAAATATGAGACATTTGGCTTCCTTCCCTTCTAGATTTCATATGACATTTTTCTCGTGAATAGACGAAGGTAAACTCGACTTTTAGTGTAGCAAGCTGTATTGATGGCTTTTACCCACCATTTCTTATGAATTCCTTTCTCAGCAAGCATGCCTCAAGCCATTTCCTATAGAGTCCTATTATTTCTTTCCACAATGTCATTTCTGCTGAGGAGTAATTAGTGCAGAGAATTCATGATGAATGTAGAGTTCATGGCAAAAATCACTAAAATGGGAGTTCTCGAATTCCCTGCCGAGATCACTACGATTCTGACAATCTTTCCAACTAAACTTCCTTTCTCCATTTATAATTTTATTGCTAAGCTTCTGAAAACTTCTACAGTATCATATTTTTATGTAAGAAATTCCACCCAAGTGCATTTGGAAAAGTCATCAACTCACACAAAAATATACTTTTTCCCACTCACACTAGGTGTATTGACTGGACCCATGAAATCCATATGTAATTATTTAAGTGTTCTCGAGGTGGTGATATAATGAATTGATGAGTGAGGTGATCGAATCTATTTACCTTGTTGGCAGCCACACACAATTCCCTTTTTGTCAGTGAGTGTAGGCATACATCGTAATGCCTTCAAGTTGGCAATTTTCACCAGGATTTTGTAGTTAATTTTACCAAGCTTCCTGTGCCACATAGTTCCTTCATCTTCTTTAGAACTTAGACATTTAACTTCTTGTTTTAGCAGGTAACATTTTTCTGAAGATCGAATACCTGAGAGTACTTTATCTTCACCATGTTTCACTATGTATTTGTCATTATGAAACTCTACAGTCATATTGTCATCACACAACTGAGTAATACTTAACTGATTTTCCTTCAAGTTTTCAACAAGGAGAACACTTGTAAAGATAGGAAACCCCTCGATCAGCAACTCACCCTTTTCAACTACCTGACTCTTCTTTCCATCACCAAAAGTGAAAATCAACCATCATATGTTTTGATTTTTGCCAGGTATTCTTGAATTCCAGTCATATGTCGAGAACATCCACTATCAAAGTATCAAGAGTCTCTAGAATGTGCAATAAGAAAAGTGTGAGGAACAAGACAAATATTAGTGCATTTAAGAACCCATACATTCCTATCCATCTTTGATCATTGGACATAATCTATGTTGGAACATGTAGATCGTTGTCGTCCATTCATAATGATTGAGTAGTTTGAAACATTGATCCTCTGTATGGCCTTGATAGGTGCAATAACTACAAGTAAGAGGTTTGTGTTGCTGTGTTTTGATCACTTTTCTCTTCATGTCTCGAACCTCTGACTTGAAGTCTACAATGCTGCTTGAAGGCTTGTTATAGCCTATACCTTATTGATTCCCAAAGTTCTTCCCCATAGTCAGTATATCATCTAGTTTTGCCTTTCCAGTGTTCAACTTAATAATTTCTTCCTCAACCATTTCAGATTTCTTAGTTGTTCAACTTAGATTCAATTTCAATTGTTCAATCTCTTTTACTGAGCTCTATAACCAGAATCAACAACTCTTCCTTCTTAGAAAGTTGATTTTTCTCTATTTTCAATGCTTTATTTGAGTCAATAACTTTCAACAATATCTCATACATGTTTTTATATGCATTGGAGATATCTTCATCACTTAAAACCTGGCCTTCATCATCACTAGAGGAGTTGTCAAAAACTGACTTTTCTGTGTTGGAACATAAAGTCTTCTCTGTCTTTTCCATGTTGGAACATGTATCGCCAGTTCTGATACATCATGAATTTTTGCTCCAAATGCTACATATTTGTTGGTAAGTTCCTCTTCATCTTTCTCCTCTTATTCATTTTCACTCCACGAAGTTACATATGATTTTCCTTGCTTCTTTCGAGTATTATTAGCACATTCAACCTGGATGTGTCTGAATCCCTCACATTCTCTACATTGAATTCTTCCTGGCTGCTTTATTTCACCACTCTGATTTCTTGAGAACTGATGTGTCCATTTTATGTGCATAACTTAGTACTTTTTGAGGTCACTTTTGTGCTCTTTTATTATCAAGAGATTGTGTCTCACCTTGAAATTCTCTTAGAAGGGGTAAAAGAAACTTTACACTCTTTTACCTCTTCTAAATTTCGCGTGACAAAGGAAGAACATGGAGGCCTGAGGACCGGAGGCCATTGAAGATTGCTTTTTGAAGACTTGTTTCGAAGACATGAAGACTTGAAGACCGGAGGCTGTCGAAGACCATTTTTTGAAAACTTTCTTCAAAGAGTTAAAGACTTGAAAATGAGAGGAATTATTGTGAAGATGAGTGTTTACCACAAGGAGAAGAAAAGAAGACAAGGTTAAGTTATGGCGCCCGTCGTGAGTTGCGACGAACCCATCGCGAGTTGCAACGAACCCTTCGCGAGTCGCGACCAACGGTTGGCTAGAACCTAACCTTATTCATTTTGTACTATAAATAGCACTCTCTTTCCTCTCATTCATATCATCTTCTTTCTGCATTTTGGTACTATTTCTAACCCTAGTTTTCACCATTTTTCACCTTCAAATTCTCTTGTAGTATGTTTGGTTTGTTAGCATAAACTAGTATGAACTCTTGTAGCTAAATCTAGTTCATGGGAGCAATTGATTGAAGCTTCTAAACTTATGTAGTAAAATTCTATATATGCTCATTTATGAACATTTATTAGAGAGCATTTATTATGCCATTAATGTTGTGTTTTGCCTCATTTATACCATTGGTTGTTTGAGTATATGAAATGTTTGTATGATTGAAATGTTAGAGTGTTAGAAAAGTTGCAAATTTCTTAACTCATTTTATATGAAATCCAAAAGCATGGATTTAGAACTTCTTATGTATAATGTGTGGTATTTCTTGCTAGATGAGTATGTTAATGTGGATTTTTTTCATATATATCCTATAAATGCAAAGAAAGGTTGAACCTTGAATGTTGTTTGTTCTAATTTTAACCTAATAAATGCTTTGTTTGGTTAAATGGCTATGTCTTTAGTAGAAAGTTTGTTGTTATCAAACCTATGGTCTTTGGGTGAAATGTCATTGATGAAATACCCCAATGATGTTGTTTGTCTAGAGTGATTATCAATGAGGTTTGCAAATGGTAGTTGTTTGTCTTTGCAAACTACCATTAAGGAGGAACGAATGTTGATCTTCGAATGAGAAGTGATAACATTCCCCATAGACAATAAATGTAATTGAATGAGTGAATGAATCAATGTGCTATAAGAAGTTTGGAAGTAGAAGTCGATTGCCCCCAAGGCTCCGTTAATTATAATTCTAATCATCTCTTAAGTTGTATTGCATGATTAGAATAGTTCTCTTGTTTTTCTAATTGTTGTCTTTCAATTTGATAACTTAGGATAAAAAACCAACCACACACCCCCCCCAATTTACATGCTTTTATATGTATTTATATATGTATATGGCTAGTATGTTTTCTCTGCTATATGTTTAAACACTTGAAAAGATCTCTCTTCTCATGGACGACCCCCGACTTGCCATGTTCTACTTAATTGTAGATAGGAAGCATTAGGGCTTAAAATTATTAAATTTGAGAGGTACGGTGACGATCTCCCAAATTTTTGCGCCGCTGCCAGGGAAGAGGCATTTATTTTTAAGTGTTTGGGAATATTATGTGTGATTATGTGCTAATTGTAAATATTTTTTAGTTTGTTTTTGCTTTGAATTATTTTCTGTTGACTTGCCATTTTCGCTTAGCTTAGAGATGTATTGTTTGAGTTCTTGGTGTATGGTTCATATGTGATCCTCTTCACAAGAACCCCTACACTATGACCCTGAGTTAAAGTTGAATTTGAGACGAGCTAGGAGGCTTTCTTTGGAAAGTGTGAATAACACTCCTCCTAGTGACCATTTTTTGGGTGAATAACACTCCTCCTAGTAACCATTTTTTGGATAATTCCAATTCTATGGAGCATCAACATGAGCATGAAGATGAGCATCCGGGAGGAGGACCTCAACATCCTCCTCTCCAAGGGCGAGCTCCTCCTCTCCAAGGAAAGGAGATTCCTTTGGGGTAAGCATTGTTAAGAGACATCATGGACCCCAACCTTGATCAATAGCCAATGTGCATTGAGTATCCCTTGGTTGGACCGAACGGGCACTTCGAGCTAAAGACCGGGTTCATAAACATGCTACCCATCTTCCTTGTTGGACAAGGGAAGAATGCCAACAAACACCTCACCAAATTTCACTTTTTGTGTGATGGTACGGTCCCCCATGGAGTGGATGAAGACTTCTATAAGTTGAAGGCATTCCCGTTCACACTAAGGGATGGTGCAAGAGATTTGCTCCACTGCCTACCACCCAAGAGCATCAAAAGTTGGCTTGATATGAAAATGAAGTTTCTAGCCAAATACTTCCCGTCCACGAGATCCACCACCTTAAATAAGGACATAAGTAACATCCTCCAATGGAATGAAGAATCTCTCTTCGACTATTGGAAGAGGTTCAAGAAGCTTCTCACAAGTTGTCCTTACCACAGTTATTTGGATGGGAATTTGGTATATTACTTCTACAGTGGTCTTCTTGATGAGGATCAAAGGTTGATGAGGAGTTCTTATGGTGGCACCCTTATGAACAAGACGTTATCCGAGGCTATGCAATTGTATGAGGAGCTAGCGGAAGAATCAAGGAACTTTAGCTCAAGGGCCGATTTAAGAAGGAGAAATCCAATGCCAGAAAATGACTCTTCCAATAGTGGGAAGCTTGAGGACTAAGTCTCAGCCCTTGAATCTATGGTGAAATTATTGATGACGAAGCCCGGAAATGCGCCACATGTTAAATCATGTGAAATTTGTTACTTGGCACATCTCAATGACACTTGCCCTACTTTGTAAGAGGACTATGTCGAGGAGGTGAGTGCCATGGGGTATCAAGGAAATCAAGGCTACCAAGAAAACCAAGGATATCAAGGTGGGCAAGGATACCAAGGTCACCAAGGCTACCAATGTTATCAAAGGTACCAAAATTGGCCGTACAATTAGGGAAATCGTGATAACCTGAACCTCCGGTATGGAAACCCTCAAGGAAGCCAAATCCCTCAACCGTATCGGCCTCCTCAACAACAATATAGGTCACCTCAACAACAATTTCAAAGCCTGCAAGACAAACCCCGAGACCAAGGGGGGAGCTTGGGGTTAACAAAAGATGAGGGAATGCAAGCCATTCACCGATTAGTATGTGCATGGAAAAAGGTAAAAAATTCCAAGATGAAGCCAAGGAAAGCATCAAGAACTTGGAAACTTAATTGAGCCAAATAGCTCAAGTGGTGAATCAAATGGAGGCCCGAGAAAAAGGTAAGCTTCCCTCCCAACCAGAGATCAACCCTCGACAAAACGTGAGTGCAATCTCACTGAGAAGTGGAAGGGAATTGAAGGAGCCCCAAGCAAGGTCTGTTGTTGAGCGGATGGTTAAGAAAGAAGAAGACCATGAAATGAGGGCCGAGGAGTTGGCCAAAGAAAGCAAAGAAGAAGAAATTGAGGTGGAGACATTTGTGTCGAGACTGAGATCAAATCCTGAAACCTCATCCCCACCACACAAGAAGTTAAGAGGGGCGGAGATTCATATCTATGCGTCGAAACCACCATTTCCAGAGGCATTAAAGAATAAGAGGACCAAGGAGGACACCAAGGACACCTATGAAATCTTTTGTAGATGCGAGGTAATATTCCACTTTTAAATGCTCTAAATCAAGTTCCAAAGTATGCTAAATTTCTTAAAGAATTGTGTACCGTAAACAACAATTGAAAAGTAAGAAAAAAAGTCTAAAGAGTGAATATGTCTCTGCGGTATTTGATGATAAAAGGCCACCTAAATGTGATGATCTGGGAATGTTTACAATCCCTTGTGAGATAGGAGGCAAATGTGTTAGCACACCATGTTAGACTTGGGTGCTTCAATCAATGTGATCCTATCTTTCTTGTATGAAAGTCTAAATCTAGGCATTTTGCACAAAACCAAGGTTGTTATCCAACTAGCCAATCACTCTAGCACATACTCGAAAGGTATTGTGAAGGATGTGTTGGTGAAAGTGGATTCGTTGCCATTCCCCACAGACTTTTATGTTCTTGAAATGGGAGGTGACAATAGTTCTAAACCTATTCTTTTAGGAAGGACAATTTTAAAGACTTCAAGGACCATAATTGACGTGCATAAAGGATCATTGACCATGGAATTTAATGGACGGAAGGTAGAATTTGACACTAATAATTCTATTGATCATCACAGTAGATACCATTCTTTCCAAACTATTCATGTTATTAATGATAAAGAGCAAGATGTAAATGAGCCCAAAGATGGTAGTTCCTTAAATGTTGCCATAGATGATGTTTTGAGTGATGCCTTGATTTCAAATGTTGTTAGTACTAACTTGAACGAAAACAACAATGGCGAATACACTCTTGATAAAGCAACATCCAACACTTTTCGTCCGTCCACGGGTAAGCCAATAAGGGTGGTTTTCCCTCATTCTCTTGAGAAGAATTCAGTGGAAGAGTGAAAACCACCACCGAAAGCTCTTAAATGTTCACCCCTTGGAGAAGGAGAGAAACCCTCGAATGCTCACATGCTTGAGATCACCATGGAAAAAAAGGTGGGTTGTTGGCAATGTTGAGGAAACATGAAGAAACCCTTAGCTATTTGAAGAAGGTTTTGTCTGGGGATGATGTGAATCCAAATTGTTTTGACCCGGATCGGGGAAAGGGGGCCGATCATCTCAGTTCATTTTGTGAGTAAGCTCCAAGAAGATGAGTAAGTCGTGCCGATGATGTTAAATAAACTTGGTTTTGATCATCCGGATCGTTATTCGTGGCTTTCCGTTGATGTTGCTTGGTTTTGAATTTTGTCATTAGTTTCATTGTTTTTCTTTGTGCTTTTCACGGTTTGTTTTTCCATGATTTTGTAGCAATTTGAAACTAAGGCATTGGAATTTTGAAGGGAGAAATGCTTGGAGTCAAGAATGAAAAACTTGGACAAGAGGTGAAATCAGAAAAATTTTCTAAGTACTAGGTGGGTAGCCCATCGCAAGTCGCGACCACCTTGTCGAGAGTCACGACGGGCTCAGAAATTTTTGGTGGAAATTTTGAACCTCAGCCTCCACTTTTCACGAGCCGCGATGGCCTTGTCGCGAGTCACAATGGACCATCGCGAGTCATTACGAAGTGGTCGCGAGTCACGACCTAATTAGACCTTTTGCTGAAAAATGGAGCTCTAAGGCTCCACTTTTCGCGAGTCGCAATGGTTCCATTGCGTGTCGTGATAGACCATTGCGAGTTGTGACAAAATGGTCATGAGTCGCGACGTGAATGTTGACCTGAAGCGCATACGAACACGTCGTGAGTCGCGACAGTCGTGCAGAGAAGTTTAAAAAATGGGCAGCAAGTAAAATTTTCATTCCTTCCTCATTTTCCTTTCATCTTCTCCGCCATTCCAGCTGCACCACCTCCTTTCGGCCACCACTCACCGCCGCTACCCACAAATATCTACCCATAAAGCTCTACACCACTTCCCAATCCAACATCTTCCTAATCTCTACCCACAAATCACCATAAAATTTTAAAGAACACAAACCCTGGAATGTGGGGGGTTTTGTGATTTTGGACAATCTGAATTCAAATTGGTTGTGGGATTCCTTCTTTTTTTCCTCTTAAGCATCTGAGATGTACATTTCTTCACTTTATTGAACCTCAATTGTGATTATGTTGTATAATCTATTTATTGGATATTGTGGGGATTATGTGTTATGCCTTAGGAAATTGGATTGCTGGAACTTTGTTGATTTTTGTGAATATATTGTGCTTGAGATTTGGGTTGATGGAGATCATGTGAATACATTGTACCTATGGATTGGTTGGATGTGAGATAACATCATAAGCACTTTGAGTGTGTTGATTTGCTCGTGTTGGTTTTATGCTTGCATTATGTTATTGGTGTTGCTTTGGTTGAGAATGGATTGTGGCTTATACTAGATATGAGGCATGTAGGCCCTTGATTAGACATACTTGTTATTTGGATGCAATGTTATTTTTCCTAGGATAGTTTGGCCATGGCATTTGAATGTTCACATTATAAATGTACTAATGGTGGCTAAACTTGTTAGGCATTACTGTGATTATGAAATATAGCATATTAGATATTCAACTATTTGAGAACTTCATGGACTTGAGAATATGGGCATGTTGGATATAACATGGATTGTATGCAATTGTGATTAGAACTTGAACTAGTTGGCTTGGAATTGATTTGGTTTGTGGTGATTGAAAAAAAACTAGTTTAAGGTTGAGTGTGATTTTATAATATTGCATACATGTACATTCCTGTGCGTTTGACTTGTTTGCTGTGGTTGTTAGATATGGCCCTACCAAGAGACCTAGGGCTCCTCCACGAGGCGGGTGTACCGTCGCTCCACCTCCGCTGCCACCACCGACTCCGGTGTCGAGCCCTGTACCTCATCTTCCTAATAGGTACATGGGTTTGACCTAGATCACCGGGTTCTACATGGAGAGATGTGAGGCCCTAGCCAATGGTCAGCTCAAGGAGACGAGTTTCGTAGACATGCCAACATTGGATGCTCTTGGGCTCACCCAACCAGTCCAATGCCTCCTCGCCAAAGGGGGGGTGGAGGGTTTCATGAGTAAGAGTGCCCCCTCTTACCGGTGATATACACTGGAGTTCCTATCCACAGTCAGGATATACAGCATGAGGATTGGTTCCACCGACTGACTTTCTGTGCTTAGATAGACGCACTTCCTACCTCATCACTCCAGAGAGGTTGGTCTGATTCGAGATGCTCAGCGCTACCCGGGCTACGGGGGTATTCCACTGGTTATATGGTGCCAGGAAGGTCACATTCATGGTACTTCCTCAATCCAAGAAGAAGAAGTTAGAGTTTGATACACCCCTGAAAAACTTGGCGATCTCACCCTACTCCTTGTGTAGAGAGGACTTTCAGCGTGAGCTCTTGGTCCAGCCCCTGTTCAGCACGATGATAGTAGCCTGCCTTTCTCCGGGCGACAGCAGCAGCACTCCCCACAGCCTCCACTAGAGATCGAGCCTATGTAGGAGGATTATGTGCTACCTCACTATTCCCAGCCTCCACCGGATTTCTTTAAGCGTATGATGCAGACCATGCAGGATGGATTCCTCTGCCAAGATAGCATGATACTGGAGCATAGCTTGTTTGTCTCCAAGAGCTTGATCGACGTGAATGGGGAGATTGATCACCTATCAGCTCACATCTATGAGATGAATCCCCAGGAAAGCGGTGTCTCAGGCCCCGACCTGGGAGGATAGAGGCGGAGCTAGGAGGCAGAGGAGCATGTATTGGCTGGCTCGTTATCAGCAGGGTTATTTCAGTGGTGGCTCTTCTTCTTCACAGCAGTGATTTGTGAGCATCATATCCTTACCCTTTCCATACTTTTCTTTGTACGCTTTTGCCCTATTTGTCTACATTGAGGGCAATGTAGTGTTCTAAGGGTGGGGAGGGGTATTTACTGATTTCACGATTGGGGTTGGAAATATTCTGTTAGACTTGCTACTTTTGGATAATTTTTTTGCTTTGTTTTGGATATTTTTCCCTTTTGTTTTGGTATGCATTTCTGTTAATGTACTTAGATGGTGTTGGCTTTGATAAGTTTCTTAGCCTGAACATTTGGAAAGCACTTTGCTACTTTTTGGATTGGAGAAACATGAAAAAAAATGAAAAAATAATTGAAAAAAAAATAAAAAATGAAAAAAATTATAAATAAAAAGAATCCCGCTAAGTTGAAAATCCGAGAGGGCATCTTAGGCAACATTGGGGGCCTGGATAGGTCGAAAACCTGAGAGGGGGACCTAAGCAAAATTGAGAGGCTAAATGTGTGGAAAAGGGTGAGATCTAAGCCGAAGAAACATGACGTGTGGCTAGGATGAAAACTCGAAAGGGCTCCTACGCAAAACAAGAGAAAGAGAGAAAAGGAAAAATGTTATGTGTTCACTCATTTGCTGGCGTTGGAGTCATAAGATTTCGGTGGCCATATGGATGGATCAGGTAGCTTGGCATCGTAATACCTCTTGGAAGTGGGAAATTTAGTGGGGGAAGATGAAGTAATTATGAAATTCTTGATCATTTATATACTTCATTTTTAGGTTGATATATTGGTTTAAAGTGGAGCATGTGTTTTGAACTTTATACATGTCTTTAGCTTCACCTTGTACCATTGGATTTGGGATTGTCAATTCGAGATTTGGAAATGTTTTGGAGTAGCAATGAATTGATGGGTTGATATGGTTTGGGTAGATTTAGGAATGGGGGTTGTGGGAAACTTCTCATTTCACCTTAACATTGGGATGTGTGATATTGAGAGTTTTGCGAGGTATTGACTTGGGGGAATAGTAGTGAGGATGTGGATACGTCATTTTCTTCGTATGCTTGGATATTTTCTTACTCGAGGGTGAGTAAGGTTTAAGTGTGGGGAGGTTTGATGTGTCCATTTTATGTGCATAATTTAGTACATTTTGGGGTCACTTTTGTGTTATTTTATTATCAAGAGCTTGTGTCTTACCTTGAAATTCTCTTAGGAGGGGTAAGAGTATCTTTACAATATTTTACCTCTTCTAAGTGGATTTTGTGTGACAAAGGAAGAACATGGAGGCTTGAATACCGGAGGCAATTGAAGATCACTTTTTGAAGACTTAGAAGACTTGCTTCGAAGACATGAAGAATTGAAGACCGGAGGCCGTCGAAGACTATATTTTGAAGACTTTCTTCAAAGAGTTGAAGACTTGAAAAATGAGAAAAATCATTGTGAAGATGAGTGTTTACCACAAGAAGAAGAAAAGAAGACAAGGTTAAGTTCTGGCCCGTCGTGAGTCGCGACCAACCAGTGGCCAGAACCTAACCTTATCCTTTTTGTACTAAAAATAACACCCTCTTTCCTCTCATTCATATCATCTTCTTTCTGCGTTTTGGTACTATTTCTAACCCTAGTTTTCACCATTTTTCACCTTTAAATTCTCTTGTAGTTTGTTTGGTTTGTTAGTATAGATTAGTATGAACTCTTGTAGCTAAATCTAATTCTTGGGAGCAATTGATTGAAGCTTCCAAACATATGTAGTAAGATTATATATTTGCTCATTTATGAACATTTATTGGAGAGCATTTATTATGCCATTAATGTTGTGTTTTGCCTCATTACACCATGAGTTGTTTGTGTGATTGAAATGTTAGAGTGTTAGGAAAGTCGCAAATTTCTTAACTCATTTGATATGAAATCCAAAAGCATGGATTTAAAACTTCTTGTGTATAATGTGTGGTATTTCTTGTGTGCCTTCCAGTAATTGTAGTTTGTTCCTTCTAGCAGTGGTTGATGAGACACAAAAGCTCTTTCTTTGGTCACCATTTGTAAAACTGGATCACACTTTCCATGATACAACCAAGGTAACAATACGTGACTTAGGTATGATACCAATTGATTTTTGTTTTATGAACAAAAAGTTACAAACCCATTACAGCCCACCAACTGATTATAAACATGCAACAAATTTACGGAAAAATCAAACCTCTCTTTCTAGATCATTTCATTAGCATATCCACCACGGAATCCGAGTTCTCCTTGATTTCAGAAACAATCCTGGTTTATCTTCATAGCAACTGTATTCCTCCATCATCATTCTATTATATTAGCTTCATACATGGCCTCAAGTTCATTACTTTCTCACTGATCCTCCCCTTACTTCAGATTTTCCGCTCAAAGTTCCTCCATTCTTCTTCCATTTTAATCTGATGAACAATTGTTGCTGCCTTCAATTCTTCCCCTTTAAATATTCTGCCATTTCTTTCCACCCATATACCATACAAACCAACCACAAATAACCTCAACTTCTTTCTCTTCTTCCTCCTTATCATTACAAATAAGACTTTCTTCAAATTCCTCAAACTCTTGAACAATGGCATCTGTAAGAGATTCATTACTTCATTCCCAAATTGACATTCAACAAATTGATGTTGGAAGTTTTCTGCTTTGTTACAGAAAATGCATTCAATTATGTCATTTTTCAAAATCCCAAAACTATGCAGCGTGTCCTTAGTGTCTAGTTTCTCATTAAGCAATAACCACAGAAAAAAAACTATGTTTAGGCTGAATGCTTTTGCTCCATATCACCATTTCAATAAATCTCCTCTCAGTTCCACCTTTCATTATATCATAAACTTTAGAGACGATCAGTTCACCATCCCTGTTAACATATCTTTCAAGCTCAGGATAAATTTCCTCCTTCAATTTCCAAGGGTCCTTCATGACCAACTGTGCGTATAGGAGTGTTTACATTCTTCCAGCTCCTTACCTTTCATATAATATTCTTGAATCCACTTCACCCATAGAACGTCCTTTTTCTGACTCACATTCCAAAGATGTCTACACAATGCTGCTTTGTTCCAAATGCTCGAGGCTTTCACCTGCAGTCCCCCAGTTTTCTTGCCGTTGCATAGAGAACTCCATGTCGCAGCTGAAAATCCTCTTGTTCCTTCATCTCTGCCCCATAAATAACTCGTGCAAATCTGAGTTATTCTTTTATAGACACTTTCAGGAATGCTTACCACAATTCTCCAGTATCCTACAAGGCTGAACAACACTCCATTTATCAACTGAAGCTTACCTGCATGAGATATGTGTTTTGAACTCCACCCATGATTCCGTTTCCTGATTTTTTCAATGAGAATTTCACAATCTTCGTTACTTCATTTCACTGATAATAAGGGCAATCCCAGATACTTCCTTGGAAACTCTCCTCTTCTGACTCCCAGAAATGAAGCCAATATTATCTTGTCTGATTCTTCCATAGATTTTAGATTTTAGATTTCTTCTCGTTCATAGTTATACCAATTGTACCACTGAATCTCTTTATAACATCCTTCACTCCATTCATAGATTTTTCATTTACTCCACAAAACAACAAAGGATCATCTGCGAAGAGTAAGGTATGCACTCCAGCTTTCCTGCATTTTTGATGATAATCAACTTTCCCTTGCTATATTTCCTGCAACATTAATCTGCTGACGTATTCCATACACAAGACAAATAGTAATGGGGACAAAGGGTCACCCTGTTTGACCCCTCTCCTGGCCATAAAAATCTTTGTGTACCTGCCATTAAGATACTGTAAGAGCTCAGAACACTTGATGCTATTTTTGATCCAGTCTAGCATTAGCTCCGGGAATCTGAGTAACTTCAGCCATTTCATTATGAACTTACAAATTGATGCTATCAAACGCTTTGCTCAGATCAATTTGAGTTACACAACTTGATTTCATCGTTTCAACCCCATACATGTTCAATAGCTCCTGAGCCAGCAACACGTTGTGAGAGATATGCCTATCTCTCACAAATGCGCTTTGATTGTTGCTTATCAAATCAGGTAATACTTCCCTAATTCTGGCACTCAGAATCTTGGTGTTTATTTTATGAACTACAGAGCAGCAAGCTATAGGTCTGTAATCAGCTGGTTCCTGAGGCTGTTCTACTTTTGGTATTAGAATGATGACTGTGTTCCTGAATATTTCTCGAATTTCCCCTCCTTCAAAGAATTTCTGAACTGCAATTGTGAAATCATCCCCAATCAGGTCCCATGCATCTCTGAAAAAATAACTTGAATAGCCATCTTTGCCTGGACTCTTTGTTGTTTTAATCCCCCACAAAGCTTTTTTGACCTCAGCTTTATCTACTCCTTTAATCAGTCCAACTTACTGCTCTTTACTCAGAACCCTCCCATACTTGATAACCCCTTCTTCAATCTTTGTAGCATTTCTTCCACTCCCAATATCTTACTGAAGTGTTCTATCAGCTCTTCTTCAATTTGCTCTTGATCCGAGACAAATCTTCCACCAATTTTCAGTGTAATAATTCTGCTCAAATATTGTCTTCTCTTCATTGAAACATAGAAGACTTAAGTTGGCCTATCTCCTTCCATCAACCATCTCAGTTTCACTTTTTGCTGAAGAAAACTGTACTCCTCATCCGTGATTTTTTTTCAGCTACCTTTCTACTCATTTGCTCCTTTTCCTGCAATACTAGAGAGTCAGGTGCCCCAGTAAGTTCAATATGAGCTTCTTCCTAGGTTTTTTGTGCATGTGCAGCTTTTTTACTGATATCATTAAACTCCATTTTATTCAGCCTTCGCAGTGGTTTCTCCAAAAATTTCAAGATTTTAGCAATATCTTCCAGTGTGCTTACATTTTTCATTCCCCAGACTCTTCTGATCATCACCTGGTAGCTTTGAGACTTACTCCACATGTTAAAGAACCTAAATGGTTTGGCAGACAGATTTATCAACTGATTAAATCTAATCACAAAAGGAAAGTGATCAGATATCAGCTTATTTTATTACCTCACATACAGTCTCCAGATAGGTACTCATCCCCTCAGAGTTAATCAGACTTCTATCAATCCTGCTGAACACTCTTTCTTCCCCTTATCTTCTATTACTCCATGTGTATTTAGAGCCGATTGTTCTCATATCACATAATTCCAGCTCCTCCACAACTTCTATAAAGTCCTCCATTTCTTTCTCCTCAATCTGATTCCCTCCTATTCTGTCCTCCGGGCTCAAAGGAGAACTAAAATCCCTAGATATTAGCCACAGATGATGCCCCAATCCTCTTTGCTTCAGAAATTCCCACAAACTCTTCCTTCTTAATACTGTATTAAATCCATAGACCATGGTATAGTAGAACAAATCATTACTAGACTTCATTGTGCATTCTAAATCCACCCATTGCTCCTCCATTTGTAGAACTCTAATATCAAAGATATTAGGCCTCCAGGAAATCCATATTCTCCCCCCTTTTACCCCAGTACTATTTGTTAACAAATTCCATCCCAACCCAACCCTTTGCCATTCATCCAGTCCATTCTCTTTTTTTTTTATGTTCGATTCAAATAAGCCCAGCAAACCAGCTTGGTTTCGAAGACAAAACTTCCTCACCTTATTGTGGTTTCGTTTTACTACCATTTTCTTCTTTCTGGCTCTTTTCCTCCTGCTTCTTGTCTTTTCTCTGTACTGGAATGAACACCTGAATCTCATTCTCCTGTTCAGTTTTTTTCCTGCACTCAGATTCTTGATGACCATACATTCTGTATCCATTACAATTCACAGGCTTCCATTCAAATATTAGTTTTTTTGTACAGTGATTTTTCTTTCATTGATATACAAAACTTTCTCAAGCACCTAATCTCCTATCATCACCTCTATTTGAACTCTGGCATAAGCTAACCTCTCTTTTTCTGTCGCAGCTGTCTAAACAGATTGGTTTACCTGTTGGACTCATTAGTTTGCTAATAGTCGAGTTGTTGATTTTGATGTTGTGTAAAACGGAAAGTTGGAGCACATTATGGTACATGCAGAATTTGGATGCAAATGGTTGAGGACGCATTTCCATAATGCGTCCTCACCTTTTGCCTTTCCACCTCATTCTCTTTTTGTTTTTCCCGGTGGCCCCTTCTATTTGTCTACGAAATTTTTTCTTCTTCCAAAATGTTTTTGCTTCTTCCGAATTTTTTCTTCTTCCAAAATGTTTTTGCTTCTTCCGAATTTTTTCTTCTGCCGAATTTTTTAATTTTTATTCCGAAATATTTTAACGCAATTTAGCACTCGTTCTGGGGAGCGACTCCTCAGATCCGGCGAATTGTTTTTTTGAAAGTATTTGGAGGAATCGTTTTTTACTGAAGAATTTAAATATACGGATAAATATATAAAAAATATATATATACGGATATATGTATAAATATATACGTAAATATAAATAATTATATATATATATATTACAAATATATAAATATATGAATATATATAAATATGTATACACGCGTAAATGTGTGGATGTATGCACCCGTAAATGTGTGGATGTACGCACACGTAAATGTGTGGATGTACGCACGCTGTGTGGATGTACGCACGCGTAAATGTGTGGATGTACGCACGCTGTGTGGATGTACGCACGCGTAAATGTGTGGATGTACGCACGCGTAAATGTGTGGATGTACACACGCGTAAATGTGTGGATGTACGCACGCGTAAATGTGTGGATGTACACACGCGTAAATGCGTGGATGTACACACGCGTAAATGTGTGGAGGTACACACGCGTAAATGTGTGGATGTACACACATATATAAATATAAATATAATTATGAATATAATTATAAATATAAAATAAATATAAATATGTACATATATGTACAAATAGAAATACGAATACAAATATAAATATAAATATAAATAAAGATATATATGTATATATATATATAAATATATATATACATAAATACATACATATATATAAAAATAAAATTATATATAAATATGAATATAAATAAAGATATATATATATATATATATATATATATATATATATGAATATATATATAAATATATACATATATATAAATATACATAAATATAAATATGAATGTAAATAAAGATATGTATACAAATATTTAAATATACAAATATATAAATATATATATATATATGTAAATATATAAATATGCACACACGTGAATGTGCGGATGTACATACATATATATATATATATGTAACTTTATGTATATAAATATAAATAAAGATAATATAAATATAAATATATACATATATAAATATAAATGAAGATTGCGCATAAGCAGACTTTTGTTTGTTCGATGAAAATTTGGAAAATAGTCAAAAGATGATTTTGGGTCTCGTTGTTCGAATCTTTTTGAGTAGTCTTGAATGTCGGTGCAGGAACGGAGTGTTGCATAGTTAGAATGGATACTAGTTAGTATGAATGTACAGTGTAGAACAGTACGAGTGAAATGTAATGCCAATTAGTGGTGAATAGCATGTACTGTCCTATCGATGGTCTCTGCAAAGCTTTCCGCCCGTTCCACACGGGGGAGGACGTATGGTCCTGGATGTTCGTCGTGGTACAACCGTCTGTGCGGGTACATGTTCTTCCTCACGTGGAGCTCCCGCTGGTATGTCCTCCTCCATTTCGTATCCCGCTTCCTCGTTGGAATCATAGTAGGCATATGGAATAGTACCTGTATGTGATGGATCGATATGGGACATGTACTGATGACTGGATGCCGGAGTGACATATGTATTGTAATCTGATGCATCCATGTTGTACTGTGAGGGTTCCCCGGCTGATGGTCCGCAAATGGGTGGACTCGCATGTGAGGGGCCCGCTTGTGATGGACCAATGTGTTCCGCATGCCCCCTAGCACGAGGCCTCCGACCTCCTTGCCGACCAGGTGGGGCCTGACGGTGGGTTCTGAGGTCAGTATATCTGACACCGGGGAGCGGTTCCTCACAGTGCACGAACGGTTGATAATGCTGCGGCCTGGAGGGCTGATGCGCTTGTTGTAGACTACGTGTGATAACATGATGCATCCCCCTTATGACGTCCGCACAATGTGGGGGCCAACTATCCAGATTAATGTCTGACATGCCGTGCAACTGTGTCATTCCCTGCAACTACGGAATCGAGATGAATAGGTCAGATATATAATTTTGAGGAGCTTTGTTGTATTCTTTCTTGACAATATTTGAAACTTAGGACATACCAAGTACTCGGTGGTTGCACCGTCCCCGTGGAAACCCTCAGCAGCTGTTACAGGCCGCCCTGGTTGATCAATGAGGGACACCGTCTTGCGGAAGTACCACTCCAAGTAATCACGGGTGGGTAGGTATGGATCCGCACTCTCCAGTGGGGGTAATTGTCGGTTGGACCGATGTTCCCAAGTGTCGAGATATCTTCTGAGCTCGACGCGCCAATCCATGCCCGACCTTCCGCGCCGGTCTCTAGTGTGGACCAAGTTGTACTCATCCCTACTGACCAACTGGGTGGGTATTGGCTGAATCAGGCCGAACTGCCTGAGAACACGATGCGCATGATGGAACTCCACGGCATGCCAGCAGATGAGGTCGACGCAAAGCAGCCAATTGTTTCTACCATCCGTACAATGCTGCGGGAGTTGCTGCAGGACGTCCTCCGCATATGGCTGCCAGATGAACTGAGACAAGATGCAAGTGTTGCCGTTAGGTATGGGAAACCAATTTCCGTGCGAAGTCTAGAAATCAAAATCCAATTATTCCTATACCTGATTATGGGTGAGAGACGTCAGTTGATCTCGGTATACTTTGAGAACGTGCATTGGCGATTGTGAACAATCGTAACGTGCCCTCCACCTATGAGGAACCGAGTGACACAAATTAGCCGAACTATGGAATTGCATGTGGACTTATGAATACCGCATATTGAGGGATCAGACAAGTACCGGGATCCAAGAGCACTCATCGTCACTGTCACCGGCAGTGCCCCAGCCGGACGGATGGATGGTATGCGTTCCCATGCCCACAGCTGCCAGTAAATGCAATAGAAATGCCCGTTAATGTTAAGCACGGTATGTACGAACGGCTATGTTGACCAACAATTTTACCTGTAACAAGACAAGTGGCCCGGATATGGATTTAGATTGTGGGATTGCCGCGTCACACAACGACCTGTACAAGCATGCAAGAATCGAACTCCCCCAACTGTACCGATGGACTGCACCCAAATCCGTAAGTGCGGATAAGTAGAGCAACGGGATGAGGTGGCCGGACGTATCGGACATCAGCATTCCCCCAAGAAGCAGCAGAAGGAAAACCCTAGCCCGCTGTTGGCATTGTACATCAGTGGCATCATCGGGGAACGGACTGCGTAGTAGCGTTCCCAACCACCTGGCCTTAATGCGGCCCCCCCTGATACAAGTGAGGTCTGGTGTAGCTCCCAGGTAGTCTGTGCAGATGAGCTGCCACTCCTCCGGACGCCTGACGGTGTCAATCCCTGTTACTGGGATGCCATCGATCGGTAGACCCCACAGGACCCCTATATCCTGCAAGGTGACTGTGGCCTCCCCCATTGGTAGGTGAAACGTGTGCGTCTCTGGGCGCCAACGCTCCACTAGGGCGGTGATGAGGGAGTGGTCGATCTGTATTGCGGCAGAGTCCAGGAGTCCCTGAAATCCGGCGTCACGAACATACCGCATAACCTGTTCTGGCGGTTGGTCAGTCCAGCATGCCCCGTCGCATCGACGCACCTGCAGTGCCTTGTCATCTAGAGTGCCGTTGTATAGGGCACGAGCACGGTGCTCCTGGTGTAGGTACAACAAGTCCTCCTCAATCGGTCCTGGATGGTACATGGTGTTACCTGTGCGCAAATACCAACCCAAGTTAGATGTTTTTTCAGGAAGAATAACACAGATAAAAGTGACACTGCGTAATGTAACACATATTTGCCAAACATAAGTAATACAACAAAATCTGCCACATATATCATTTAGTACAAGGAATACTACATCAGACTACGAACGACAGACTACGCATGTACAATGCAAACCAAGTGAAAGATGGAGGTTCTATTACAGACACCGTATGACACCACGATACTAAGCACGACCACGCCTACGATTGCCCCTGGTTTCACCCGCCACCCTGTCATCCATCTGATTCCTTATCCGCCTCTCCGCAAACTGTCCACGCCTCCTGTTGCGAAACTTTTCTACATCCGGAATCAACCTCCAACTGGCACACTGCCACAGTGATGGATCTCGCACGGGCATGAACCCCTGACTGTATTGTTGGACATATGTGGTCGTGTGATACACCCGGTCATACAGGCTAGCAGGATTGTCACGCCTATGGCGACAAACGGCCAGGGCATGGGAACAAGGGAAACGAAATATTTGCCATTCGCGACAAGTGCACTCCCTGCTACGGTATTTGATCGTGTACTGTCGTTCACTAATGCTTCCGTCGATGTTCCTCGCCACAACCCTGTATGTCTGCGACGCGTGCCCGAACAGGGTGACGATATGTCCCCGTGCCAATGTATCCTGCTTCTGGAACTTTTTCCAGATCCTCTGCGGGAACACAGACCTGGACAGACGGGCAATATCTCATAAGCATCGAACCGGCCCACCGGTAAATCTGAAAATGCAATTAACTGACAGCGTACCTCCAATCCGTAGCGTCCGTAAGCCTCTGTGCAAACATTTCAACCGTTCGCTCGAACGTTGCTTTGACACACGCTGTTATTGGAAGGTGGCGTGCGCGCCGTAAGCAGTTGTTGAAGCTCTCCGACAGATTCGTTGTCAAAATTCCCCACCGCCGATCACCATCATCGAAGGCAAGACACCACCTACTCCTATCTTGCCGTTCCAGCCAAGCCCAAGCTGACGGATCCATACTCTCCAGCTCCTCCTTGTACTCCCTCCACCTGCTCTCGCGCCTGGCACTACCGAGCTGCCACACCAGAGACTTCATGAGCGCATTCTTGAACTTCCCTCGATCATGTGATAAGAAGTTTGACTGAAAATGCCGCAAGCAAATCCGGTGGTATCCGGCTGGCTCCATCCACTCCTCCATATTTGTCATCGCATTTACAAGTCCTGCGTGCCTATCTGATATGACACAGATTGGTCTGCTATCACCTCCAACAACGTGAAGACGCAATCTCCCCATGAACCAGTTCCAGCTTTCATTCGATTCCTCGTCGACAATTCCGTAAGCGATAGGGAGGATGTAATCATTTGCATCGTGGGTCACGGCGACCAGCATTGTCGACTTGTACGCACCTCTCAAATGAGTGCCGTCGACGCTGATCACTGGCCTGCAGTGGCGGAAGGCTGCAATTGCCTGACCGAATGCCCAGAACACAAATTTAAATTTCATACACCCGGGACCGTGTATTCTGTCAGGTACGCCAGCCCAATCAACAACGGTGGTCGGATTAGCCCTTACAAGTTCATCCATAAAAGTCGGGAGCTGTTCAAAAGAATCCTCCCACGTTCCAAATACCATGTCAATTGCCTTCTGCCGAGCATACCAGGCCTTCTTGTAGGAGATCGTGACGTTGAACTCATCATTCACTTGAGCTCGCACATCTTTCACCGTGTACGAAGGGTTAACATCAATGTGGTGGCGAATTGAACGGGCGATCATCACCGACGTCAGATTCACGTTACCCGTGGATCGACCAGCCCCGACACACCCATGGCTACTAGCCCATTTGGTGATCTGCCACATACCATGCGAAGCCTTTTTGGAAGCTCTGCAAACCCAAACACAATTCCCAGTTCCTTCGACGACGTCCTTGCATTTCGCATACCATGTGCGAGAACTGCTCTCCACAACCCTGTGTTCCCTGTTCATCATAGAACTCCACCGAGAAATAGCTTCGACCAACTGCGGCTTTGTCTGAAATCGCATACCCACTGCCACTTTACCAGTCTCCTGGACATAAGTAGAAACGCCGGACCCAAAATGGGTAGGGTCATAACTATCCTCATCGGGGCCCCCATAATCTCTGTAGTAGGCCTGTGTATCCGGGTTTGCCAGAATATGAAACGACGTCGGTACATTGTTCGTGCACACCAATTGCTCTTCCTCGTCCCCGGGGTTCGAATCGGTTGACAAGGAACGATCATCCTCGGTTCCACCATCAAGTCCAGGTGCCGAGCCGTCATCCTCGCTACTATCATGCCGAGCATCGCGGTCGCTAACGGCACCCACAAAATCATTGCAGAAGACATTCTGCTCGCCATAGTCTACCACGGCTCTACCACCACTTGTGGACGGCTCGGCACAATCCACGTGGGCATACTGTCCAGGTTGGCTGGACTCACCAAATTCACGACCCCAGCTAGGAACGGGTGGTGGTATACTGGGCACAGCGGCGGAGTTCTGCACGTTGCTCAGCAATGACATGAACGTGCGGACAATGCCATTCGATCAACAACGTTGAAGAAGAACGTGGTGGACGCATCATCTTCCACAGGATAACATCGATAGTATACCGCCGAACCGATCAGCTCGGGACACCGGTAATACATTTTCAACGAACAACTGTCCCTCACAATGGCCAGTCTCGTTACAATTAAATCAAACAATTCCAAGTAGTTCAGCCTCCGCTCGAGAGTCATAACTCGCTCCGGCATTGGAGGATCATAATAAACCCCCACACCCAAATCAAACTTAATCTGGCCCCCTCTATACATATACACTGCCAAAAACATCGCAGAACTGCAACACACAAACACGTAACACATAACTCACAACGCAACGAACCAAGCTCAATCATGAAATGTACACACAATTAGACAACACAATCATACACATACAATTAAATTAACTAAATTACTCCAGCATGTCAACAGATTATAATTCAACCCAAACGGCAACAACTGACCGACGACCGGCAATGTGCGACACTCACATAATGTCGGAACACGTTCGTATAATTCTATAGGCCGCAAATACCTACTACATAAAGGATAACAGAGTGGGAGGGGTTCTGAGACTTACGGGTCAACGTCGGTCAACGTCGGTCAGCGCGGTCAACGCGGGTCAATGGCGGTCAACGCGGGTCAACAGCGGGTCAACGGGTCGACGGGGTCAACACGGTCAACGCGGTCAATGCGGGTCAACGTCGTTGAACGCGGGTCACCGGCGGGTCAACGGGCCAACGGCGGTTCCACGGTGTCAAGAAACGCAGTCAACGTCAGGTCAACAAACGGGTCAACGACACGATCTCTGCAACCGAAATCCAATTAACAAATCAGTAGCAATTAACAAAAAAAAACACATATTCAGCGGAAAAAAGGAAAATCCCGGATCCCGAACAAAACTCGAACTGCAGATGAAAGGAAAACACGTTCGTATAATTCTATAGGCCGCAAATACCTACTACATAAAGGATAACAGAGTGGGAGGGGTTCTGAGACTTACGGGTCAACGTCGGTCAACGTCGGTCAACGCGGTCAACGCGGGTCAACGGCGGTCAACGCGGGTCAACGGCGGGTCAACGGGTCGACGGGGTCAACACGGTCAACGCGGTCAATGCGGGTCAACGTCGTTGAACGCGGGTCACCGGCGGGTCAACGGGCCAACGGCGGTTCCACGGTGTCAAGAAACGCAGTCAACGTCAGGTCAACAAACGGGTCAACGACACGATCTCTGCAACCGAAATCCAATTAACAAATCAGTAGCAATTAACAAAAAAAAAAACACATATTCAGCGAAAAAAGGAAAATACCGGATCCCGAACAAAACTCGAACTGCAGATAAAAATGGAGGAACACCGGCAGAGCAATACTGGAGAAAGCACCCGAACACTGGCGAAAATGTGACTTACAGTGGGGGAAATGAGAGGAAGGAAGGCTGAAGAAGATGGTCAAGGCTGGAGAAGAAGAGCAATTCGGTGGGAGAAATGAGAGGAAGGAAGGCTGAAGAAGATGGAGAAGGATGGAGAAGAAGAATAGCAATTCGGGTGATTTAAACCCAAAAATTCTGACGCCTCCGCCACGTGGCAGCATGCCATTCGACCGAAAATTCCACCCAAAATGCTCACATGCAGCCGCGACACGTGGCAACTCCCCAGGCCGACACGTGGCCTGGGGATTTAAAGGAGAGGGCCGGATCTGGGTAAAAAAAATTTGACCGACACGTGGCATCTCCGGATTAGAGGACGCATTACCATAATGCGTCCTCTGCCACGTGGCGCGTCCCTATTCGGCCACGTGGCGCCGGATATTTTGGACCGAAATTTTAAAAAAAAAACGCTCTGCCAGGGAGGACGCATTACAATAATGCGTCCTCTGCCACGTGGCGCGTCCCCATTCGGCCACGTGGCGCCTGACATTTTGGACCAAGAAGAAGAAAAAATAAACTCGGTCAGGGCCACGCGGCGCGTTCCCATTCGGCCACGTGGCGCCTGACATTTTAGACCGAAAATTTCAAAAAAAAAAACACGCTGGCAGTGAGGACGCATTACCATAATGCGTCCTCTGCCACGTGGCGCGTTCCCATTCGGCCACGTGGCACCTGCCATTGTGGACCTTGAAATCTTGACCAAAAAATGAAAAAAAAAACGGAAAAATGAGAGGACGCATTTCGGAAATGCGTCCTCTATATTGGGTAGCCATTTGTTGCTACTGTAGCAACAATTATAGCATTTTCTCGCTAATAGTCTTAGGTTTCCAATATACCAAAGGAAGATTAGGAAGATGTATCCATACAGGCACCTATTCAGGTTCACTTAAATCCAAATCTGTACCCCATTTTTTGACAATCATTGGCTTCCATAAAAAAGAACCATTCCCGGTTCCAAAATTTCATCACAAAAAGTATTGGAAGCTAATTTCACCATAAATATACCCAGTGGCGGAACCAGCCTAATATTTTAGGGGGGGCTTACTTATACTGGCAAAAATTTTTTTTGTACATTATATTATATTGGTAATTTTTTCTGGACGCTGAATTATACGAAATTATTTTTCTGAACACAAGTCGACATATTCAAACAAAATCCGCTTCAATAATAAAGTGTTTATAAAATAATCCAATTTTTACAAATACGATAAATCACACTTACAATTATTCGATCTTGTTAATTAATATATTAAAAATAACTTAAATAAGATTATAAAAATAAAATTAGTGAGCAAATCACATGTATAATCAGTTTATACCTAAATGAAATCAATTTATGTCTAAAATTAATTAAATAGTTTAATAAATTGGTAAAATTACAACTGAAAATATATAGCTTTATTGTGATTTTCTTAATTTAAAAAAAATTACCATATTCATCAGCATTAATTTAAAAATGAGATAAAGAATCTCTTATGATCCTCTCATCTTAATTAATTATAGTAAAAAAATCATATTTAATGCAAAATACCAAATATCACAAATGACAAACAATTATACTATCGAATATAAAGTTACAGTAAACTATTGTTAGCAGTACTATTTTGATTTCCATAAAAGCAGTGGGCTTCAAAGACTTGGTTAAGAAACTTGACAGCGGGCCCGTGACTTCGTTTGAACGGCCCAATTGATTTTTAACCCATATTTTGCCTTCACACTTTTAATCAAAACGACGTCATTTTGATGTCTGAAGGCAAAGAAAAAAAAAGCAGGCCAGTCATCTTCTTCGGCGAGAAGACGAAGAGGGGCCGGAGCTGGCCATCCAACGGGGGGCGGAAACCATTTTTCCGGTGGAGGCTAGACCTAATTTCCGCTCTACTGGATCTTAGGGGGGCGCCAGCACCCCCTCGCCCCCCTGGATCCGCCCTTGGCAGTGAGTTTCAAAGACTTGGTTAAGAAACTTGACAGCGGACCCATGACTTCGTTTGAACGGCCCAATTGGTTTTTAACCCATATTTTACCTTCAGACTTTTAATCAAAACGATGTCGTTTTGATGTCTGAAGGCAAAGAAAAAAAAAGGCAGGCCACTCGTCTTCTTCGACGAGAAGACGAACAGGGGGCGGAGCTGGCCATCCAACGGGGGGCGAAAATCATTTTTCCGGTGGAGGCTAGACCTAATTTCCGCATTACTGGATCTTAGGGGGGCGCCAGCACCCCCTCGCCCCCCTGGATCCGCCCTTGAATATACCTCTATTCAGTTGCCAAATTTTAACTACTTTCTTATTCCATATTCTGAATAGAAATCCCTTAAGTACCTTGAATGGGGGATTACATCCCATTGTTTTGCAAACTACGCAATTCTCTTATTGCTTCTCACCTTCTTCAACATCTTCTCACCTTCTTCAACATCTTCATCAGTTAGCTCCCTCAGCTCCATTCCATCAATGTTTACAGTATCGTATTTCCTCACCTCTTTCTGATTATCGAAAAGAGTTGACCAATTTTTTGCTTCTTCTTCCTCTACCTGTTCACCCCATGATAGCCTTTTCCTAGTTGTAGTTCCTACCTCCTGCACCTTTTGATTTCTTTCTTCTAAGGTTCCATATTGAGTAGAGCACTTAACACTATTCTTCACCTTAGGTTTCTCCATTTCATTGATCCACGTCATCTGTTCTCCTTTCTGCTCATCCATCCCCTTTGTAGAACCTCCAATTTCCCCACGTTTTCTTTGTTTTCCTCTTTCACGAGTTGGACAAGTACCTTCTTCCTTCCCCGCTTGTTCCCTGATCTATCTGCCCATGGCGGCGGTAGTTTTAAACATTGACTCTACTAATAACAAAGATGTATAACAAAGTATGCAATAAAATAAAGCATTAGCATACAAGACTTGATTATACAATCAGAAAAATACAGTACAAAGTAAACCATACAATTATACTTATCGTATCTAAATATTATGTGTGGATTTCGCAAGCTCCCCTTACTACATATCCGCATTGATCAGACTCCCTCTGACCTCAAAACTAGATCTCCTCCTCTCGAGGAATTAATGTGTTTGATTCTAAACATGATCAATAGGTTACAGTATGTTGGAACATAGCATATCTAGCTCTCGCAGTACTCTCGGATAGATAGAAATTTTGAATGCAATTTTTTCAATTAAGCTTGTAAGTAGCACAAACGTTATATCATCTATTTATAGTCCATGAGCATATCGGAAATTTCCACCTTTGTCTCCACAATATTCTGATTCTATATCTGCTTCCGAAGCATATCACAATTCTTTGAATGAAAGGATTTTTTATATCTCAGTGTTTCCATAATATTCCATAAATCTAATTCCTTAAGAATAAGGATTTTTCATAAATCCAATATGTTTCAATGACACGCTGCTAAAACAATATTGCAAAATCTTCCATCTTCCATAAATCAATATCTTCTGATGTTTGCACTCGGTTAAATCCATTTAGGCCTTCAGTTTTTCATATGTTCCAACATGAAAAATTTTTATTTTCCAAATTAGTTCACAAATGCCAATTAAATCATAAATGCACATTACGTGACTTTACATATTTCAAATCAACTTTAATGATGCACTTTTCACATTATTTAAGTTTATTTAGATAACGTATCTAATGTTCACTCAAACATATTTTCACTTTAATCCAATGGAGTAGTTCCGTTCAGTTCAATAAAACTTTGAGTTGATACTTTTTAAGTTAATTTTAATCTATTAATCTTATTTTTTTACTATGATTAATTCCAATCTAATTCAATTGAATACAAAATTATTTTGAAAGAATAGAGCACATGCAAAGAAAACATAAAGATTCAAGCGTTTTAAATTTAAAAATAAATGAAAACTTAGATTTAAAATTAAATTAGTATAATTACAATGAATGATAAATAGAGTGTTGCAGGTGAGGAGTTTCATTGTAGCATTCTTTTTTTAATAATAATTAATCGGGTTTATAGGGTTTCCATCCTTTTTCTTTTTAATATTAAGTGTTGCCAAAAAGATGTCTTACATGGTGCCCGAAGGCTTACATCACAAAGAGATATGGGACAAAACTCTTTACACAAAAACACTAGTAAAATGTTACAATGCTAATCTAAAGTCTCAATGTTTAAAAGAGAAATACACAAAGACACTTATCGATATTACAATACTAAACAAAGGCATGTGTGGCAATGAGTATGCCACGCCAAGGTTAAGTGGTTATCACTGTGTGGCCTTAGAGTAGACACAATAACATCAACTCGAGACTACCATTGAAACCAATCACAGTGAAGTATCAAATAAACACACGCAAAATGTTTCGTCCTCACTTTTGATCAAACATTTGAAGCAATCAAAACAAAGCAAATTAAGCTCCACATCTAAAGATCTGATTTGTCCCCATTTAACCCATTAAGCCCATTTCCCTAATCTAAGAGACAAAAATCAGTCATTTTAACTGGCAAAAATAATTTTCATTGGTGTATAAAAATAACTTTAAACAAAAATTAAACTCACCTAAGTGAGGGAGTATATATTAGGCTCCCCAAACCTTCCAGAGAAGATGAATTTGAATATTATAGCTAGAGAGATTGACGCGGAAGCTAAAGTGGAAACTAAATACAATCAGCTGTTACCAAATCCTTCATCTAAAACCCCTATCTCAATGAAGGAAAAATAACTTTAAACAAAAATTAAACTCACCTAAGTGAGGGAGTATATATTAGGCTCCCCAAACCTTCCAGAGAAGATGAATTTGAATATTATAGCTAGAGAGATTGACGCGGAAGCTAAAGTGGAAACTAAATACAATCAGCTGTTACCAAATCCTTCATCTAAAACCCCTATCTCAATGAAGGAGATGGCCCTAAAACCCGGTCGAGGTATACTATGGCCTTACAATTCCTTGCCTCCACAACACAGTGTTGACAATAAGAGGTGACCTTCCATAGTGTCCCCTTGCAAATTTCTTCCCCAGAAGAGATTTACTAACTTTACAGTCCTAATTTGAAATGTGATGATTATGAATCCATTTGTTTGCTGTCTTTCTGTTGAAAAATCACGTATAATGTGTAGAATTATATCTAACTTGACCCCAAATGGCGTTAAAACCAATCAAATTGAATTAACAATATATTAATTTAGACATCGTAATGGATCAAATTCTACAAATCTAATTTAAATCCTCAGAAAAACAGTGTCGCCAAAAGTTCATTGTTTTAATTACTTTGACTTGGATTTCTCCTTACCGCATCTTTGGAGATCAAATCTCAAGTCAATGACATTTAATCAAACACGGGTTGCCGGAAAAATAATTATTGATAGAGACAATTCTTATTTGATACTTAATAAAAAAACAATTTTAAATACTGTCCATTGAAACTAAAAGAAACAAAACAATTGGCAAGAAAAAGAGGCAAATGGAAAGAAAATAGTGAAAATGCACAATTAAAGGCCTCCCGCCCAGAAAATTCAAACAAATAAAAAAAAAGATAAAGTGAGAATAACCCTCCAAATACAACTTATCGGAAGCCCTGTTTGTACCAGGTCTGATGAATATTAATAACCTCCTACGCCACTATCTTCATAGGCGTGCCAGTGGAAACGTCGTCGTCACGCTGTTAAAAAATTGGGTAAATCAAAAATTTCCATCACAAGAAGACACACAACAAGGAAATCTCAAAGTTGTCTGGACATAGGAGGTTCCACGACACTAACCTGAGTCAGGATCCGAGTTTGACCGAGTTGAAACTGAGTTGCGCTGACTCGAACTCCCTTTGTGTTGACTCGGATAGTGACAGATGACTCGGGCCATGAGCTTGAACCACGAACCATGACTAAGAAACTGCATCGAGAGGTGATGGATCTGAGTCGGGCCGAGTTAGGATTCGAGTTTGACCAAGTTGAAACGAAGCTGCGCTAACTTGGACTCCTTCTATGTTGACTAGGAGCTTGAATCATGGCTGAAAAACTACATTGAGAGGCACCGAATCTTCACCAGGAGTGACCAGAGAGTTCCCAACATAGCAAGGATCTGGAAAATCACCCATGGACGACACCGTACCATGGATGCAATACCAACCCATCAATATGAACGAAGCCATACCACCAAACGGATCTGGAAGTCTGACCTTGTACTACGACCACGCCACCGAACGGGATTGAGACTCTGACCACGGGCTGGAACTCCGACCATGAACTCAGACCGTGCCACTGAATGGATCTCCAATATGGCCATGGATAGCTCGATTTTGTAACCTTTGTAGATCTTCAGAGTTTGGGTCCGGGGGGGGGGGGTTAAGGGTGTTGGGGATGGTGAGAATGGGGAGGGGGGCCACCGAAGGTGGTTGTTCAGCGGCAGCCCCCTAGAAGCTAGGTTTTAGTTGCCTTTGATAAAGTATGGGCTTAAAGCCCATATTTCTATTTACCTGTCCCAAAGGCTTATCATCCAACCTAAGAAAAGAAGGAACCTTGCATCTATAAATTGAGGGGAGAACCCTTATTTTAGGGTAAAATCACTACAGTCTTCACGATACTGTAGCTACACCCTCTCTACACTCATATTATCCTATCTGACTTGGGCATTGGAGCGGGCACAGTTGCAGGCCACCCGCCCTGAGTGACTCATGTTCTTTTACATATACCCTATCTAAGTCAGAATTATGCCAAAAAGGAGGCACAGACATAGGCTATATCAAAGCTCTCACCACAGTTCTGACAGGCCTTGGACAGCCAGCTCCAAGCCAGACCTATGACTTTTGGCATTAACATTGGCGCCGTCTGTGGGGAGCCGACGTCAAGGCCCTCACGCAACTCTGAAAGATGGTGCCTGTATAACAGGCAGAGTAAATGCATCTGCACAACTAAGCAAATCTATTGTTCATACAATCTATTACTTTCATTTTTAGTAGGGAAAATGTACCCATTATCCAGACCTTAGTGTTCATCTATTTCTGAAAAGGAGAGAGTAGGCATAACAGGTCGAACGATGATATCTATGAGCAGACCCAACTAACCCAGCAAGTCAGCTCGGTTAACTCAGCAAGTTGGCTCGGTGAGTGTGCCTAGCGAGTTAATCCAGATCAGCCGTGCAACCTTTCTCGGCGAGTCAATGATGTGCCCATTTTATACGGTTATATTAGGACTTTTGGAATTAACTTTTGTACACTTTTGTGCTCTAAATGTGATATTTTGCCTTGAAATTATCTAAGGATGGTTAAAAGCGACTTTTACGTTTTTATCACTTTTTAGAGAATTTGTGTGACAAGGTAATTTGTTTGAAGACTTTGAAGAATATCTTTGAAGATTTGAAGACTTGGATTTGAACTTTTTGAAGATACGAAGAATTGAAGAAGTGAAGAGAAGAGAAGGATATGAGATATAAAAGAGAAAGAAGAAATAATGCTGGAATTTATGTCCGTCGTGAGACCGTCGCGACACGCGATGGTTCATCGCGAGCTCATCGCGATCACGTCGCGACTCGAGACGGACGAGTGGTCTGAATTTCTTCTTGATTTTTGTGCTATAAATACTTCCCTTATCCTCTCCTCTTCAACAGCTTTTGCCCATTTCTTTCTTCTACATTTTTGGGTGTTAAAACCCTAGGTTTTCTCTTCTTTCTTTTCTTAGTTTTTGCAGATTAATTATGTCTTTTAGTTCTCTAGCTTAGTTTTATCTTGGGAGAAAATGAGTGAAGCTTCCATTTCTATGTAGTAAGAACCATTATATCTATCTATTTGGTGCTTTTGCTATTGTGCATTTATTGAGGTTTGAATGTGAATTGTTAATTGCATTAATGTTGTTGGAAGCTTGAGTATATGAATTTCTTGTATGATTACTTGTTAGGGTTGGGATAAAGTAGCTAATTCTCCACTCTTTTAATGTGGAATCCAAGAGCATGAGTTAGAGCTTCTTAAATGATGTTGGTGTGTTGATAATTGCTAGATGAATGTAATGATGTCGAACTCGATGTCATGTTTATTTTAGGTAGCAAATGAGAGAGGTCTATGAATGTCGATCGTTCTTGACTAATCTTGTGTAAATGCATGAATTGGTTAAATGCTTAGACATGGTGTAGTGTTTATAAGTGTTGTCAAGCTTGTTGATTCTTCATGCTAAATGCCATCAATGGGATACTCTTAGTACTAAGGAAGTCATTGGTGAGGTTTGATAAGAGATATCGAATTCACTCTTGCAAACTACTATCTAAGAAGGATGGAAGATTTATCTTCACAACATGTAGTTGAAGTAGTGAATAGATTGTTTCACTCGTTCTTGAAGCCTTTATTATTTAGCATTTATGTATTCTTGATGCTATGTTTCATTTCATTTATGCCATGGGTTGTTTGAGAATAAGAAGTTTTTTTGTGATTGGAGTGTTTGGGTGTTAGGAAAGTGACGAATTCCTTAGCTCCTTTGCATGAAAATCTATGAACATGAACTTAGAACTTCTTGTGCAAAATGTGTAGTGATTCTTGCTAGATAAGTATGTTAATGTTAAGTCAAGTAATGAATGTGATAGAATGAGTGAATGGTTCAATGATCTACATTAGGTTTGGAAGTGGATATCAATTGCCCCCAAGGCTTTATCTTTGTAGTTTTAAACCTCTTTTTCTTAGTTTTGTTTGATGATTAGCCTAGTTACTTGGCTTTTCTAGTTATCTTGTCTTTTTAATTTCATAAC
Organism: Rubia yunnanensis; assembly: GCA_037428765.1. Classification (NCBI taxonomy): domain Eukaryota; kingdom Viridiplantae; phylum Streptophyta; class Magnoliopsida; order Gentianales; family Rubiaceae; genus Rubia; species Rubia yunnanensis. The sequence continues at coordinate 54,124,182 of CM075066.1, forward strand.
TTAGGACCACCAAACAACCAAAACCCCCCATTTACATGCTTTTATATGTATGTATATATGTCTACTCCTAGCCTAATATCAACCTTTTGTGCCTAAACGCTTAGGAAGATCCCTCTTCTTCGTGGACGACCCCGACTTGCCGATATTTAATTAGTTGTAGATAGTAAGCATTTAGGGCTTATAAATATTAACTTTGAGAGGTACAGCGATGGCCTCCCAGTCAATTCATATCTAAGAAGTTAACCTGGCCTGCTCCATCAACACATGGTGCCTCGCCAGTTCTTTCCAATTTTTTAGAACTCCGAGGGTCAACACATTCACCGGTGAGCTATCCATCACTCCCAATCAAGACAACTAGAATCACCGATGAGTCTACGACTCTTTCACCGGCAGACCTGCGGTCGTTGACATCCCATCCCCGATGGGCCTTCTCTAACGAGTCTGCAGCTCTGCAGCCAGTCACCAGCGACGAGCCTTTTGCCCCTATTCATCAGTGAGAACGAGGCCACCAATGACCTTCTCCTTCGTTGACACCCCTAATCGGTCTAATGCTGACAACCTCTTCAGTCGGGTTTGTGCTTTCCAACAACAGAAATCTCTCAACCAACTTTGGTTCAGGACTGTGAAGCCTACATGAGCAAAAGAAAAGTAGAGTAGTCCTGAGAAAAAGAAAAAGTTATTTGTCTGACAGGCAGGAAAATGAGTAATCTGCTCGAGAAAGAAAATAAAAGAAAAATATAAGCAAAGAAGAAGAAGAAAGGAGAGTTTTTGACATGGAAATTTCAGAACAAAGAAAAGAGCCTTTTTTTCCGAGAAAAGGAAAAGAAAAAGAAAGGAGAAAAAGAAAACCAAAAATTCATTTTCATAAAAAAAGGAAGGATGAATGGAGAATGTCTGTAATATTCATCGCTAAGCTGCAACTTATTCTCTTATTCCAGGTAAAACACTAAAAGTTGACAGCAAAGTCTAGTACAACAGTAGGACTTGACAGAGCCCAGGCAGCAGGACTCGGCCGAGCCTAGGTAGCAGGACTCGGCAAAGCCCACACCGAGCACAGGCTAAAGCAGAGCACAACCACAATGTTGCAGGGAAGCTGAAGCACAAAGAACAACCACACGGTGGAGTATCAATAGGACAAGGCTGGTAGCATCAGCAACCGCCAAGGTCCAGGTCTGATTGCGCTCAATCGCAATAAGCTCTTTAGTCATAGCATTTTGCCAATGAGCATGTTGTGATGCCTCAAAATAAGTGGTGGGATCTGCACTAGATGTTACTGCACCCAAAAATCTAGAATGCAAACTAGAAATATTATGACTATTTACTAGCACATGATAGTGCCTGGCGCAGGATAGTACTTTGTACTATATCTTTCTGATTAGTGGATTAGTTCTGAACTAGGCCAGGCACTATCCTGTGCTCTTACTACTGAAGACCCCTCCACTGCTATGTTCACTCATGCGTCACCACTATCCTCAGGTGTTCTCTATCCTCTTACTTATTATGTAAATTGTAATAATTTTTCTATCTTCCAAATAAGGAGGAGGTCGGCGAGCACAAATACTCTGTTGAATAGGTGGAAACTCGATGGTGGAACTATCTGGAATTGGGGATGCCTTAGAAAAGGGTTGGGCAGGCAGTGCGTGAGGTGGGTGAGAACGGGAACTGGTCTTCAAAAAAATCTGCATCCCGACTGGTAAAGATAATGCAGGATTCTAGGTAAAAAAGGCGATAGCCTTTATTTTTGGCAGGGTAACCAAAAACAAACAACGCCGACTTCTTAGTGCAAACTTGTCACGATATCTGGGAACATGAGCAGTAAAACACAAGCATCCAAAAACTCTTAAGGATGAGTAATTTTGAGCTTTCCTATAGAACAACTTAGAGGGAGTATGGCCATTGAGATACTTCGTCGGTGTCTGGTTAATCAGATAAGCAGCAGTAAGAACACATTCTCCTCAAAAATCAACTGGAAGACTTGCTGGAACCATAAGACACGCGCCACATTGAGTAAATGGTGATGCTTTCTTTCAACTCGACAATTCTGATGTGGTGTATCAACCTTAGATGTCTAAAAAATGATCCCAGATGCAGCAAAATGATATATCAAAGGCAAAAATTTTGTCTCATTAATAGCTCGAACACGTAGTATGGTTTGGCCACAAAATTCCAAAAATCTAGAAGTTACTTCTAACTTAGCCACTAATAAATAAACCCAAAAATCTCGGGAATAATCATCAACTATAGTTAAAAAATAAAATGCACCACTAGAAGATAGTGTTCTATAAGGACCCCAAACATCACAATGTATTAATTGAAATAGTGCAGTAGCACTCAACAGAAAACTATGTCTAGTATGTTTTTCTCTATAACATATAGAGCAAGGAACATAAGTCTTATTAGTGCTAAAATCAATAGAAGAAACAGAAGAAAACATTGTAGAGGAAGGATGCCCAAGACGCTGATGCCATAGATTAGAAGTAGACACATAAGCAACTGTCCGAAGAGACTGCGGGATAGAAGGATGATCACGGGTATTCAGTAGATGAAGCTGAAACACCCCCCTTTCTGTTCACCCACGCCAATCACTTTTCTCGTACTAATTTTCTTTAAAATGTAATAATTTTCAGTAAACAAAGCTAGACATTTTAAGGAAGATAACAATCTTGAGCATGATAATAAGTTGCACCACAAAGTAGGTATATATAGCACATGAGTAAGAGTGACAAAACCAAAGAAAATAGAACCATATTAGGTAGTAGATGACACAGAGCCATTAGGCATAACAACATTCACATTGTCAATAGCAGTAGTAATATCAGTAAAAGAACCCTTGTCACCGGTCATGTGATATGAGACTCCCAAATCAAGTATCCAATGCAAAGTAGACTTACCTGATCCATTGTCAGTAATAAAATTGAACTGATTACATAAATGCATGGGCGTGCTCTAGTGGTCATCAGATAGAGCAGGGCCAAAATCAAACCAGGTAGGGACGCAGCCAGAGGAAGCCGCCGCCACTAGGCCCTAGCAACATGCGGCACCGACAAACGGTATTGGGAGTGAAAAAGCCATGGTAGATCCTCCGTACACGGTGGAGGAGGTCGACTGAGAGGCTGCCGCCGTCCTCATGGCGGCACTGGCTTCTCCTTGAACTCTTTGAACTATTCTAGTACACCAATGATCTGGAAATAGGAATCTTTGTCGTGACCCTTGCTATGACAATGTGTACAAACAAGATTTGTGCGGTCAGACGCAGAAAGAACAACTAGCGAAGAACTTGTAGGTGGCAGGCGTCGTGCAACATACACCATGGAGTTAGAAGAAGGCTCGCAAGCTCGGATGACAGCTTGATGATTCCCCTACGGGGCATACACTTTCATGATAGGGGGAATCATATCAATGCTCATGATATGTGATCGCAAGGTGTGAAAGTCTTCGTCGAGACCAGCGATGGATTGAAGATCGAATCCTTTTCTCTCCCTCTCTCAAAGGACTCTCGCAGAAATATTATAATGGCACAGTGCCTTGTTGTCTTCACAGTCACAAACTAGAGGAGGCTGCATGCAGTGGTAGTCTACAAATAGCTTCTTCAGTTTTCCAAAGTAAATATCGATGGACTAACTATTATGCCTGCAACTCTGAATAGCATCCCGCATTTGCAAAACCTTCATACCATCACAAAGAATAAATTGTGCCTTCAGATCATCCCACAGTTCCTTAACTGTGACAAACAAGCTTGTAAAAGATCTCAAAACTGGATCCAGGGTTTGCAAGATCCAGCAGACAAGAGTAGCATTAACCCGAGGCCAATTAACAACATCAGGATGACCATCCTAGGGTTAGGTAATGGATCAATCAATGAACCTAATCTTGTTCTTAGTAAGGAATGCGTGGCAATGTAATTTTCTGGACATTTGAGTGTGTTTGGTATAATTTGCAAACAAGGACCATTGCCATAACATATAAAGTAAGGATAAGTCGAAGACGACCAATAGGTACAGTAGTACCAGGGCCAGATTGCAACTGCAGCTGCTTCAGTAAAGTCACAATCACATCATAACCACTCATATCTTGAAGCTTCAGAAACTTAGGTGCAACATAAATACAATCATGTTCATTAGAGGCAGACATCGTGCAAAATTAGTTACGGATCAGCAACTGGTGCAGTAACCGATGGAAGATTGGATTGGTGGTGGCGCGTGATGGGAATGCAGTGGTGCGTGAGCTTTGGGATTGGTGCGTGTGGCTTAACACACAGACATACCAGATCAAGAGAGGCAGTGCACAGATTACCATGGCTAGATGTGGCTATGGTGAGCATAATAGAGCGGACGGCAGTGGCTGTACGGTGACTCGTGGATTAACGCGCAACTTGACGGTGGTGGTGGTGGCTCAGAAAGGCAGCGAAATTATGGAAAGTGGGGAGACACTGTATCATCCCACTCTTCAACTTGCAGTTCACGTTGGATGGCAGCAGCGAAATAGTTTCTTAGGATTTTAGGCTCTGATACCATGTAGAAAATAAGGGCAATAATTTGTGTTTGTATTCATGATCTTAGGGTACATTATATAGTGGTACAGAATACCTATACAAGCAAGGAAAATGTAATAGAATATAATTACAATTAAAAGTAGTATTCTAATTCCTTAATAGGTGGAGAGAAACTTTCCCATAAAAATTTCTTAGTTATACACTCTTACACCTCTAATTGGCGAATCCTAGGGGTGGCTGGTGCATTCCCTCACTATTCCCTGGTTCCTCCCCTGCGAGTCGGGTCAGGTAGGATAATGGGTGACTGTGTATAATTTCTTATCATAAGATAACCTTTTCTTTTCACGAGTGATTTGATTTCCCCCAGAATATGTAATCTTTTTAGAAATGATCAAATTCACGTTTCATAATTTTTATTCGAATTTGGCTAGGCTCAAGCTGAGGTTGAGTTAAGCTCGTATAGTATTCGAGCTCAGCTACTATTTATTGTTAACCCCGTCGAGTGAATAATACATATTTTATGAAATTTAATATATTATAATGTATATATAAATAACAGTATATTTAACTATGGCTCGAATTTGAGCTCGAACACGAGATCAAGCCAAATTATGGAAAGTGGGGAGACACTGTATCATCCCACTCTTCAACTTGCAGTTCACGTTGGATGGCACCGGGGGAAATGTGGTGATACACAGAGGTTGGTTCTCCGGATTTGGAGCCATAAGCTCCCTCAACGTGCAGTTGTCTTCTGCCATCTCAACCGGTTCCTCTACTACTAAAGTTGGTCAGGTGGAACCCTCACTCTAGTTCTCCTTCTTCTCCTTCTCCCACTACCCGCGTTCTTCGTTAGATAGTGTAAAATCCCCAAGTTCGTGGCACGGGTGTGTACCATATACTAGAAATAAAACAACACCCAACTAAAAGCAACACTAGTAAACATGATTAGAAGTAACAAGATCACTATCACAAAGGCTCAACAAAAAAAACCAACAAAACAAAAATAAAAACAACACTAACTACTCAACTAACGTGCTATACAAATTAGTAATTAAACTTTTAAACTAGAAACCCTGGCAACAACACCAAAATTTAACCCGCCTCCACTCGGGGTCATCAACTGTAGCTAATTAACCCGAGCAGGCGACGTTCCAAATAGGATTGATGAGACTTCAAATGCATGTATTTTCCAAAGCATTTAACATCTATTTTGTCATTTTGTTGCTGTAAGATTTCTAGATTTAGGTAGGTTTACATGATAAGGGGTTTAGATAGTCATTTTCGGTTTTTATATCTATATCCTTCATTTTGTAACCTATGTTTAGTCTAATGGACTTTTGGTCCTTACAAGCATCTAGATTCCTTTTTGTAAGCTTAATTTGTAGATTGCTCATGAGCACTTAGAAGTGGTTAATTGAAGGCCATTCAAAAGGATGGTAGAAGATGGAAGGCCACTCACAAAGTGGTAGAAATTAAAGTGAAGAAAGGAGAGCAAAGCAAAAGGTGAAGAATGATCTATGTTTTGAAGCAGAGTTCTCGGAATTTTTTGAGAAAAATCAGCCTCCAAGGGTGGCACCATTGGATTCCTCTTCTTGATTTCTATAAAATTGACTACAAGAACTCCCAAAACAGATCAATGGTTAATCCGGAGGAAGCAAAACAAAACGGGACTTTTTTCCGTCGGGACTTGCGACAAGTGTGTCGCAACTTGCAAAATGTTGACCTGAGATCTCACAATTTCCTGATCTTGTTGGAGGCATCGCGACTCGTGGCGGAGGCGTCGTGACTCGCGGCGGAGGCGTCGCAACTCGCGATAATTGCCATGCAACTTTCTTTTTACTCCCTTTTTTCTTGTACTATAAATAACTTTTCACCCCCTTCTTCCCCAACTCTCTAAGCCCAACTTGGGGGCTCCAAAACCCTAGTTTTTCTCCATTTTCTTCCATTTATTTTTCTTTCTTTATAGTTCTTTGTTCTATGTTATGGGTTTTGATTATCTAGCTTAGTTTTGTACTTGGGAGCAATGGATTGAAGCTTCCACACCTATATAGTAAGAATCTCTATTTCACTCTTTCTTGAAGCATTTGTTATTTAGCATTCATGTGTTTGAATGTGATGTTTTACTTCATTTATGGTATGGGTTGTTTGAGTATACGAAGTGTTTGTATGATTGAAGTGTTAGGGTGTTAGGAAAGTTGCAAATTTCTTAGATCTTTGACATGAGAATCCAAGAACATGGAATTAGAATTTCTTGTGCATAATGTGTTGTGATTCTTGCTAGATAAATATGTTAATGTGGATTGTTCTCATGTTTATCCTATATATGCAATGCAAGGTTGGATCTTGAATGTGGTTTGTTCTAGGTTTATCCTAATGAATGCTACGTTTAATTAAATGGCTAAATCTTTGGTAGAAGGCTTGTTGTTATCAAATCTATGGCCTTTCGTGTATAATGCCGTTGATGAAATACCTTTATGGTGTGGTTTGCCTAGAGTGATTATCAATGAGGTTTGCAAATGGTCGTTGTTTGTCTTTGCAAATTATTATTAAGAAGGAATTAATGTTGATCTTCGAATGGGAAATTTTAGCATTCCCCATAGGTAACGAATGTGATAGAATGAGTGAATGGTTCAATGATCTACATTAGGTTTGGAAGTGGATCTTAATTGCCCCCAAGGCTTTATCTATTGTAGTTTTTACCCTTTTTTCTTAGTTTGTTTGATGATTAGCATAGTTACTTAACTTTGCTAGTTATCTTGTCTTTTAATTTCATAACTTAGGACCATAACCAACCAATATAAACCTAATACAAACCTTATATGTTTAAACACTTAAGAAAATCTCTCTTCTTCTTGGATGACCCCGATTTTCCACTATCGATTTAATTGTATTTAGTAAGCATAAATGGCTTATAAATTATAACTTTGAGAGGTACGGAGACGACCTCCCAAATTTTGGCACCGCTGTCGGGGAAGAGGCTTTTATTTTTAAGTGTTTGGGCATATTTGGTTGCATATTAGCTAGTGGCTTTTATTTTTCGCTTCTTTTTTATTGTTTTTGTTCGGAGTAGGTATTGGTTAAGTTCTTGGTGAATTTTTATCCCTAAGTTCGGGGCACGGGTGTATACCATAAACTAGGAATCAAACAACACCCAACTAAAAGCAACACTAGCAAACATGATTAGAAGTAACAAGATCACTATCAAAAAGGCTCAATAACAAAAACCAACAAAACGAAAATAAGAACAACACTAACTACTCAACTAACGTGCTAGACAAATTGATAATTAAACTTTTAAACTAGCATCCTCGTCAACAGCGCCAAAATTTAACCTGCCTCCACTCAGGGTCGTCAATTGTAGCTAATTAACCCAAGTAGATGACGTTCCAAATAGGATAAAAGAGACCAAATTTAAATTTATATTTTGCTCCCAAACTTATTACTAAGCTACCTATGGGGTAGTTAGTTGCAATAATGGGTTCGTCCACAGAGATGCTAGAGTCTAATAGCCAACCACACAACCACATATGGGTTGTCAATCCTCCCTGTGTTAGGAATAGCTAAGTATTGCAAAATGGGGTTTTGGGGGGGGATTTCAATTAACAACTACGAACATATGAAAAAAACAAGAGAAAACTATATATGCAAGCACTTAGGGAATATTTTTGTAACATGTTTGATTGAATATTCAATTCTCGATTCCATCACATACAAATATCAAAGCCTATTCTAATGTTCATAACACGTGATGTGGTCAATTGTCAGCACTTCCTCATACCTGTCACATAGGGTGCTCTTGCAATCTTCCATCAGCACTACTTCCATAATTAGAGGAGTGCAACAACGAACTTGCCATTATGCAGATCTGTTTCTCCCCCGTACGATTACGTCCCGGTCACTACACCACATATGCTCTATTACTAGGCCTAAAAAGGCAAAAGAGGACAGGCACCTTATCGATGGCACTAGGGTGACTAAACCCTAGTTTTGCTACTAAATGCTATCTCTACCCGTAACCCTTAAGACCAACTCGCAGCTAAGGCTGGTGTGGTGTCATCGTGAACCCACGTGAACTCGGACCCCGCTACCCATACCACATCCAGGTTTCTCTTCTCCGAAGGGGGGGGAGGGGTATCAATATGTTCACCAACATGAATGTAGAATAGAGTGTGTGCTAATGGAGTGTATCATTCATGTAATTCATAAACAGTTCAAGAACAAGCCAACATAATATCATAAACACATAGAAATATGTAGATCTAAGGAATCTCACAAAACATAAATAAAAAATTGAATACAAGTATTATCCCAAAACTATTAAGCTACTCCCTAAGCATTAAATACAAATATTTCATTGGATTCAATGCCTTTGGACAAAGCAAAAATTAAAATATTAAAAGAAGAAATTCTAGAGAGAAGAAGAAGCTCCTTTCGCTCTCTACCCTACTTTAAAAATCTAAAATCTGAATCCATACATAAATCCTGGTAGACAAAGGTCCATATATATAGTAGTAGGGAATTGGGCCTAAAAAGAGGCTCAAAATAGGCCAAAAACCCTAGCAAATGCAAACGACACGGGGATGGGCATGTGGCATAACCCGTGCTGACCGAGGTACCCTCGTGCTGGTGCAATACATCGGTCCTAGCATGAACCCTGGTCTCATGTCGGCGCGGGCTCGGTCCTGGCATGAGTTGTGAGCCTCGTGCTGGCGCGGTCTGTGGCAACTGGCACGGGCCGTCGCCTGGAGCTCCATTTTTTATCTTTTGAGATGCACCCCGTGTCGTTTGACGAGAGTCATCGACCGGATCCTCATTTTCTCAATATCATGGCACATGCCACGTCATTCTTCACACCGATGGGCTGGTCTTGGCATTCGTGACTTGAAACGATGCGGACCAAGTGAACCGGATCTGTCTACGGCCATACTGATGTGTCCATTTTAGATGCATTATTTAGTAGTATTTAGGATCACTTTTGTGCTCTTTTATTATCGAGAGCTTGTGTTTTACCTTGAAATTCACTTAGGAGAGGCAAAAGCAACTTTGTACTCTTTTACCTCTTCTAAGTGGATTTTGTGTGACAAGGGAAGAACACGGAAGCAACGAAGACCGGAAGACATTGAAGACTATACTTTCGAAGACTTTTGGATACTCACTTCGAAGACATGAAGACCGGAGGCCGTTGAAGACCATTTTTGGAGCCGTTGAAGACTTGAAGATTGAGAGGGATGGCTATGAAGAAGACAAAGAAACAATGCAAAACTCTGGCTCCCGTCGCGACCCCGTCGCGACACCATCGCGAGTCGCGACCAACACCGTCGCGAGTCGCGACGAACTCATCGCGAGTCGCGACCAACGGGCGGCCAGAAATCAACTTTATCTTCTTTGCACTATAAATACTACTCTCTTTCCTCCTCTTCTCCAGTTTTGCTCAGCCCGTTTCTCTCTGGTTTTTGGGCTCAAACCTAGGTTTTTCTCTTCTTTCTTTTCTTAGCTTTTTCTTAGTTTAATTATGTCTTTTGTTGTTCTAGAGTAGTTCTTGTACTTGGGAGCTATGGATTGAAGCTTCCACTTCTATGTATTGAGAACCATTTCTATCTATCTATTTGGTGTTTTTGCTATTGTGCTTTTATTGTGCTTTGAATGTTAATTGTTGATTCTATTAATGTTGTTGAGAGCTTGATGATATGAAATGCTTGGATGAATTGCTAGCTAGGGTTTGGGGGATTTGGGTTAATTTCCCCCCTGTTCTTGTTAGTAATGTGAGAGTATGATTTAGAGCTTTTAATTGTGTTGATAGATTGATAATGTGCTAGACGAATGTGATTGATGTTGAACTCTTCGTCATGTTCGTTTGTGTAGCAAACGAGAAGAGTTATATGCTCGTGGTCTATGAGTGGTCGCTCTTGACTAATCTCGTGTAACTGCATGAATTGGTTAAATGCTTAGTCACGGTGTAGTGGTCATAGGCATTGCCAAGCTTGTTGGTCCTTCGTGCTAAATGCCACCAATGACACCTTGAGTCGTGGTCGCGACTCGGGAGTCATTGGTGAGGTTTGACGAGAGATGTGGAACTCACTCTCGCAAACTACGAACTAAGAAGGATAGGAGTTTAGTCTCCACGACAAGTAGTTGAAGTATTGAATAGATGATTTAAATTCATTCTTGAAGCATTTGTTATTTGGCGTTTATGTATTCTTGACGGTGTGTTTCACTGCATGTGTGCCATGAGTTTTTTGAGCATAGGTAGTGCTTGTGTGGTTGAATTGTTTAGGTGTAGGAACGTGACGAATTCCGTAGTGCCTTTGCATGAAGATCTATGAGCATGAACTTAGAACTCCTTGTGATGTGTGTGTTGTGGTACTTGCTAGATGGGTGTGTGAGTGTTGGGTCCTGAATGCTATATGATGGAATGTGTGAATGATTCGATGAACTACATTAGATGTGGAAGTAGATATCCGTTGCCCCCAAGGCATTTTATCTTTGTAGTTTAAAACCCCTTTTCTTTAGTTTCGTTTGATGATTAGCATAGTCACTTGACCTTGCTAGTTATCGTGTCTTTTTATCTTTGTTAACTTAGGAAACCAACCAACCAACCCCCCCCCCCTTTTACTTGCTTTTAAGTGTGTGTAAATATAGTTACTCCTAGCCTAATATCAACCATCTTGTGCTTAGACGCTTAGGAAGATCCCTCTTCTCTTTGGACGACCCCGATTTGCCACTATCTACCTAGTTGTAGAAAGTAAGCATTTAGGGCTTATAAATTATCTTTTGCACGGCGGGCGCGACGACCGCCCGCCCGTCAAAATGGCGCCGCTGCCGGGGAAGAGGCGTTTATTCTTAAGTATTTAGGTGTATTTGGTTGTGTATTAGCTAGTTGTTTTTATTTTCCACTACTTGGTGGTTGTTTTTGTTCGGAGTAGGTATTGCTTGAGTTCTTGGTGATTTATTTTATCGAGAATCCTTGCACTATATTCTGAACTTTTGAAAAAAAAATAAAATTTTAATGGAGCGTCTCACCTTGAGGGAACTCATGATGAGAAGAGAGGCTCAACAAGCAAGGTTTTGTAGGATGTGTCATTCCGACCATCCTACCGAATCTTGCCCTTTGTTGTGGGAATAGCACGATGACCGAGAAAGAACCCTTGGTTTCCAAAACCATGGGTACTATGAAGAGTGCTATCAAGAGGTAGGAGATATTGGTTTTCAAGGGCAATAAGCTCATGAATGCTATCCAATCCACAACTCTTACAATCCGGAATGGAGTGGTAGTCCAGATTTGTGGTATGAGAATGAGCCGGAAAACCAATATTACGAGCAACCTAGTTGGCCATCACCACCCTATACCATACCCCAAAACCAAGCCCAACAAGGAAGTTCAAGTTTGACACGTGAGGATGTCTTAAATAGGATAGCAAACTTGAACTCCTTTACTAGTGAGGAGCCGGATACCCAGCTCTCCTCTAGTGTTGAGGCCAGTGAGGGGCATGTGAGGAACATATTAGAGGTATTGGCCCGCATGGAAGCTCGTGATTCCGAAAACACACCATCCCAACTTGAACTCGATGATTCGGTGAGTGAAATCACCAATAAAAATGATTTTGAGTTTGAAAGGGATGAGGAGTTGGTTGTAGAGGATAGAAAAATGGAGGAAGAGGTGATAGTGCTACATCCATTAGCATTGTCACCCCTTCTCCCACCTAGTGAACCAACTCTAATATTTTCGGAAGTTTTGAGGGAAACGAGAGAGGAGCCAAAAGACTACCCCAAGCTCCCTAACCACTTAATTCCCTTTGAACCATCTCCACCTCCACAAGACTTTCCTCTTGAAAGTTTTGTACCCCCACCTCTCTTATTTTGGATGCTCATGGTGAAGAGCTTCAAGCCTTCACCATACGGATAACATTAGGGTCGTGCCGACGACCTTAAACATACGGAGCTTCGTCGTGCCGACGACGTAAAATAAATTCGGCATTTCTTTTAGTTTTTGTTTCTTAGTTTTTGTTGTTTTGTTTTGTTCTTTTTATGGCATGTTTTTCTATGATTTTGTAGCAACATGAAGTGCATTGCAATGATGGAGATGAAGGAACGAGATCAATGAACGAGGGAAGAAAGCTTGGACAGTTGGTAAGAAAATGAAAAAATTTTAAGCCTGGGATACCCTGCCGTCGCGAGTCGCGATGGGCTTCGTCGCGAGTCGCGACGAACAGGGGAGAAAAATCACTCCCAGCGCCAACTTTCCGCGAGTCGCGATGACTTCGCGAGGCTCGTCGCGAGTCGCGACACACTTCGTCGCGAGTCGCGACGAGCTCAGAAAATTTTGAGCTCTCAGACTCACCTTTCCGCGAGTCGCGATGACTTCGCGAGGCTCGTCGCGAGTCGCGACACACTTCGTCGCGAGTCGCGACGAGCTCAGAAAATTTTGAGCTCTCAGACTCACCTTTCCGCGAGTCGCGATGACTTCGCGAGGCTCGTCGCGAGTCGCGACGAGCTCAAAAAATTTTGAGCTCTCGAACTCAACTTTCCGCGAGTCGCGATGACTTCGCGAGGCTCGTCGCGAGTCGCGACGTGCTCAGTAACTGTTGAAAACTTTTTGAGCCCGGATTTCAAATTTCCAAGCTTCCAAGTTTCCAAATGATTTTAAACATTGCATGATCCCTCCTTCTTCTCCACCCAACACTCCCAAGAACCACCACATCTCCACTCATTCTCAACCATCCTACATATATTGGCATATGAACATTCTTGCATCTTTATAGTACATTTGTTGATTGTAGTATGCCGACTACATCATTGTGATCGTAAGTGCATATCCTATAATGATGCTTGTATACATGTCAATATATGTTGGATATTTTTCATGATTATTCTTATAGTGTTGGTTGGGTGTGATTTGGTTGTTCTTTGAAAATACTATGGTTATTAACTCTTGATGCTAAAACTAGTATTACATATCCTTATGTACTTGTGAGTTTAATGTGTTCTTCGTGGTGTAGTCTTGATCAAACGGCGCCATGGAGACAATGCTTTTCTCGAGGGGTGAGTTCTTCTACGGCATCTTTGCTCACCTTTCCGGTTCCGAAACCTATCTCGGGACCATCCAAGTACTTGGATATCGCCATATCACCGGCGAATTTGCGGAGAAATGGGTGTCACTCTAACTCCCTTACCTTGATTTTTATTGTTCTTGGCTTACGTGTTTACATTGAGGGCAATGTAATGTTTTAAGTGTGGGGAGGGGTTAGAGGATTCAATGCATGCTATATTGTTTTGGAATGCTTTTTGCTACTTTTCATTGGAAAAACATGAGAAAAAGAAAAAAAATAGAAAAACAAAAAGAAAAAGAAAATAGAAAAAGAAAAAGAAAAAAAAAGAAAAAGAAAACCCGCTAAGTTGAAAACCCGAGAGGGCAACTTAGGCAACATTGGGGGCCCGGATAGGTCGACAACCCTTAAAGGGCGGCCTAGGCAAAAATGAGAGGCTAAAATGTGCGGAAAAAGGTGAGATGTGAGCTAAAGAAACATGATGTGTGGCTAGGATGAAAACTCGAAAGAGCTTCTAGGCAAAATGAGAGAAATTGAGAGAAATTGAAAAATGCTATGATTTCACTCACTTGCCGGCGTTGGAGTCATAAGGTTGCGGTTGTCACATGGATGGATCGGGTAGCTCAATATCTATAGACCTCTTGGGATTGGGTAGCTTAGTGGGTTAGGAAACGAAGTGTGGTTATGAAATTCCTTATCTCTTTCTACTTCGTTTTTGGTTGATATATTGGCATTAGGTGAAGCATGTGTTTAAAACTTCCTCTATGGTTTTAGCTTCATTTTGTGTCATTGGATTATGGGAATATCAATTATGGGCTGTGAAATATTTTTATGGATAGTGAATTGATAAGTGGTAGGTTTGGTTAGATTTAGGATTGGGGATGTGTGTGTGAAAAATTCTCATGTGAGCTTTTATTTTGGGATTTATGATATTGAGAGTTTTGTGAGGCTTTGATTGGGGGATTAGTAGTTAGGATAGGGCTATATCATTTCTTCCGTGTGCTTAGATCTTTTCTTACTCGAGGGCGAGTAAGGTTTAAGTGTGGGGAGGTTTGATATGTCCATTTTGTGTGGTTATTTTAGGGGTTTTAGGATGTGGATATGTCATTTCCTCCTTATGCTTGAATCTTTTCTTACTCGAGGGCGAGTAAGGTTTAAGTGTGGGGAGGTTTGATGTGTCCATTTTAGATGCATTATTTAGTAGTATTTAGGATCACTTTTGTGCTCTTTTATTATCGAGAGCTTGTGTTTTACCTTGAAATTCACTTAGGAGAGGCAAAAGCAACTTTGTACTCTTTTACCTCTTCTAAGTGGATTTTGTGTGACAAGGGAAGAACACGGAAGCAACGAAGACCGGAAGACATTGAAGACTATACTTTCGAAGACTTTTGGATACTCACTTCGAAGACATGAAGACCGGAGGCCGTTGAAGACCATTTTTGGAGCCGTTGAAGACTTGAAGATTGAGAGGGATGGCTATGAAGAAGACAAAGAAACAATGCAAAACTCTGGCTCCCGTCGCGACCCCGTCGCGACACCATCGCGAGTCGCGACCAACACCGTCGCGAGTCGCGACGAACTCATCGCGAGTCGCGACCAACGGGCGGCCAGAAATCAACTTTATCTTCTTTGCACTATAAATACTACTCTCTTTCCTCCTCTTCTCCAGTTTTGCTCAGCCCGTTTCTCTCTGGTTTTTGGGCTCAAACCTAGGTTTTTCTCTTCTTTCTTTTCTTAGCTTTTTCTTAGTTTAATTATGTCTTTTGTTGTTCTAGAGTAGTTCTTGTACTTGGGAGCTATGGATTGAAGCTTCCACTTCTATGTATTGAGAACCATTTCTATCTATCTATTTGGTGTTTTTGCTATTGTGCTTTTATTGTGCTTTGAATGTTAATTGTTGATTCTATTAATGTTGTTGAGAGCTTGATGATATGAAATGCTTGGATGAATTGCTAGCTAGGGTTTGGGGGATTTGGGTTAATTTCCCCCCTGTTCTTGTTAGTAATGTGAGAGTATGATTTAGAGCTTTTAATTGTGTTGATAGATTGATAATGTGCTAGACGAATGTGATTGATGTTGAACTCTTCGTCATGTTCGTTTGTGTAGCAAACGAGAAGAGTTATATGCTCGTGGTCTATGAGTGGTCGCTCTTGACTAATCTCGTGTAATTGCATGAATTGGTTAAATACTTAGTCACGGTGTAGTGGTCATAGGCATTACCAAGCTTGTTGGTCCTTCGTGCTAAACCAATGACACCTTAAGTCGTGGTCGCGACTCGGGAGTCATTGGTGAGGTTTGACGAGAGATGTGGAACTCACTCTCGCAAACTATGAACTAAGAAGGATAGGAGTTTAGTCTCCACGGCAAGTAGTTGAAGTATTGAATAGATGATTTAAATTCATTCTTGAAGCATTTGTTATTTGGCGTTTATGTATTCTTGACGGTGTGTTTCACTGCATGTGTGCCATGAGTTGTTTGAGCATAGGTAGTGTTTGTGTGGTTGAATTGTTTAGGTGTAGGAACGTGACGAATTCCGTAGCGCCTTTGCATGAAGATCTATGAGCATGAACTTAGAACTCCTTGTGATGTGTGTGTTGTGGTACTTGCTAGATGGGTGTGTGAGTGTTGGGTCCTGAATGCTATATGATGGAATGTGTGAATGATTCAATGAACTACATTAGATGTGGAAGTGGATATCCGTTGCCCCCAAGGCATTTTATCTTTGTAGTTTAAAACCCCTTTTCTTTAGTTTCGTTTGATGATTAGCATAGTCACTTGACCTTGCTAGTTATCGTGTCTTTTTATCTTTGTTAACTTAGGAAACCAACCAACCAACCCCCCCCCCTTTTACTTGCTTTTAAGTGTGTGTAAATATAGTTACTCCTAGCCTAATATCAACCATCTTGTGCTTAGACGCTTTGGAAGATCCCTCTTCTCTTTGGACGACCCCGATTTGCCACTATCTACCTAGTTGTAGAAAGTAAGCATTTAGGGCTTATAAATTATCTTTTGCACGGCGGGCGCGACGACCGCCCGCCCGTCACATACTTAGTCGAATTTTAGAGTGAAAAGAAGACATGTGGCACACGGCCAACTGGAATTCGTACGGTCCGTGATGGGGCTAGCATGGCCCATGTAGGTTGGAACAGACCATGCTAAAGACCTCTGACATGGGCTGTGTTGCCTTGCACGGGTCGTGCTAGGTCTAGCCCTCGTGATGGTCTTGTATGGTCCATGCTGGCCGTGGCTGGTTCGGCCACTTGACATGTTTGCTCCGTTACTAATGAACTGTTGGTCGAATTTGAGAGTTCTTGTAGTCAATTTTATAGCGCCCGAGAAGGCAAATCTTATGGTGCCACTCTTGACGGCTGATTCTTCTCGGATCTTCCCCAGAACTTTGTGCAACTCTCGGACAACAATTCCTCTGCTTCTTCCTTGGCCTCTTTGAATTTCGAATCAGCCTTTGTTGGGCTCAATTCCATCTACTACCACACTTTAGAGTCTGTGGCCTTAAATTTACTACCATCCTTTCAAATGACCTTCAATATCTTCTACCATATTTTCGAATGACCTTCTACAAAAATGATGAAAAGTACTCACGAGCAACCTACTAATTAGATCACAAAGGAAGATCTACGTGCCCGTGGATACATGTTGTCCATAAGTATCAATTAAGTCCACAAATATTGGATTTAGACACAAAAATCAAATATGGTCGTCTAAACCCTTTATCGTATAAACGTAACAAAAACTAACAATCCAACAAGTAAAATGTGCCAATTAATGTGCAGAATGCATTAATTAATGCATGCAATACAATGCACATCAACTGTCTGGGATCCCCAATCAAATATATTTGCAGCTAGGACACCTTCAATAAGCATCAATAGTCTTGTTTCCTTGGAGATATTTTACAGAAAAGTTAAGAAAGAGTAACCATGAAACAAGATACACATCATCAATGTTATGTGTCGGCCCCTTTTTGTAACTTCCAACTAAACATACTCATTCATGCTATCAATTTCTAAGAGCAGATAAGGTAAAACTGCAAGTGAGGCTTCATTTTCCCTGTCACGTGAATGATAGGACATGGGGGATATACACAGGGAAAATAAAAAAAGCTTTACCTATCAGGTGATAATATAGGAATCATTAACGCGTATCTTGATACCAAAATTAACTTGAGCTGTACAATTCATGAATGTGGATAATGTAGTAACTAAATTCAAATTACTACAATGTCTCAGCTATAGTTAAAGCAAACCTTTGCTTTATGATCCTGTTAGTAGATCTGTCAAATAGGTTAATTGGATAAACTCATTATCCAAACCCAACGGGTCATTATCCAATGGGTCATTATCCAATTAACCCATTTATTAAATAAGTCATAAGAGGTTGGGTCATTAAATGGATAATCCATTGGATAACCCATGAGATATTCATATGACCCAATGGGTTAAAATATATTATCCAATAAGTCATTATCCAATAAGTCATTATATAATTAACACAATAAGTTATCATTCAACATTTTCTATCGATTTGGGTTACAAGTTGTTATTATCCAATGGGATTAGGTATTAAATGTTCATTATTTTTTAGGATTTGGGATGAAAATAATTATGTTAATGGAAATTTTTGATCTCAATGGGTCCCATATTATGTTAACTCAATGAGAACATAATAAATACCCAATAAATATCCAAAATTACCCAATTAAATGCATGTGTAATATTTAACATAAATATTCACTATAATTCACAAATTATACAAATTATAATTCACTAATTATTTGAATTCAATCTCATACAATATTCGAGTTCGTTACAGTATTCGAGCTCGTACAGTAATAGAATTCAATCTCGTACAATATTCGAGTTCGTACAAAATTCGCACTCAATTTCGTACAGTATTTGAGTTCGTACAATATTCGAGTTCAATCTCTTCGAGCTCAACCTCGTACAATATTCGAATTCAATCTCGTACAATATTCGAGTTTGTACAATATTCGAGCTCAATCTCGTACAGTATTCGAGTTCATACAACATTTGAACTCAATCCCGTACAGGATTCGAGTTCAATCTCGTACAGTATTCGAGTTCGTACAGTATTCGAGCTCAATCTCGTACAGTATTTGAGTTCATACAATATTCGAGCACGTACAGTATTTGAGCTCGAGATCAATCCCAACTAATATTGTTCGTTAATTTCGTCGAGTTTACACAAGCCAACATATTATATATTTTTTATTTTTATTAAATATAATATAATGTACATAATATTATGTTACATAATATAATAAATGATTATATATTAGGGAAAAATTAAATCATTCGTAATCAAACTTGTGAAAATTTAGTTATCTTGTGATATGAAATTATCCACGGGTCACCCATTACCCAACCCAACTCAACCCACCCAAAATTATCCAACGGGTAACCCATTATCCAACCCAACTAAACCCAATAACTACAACCCAATTATATCCATTAACCCAATGAGTCATTATCCAATAAGTCTTATCCAATAAGTGAAACTAGTATATGGATAACGGTTATCCAATGGGTGACCCGATCCGTTTGACGGGCTTACTGTAAGCATAAAAAAAGAGAAATCCCCTCAGCATCTTTCTGCATACCCCGTGATACACCAATAGCCGAAAATACTTCTACTGGAGTTCATCAACTGCCACACAATGTTGCCCTGCCGACGCCGTTTTACGTCCTGCGCAACCTTTGCAATAAGAAGCGAAAAATTTTCAGATGAGGCAAATTATCATACACCTTGTGAGCATGACATGAAATTGGAAAATAACCAAACATTAAAGAAATCACAAATAAAAACAAAAATGGATACAGAGAATGCTGAATATGAGTGATTATCTTTCTTATCTCATGGGGAAACGCAAAAGCACTAGATGTATACAAATTTTCATTCACCCCCTCGGGAATCATGCCACAATATACCATGTGAAAGTTGGAGAGATGCTTGTTTGGATCATCCCCTTGCCTACCAAGGAATGATGGTAGCAAGTTTATCAACTCGGACTTCAACACAAAGTTTCCCATATGACCATTTGCCGTATAAGTGATGCACATCGGTTGTTACTCAAGGTTTGGAGCCCTATACTCTCTCAAATGAACATTCCTCCCTCGAATAAGAGGTGGTTGATGCTCTTCGTCAGGATTTTCTTCTTGATGCTCCATAGAAATAGTAGGCTCCTCAAAATGGAAAGTAGAAGGGTTATTATGCATACTTTCTGGGAAATACCTTCTAGCTTTCTTGAGGGGTTCTTATGAAGAGGATGAAGTATGAACCATACATCAAGAACTCGAACAATACTTCTCCAAGCAGAAAAAAAATCAAATAAAACCAAGTAAAAATCAACTACTCCCCTTGTCCCATGGGAATCTGCACTCTTTCCTTTTTGGGCGTCTCACGCAATTTTGCACACTTTTCTTTTTAAGAATATTTTACATATGAAAAGACATGAATGTCCTTGAATAATTCATTCCTCCCTCATTTCTCTCTCTGCTCACATCTTCCTCACCACTTTCTTTTCGTAACCTGCACACCCTTTTTCTCTCGTATTCTCTTCCTACCTCCATCATCTTCCCACACATCTTTCCTCTTCTTTCATTCCGCCTCCATCTTCCCTCATCTTTCATTCCGCCTCTATCTTCCTCTCTCTGTATGTCATCAACACAGCTACAGTTTAGGACATTTCTGGTGCTGATCAAATCTACCCGCCTCAATTGGCCCCGATTGGAGCTCCGACGCGAACGCGAGAATGAGGGTATAAGGAGGGCTTTGAGGATTTGGGTTTTCATCTGCACGGTTTAGCCGATTTGGAATGCTCAGCATCCGAGGTTAATTAATTTGGGCAACTGGGTTTAGTTGATTTGGGGTTTTTGGGTCTATTGCTTGATGAACTCTGGATTCTGGGTCTTTGATAGATTCTGAATTCTAGGTCTTTTGGTTGATGTAATTTGATGAACTCTGAATCTGGGTCTTTATGAACTCTGGTTTCTGGGTCTTTTGCTTGATGTAATTTGTTGAATTTTATTTGAATTTTATTTGAATTTTATTTGAATTTTATTTGAATTTTATTTGAATCCGTTGCCGCCTCTTTTTGGCTTCAATCTCTTTCTACCACGTATTGATGATTTTAGCCTTCATCTACTACCATTATATTGTGAATGAACTTCATCTCTCTACTACCGTCCTTGCCGCCTCTCTTTGTTTGGTTTACAAAGTTATGAAATCAAAGGAAGAAAAAACAATGATATAAAGATAATATGCTGGGAGGTTGTTACTGTACATCTCAAAGTTAAATTTATAAGTCCTAATGCTTCCTATTAACAATTAAGTAGAAATGGCAAGTCGGGGTCGTCCATGAAGAAGAGGGATCTTTTCAAGTGTTTTAACATATAGAGCGGAAAACATTCTAGGCATGGACATATATAGATACATATGAAAGCATGTAAAGGGGTGGGGTTTGGTTGGTTTTGATCCTAAATTAGGAATTGAAAGACAAGTAACTAGAACTGTAAGGGAACAATGCAAATTATGCGATGACAACTAAAAATATGATTAAAACAACAATTAACAGAGTCTTGGGGGTTAATCGACTTCCACTTCCAAACTTCTTATAGATCAGAGATTCATCTCCTCATTCATTAACATTTATCGCCTACGGTGTCCTAGCTGCAAATATATTTGATTGGGGATCCCCGACAGTTGATGTGCATTGTATTGCATGCATTAATTAATGCATTCTGCACATTAATTGGCACGTTTTACTTGTTGGATTGTTAGTTTTTGTTACGTTTACACGATAAAGGGTTTAGACGACCATATTTGATTTTTGTGTCTAAATCCAATATTTGTGGACTTAATTGATACTTATGGACAACATGTATCCACGGGCACCTAGATCTTCCTTTGTGATCTAATTAGTAGGTTGCTCGTGGGTACTTTTCATCATTTTTGTAGAAGGTCATTCGCAAATATGGTAGAAGATATTGAAGGTCATCTGAAAGGATGGTAATAAATTTAAGGCCACAGACTCTAAAGTGTGGTAGTAGATGGAATTGAGCCCAACAAAGGCTGATTCGAAATTCAAAGAGGCCAAGGAAGAAGCAGAGGAATTGTTGTCCGAGAGTTGCACAAAGTTCTGGGGAAGATCCGAGAAGAATCAGCCGTCAAGAGTGGCACCATAAGATTTGCCTTCTCGGGCGCTATAAAATTGACTACAAGAACTCTCAAATTCGACCAACAGTTCATTATTTACCTTGGTTTTTATATAACTGAGATAAAAATACCTTTTACTTTGAAAAATTATAACCGAGGTAAAAGAAATTTTTACCTCGGTTTTTTTGGGTTAAGAAAAAAATGAGGTAAAAGGGGTGAAGTAAAAGATCATTTTTCTTGTTGTGTGTCATTCTTGCGAATGGACTTCTACTCTGAATTGATTATGAGCGATCTACAATGAACCTCACAACATAGGATCTAGATGCTCGTAAGGACATAATATCCATTAGGTCTAAATAAATTTACAAAATGAAGGATATAGACAAGAAAACCAACAAAGGCTGTCCAAACCCCTTGTGGTGTAAACCCAACTTAACCTAGAAATCAACCTTACAAAAGCTACTAATAAGTGTGCTAAATGAATTAGGAAACCCAAGCTTCTAGGTGCTGATCAATTCCCCCACACTTACACCTTTACTCGTCCTTGAGTAAACAGGAACAAGCAAAGATCTAAGCGGAACATAGCATGCAAAGAGTTCCCCAAGAAATTCAACATTTATTCCTAGACTACCATAGTTCCTCCAATGATGTAAAAATCTCACAACTCTCACTCCCCCAAGAATCTAAGGTAACATATCAACCAACATACCAACAAAAAGGTGAAGTCACAAAAATGAGTGTGAAGCAAAGTTACTCTACCAAAAGAACTTCCAAAAAGACAATAAAAAAGAATAATAGAATTTTTCATTTTCACTCATTTTTCCTAAGAGCCATTTCGGGTTTTGATCCTAGCATCCCACAAGTATTTCTTTTTGAGCTCACTTCTTACCTTTTTCCACACCATGACCTCTCACATTTGCATAGGTTTTTGTTACCTAAGCCACCCTTTTGAGTTTTCGACTTAGCTGAGTATTCTTTTTCTTCATTTTTTGAAAATTTCCATTTGTTTTGTGTAGCACAAAATACCCCAGAGGTGGACTTCATACTACACTGAAGATAAGCAAAAAATACTTATAAACTAACACCACCAAAGTGTTCCATCATCCCAAACTACTACAAAAGGTGCTCTCACACCTATAAAACAAAGTTTTCAAAAACAAAAACAAAACATGTTTCCAAAAACAAATGAGGGAAGAAAAATAGGAAAATGTAGTCATCATCAACATCCCAAACAAACATAAACAGAGAAAGGAGAAAGAGATGCCACCCATATGGAAGGTGTTCCAACCCCTCCCCCACACTTAGTTCATGCATTGTCCCTGATGCATGTGACCAAGGTAGGAAAAAGGTTGGAAACATAAAAAATCCTCAACGTCGTTTGCCACGTCTGACTCAATGCCCCCGCTCGTGCGTCTCCTGGTGAAGGTGCTCATCTCCAATGCCTGCGGTCCTCATCCTATCAATGATCTCCTACATTACATGGTAGATCAGGCCTATGTCCATCCTCAAATACTGCAACTGATTGTCCACCCTGTCAAACCTGTAATTCGTCTCTGCCGAATGATATTCAAGCTACGCACCAAAGCGGCTCACATCCTGCTGGACCCCAAAGATGGAGTCTCCAAAGAATGCATCTAATCTAGCTCCTGTCTCGGTGGCTGGTCCCACAGATCGTAAGATAAAGAAGACCGTCAGAGTCCTTGGAACCATGCTCATGGAATAGGCTATATCCTAGATGCTACCATGATTGATACTCATGTTTGGATTGGATGGACATGTTGTGTCTAGGTGTTTCAAAAACAAGAGACTCACGACTGCTTTTTCTACTCAAATTCCCAAACAGGTATGCGTGGTTGGAGATGTTGTGCCCATATAGATATGGCTCCCAAGAACCTCAAGAATTGTTCCCACCCTATTGACCGCTATCTTGAAGGTAGCGAGGAAACACAATGTGTACCTAGTGTATGTGTGTGGGAGGGAGGGGGGATTTTCTTCACGAAGCCCTTCAAACCAATCCTCTTCAAAAGGGCCCTAACCGGTTTGTAGAACTTGGGGTCCCGAAGGACCAGCACATCTACAAACTTAATCTCGAGGATAGGGCATCCCACAAGATGCTCCCATTGCTTCTGGTGATCCGGGCGGACTCCCCGCAGTCCTATAAAAGGTACACTAGGGACAGCTCTCTGTCTCGCCATAGTGAACAACAAGAACATCACACGAACAATAACAATATACTAATAACCCACACACAGTCTCAATAAACTACCCTCACTCAAACTCCCCTATCAAAAACTATGCAGTTCTCACAAATCATAAACAAATCCCTAACGATGTACCAATATGCAATTTCCCAAGAACTCCAAAAATAAAATATTTTCAGGTCTACCTTGACATCTACGTTCGATGAGTCGCTCAAAGTGTGGTCAAAATCGATTCCTACAAATATATATCAATTATAAACTACAACTAGTAATATATACAAACCCATTACATCAATTGTTTGTGCATATTTGTTCATGCTTTTGAGGGCTTAGTTCAGTTATTCTAACAAGTAATCTAGACATTGATGAATATATACACACATTACTTCATGTGTTTACGAATTTGCCTCGTGTATATATCAAGTTACTTCAGACATGTCAACAACTTTAAGATATCAAACTTTTCATATACAACATTCATGTAATTAAATCCAGACTTTGATGATTGATTTAGTAATATATAAACACATTAGTTTATGCGTTTAAACAATTTTATCGTGTACATAACATCTAATTTCATGCATTTCATAACAAATTTCATCTAATGAAATCTACAATTTCGTGATTCATCTAGCAATATATAAACAAATCACTTCATGTGTTTAGGCATTTTAATAGTGTATATACATCTTAGTTCAAACGTTCCAGCAAAAATATAAATATAAATTTTTTCATAAAAGCATTCATCTTATGAAAATCAGTCCTTGACGAATCATCTAGAAATATATGAACACATTACTTTATGTGTTCGTGCATTTACATCGTTAATTTAAAATATTAATTTATACGCTCCAGCAAATTAAACAATGCCAAAATCTTCTTAGCAAGATTAATCTAATCAAAATTCAGATCTTGACAAATCATCTATATGATCACATTAATCTATGTCTTCATGCAGTTACAGTGTGTATTTAACTTATTACTTCAAACGTTCCAGAATATTTTTAAAAACCAAAATCTTCTTAATAAAATGCATCTAATCAAATTCCATACCTTGACGAATCATCTAGAAAAATATGAACTTACTTCATGTGTTCGTGCATGTACATTGTGTTTGTTAAGAAGATTA
This sequence comes from Rubia yunnanensis, assembly GCA_037428765.1. Taxonomy (NCBI): domain Eukaryota; kingdom Viridiplantae; phylum Streptophyta; class Magnoliopsida; order Gentianales; family Rubiaceae; genus Rubia; species Rubia yunnanensis. Next base: position 54,149,241 of record CM075066.1, read on the forward strand.
CTTTATGTGTTCGTGTATTTACATCGTTAATTTAAAATATTATTTTATACGCTCCAGCAAATTTAACAATACCAAAATCTTCTTAGCAAGATAAATCTAATCAAATTTCAGATCTTGACGAATCATCTATATGATCACATTAATATATGTGTTCATGCAGTTACATTGTGTATATTTAACTTATTACTTCATACATTCAAGAATATATATATTTTTTTTTAAAATCTGCTTAACAAAATGCATCCAAGCAAATTCCATACTTTGACGAATAATCTAGAAAAATATGAACTTACTTCATGTGTTCATGCATTTACATTATGTTTGTTAAGAATATTACTTTATGCGTTCATGCATTGACATTGTTAATTTAAAATATTAATTTATACGCTCCAACAAATTTAACAATGCCAAAATCTTCTCAGCAAGATTAATCTAATCAATTTCAGATCTTGACGAATCATCTATATGATCACATTAATCTATGTGTTCATGCAGTTACATTGTAACTTATTACTTCATACATTCCAGAATATTTTAAAAAAACAAAATCTTCTTAACAAAATACATCTAATCAAATTCCATACCTTGACAAATCATTTAGAAAAATATGATCTTACTTCATGTGTTCGTGCATTTACATTGTGTTTGTTAAGAAGATTACTTTATGTGTTCGTGTATTTACATCGTTAATTTAAAATATTATTTTATACGCTCCAGCAAATTTAACAATGCCAAAATCTTCTTAGCAAGATTAATCTAATCAAATTCCAGATCTTGACGAATCATCTATATGATCACATTAATCTATGTGTTTATGCAGTTACATTGTGTATTTAACTTATTACTTCATACATTCCAGAATATTTTAAAAAACCAAAATCTTCTTAACAAAATGCATCTAATCAAATTCCATACCTTGACGAATCATCTAGAAAAATATGAACTTACTTCACGTGTTCATGTGGCTACATCGTGTATTTAACATATTACTTCATACATTCCAGCAAATTTTAAAATACGGAAATTTTCAAAATAAAATGCATCTAATCAAATTTCAAACATTGACGAATCATCTTGCAAAATATGAACTCGTTACTTCATGTGTTCATGCAGTTATATCGTGTGTTTAGCATATTACTTCATAGTACCAAAATTTATAACAAAAAATGCATCTAATCAAATTTTGGACTTTGACGAATCATCAGGCAAAATATGAACACATTACTGCATATGTTCATGCGGTTACATTGTGTTTTTAACATATTACTTTAGACATTGAAGAAAATTTAAAAACACAAAAATCTTCATAATAAAATCCATCTAATCAAATTTTAGACATTGACGAATCATCCACCAAAATATGAACACGTTACTTCTTGTGTTGCCCAGTTACATCGTGAATTGAACATATTACTTCATAAATTCCAGCAAACTTAAAATACAAAAATATTCCTAATAAATCTTATTAAATTCCAAAAACTGAACATTATCGAGCAAAATATGAACACATTTCTTCTTGTATTCATGCAGTTTCATCGTGCATATAACAATATTTTCGTATTGTCAAATTTAGTAGCATCATTGCAGTACTCAAAATCCAAACCTTGAGGAATTTTTGCTGAAATTTTCAGTTTCAACATTTTCGTTGCTCTCTCCTCTATGCTAAAAAATTTCATTGCCTTGAATTGCTTCATTTTCCATCACTTATAACAACACCTTCATAAAATTCGTTCATAACAACACCTTCTTAAAATTTTGGCTAATGTTCACGAAAGTTGAGATTTGAAACCGTAAATTTGAATTACTTTAAAAGTGGAAATAATAACTTATACATATAAATTAATCTTACATTAATGATATGGCATTTCAAAGAATTCAACTAATAGTTCATATATAAGAACTAAGTAGTTAAACATATGAAATTAATGTGGTATTACCATTAGATATTGTTAAGTGTAATCAAATGTTTTTTTAAAAAATGAAGGTCACTTGATTAAGCACTGCCACCATTCTATAAAACTAAGCACCACCTGAACACAATTAGCACTATTCAAAAAGGTCACTAAACAAAACTAAGCATCTGCACAACATAACTAAGCATTGCCCCCACTCACCACTATCACCATTATTCGGGCTGAAAGTTTGGCAGAATAAGAAGGTCACTTGACTTGTTAGTTTCTTAACGTCGTTCGGTCGTTGGTTGTTACCTTGCAACCCTTCAGTGATAGTGATTTCAATTTCTTTGGCAAATTCAAATTCTTCAGTCCAGCACTTGTTCTACGCGAATTAGAAGCAATTCACGAAACTCAGCCCAAATCACTCAAAATTTTTGAGTTCAAAGTACAAACCCTTCAATCCAAATCAATCGATTTGAGGTTCAAGTTTACTTCGAGATTTGGATCTGAGAAAGAAGTTTAAAAATGCTAGGAATTGAAGATTTTGATCGATCTAAGCTTGAATTAAAGATCGTGGTTGAGTATGTTTGCAACTCTGTTTTGCCATGGAAGATGTCGCATATTTAAGGATTCTCTCTCCAATTTTGGGCGGCTCGATTTTTATTTGACCGGTTTCTTCTAATAAATTACTCGTAAATCAAGATCCTAGTTTCTACAAATTTATGGTGAGACGGTCACTTATGGTGAGACTGTCTCATATGAGTTTTTCTCATGATTTTAAACAATTACAAGCATTGTATCCATTACAATTATTTATTCATCTAAAAGGCACATCATCGAAGAAGCCACATGTACACTCTGCATGTGCATTAGTTTAGGTGTGGGAAAATTAGAGTCACATAAACATTGATTCTAAAAACAAAAAGAAACAAAATAAGTAGGAACAACTTGATAACACTTTATAATCAAATGGTTAATCTCGATAGGTAGGTTTACATAAAATGCATAGTGTTTCAGGTGATAACTTGCTGGGAAAAAATTTGTGGCAATTTCCCAGGTATTGTTTTAGATGGGATCAGTAAGGTGATCAGAGAGGTTTCCCAAGGAACCTTCGCCGGTAACAATCGCTTGGACGGATCCAGACATGGAGAACATGACCATTCTAACATTCTTGAGCTCTTTTAGGTTAAGCTTGGAAAAAGCTCTAGGATCTTCTACAAGGCCCAAAGGATCAAAGCTTTGGCAGCAGTCTACCATAATAGAGTTAAAGAAGGAATAGATAAAGGATAAGGAATGAATAATTTTTTAGATTGACTTATAATATTTTATTCTACGTATATTTTACCTTGTGGATTTTACATTGTATCATAGTATCATGGAAATTCTCTATACCCATCCTTCGCTAGTGGTTGTGACGCTCTCCATGGTTATTATCTGAGACTACCCTGCTGATTCTGCACCTCTCAACCCACCGTAGGAACCGCACGCACCACTGGCCGTAGTGCATGCACTGGCCGCCTCAAGGTATGCACCCCCTATCTCAGTGCATGCGCACCCATCTTAGCACATGTGATGTCTGCCACAGCTCCTACGCCTGGATCTTTAACGTGTGCGTCTTTCCCAGCTCAGCAGCCTGCACCTCCTGGTTCTTGAACTCCTTCGCTGCTTGTGTCTTTGTCATTTAAGCCTGATTCTCGACATCCTATGACTACTCGCTTAAGAAGTGGCTTTCTTAGGTACACAGAATTTTATGATTATTATATATCTAGGATTTTGAGTGTTTTCTTTTTTCAGACTATGCAACGCAATTATCGTGCGGCTATTAAGGGTCTTGAGTGTGTAGCAGATATGGATTCTGAAATGGCTGCCCTTCACACTCATCAAGCATAGGAATTGGTTTGACGTCTTGCGCATGTTAATATGGTTTAATACAAATGGATGTTTCATTTGAATTTTATGGATAATAGTTTGCTTGATCATCACAAAGCGAGACTTCACTACAAGAAACTGAACCTATTATTTTCCCTATTTACCTCGATTTTTTGTCTTAGCTCAAAAAATCGAGGTAAGAAGTTCTTTTACCTTGATTTTTAAGTAAATAATATTATTGACCTCGGTTTTTTTAAAAAAAATTGAGGTAAATAATAGGTTTTTTTATCGAGGTTCTACAATAACCAAAGTAAATTGACTATGAAATTGAATTAAAATTTATTACCGACGTACGTGCAACATCGACAGTAATAGTCATTAATGACAAGATCAACTTCGCACCATCTCTCGATGTGACCGACTTCCATCTGACGTAAACAGCGACGTCGATTGTTTCACTCGGCAAAGTCACACATGTTCCTCAGACCAAACTCGTGCCTAAAATCTTTTCAAATAAATTTAATTATGCGATGTCGCACCTAAATCATTGTTATGTTGGTTAGGGCGAATATTAATATGCAAATGGAGCGCGACGTTGCACGTATCTATCATACCTAATACTTTAAGGATACTAAACCAAAGCACCCAGAACTTGGAAGGTACCATCTAAAGGTTTCATTCCAAGTTCACCACAACTAGTCTCAGATTTTGTCAACTTAAAGTATTAGGTACGTACGTACTTATATATATATATATATATATCCAAAACACATAATGTTATGTACCATATGTAACATCCTTGCAAAATGAAAATGAAACAGAAATCCTAATAAAATCCAAACAAACATTCTTCGTATTCTAGGACAGACAAACATATGATCCATGACAATTAATGTGGTGGTGCCACGGGTTGGATAACATCATTGGCCTACGAACTGCTTCCATTTTCTTAAGAATTAGTCTTGGACTCTTTGGTGGAAGACTCGCTTGTGCCAGTGCTTAACCCTCCTTCATCATATGTGGTATCCATCCCATCTTTGTCAGCCCCAGGACCTTTATCCCCAGGACCCTCATCCCATCACGTTCATTGATCGTATCGGCAATCATAGACTTTAGCTCCCCCATTTCTTCCTTAAGATTACACACGTTATGTTCTATGCGCAGCGCCATGGCCTTGGTCTCGGCCATATCCTTGAGGAGCATGACCCAGGGTTTCTGTTTATGTCCTGTGGGATAAGAAATTAGTTACATGAAATTAAAATGTTAAATTTTAATTAATGATAATTTGTAAAAAAACAAAAAACTCAAAATTTTGTTATCCGTTAGGGGTACAAGAATAATGGTAGGGTGAACGTCCATAACTGTGGAAGTCGATGGAGTTGCCTCAGAGCCAGGTGTGGGAGGCACATCCATATCCCCTTTAGGGACATTACGATCAATCCACGTCCCCGACTCCCAGACCCAATGCTTCAGGCCGAAGTAGTTTGCATCGCAGTACTTAGGCTGGATCTTCGCTTTCGATTTGTTGGGAACCTTCTTCTTCTCTAGAATGGTGGTGATGATGTTTCCGTAGGGGAATGTCTGAATCTTCGTGAAGAGGGCGACTTGATGCATCTCTTGGGTGATGGTGTACCTAGGGTTGACTGCCTTCTTCTCTTCAAGGTGGTAGTACATGACGGTCCCATGGATTGTGTACTCCGTAGGATGTCCAGCTGCGATAAGTACTTGTACAATTATATTGAGCATCATTCTTTCATGATGTTTGAGAACACCAAGCTTGATATGCTTTATTGGGGTAAGTCTGTTCCCCACTTCAATTTTAAAGTACTTCTACACCATTCTGTTGGGGTCAAGTGCCCCAGACGGGTCATTCTATTGGGGTTAAGTGCCCTGTCGAGGCCAATTGTCTCAAAAGTATAGATGTAGAGGATAAACCTTTGGCTGATCCTTCTCTCTAAATGTGCATCCAATCACCTTATTGATGAGCTCTTATGATATCTCCAAGCCTATCCCATTCACTTTTGTTTTACAGGAGGTCATTGTTTCTATTATGAAATTGGCATAGAAATCCTTGACCTCCGTATCATATGTCGGTTTATCCAAGCCTATTAAACCCTCAATTTGTGACAATTTGAAGGGTTCAAGGAAAACATCGAGGTGTAGTCCCATGTTGATGATAGAGAGGTGGTCGTTGTCTTTGAATTTGTGTGCGAAGGAGCTGCCCTCGTGCTGTCTTTCCTTTTCCTCCTGGCTGTTTGCTTCATTCGAGCCATCTAAGAATCAAAGGGACGTAGACTAGTCAGTGCAAAAGTGAAGCTTTCAATGATGTCAATGTGTTTTAACCAAGTTCGGATCCATATTGCAAACACTTCACCTGGACCGACGTGACGTATGCTATGTCGCATATTAATGTTCTTGAAAATAAAACTTCACAGTTCAATTGGCTAAGATGAAACAGTATGCGAATACAACACGAATGGTCCTAAAACACCTACAATCTCAACCAAAACATCACAAAGTAAACAACTAACATGCCAGGATTAAATAACCAAGAAATGGGCAACTAAAGAAGTATATGAAACATGAAAAACCAACATTAAACTTCATCTGAAAAAACTTACCTTGTTAGGGTTTGATGCTCTTCAAATTAGAAGAAATCCGCCAATGCAATATGTCCAAAGTAATAAAATGTTGGTTTTGGTGCTACTGTGATTTGTGTGCAATCGATTCCGTTGGGATTGGAATGTTTTCCGACCATTTTTTTTCAGGTGGAAGGTTTAGGTGCGATGTTGTTGGTTAGGAATGCAAAGGGGTAGGGAGGTTGGGTATTCATATACACGCGGTGAAATGCTGTCGTTTTGTGCAACTTCACAGGTGGAAGTCTATGGGGAAATACAATATTACTATCGGTTATTATAAGTTTGACTATATCAGACTAAAGTAGTTTTTTTGGGACAATCGGAATTGAGTTTGGGACCACACTTTTTTTTTCCAATTAGGTCCCTCCAAGAAACTGGAAGATGCCGAAATGAAAATAGGATGTATCATTATTTTATTCAAATTTGGACGAAAATGTTGCCCCGATTAGGGCATAAACGGGTTGACAGAAGGGCCCGGGCATTTAAACGGAGACTTTTACCACAAATTTTGATTATTATATTATAGACACATGTGTTGTTTCAGACACATGTCGCATGACTCGATAGAATTACCGAATTTCTATCGACATCGATCATTGTGAAATTTCTAGTGGGAACCAAAAATTTGAGAAGAAAATTTAAGTTTAAATTTCCCCCCAAACATATTTTTCATTTCAATAACTATCGCTCCTAACACTCATTTCTATCTCCAATGCATATCCCACAAACCCATCTTATCCATTTGCACCATAATGAAATGACTCATTCAAATGGATTCCTTTAATCATCAACAAGTATCCAAACAACAGAGCATCTAGGTTCAAATTTATTGAGTTACTTTTCCATCTTTTACATGTTTTACCTTTACCAAATTTGTTACCATCTATACCTTCTATATATATATATATTGCCATTAATGGAAGATCAAAGAATTTCATGAAGGGTGAATAAGTGTCACATGTTATATATTGTAAGTTGTGTTTGTTACCAATAAGATGACATGTTTGTAAGAAGTGAGAAAAATGTCTAAGATTAAGATGAACATAATATGAATGTGCGATTATTAATCGCTCAGTATGATATGATACCGAGTGAAACTCGACGTCGCAAAGGTGAGGAATTGTTGAGTTTGGCATTAATATCCATGAATATCCAATTTTGGTTTTACATTGATCTCTGTGACCTCGGTCATTATGAGTCTGACGTCGCTTTGGTATTGTTCACTTACTATTGCCGTATTCCGAACAATGTCGTCTACATATGAATATATTACGTGTAACTTTGGGTATAACCCAATTATAACATATTTTTTGTTTCCTATGTATATTGGTTGTAATAGGATCAAATGAAGTTATCAGTGGATTCTAGCATATCAGATGGACTTAATTGGCTTCTCACCGGTCGCCCTAGAAATACGAACGTTGTACAACGTAGAAGTTTGAGGTTAAATGCAATTATTATTTCAATTTTATAACAACCTTATGTATTTTAATATATTGTTAAATTTAATTGTAACATATTAGTATGTCATAATCATGTTGCTTTAAATGTACATTTCAGTTAATAATTCCAACAATAATTGAACAACAATTGAGTGTTGTATGATGTTCAACCATTACTAGATTTATCAGATTATTTGTAACAGGTAACGGCTATCGAAGACTGATTGTTTACGTCATCGAATATTTGTTATTATAATGTGATACGAGAAACAAGAGCTGATCGACTACAATGTGACATGGCATTAACTAGCTGTGACACGACATATTAGCGACGTCACATAGATCGATGTCATTTTTTTAGCTTGGACAAACAAAAAAAAGTCATTTTCTCAACGTTCCACGTCACCATGGAAAATATGTGAGTCCCTCACTATGTGCGATATTGCTTCTCAGCGCTCCGACGTCGCTAGTATTATGAAAGGAATCAATAGATTTGATGTCGATGCAATTCCTTTACCATCAGCTGCTATATTCTTTGCATCGACGTTACATGTGCCATGATGTGGATGTCGTTTGCAACGATGTTGCAGGTGGGGTATTATAACATTGGCCTTCCGCCATGGTTCAACGTCGGTCTAACTTCATGCCGATGTCGATCCCAAACCGAGGTAAAAGGTACTATTTACCTCTATTTTGAACCGCGGTAAAAAAGTATGCTTCTTACTACACCCACATTTTCCTTGGTTTTTCAGGGACTGAAAAGCTAGGTAAAAAGCACAGAAAAATTAAGGAAATAGGTGTTGTTTGTTGTAGTGCATGCTGCACAAATATTTTTGCAACTTCCTAGTTTTAATCACAATCACACCTTTAGTTATATGTTCAGGGCTTCTACAGTTTACATACATGTTATCTCTTGCAGTTCTTTATAAGTTGTTGTTACATTAGTTGGATTTCAAAAACGACTTTCTAAATGAGGTTCTCCACTCTTCGTTCTACATAGAGCAACTAGGTGGTTACAAAGATCATATGCATCTTGACTATGTTTTCTAGCTGCATAAGGCTATCTACGATTTTGAAAAGGCTCGTGCTTGGTTTCACTTGCAACTTATCGAAAATTTCATTGTTTGTGTTTTTGAAAGGTGCCTCCTTACTATATCTCTTAGTTTAAGTTTATAATATTATACTCATAAGGGAATGATGATGAGCTTATTCATAAATTTATTGATCGTGTGAATCATGAGTTTAAGATCACCGATCTTGGCACCTTACAACACTTCCTTTATTTGGAGTTTACTCCTACTTCAAACGACTTGTTCCTTGGTTAGGCAAGACATGTCTTGGACATTCTTATTTGAGTTGGCATGATAGATGCACTTCCTGTCGACACTTTATTTGTGGCTTATTCTTACAGCCTTAGCTATTCCAGTAAGATATTTGGTAATCCCTCACTTTATCGTTCATTTGTTGGCAATCACATGTCGCGACTTATCTTAGGCTATCAACAGTGGCCAGGCAGTTTATGCAGGCACCCACTAATGACCCCTTCTAGGCTATCACTAGGATTTAGCACTGTGTTCAATGTACTCTTCATTATGGTTTGCCTTTTCGCACGAAACTGTTTGCCCCTCCTATACTTGGCTATTCTGATGCCGGTTGGGTTCATTTTTTGGAGACTCATGGGTTCATATATGGTTAAACCATATTCATAGGCGGCAATATGGTTTCTTAAAGTGCTAAGAAGCAACTTACATTGTCTATTTCATGCTATGGTTAATACTACGACAAAACTGTCTTTGATGATGAATCTTTTCAGGGACTTTTGTGTGTCGATTTTTACAACTCCTATATTTTTTATGTGATAATAATAATGCTTTCTTTCTTGCTCAGAATCCCGTTCCACATAAGAGAGCAAAACACATTGATATGGATTATCATTTCATTTGTGAGATTGTAACTTCCAGCTAGCTCAAGGTATTTCATATTTCTTCTGATTTTCAGCTTGTGAATATCTTTAAAAAAGGGTCTACCTTATACTCAGATTGAGTTGTTCTTTCATTCCATGCTCTGTGTTGCTAGTAACCCTACAATTTTCTTTGGGGGGTGGGTGGGGAGATAGTATTAAGGAATGAATAGAAGAAAGATAAGGAATGAATCATTTTCCTAATTTATTTGTAATATTCTATTCCATGAATAGTCATACCTTGTACCCTTTGTACTCACATATAAATATCAATACACATAATCCCAAAAATTGTGGATTATATTCTATCACATCGAAAACAGGGTAACCTTCGATGGCCCTCATCAACACAACATGGGCTTCTTGGATTGAATATGATACTCTATGTGTAATGAGGCTTTAAATACATGAGGGGTAGGGTAAGGTCCCAACTTTAAAAATCATTACCCTTATTCCAATTGGTTGCCAATATGTTATGACCTTCAAACTCTTGGCTCAGCCTCATTGGATATTAAACTTATGATTTTCATATCCCTTTTTGTTTTCTTGGCTAACTACGTAGAATGCAAAGCCAAGTCATAATCCAAAGTGAACCATGAATTTCCGACAAGGGAGGAAAAATTTCAAATTCTTCACCATAAGGCCATTGATAAATAGCCCGGTGTACGATATTTCTTTTGTTCTTATATGGTATTCCTGTTGAGATGATGATTGTCCCACATCACCATTTTTAAAGGAAATGTGACTGTTATATAATATATTTATCCACTTCACTTGGTAGGAATTGGTTTTAAAATAACAGTAAAATTTCCTTAATATTTAACTTAGTATTTTAGTTAGCACCAGTTGGGTTGTGGACAAATTTAAATTTGATAGATAATACTGAAATTTAACACTCATGCTCCTCAAAAGGGAGGGTTTAATTTTGAAAGTTCTTTCTCAACGTTATCAATACCTATCGTATAATTTATTCAAACTAAGTAAAACTTATAGTTATGTAAATATAAGTTTTGTTCCATTTGTTATTTTTAGTTCTAGTTATTTTTTTGGAAGACTATAGCCATTATCTTCTGATTTCATGATCATAATTAAATGATACTTTAATCTAAACCATAGGCAACATTTTTAATAAACCTATAAGGTTCTTTTACCTGTTCATACTCTTTTCTGGTTCACCATTTCTAAAAGTAATTCATTTAGAGTGTTTTTATGGTGTATACCTAGCCCACAAATCAGAGGCTGTTGGCCCTTAGGCCCCGCTCAAGATTCAACCACGAATTGAGAATGATGAAGTAAGGTCTAAGAAGACTGATTCACGAACCAAGAAAGGCAGAGTCATGTCCAAGACTCAGGCACAAACCAAAATTATCCGAACCACGATGGAATCCATGATCTAAAACCCCGGCAATGCAGAGCCACGATTGCAGTCGACTATAAATACAAGGAGACCAACACTGATTCCGGTAAGTGACACTAAACTGTGAAATACCAATTCTCTAAGAGAAAAAATAACTTGATTGTCGGAGCCCTTTCCCTGGAATCACTTATGGGACCTTTCTTGTAGGATTCACATTTACCAAGGCTGATTGTCAGCTATTTTCCTAACTAGGAATAACACATCATTGGTGCCGACTATAGGGACGAAGAATTTTTTCGGTCCTTTATTCCCTTAAGGACAACCATGGTTTTCACCAGAAGCGATAGAAGCCAAAATCATCATGCACAATCTTTCGCGTTGTCTTGAAGTGAAAAAGGGAATGCCCTCAGGTTGTAGTTATCCTCTGAGACCCCATGAGGTTTCATATCCGTGCAAACATGGTGAAACTCTGAAATATGTTCGTTGGGATCCTCCCTGGCCACCCTGTGGAAAGTAGGGAGAAAGTGTATCATCCAAGTTTTCAATTCACAGTTCACGTTAAGTGGCAGTGAAGGGAAGGTGATAACAAATTTTGGTTCTCCAGATTTGAAGCCATAAGCTCCCTCAGCATCCGATTGTCTTCCACCATCTCGAGCGGCTCCTCTACTACTAAAACTGGTTCATGTGGAACCCCCACTCTAGTTCTATGTCTTCTCCTTCTCCTAGTACCTGCATTCTCTGCCGGATAGTGTAAAATTCCTAAGTCGTGGCACGGGTGTGTACTATAAACTAGGAATCAACAATACCCAACTAAAAGAAGCACTAGCAAACATGATTTGAAGTAAAAAGATAACTGTCATGAAGGCTGAACAACAAAAACACAACTACTAATGAACTAAAGCATTGTGCAAACTGATAATTAAACTTTTAAACTAGCATCCCCGGCAATGGCGTAAAAATTTGACTGCCTCCACTCGGGGTCGTTAAATAAGCGTATCATTCCAAACAAACAAGAGAAGGTCAAAGATAAAATTTATATTCTGCTAGGGTCTAATAGCTAACTAAACACAACCACGTACGGGTTGTCAATCCGTCTGTGTGTTAGGAATAGTCAGGCATTGAAAAATGCAGGTTTTTGGGTTTTTCAATTGACAACCATGAACATAAGAAGCAACACAAGAGAAAATATATATATGAAAGCACTTTTGAAATATTTGCGTAACATGATTTACTAAATGTTTCAATCCTCGATTCCATCACATACAAGATATCAAAGCTTATTCTAGTGTTCATAACATGTAGTGTGGTCGATGGTCAACACTTCCCCATACCTGTCACATAGGGTGCTCTTGTAATCTTCCATCAATAATCCCTCTGTAATTAGAGGAGTGCAACAACAGCCCTGTCATTGCGCATATATGTTTCTCATTCGTATGATTACGCCCCGGGCACTACACAGATGCTTTATCCATAGGCCTAAAAAGGTAAAGGGGAATATGCACCTTATCAATTGCACAAGGGTCACTAAACCCTATTTTTTCTACAAAATGCTATCTCTACCCATAACCCTTTGGATCAACTCAATAAGACTGGTGTGCTGTCAGCGTAACGGTAACGCTCGAAAAAGACCTACATGCACTCACCCACGTGGACCCAGACCCCACTACCTATATCACATCCAGCTTTCTTTTTCTTGGAGGGTATCAATATGTACACCAACATGAATGTAGACTAGAGTGTGTGCCAATGGAGCGTATCATTCATGCAATTTATAACCATTCAAGAACAAGCCAACATAACATCATAAACACAAAGAAATAGGTAGATCTAAGGAATCTCGCAAAGCATAAGTCAAAACATGAATAAAAATACTATCCCCATGCTATTAAACTACTTCATAAGCATGAAATTCAAGTATTGCATTGGATTTCACATTTTTGGGCTAAAGCAAAATAAAGAGAAGAAAGAAAAAGAATCTAGAGAGAAGCAAGAGTGTTTTTATCTCTCCAGAATACTATTCAAGTCTAAAATCTGATCTAATACCTCAAACTCCAGTACACAAAGGTCCATACATATAGTAATAGGGTATTGGGCCTAAAAATAGGCCAAAAAAAACCTAGCAACTGTAAACAGTTCGAGTGGTAGCATCGGGCATGTCCCGTGCTGATCGACGTAGCGTCATGCTAGCGCGGGGCATTAGTCTTGGCACGGGCCTTTAGTCCTGGCACGGGGTGTGATGTTTGTGGTGGTGTGGGACATCAGTCCTGCCACGGGCATGCTGATGCGGTCTGTGTCAATTGGTGCAGACCGTCATTTGGAGCTCAATTTTTTATCTTCTATCTGCACCCCGTGTTGTTTGGCACTGACCTGGCTCCTCCCGGGTTCATTAAAGCCGTAGCTTAGAATTAACCCAGTTAGAGGCGGTGTGGTTAGAAGATAGAAATTTATAGTTCTGCACCATGTTCCTACTACTATGTACCTATAGGGTAGTTAGGGGTAAGCCCTGGTTTTTTCCATAACCATTCCGGCACAATATGAGGCGGGGTGGACAGAGATGCTAGGTCTAATGTATCAACTCAAACACAACCTCGTAAAGGTCTTCAATCCATATGAGAAAAAAATAGCTAGTAAAGCAAACATGCAAATAGAGGAGGGGGGGGGGGGGGGTTTGTTTTTCAATCTAACAACTACAAAACATGAAAAGTAAAAACAAAAATACAATATTAAGCTAAGCACATGGGGAATCATTGACCAACTTGGTCAATCTAATGCTTATATCCTTGACTTATTCACATAGAGGTCTAGACAAACCTAATAGAATGTCTATAATACGTTGTGTGGCCAATGGCATATAATTCCCCATTCGTGTCAAGGTGGGTGCTCTCGCAACCCTCCATCGTCGCTGCCATCTTAATTAGGGGAGTACAACAAGGTCCGACCATTGTTGTAGGTCTATTTCTCCCCCGTGTGATTATGTCCCAGGCTTCCACCATGAATGCACTACTTCCCTTAGGTCCCATCAATAAGGCCCAAGGGTCGTAGGCACCTTATCTATGATACTAGAGTTTCTTGTAACCCTAGCTTGCTTTTATTTAGCTATATGTACTTGGAACCTCTCAGAAAAATTTACCAAGTAAGCTAAATTGGTACGATGGTAAGTAGATCAGAGTGACCTCAAATTCCCAGTGCACACACCCACGCAGACACATTCTCCTCTACCCATTCTAACAACCACGTTTCTCTTCCCAATGGGGCATTGATATTTACACCATAATGAATGTATCCCAAATTGTGTACTTATATATGGAGCACTATTCATGCATTTAAACTCTAGAACAAATCACAATAATATAATGAACACAATAGGATGAACTAAGGAATCTCAAAAAACATGTAGACTAGACCAAGTCACTACAATTTATCCCCAAGTAATAGAAACTACTCCCTTGACATGGAATTCAAATAAATATTTGAATTCCATATCTTAGGATCAAAGTAAAATAAAGAAAAGAAAAAGATGAAGTTTCTACTAAGGGGAGAGTCTCCAAACTACTCTTGAAATCTAATCTATCTAATGTAATGTTTCATAATAAAACTTAGTAGACAAATGTTCTATATATAATAGTAGGAGATTGGGCTTAAAAATAGGCCCAAAATAGGTTACACCCTAGCTCAGCCGCCGCTCGACTCGGGGAGTCTTAGATGATGCAGTCTTTGGCATGTCCTTGGAGCGGGGCACGAGAATTGGCGCAGGCTGTGTCCCTCATGTGTGCAGGGTGCCAGTTTTGAGGCATGGCACAGATCTTCATGTTGTACGGGGTGCGAGATTTTGTGTGGACTGCGTCTAACCCTTGGTTCGGGCTACGTCATCTTATCTTGGGCTCCGTTAGGGTGCTGAAAATTGAGGTTCTGATCCGCGCCCGTGGCCGATGGTGCGAGCTGTAGTTAGGAAGGCTACTTGCTTAGAAAATTTCACGCGGACTGTGTGATTTCCCACACCCCGCCGGCTGGTCTTGGCATATTGAGCTTGGATCGGTGCGTGATGCTGAAAACGGGATGCCTTGCACCCATACTTAGCTACGTGAAGGGGTTATTCAACATGTGCTGGCGGCCCATAGCCTCTAGCGCAGGCCGCGCCATATCCTCGCGCTGGTGTTCTTGGCACGGGGCATCTCCTTTGGCGTGAGCCATTGGTGCCAAACCATACACGGCCTACACCGACCTCTCCTGTTTAAACTAGTGTCTTTCGTTACGGGTGAACCGTTAGTCCGATTAGTGGTCCATTTTGTCTTACTCGAGAAGAAGAATCCAATGGAACAAGCCTTGAAAGCTAATTCTTCTTGTACCGTTCTTGGATTTGAGCACAACTCATCGAACCGCGATTCCCCATTTCTTCGTTAGCCGATTTAACTCCGCTGCCGCCTCTCTTTGGCTTCAATCTCTTTCTACCACGTATTGATGATTTTAGCCTTCATCTACTACCATTATCATGGCACATGCCACGTCATTCTTCACACCGATGGGCTGGTCTTGGCATTCGTGACTTGAAACGATGCGGACCAAGTGAACCGGATCTGTCTGCGGCCATACTTAGTCGAATTTTAGAGTGAAAAGAAGACATGTGGCACACGGCCAACTGGAATTCGTACGGTCCGTGATGGGGCTAGCATGGCCCATGTAGGTTGGAACAGACCATGCTAAAGACCTCTGACATGGGCTGTGTTGCCTTGCACGGGTCGTGCTAGGTCTAGCCCTCGTGATGGTCTTGTATGGTCCATGCTGGCCGTGGCTGGTTCGGCCACTTGACATGTTTGCTCCGTTACTAATGAACTGTTGGTCGAATTTTAGAGTTCTTGTAGTCAATTTTATAGCGCCCGAGAAGGCAAATCTTATGGTGCCACTCTTGACGGCTGATTCTTCTCGGATCTTCCCCAGAACTTTGTGCAACTCTCGGACAACAATTCCTCTGCTTCTTCCTTGGCCTCTTTGAATTTCGAATCAGCCTTTGTTGGGCTCAATTCCATCTACTACCACACTTTAGAGTCTGTGGCCTTAAATTTACTACCATCCTTTCAAATGACCTTCAATATCTTCTACCATATTTTCGAATGACCTTCTACAAAAATGATGAAAAGTACTCACGAGCAACCTACTAATTAGATCACAAAGGAAGATCTACGTGCCCGTGGATACATGTTGTCCATAAGTATCAATTAAGTCCACAAATATTGGATTTAAACACAAAAATTAAATATGGTCGTCTAAACCCTTTATCGTGTAAACGTAACAAAAACTAACAATCCAACAAGTAAAATGTGCAGAATGCATTAATTAATGCATGCAATACAATGCACATCAACTGTCTGGGATCCCCAATCAAATATATTTGCAGCTAGGACACCTTCAATAAGCATCAATAGTCTTGTTTCCTTGGAGATATTTTACAGAAAAGTTAAGAAAGAGTAACCATGAAACAAGATACACATCATCAATGTTATGTGTCGGCCCCTTTTTGTAACTTCCAACTAAACATACTCATTCATGCTATCAATTTCTAAGAGCAGATAAGGTAAAACTGCAAGTGAGGCTTCATTTTCCCTGTCACGTGAATGATAGGACATGGGGGATATACACAGGGAAAATAAAAAAAGCTTTACCTATCAGGTGATAATATAGGAATCATTAACGCGTATCTTGATACCAAAATTAACTTGAGCTGTACAATTCATGAATGTGGATAATGTAGTAACTAAATTCAAATTACTACAATGTCTCAGCTATAGTTAAAGCAAACCTTTGCTTTATGATCCTGTTAGTAGCCCCGTCAAATAGGTTAATTGGATAAACCCATTATCCAAACCCAATGGGTCATTATTCAATGGGTCATTATTCAATTAACCCATTTATTAAATAAGTCATAAGAGGTTGGGTCATAAATGAATTGGGCCGTTAAATGGATAATCCATTGGATAACCCATGAGATATTCATATGACCCAATGGGTTAAAATATATTATCCAATAAGTCATTATCCAATAAGTCATTATATAATTAACACAATAAATTATCATTCAACATTTTCTATCGATTTGGGTTACAAGTTGTTATTATCCAATGGGATTAGGTATTAAATGTTCATTATTTTTTAGGATTTGGGATGAGAATAATTATGTTAATGGAAATTTTTAATCTCAATGGGTCCCATATTATGTTAACTCAATGAGAACATAATAAATACCCAATAAATATCCAAAATTACCCAATTAAATGCATGTGTAATATTTAACATAAATATTCACTATAATTCACAAATTATACAAATTATAATTCACAAATTATTTGAATTCAATCCCATACAATATTCGAGTTCGTTACATTATTCGAGCTCGTACAGTAATAGAATTCAATCTCGTACAATATTCGAGTTCGTACAAAATTCGCACTCAATTTCATACAGTATTTGAGTTCGTACAATATTCGAGTTCAATCTCGTACAGTATTCGAGCTCACCTCGTACAATATTCGAATTCAATCTCGTACAATATTCGAGTTTGTACAATATTCGAGCTCAATCTCGTACAGTATTCGAGTTCATACAACATTTGAACTCAATCCCGTACAGGATTCGAGTTCAATCTCGTACAGTATTCGAGTTCGTACAGTATTCGAGCTCAATCTCGTACAGTATTTGAGTTCGTACAATATTCGAGCACGTACAGTATTTGAGCTCGAGATCAATCCCAACTAATATTGTTCGTTAATTTCGTCGAGTTTACACAAGCCAACATATTATATATTTTTTATTTTTATTAAATATAATATAATGTACATAATATTATGTTACATAATATAATAAATGATTATATATTAGGGAAAAATTAAATCATTCGTAATCAAACTTGTGAAAATTTAGTTATCTTGTGATATGAAATTATCCACGGGTCACCCATTACCCAACCCAACTCAACCCACCCAAAATTATCCAACGGGTAACCCATTATCCAACCCAACTAAACCCAATAACTACAACCCAATTATATCCATTAACCCAATGAGTCATTATCCAATAAGTCTTATCCAATAAGTGAAACTAGTATATAGATAACGGTTATCCAATGGGTGACCCGATCCGTTTGACGGGCTTACTGTAAGCATAAAAAAAGAGAAATCCCCTCAGCATCTTTCTGCATACCCCGTGATACACCAATAGCCGAAAATGCTTCTACTGGAGTTCATCAACTGCCACACAATGTTGCCCTGCCGACGCCGTTTTACGTCCTGCGCAACCTTTGCAATAAGAAGCGAAAAATTTTCAGATGAGGCAAATTATCATACACCTTGTGAGCATGACATGAAATTGGAAAATAACCAAACATTAAAGAAATCACAAATAAAAAACAAAAATGGATACAGAGAATGCTGAATATGAGTGATTATCTTTCTTATCTCATGGGGAAACACAAAAGCACTAGATGTATACAAATTTTCATTCACCCCCTCGGGAATCATGCCACAATATACCATGTGAAAGTTGGAGAGATGCTTGTTTGGATCATCCCCTTGCCTACCAAGGAATGATGGTAGCAAGTTTATCAACCCGGACTTCAACACAAAGTTTCCCATATGACCATTTGCCGTATAAGTGATGCACATCGGTTGTTACTCAAGGTTTGGAGCCCTATACTCCCTCAAATGAACATTCCTCCCTCGAATAAGAGGTGGTTGATGCTCTTCGTCAGGATTTTCTTCTTGATGCTCCATAGAAATAGTAGGCTCCTCAAAATGGAAAGTAGAAGGGTTATTATGCATACTTTCTGGGAAATACCTTCTAGCTTTCTTGAGGGGTTCTTATGAAGAGGATGAAGTATGAACCATACATCAAGAACTCGAACAATACTTCTCCAAGCAGAAAAAAATCAAATAAAACCAAGTAAAAATCAACTACTCCCCTTGTCCCATGGGAATCTGCACTCTTTCCTTTTTGGGTGTCTCACGCAATTTTGCACACTTTTCTTTTTAAGAATATTTTACATATGAAAAGACATGAATGTCCTTGAATAATTCATTCCTCCCTCATTTCTCTCTCTGCTCACATCTTCCTCACCTCTTTCTTTTCGTAACCTGCACACCCTTTTTCTCTCGTATTCTCTTCCTACCTCCATCATCTTCCCACACATCTTTCCTCTTCTTTCATTCCGCCTCCATCTTCCCTCATCTTTCATTCCGCCTCTATCTTCCTCTCTCTGTATGTCATCAACACAGCTACAGTTTGGGACATTTCTGGTGCTGATCAAATCTACCCGCCTCAATTGGCCCCGATTGGAGCTCCGACGCGAACGCGAGAATGAGGGTATAAGGAGGCCTTTGAGGGTTTGGGTTTTCATCTGCTCGGTTTAGCCAATTTGGAATGCTCAGCATTCGAGGTTAATTGATTTAGGGAACTGGGTTTAGTTGATTTGGGATTTTTGGGTCTATTGCTTGATGAACTCCGGATTCAGGGTCTTTGATAGATTCTGAATTCTGGGTCTTTTGATTGAAGTAATTTGATGAACTCTAAATCTGGGTCTTTGATGAACTCTGGTTTCTGGGTCTTTTGCTTGATGTAATTTGTTGAATTTTATTTGAATTTTATTTGAATTTTATTTGAATCCGTTGCCGCCTCTTTTTGGCTTCAATCTCTTTCTACCACGTATTGATGATTTTAGCCATCATCTACTACCATTATATTGTGAATGAACTTCATCTCTCTACTACCGTCTTTGCCGCCTCTCTTTGTTTGGTTTACAAAGTTATGAAATCAAAGGAAGAAAAAACAATGATATAAAGATAATATGCTGGGAGGTTGTTACCGTACATCTCAAAGTTAAATTTATAAGTCCTAATGCTTCCTATTAACAATTAAGTAGAAATGGCAAGTCGGGGTCGTCCATGAAGAAGAAGGATCTTTTCAAGTGTTTTAACATATAGAGCGGAAAACATTCTAGGCATGGACATATATAGATACATATAAAGGCATGTAAGGGGGTGGGGTTTGGTTGGTTTTGATCCTAAATTAGGAATTGAAAGACAAGTAACTAGAACTGTAAGGGAACAATGCAAATTATGCGATGACAACAAAAAATATGATTAAAACAACAATTAACAGAGTCTTGGGGGTTAATCGACTTCCACTTCCAAACTTCTTATAGATCAGAGATTCATCTCCTCATTCATTAACATTTATCGCCTACGGGAAATGCTATCACTTCCCAATCGACGATCCATAATCATCCCTCTTAATAGTAATTTGCAAACGCAAACAATGACATTTTACAAACCTCATTGATAATCACTTTAGGCAAACTACACCATAAAGGCATTTCATCAATGTCATTTCACACGAAGGACCATAGATTTGATAACAAGAAGTCTTCTACCAAAGACATAGTCATTTAACCAAATAAAGTATTTATTAGGCTAACCCTAAAACAATCCAAGTCTTCATTTTTTAATCTTTTACTATGGGTTTTTTATTAACCGAGGTAAAAAGCCAATTATTTACCTTGGTTTTTATTTAACTGAGATAAAAATACCTTTTACTTTGAAAAATTATAACCGCGGTAAAAGAACTTTTTACCTCGGTTTTTTTGGGTTAAGAAAAAAATGAAGTAAAAGGGGTGAAGTAAAAGATCATTTTTCTTGTTGTGTGCCATTCTTGCGAATGGACTTCTACTCTGAATTGATTACGAGCGATCTACAATGAACCTCACAACATAGGATCTAGATTCTTGTAAGGACATAACATCCATTAGGTCTAAATAAATTTACAAAATGAAGGATATATACAAGAAAACCAACAAAGGCTGTCCAAACCCCTTATGATGTAAACCCAACTTAACCTAGAAATCAACCTTACAAAAGCTACTAATAAGTGTGCTAAATGAATTAGGAAACACAAGCTTCTAGGTGCTGATCAATTCCCCCACACTTACACCTTTACTCGTCCTTGAGTAAAAAGGAACAAGCAAAGATCTAAGCAGAACATAGCATGCAAAGAGTTCCCCAAGAAATTCAACATTTATTCCTAGACTACCATAGTTCCTCCAAAGATGTAAAAATCTCACAACTCTCACTCCCCCAAGAAGCTAAGGTAACCTATCAACCAACATACCAACAAAAAGGTGAAGTCACAAAAATGAGTGTGAAGCAAAGTTACTCTACCAAAAGAACTTCCAAAAAGACAATCAAAAGAATAATAGAATTTTTCATTTTCACTCATTTTTTCTAAGAGCCATTTCGGGTTTTCATCCTAGCATCCCACAAGTTATTTCTTTTTAAGCTCACTTCTTACCTTTTTCCACACCATGACCTCTCACATTTGCATAGGTTTTTCAACCTATCCGGGCCTTTTCCATTGTTACCTAAGCCACCCTTTTGAGTTTTCGACTTAGCTGAGTATTCTTTTTCTTCATTTTTTGAAAATTTCCATTTGTTTTGTGTAGCATAAAATACCCTAGAGGTGGACTTCATACTACACTGAAGATAAGCTAAAAATACTTATAAACTAACACCACCAAAGTGTTCCATCATCCCAAACTACTACAAAAGGTTCTCTCACACCTGTAAAACAAAGTTTTCAAAAAAACAAAAAAACAAAACATGTTTCCAAAAACAAATGAGGGAAGAAAAATAGGAAAATGTAGTAATCATCAACATCCCAAACAAACATAAATAGAGAAATGAGAAAGAGATGCCACCAATATGAACGTGTTCCAACCCCTCCCCCACACTTAGTTCATGCATTGTCCTTGATGCATGTGACCAAGGTAGGAAAAAGGTTGGAAACATAAAAAATCCTCAACGTCGTTCGCCACGTCTGACTTCATGCCCCCGCTCGTGCGTCTCCTGGTGAAGGTGCTCATCTCCAATGCCTGCGGTCCTCATCCTATCAATGATCTCCTACATTACATGGTAGATTAGGCCCATGTCCATCCTCAAATACTGCAACTGATCGTCCACCCTGTCAAACCTATAATTCGTCTCTGCCGAATGATATTTAAGCTAGGCACCAAGGCGGCTCACATCCTGCTGGACCCCAAAGATGGAGTCTCCCAAAGAATGCTTCTAATCTAGCTCCTGTCTCGGTGGCTGGTCCCACGGATCGTAAGATAAAGTAGACCGTCGGAGTCCTTGGAACCATGCTCGTGGATTGGGCTATATCCTAGATGCTACCATGATTGATACTCATGTTTGGATTGGATGGACATGTTGTGTCTAGGTGTTTCAAAAACAAGAGACTCACGACTACTTTTTCTACTCAAATTCCCAAACAGGTATGCGTGGTTGGAGATGTTGTGCCCATATAGATATGGCTCCCAAGAACCTCGAAAATTGTTCCCACCCTATTGACCACTATCTTAAAGGTAGTGAGGAAACACAATGTGTACCTAGTGTATGTGTGTGGGGGGGAGGGGGATTTTCTTCACGAAGCCCTTCAAACCGATCCTCTTCAAAAGGGCCCTGACCGGTTTGTAGAACTTGGGGTCCCGAAGGACCAGCACATCTACAAACTTAATCTCGAGGATAGGGCATCCCACAAGATGCTCCCATTGCTTCTTGTGATCCGGGCGAACTCTCCGCAGTCCCATGAAGGGTACACTAGGGACAGCTCTCTATCTCGCCATAGTGAACGACAAGAACATCACACGAACAATAACAATATACTAATAACCCATACACGGTCTTAATAAACTACCCTGACTCAAACTCCCCTATCAAAAACTATGCAGTTCTCACAAATCACAAACAAATCCCTAACGATGTACCAATATGCAATTTCCCAAGAACTCCAAAAATAAAATATTTTCAGGTCTACCTTGACATCTACGTTCGATGAGTCACTCAAAGTGTGGTCAAAATCAATTCCTACAAATATATATCAATTATAAACTACAACTAGTAATATATACAAACCCATTACATCAATTGTTTGTGCATATTTGTTCATGCTTTTGAGGTCTTAGTTCAGTTATTCTAACAAGTAATCTAGACATTGATGAATATATACACACATTACTTCATGTGTTTACGAATTTGCCTCGTGTATATATCAAGTTACTTCAGACACGTCAACAACTTTAAGATATCAAACTTTTCATAAACAACATTCATGTAATTAAATCCAGACTTTGATGATTGATTTAGCAATATATAAACACATCAGTTTATGCATTTAAACAATTTTATCGAGTACATAACATCTAATTTCATGCATTTCATAACAAATTTCATCTAATGAAATCTACAATTTCGTGATTCATCTAGCAATATATAAACAAATCACTTCATGTGTTTAGGCATTTTAATAGTGTATATACATCTTAGTTCAAACGTTCCAGCAAAAATATAAATATAAATGTTTTCATAAAAGCATTCATCTTATGAAAATCAGTCCTTGACGAATCATCTAGAAATATATGAACACATTACTTTATGTGTCCGTGCATTTACATCGTTAATTTAAAATATTAATTTATATGCTCCAGCAAATTAAACAATGCCAAAATCTTCTTAGCAAGATTAATCTAATCAAATTTCAGATCTTGACAAATCATCTATATGATCACATTAATCTATGTGTTCATGCAGTTACAGTGTGTATTTAACTTATTACTTCAAATATTCCAGAATATTTTTAAAAACCAAAATCTTCTTAATAAAATGCATCTAATCAAATTCCATACCTTGAAGAATCATCTAGAAAAATATGAACTTACTTCATGTGTTCGTGCATGTACATTGTGTTTGTTAAAAAGATTACTTTATGTGTTCGTGTATTTACATCGTTAATTTAAAATATTATTTTATACGCTCCAGCAAATTTAACAATGCCAAAATCTTCTTAGCAAGATAAATCTAATCAAATTTCAGATCTTGACGAATCATCTATATGATCACATTAATCTATGTGTTCATGCAGTTACATTATGTATATTTAACTTATTACTTCATACATTCAAGAATATATATATATTTTTTAAAATCTGCTTAACAAAATGCATCCAAGCAAATTCCATACTTTGACGAATCATCTAGAAAAATATGAACTTACTTCATGTGTTCGTGCATTTACATTATGTTTGTTAAGAATATTACTTTATGTGTTCATGCATTTACATTGTTAATTTAAAATATTAATTTATACGCTCCAACAAATTTAACAATGCCAAAATCTTCTTAGCAAGATTAATCTAATCAATTTCAGATCTTGACGAATCATCTATATGATCACATTAATCTATGTGTTCATGCAGTTACATTGTAACTTATCACTTCATACATTCCAGAATATTTTTAAAAAAACAAAATCTTCTTAACAAAATGAATCTAATCAAATTCCATACCTTGACAAATCATCTAGAAAAATATGAACTTACTTCATGTGTTCGTGCATTTACATTGTGTTAAGAAGATTACTTTTATGTGTTCGTGCATTTACATCGTTAATTTAAAATATTATTTTATGCGCTCCAGCAAATTTAACAATGCCAAAATCTTCTTAGCAAGATTAATCTAATCAAATTCCAGATCTTGACGAATCATCTATATGATCACATTAATCTATGTGTTTATGCAGTTACATTGTGTATTTAACTTATTACTTCATACATTCCAGAATATTTTAAAAAACCAAAATCTTCTTAACAAAATGCATCTAATCAAATTCCATACCTTGACGAATCATCTAGAAAAATATGAACTTACTTCACGTGTTCATGTGGCTACATCGTGTATTTAACATATTACTTCATACATTCCAGCAAATTTTAAAATACGGAAATTTTCAAAATAAAATGCATCTAATCAAATTTCAAACATTGACGAATCATCTTGCAAAATATGAACTCGTTACTTCATGTGTTCATGCAGTTATATCGTGTGTTTAGCATATTACTTCATAATACCAAAATTTATAACAAAAAATGCATCTAATCAAATTCTGGACTTTGACGAATCATCGGGAAAAATATGAACACATTACTGCATATGTTCATGCGGTTACATTGTGTTTTTAACATATTACTTTAGACATTGAAGAAAATTTAAAAACACAAAAATCTTCATAATAAAATCCATCTAATCAAATTTTAGACATTGACGAATCATCCACCAAAATATGAACACGTTACTTCTTGTGTTGCCGCAGTTACATCGTGAATTGAACATATTACTTCATAAATTCAAGCAAACTTAAAATACAAAAATATTCCTAATAAATCTTATTAAATTCCAAAAACTGAACATTATCTAGAAAAATATGAACACATTTCTTCTTGTATTCATGCAGTTTCATCGTGCATATAACAATATTTTCGTATTGTCAAATTTAGTAGCATCATTGCAGTACTCAAAATCCAAACCTTGAGGAATTTTTTCTGAAATTTTCAGTTTCAACATTTTCGTTGCTCTCTCCTCTATGCAAAACGATTTCATTGCCTTGAATTGCTTCATTTTCCATCACTTATAACAACACCTTCATAAAATTCGTTCATAACAACACCTTCTTAAAATTTTGGCTAATGTTCACGAAAGTTGAGATTTGAAACCGTAAATTTGAATTACTTTAAAAGTGGAAATAATAACTTATACATATAAATTAATCTTACATTAATGATATGGCATTTAAAAGAATTCAACTAATAGTTCATATATATGAAATAAGTAGTTAAACATATGAAACTAATATGGTAATACCATTAGATATTGTTAAGTGTAATCAAATGTTTTTTTAAAAAATGAAGGTCACTTGATTAAGCACTTCCACCATTCCATAAAACTAAGCACCACCTGAACACAATTAGCACTATTCAAAAAGGTCACTAAACAAAACTAAGCATCTGCACAACATAACTAAGCATTGCCCCCACTCACCACTATCACCATTATTCGGGCTGAAAGTTTGGCAGAATAAGAAGGTCACTTGACTTGTCAGTTTCTTGACGTCGTTCGGTCGTTGGTTGTTACCTTGCAACCCTTCAGTGATAGTGATTTCAATTTCTTTGGCAGATTCAAATGCTTCAGTCCAGCACTTGTTCTACTCGAATTAGAAGCAATTCACGAAACTCAGCCCAAATCACTCAGAATTTTTGAGTTCAAAGTATAAACCCTTCAATCCAAATGAATCGATTTGAGGTTCAAGTTTACTTCGAGATCTGGATCTGAGAAAGAATTTTAAAAATGCTAGGAATTGAAGATTTTGATCGATCTAAGCTTGAATTAAAGATCGTGGTTGAGTATGTTTGCAACTCTGTTTCGCCATGGAAGATGTTGCAGATTTAAGGATTCTCTCTCCAATTTTGGGCGGTTCGATTTGTATTTGACTGGTTTCTTCTAATAAATTACTCGTAAATCAAGATCCTAGTTTCTACAAATTTATGGTGAGACGGTCACTTATGGTGAGACTGTCGCATATGAGTTTTTCTCATGATTTTAAACAATTACAAGCATTGAATCCATTACAATTATTTATTCATCTAAAAGGCACATCATCGAAGAAGCCACATGTACACTCTACATGTGCATTAGTTTAGGTGTGGAAAAATTAGAGTCACATAAACATTGATTCTAAAAACAAAAAGCAACAAAATAAGTAGGAACAACTTGATAACATTTGATAATCAAATGGTTAATCTCAATAGGTACCTGTTTACATAAAATGCGTAGTGTTTCAGGTGATAACTTGCTGGGAACAAATTTGTGGCAATTTCCCAGGTATTGTTTTAGATGGGATCAGTAAGGTGGTCAGAGAGGTTTCCCAAGGAACCTTTGCCGGTAACAATTGCTTGGACGAAGAATCCAGACATGGAGAACATGACCATTCTACCATTCTTGAGCACTTTTAGGTTAAGCTTGGAAAAAGCTCCAGGATCTTCTACAAGGCCCAAAGGATCAAAGCTTTGGCAGCAGTCTACCATAATAGAGTTAAAGAAGGAATAGAAAAAGGATAAGGAATGAATAATTTTTTAGATTGACTTATAATATTTTATTCTACGTATATTTTACCTTGTGGATTTTACATTGTATCATAGTATCATGGAAATTCTCTATACCCATCCTTCGCTAGTGGTTGTGCCGCTCTCCATGGTTATTATCTGAGACTACCCTGCTGATTCTGCACCTCTCAACCCACCGTAGGAACCGCACGCACCACTGGCCGCAGTGCATGCACTGCCTGCCTCAAGGCATGCACCCCCTATCTCAGTGCATACGCCACCCATCTTAGCACATGTGATGTCTGCCACAGCTCCTACGCCTGGATCTTTAATGTGTACATCTTTCTCAGCTCAGCAGCCTGCACCTCCTGGTTCTTGAACTCCTTCGCTGCTTGTGTCTTTGTCATTTAAGCCTGATTCTCAACATCCTATGACTACTCGCTTAAGAAGTGGCTTGCTTAGGTACACAAAATTTTATGATTATTATATATCTAGGATTTTGAGTGTTTTCTTTTTTCAGACTTTGCAACGCAATTATCGTGTGGCTATTAAGGGTCTTGATTGTGTAGCAGATATGGATTCTGAAATGGCTGCACTTCACACTCATCAAGCTTAGGAATTGGTTTAACGTCTTGCGCATGTTAATATGGTTTAATACAAATGGATGTTTCATTTGAATTTTATGGATAATGGTTTGCTTGATCATCACAAAGCGAGACTTCACTACAAGAAACTGAACCTATTAATTTCCCTATTTACCTCGGTTTTTTGTCTTAGCTCAAAAAATTGAGGTAAGAAGTTCTTTTACCTTTATTTTTAAGTAAATAATATTATTGACCTCAGTTTTTAAAAAAAATTTAGGTAAATAATAGGTTTTTTTATCGAGGTTCTACAATAACCAAAGTAAATTGACTATGAAATTGAATTAAAATTTATTACCGACGTACGTGCAACATCGACAGTAATAGTCATTAATGACAAGATCAACTTCGCACCATCTCTCGATGTGACCGACTTCCATCTGACATAAACAGCGACGTTGATTGTTTCTCTCGGCAAAGTAACACATGTTCCTCAAACCAAACTCGTGCCTAAAATCTTTTAAAATAAATTTAATTATGCGATGTTGCACCTAAATCATTGTTATGTTGGTTAGGGAGAATATTACTATGCAAATGGAGCGCGACATTGCACGTATCTATCATACCTAATACTTTAAGGATACTAAACCAATGCACCCAGAACTTGGAAGGTACCATCTAAAGGTTTCATTCCAAGTTCACCACAACTAGTCTCAGATTTCGTCAACTTAAAGTATTAGGTACGTACGTACTTATATATATATATCCAAAACACATAATGTTATGTACCATATGTTACATCCTTGCAAAATGAAAATGAAACAAAAATCCTAATAAAATCCAAACAAACATTCTTCATGTTCTAGGACAGACAAACATATTATCCATGACAATTAATGTGGTGGTGACACGGGTTGGATAACATCGTCGGCCCACGAACTGCTTCCATTTTCTTGAGAATTAGTCTTGGACTCTTCGGTGGAAGACTCGCTAGTGCCAGTGCTTGACCCTCCTTCATCATATGTGGTATCCATCCCATCTTTGTCAGCCCCAGGACCTCTATCCCCAGGACCCTCATCCCATCACGTTCATTGATCTCATCGGCAATCATAGACTTCAGCTCCCCCATTTCTTCCTTAAGATTACACACGTTGTGTTCTATGCACAGTGCCATGGCCTTGATCTCGGCCATATCCTTGAGGAGCATGACCCAGGTTTTCTGTTTATGTCCTGTGGGATAAGAAATTAGTTACATGAAATTAAAATGTTAAATTTTAATTAATGATAATTTGTAAAAAAACAAAAAACTCAAAATTTTGTTATCCATTAGGGGTGCAAGAATAATGGTGGGGTGAACGTCCATAACTGTGGAAGCTGATAGAGTTGCCTCAGAGCCAGGTGTCGGAGGCACATCCATATCCCCTTTAGGGACATTACGATCAATCCACGTCCCTGACTCCCAGACCCAATGCTTTAGGCCGAAGTAGTTTGCATCGCAGTACTTAGGCTGGATCTTCGCCTTTCGATTTGTTGGGAACCTTCTTCTTCTCTAGAATGGTGGTGATGATGTTTCCGTAGGGGAATGTCCGACTCTTCGTGAAGAGGGTGACTTGATGCAACTCTTGGATAATGGTGTACCTAGGGTCGACTGCCTTCTTCTCTGCAAGGTGGTAGTACATGACGGTCCCATGGATTGTGCACTCCGTAGGATGTCCAGTTGCGATAAGTACTTGTACAATTATATTGAACATCATTCTTTCATGAAGTTTTAGAACACCAAGCTTGATATGCTTTATTGGGATAAGTCTGTTCCCCACTTCAATTTTAAAGTACTTCTACACCATTCTGTTGGGGTCAAGTGCCCCATACGGGTCATTCTTGTGGACCCATCGAGGCCAATTGTCTCTGCAGTACAGATGTAGAGGATCAACCTTCAGATTATCCTTCTCTCTAAATGTGCATCCAATCACCTTATTGATGAGCTCTTATGAATCTCCATGCCTATCCCATTCACTTTTGTTTTACAGGAGGTCATTGTTTCCATTATGAAATTGGCATAGAAATCCTTGACTTCCGTATCATATGTCGGTTTATCCAAGCCTATTAAACCCTCAATTTGTGACAATTTGAAGGGTTCAAGGAAAACATCGAGGTGTAGTCCCATGTTGACGATAGAGAGGTGGTCGTTGTTTTTGACTTTGTGTGCGAAGGAGCCGCCCTCGTGCTGTTTTTCCTTTTCCTCCTGGCTGTTTGCTTTATTCGAGCCATCTAAGAATCAAAGGGACGTAGAATAGTCAGTGCAAATGTGAAGCTTTCAATGATGTCAATGTGTTTTAACCAAGTTCGAATTCATATTGCAAACACTTCACCTGGACCGACGTGACGTATGCTATGTCGCATATTAATGTTCTTGAAAATAAAACTTCACAGTTCAATTGGCTAAGATGAAACAGTATGCGAATACAACACGAATGGTCCTAAAACACCTACAATCTCAACCAAAACATCACAAAGTAAACAACTAACATGCTAGGATTAATGCTCTTCAAATTTGAAGAAATCCGCCAATGCAATATGTCCAAAGTAATAAAATGTTGGTTTTGGTGCTACTGTGATTTGTGTGCAATCGATTCTGTTGGGATTGGAATGTTTTCCGACCATTTTTTTTCAGGTGGAAGGTTTAGGTACAATGCTGTCGGTTAGGAATGCAAAGGGGTAGGGTGGTTGGGTATTCATATACACGCTGTGAAACACTGTTGTTTTGTGCAACTTCATAGGTGGAAGTCTATGGGGAAATACAATATTACTATCGGTTATTATAAGTTTGCCTATATCAGACTAAAGCAGTTTTTTTTGGGACAATCGGAATTGAGTTTGGGACCACACGTTGTTTTTTTTTCAATTAGGTCCCTCCAAGAAACTGGAAAATGCCGAAATGAAAATAGGATGTATCATTATTTTATTCAAATTTGGACGAAAATGTTGCCCCGATTAGGGCATAAACGGGTTGACAGAAGGGCCCGAACATTTAAACGGAGACTTTTACCACAAATTTTGATTATTATATTATGGACACATGTGTTGTTTCAGACACATGTCGCATGACTCGATAGAATTACCGAATTTCTATCGACATCGATCATTGTGAAATTTCTAGCGGGAACAAAAAATTTGAGATGAAAATTTAAGTTTAAATTTCCCCCCAAACATATTTTTCATTTCAATAACTATCGCTCCTAACACTCATTTCCATCTCCAATGCATATCCCACAAACCCATCTTATCCATTTGCACCATAATGAAAGGACTCATTCAAATGGATTCCTTTAATCATCAACAAGTATCTAAACAACAGAGCATCTAGGTTCAAATTTATTGAGTTACTTTTCCATCTTTTACATGTTTTACCTTTACCAAATTTGTTACCATCTATACCTTTTATATATATATATATATTGCCATTAATGGAAGATCAAAGAATTTCATAAAGGGTGAATAAGTGTCACATGTTATATATTGTAAGTTGTGTTTGTTACCAATAAGATGACATGCTTGTAAGAAGTGAGAAAAATATTTAAGATTAAGATGAACATAATATGAATGTGCGATCATTAACCGCTCAGTATGATATGACACCGAGTGAAACTCGACATCGCAAAGGTGAGGAATTGTTGAGTTTGGCATTAATATCCATGAATATCCGATTTTGGTTTTACATCGATCTCTGTGACCTCGGTCATTATGAGTCTGACGTCGCTTTGGTATTGTTCACTTACTATTGCCATATTCCGGATCATGTCGTCTACATATGAATATATTACGTGTGACTTTGGGTACAACCCAATTATAACATATTTTTTGTTTCCTATGTATATTGGTTGTAATAGGATCAAATGAAGTTATCAGTGGATTCTAGCCTATTAGATGGACTTAATTGGCTTCTCACCGGTCGCCCTAGAAATACGAACGCTGTACAACGTAGAAGTTTGAGGTTAAAAGCAATTATTATTTCAATTTTATAACAACCTTATGTATTTTAATATATTGTTACATTTAGTTGTAACATATTAGTATGTCATAATCTTGTTGCTTTAAATGTACATTTTA
The DNA here is from genome assembly GCA_037428765.1 of Rubia yunnanensis. Taxonomy (NCBI): domain Eukaryota; kingdom Viridiplantae; phylum Streptophyta; class Magnoliopsida; order Gentianales; family Rubiaceae; genus Rubia; species Rubia yunnanensis. The sequence goes on from CM075066.1 coordinate 54,181,061, forward strand.
GTTAATAATTCCAACAATAATTGAACAACAATTGAGTGTTGTATGATGTTCAACCATTACTAGATTTATCAGATTATTTGTAATATGTAATGGCTATCGAAGACTGATTGTTTGCATCATCAAATATTTGTTATTATAATGTGATACGAGAAACAAGAGCTGACCGACTACAATGTGACATGGCATTAACTAGCTGTGACACGACATATTAGCGACGTTACATAGATCGATGTCATTTTTTTGAGCTTGGACAAATAAAACAAGGTCATTTTCTCAGCGTTCCACATCACCATGGAAAAGATGTGGGTCCCTCACTATGTGCAATATTGCTTCTCAGCGACTCCGACATCGCTAGTATTATGAATGAAATCAATAGATTTAATGTCGATGCAGTTCCTTTACCATCAGCTGCTGTATTCCTTGCATCGACGTTACATGTGCCATGATGTGGATGTCGTTTGCAACGATGTTGCAGGTGGGGTATCATAACATTGGCCTTCCGCCATGGTTCAACGTCGGTCTAACTTCATGCCGATGTCGGTCCCAAACCGAGGTAAAAGGTACTATTTACCTCTATTTTGAACCGCGGTAAACAAGTATGCTTCTTACTACACCCACATTTTCCTTGGTTTTTCAGGGACTGAAAAGCTAGGTAAAAAGCACTGAAAAATTGAGGTAATAGGTGTTGTTTGTTGTAGTGCCTGCTGCACAAATATTTTTGCAACTTCCTAGTTTTAATCACAATCACACCTTTAGTTATTTGTTCAGGGCTTCTACAGTGTACATACATGTTATCTCTTGCAGTTCTTTATAAGTTGTTGTTACATTAGTTGGATTTCAAAAATGACTTTCTAAATGAGGTTCTCGACTCTTCGTTCTACATAGAACAACTAGGTGGTTACAAAGATCATATGCATCTTGACTATGTTTTCTAGCTGCATAAGGCTATCTACGATTTTGAAAAGGCTCGTGCTTGGTTTCACTTGCAACTTATCGAAAATTTCATTGTTTGTGTTTTTGAAAAGTGCCTCCTTACTATATCTCTTAGTTTAAGTTTATAATATTATACTCATAAGGGAATGATGATGAGCTTATTCATAAGTTTATTGATCGTGTGAATCATGAGTTTAAGATCACCGATCTTGGCACCTTACAGTACTTCCTTTATTTGGAGTTTACTCCTACTTCAAACAAATTGTTCCTTGGTTAGGCAAGACATGTCTTGGACATTCTTATTTGAGTTGGCATGATAGATGCACTTCCTGTCGACAGTTTATTTATGGCTTATTCTTACCGCCTTAGCTCTTCCAGTAAGATATTTGGTAATCCCTCACTTTATCGTTCATTTGTTGGCGATCACATGTCGCGACTTATCTTAGGCTATCAACAGTGGCCAGGCAGTTTATGCAGGCACCCACTAATGACCCCGTTTAGGCTATCACTAGGATTTAGCACTGTATTCACTGTACTCTTCATTATGGTTTACCTTTTCGCACGAAACTGTTTGCCCCTCCTATACTTGGCTATTCTGATGCCGGTTGGGTTCATTTTTTGGAGACTCATGGGTTCAGATATGGTTAAACCATATTCATAGGCGGAAATATGGTTTGCTAAGAAGCAACTTACAGTGTCTCATTTCATGCTATGGTTAATACTACGACAAAACTATCTTTGATGATGAATCTTTTCAGGGACTTTTGTGTGTCGATTTTGACAACTCCTATATTTTTTGTGTGATAATAATAATGCTTTCTTTCTTGCTCAGAATCCCATTACACATAAGAGAGCAAAACACATTGATATGGATTATCATTTCGTTTGTGAGATTGTAACTTCCAGCTAGCTCAAGGTATTTCATATTTCTTCTGATTTTCAGCTTGTGAATATCTTTAAAAAGGGTCTACCTTATTCTCAGATTGAGTTGTTCTTTCATTCCATGCCCTGTGTTGCTAGTAACCCTACAATTTTCTTTCGGGGGTGGGTGGGGAGATAGTATTAAGGAATGAATAGAAGAAAGATAAGGAATGAATCATTTTCCTAATTTATTTGTAATATTCTATTCCATGAATAGTCATACCTTGTACCCTTTGTACTCACATATAAATATCAATACACATAATCCCAAAAATTGTGGATTATATTCTATCACATCGAAAACAGGGTAACCTTCGATGGCCCTCATCAACACAACATGTGCTTCTTGGATTGAATAGGATACTCTATGTGTAATGAGACTTTAAATACACGGGGAGTAGGGTAAGGTCCCAACATGAAAATCATTACCCTCATTCCAATTGGTTGCCAATATGTTATGACCTTCAAACTCTTGGCTCAGCCTCATTGGATATTAAACTTATGATTTTCATATCCCTTTTTGTTTTCTTGGCTAACTACGTAGAATGCAAAGCCAAGTCATAATACAAAGTGAACCATGAATTTCCGACAAGGGAGGAAAATTTTCAAATTCTTCACCATAAGGCCATTGATAAACCGGTGTACGATATTTCTTTTGTTCTTATATGGTATTCCTGTTGAGATGATGATTGTCCCACATCACCATTTTTAAAGGAAATGTGACTGTTATATAATATATTTATCCACTTCACTTGGTAGGAATTGGTTTTAAAATAACAGTAAAATTTCCTTAATATTTTACTTAGTATTTTAGTTAGCACCAGTTGGGTTGTGGACAAATTTAAATTTGATAGATAATACTGAAATTTAACACTCATGCTCCTCAAAAGGGAGGGTTTAATTTTGAAAATTCTTTCTCAACGTTATCAATACCTATCGTATAATTTATTCAAACTAAGTAAAATTATAGTTATGTAAATATAAGTTTTGTTCCATTTGTTATTTTTAGTTCTAGTTATTTTTTTGGAAGACTATAGCCATTATCTTCTGATTTCATGATCATAATTAAATGATACTTTAATCTAAACCATAGGCAACATTTTTAATAAACCCATAAGGTTCTTTTACTTGTTCATACTCTTTTCTGGTTCACCATTTCTAAAAGTAATTCATTTAGAGTGTTTTTATGGTGTATACCTAGCCCACAAATCAGAGGCTGTTTGCCCTTAGGCCCCGCTCAAGATTCAACCACGAATTGAGAATGATGAAGTAAGGTCTAAGAAGACTGAGTCACGAACCGAGAAAGGTAGAGTCACGTCCAAGACTCAGGCACAAACCAAAATTATCCGAACCACGATGGAATCCATGATCTAAAACCCCGGCAATGCAGAGCCACGATTGCAGTCGACTATAAATACAAGGAGACCAACACTGATTCCGGTAAGTGACACTAAACTGTGAAATACCAATTCTCTAAGAGAAAAAATGACTTGATTGTCGGAGCCCTTTCCCTGGAATCACTTATGGGACCTTTCTTGTAGGATTCACATTTACCAAGGCTGATCATCAGCTATTTTCCTGACTAGGAATAACACATCGTTGGCGCCGACTATAGGGACGAAGAATTTTTTTGGTCCTTTATTCCCTTAAGGACACCATGGTTTTCACCAGAAGCGATAGAAGCCAAAATCATCATGCACAATCTTTCGCGTTGTCTTGAAGTGAAAAAGGGAATGCCCTCAGGTTGTAGTCATCCTCCGAGACCCCATGAGGTTTCATATCTGTGCAAACAAGGTGAAACTCCGAAATATGTTCGTCGGGATCCTCCCTGGCCACCCCGTGGAAAGTAGGGAGAAAGTGTATCATCCAGGTTTTCACTTCACAGTTCACGTTAAGTGGCAGTGGAGGGAGGTGATAACAAATTTTGTATTCTGCTAAAATTTATATTCTGATAGGGTCTAATAGCTAACTAAACACAACCACGTACGGGTTGTCAATCCGTCTGTGTGTTAGGAATAGCCAGGCATTGAAAAATGCAGGTTTTTGGGTTTTTCAATTGACAACCACGAACATAAGAAGTAACACAAGAGAATATATATATATATATATATATATATATATATATATATATATATATATGAAAGCACTTTTGAAATATTTGCGTAACATGATTTACTAAATGTTTCAATCCTCGATTCCATCACATACAAGATATCAAAGCTTATTCTAGTGTTCATAACATGTGGTGTGGTCGATGGTCAACACTTCCCCATACCTGTCACATAGGGTGCTCTTGTAATCCTCCATCAATAATCCCTCCGTAATTAGAGGAGTACAACAACAGCCCTGTCATTGTGCATATATGTTTCTCCTTCGTATGATTACGCCCCGGGCACTACACAGATGCTTTATCCATAGGCCTAAAAAGGTAAAGGGGAATATGCACCTTATCAATTGCACAAGGGTCACTAAACCCTATTTTTTTTCTACAAAATGCTATCTCTACCCATAACCCTTTGGATCAACTGCTAAGACTGGTGTGCTATCAGCGTAACGGTAACGCTCGAAAAAGACCTACATGCACTCACCCACGTGGACCCAGACCCCACTACCCATATCACATCCAGCTTTCTCTTTCTTGGAGGGTATCAATATGTACACCAACATGAATGTAAACTAGAGTGTGTGCCAATGGAGCGTATCATTCATGAAATTTATAACCATTCAAGAACATGAAATTCAAATACTATCCACATGCTATTAAACTACTTCATAAGTATGAAATTCAAGTATTGCATTGGATTTCACATTTTTGGGCTAAAGCAAAATAAAGAGAAGAAAGAAAAAGAATCTAGAGAGAAGTAAGAGTGTTTTTATCTCTCCAGACTACTATTGAAGTCTAAAATATAATCTAATACCTCAAACCCCAGTACACAAAGGTCCATACATATAGTAATAGGGTATTGGGCCTAAAAATAGGCCAAAAAAAACCTAGCAACTGCAAACAGTTTGAGTGGTAGCATCGGGCATGTCCCGTGCTGATCGACGTAGCGTCATGCTAGCGCAAGGCATTGGTCTTGGCACGGGCCTTTAGTCCTGGCATGGGGTGTGATGCTCGTGGTGGAGTGGGACATCAATCTTGCCATGGGCATGCTGATGCGAACTGTGTTAATTGGTGCAGACCGTCATTTGGAGCTCAATTTTTTATCTTCTATCCGCACCCCGTGTTATTTGGCACTGACCTGTCTCCTCCCAGGTTCATTAAAGCCATAGCTTAGAATTAACCCAGTTAGAGGCAGTGTGGTTAGAAGATAGAAATTTATAGTTCTGCACCATGTTCCTACTACTATGTACCTATAGGGTAGTTAGGGGTAAGCCCTGGTTTTTTCCATAACCATTCCGGCACAATATGAGGCGGGGTGGACAGAGATGCTAGGTCTAATGTATCAACTCAAACACAACCTCGTAAAGGTCGTCAATCCATATGAGAAAAAAATAGCTAGTAAAGCAAACATGCAAATAGGGGGGGGGGGTTAGTTTTTCAATCTAACAAACTACAAAACATGAAAAGTAAAAACACAAATACAATATTAAGCTAAGCACTTGGGGAATCATTGACCAACTTGGTCAATCTAATGCTTATATCCTTGACTTATTCACATAGAGATCTAGACAAACCTAATAGAATGTCTATAATACGTTGTGTGGCCGATGGCATGTAATTCTCCATTCGTATCAAGGTGGGTGCTCTCGCAACCCTCCATCGACGCTGCCATCTTAATTAAGGGAGTACAACAAGGTCCGACCATTGTTGTAGGTCTATTTCTCCCCTGTGTGATTACATCCCAGGCTTCCACCATGAATGCACTACTTCCCTTAGGTCCTATCAATTAGGCCCAAGGGTCGTAGACACCTTATCTATGATACTTGAGTTTCTTGTAACCATAGCTTGCTTTTATTTAGCTATATGTACTTGGAACCTCTCAGAAAAATTTACCAAGTAAGCTAAATTAGTGCGATGGTAAGTAGATCAGAGTGACCTCAAATTCCTAGTGCACACACCCACGCAGACACGTTCTCCTCTACCCATTCTAACAACCACGTTTCTCTTCCCAATGGGGCATTGATATTTACACCATACATGAATGTATCCCAAATTGTGTACTTATATATGGAGCACTATTCATGCATTTAAACTCTAGAAAAAATCACAATAATATAATGAACACAATAGGATGAACTAAAGAATCTCAAAAAACATGTGGATTAGACCAAGTCACTACAATTTATCCCCAAGCTATAGAAACTACTCCCTTGACATGGAATTCAAATAAATATTTGAATTCCACATCTTAGGATCAAAGTAAAATAAAGAAAAGAAAAGGATGAAGTTTCTACTACGGGGAGAGTCTCCAAACTACTCTTGAAATCTAATCTATCTAATGTAATGTTTCATATTAAAACTTAGTAGACAAATGTTCTATATATAATAGTAGGAGATTGGGCTTAAAAATAGGCCCAAAATAGGTTATACCCTAGCTCAGCCGCCGCCCGACTTGGGGAATCTTAGATGATGCAGTCTTTGGCATGTCCTTGGAGCGGGGCACGAGAATTGGCTCGGGCTGTGTCCCTCATGTGTGCTGGGTGCCAGTTTTGAGGCATGGCACAGATCTTCATGTTGTACGGGGTGTGAGATTTTGTGTGGACCGCGTCTAACCCTTGGTTCGGGCTACATCATCTTATCTTGGGCTCCGTTAGGATGCTGAAAATTGAGGTTCTGATCCGCGCCCGTGGCCGATGGTGCGAGCTGTAGTTAGGAAGGCTACTTGCTTAGAAAATTTTGCGCGGACTGTGTGATTTACCACACCCTGCCAGCTGGTCTTGGCATATTGAGCTTGGATCGGTGCGTGATGCTGAAAACGGGATGCCTTGCACCCATACTTAGCTACGTGGAGGGGTTATTCAACATGTGCTGGCGGCCCACAGCCTCTAGTGCAGGCCGCGCTATAGCCTTGTGCTAGTGTTCTTGGCACGTGGCATCTCTTTTGGCGTGAGCCATTGGTGTTAAACCATACACGGCCTACGCCAACCTCTTCTGTTTAAACTAGTGTCTTTCGTTACGGGTGAACCGTTGGCCCGAATAGTGGTCCATTTTGTATTACTCGAGAAGAAGAATCTAATGGAACCAGCCTTGAAAGCTAATTCTTCTTGTACCGTTCTCAGATTTGAGCACAACTCATCGAACCACTATTCCCCATTTCTTCGTTGTCCGATTTGAACTTCGTTGTCGCCTCTCTTTGGCTTCAATCTCTTTCTACCACGTATTGATAATTTTAGCCTTCATCTACTACCATTATATTGTGAATGAACTTCATCTCTCTACTACCGTCCTTGCCGCCTCTCTTTGTTTGGTTTACAAAGTTATGAAATCAAAGGAAGAAAAAATAGATATAAAGATAATATGCTGGGAGGTTGTTACCGTATATCTGAAAGTTAAATTTATAAGTCCTAATGCTTCCTATTAACAATTAAGTAGAAATGGCAAGTCGGGGTCGTCCATGAAGAAGAGGGATCTTTTCAAGTGTTTCAACATATAGAGCGGAAAACATTCTAGGCATGGACATATATAGATACATATGAAAGCATGTAAGGGGTGGGGTTTGGTTGGTTTTGATCCTAAATTAGGAATTGAAAGACAAGTAACTAGAACTGAGGGAACAATGCAAATTATGTGATGAGAACTAAAAATATGATTAAAACAACAATTAACAGAGTCTTGGGGGTTAATTGACTTCCACTTCAAAACTTCTTATAGATCAGAGATTCATCTCCTCATTCATTAACATTTAACGCCTACGGGAAATGCTATCACTTCCCAATCGAAGATCCATAATCATCCCTCTTAATAGTAATTTGCAAACGCAAACAATGACATTTTGCAAACCTCATTGATAATCACTTTAGGCAAACTACACCATAAAGGAATTTCATCAATGTCATTTCACACGAAGGACCATAGATTTGATAACAAGAAGTCTTCTACCAAAGACATAGTCATTTAACCAAATAAAGTATTTATTAGGCTAACCCTAAAACAAACCAAGTCTTTGTTTTTTAATTTTTTACTATGGTTTTTTTTATTAACCGAGGTAAAAAGCCAATTATTTACCTTGGTTTTTATATAACTGAGTTAAAAATACCTTTTACTTTGAAAAATTATAACCGCAGTAAAAGAACTTTTTACCTCGGTTTTTTTGGGTTAAGAAAAAAAGAGGTAAAAGGGGTGAAGTAAAAGATCATTTTTCTTGTTGTGTGCCATTCTTGCTAATGGACTTCTACTCTGAATTGATTACGAGCGATCTACAATGAACCTCACAACATAGGATCTAGATGGTCGTAAGGACATAACATCCATTAGGTCTAAATAAATTTACAAAATGAAGGATATAGACAAGAAAACCAACAAAGGCTGTCCAAACCCCTTATGATGTAAACCCAACTTAACCTAGAAATCAACCTTACAAAAGCTACTAATAAGTGTGCTAAATGAATTAGGAAACCCAAGCTTCTAGGTGCTGATCAATTCCCCCACACTTACACCTTTACTCGTCCTTGAGTAAACAGGAACAAGCAAAGATCTAAGCGGAACATTGCATGCAAAGAGTTCCCCAAGAAATTCAACATTTATTCCTAGACTACCATAGTTCCTCCAAAGATGTAAAAATCTCACAACTCTCACTCCCCCAAGAAGCTAAGGTAACCTATCAACCAACATACCAACAAAAAGGTGAAGTCACAAAAATGAGTGTGAAGCAAAGTTACTCTACCAAAAGAACTTCCAAAAAGACAATCAAAAAGAATAATAGAATTTTTCATTTTCACTCATTTTTCCTAAGAGCCATTTCTGGTTTTCATCCTAGCATCCCACAAGTTATTTCTTTTTGAGCTCACTTCTTACCTTTTTCCACACCATGACCTCTCACATTTGCATAGGTTTTTCAACCTATCTGGGCCTTTACCATTGTTACCTAAGCCACCCTTTTGAGTTTTCGACTTAGCTGAGTATTCTTTTTCTTCATTTTTTGAAAATTTCCATTTGTTTTGTTTAGCACAAAATACCCTAGAGGTGGACTTCATACTACACTGAAGATAAGCTAAAAATACTTATAAACTAACACCACCAAAGTGTTCCATTATCCCAAACTACTACAAAAGGTGCTCTCACACCTATAAAACAAAGTTTTCAAAAAAAAAAACATTTTTCCAAAAACAAATGAGGGAAGAAAAATAGGAAAATGTAGTCATCATCAACATCCCAAACAAACATAAATAGAGAAAGGAGAAAGAGATGCCACCAATATGAAGGTGTTCCAACCCCTCCCCCACACTTAGTTCATGCATTGTCCCTGATGCATGTGTCCAAGGTAGGAAAAAGGTTGGAAACATAAAAAATCCTCAACGTCGTTCGCCACGTCTGACTCCATGCCCCCGCTCGTGCGTCTCCTGGTGAAGGTGCTCATCTCCAATGCCTGCGGTCCTCATCCTATCAATGATCTCCTACATTACATGGTAGATTAGGCCCATGTCCATCCTCAAATACTGCAACTAATCGTCCACCCTGTCAAACCTGTAATTCGTCTCTGCCGAATGATACATCCTGCTGGACCCCAAAGATGGAGTCTCCCAAAGAATGCATCTAATCCAGCTCCTATCTCGGTGGCTGGTCCCACGAATCGTAAGATAAAGTAGACCGTCAGAGTCCTTGGAACCATGCTCATGGAATGGGCTATATCCTAGATGCTACCATGATTGATACTCATGTTTGGATTAGATGGACATGTTGTGTCTAGGTGTTTCAAAAACAAGAGACTCACGACTGCTTTTTCTACTCAAATTCCCAAACAGGTATGCGTGGTTGGAGATGTTGTGCCCATATAGATATGGCTCCCAAGAACCTCAAGAATTGTTCCCACCCTATTTACCACTATCTTAAAAGAAACACCATACCTAGTGTATGTGTGTGGGGGTGAGGGGGGATTTTCTTCATGAAGCCCTTCAAACCGATCCTCTTCAAAAGGGCCCTGACCGGTTTGTAGAACTTGGGGTCCTGAAGGACCAACACATCTACAAACTTAATCTCGAGGATAGGGCATCCCACAAGATGCTCCCATTACTTCTGGTGATCCAGGCGGACTCCCCGCAGTCCTATAAAAGGTACACTAGGGACAGTTCTCTGTCTCGCCATAGTGAACGACAAGAACATCACTCGAACAATAACAATATACTAATAACCCACACACAGTCTCAATAAACTACCCTCACTCAAACTCCCCTATCAAAAACTATGCAGTTCTCACAAATCACAAATAAATCCCTAACGATGTACCAATATGCAATTTCCCAAGAACTCCAAAAATAAAATATTTTTAGGTCTACCTTGGCATCTACGTTCGATGAGTCGCTCAAAGTGTGGTCAAAATCGATTCCTACAAATATATATCAATTTTAAACTACAACTAGTAATATATACAAACCCATTACATCAATTATTTGTGCATATTTGTTCATGCTTTTGAGGGCTTAGTTCAGTTATTCTAACAAGTAATCTAGACATTGATGAATATATACACACATTACTTCATGGTTTTACGAATTTGCCTCGTGTATATATCAAGTTACTTCAGACATGTCAACAACTTTAAGATATCAAACTTTTCATAAACAACATTCATGTAATTAAATCCAGACTTTGATGATTGATTTAGTAATATATAAACACATTAGTTTATGCGTTTAAACAATGTTGTCGAGTACATAACATCTAATTTCATGCATTTCATAACAAATTTCATCTAATGAAATCTACAATTTCGTGATTCATCTAGCAATATATAAACAAATCACTTCATGTGTTTAGCCATTTTAATAGTGTATATACATCTTAGCTCAAACGTTCCAGCAAAAATATAAATATAATTTTTTTCATAAAAGCATTCATCTTATGAAAATCAGTCCTTGACGAATCATCTAGAAATATATGAACACATTACTTTATGTGTTCGTGCATTTACATCGTTAATTTAAAATATTAATTTATACGCTCCAACAAATTAAACAATGCCAAAATCTTCTTAGCAAGATTAATCTAATCAAATTTCAGATCTTGACGAATCATCTATATGATCACATTAATCTGTGTGTTCATGCAGTTACATTATGTATATTTAACTTATTACTTCATACATTCAAGAATATATATATATATATATATTTTTTTTAAATCTGCTTAACAAAATGCATCCAAGCAAATTCCATACTTTGACGAATCATCTAGAAAAATATGAACTTACTTCATGTGTTCGTGCATTTACATTATGTTTGTAAAGAATATTAATTTATGTGTTCGTGCATTTACATTGTTAATTTAAAATATTAATTTATACGCTCCAAAAAATTTAACAATGCCAAAATCTTCTTAGCAAGATTAATCTAATCAATTTCAGATCTTGACGAATCATCTATATGATCACATTAATCTATGTGTTCATGCAGTAACATTGTAACTTATTACTTCATACATTCCAGAATATTTTAAAAAAACAAAATCTTCTTAACAAAATGAATCTAATCAAATTCCATACCTTGACAAATCATCTAGAAAAATATGAACTTACTTCATGTGTTCATGCATTTACATTGTGTTTGTTAAGAAGATTACTTTATGTGTTCGTGCATTTACATCGTTAATTTAAAATATTATTTTATACGCTCCAGCAAATTTAACAATGCCAAAATCTTCTTAGCAAGATTAATCTAATCAAATTCCAGATCTTGACGAATCATCTATATGATCACATTAATCTATGTGTTTATGCAGTTACATTGTGTATTTAACTTATTCCTTCATACATTCCAGAATATTTTAAAAAACCAAAATCTTCTTAACAAAATGCATCTAATCAAATTCCATACCTTGACGAATCATCTAGAAAAATATGAACTTACTTCACGTGTTCATGTGGCTACATCGTGTATTTAACATATTACTTCATACATTCCAGCAAATTTTAAAATACGGAAATTTTCAAAATAAAATGCATCTAATCAAATTTCAAACATTGACGAATCATCTTGCAAAATATGAACTCGTTACTTCATGTGTTCATGCAGTTATATTGTGTGTTTAGCATATTACTTCATAATACCAAAATTTATAACAAAAAATGCATCTAATCAAATTCTGAACTTTGACGAATCATCGGGAAAAATATGAACACATTACTGCATATGTTCATGCGGTTACATTGTGTTTTTAACATATTACCTTAGACATTGAAGAAAATTTAAAAACACAAAAATCTTCATAATAAAATCCATCTAATCAAATTTTAGACATTGACGAATCATCCACCAAAATATGAACACGTTACTTCTTGTGTTGCCGCAGTTACATCGTGAATTGAACATATTACTTCATAAATTCCAGCAAACTTAAAATACAAAAATATTCCTAATAAATCTTATTAAATTCCAAAAACTGAACATTATCTAGCAAAATATGAACACATTTCTTCTTGTATTCATGCAGTTTCATCGTGCATATAACAATATTTTCGTATTGTCAAATTTAGTAGCATCATTGCAGTACTCAAAATCCAAACCTTGACGAATTTTTTCTGAAATTTTCAGTTTCAACATTTTCGTTGCTCTCTCCTCTATGCAAAACGATTTCATTGCCTTGAATTGCTTCATTTTCCATCACTTATAACAACACCTTCATAAAATTCATTCATAACAACACCTTAAAATTTTGGCTAATGTTCACGAAAGTTGAGATTTGAAACCGTAAATTTGAATTACTTTAAAAGTGGAAATAATAACTTATACATATAAATTAATCTTACATTAATGATATGGCATTTCAAAGAATTCAACTAATAGTTCATATATATGAAATAAGTAGTTAAACATATGAAACTAATGTGGTAATACCATTAGATATTGTTAAGTGTAATCAAATGTTTTTTAAAAAAATGAAGGTCACTTGATTAAGCACTGCCACCATTCCATAAAACTAAGCACCACCTGAACACAATTAGCACTATTCAAAAAGGTCACTAAACAAAACTAAGCATCTGCACAACATAACTAAGCATTGCCCCCACTCACCACTATCACCATTATTCGGGCTGAAAGTTTGGCAGAATAAGAAGGTCACTTGACTTGTCAGTTTCTTGACGTCGTTCGGTCGTTGGTTGTTACCTTGCAACCCTTCAGTGATAGTGATTTCAATTTCTTTGGCAGATTCAAATGCTTCAGTCCAGCACTTGTTCTACGCGAATTAGAAGCAATTCACGAAACTCAGCCCAAATCACTCAAAATTTTTGAGTTCAAAGTACAAACCCTTCAATACAAATCAATCGATTTGAGGTTCAAGTTTACTTCGAGATCTGGATCTGAGAAAGAAGTTTAAAAATGCTAGGAATTGAAGATTTTGATCGATCTAAGCTTGAATTAAAGATCGTGGTTGAGTATGTTTGCAACTCTGTTTCGCCATGGAAGATGTTACAGATTTAAGGATTCTCTCTCCAATTTTGGGCGGTTCGATTTGTATTTGACTGGTTTCTTCTAATAAATTACTCGTAAATCAAGATCCTAGTTTCTACAAATTTATGGTGAGACGGTCACTTATGGTGAGACTGTCGCATATGAGTTTTTCTCATGATTTTAAACAATTACAAGCATTGAATCCATTACAATTATTTATTCATCTAAAAGGCACATCATCGAAGAAGCCACATGTACACTCTACATGTGCATTAGTTTAGGTGTGGAAAAATTAGAGTCACATAAACATTGATTCTAAAAACAAAAAGCAACAAAATAAGTAGGAACAACTTGATAACACTTGATAACCAAATGGTTAATCTCGATAGGTACCTGTTTACATAAAATGCGTAGTGTTTCAGGTGATAACTTGCTGGGAACAAATTTGTGGCAATTTCCCAGGTATTGTTTTAGATGGGATCAGTAAGGTGGTCAGAGAGGTTTCCCAAGGAACCTTTGCCGGTAACAATTGCTTGGACGAAGAATCCAGACATGGAGAACATGACCATTCTACCATTCTTGAGCTCTTTTAGGTTAAGCTTGGAAAAAGCTCCAGGATCTTCTACAAGGCCCAAAGGATCAAAGCTTTGGCAGCAGTCTACCATAATGGAGTTAAAGAAGGAATAGAAAAAGGATAAGGAATGAATAATTTTTTAGATTGACTTATAATAATTTATTCTACGTATATTTTACCTTGTGGATTTTACATTGTATCATAGTATCATGGAAATTCTCTATACCCATCCTTCGCTAGTGGTTGTGACGCTCTCCATGGTTATTATCTGAGACTACCCTGCTGATTCTGCACCTCTCAACCCACCGTAGGAACCGCACGCACCACTGGCCGCAGTGCATGCACTGCCCGCCTCAAGGCATGCACCCCCTATCTCAGTGCATGCGCCACCCATCTTAGCACATGTGATGTCTGCCACAGCTCCTACGCCTGGATCTTTAATGTGTACATCTTTCTCAGCTCAGTAGCCTGCACCTCCTGGTTCTTGAACTCCTTCGCTGCTTGTGTCTTTGTCATTTAAGCCTGATTCTCAACATCCTATGACAACTCGCTTAAGAAGTGGCTTGCTTAGGTACACAAAATTTTATGATTATTATATATCTAGGATTTTGAGTGTTTTCTTTTTCAGACTTTGCAACGCAATTATCGTGCGGCTATTAAGGGTCTTGATTGTGTAGCAGATATGGATTCTGAAATGGCTGCCCTTCACACTCATCAAGCTTAGGAATTGGTTTAACGTCTTGCGCATGTTAATATGGTTTAATACAAATGGATGTTTCATTTGAATTTTATGGATAATGGTTTGCTTGATCATCACAAAGCGAGACTTCACTACAAGAAATTGAACCTATTATTTTCCCTATTTACCTCGGTTTTTTGTCTTAGCTCAAAAAATTGAGGTAAGAAGTTCTTTTACCTTTATTTTTAAGTAAATAATATTATTGACCTCAGTTTTTTTAAAAAATTTAGGTAAATAATAGGTTTTTTTATCGAGGTTCTACAATAACCAAAGTAAATTGACTATGAAATTGAATTAAAATTTATTGCCGACGTACGTGCAACATCGACAGTAATAGTCATTAATGACAAGATCAACTTCGCACCATCTCTCGATGTGACCGACTTCCATCTAACATAAACAGTGACGTCGATTGTTTCACTCGGCAAAGTCACACATGTTCCTCAGACCAAACTCGTGCCTAAAATCTTTTAAAATAAATTTAATTATGCGATGTCGCACCTAAATCATTGTTATGTTGGTTAGGGCGAATATTACTATGCAAATGGAGCACGACGTTACACGTATCTATCATACCTAATACTTTAAGGATACTAAACCAATGCACCCAAAACTTGGAAGGTACCATCTAAAGGTTTCATTCCAAGTTCACCACAACTAGTCTCAGATTTCGTCAACTTAAAGTATTAGGTACGTACGTACTTATATATATCCAAAACACATAATGTTATATACCATATGTAACATCCTTGCAAAATGAAAATGAAACAGAAATCCTAATAAAATCCAAACAAACATTCTTCATGTTCTAGGACAGACAAACATATGATCCATGACAATTAATGTGGTGGTGACACGGGTTGGATAACATCATCGGCCGACGAACTGCTTCCATTTTCTTGAGAATTAGTCTTGGACTCTTCGGTGGAAGACTCGCTAGCGCCTGTGCTTGACCCTCCTTCATCATATGTGGTATCCATCCCATCTTTGTCAGCCCCAGGACCTTTATCCCCAGGACCCTCATCCCATCACGTTCATTGATCGCATCGGCAATCATAGACTTCAGCTCCCCCATTTCTTCCTTAAGATTACACACGTTGTGTTCTATGCGCAGCGCCATGGCCTTGGTCTCGGCCATATCCTTGAGTAGCATGACCCAGGTTTTCTGTTTATGTCCTGTGGGATAAGAAATTAGTTACATGAAATTAAAATGTTAAATTTTAATTAATGGTAATTTGTAAAAAAACAAAAAACTCAAAATTTTGTTATCCGTTAGGGGTGCAAGAATAATGGCGGGGTGAACGTCCATAACTGTGGAAGCCGATGGAGTTGCCTCAGAGCCAAGTGTGGGAGGCACATCCATATCCCCTTTAGGGACATTACGATCAATCCACGTCCCCGACTCCCAGACCCAATGCTTCAGGCCGAAGTAGTTTGCATCGCAGTACTTAGGCTGGATCTTTGCTTTCGATTTGTTGGGAACCTTCTTCTTCTCTAGAATGGTGGTGATGATGTTTCCGTAGGGGAATATCTGACTCTTCGTGAAGAGGGCAACTTGATGCATCTCTTGGATGATGGTGTACCTAGGGTCGACTGCCTTCTTCTCTGCAAGGTGGTAGTACATGACGGTCCCATGGATTGTGCACTCTGTAGGATGTCCAGCTGCGATAAGTACTTGTACAATTATATTGAACATCATTCTTTCATGAAGTTTTAGAACACCAAGCTTGATATGCTTTATTGGGATAAGTCTATTCGCCACTTCAATTTTAAAGTACTTCTACACCATTCTGTTGGGGTCAAGTGCCCCAGACGGGTCATTCTTGTTGACCCATCGAGGCCAATTGTCTCAGCAGTGCAGATGTAGAGGATCAACCTTCGGATGATCCTTCTCTCTAAATGTGCATCCAATCACCTTATTGATGAGCTTTTATGATATCTCCATGCCTATCCCATTCACTTTTGTTTTACAGGAGGTCATTGTTTCCATTATGAAATTGGCATAGAAATCCTTGACCTCCGTATCATATGTCGGTTTATCCAAGCCTATTAAACCCTTAATTTGTGACAATTTTAAGGGTTCAAGGAAAACATCGAGGTGTAGTCCCATGTTGACGATAGAGAGGTGGTCGTTGTTTTTGACTTTGTGTGCGAAGGAGCTGCCCTCGTGCTATTTTTCCTTTTCCTCCTAGCTGTTTGCTTCATTCGAGCCATCTAAGAATCAAAGGGACGTAGAATAGTCAGCACAAAAGTGAAGCTTTCAATGGTGTCAATGTGTTTTAACCAAGTTTGGATTCATATTGCAAACACTTCACCTGGACCGACGTGACATATGCGATGTCGCATATTAATGTTCTTGAAAATAAAACATCACAGTTCAACTGGCTAAGATGAAACAGTATGCGAATACAACACGAATGGTCCTAAAACACCTACAATCTCAACCAAAACATCACAAAGTAAACAACTAACATGCCAGGATTAAATAACCAAGAAATGGGCAACTAAAGATGTATATGAAACATGAAAAACCAACATTAAACTTCATCTGAAAAAACTTACCTTGTTAGGGTTTGATGCTCTTCAAATTTGAAGAAATCCGCCAATGCAATATGTCCAAAGTAATAAAATGTTGGTTTTGGTGCTACTGTGATTTGTGTGCAATTGATTCTATTGGGATTGGAATGTTTTCCGACCATTTTTTTTCAGGTGGAAGGTTTAGGTGCGATGTTGTCGGTTAGGAATGCAAAGGGGTAGGGTGGTTGGGTATTCATATACACGCTATGAAACACTGTCGTTTTGTGCAACTTCACAGGTGGAATTCTATGGGGAAATACAATATTACTATCGGTTATTATAAGTTTGACTATATCAGACTAAAGCAGTTTTTTTTGGGACAATCGGAATTGAGTTTGGGACCACACGTTTTTTTTTCAATTAGGTCCCTCCAAGAAACTGGAAGATGCCGAAATGAAAATAGGATGTATCATTATTTTATTCAAATTTGGACAAAAATGTTGCCCCGATTAGGGCATAAACGGGTTGACAGATGGGCCCGGACATTTAAACGGAGACTTTTACCACAAATTTTAATTATTATATTATGGACACATGTGTTGTTTCAGACACATGTCGCATGACTCGATAGAATTACCGAATTTCTATCGACATCGATCATTGTGAAATTTCTAGCGGGAACCAAAAATTTGAGATGAAAATTTAAGTTTAAATTTCCCCCCAAACATATTTTTCATTTCAATAACTATCGCTCCTAACAATTATTTCCATCTCCAATGCATATCCCACAAACACATCTTATCCATTTGCACCATAATGAAAGGACTCATTCAAATGGATTCCTTTAATCATCAACAAGTATCCAAACAACAGAGCATCTAGGTTCAAATTTATTGAGTTACTTTTCCATCTTTTACATGTTTTACCTTTACCAAATTTGTTACCATCTATACCTTTTATATATATATATATATATATATTGCCATTAATGGAAGATCAAAGAATTTCATGAAGGGTGAATAAGTGTCACATGTTATATATTGTAAGTTGTGTTTGTTACCAATAAGATGACATGCTTGTAAGAAGTGAGAAAAATGTGTAAGATTAAGATGAACGTAACATGAATGTGCGATCATTAACCGCTCAGTATGATATGATACCGAGTGAAACTCGACGTCGCAAAGGTAAGGAATTGTTGAGTTTGGCATTAATATCCATGAATATCTGATTTTGGTTTTACATCGATCTCTGTGACCTCGGTCATTATGAGTCTAACGTCGGTTTGGTATTGTTCACTTACTATTGCCATATTCCGAATAATGTCGTCTACATATGAATATATTACGTGTAACTTTGGGTACAACCCAATTATAACATATTTTTTGTTTCCTATGTATATTGGTTGTAATAGGATCAAATGAAGTTATCAGTGGATTCTAGCATATCAGATGGACTTAATTGGCTTCTCACCGGTCGCCCTAGAAATACGAACGCTGTACAACGTAGAAGTTTGAGGTTAAATGAAATTATTATTTCAATTTTATAACAACCTTATGTATTTTAATATATTGTTACATTTAATTGTAACATATTAGTATGTCATAATCTTGTTGCTTTAAATGTACATTTTAGTTAATAATTCCAACAATAATTGAACAACAATTGAGTGTTGTATGATGTTCAACCATTACTAGATTTATCAGATTATTTGTAATATGTAATGGCTATCGAAGACTGATTGTTTGCATCATCGAATATTTGTTATTATAATGTGATACGAGAAACAAGAGCTGACCGACTACAATGTGACATGGCATTAACTAGCTGTGACACGACATATTAGGTGTTGTTTGTTGTAATAGGTGTTGTTTGTTGTAATAGGTGTTGTTTGTTGTAGTGCCTGCTGCACAAATATTTTTGCAACTTCCTAGTTTTAATCACAATCACACCTTTAGTTATTTGTTCAGGGCTTCTACAGTTTACATACATGTTATCTCTTGCAGTTCTTTATAAGTTGTTGTTACATTAGTTGGATTTCAAAAATGACTTTCTAAATGAGGTTCTCGACTCTTCGTTCTACATAGAGCAACTAGGTGGTTACAAAGATCATATGCATCTTGGCTATGTTTTCTAGCTACATAAGGCTATCTACGATTTTGAAAAGGCTCGTACTTGGTTTCACTTGCAACTTATCGAAAATTTCATTGTTTGTGTTTGCGAAAGGTGCCTCCTTACTATATCTCTTAGTTTAAGTTTACAATATTATACTCATAAGGGAATGATGATGAGCTTATGCATAAGTTTATTGATCATGTGAATCATGAGTTTAAGATCACCGATATTGGCACCTTATAGTACTTCCTTTATTTGGAGTTTACTCCTACTTCAAACGACTTGTTCCTAGGTTAGGCAAGACATGTCTTGGACATTCTTATTTGAGTTGGCATGATAGATGCACTTCCTATCGACACTTTATTTGTGGCTTATTCTTACCGCCTTAGCTCTTATAGTAAGATATTTTGTAATCCCTCACTTTATCGTTCATTTGTTGGCGATCACATGTTGCGACTTATCTTAGGCTATCAACAGTAGCCAGGTAGTTTATGCAGGCACCCACTAATGACCCCTTCTAGGCTATCACTAGGATTTAGCACTGTGTACACTGTACTCTTCATTATGATTTGCCTTTTCGCACGAAACTGTTTGCCCCTCTTATACTTGGCTATTCTGATGCCGGTTGGGTTCATTTTTTGGAGACTCATGGGTTCAGATATGGTTAAACCATATTCATAGGCGGCAATATGGTTTCTTAAAGTGCTAAGAAGCAACTTACAGTGTCTCATTTCATGCTATGGTTAATACTACGACAAAACTGTCTTTGATGATGAATCTTTTCAGGGACTTTTGTGTGTCGATTTTTACAACTCCTATATTTTTTGTGTGATAATAATAATGCTTTCTTTCTTGCTCAAAATCCCGTTCCACATAAGAGAGCAAAGCACATTGATATGGATTATCATTTCGTTTGTGAAATTGTAACTTCCAGCTAGCTCAAGGTATTTCATATTTCTTCTGATTTTCAGCTTGTGAATATCTTTAAAAAAAGGGTCTACCTTATACTCAGATTGAGTTTTTCTTTCATTCCATGCCCCCTGTGTTACTAGTAACCCTACAATTTTCTTTGGGGGGTGGGCGGGGAGATAGTATTAAGGAATGAATAGAAGAAAGATGAGGAATGAATCATTTTCCTAATTTATTTGTAATGTTCTATTCCATGAATAGTCATACCTTGTACCCTTTGTACTCATATATAAATATCAATACACATAATCCCAAAAATTGTGGATTATATTTTGTCACATCGAAAACAGGGTAACCTTCGATGGCCCTCATCAACACAACATGGGCTTCTTGGATTGAATATGATACTCTATGTGTAATGAGGCTTTAAATACATGAGGGGTAGGGTAAGGTCCCAACTTTAAAAATCATTACCCTTATTCCAATTGGTTGCCAATATGTTATGACCTTCAAACTCTTGGCTCAGCCTCATTGGATATTAAACTTATGATTTTCATGTCCCTTTTTGTTTTCTTGGTTAACTACGTAGAATGCAAAGCCAAGTCATAATCCAAAGCGAACCATGAATTGCTGACAAGGGAGGAAAATTTTCAAATTCTTCACCATAAGGCCATTGATAAATAGCCCGGTGTACGATATTTCTTTTGTTCTTATATGGTATTCCTGTTGAGATAATGATTGTCCCACATCACCATTTTTAAAGGAAATGTGACTGTTATATAATATATTTATCCACTTCACTTGGTAGGAATTGGTTTTAAAATAACAGTAAAATTTCCTTAATATTTAACTTAGTATTTTAGTTACCACCAGTTGGGTTGTGGACAAATTTAAATTTGATAGATAATACTGAAATTTAACACTCATGCTCCTCAAAAGGGAGGGTTTAATTTTGAAAATTCTCTCTCAACGCTATCAATACCTATCGTATAATTTATTCAAAGTAAGTAAAACTTATAGTTATGTAAATATAAGTTTTGTTCCATTTGTTATTTTTAGTTCTAGTTTTTTTTTGGAAGACTATAGCCATTATCTTCTGATTTCATGATCATAATTAAATGATACTTTAATCTAAACCATAGGCAACATTTTTAATAAACCCATAAGGTTCTTTTACTTGTTCATACTCTTTTCTGGTTCACCATTTCTAAAAGTAATTCA
This sequence comes from Rubia yunnanensis, assembly GCA_037428765.1. Classification (NCBI taxonomy): domain Eukaryota; kingdom Viridiplantae; phylum Streptophyta; class Magnoliopsida; order Gentianales; family Rubiaceae; genus Rubia; species Rubia yunnanensis. The sequence continues at coordinate 54,202,534 of CM075066.1, forward strand.
TTTAGAGTGTTTTTATGGTGTATACCTAGCCCACAAATTAGAGGCTGTTGGCCCTTAGGCCCTGCTCAAGATTCAACCACGAATTGAGAATGATGAAGTAAGGTCTAAGAAGACTGAGTCACGAACCGAGAAAGGCAGAGTCATGTCCAAGACTCAAGCACAAACCAAAATTATCCGAACCACGATGGAATCCATGATCTAAAACCCCGACAATGCAGAGCCACGATTGTAGTCGACTATAAATACAAGGAGACCAACAATGATTCTGGTAAGTGACACTAAACTGAGAAATACCAATTCTCTAAGAGAAAAAATGACTTGATTGTCGGAGCCCTTTCCCTGGAATCACTTATGGGACCTTTCTTGTAGGATTCACATTTACCAAGGCTGATCATCAGCTATTTTCCTAACTAGGAATAACACATCATTGGCGCCGACTATAGGGACGAAGAATTTTTTCGGTCCTTTATTCCCTTAAGGACAACCATGGTTTTCACCAGAAGCGATAGAAGCCAAAACCATCATGCACAATCTTTCACGTTGTCTTGAAGTGAAAAAGGGAATGCCCTCAGGTTGTAGTCATCCTCCGAGACCCCATGAGGTTTCATATCCGTGCAAACAAGGTGAAACTCCAAAATATGTTCGTTGGGATCCTCCCTGGCCACCCTGTGGAAATTAGGGAGAAAGTGTATCATCCAAGTTTTCAATTCACACTTCACGTTAAGTGGCAGTGGAGGGAAGGTGATAACAAATTTTGGTTCTCCAGATTTGAAGCCATAAGCTCCCTCAGCATCCGATTGTCTTCCACCATCTCGAGCGGCTCCTCTACTACTAAAACTGGTTCATGTGGAACCCTCACTCTAGTTCTATGTCTTCTCCTTCTCCTAGTACCTGCATTCTCTGCCGGATAGTGTAAAATTCCTAAGTCGTGGCACGGGTGTGTACTATAAACTAGGAATCAACAATACCCAACTAAAAGAAGCACTAGCAAACATGATTAGAAGTAAAAAGATAACTGTCATGAAGGCTGAACAACAAAAACACTACTAACTAATGAACTAACGCATTGTGCAAACTGATAATTAAACTTTTAAACTAGCATCCCCAGTAATGGCGTAAAAATTTGACTGCCTCCACTCGGGGTCGTTAAATGAGCGTAGCGTTCCAAACAAACAAGAGAAGGTCAAAGATAAAATTTATATTCTGGTAGGGTCTAATAGCTAACTAAACACAACTAGGTAGGGGTTGTCAATCCGTCTGTGTGTTAGGAATAGCCAGGCATTGAAAAATGCAGGTTTTTGGGTTTTTCAATTGACAACCACGAACATAAGAAGTAACACAAGAGAAAATATATATATGAAAGCACTTTTGAAATATTTTCGTAACATGATTTACTAAATGTTTCAATCCTCGATTCCATCACATACAAGATATCAAAGCTTATTCTAGTGTTCATAACATGTGGAGTGGTCGATGGTCAACACTTCCCCATACCTGTCACATAGGGTGCTCTTGTAATCTTCCATCAATAATCCCTCCGTAATTAGAGGAGTGCAACAACAGCCCTGTCGTTGCGCATATATGTTTCTCCATCGTATGATTACCCCCTGGGCACTACACAGATGCTTTATCCATAGGCCTAAAAAGGTAAAGGGGAATATGCACCTTATCAATTGCACAAGGGTCACTAAACCCTATTTTTTCTACAAAATGCTATCTCTACCCATAACCCTTTGGATCAACTCGCTAAGACTGGTGTGCTGTCAGCTTAACGGTAACGCTCGAAAAAGACCTACATGCACTCACTCACGTGGACCCAGATCCCACTACCCATATCACATCCAGCTTTCTCTTTCTTGCAGGGTATAAATATGTACACCAACATGAATCTAGACTAGAGTGTGTGCCAATGGAGCGTATCATTCATGCAATTTATAACCATTCAAGAACAAGCCAACATAACATCATAAACACAAAGAAATAGGTAGATCTAAGGAATCTCGCAAAGCATAAGTTAAAACATGAATACAAATACTATCCCCATGCTATTAAACTACTTCATAAGCATGAAATTCAAGTATTGCATTGGATTTCACATTTTTGGGCTAAAGCAAAATAAAGAGAAGAAAGAAAAAGAATCTAGAGAGAAGTAAGAGTGTTTTTATCTCTCCAGACTACTATTGAAGTCTAAAATCTGATCTAATACCTCAAACCCCAGTACACAAAGGTCCATACATATAGTTATAGGGTATTGGGCCTAAAAATAGGCCAAAAAAAAACCTAGCAACTGCAAACAGTTCGTGTGGTAGCATCGGGTATGTCCCGTGCTGATCGACGTAGCGTCATGCTAGCGCGGGGCATTGGTCTTGGCACGAGCCTTTAGTCCTGGAACGGGGTGTGATGCTCATGGTGGTGTGGGACATCAGTCCTGCCACGGGCATGCTGATGCGGTCTGTGTCAATTGGTGCGGATCGTCATTTGAAGCTCCATTTTTTATCTTCTATCCGCACCCCGTGTTGTTTGGCACTGACCTGCCTCCTCCCGGGTTCATTAAAGCCGTAGCTTAGAATTAACCCAGTTAGAGGCGGTGTGGTTAGAAGGTAGAAATTTATAGTTCTGCACCATGTTCCTACTACTATGTACCTATAGGGTAGTTAGGGGTAAGCCCTGGTTTTTTCCATAACCATTCCGGCACAATATGAGGCGGGGTGGACAGAAATGCTAGGTCTAATGTATCAACTCAAACACAACCTCGTAAAGGTCATCAATCCATATGAGAAAAAAATAGCTAGTAAAGCAAACATGCAAATAGGGGGGGTTTATTTTTCAATCTAACAACTACAAAACATGAAAAGTAAAAACACAAATACAATATTAAGCTAAGCACTTGGGGAATCATTGACCAACTTGGTCAATCTAATGCTTATATCCTTGACTTATTCACATAGAGATCTAGACAAACCTAATAGAATGTCTATAATATGTTGTGTGGCCGATGGCATATAATTCCCCGTTCGTGTCAAGCCGGGTGCTCTCGCAACCCTCCATCGATGCTGCCATCTTAATTAGGGGAGTACAACAAGGTCCGACCATTGTTGTAGGTCTATTTCTCCCCTGTGTGATTACGTCCCAGGCTTCCACCATGAATGCACTACTTCCCTTAGGTCCTATCAATTAGGCCCAAGGGTCGTAGGCACCTTATCTATGATACTAGAGTTTCTTGTAACCCTAGCTTGCTTTTATTTAGCTATATGTACTTGGAACCTGTCAGAAAAATTTACCAAGTAAGCTAAATTGGTGCGATGGTAAGTAGATCAGAGTGACCACAAATTCCCAGTGCACACACCCACACAGACACGTTCTCCTCTACCCATTCTAACAACCACGTTTCTCTTCCCAATGGGGCATTGATATTTACACCATACATGAATGTATCCCAAATTTTGTACTTATATATGGAGCACTATTCATGCATTTAAACTCTAGAACATATCACAATAATATAATGAACACAATAGGATGAACTAAAGAATCTCAAAAAACATGTAGATCAGACCAAGTCACTACAATTTATCCCCAAGCTATAGAAACTACTCCCTTGACATGGAATTCAAATAAATATTTGAATTCCACATCTTAGGATCAAAGTAAAATAAAGAAAAGAAAAAGATGAAGTTTCTACTAAGGGGAGAGTCTCCAAACTACTCTTGAAATCTAATCTATCTAATGTAATGTTTCATAATAAAACTTAGTAGACAAATGTTCTATATATAATAGTAGGAGATTGGGCTTAAAAATAGGCCCAAAATAGGTTACACCCTAGCTCAGCTGCTGCCCGACTCGGGGAGTCTTAGATGATGCAGTCTTTGGCATGTCCTTGGAGCGGGGCACGAGAATTGGCGTGGGCTGTGTCCCTCATATGTGCAGGGTGCCAGTTTTGAGGCATGGCACAGATCTTCATGTTGTACGGGGTGCGAGATTTTGTGTGGACCGCATCTAACCCTTGGTTTAGTCTACGTCATCTTATCTGGGGCTCCATCAGGGTGCTGAAAATTGAGGTTCTGATCCACGCCCGTGGCCGATGGTGCGAGCTGTAGTTAGGAAGGCCGATGATGTTTGTTTGGGTCCTTCTCTGCCAATCTATGAAATGTATAAAGGTAATGGATCATGCCACGTTTTAGCTCACGGCTCACACTGGGGGGTAATGGTGGGAAGGTGATGCATAGAGGTTGATTCTCAAAGTTGGCTACCATAAGCTCCTGTAGGGTGCTATTGTCTTCCGTCATTGCTAGTGGATCTGCTACTAGTGCTTCCAGCCTCGGTTAAAATTGTGCCCAAGTTCTTTGCCTCCTTCTCTTCGACAACCTTTGTTCTCAGTCGGGTAGTGTAAGACGCCCAGATTAGTGGTACGGGTGTGTACCATAAACTTGGGCAAACAATACCCTTCTGAATACAACACTAGCTAACAGACCAAAAGGTAACAAAAATAACTATAACAACATCTCCAACCAAGAATCAACAACACAACAAACAAAATTAAAGCTGAACTAACTACTCAACTAATGCGTTATGCCTAAATTGATACCTAGACTGATAGCATCCTGGCAGTGGCACAAAAATTCTAAGCTACCTCCCCCCGGGGTCATTAAAACCATAGCTTAGATTAACCTGGTTAGAGGCGGTGTGGTCAGAAGATAGAAATGTATAGTTCTGTACCTTGTTCCTACTGCTACGCTACCTATAGGGTAGTTAGCGGTAAACCTTGGGTTTGTCCATAGAGATGCTAAGTCTAATGTATCAACTCAAATACAACCTCGTACGGATTTTCATTCCGTACAAGTGAAAGGAATAACTAGTAAAGAAAACATGCAAATAGGGGGGGTTCATTTTTCAATCTAACAACTATAAAACATGAAAAGTAAAAACACAATACAATATGAAGCTAAAAATTTGGGGAATCATTGACCAACTTGGTCAATCTAATGCTTCTATCCTCAATTCAGTCACATAGAGATCTAGGCAAACCTAATAGAGTGTCCATAATACGTGGTGTGGCCGATGGCATACACTTCCCCGTCCCTGTCACGGTGGGTGCTCTCGCAACCCTTCATCGACACCGCCATAGTAATTAGGGGAGTACAACAAGGTTCGGCCATTGTTATAGGTCTTTTTCTCCCCCATGCAATTACGTTCTTAGTTTCCACCACGAATGTAATAATCCCTCGGTTCATATCAATTAGGCCCAAGTGTCGTATGGACCTTATCTATGATATTGGGGTTTCTTGTAACCTTAGCTTGCTACTATTTAGCTATCTCTGCCTGAAACCTCTCGGACTACTTTACAAAGTCAGCAAAGACTGGTACGATGGTAAGTAGATCAGAGTGACCTCGAATCCCCCGTGCACACACCCACGCGGACGCGTTCTCCTTTACTCATTTTAGCAACCAGGTTTCTCTTCCCAAGGGGGCATCGATATTTTCACCATGCATGAATATAGCCCAAAGTGTGTGTACTATTGAAGCATTTAAACTCAAGAACAAATCATAATAATATCATGAACACAAAATTAGGATGAACTGAAAATCTCAAAAAGCATGTAGATTATATCAAGTCACTTCAATTTATCCCCAAGCTATAAAAACTACTCCCTTGACATGGAATTCAAATAAATATTTGAATTCCATATCTTCAGATCAAAGAAAAATAAAGAAAACAAGAAGATGAAATTTCTATGGAGAGATTTTCCAAACTACTCTTGAAATCTAATCTATCTAATGTAATATATCATATTAAAACTTAGACAAAGGTTCTATATACAGTAGTAGGAGATTGGGCCTAAAAATAGGCCCAAAATAGGCCAAAATAGGGTAAACCCTAGCTTAGCCGCCGCCGGGCATGGGGCATCTCGATTGATGCCACCTGTGGTATGTTCTTAGTGTGGGCACGAGAATTGGCACAGGCCGTGTCCCTTCATGTGCACGGAGCGCCAGTTCTTGGGCCTGACGTGGATCTTCATGTAGTGAGTGGCGTAAGGCTTTATGTGGCCCGCGTCTAACCCCTAATGTGGGTCGCTTCATCTTGTGCAGGGTGCCGTCAAGGTGCTGAAGTTTTAGGTTTGGATCCGTGACCGTGGTCGTTGGCAAGGGCCATGGTCAGGAAGGCTACTTGATCAGGACTTTGGCATGGGTTGTGTGATTTCCCACACCCCACCGGATGGTCTTGGCATACTCAGATTGGAATGATGAGGGACGTAAAAAATGGGGTTCTTCAATATGTATGATAACGTTCAAGTCCTAGAACGTTCCGCACCAATACTTAGCCGCGTGGAGGGGTTCTTCAATATGTGCTAGCAGCCTGTAGCCTCTGGCGCAAGCTGTGCCATAGCCTCGTGCTGGACTTCTTGGCACATGGAATCTCCTTTGGTGCAGGCCGTTGGTGCCAAACAATGCATGGCCCGTGCTGACCCGTTTGTGCTTCAGCCGACTGAACTAGTTTCCTTCGCTACGGGTGAACCGTTAGTCCTATCTGAGAGTTTTAGTAGTCAATTTTTTAGTACTTAAGAAGAAAAATCCAATGAAACCATCGTTGAAGGATAATTCTTTTTGTATCATTCTCGGACTTGAGCACAACTCATCGGACAACAATTTCTCGTTTCTTCATTGGCTACTTTGAAGTCCGTTGCCGCCTCTCTTTGGCTCCAATCTCCTTCTACCACGCATTAATGATCATAGCCTTCATCAACTACCATTCTAATGTGAATGGCCTTCGTCTCTACTAGTGTCCTTGCGAACGACCTTCAATATCTTCTGCCGCACTTACGAACGGCCTTCACATAGAATGTAAAAAAAAAGTACCCACATGCGACCTACTAAAGATGATCACAAGGAAGATCAAGGATCCCGTGAATAAAATATGTCTATTAGTACCAATTAATTCTACAAAACGTAGGATTTAGACAAGAAAATCAAACATGGCCGTCTAAACCCCTTATCACGTAAACTCAACTAATACTAGCAATCCACCAAATAAAACTAACTAAAAAGTGTGCCAAATGCATCGATTAACGCATGCATAATGAAGCAGATCAGGTACAGGCCGTCAATCGACCGTGCTTGATCTCGTGCTGGCCATGTGCGGTCCATGCTGCCTGTGGCTAGTTTGGCCAACTAACTTGTTTACTCTACTACCAATAAAACGTTGGCCCAATTTGAGAGTTCTTATAGTCACTTTCATACTGCTAAGAAGACGAATCCAATTTAGACACCCTAAAGGGCTGATTCTTCTAAGATCTTTCCAATAGCTTTTTGCAACTCTCGAAAAATAATTCCTCCATTTCCTCTTAGGCCTCTTGAACTTGGAATCTGCCTTTCTTTGGCTCAATCATTCTACTACTTTGCTTTAGAGTATGTGGCCTTCAATCTACTACCATTCTTGCGATTGGCCTTCACTATCTTCGGCCGTTCTCGCGAACTGCTTTCTATTCAAAGATGGTGAAAAATACCCACGAGCGATCTACTAATGAGATCACAAAAGAAGATCTAGGTTTCTGTGGATACAAGGTGTCCATTAGTATCAATTAATTCTATAAAACTTGGGATTTAGACAAGAAAATGAAACATGTCCACCTTAATCCCTTGTCATCTAACTAGAAATCCAAAACGTAAAGCATGCCAATTATTATGCTAAATGCATTGGTTAACGCATGCAATGCAGTGCACATCAAATATTAATCCATAGGCACGATATCCTTATTTATGAAGAAGAGTTAATGGATAGAGTGGCAAAAGATGATACATATCAGTCACCATTAGCATCACATCTTTGTAATTTCAAAATGCCAAAAGAATTCTAACTACCGTTGCATGTAAAAATCTATGATGGGACAAAAGACCCCAAGGAATTCTTACATTCATATGGAAACAATAAGAAATTTTGTGATGTGGAAATCAAAATATTGTGCAAATTTTTCCCTATTTTCTTATTGGGAACAACAATTACATGGTATGACGACTTACCAAGTGGAAGTATTCGGTCTTGGGAAGAGCTATAAGAACTATTTTTGGGGCGCTTTTATAAGAAGAAATTTACCAAAATGACAGCTGACTTAAACAACATAGCCCAACGAAGTGATGAGAGCCTCACAGAATATCACAATAGGTTTGTTGCTGAAATTTTGCAAGTACGCAATCTATTATTCCAATCGTCACTAGGCGCATTCACGGGAGGTATGCGATCAAGAGAGTTCTGCAAGGAACATACAATGTATATGCCTGAGAACCAAAGACAACTACAGAAGATGATTGGAAAACATGTGCGGACTGAAGAAGCAAACAACTAAAAATTAGAGTGCGAGCGAGGTTAAAAAGGATAATGGAAGATCCACAGAGAAGTATTGTTAAAAAGGGAAAATGGGAATATACCTTTCAAGGGAAATGAATTGGGAGTGCAAATGACACCATTTCCAGAAACTCCCTTGAGGAAGTTGCGAAAGGAAACTTGGCAGGAAAATATGGAGTTGTTTCGTGAACCTATGCCAATGATCGCACCGCTAGAGAAGCGGTGTAGGGAATACTATTGTTCCTTCCATATGGACAATGGGTATGAGGTCGAATATTACAGAGACTTGAAAAGAAAAATATAGGAGAAGTTGTGAAATAGTTATTTGAGCCAGTACAGAAAGGAGAATGGAGGAAAATGTTACAGCAAAGCAAACAAGGCGAGAAACTCTATGGCAAAAAACCAAGGAGCAGTGAACATGCAGAGCAAGAATAAGAAAATGGCAGCAGCGGTGGATTATGAAGAAGACTTGACAAGCGCTACCCCAGAGAAAGTAATTCTATCAATCCGTGGATCGACTGAAGCTCCGTCTAACACCTGGAAATCTAGGGCTCGATACTCACCACCACAGGAACCAACTAACAAAAGACTTTGATGTGATTAAACAATATCGTTTAGTGAAAAATACACGACTACCAGTGCTTCACCTCATAATAACCCGATGGTCATTATCACTCTGATTGGAAATGGCATAGTTCACAGAGTATTAATCAATGATGGGAGTACCATCGAGATTTTATTTCTTCGAAAAACTCGATTCCAAGCAAACTAATTTGAAGAAGTATACATCCCCTATTGTAGGCTTTACTGGAGGAGCAAAGAAACCTTTAGGTAGCATACAACTAGCAGTTACCATATGTGAGAATGACAAAAAATGCACTATCATGAGTGACTTTGTTGTCATTGATGCACAAAGCCCATCAAACGCTATCATTGGTAGGCCATGGATGAACTTATCTAAAGCGACATGATACCCATATCACTTGGTAATGAAGTTTCCAACTCGAACGGGGCTCACAACGATGTGAGGAAATCAGCAAACAGCTAGGCAATGCATGGTTATTGCAATGAGGGCAGTCGGAAGTGCTGAACAAACAAAATGGTGAACCGCGAATAGTTAAAGAAGTGCAGGTGTTAATGGGATCCCTAGCATCGCTTAGCAGGTTTTTCTCTGAAGCTGCGGAAAATTTCCCACTGCTCGACATCCTTAAACAAGATAATAAATTTAGCTAGAATGAGGGAAGTCAGAAAGCGTACGAGTCATTAAAAGAACAACTCCAAGCATTGCAAACTTTGAAAGCACAAATACCACGAGAGATTCTATACTTGTACTAAGCAATTTCAAGAAAATCAGTTAGTTTGGTCTTGGTTCGTTAAGAAGGGCAAAAACAAGTGTCGGGGTACTACTTCAGTAGGATATTGCAAAGCGTGTTGCATACTTTCAAATCAAAAGATTAACTCTTGCACTAGTCTACTCAGCAAGGAGGTTGCAAAGCTACTTTGAAAGTCAAAACGCAGTTATGTATACTAACTACCCAATATAAAATATGTTGAGCTAGCCATAATCTTCCGGCAGAATGACTTAATAGGCTCTTGAATTGAGAAAGTATGAGATCCAGTTTCAGCCATGAACTGTAATCAAAGCGCAAGCCGTAGAAGATTTCATAGCCGAAACGACAAGCGCATATACACAAGAGGTAGGTACACCAGATAACCTTGGAATAGACAAAGAGAAATCAAAGTGGATGGACATCGCATGGAAATTGTTCGTTGATGGATCGTCTAACAAAGAAGAATGTGGTGCAGGATTGATATTAGTAAATCTAGTGGGAGGAGAATATAGATATTCGCTTCGTTTCGACTTCCCACTCAGTCAATGAACCACTACCTTGTTTCTTTCCCCTTCTTTCTTTAGCGGCAGCAGAAGCATCAACTACAGGTACCTCATCCCCTTCGGGTCCCTTACCTTTAATGGGTTCTAGCTGAGAAGTGGCCTGAGTAAGATTCTCCTTAGAAACATCACCACCAATAGTACCATGAGGTTAGGTAGGCAAGGTTTCTATCTCTTCACCTTCATCATCAGAAATAAATGATTTGTTCGTGGGACACTCAGCTAGATCCAAATCTGCAATCAACATACAATATATTCCAGGTGAACACAAAAACATAACTGAGCAATGCAAAAGATAAGGGATAAAAATAACGCATATGACATAGTGAACAAATAAGATAACATCAAACAAACACCTTTGCTCTCAGATTCAACATGGCAAAGACCTATAAAGTATTCACTGAGTTTTGAGACAACCTTTGAGTTAGCTTTAAGACGAACACCAGGCTAGGGAAGCTTAGACTTAGGAACATTATGGTTCCAAGCTGGAAGGATATGTTCACACTCGAGCTTTGGTTTTACGTGAAAATATTTTTTGCGCCACAAACAACAATTACTAGGAAACCCACTAATGAATTCAACATCAAGAAATAACAGGATAAAAAGTGAATTTGTCAAACGATTTTTTTACCTTACAAAGATGATACATGCTACAGAATAAGTCAACAGAAAAAGGGACATTAGCTTGGGTACACACATAGTGGAAATCCACAATGATTGCAATACCCTTAGGATGAAATTGAGACAACGGGATGCTAAGATAGAAGTAAATCTATGACGTGTTGAGAAAGAGGAGAAGAAAGGACAAATTTTAGATAATCTAAATAGTAGGATATATAACCAACATGAGGGGTGCAAAACTTTTTTGAAATAAGAGGAGCTTTGATCTCAAGCAAAGATATGATTGGAAAATAAACTTTAAATTTTCCAAACATTCGTCGGGCAAAATGCTATTAATGGAGGAAGTACCGGTGGATGATCGGAATCCTCCCTAGAGTTAACATCATCAACCTAAACATCCTCTATGAGAGAATCAGTAAGATTAGGGGTAGATATTTGGGCAGGTATGACTCTTAAAATTTGAGAGGAAAATCCTATTAATTAGGCCACAAAATACAGACGGTATATTCAGGAAAAAATTGGAAAAAACATGGAATACACGCCAAAATAGACAGCTAAGAACTTGTAGACAAAAAAGTGAACAAAAAAGTCGATGGAACAGGGACACCAGGCAGATTTACACTCAGAAACACGTTTAAAAAGGGCAAGAAGAGTAAAAGACAAAGAAACTTACAAGTAGAGATGACAGAGAATGGCAATGCATAAGAATAATAAGAAAGGAAGAGGAAGATGAAGGACTCAAACGTTTGAGAAACCAATAAAGTCTAGTATTAAATTACGACATCAAAATGTAAAAGATGAAGGGTCAAATCATCTGAGAACACAATGATGGAAATCATACCAAAAGTAAGTTACCTTTTGTGGAATACGGGAAGACGGTTTTATATGTATAGGTGATACACTGAATATCAGCTTAGTGAAAAAAGATCGCAACATTTGATTTAGGTTATCATAAGTCATAAACTTAAAGTATGAATTCAAATTCAAATTCAAAATTAAAAAATTAGGCATCACAAAAAATTGTAATTATAGACAAGAAGCACGCAACACTTTGCGAAGACAATATAAGTTGTTGTAACGACAAACATGTTATTACAGTTCACACACTTTTAACAAACACAATCATCGCTTTGTTGTTCGTAGACTTCATGGTTACATGGGGCTTATGGCGTATACCTAGCCTACAAACCATAGGCTTTTGGCCTTTAGGTCTAGCCCAAGATTCCACCATGAATTGAGAAGGATAAAGTCAGGTCTAATAAGATTCAATCACGAACTGAAAAAGGTGGAGTCATGTCTAAGAAGACTCAGACATGAACCGAGAAACACAGAGTCACGTCTAAGACTCAGGCATGAACCGGAATCATCAGAACCATGATGGAATCCACGATTGTAGTCAACTATAAATACAAGGAGAGCAACACTGATTCAGGTAAGTGACACTAAACTGAGAATATCAATTCTCTAAGGAAAATAACTGACTTGATCGTTGGAGCCCTTTCCCCAGAATCACTTTTGAGACCTTTCTTGCAGGATTCACGTTTACCAATGGTGATCATCAGCCATTTACCTAACTGGGAATACCACATCATTTTACAATATATTTTTGCTGCAGTGACCTCACCATCTTTTTAAAACGAGACTACCCTATGTCACCCCTTCTTTTTAATCTGGTTACAGAGCTTTTCACTATAGCTCTTTGGACTTAGTTTTGACATGGAGCTCTAACACATTTCACGGTACCTAATGTGGCAAACAGAATCACTCAATTGTCATCCGTAGATGACACATAATCACCATGGTTTACTCCATGGGGTACGAATCCAAATTTCAAGTGATAGGGATAGACTCAAGACGTGTCAGACAGTGCTGCTAGAGCAAACCGGTTTGGAATCTCGGTCAGTATTATATGAGAATTCTTAAATGGATAGCTAGTTTTGATTTTGATGAACAACCCCCCTTTGTCCCAATCTGGTTGAATATTGAATACCCCCCTACCCATTATTTTCACCTTGAAGCCCTAATTGATATTGGTTGTTCCATAGGAAATTTCATACAGGTTGATGCCCCAACCATAAATTTGACAAGGCCTTCTACCATTAGGATTTTTATGGAAGTAGACCTCAGATCTAAGCTACCTGATAGAATTAGACTGGGTTCTATAGCAAAAAACAAATGGTAAAATGTTGTTTACGAATCCAAGCCTTCATGCTATTTTACTTGCTTAAAGTTGGGTCACTCTGCAAATCAATGTCGAAGAAATTTTTAGAAAGATAACACAGTAAATGTCTCTTCCCCTAGTTTTGAACCACAAAATGAGTATCCAGCTCAGGATTATATCCATAACCAAGTCCATGCCTCACCCCTAAATCCCAACAGTCTTACTAAGAAACCAAGCTATAACCATAAAAAGAAGAAGCACAAAAAAGGTTTCCAAAGGAAGACTTCAGTTCTCTCTAATGACTAGGGTGGAACATCAGGGCTTATAATATTGGAAAATTCTCAACAACAATCTCAGCCTCAAGCTCTAGCTGCAGTCCCTCAAAAGGCTTCCTTATATGAAGATGACTATGCTCTTATTGAAACATTCAGGAGTCTTCTAAACCCTATTCATCTACTCATAGGAATGCTGCTAGCGCTAAGGATGACCTCTTTGTCTCTCCTTCTTCCAAACTAGCAATCAATCCCTATGAACAACCTATAACAACTAACAATTATTTTTCCATTTTTCAGGAGCTACAAGAATCTGGTTACCAATCCCAGGAATCCAATGCCATTGGAAAATCTACACTTAGAGATTTCTCAGAATCTATGGAGGCCGAAATTTACTCATCCACATCTGAGAGGGACCTCAATGATATCCTAGGTTCTCCTGTTGCTCTACTTGAGAATTTACCTTTAACCAGTAATGATTCCAACCCAAAAAATTAAAAACTCAAAAAATATTTTCCAGGCCTTAATATGATCCTAAGATCATCCAATAAGAATAAATCTTTTAAATTTTAATGGTAAAACACATCACAGCTGCAAGTGTTTTAGTGTGGAATATTAGAGGCTATAATAAGTCTCTTAACAGACTAAAATCATTACTAATTAGACAAAAGGTTACCCTGTTGTGTCTTATTGAACCTATGCATAAGGATATTGCTATTCTTAAAAAAGTTACGTTTCAAAAATCATTTTCAGGCTGAAAATAAGAGGATTTGGATATTATGGAACTCTTCCATAACCCTTAATTTCCATTCTCAACCTGCTCAATTTCTTGCTATTGGAATATATGATTCCACCTCTGATAATCCTTGGCTTGGAATCTACATATATGCCTTTTCGCCAATGATTTTTTAGGGTTTACTTGGGGTTGTGGCTATTTTGGTTTAGTTTGGAGAACAATAAGAGAGGGAGAGAAAAAGACACAAAGTGGGTGAAAAGGGAATTTTCGAGTTCCATTTCTGTATCTTTGGTAAATCTCCATTTTTCTCATAATCCGACCGTTGGATTTTGCCAAAATATTTGGGAGGTTTTCCCAAGCCGTTTAGCTAAATTTTGAACGATGAGATTGGTTATGGAGGTCTGGAAATAACTCATTTGTCCCCGTGAAGTAACTTGGCAGATTCGGTGATTTCTTCTCCTATTATTGTTTAATCTTCATTGTTGTAGTGGTTGTCGATTCTATCTTTGTTGAGAGAAACTTGTGCTATTATTAGCTGGTTGTTGAGGGTCTTGTAACACTCTTTGTTGATTAATGAAGATGGTTTAGGTAGGTCGATTGACCCGTGGTTTTTACCCTTCGCATTGTAGGAGTTTTCCATGTAAATGCTTGTGTCTTGTATGCTTGGTTTGTTGTTTATGTTTCTGTCATTATATTTCTATTGTCGCTCCTCATAGATTCAAACAAATAGGGAGGGATAGTTTTTGCTATCTTCCCATCAAAGTGGTATCAGAGCCTTGTTCCGTGTTAATTGGTTTTCTTGGATTTTGGCTTGTTTGGTATTTTTTTTTTTTGAATGATGGAGAAGGAAGAGGAGAACTCTCTCTCTAGAGTTCTTCTCCTCTTTTCCCTTCTCTTTTCTTTTCTTTTCTTTTTCGATCTAGTTTGTTTAAGATCATATTTTCATTCTACTCTTGTATTTTGGGAGAGCATTTTAGAGAGCGAAATATTCTCTCTTATTTCTTTCTTTCCTTTTCATTTTACTTTAATCCTGTGATGTGTAATTCAAATCTTTATTTGAATTTCATGTCTAGGGAGTAGTTTCTATAGCTTGGGGATATATTGTATTCATGTGTTGATTAATGTTTTCTGAGATTCTTAGTTCATCCTAATATTTGTGCTTGTGATATAATTGTGACTTGTTCTTGATGTTAGAATTGCATGAATAGTACACTCCATATAAGCACACACTCTAGTCTATATTCATGTTGGTATAAATATTGATGTCCACATGGGAAGAGAAACCTTGGATGTGTTAATGGGTAATGGGGTACGTGTCTGCATGGGTGTGTACATGGGGGATGCGAGTAATACTCTGATTATTTGCAATCACATCAGTCTTAACCTATTACGTAAAGTAGTCCGGTAGGTTGTGGGTAGAGATAGTGAAAAATAGCAAACTAAGGTTGTAAGAGGCCACATTGTCATAGATAAGGTGCCTACTACCCTTTACCTCATTCATAGGTCTAGGGAGTAGAGCATTGGTGGTGGAATGCCCGGGACGTAATCGAACGGGGGAGTAAAAAATTTACAACAATGGTCGGACCTTGTTGTACTCCCCTAATTATAAAGGTGGTGCCAATGAAGGGCTGCAAGCGCAGCCGACATGACAGGTACGGGGAATTGTATGTCATCGACCACACCATGTATTTTGAGCATTATATTTTGTTTTTATAAATATCACATGTGAATGAATCGATGATCGAAGCAGTAAATCAACCATGTTACGCAATCATTCCCCAAGTGTTTAGCTATATAGATTATTTGCCTTTTACTTTCATGTTTTGTACTCCCTTCGTCCCAACTATTTTTGCACTCTTTCCACTTCGGGACATCCCAGCTGTTTTTACACCCTTCACTTTATTTCCAATTTTGGTCAGATTTTATTCATTTTTTAATTGGATTGGCCCAATTGTAAGGCTGAAATAAAATGCAAAGTGAAAATAATATATAAGTACCCCACTAGCACATGAGCTAAAAACCATTAAATATTTAATTATTAAAAATACTTCCTCTTTCTCTCTTTGCAAAAATAGTTGGGACGGAGGGAGTAGTTTCTAATTGAAAAACCAAACACGTTAATTTTACTATACTATCTATTCCTAGCAACTCGTACAGATTCACGACCCAGACGAGGTTGTGTTTAATTGATTCTTAGGCCCTAGCATCTTTCTGGACATACCCCAAGACTTACCCCTATCTACCCTATCAGTAGCATAGTAGTGAGTTGGGTGCAGAACTATAAATCTCTATCTTTGACTCTCTCATAAGTCCTCTGCTTGGGTTAATTAGCTATAACTAACGACCGCGAGTGGAGGTGGGTCACAGGCCCACGAGCTATCTCAATGCCCAAGATCCTTCATATGAAAACAAGAGCAAAAATACTTATTGAACTTGGTCACCATCTCAAGGGAGGAATCATCAACAATAAAATTGTCAATATAAACCAATACATGAAGATAAACACCATCCTTCAAGTAAGAAAACAAAGAATAATCTTCCTTACTCTGAATAAACCCAAAGAGGTGAAGAACATCAGCAAGTTTTGCAAACCAATTTTGTGGAGCCTGTCGTAGACCGTGAAGAGATTTACGAAGCTTGCAAACCAACCTAGGCGTTGGAAGTATATAACTAGGATACGGACGC
Organism: Rubia yunnanensis; assembly: GCA_037428765.1. Classification (NCBI taxonomy): domain Eukaryota; kingdom Viridiplantae; phylum Streptophyta; class Magnoliopsida; order Gentianales; family Rubiaceae; genus Rubia; species Rubia yunnanensis. The sequence goes on from CM075066.1 coordinate 54,219,238, forward strand.
ATGTACAACTCCTCCCCAAGATCACCATGCAAAAAAGGCATTGTGAACATCAATATGATGAAGATTCCAACCACAAATATAACAAAAGCCAAGAAAAGATAAATTGAACTCATCTTGGTAACATGAGCAAATGGCTCAGTAAAGTCAGTCCTCTCAATCTGGCGATTAACCAAGTGAGCCTTGTATCACTCAATAGAATTATCACACTTAAAATTAATCTGATAAACTCACTTACAGCCAATCACCTTCTTGCCACGAGGAAGAGGAGCAAGAACCTATGTATTATTCTATTCCCATGTATTATTCCATTCGAGTGCATTAATCTTGTCGAACATAGCCGCATGGCAATGATCATGGCGATAAGCATCAGAAAAGGTAACCGGAGCAGCAGCATCTGTAACTACAGCCAAAAGTCTAGAATGTGAAACCGAAAAATTACTACAAGAAACATAATTGGCAATAGGGTAACGCATACTTAAGGACAGTGAGTTAGATGACGCATGATCAACTGGGGGGAAGTTTATAGAGCGAGTAGCACTGCAGATGTAATCTTTCAATTTAACTAGAGGTAGACGAAGACGAGTGCTGGAAGGACGAACTAGCCAAAACATGGATTCTTCTTTCAATGCTCTCAAAAGAGAGGCCTTGGCCTGATTTAACTTTACCAGATTACTATTTGACTGATCCTGGGAGAATTTCAATTTAGATTCAGCCACTACCCTTTCAACATTGGCTATATTCTTGTGAATATCTCCAAAGTGATCACTGTTCCAGTTTTTCAAAGCTTTTTTTAAATCATTTAATCTTTAAACCGAAGCTAGTCCTTTAACTGAACATAGTTTCTTTTAATCTACAGTGATTATATTTTTAAGGTCTTGTTCTCTATTAAGCCACATTATCTGGAACCTAAATGCTTTAGGTCTTCTAACATCAGAGGTTTGAATACTTAAAAGCAATGGGCAGTGATCAGAAAGCACTCTATATAAAACTGGATGAGTTTGGAAATTTGTTAATCCAATTCTGATTACTACGACCTCTATCAAGTCTTTTAAGTACTCTTCCTACTGATTTGTTATTAGTTCACATGAATTCTGGGCCAACAGTGTTGATATGAATTAGCCTTAGGTTGTTAATAAATTCATTGAATTCATGTATACTCCTCCTTTTAGGAGTACTACTGTCCTTATATTCAAGTGTTCTTTCTTATGCAGGGAAGGTGTAATCGATCAATTCGGTTTTACTAAGTATAGTTAACCTTTAGGCTAGTATACTAAGTATACCTGAGGGTGTTCATGAGGAGATTGTGAAAATTTGCAGATGTTTTTTGTGGGAAAGAGAAGAAGGGAAAAGGGGTTATACTCCTATCTCTTGGGACACAATTTCTAGAAGAAAACAATTTGGAGGATCGAGAATTAGAGATCCTTCCATTTGGAACAAGGGAGCACTATGTAAGAAATTGTGGGATTTAAACTCAAAGAAAGACATTCTTTGGGTTAGATGCATTCAAGCATATTACATAAAGGGTGGAAGTCTACAAGGAAGGAAATGAGGGGTAAGTTCTAGTTGTCAATGGAAGATGTTATGCAAATTGAAAGATAAACATTTCCAAACCCTTGGGAGTTGTATAAACAAGGAAGGAAAGTTGAACGCAAGGATGGTGTATGAAGAAATGAAGGGAGGAAGCAAAAGGGGCTTTTATGCAAAGGTAATTTGGCACAAAAGCATTTTACCTAAGCATAGAATTTTCCTATGGATGCTATTGAAGGGAGGGCTACCCACGGTAGATAGATTGCAAAGATTTGGGATTTTGAAGACACAACAAATTTTTAGTTTATGTGATGAGGTGGATGGGACAGCAACCCATTTGTTTTCGGGTTGTACATACACTAAGGGGTTGATTAAAACCTTGAAGTTGAGGGATATGAGCAACATGAGGCAAGTAAAAATATGTTTGTTGATGATGGTAAGAAGAAGGTAAGAATTGAAGTTGATGAAGCTTACTAGTGCCATGTATAGAATATGGAATGAAAGGAACAAGAGGATCTTTAGCCAAGAAGACTTAAAGATAGAGACCTTGGCTGCCCAAGTTGAAGCCGAATGCAAATGTGGGAGCAAGAAGAGATGGAAAGAAAATTTTGAAGATAAGCTAGATAGAATATAGAGCTAGTTATTTGTTTTGTTAGTTTGATTTTAAATAGCTAGTTTTTATAGGATTTTTTCTTGTAAAAGGCTAGGAGTGATGGCCCAAAAACTCTTTTGGGTTTCTTTGATCTATAAACAAAACTTTCATAAACAAAATGTGTAGGCTTAGCGGGAGCAAAGATGGGTAAATGCATCTTCATTACAAACAAAAGATCTTTCATCTTTCCTTTCCATTTTTGGTAGTTGGTGCCATTCAAACAAATCATCTTCCCTAATTAGGTTTCCTATATATAGAATTAGGGGATTGGGCCTAAATATAGGCCAGAAATAGGCCAAAACTAGGTCAAACCTTAGTCACCTTTCCCTTCTGTGGCCGAATCCTTCTTGAATAAACAGCTCCAATCTGTGAATTTTCTAGGGCTGAGATTTAGTGGGCTGGATAGAGCTTGGAAATATTACGAATTTGATATATGGTAGAGAAAATTCGGATGAAAAGTGAGAGAGTTATGGCCAAAATAGTGAGAGAATGGGTGGCTGTGAATATTTTGTGCGGATCGTGAATAGTGCCCTTGTGCCGAATCCATTGACACGGACCATGGGATCTGGCACAGTCCGTCATCAGAACCTTGTTTTGGTCAGTAACTTGGCATGGTCCGCTTGATTCTTCACATCCCACAGGCTGGTCTTGACATTTTGAACTTGGAACGGCGCGGGCTGTAAAAAAATGGACGGTCCCCGCCCATACTTAGATGTTTTTGTGCAAAATTTGGAAGCCATGTGTGTGGCCTGTCAAGTTTGGCGCGGTCCGTGTACTATCCTTGGCACGGTTTGTGCCAAATACATTTGCCACGGACCATGTCGTCTGGTGTGGGCCGTTGGTTCCAACCAGGAACACTCCGCGCCAACCCGTTTGTACTTCAGCTGGCTGAACTTCTTTCCTTTGCCACGGGTGAACTGTGAGTCTTTTTTTGAGAGTTCTTGTAGTCAATTTTATGGTTCTCGAGGGGAAAACCTAATGGAACCAACCTTGAATACTGATTCTTCTTAGATCATTCCTAGAAGTTAGCACAACTCTCTCGTACCATGATTCTCCATTTCTTCATTGGCTATCTCAAACTCCAATGCCGCCTATTTTTGGATCCAATCTCCTTTTACCATGATTTGATTTCTGTGGCCTTTTTCTACTACCATTATAGTGTGAATGGTTTTCAATCTCTTTTACCGTCCTTGTGAACGGCCTTCAATATCTTCTACCGCCCTTGCGAATGGCCTTCACATAGAATGTAACAAAAAGTATCCACGAGCGACCTACTAAAGATGATCACAAAGTAAGATCTAGGAGCCTGTGGATACAAGATGTCCATTAGTACTAATTAAGTCTACAAAACACATGATTTAGACAAGAAAACCAAACATGACCGTCTAAACCCCTTGTCACGTAAACTCAACTAATACTAGCAATCAACCATGAAAGACAAGCTAATTATTACGCCAAATGCATCAGTTAACGCATGCATAATGATGGAGATCAGACTCCCCACACTTAAACCTTTACTCGTCCTCGAGTAAGTAAAGACAAGAAAAGGAATAAGCGAAATATAGCGTGCATGCATAAGTTAACCGAGGCATTCAACTTATTCCTAGATTACCCTGTTTCCCCCAAAAGAGTTGGAATCTAACAAATCTCACACTCCTCGAAGAATACTAAGTAATCTAACCACCCAAAGTAAAATGTGAGAAAAGGTAAGCCAAAAAGATAAGTGTCAAGCTAGCTTACATTTCCCAAAATAAACCCCAAAATGATCCCCAACAGTGTCCTCTCCCAAAAAACATCCACCAAGGAAATCCAAGAGTCTTCGACTTTGTTGTAACATAGGGATAACTCATGATTCTCGACCAATTTAAAACTAAGGATGCAAATGTATTGTCAACCTAGTTTTATTTTTCTCTCAATTTCTCTCATTTTCTCTAGGAGCCCTTTCGGGTTTTCATCCTAGCTTCAACACACAAAGGGTACTCACTTCTCACCTTTTTCCACATGGCCTCTCACTTTTTCCTAGGCTCGTAAGCCTATCCGGGCATAGCTTCTCACTTTTACCCAGATCTTTCAACATATCCGGGTTTTTTCAAATGTTACCCAAGTCGCCTTTCGCATTTCCATTTGTTAGAGTTTTTTTCAATTTTTTCAAAATGCTCTTAGAAGAGCGATTAGCTACATAGAAAAAACTAAAAATCAGAAGTTCTATCTAATCCCCTCTCCTACACTTGAAGCTTGCATTGTCCTCAATGCATGTACAAAATCGAAGAACATATGTCAAGGGAAAGAAATAGGAAAGCACTTATAATGAAAAATGAACACTAGAATTTACCCTTGATGGCATAATCATGGAATTTACTGAACAAACTACTATCACTCCAATATACTACCCCTAAACTCTAATTAATAAAGTTCAATCAAAACACTATCATACACCACAAATCGAATAGAGAATTGCATCACAATGAAGAGTTACCTCTTAGGTCTCGAGATGTGTGTAAGTGGGTTTGGTTGGTACTTTGGTGGTGGTAGGGAAGAAATTGTGATTAGGGTGTAGGAAAGTATATGATTTTCATGGGATGTGCACGTCTACGCCTCATGAATTTAGGGTTCGGTTCTCCTTATGTCTACCATTTTGAGCATCACGAACCATGTATGTCTGCATGGTCCATGAGTTTGGCTCCCTGTTTGCTCACCTTCCTCCAAGAACCATATGCTTCCTACAAACCAAACATGCACACCAAGTGTAATAGTGTCCTAAAAACAAAAAAGCTACAAATAGGAAAAAATACCAAAAATACCAAACTAATCTGATTTTTCAAAGCTCGGGTTGCTTCCCATGAAGCTCTGTATATTTACGGGCATTGGCACAATGCAAATGTTATCCATGTGGTGCGGGTTTGTACCCTATCATCATAGATAACCAAAAATGGATAGGTGGGTGAGAATCTTCCAAAAGGATGATATAGTAGAGGATGAGTCAACCTTAGAGGGTATAGGTGTTTTGGAAACTTAGCATATTCAATTGACTTCTCTATGGTTTCCTCTAAGGGTTCCAAAAATGTGGGAATTGGTTCTATAGGTGGAGGCAGGGGTGAGAATAGGTAATATGGAAAATTAAGTATAATCACCCCTTCCTCAACTTCTTCACTATCAACAAACCATTCCCCATCCCTTTTAGATTCATCTATCAAAATTTCACATTAAACTATGGATGGTTCATTTTTGGAATGTTGGGTTTCAAGTTGGCTCACCCTTTCCATCAAATCAAGCACTTGCCCTTCAACTTTCTCAATGCTTGAGAATAGTTGAGTTCTCAAATTGCTAATCTCGCTAAGCATTAGTGATTGGAGTAAATCAGTACTCTTGGTCACATTAGCTATAGCTTTCAAAATCACTACTCAAGTTATTGGTTTCTCGATGCATTTCCATACCAAGCATTGGAGTTACCACTAAACCTCAAATTCGGAGAATAGTGGTATGGGTACCAATTTTGATCCTGACGGCATTGGGAACCAGCAAGACTCTGTAGGTTGGTCGCAATGACATATCCTACAAAATCTAACTCGTTGAGCCTTTCTTCTCCACAAGTCACTCAACCTTGGGCAACACTCTGTAGGATGATCATAATGACACACCCTACAAAGTGTCATCCATTGATTAGTTTCCCACATTTTTTCAATTAAACACAAAAAAGGAAAACAAAAAATTTGGAATCGTAGTGCAAGGGTCCTCGGTTTTCACCAAGAACTCAAGTAATAACTACTCCAGAACACAAAAAACAAAATAACAATACCAGCTACTCAACTAATGAGTTACGCTAATTGACAATTAGACTAATTAGAATCCTCGGCAACGGTGCCAAAATTTGTCACACCTCCACTCAGGGTCATTAATTGTAGCTAATTAACCCGAGCATAGTACTTATGAGAGGGTCAAAGATAGAGATTTATAGTTCTACACCCAACTCACTACAATGCTACCGATAGGGTAGTTAGCGGTAAGCCCTAGGTATGTCCACAAAGATGCTAGGGACTAATAATTAATTAAGCACAACCTCGTCCATGTCATCAATTCGTACGAGTTGCTAGGACTATATAGTATAGTAAAACATGGGGGGTTTGGTTTTTCAATTAGAAACTACAAAACATGAAATTAAAAACAAATAATCTATATAGCTAAACACTTGGGGAATAATTGCGTAACATGGTTGATTTAATGCTTCGATCCTTGATTCATTCACATGTGAGATTTAGACAAATCTAATATAGTGCTCATAACACATGGTTTGGTCAATGACATACACTTTCCTTTTGACCTGCCTTCACATAGGGTCATTAATTATAGCTAATTAACTCGAGCAGAGGACCTATGAGAGGGTTAAAGATAAAATTTATATTCTGCACCTAAATCACTACTACTTTACCGATAGGGTAGTTAACAGTAAGCTCTGTGTATGTTGCTAGGGCCTAAGAATCAATGAAAATACAACCTCGTACGGGTCGTCAATCTGTACGAGCGATAGAAATAGCTGGTAATGCAAACAAGTGGGGGGTTGGTTTTCAACTAGCAACTACGAAACATAAAAGTAAAAGGAACAAGTAATCTATTTAGCTAAGCACTTGGGGAATCATTATGAAGCATGAATGATTTAATGCTTCAATCCTCAATTAATTTACATGTAAGATTTAGAAATACCTAATCACGTGGTGTGGCCGATGGCATACACTTCCCCGTACCTGTCACGTCGTGTTTGCTTGCAAAGCTCCATCGACATCGCCATCATAATTAGGGGAGTGCAACAAGGTCTGACCATTGTTGTAGATCTGTTTCTCCCCCGTGATTATATATCCTGGCCTTCCACCACGAATGCACTACTTCCCAACCACCTATCAATTAGGTCAAGGGGTCGTTAGCACCTTATCGATGACACTAGGGCCTCTTACAACCCCACCTTGCTACCTTTTGCTATCTGTACCCGTAACCTCTTGGACTATTTTATGTAATCCGATAAGACTGGTGTGATAGCAAATAAGTCAGAGTAATACTCGGGTTTCCTGTGCACACACTCATGTGGACCAACGTATTCCCTTACCCATAAAAACATCCAGGTTTTCCTTTCCAAGGGGGCATCAATATTTGCACCAACATGAATATATACTAGATTGTGTGCTTAATGGAGTCTACTATTCATGCAATTCTAACATTCAAGAACAAGTCACAATAATATCATGAACACAAATATTAGGATGAATCTAATGAATCTCAAATAGGTATTAATCAAACATGTCTACAACTTATCCTCGTGCTATGAAAACTACTCCATAGATATGGAATTGAAATAAAGATTTGAATTTCACATCTAGGATCAAAACAAAAAATAAAAAAGGAAAGAAAATAAAAGGAGAGAGTGTTTCTCTCTCTGAAGTTACTCTCTTAATACAATAAAAATAATCCAACCTCTATCTACATACTTAACCTAGTAGACTAAGGCTATATATATAGGACAAGGGGATCGGGCCTAAAAATAGGCCCAGTAAACAACCCTAGGTCAGCCGCTGCCTAGCGCGGGCTATCACGAATGATGCAGTCTACACCATGTACTTATCATGGGATGTAGGATCTGGCACAGTCTGTTCCAACACCTTTGGCATGGATCTTAGCATTTGGCATGGGTCGTGGTCTGGAAGACATGTCTTTGACTTTGGATCATGCGGGATGCGGCCATTGGAGCAGACCATGGTATGAGCACTTAATCTGCTCATAAACTTGACACGAGCCATCTAATTCTCCACACCCTACCGGCTGGTTTCAACATCCTGGACTTGGAACAGTGCGGGCCATTGTAAATGGGACAATCTGTGCCTATACTAAGTTAATTTTGAGTGGGGATGAGAGCTTGTTGCACGTGGCATGTGGCCTTTGGCATTGTCTGCATCGTAGCCAGGTGCTGAAAATTATTGGCACATGCTAACTCCTTTGGCGTGGGCCATTTGTGCCAATTATGAATAGCCCGCACTGACCTGTTTGTGCCTTGGTCGGATGAACTTCTTTCCTTTGCTATGGATTAACCTTAGTCCAATTTGAGAGTTCTAGTAGTTGATTTTGTAGTGCTCGAGAATACGAATCCAATGGAATCAGCCTTGAAGAATAATTCTTCTCAGATCATTCTCAGAATTTGGTGCAACTCATTGGAGCACAATTCACCGTTTCTTCATTGGCTGCTTTAAACTCCAATGTCGCCCATCTTTGGCTCCAATCTCTTTCTACCATGCTTCGATGTTCGTGGCCTTTATGTACTACCATTCTAGAGGTGAATGGCCTTCTATCTCTTCTACCATCCTTACGAATGACCTTCAATATCCTCAACTTCCCTTACGAATGGTATTCACATAGAATGTAACCAAAACACGGGATTTAGACTAGAAAACCAAACATGACTATCTAAACCCCTTGTCACGTAAACTCAACTAATACTAGCAATCCACCAAATAAAATAAGTTAAAAACTATGCCGAATGCAATGGTTAACGCATGCATAATGAAGCACATCACCCGTACCTGTCATGTCAGGTGCGCTCGCAAACCTCCATCAGCACAACCTTTATAATTAGGGGAGTACAACAAGGTCTGACCATTGTTGTAGATCTTTTTCTCCCCTGTACGATTACGTCCTGAGCATTCCACCATGAAAGCCCTGCTCCCTAGGCCTATGAAGGAGACAAAGGGTCGTAGGCACCTTATCTATGACACTAGGACCTCTTACAACCCTATCTTGCTACTTTTCCCTATCTCTACCCTCAACCTATCGGATTACTTTACATAATCAGTTAGGACTGGTGTGATGGCAAATAATCAGTGTATTACTTCCATCCCCCGTGTACACACCCACGCGGACACGTACCCCATTACCCATTAACACATCAGAGGTTTCTCCTCCCAAGGGGACATCAATATTTTCCCCAACATGAATATAGAATAGAGTGTGTGCTTATATAGAGTGTACTACAATGCCTACTTAGATTTCCTAGAAGACTAAATCTGCAATATAGTAGTAGGGGATTGAACCTAAATATGGGCCCAAAATAGGCCAAAATTAGGTAAAATCCATGATCACCTTTCCCTCATGTGGTCGAATCTTTCTTGAATAAATTGCACAAATCCGTAAACTTTCTTGGGCTGAGATATAATGGGTTGAATAGATCTCGGAAATATGAAGATTTTTATATATGGTAGAGGGAAATTGGATGAAAATTGAGAGAGTTATGGTCAAAATAGTTAGAGAAGGGGTGACTGTGAATAGTGCACGGACCGTGAATAGTATACACGGACTATGAATAGTGCCCTCGTTCCGAATCCATTGGCACAGACCATGGGATCTGGCGCAGTCTATGCCTCTTCTTTGGCACGGGCCATGGCATCTGGCGCAGTCAATGCCTCATCCTTGGCTCGGGTCTTGGCATCCAACACGGTCCGTCATCAGAAACCTCATTTTGCTCAGTAACTTGGCACACACAGCTTAATTCTTCATATCCCACAGCTGGTCTTGACATTTTGCACATAGAACGGCACAAACCATAAAAAAATGGGATAGTCTGCGCCCATACTTAGCCATTTTTAGTGAAATTTGGAAGTCATGTGCGTGGCCCGTCAAGTTTGGCGTGATTCATGTATAACCCTTAGCACACCCTGTGTATAAAAATTGGCATGGTCCATGCCAAAGGCGTTTGGCACAGACCACATTGTCTGGTGCAGGTTTTGGTGCCATCAATGAACGGTCTGGCCGCCCCGTTTGTATTTCGGTCGGCTAAACTTTGTTTGCTTGCTTCGGGTGAACCGTTAGTCCGTTTTGAGAGTTCTTGTAGTCAATTTTATGGTTCTTGAGGAGACAAATCAAATGGAACCAACCTTGAAGAAGGATTCTTCTTGGATCATTCCCATAAGTTGGCACAACTCTCTCGGACCGTGATTCACCATTTTCTCCTTTGGATGCCTTGAACTCCGAAGCCACCTATCTTTGGATTCAATCTCCTTCTACCATGCATTGGTGTTTGCAGCCTTTATCTTCTACCACTATAATTTTAATGACCTTTTCCTCTTATATAGTCCTTGCGAAAGACCTTCAATTTTCTACCACCCTTGTGAACGGTCTTCAAATAGAATGTCACCAAAAAGTACCCACGGGTGACCTACTAAAGATGATCACAAGGAAGATCAAGGAGCCCGTGGATACACAATGTATGATGTCCATTAGTACCGATTAAGTCTACAAAAGGTGGGATTTAGACAAGAAAATAAAATATGGCCGTCTGAACCCCTTGTCACGTAAACTCAACTAATACTAGCAATCCACCAACTAAAAATAACTTTAAAATATGTCAAATTCATTTTTTAAAGCATGCGTAATGGTGCAGATTATCTCAAAAACATTTTTTGCTCATTTGATTGTTGTGTTTTCCCTTTATTTTTAGTGTTAGATCTCCTCATGGTGTGAGGATGGAAAATTCAATAGAGAATTACCAGATCTAAAGTAAGAAAAAAGGAAGAACACCCATACTATGTGAAAATCACCCCTAGTAGAGAGTAGAGAGAAAAAGCTTTTGAAAAACAAGCTAATTATTATGCCAAATGCATAAATGCACGCATAATGATGCAAATCAGCCCGATGGGATGTTTCTGTGTCAACAGAAATATGCCTTAGATATTTTGTCTGATACTGGGTTATTGGCAGCTAAACCCATAGATTTTTCCATGGAACAGACACAATTTGGCTTGAGATGATGGTCTTTTGTTTGATGATTATGCGCAGTATTTTAGACTAGTTAGGAACCTCATATATCTCACCATCGAGCTTAGCTATTCTGTCCATACCTTGGCCTTGTTCACGGAGAAACCGTGTTTGGCGCATTGACATGCAACTTTGCGAGTTTTGCATTATTCAAAGAGTCATCATGGTCAAGGTTTGTTTCTATCAGCTAAGAGTTATCTTCATCCTACAGCATTTTGTGATTCTGATTAGGCAGCTTGCCAATTTACTCAGAGATCTTTGACTATATATTTTGAGATAATTGGTAAATCTCCAATTTCTTGGAAGATGAAGAAACAACCCATTGTTTCCCATTCTTCGGCTGAAGCGGAATACTGGGCTATGGTTGTTGCATGTTGTGAATTATTGTGGCTCATGTCCTTTCTTACTTCCTTAGGAGTGGCGCATCTCATAATGTTTAAATCTGTATGGGCCTAAACACCCATGTGGCCGACCTTAAGTCCATAGCTTTTCCCTTTGGGTAAAGCCTTTTGGGCTGGCCCAAGGTGATAGTACTTGCTTCACAAGAAAACAAAACAGTCGTCCTACTTGCCTACCTATATAAAGGCCAAAGGTAACCCTACACAACTCAACAATTCATTCTGAATTACACTTTGGTAGCCTGTTTGCTGACTTGGTCATCAGAGCCTCTTCTTCCCGGAAACCTCTAGGAGCTTTGTCTTTGCAAATTCTGATCACCGATAGCAGAACGACGATGGCAGTAAATTGGGACGCATTAAGTGGCATGCCCGGTGGGATCGTCAGCGCCTTCCGTAGGAGTGAATGGTTAAAAAGGTAAAGCTTTAGGCATCGGCAAAGAAGTACAATCCCGTATTAGAAAATGAGAGGGTGTAGATCCAATATGCTTCATGATCTCACTCCCTCTAGCATCGGTATTGAGCCTCCTGATGCTGGCCAGGACCAGGTCCTGAAAGGGAGGGGTCCGGAAGCTCCTTGCGAAGAAGCATGGAGTGTTAAACCCTGGGTAGATGGAGCTGAAGCTCCTACCTCGCAGAGCCAAGTGCATCGACAAAGGCAAATAAACCTCATTTTATGGAGGCTACGACAGATTCACAAGAAGAGATCTTGAGAGGGGCTTCTCGAGAATCGAGGGGTATGAGCAAGGAGGGCCCCCCTTCACAATAAGATCTAGCATCATAGGCTCAGGCCCTCAGATCTGCTATCTATTAGGTGGAGCCTTCAATGCTCTACCATAGGGCCCCAACCTTCGATGCACCTGGTGTTGCAGCCAAGATTCCAGTCGTACACCCCCAGTGAAATGTCATATCAAGCCCACATTGGTGCCCTTACATGGCCCCAGCCAAAACTCTCGAGCATGCCGCTAATGATGGAATACTCTATGCCGATCTTGATTCCTATCTTGATCCCCTTGGAACCAACATAGACTATTCAACATTCGATGGTAGGGCCGGTGGGAATTTTTCCAAAAATATTTGAAAGCTAAATATATTCAGGACTCCGACCGGATGTCCCTCCCTACGACCCTTACCAGCTAGGGTTATATTATAGCTTGGCAGGGGTACATGGCTTCACATCAGCTCCTCCCTATGCCCCCAAGCTTTGATGCCCCGGTTTGGCCCAGTCCATATAGAGATCCGCGGATGGGAGGGGGATTGAGCGACTCTTTGGCAAGACTCAACAAACTGATTGGGCCTTTGGGCAAGGTTGCAACATTCTCTTTCAATCCCACAATAGTGGCCACTCGATGGCCCAGTGAAATGAAACCACCCAAAGGGCTCCCCATGCATAGTGGAGATTCGGACCCTCGCGAGTTCACATAAACTTGAGGGACTTCAATGAACACCTAACATGTAAGTTGGTCAGAAGTTACTTCAGGGAAAGCCCAAGAATGGTTCAACAAGCTGGGCAGAGGGACGCTACACTCTTACAGAGATTTCAGAAAGGCCCTTCTATGTCACTTCTTTCAAAAGAAAAGGTTCACAACAACCTTAATAGAGTTGTAGCAAAGCAAGAAGAGGTTAGGCGAGTCGACAGAGGCATTCTACCATTGATATGTGGATGAGATTCTTTGCGTGATCAATCAGACCGGGGAGGGGGTAATTCTTGGATGTATGAATTGGTTGTCAAACCTTAACCTATACAAAAAGTTGGTCTCGGAGAAACTTGAGATCCTACAGGAATTGTAGGAAATTGTAGAGCAGTATTTGAAAATCAAAGAGGCTACGAAGAGAGAATGGAAGGGGGTTAGTTGGCTCAAGAAGGAACCTAAACACTCTAAGCCTAGGTTGAAAAGGCACGACAACCTGAAGAAGAACAAACTCTCCCTTGTAGGCGATCAACGGCGATCAACCTGAAGAAATTCTCTTCATCAACGGAGTTGTAGGCGATCAATCATCGAATACAATTAACAAAGCCTAGTCCCGATATTTGCCCCCTAGAAAACCCTGTCAAAAACGTTTTTGACTCAAAGAAGCAATTACCTTCTCAGAGGCTGACCTGGTGCCCAGCCGAACCCCTCACACGGATCCGTTGGTAATCCATGCAGCCATAGGAGATTGTTATGTCAAAAGGGTGTTCGTGGACGATGGCAGTGGGTTCAAAGTAATGTTCGCTAACTATTTTGACTAGTTAGGTCTTGGATTTGAAAACCTAAGAAGAACAAACTCTCCCTTGTCCGCTTCACTGGGAAAATGGTGCTACCCCTAAGGGTGGTTACCTTCCCGGTTACAGTTGCTGAGGGAGATAAGGAAATTATAATCGATTGTAGCTTCGCAATAGTTGACGTTGTGTCCCCACACAATGTGATCCTCGGATAGCCTTGGATGTCCAAGGAATGAGTGGTTTGGTCCCCCTACCATTTGACCATGAAGTTCTCTACGAAAAGGTGGTTAGCAATTATTAGAGGGGATCAGCCAGCAGCCAGAAGTTGTTTGGCTCTAGCCCCCAAATAGGCTAGAAAGAAGGACATAATGGCTTTGATTGAGGGAGTGATAAGGCCTACAGACACAGAGGACCTCTTAGAAAATTTCTTTGATATGATTTTATCGGACACCTTCAACCTCGTATGGGTACCTAAGTAGTTGATTGTCCATAGGCTGAATGTGGACCTCTCCCAAAAGCCAATCAAACATAAGCATAGATTTTTTTTTCCCGCGAAAGGGCTGAGGCCATAAAGGAAGAAGTAAAAAAATTGCTGAAAGTTGAAGTTATCGAATAAGTAATCTACCCCGAGTGGATAGTGAATCCTATAATGGTCCCCAAGCACGATGGTTCTTGGAGGATGTGTATCAATTTCACAAATCTCAACAAGGGTTTCCCCAAGGACAGCTATCCCCTTCCTTCTATTGACATACTGGTCGAAGACATAACAGGATATGAGGTATTGGCTTTTTTTTATGCCCATAAGGGCTATCACCAGATACTCTTGGAAAAATAGGACAAGCAAAAAACATCTTTCATAACTGACGAGGGAACATTCTGCTACAAGAAAATGTCATTCGGGTTGAAAAATGCAAGGGACACCTATCAAAGGATGGTCTATAAGCTCTTCAAAAAGTAAAATGTCAAAAACATTGAGATATATGTTGATGACATGGTGGTTAAAAGTAGGGGCTTCGACCAATTTCTTATTGACCTTGAAAAGACCTTCCAAAAGCTTCGAGAAGCTAATTTGAAGCTAAGTCCCACTAATTGCGTCATCGGAGTCAGAGCAGGTAAATTCCTAGGATTTATGGTCTTGGAGAGGGAGATCGATGTCAATCCAAAGAAAGTCGAAGTATTGGTGAACATGAAGCCCCCCAAGACAGTCAAAGACGTCTAGAGGCTCAGAGAATCGTTGACGGAACTCAGTCGATTCCTCTCAAAGGGGGATGAAAAACACCTGCCATTCTTTGATGTGCTTCGAAAAGAAAAGAAATTTGAATGGACAAACGAATGTGACAAAGCCTTCCAGGAGCTGAAAGAGCACTAACGAAGTTTTCCCACCCTCATGAAACCAGAAAAGGGGGAAGATATGTATTTGTACATCTCTGCATCCCCCCTGGCGATAACCGTTGTTCAGGTAAAAAAGAAGGAAAAATCCCAATTCCAAATATACCTTGTAAGCAGGGCATTGCATGGCTTGGAGACCCACTATAGTGCTCTCGAGAAACTAATCTTGGCCCTTGTTCATACTGCAAGACACCATACTTCTAAAGCCACAGGATATTCGTGCTCGCTAGCCATCCAATCAGGCATGTGCTTCTAAAGTCGAAGGCCTCGAGAAGAATGATGAAATGGGAAATTAAATTGGGTGAACACGAAAACTAGTTCCACCCAAGAACATCTATCAAGGGCCAAGCATTATCAGACTTCATTTTCGAAACCACTGAACCAATAGAAATAAAAAAGGACAATCCAGATGAGACATGGTAGTTGTACATTGATGGGTCCTCTTACTCAGTAGTTACTGGGGCTGGAATTTTGCTCAGAAGCCTCGATTAGAAATATTACCCCTATGCCTTACACTTTAACTTCAAGGCCCGAATAATGAAGCCGATTACAAAGCATTCATCACATGCCTTCGAATTGCCAAAGATATGGGAGTTTGAAAAATTGACATCTTTAATGATTCCCAAATCATGGTCCTTCAAGTCAAGGGGGAATATGGGGCTAGGGAAAAAAGTTTTCAATACTACCTGGAAGTGGTAAAACTTCTCCTTGAATATTTCCACCATTATACCATCAATCAAGTCCCTCAAGAAAATAATCACAAGGTTGATGCCCTAAGTAAATTGGTGTCGCCGTACCTGGACTTGCAATCCTAGGGGAATCTAATGGTGGAGACGCTGAATAAGCGTATCTTCAAAGAGGAAACAAAAGTAATGCTGGTCGTGGAGTAAAATTCTTAGACGGAGCCTATTATGAGCTACCTTTGAGATGGGACAATCCTGGAGGACGCCATTGAAGCAAGAAAGGTTAGGCTGAAAGTACCTAGATACGTGATCTATGAAGATGTCCTGTACCGCCGAGGCCACCTCCAACCACTCTTCCGATGCGTAACCCCCCACGAAGCTGATTACTTAATCCGCGAAACCCATGAAGGGGTTACAGAAGCCACCAGGGGGCTCGATCGGTAGCAAAGAAACTTCTCTTGGCCAGATATTATTGGCCAATATGTTCGTAGAGATAAACAAACACATCCAGGCTTCCCACAAATGCCAAAGGCATGCACCAATAACCCAAGTCCCTCAGGAAGAAATGATGATCACTAACAGCTCCTAGCTATTTGAAAATTGGGGGATCCACTTGGTGGGACCTTTTCCGAAAAATCTAGTTTTCCAAAGGAGTCCTCGTGATGAGAAGGAACGAGAAGAGTTGTAGAGAGCCGGAGGAAAAGCTGTCAGCAAACTGCGAAGGACCCTACCGAGTTGGTGAAGCGTGCCCGGGAGGCAGTTATGAGTTAGAAACCCTCCAAGGTGAAGTGATTCCATGCAGATGGAACATTTCCAACCTTGGGAGGTATTATTCTCCAAAATCCCAATAGGATCGGGAAGTTAAAAAATGGCCTGCTTAGAGGCACCTTTGGGTCGGAGAAGACCCTTGAATCGATAGCATTGTAAATTGAGAGGACTCCTCTGCCTTTAGCAATTTTTGTATAAGAATGTGTTACTTTCAAACAAGTTCTTGGTTCCCACTCCTCTAAAATCAGAGTAACTCCTATTCGAAGGGCCAACAAAGTCCCATCGAACATGTAACAAGCGTCCAAGGCACATACCTTGAAAATATTCGAAGGGCCGACAAAGCCCCATCGAATGCGCAACAAGACCCTAAGACACAAGCCTTGTAAAATATCCGAAGGGCCAACAAATCCCATCGAATGCACAACAAGAGCCTAAGATACAAACCTTATAAAATATTCGAAGGGCCAATAAAGTCCCATAAAACGTAGAACAAGCACCTAAGGCACAGACTTTGTAAAATTTTGAAGGGCCGACAAATCCCCATCGAACGCGAAATAAGCGCCTAAGGAAAGGACCTTGTAAAATATCTGAATGGCCAACAAAGCCCCATCGAACGAGCAACAAGCGCTCAAGGTACAGACCTTATAAAATATTCGAAGGGCCAACAAAGCCCCATCGAATACGAAACAAGCGCCCAAGGCAAAGACCTTGTAAAATATCCAAAGGGCCAACAAAGCCCCATCGAATATGCAACAAGTGCCTAAGGCACAGACCTTGTAAAATATTTGAAGGGCCAACAAAGCTCCATAAAAAATGCACAACAAGCCCCCAAGGCAAAGACCATGTAAAATATTTGAAGGGCCAACAAAGCCCCATGGAATGCGCGACAAGCGCTCAAGGCACAGACCTAAGGACCAAAAATGTTCCCTTGAATGCGCAGCAAACACATAAGGCTTAGACCTTGTAAGTCGCTAAAAAAAAGTCATGACAGATTGATCAAAGACTAGTGGAAAAAGAAACAAGTGAAAGAAATTTAGCTTGGGGTAAATTGCCCTACCTAAAATGGAAAAAATTCTCTGACAATAACAAAGAAAATCATTCTTTTACAATACTTGGCCAGCACGGCTTACAAATACACAGAAATAAATTACAACTATTTTACAAGGTACAAAAACTTTACGCTACTGGCCTCCAGATGGAAAATAAAGGAACCCTAAGACATAGCATCTGGGTTTCCTAACTAAAGGTTCTTTTTCATCGTCGAGGGACCGTGGTCGACTTTGACCAGCAGTGTTACTTCCCCTACTAGACAAAGAACCTTTCCCTCAGCCAGTGGTGCCAATCAAGTTACCTCCCATGTTAGTTCTCTGAGTTGAAGCCGTGGGAGGAAGGGCTCCACCAAATCCTGAAGTGTCGTTTCTCCTAGGGACAGTATAGGTAATTAAAGCCCTCATTTTCACTTTTTACACCTTGTCCAGCCACCTCCTAGCCTCCTCAAATGCTTCTCAATACTTGGGATTCCATGTAATGTGCTTCTTCTCTATAATATTGATAGTCTCTTGAAGAAAGTCTTCCAAATCTTCAATCAGTGGAGCTTCAACTATCTCGAGTTGGAGCCCATATAGTCAAAGGCTTTTTGGTTGTTTCCTTGTACGTTTCGTACAGTTTAGAAATATTTTTTTTCAACCTTCTCTTTGTCCTTACAAACAACATCAATGAGGGCCTGATTCTCCTCAATAGTTTGCTCCAAGGAAGGGATCAGGTCTCGCTGATATTTCCAGACTTCTTCTTTCCACTGCTTGAGTTTTTTGGTAGTAGTCATTTGGGCCGCTTGAGCCACCTTTACATTTCTTGAGCCACTTGAGCTTCACAATGGTAACTTTTGATAGACTCGTTGGGTCAAGAAGATAATGCCCCTTCTAGTGGATTTATAGGCTTTAGTAGCTATAAGGCATTCATGCATTGAGGCGAACCTAGCTTTGGTAGTTATCTCTTCAACAAATTCATTATTCTGGGCTTCGAGAGAACAAAAATCTCCCAAAATTTTATTCTTTGTAGCATCTAAGGAATCCATTTCCTCCCTCTAACGACTGAACACATCGAGGAGTTCCTGCCGCCTTTCTTTAATTCCACTGCACCATAAGCCCAGTTCCTCGTACATAGCTCGAAGCTCCTCTTCGAGCCAGATGGACTTGTACCAAAATTGAGATGCCTCGATTTGATTCATTCCTTGATCAATTGATACCACTCCTTTATGGCTTGAAAGAAGAAGTAGAAGGAAGCACCCTTTTGCAAATGGGGAAGGGGGGAAAGGTACCAAGTCTAAAGTCTACGGAAGACAAAAGGAGAAATTGATAAGTACGAGTAATGGAAAGTCCCCATTAATAAAAAAAGGTACATTAGGAACCCCAAAGGGGAAAATTTCATGCAATTGTTTCTATGCTAGGGGTCCCCTGGGAAGAACTTGAGCAGGTGTGCACCGAGACCTCATAGTGATAAAGGGATCCGGCACTTTGCACTCGTTATCTTCATCCACCTCTAGGTTGCGGATTTCCTCTAATGAGAAGTACTTGTCGGAAGCCTTCAAATTGTCGAGCAAGGGGAGTTTAATCCCCCCATCTTGGATGGACTTCCACTAGAGATAGCTCAGCTGTTTGGGCTCCAAGTTGTTCTTATAAACGTCCAACATAGTAGCATACTTGGCCAGAAAATCCTTGGAAACGAAATGAGCCAAATTTTTTTGGGTAACTCCAAAAAAAACTGTGGAGAGGTCGGAGAAAAAATCCCAGAACCCTTGGGTCTTCACTTTCCTATTGGTATAGGCCTCAAAAGCGGATGAGTGTTGCTCAAAAAAGCAAAGGGCAGACAATTTGGAAACTTCCGCCTGGGCCTCTAAGTGTTTCAGCTCGAGCTCTTTTAAAAGGTTGTCCTTCTCGACAGCCTATTTCTTGACCTCCCATTTATGAATAAGAGCCTGCTTCTCCAGCTTTGCTTGGTGGGCAAGGGCAGCGATAGCACGCTTAGCCTCGTAATCAGAGGACACCTTCTCCAGATCTTCCTTGTAATGGGAAGTATCCTCGCGCAACTCCCCTTTAAGATCTTTGCACTTAGTAGTTACATATTTGCCCTTCTGAATCTTGGCCAAATGGACTTGGAAAACAGAGTCTTGGGCAACCGAGAAAGGTGCCTCCGATACACGGGTCAAAGAGCGACCCTCCCCACTCGGATGGGCAACTTGCTCCTCACCAAGAGGTGGCCAATCTCCAAGCTATTGTTCTCAGACATACTAGGTTTGGGCTGGTGGTTGAAAGAAGGGGAGCCGTATCAATTCTTGGTCCTTGAGGGGAAGGCTCGGGTGGGGAGCCACCATCATGACCCCGTTTGCTCCTAGTGGTTTCATCTTGGTGCTCCGACTGAACCTCGGACTGAGCTTATGGTCGGACGGGGCTTGAAATTGGATAGATGTGAGGGACTTCAGGAGAAGGCCTTTTCAAACATTGTCTCTGCCTCCATCTCATTGTCGAAGCCAAGAGTATTAGCAAAATCCACTAAATGTATAAAAAGGAAAGCACGAATTAGCCAACATAAAGAAAGTAAAAGAGGACTAGATATAAGTAAAGGAAACTAAAGCATGAACTAAGGATGTCGCAAACACCTTCAGAGGGGGAGGAAGAAATCCCAATGGGTGCCTACCCAAAATTGCTCGCCCTGGCAGGCTCCGGTTCCACCTCTATGGGCTTCGAGGCATGCTTGGAAGTTTTCAATCTATCGGCCTTCCTTTTCTATTTTTTGGCTTTTTTGAAACCTCTTCACCATCAATCGAATAGGCCTTCCACTCTGCCTTTGCCTTCTTGGGTTGAGCTCCCCCAGATCCTTCCCCTTTCTTATCATTCGAACTATTATTTTTCTTCCCCTTGCCGGAAGGAGGATTCAAGGCCTCCGCCATAGGAAGAGGTTCTATCAGGACTGGCTTTTGGTGATAGATCCAATCATATACCTCCTCAAAATATCAAGGGGGTCCCTCAGCAGCCGATCTCTATTAGTTATCACATTCTTCGGAGCAACATAGATAGAATAGTTCTCAAACTTGGGTTTTAGATTCCAATCGGGTACTTAGTACTCCTCAGCCTCTTTCTCAAACGTGTAAATGGAGGATAGATGCCACCCTTTACATTTGGAATAGATTTTTATATAATGGTTCGAGAATCTGTTACACAAGGTTACGATCCCTCCAAGCTTCATATCTTGACCCCCATCCGAATGCACCACAACCTTACTCCTGGAGAGATAGTATAGAGATTGAAAGACCTCGTAGCAGGGTTCAATGCCCAAGCTGTTACATCTAGTCAGGAAGGTATTGACGAGGAGAATGACGTTCGAATGCACTTGGGCCATACTTATCCAACGGCCTGCAAGAAGATGAGAGAGGATGAGGGGCAAGGGGAAACATAGACCAAACCAAAAGTGATGGTCATAGATTGTGCATCGACCGAGCCTTGTATCCCTCAGATTTTCATCTTGTGGAAGCACATCCAATTGTAAATCCTTCGGGAGCTGGACCCACAAAGGTAGCATCTTCAATAGTTCAGCAACTTCCAAATCCATGGGGTGTGAAGGGCTTTCGAGAACGAGAGTTAGGATCTTTTCGAAGAAACAGGGAGGAACCTCCTGAGGCAGAACCCGAGACCTCGAAGAAACCCATTTCCAGCAATAACCCTAAGGCAGCACTGAGAAACTGGTAGAACTTCCCCCAGCCTCCGAACCCGTAGGAAAGGAACTGGCCGCTGATGAAGTAACAGTGCCGGAGTCCTGAAGATGAGAACTCTTTACACCACCGGCTGTAGAAATGAATGGGAAATGGGCTAGAGTGGAGTTCTTCCCCGATGATGGTGTTTGTGACATTATAAAATTGAAATGAGATGTTAAGGGAAAGGGAACTTACTGGTGGAGTGGCCGGAAAAAGGACTTGAGCTTTTCTGAGAAATATCGCCAGAAAATCATGCTGATAGAAAAAAAGGGTTTCTAAGACTTGGGAGCAACTTGGGAAAATAGTGAAGTGAGAATAGTGAAGAGTCTTGTCATATATAGAGGACATTGAAAGGTAATCATTACTTTAGGCCGCCACACAAAACGTAACTGTATGGACAAAAGGACCGCTTGTAGGAGCCATACCTAAGGCATTTATAGGGAAAGCGGCGCACGCCTGGAATCCAACAGAGGCTTCACGTGCCCCAAAAGTAGAGAGTCAACACCATGCTCGCAACTCCCCCACTTCCCACCTTGAATTTGAATTGTGGAAGTCCCAAGAGACTTTCTCGCTTTCCACTCTGAGTTTGAACCCTCCAGGCTCGGACGCAGATTAGGAGCCTAAAGGTCGAATCCCTCATCCATTTTATATGTGGATTCGAGCTCAAGGGACGCTAGCGCGGATTAGAACCCTTGGAAGCCCGGAGCCTCTATGAACACTCGGATTCGAGCTCCAGGGATGCTAGCAAAGACTAGAACCCCAGGAGCCCAAAGTCGTTTGCGTTTAAACACACAAATGCGAACCCTTCGAACTCTAGCCTTGACCATATGCTCGAAGGACAAACACACTTTACCAAGGATGTGGATTCCTTGGATGTTGGCACAATTCAGAATGAGGGGATTCGAACTCAATGCAACCAGAAGCTCATATTTGGACGTGCCAAAATTTTGGCGCAGATTGGGAGGTCGACGTCCGAATCTATCCTGGTCTCCAAGAATTTGAACGGTCATAGGCTCTAACACAGAATTAGAGACCTGAAGGTCGTACCCCCTGGGGTGAGAAATTATGACTTGCATGATCTCAGGCTTTAGCACGGGTTAGAAGCTCCGGATTCTGAGGTGTGTTATCTTTCCCTATGTACGACAGAATTTGAAGGTCTATGTCTTCTAACTCAGATTAGAAGGCAGAAAACCGAACTTCGTGTTTTGGTCAACGGGGCTCGAAGGTCCATTGGTCTCTAACACAGATTAGAAGATCCAAAGACTGGATCCCTCAAGAAGTATTATCGGGGGGCTCGAAGGCCCCTGGGGAGACAAAAAGAGGCAGGATTTAGGCCCTTGGCCTCTAACACGGACTAGAAAGGAAAGGGTCAAACCCCTGACACATTAATCAGCTCAAACAGTAAGTTCAAACCTCAACTTGGGACGAACCTTCAACGCATCATCAGGGGAACCAACATCGTACCCCTAGAAGCATTAAAGGATTTTGAATAGTAAACCCCACTTGGATGTCAGTTCGAAACACCCCAGCCAAAAGGTAGTCGTGATGAACTCGCAGAATCAAGAATAGATTCGAGCCCATGATCCCGGAATGAATTCGAAGGCTGAACCCTCAGCTTTCCAGGGGCTTCTTGATAATGTGTAAACCTGTATGGGCCTACACACCCATGCGGCAACCTTATGCACATAGTGTTGCCCTTTGGGTAAAGCCTTTTGGGCTGGCCCAAGATGAGAGTACTTGCTCCACAAACAGTTTCTCTACTTGCCTACCTATATTAAAGCCAAAGGTAACCCTACACAACTAAACCATTCAGTCATAATTACACTTTGGTAGCCTGTTTGCTGACTTGGCCGTCAGAGCCTCTTTCCCCCAGAAACCACTGGGGGCTTTGTCTTTGCAGATTTCGGTCACCCACGGTGGCGCGGCAGTAGCAGTAAATTGGGGCGCATCAGCATCCTACTCCGATGCATTTGTATTGTGATAGTCAGGCAGCTTTTCATATTGCAACTAATCCCCTGTTTCATGAGAGGATGAAGCACATTGAGATTGACTGTCAATTTTTTTGTGATTTGATTCAGTCAGATAATGTGGTTACTTATCATATTCGTACTTCTAGTCAGCCGGCATATTTGTTTACGAAGACGCTTGGATGACAAAAATTTCAGACTTTGCTTGGAAAGTTGAGCATTCGAGATCCACGTGATCTAACTCGAGGAGGAGTGTAGGAGATATTTTGTGAATATCTTCTGCAATATTATTGTACCCTAGATAGAATCCATTTTTCATTTATGACTCTGTAAATGCTTTCTATATATTGTACGCTTGTATCATCAAAGAAAACACACGTTCATATTTTACAGGATCTAATATTCCATTACTCTGTGCACAATAGGGAATAACTACTTGCATGGACTCTTTTTTCTTTCCCTGCAACTACTTGCATAGACTCTTTTTTCTTTCCCTGCAACTACTTGCATAGACTTAGATAGAGCTTTATTCAAACTAAAGCTGCGGACATTATCATTCGGACATTATCAGGTAAGTTCTCCTTAAATATGCATTTCTAAGTATCAGAAACAAAAGGTTTCAGCCCCCCTTAACTTCAAAAGGTATGGAATACTAAATCCTTACTAAGTTCTCTATATTAATGTAGAGATTAATGAATAACTTACTACCATTTGACAACATGCTCATGAGGATTGGCATTAATATAGCCTCCAAATGCCTTTTTTGTAACTACATTGATACTATCTCTCATTTCAATAATTACTGTCACATTTCCTCGAGTTTATGGAATTGGATGCACTCTATTATAAATTTACAGCATCATAATTTTCATAGCATATATGATATACTCTCATGTCACTTCAATGCATATTTTTCATCATCAGTCCAGAAATGGCTAGTTAACTCTCTGCCTATCTACATCTAGTGAGAGATTTGGAAAGAAAGATACAGGTTCATCATTGAAAACTCATAACCTTCCATTCAAATAATAACAAGGAGAGTGGTAAACCTATGCATGTTAAGCCATGCTGTAAACCCAATCAAATCGTCATCCATTCATTCAGACGCGATGTACATCACACTAGGCATAATTCATTTCTTCAAATCCAAAAAGAGAATAATAGTTTCCATCTTATCATAGAAACCACCAAGTATTGGCTATAAACAAAACTATGATGCCTCGATCATTTATAGCACTAAGTTCAGTTTGGTTGCAGTTCTAATTAGGGATTTTGGAGGTAATCAAGTCAAAGGAAAGGTTATAAAAACTGAGGGCAATGATCCAGGAACAACAGAAATCATAGCTATACAGCTTGCATCAACAGAATCGAAGCAATTTCATTCGGCTATAATCGAATTAGATTCCAAAATCCAAAGACATACCATGGGCTCTAAAGGACACATTATAATCTCTCTCCCAAGCAATCACCTTGTAACACACTCTCAGAGAAACCAACATGGTGGCAGATTGACTTGCGAAACATAGAGCAAAAATCCATCAAGACTCAGTATTCCATCCGGGCTCAGTTTCAACGAAAAAAAATGGGGATAAAGATTGGAGAAAAAATGTCACCAATTAGGCATTAATGGCTAAGCTTACAAACAATAATTATCCTTTTGTGACCGCCTCACTTAATAAGGACTCCTATTTTTAGTACAGGATCGGCAAGGAAATATTATCTCTTTTGTATTGAAATTTGTTGGAAGTATTTCCTTGATATATATGTATATACATATATATATATATATGTATGTGTATGTATATATATATATATATATGTATGTCTACATATATATATATGTATGTATGTGTATGTATATATATATATATGTATGTGTATGTATACATATATATATGTATGTGTATGTATACATATATATATATGTATGTGTATGTATACATATATATATATATATATATATATATATGTATATATGTATGTGTATGTATACATATATATATATGTATATATGTATATATGTATGTGTATGTATATATATATATATGTATATATGTATGTGTATGTATACATATATATATATGTATAAATGTATGTGTATGTATACATATATACATATACATATATATATGTATACATATATATATATGTATATATGTATGTGTATGTATACATATATATATATATGTATATATGTATGTGTATGTATACATATATATATATATATATATATATATATATATGTATGTGTATGTATACATATATATATATGTATGTGTATATGTACACATCTATTGTGTACACATCTATTGTACTCTCTATATATCAGATATCAATAATACCATTCATTACTGCAAATCATTCTATCATGGTATCAGAGCAAGTTCTGATCCCAAATCATAAATCATAAATTTATTTTTATTTCTTTTTCCGGTCGGCCAAAGCAACTGTTTCCGGCAAATTTCCGATCAATTTCCAGCGACTTCCGGTCATCTCCTGGCACCCTATTTCGTCCATTAAACTCCTCGCCGGCATCCGTATCTGGCGTCGTCGACGTTCAAACCCTCTGGCGGCGAACTTCATCGGCATTCAAACCTTCAAGTCATCTCTGGTGTTGAACTTCACCTGCGTTCACCGTCGTGCTCGTCGTGCTCGTCATCGTGCTCGGCTTCTTCTCCGACGTGCTCATTGCGTCTCGACCGAACAATTCTCCAGCCAGATCACTGCTCGCAGCTCCAGCCAAATCCACGCGCACAATTCTTCCAGAAGCGAGTGCGGCCACGCACTCGTGTGTGCAGACGCGCGCACACCCTTCCGCGCGTGAAGCCACGCGCCTGGCGATTCAACGGCATCTTCTGCGCATGAAGTCACGTGCCTGGAAACTCAGTAGCATTTTTTGGGCATTTTTTCACTCGCCCGGTCATTTTGCCCATATTTTCTAGACATCTTCTTGCTATGGTTTATTTGGCGCCTTTTTCTCGGGCAGATGGCTCCGTTAATTGGATTGCGGACAAAGTTTTATCTCAGGCCAGTGTGAATGGTCTCAATCTTCATCCTTCGTCAAATCAGTGGATTGTTGATTCAGGTACTACATCTCACATCACTGCTTGCACCAGTCATCTTGATAAGGTACAATCTTATCGTGGTTCTGATTCTATTCTTGTTGGAAATGGTGAATCCTTATCTATTTCTCACATCGGCCAGTGTCATTTCTCTGGTTTCTCTGTTAATGATGTTCTGGTGGTTCCTAAGATTACTAGAAGCTTATTGTCCATCAGTAAGCTCACTCGTGATGTACCTTTCCGTATTATATTTGATGTCGATGCATTTTCCATTGAGCACAAGCATACATGGACGATAATTGGTAAAGGTCGTCATAGTTCAGGTCTTTATTTTCTTGAGATTGGTGATTCTAGCTTTTTAGGCGAATTACGCTCTAGTAAGCTTCATGTTTCTTTTGAGCAGTGGCACTCTCACCTCGGTCACGTGTCTCATGATACTATTAAGTTATTTCATCGGCGGGGCCTTATTTCTGTCACTTATGCTATGCCTGCATCTGTCAGTTGTTCTCCTTGTCAGATGGCCAAGAGTAGCCGTTTGCCTTTTTCCACCAGTGACAAGTGCGCTACTGGTTTGTTGGATAAAGTGCATTGGGATTTGTGGGGACCGGCCCCTGTTTTATCTACCAGTGGTCTCTCTTATTATGCCATTTTCATGGATGATTTTTCACGATTCACCTATTTTTCCCAATACGGCATAAGTCGGATTTCTATGACACATTTATCCAGTTTTAGAATTTCGTTGAGACTTAGTTTTCTGCTCGGGTTAAAATTTTTCAGACCGATGGTGGCACAGAGTTTACTAATCACCGACTTCAGACTTACTTTATATCATGTGGCATTCATCATCAGATGTCATCGCCCTATACACCTGCTCAGAATGGCCGAGCTGAGCGGAAGCATCGTCACATCACAGAGACTGGTCTTGCCATGCTTTTTCACTCTTCCATGTCACACTGTTATTGGGTGAAATCTTTCTCCTCTGCGGTTTACATCATTAACCGTCTGCCAAGTTCAGTTCTTGGTGGAAAATCACCTTTTGAGGTTGTTTTTGGTCATGTGCCTGACTATACCCTCTTTCACCCATTTGGCTGACGTGCTTTTCCATGTCTGCGTGCCACTGCTACTGATAAGTTTGCACTGCAATCTGTTCCGTGTGTTTTTATTGGCCACGGCCCTCATTACAAGGGCTTCCAGTGTCTCGACCCCACTTCTAGGCATATCTATGTTTCTCGGCACGTTTACTTTGATGAAACCTTATTCCCTTATGTCTCATCTTCTGTGGCCAATCGCTCTATTTCAGATTTGGAGGTTTCATCATTTTTTATGGAGCTGTTACTCCATCGATTGGGGTCATCACGCCTGTGCCTATTCCAGCCGCCCCTTCTTCACCACCATCTTCCATCTAGATGGCCAACCCGGACCCAGCTCCTCGGCTAACGGCCACTACATCTTAGCTGCCGGCCATCACTTCTCAGCCACCGGTCATCACTTCTCAGCCACCGTCTCAGCCACCAGTCACCACGTCTCAGCCACTCTCGGCCATCCTTTCTCCGGCGACTTCGGACAGCCACTCTCTGGTCAGCGCAGCTCGATCTTCCTCGGCGTCGTCAGCTGGTTCGACTCCTCCAGCTTCACCGCCCCAGCTTCGTACCCATCGGATGGCCACATGGTCTTCTACTGGTGCCATTCAGTGCAGGGATTATTCGGATATTATTTCTCATGGTCTCACGGCCGCACTTCTTTCTCAGACAGAGCCCACTGATTATCGCTCTGCCCTTCAGGATCCAGCCAGGGTTTCAGCCATGGATGATGAGATAGCCGCTCTTCGTGGTCAGCACACTTGGGATTTGGTGCCTCGGCCTTCGAAGGTTAATATTGTTGGCTCCAAATGGGTCTATAAGCTCAAGTATCGACCATATGGCACTATTGAGCGTCACAAAGCTAGACTTGTGGCGCAGGGTTTCTCGCAGATTCCGGGTTTTTATTTTGACCACACTTTCAGTCATGTGGTTAAATCCTCCACTGTTAAGATGGTTCTCACCATAGCCACCATGCGTTCGTGGACACTTCATCAATTGGATGTCAAGAACGCTTTCCTTAATGGTGTTCTTGATGTTCCAGTCTACATGAAGCAGCCTGTTGGTTATCAGGATTATGTCCATCCAGACTATGTTTGTCGCTTGCGAAAGGCCATTTATGGTCTTAAACAAGCTCCTCGGGCTTGGTTCCAACGTTTCAGCAGTTATCTGACACAGCTTGGTTTTCGGTGCAGCTCAGCTGATACTTCTTTATTTGTCCTTTCGAGAGGGTCGTCGTTACTATACCTACTTGTGTATGGGGACGATATCATTCTTACCGGCAATGACTCAACTCTTCTTCGCCAGTTCATTGATCGGACACACAGAGAGTTTGCGATCATTTGGTCTTGAAGTTTCTCCTACCTCCTCAGGGTTACTTCTTGGCCAAGCAAAGTATGCTCGTGATATTTTGAATCGGGCCGGTATGTCTGACACGGCCCCTATTTCTACTCCATTTGTCGCTGGTTCTCAACTTCATAGCTCTACCAGTCCTCCATTCCGGGATCCTACACTTTATCGTTTTCTTGTTGGTGCTCTTCAGTATCCCACCATCTTTCGCCCGGATTTGGCATTCTCGGTCAACACAGTGAGTCAGTATCTTCAGGATCCCAGAGATGACCATTTTGCTGTTGTGACTCAGATTTTGCGGTATGTTCGTGGCACTCTTCATTTTGGTCTCAGGTTTTGTTCTGCTATTACTCCCGATGTGTTAGGATACTCTGATGCTGATTGGGCTCGTTGTCTGGAGACTCGTCGGTCCACTTATAGTTATGCGGTTTTTCTTGGTGGGAATTTGGTTTCTTGGAGTGCCAAGAAACAGCCCACTATTTCTCGCTCTAGCACTGAGTCTGAATATCGTGCTCTTGCCAACACTGCCTCAGGAGTGGTATGGCTCACTCATTTGCTTCGTGATCTTCGGGTTCCGCTTTCTGGTTCTCCACTGTTGTTATGCGACAATAGTAGTGCTATCTTCTTAGCTCAGAATCCGGTGGCGCACAAGCGGACGAAGCACATCGACATCGACTACCATTTTGTTCGTGAGTTGGTGACATTTGGAAAGCTACGTGTTGCTCATGTTCCAACTTCTCTTTAGATTGCAGACATTTTCACCAAGGGGCTCTCTCATTCGTTGTTCGAGTTCTTCAGGTCCAAGCTATGCGCCGGCGAGCATCCGACGCTTCGCTTGAGGGGGGTGTTAGAATTAAATCAGACTCCTGATTAGATTATGATTTATTATGATTAGAGTTCTTTCCTTATTACACCTCTATTGTACTCTCTATATATTCAGTTATCAATAATACAATTCATTACTGCAAATCATTCTATCATGTATATATATTTATATGTGTATATATATTTATATGTATATATGTATATATATTTATATATTTATATGTGTATATATATTCATATATGTATATATGTATATATATTTATATATGTATACATATTTATATATGTCATACTAAAATGAGTCTGTCTCTTGAAAGACGGTCTTTCCATAGGTCATGGAAAGACCAAGGTTTAAAGTGTAAATTAGAAGAAATGAACATAAACTTTTCGAGTTGCATGAACCGGATTATAAATTTTATAAATACTACATGTTACATACTAAAAATTTAATACTGCAACTATGACATTTTTACCTTTCATTATTTTAATTAAACCTCGCATTTCTATAAGCATATGGAAAGACCATCTTTCCCAAGAGTTTGCCTACCAAAATACCCTCCATGGTGGTTTTGATTTTTTTTTTAAAGTGACCTCACCTAACAAAACATTCATTTCCATTAAATTTCTTTAAAAATCCTTGCCTATTTGGAGGACTTTTGGAGGGCAATTTTGTTGCCTCATCGCAAACTTTGGTCTACCTCTGTACAAATGCTTCATATGAGGAATGGGGAACCTCTAATATAGTACCCCACCTTCGGGTGATTTTAATTAAAAAAAAAAATCCTTGCCTATTTGTTTTTCTTTTGACATTGATAACAATATTTAGAATGCTTTGAAATTACCTTTTTTTTCTTTTCTCTCCTAGGGTTTATATATATATATATATATATATATATATATATATAAATATATATAATTTCAAAACTTACAATGCATACCTCCTAAACTACTTTCACGCATGCCTAGATAATATATATATATATATATATATATATATATATATATATATGTATATATATATATATATAAATATATATAATTTCAAAACTTACAATGCATACCTCCTAAACTACTTTCACGCATGCCTAGATAATAGGTCTTTAGTCATATATTACATCCATCAATTAAGTAAGTGTTTTTTTTATTACCAAATTTTTTCTAACATGCATGTACGCCTTTGGTGTTACTAGAAATATATCAATTAATGTCAATTTTGACAATTCAATGATTTTTTTCAATGCAAATTGGTTATTATTTGATTTTCCTTTTATGCTACTAACCTTAGATCTGTCATAATTTCTATACATTTGTTATTAGTGCGAATACTCTATGTTTAGTTTTATCTACCCAATAAATATTTCATTCATTTTACCAATATTATCACTAGAATTCTTGCATAAAGTACGTGTTCTGTTACTAGAAATTTTCAAGTCCCTAAGATATTTTGTTTTATTTTACTTATGCATAGTTTTCGTAAACTCAATTCATATATGTCCTTATTTTCGAAAATTTATTATGTAACATTTAAATAATAATAAAAAAAATTCCATCACATTATCATCTAACTATCACTACTGGAAAACAGGTACATATGCACCGGTATTTCAGACCCCTGGAAAGTGATCCGGTGCTAGAATGTAGTTTTCCAGCATTGGTAATCAATACCTAGTGCTAGAATAAAAGTGGATCGTTTGTGTGGTAATCAATGTCGTGCAAATTAAATTAAACTGGTGTTGGAAATCAACACAGGGCACCGGTTGTGTGGTTGGTACCGGTGCTAGTGAATAGGTGATCAATAATAAAAATTTGGCCAGTAGGAGTAAACTCATCGGCCAGAATATGAAATCCAAAATTTCATAAAGAACAATAGGAAAAACAAAACACAAAAAAAGAAGAAATTCATGAAACAAAAATGGAAAATTCATAAGCACAACTCAAAAGTTCATTACATGTATATATATATATGAAACTACATAATGATCCACATATCATGAAACAAACAAGACCTAACATAGATTAACAACATCAATCATCATAAAAACTAGAACCTAATATCTATAAACCCAGAAATAATATCGACAAACCAGAACTGTAAAGGTGAGGTCGGATGCAAGGGCTAAGATGCAGTCGAACGAGGTGGTGGCGCTGAGAGCTGAGGTGCGGCAGATCTGAGTTGAACCCGGTGTTTTTGGTAGAACTCACGACTCCCACCAGTGACCGTAGCCCATATATAAACTCGAGGTTTCTAGTCTTGGACATGTGTCAAGGCTGGTGCACCGCGGTGGGTGAGACTGCGACCAGAGCGCGGTGGCAGAGAAACTTCAGGGAAGAAGAAGAATGGCTCAAAGGTGAAGCGGCAGAGACAGCGTGCTTAAGGGTGTGTGACCAAAGTGCAGTGGTAGCGGAGAAGCATCGTAAGCAACGATGATGGATCTAGAGGAGCCTCTGTGGATTATTAGAGAGGAGGAAGTGATGGTTATTAGGATAGGTGGGTTTTATATGATTAGGATTTGGGTGCTCTAACTTGAGCTTTGTTGGATTTTTTTTCTTAAAGTACCTAGCAACGGTATGGAAACTGATGTGGTGCTTTTTTCCCAGTGCTAGTTACTTCAAACGCAACTACGTGACGGCTGAGAACAAAGAGAAGAAAAATATTCTAAGTACCTAGCACCAGTATGGAAACCGTTGTCCAGTGATCATACCGGTGCCTATGTATCTCAAAAGAAGCTATGTTACGCTACTTTAATTGGGCATTTTAATTATTTTTTCCCACTTGAAAGCAAAGAGAAGAAAAAATATTTGAAGTGCCTAGCACCATTAATCTAACCGATGCCTACGATGGTGCTACAGGTGCTCAAAATCCCTCAAAACTATTGGATGAAATTTTAAAATTTTCATTTCCTGCTACACAGTAGCACCGGTTTGATTTAAAAACAATGCCTAACATGTCTCCCCCTCGGGTTCATTAAAATCGTAGCTTAGAATTAACCCAAGCGGAGGCAGTGTGGTCAGAAGAAAGAATTTATAGTTTTGCACACTGTTCCTACTGCTACGCTACCTATAGGGTAGTTAGCGCTAAACCCTGAGTTTGTCCAAAGAGATGCTAGGTCTAATATATCATCCCAAACACAACCTCATACGGGTCATCAATATGTATGAGTGAAAGGAATAGTTAGTAAAGCAAACATACAAATTGGGGGGTGGGTTTTTCAATCTAACAACTACAAAACTTGAAAAGTAAAAAACACAAATACAATATTAAGCTAAGCACTTGGTGAATCATTGAGCAACTTGGTCAATCTAATACTTCTATCCTTGACTAAGGTGCCTACGACCCTTGGGACTAATTGATAGGATCCAAGGGAAGTAGTGCATTCCTGGTGAACTAATCTCATTCTACCAAGCATTGATGATCTTGACCTTAGTCTACTACCATTCTAATATGAATGGCCTTCGTCTCTACTACTGTCCCTGTGAACGGCCTTCAATATCTTCTACTACCATTACGATCGGTTTCACATAGAATGTAAGCAAAAAGTACCAACAGGCAACCTACTAAAGATGATCACACGGAAGATCAAGGAGCCAGTGGATACAAGATGTCCATTAGTACCAATTAAGTCTACAAAATGAGGGATTTAGACAAGAAAACCAAATATGGCCTTTTAAACCCCTTGCCATGTAAACTCAACTAATACCAGAAATCGACCAAATAAAACTAACTAAAAAGTATGCCAAATGCATCGGGTAACACACACATAATGAAGCAGATTAGACTCCCCACTCTTAACCCTTTACTCGTCCTCGAGTAAATAGAAGACAAGACAAAGAATCAAGCGAAATGTAGCGTGCAAGCATAAGTTAATTGAGGCATTCAACTTATTCCAATACTACCCTGTTTCCTCCAAGAAAGTAAGAATCTCACAACTCTCACACTAAGTAATCAAAACCACCCAAAAGTAAAGTGTGGAAAAAGGTAAGCCAAAAAGATAAGTGTCAAGCTAGCTTATTTTTCCCGAAATGATCCCAAAAGCAATCAAAAAGTCATCTTCAAAAACAATCCACTGCCTAAGCATGCATTCAACCTCATTTTTTTTATTTTCTCTCAATTTCTCTCATTATTCCTAGGAGCCATTTTGGGTTTTCATCCTAACTTTAATACACAAAGGGTACTCAGTTCTCACCTTTTTTCACACGGCCTCTCATTTTTTCCTAGGCTCGTAAGCCTAACTTGGCCTAGCCTCTCATTTTTACCTAGGTCTTTTAACCTATTCGGGTTTTTCCTCATGTTACCTAAGTCTCCCTTTCCGGTTTTTGACTTGTCCGGGTTTTTGATTTTTTTTCAATTTTTTCAATTTTTCCAATTATTTTTTGTGTAGCACAAAATTTCCCCAAAAGTGGGCTTCATAATATAAAAGATAGTCAAACAAAAAAATACACCACCAATTTCATAAAACATCCTACCCCATGCAAACTAGAATTCCTAGCATAGCATGTCATGCCACGAAATGTTCATCCAAAATCATCCCCAACAAAGAAAAACCAAAATCATCAACAAAAAAGAAAAACAACTACCAAAGAAAATCATGAAATGCACCGAGAAAATCCGAGAATGAGACTCCTTAAGTGCTCAATAATTCCTCTCCACACTTTGCCAATGCAAAGTCTCCAATGCACAAAAGTCATATCAAAGCGTAAGTGAGGTAGGGAGAATAGTGATACTCACTCTTGTGGCCCCAAAGGGCCTTCATCCTCGTGACTCGTGAAGCTCATATCCATGTACCCAGTTGCTTTAAGTGTGGCCTCAATGCTATCCATCCTCGAACTAAGATCTTCCATTTGTGAGCACATTCCTCCTATCGCTTGGACTACTTCTTGAAACACTTGAGTAGAGCTTTAAAGCTTGTTCCCAAGTGAATGCAAGTGGGCAATGATGCCCGTGGATAAGCGAGAGCAACTAGGAGGTGCTCTCGGAGTGGATTCGACCTCAGCCTCATCAACATCTATCTCTAGGTTGTCCATAGCTCTATAGAACTCTCTCTCTCAAATTTTTGGTTTGGCAAAATGAGTGGGTCATCCAAGCTCGTATCATGGTCAATGGTGGTGCGCTCCGGTTGTGGAAGGATCATAAATCTACACGTGCTCGCTCCACCATAAAGCCATACATATCTACCCTTCGATGTCATAGGTCCCACCATGGATGCCTTCGCTAACTTCTCTATGGTGTACCTTGTGCCCAATCTTCCTAAGTTAGCTAGAGCCATTTGGTTGACCGGATGACCTAGATATTCCGCCAAAAGACCAACCATGCCTCCCATAGAGATTTTTCCACTCTTCTTGTCTCCATTCGCTAAACATTCCTGTATAAAATACCCCCACCAAGTTTGGGTAAGAGTTACCCTTGGGAGTCGTTGCCCAAAGGCAATGAACATCCAAACTCGGGCATTGCGTTAGTTCACTGTGGCAAAAGACTCCCATAGCCAACAGACAATGAACATAATGGAACGCCTGATGAACTATGGCAGTACTCTTGCACAGGTTCTTCTGATTCGTGCCCATCAGTTGCACCTAAAAGCATACAAGAGAGAAAGGTAACCCTTGTTAGTGTGTCTTCTGGATCTCCTTGTCATACCCAAAGGCTCTCGCTACCTGCCGGTGGGTCATCTTGTACTCCTTATCATCCAGGTTGAATTTGATGGCCTTGTGTCTATCGTTATCTACGACTGGCCATAGAATAGCTAGGAACTCTAGGGTCCACCTAATGTACATCTTGGAGTGTTTCTCGAGAAACCCCACTAGACCTACTAAGCTCAACAAGTAAGTGATCGGCCTGAGTAAACCTAGAGCCGCTAAGGTGTCCTTGTAAGTGAACCCCTTCTCTAAAATACTTCTCTTCGGCTCTCTCAAGTTCCTCCACCTCCAGGCTACAGTCCCAAAAATGTTGAATAAACCCATAAACTACTCGGTCACAAATTTGGGGTTGCAAAGAATGGAAGTCATCGGCTCGGGGTTTGCACCCTTCATCGACTTCTTCCTCTTCTCACTCACCCCTAGTGGGATTGCCCTTCTCTGAGGCATTCTTCTTAGATGGCATCCTAACAAAAGAAGGACAAGAGTGGTGATATGATCATAAACAAAGCATGGCCTACAGTTCAATAAGACAACATTCTCCCTAATAACCCAACCATTCATAATATGATAATCTAAGCATGTGGGCTATTTAAACAAGAACATTCCTCATAAAAAAAAACTCATGTAAGTTACCCTCTACCCATCAATAAGTTCGTGCAATCAAGATTCACTCTCTCCCAAATCACCGGACACTAAAGATCATATCTTTCAAGCATAATAGCACATCAACCTTCCCAATTCTTTCTTCAACACAAGATCATGCATTCAAACTCAAACACATCTCTCAAAACATACTCATTCAAGATTCATGCTTTAAATAACACCACCACAATGTAAAATAAAGCACATAAACAAAGAGTTCAATGGGTTACCCAAAATTTGAAGCTAGGATTTGTAAGACCCACAAAAGAAGAAGAAAAAATTGATAACTTTTGGAAGAAAATTTCACTTTTGGAAATTAGGATGATCTCGATACCTTGGGTTGAATGAATTTGTACAGGGGTCCGACCTTGCATCTCCTTGGTTCCCTCGGAACCCTTGTAGTTGACCCCTAGCAAATTGTGGTCTTTTCCGATTGTTATAGTCAATTGCCTTCACCTCTTGTAAATTATCTATTACTTCTGGGCACACTTCAGAGTTGTGGTTAAGGTTGCAAACTCCACACACTTGGACTTGATGCACTTTTCCTTGCAAAAGCTCTTTCATCGTGGAAGCAATATCTTGGACTTGTTCCTCCAACTTAGGTGGGTGTGTGGATTCATCCAAGACCTTCACCCTTGACCTAGTGCCAAATTTCCATATACCATTTGTCATTTCTTCAAAGAGGGTTGTGTCATCCTAAAGGCTCTTGTTCGCTATCGAACCATTGCAAGCGGCATTCACCATCTGTATATCTTCATCACATAACCCTTCAAAGAAGTAATACACCAAATCCCCCTCCTTCAATGGGTGGCAAGGACAACTTGCCAAAAGTCGCTTAAAGAGTTCCCAATAATCATACATACACTTGGTAGCACCTTGGGTGATGTTCGACAATTGCTTCTTCAACCAAGCCAACTTATATGCCGGAAAATATTTCTGTAAGAACCTCCACTTCATGTCCATGCAAGATCCAAAGCAACTCGGTGGAATGTAGTAGAGCAAATCCTTTGCACTACTTTGAAAGGAAAATGGGAAAGCTCTTAGGTTGTAGTCATCTTCGAACACTCCCGGGGGCTTCATGTTCATGCACACCAAATGGAACTCCAAAAGATGTTTGTTTGAGTCCTCACCCGCCAACCCATCAAATGTAGGAAGGCAATGGATCATGCAAGTTTTTAGCTCACAGCTCACATTGGCGGGTAATGGCGGGAAGGTGATGCATAGAGGTTGTTTTTCCAAGTTGGGTGCCATGAGCTCCCATAGGGTGCGATTGTCTTCCGCAATTGCTAGCGGATCTTCTACTACTACTTTTGGCTTCGGTTGAACTTGTGCCCTAGTTCTTCACCACCTCACATCCGACCACCTGTGTTCTCAGTCGAGTAGTGTAAAAATCTTAGATTAGGGGTACATGTGTGTACCATAAACTAGGGCCAACAATACCCTTCCAAATACAACACTAGCAAACGGATCAAAAGGTAACAAAATAACTATAACAACAGCTCCAACTTAGAATCAACAACATAACAAACAAAATCAAAGCTAAACTAAATAATCTACTAACGTGGTATGCCTAAATTGATGCATAAACTGATAGCATCCCCAAGAATAGCGCCAAAATTCTAACATGCCTCCCCTTAGGTCATTAAAATCGTAGCTTAGAATTAACCCTGGCGGAGGCGGTGTGGTCAGAAGATAAGAATTTATAGACCTGCACCATGTTCCTACTGCCTGTTACGCTACCTATAGGGTAGTTAGTGGTAAACCATGGATTTGTCCAGAGAGATGCTAAGTCTAATGTATTAACTCAAACACAACCTTGTACGGGTCGGCAATCCGTATGAGTGAAAGGAAAGGATAGTAAGCAAACATGCAAATCCAGGGAGGGGAGGCTTGGTTTTTTCAATCTAACAACTACAAAACATAAAAAGTAAAAACACAAATACAATATTAAGCTAAGCACTTGGGGAATCATTGAGTAACTTTTTCAATCTAATGCTTCTGTCATTAATTCATTCACTTAGAGATCTAGGAAAGCCTAATTGAGTGTCCATAATACGTGGTGTGGCCGATGGTATACACTTCCCCATCCCTATCATGGCGGGTGCTCTTGCAATCCTCCATCGATGCCGCCATTGTAATTAGGGGAGTACAATAAGGTCCGACCATTGTTGTAGATTTGTTTCTCCCCCATGCAATTACGCCCCGAGCTTCCACCACGAATGCATTACTTCTCTCAGGTCCTATCAATTATGCCCAAGGGTCGTATGCACCTTATCTATAATACAAGGTTTCTTGTAACCCTAGTTAGCTACTATTTAGCTATCTCTACCTGTAACCTCTTGGACAACTATAGTGACGACTCCAGATATCAGCCTGTATGGTTTTGCGTGGGCCACATGCTAAGTTCACTTGGGGAACAGCTCTAGTCTGCAACCCGTGTACTTTTCACGGGCCGTACGGCGCGGCTGTGTGCTTTTGTACGAGCCGTGCTGACATGGCAGCTAGTACATATTCTAGAGTAACTTTTAGTTGATTACTTAGAAGTTACAATTTGAAATCGAAAAGGATTATGGAGAATTTCGTGTACCGTATTTTTGATAAATATTCCCTTACAGATATGGACAATACATTGGGGGTGTATATGATAGAATCACGTTTGAGCGGATTTCAATTTGGAGTTACGAGTAAACTTTTTACTTTCTGCACTTAGATCCCGCCAAGAAAGTTGGAGGCGTCGAATAACAAAATTGGTAACACCAAAATGCAATTCACTAAGAAACGATTTCAACTTGCCGATTTGGGCATGAACAGGGGAATAGAGCGGCCACAAATCAAAACAATAATTACTTCTACAATATTTTTGTAAATCACACTATGGCCCCCAAACATTACAAACACACACCCTACTACACATAAATTAATGAACCGTTTCTCCCAAAAATTCACTCTTTACCCGCAAAAATTGGTAGGTGAGCATTAAATGCACTACCATTGCTAGATATTTTCCAACCACAATTTTACCCGCAAAAATTATTATTCTGGTCATAGGCATTGGTATTAGCACTAGTATATGTCATTCAGCCAAAACCAGTGCTGAAAAATATCAAATTCAGATGTTTTTTCAAAGGCACATGTATCTAGCACTGGTATTCAATCAACCAGTGATGGATATATTCACAGGCACCGGTATTTTTGTTAATTATCCAAATTACCGGTGCCTATGAAATTCCTCGCACCGATATTCAGCCCCTGTACCTGTTTTCTAGTAGTATACTACTTTCACTTCACTCAAAATTTATTTTACTACATTCACTCGGGAAAAAAAAGGTTTCCTTATGAACACAAAATAGGATACATAAATAAGGATTTCATTTGATGTTTTTGACTGTGTTCAAAGAAATTACGGTCAACATGTTACATTATTACAAGTATATAAGCTATTAAGAAGGAACTATGGTAATATGAACCCCTTGTTCTTTTTTTTTTTAACTATAATATTTGTTGCTCTTATTCAACGACAAAGGGAGTTGGTAATAGCAGTGAACCATTTTTTAAAATTATAGTATAGTCTTCTGTTAACAAAATGTGAATAATTTTCTTTTAGATATATGCCATCCATGCAATATAAATAATTTATTATTATAAGTAAGCTTCGTTAAATTTCGTGTTTCAAATATACTAGACTATTTCATCCTTTCAGTTTTTAGATTTTATTTTGTAAAGACACTTAACAAATATTTTAACAACATAGTTTGTAGAAAAATGAAAATTTCAGCTGAAAATATTTTCAGTAAAAAACACGGATTGGTATAAGATAATATTGGTAAAGTAATGCTTTTGTATGTCCTTTTATAATAAGTGTTCTCTAACATGTCAGTGGGTTTTCCTCCATCATCCTCAAAACGGTCTTGATTCATAAAACTTTGAAAATAAATTATTGCTATCTTCTTAAACAAACAAAAACAGTTTTAAAATCCCATAAATAAATACTGTCTATACACAACTATGATATTTAATAATATTAAAAAATGAATAATTTGGCAACATCTAAGATAAAGTAAAAATTGCATTTACAGTAAAACCCAAAATTAAAATTTGAATTAACCAGATATAGGTTTAAAAACCTTTAGCAGAGAATTATAAGTAGAGTGGTTGATATCAAAAGGGAAAAAAAACAAAAAAATGGTTTTGCGCCTGATCATACTCGTTACTCAGCGTTAATCCTTTTTGACTATTGTTATGTTCCTATGCTATTTTTAACAGTACTGCATAATTACCAATTTAGACAACTTAATCATATATATATGGGAAGTCGTCGTCGTACCTCTCAAAGTTATATTTATGATCCCTAAATGCTTCTTATCTACAACTAAGTAGATACTGGCAAGTCGGAGTCGTCCACGAAGAACAGAGATTTTCTTAAGCATATAAATATATAAGGTTGATATTAGGCTAGAATTGAATATATACATATATATACATATATATACATATATATACATATAAAAGCATGTAAAGTGGGGTTTTGGTTGATTTTGGTTTTAGTCCTATGTTATGAAACTAAAAGACAAACTAACTAGCAAAGTCAAGTAACTATGCTAATCATACAACAACTAAGAAAAGAAGATAAAAACTACAAAAGACAAAGCATTGTGGGCAATTGATTTCCACTTCCAAACCTCTTATGTATCCTTGAATCTATAACCTATTCATTACTTAAACTACTTGTTGTGAAAATGAATCTTCTATCCTTCTTAGATAGTAATTTGCAAGAGTGAATTCGACATCTCTTGTCAAACCTCACCAATGACTCCCTTATTCAAAACATGACTAAAAGTATCCCATTAATGGCGTTAATCACGAAGAATCAACAAGATTGGTCACACTTATAAACACTACAATGTGTCTCATACATTTACACAAGATTAGTCAATTTTAAAAGAATTTCTATTTTTGCTAATCTAATCCAACATTGTGATAGTAATTAGAAACGAATTTGGCCATCTTTGGGAAAATATTCTATCATTAATTCATTTTTGTAGTCTAAATTTCTATTTAATCATTTTGAACTTTTTAGATTATTCATCAATTTAGTAATTAATTTCATAGATGTACTAGATCATTAAGAGAAACAAACTATGTATGTGATTGTTTATTAATCAGTCGGAATGTTCAAGGCATCTTGAATGAGAGATTGATTTATTGATACCAGTTTATTTTATGCTTTCAATTTGAAGAATCAGATAAAGATTCATGCATAGTTTCTAGTGTATATCCAGCCTAGCGACTAAAAGATCATTGGCCTTTAGGCCCAGCCCAACAGTCACTTCATAGTAAGATGAAGTCATTTTAGCCCAAGGTGCAGATTGACCAAGAAAAGGTATACGTGGAATCAGGTAGTTGTGGGATTTTGGGCATGTGCAGATCAACCGAGAAACGTGGAACAAGGAACGAACACTAACCCATGAGCTGAAAACGTGGTGATTGTGGCATGACCCACGATCTCAACTCCTAAAAACATGGAACCATGACTACAATGCCCCATAAATACAATAAGCTGAGAACGAGCTAAGGTAAGCGTAACTGTACAAAGAAATTCCAGTTCTTGAAAGGAGAGACTGACTTGATCGTTGGAGCCTTTATCCCAGAATCACTTCCGGGACTTATTTTGCAGGAGAGGAGATTTACAAGGTGAACAATGATTGGCTTGCCTGACCGGATTACCATATTTTTTGGCATCGACTGTGGGGAATTTAGAAATTATTTTTGTATAGAAATCATTCAGGTAAACAATGATGTTCACAAGAAGCGAGAAGAGCCATAACCACCAAACACAAGAACACACGCATGGACGCAATAGAAGCATGCACCCTCAGCTAGAACTACGAATACGTCCCCAACAGAGAAAATGAGCGTAATAAAGAAGAAACAAAGGATGAAAAAGAGGAAGCAGAGTCTTCCAACATGAACCATGGAAAAAAGGAGGGAATCCACAACATTCTTAGAAGCGGATAGGAAGAGTTTGTACAACCAAATTTTAACCACGCTCAAGCCAAACACTCTGAGAATGGAAAAAGAGTAAGTCAAGAGCGTGAGAATCTCAAGTATGAATAAGATTTAAGGGACATAGTTGCAGACGATGATGCAGACAAATCACCCTTAGCACCACATATGCAGGATTTTAAAATGCCAAAGGACATTAAAATTCCTTTACATGTTAAAATCTATGACAGGACCACATACCCAAAAGAGTTCTTTCACTCATATATAAATAGCATGAGATTTTGCAATGTGAACATTGAAGTGGTTTACAAGGATTTTCTCATTTTTTTTAATTGGGAATAGTGATCACGTAGTACGAGGATCTCCCAAATAGCTATCGAGGATCTGAAGGCAAGGCGACACAAGGGAGAAAATGGGCAGCCTGCCCGGGTGCCCATTCTCGCCCGGGCGTGATCCGGCTACATTTTTGCTTTTTGCTTTTCTTTTCCTCCCTCATGTACTATAAAAGGAATTTTTGGTCTCCCACTTCATATCCTCTTCTTCTTGGCTGAATTTCCTCATCTCCCAGCCCTAGTTCTTCATTTTCTTTCATCTTCTCCCTCTTTGTTTGTGTATGAATTCATCTATGAAGGTTAGTATCATTTGTATTAGCTAAACTAATTCTAGGGACAAATTGACCAAGGCTTCCAAGCCCATGTCTTAAGAACAATTTGTAGCATATTTTTTATAATCTTACTATTATGAATTTATGAAGCATTGAATGTTTTTTTAATGTCATTAATGTTCTTGAAAGCTTGAGTATATGAAGTACTTGTATGATATGCTTGTTAGGGTTTGGGGAAATGGGTTGATTTTCCCTTTTCTTGATAGGAATTCCGAGAGTATGATTTAGAGCTTTTGATTGTGTTGATGGATTGATAATTGCTACATGAATATGATAATGTTGAACTCTTTTTCCCGTTTGTTGCTTGTAGCAAATGAGAGAAGTCTATGAATATCGATCGTTCTTGACTGATCTTGTGTAAATGCATGAATTGGTTAAATGCTTAGACGCGGTGTAGTGTTTATAGGTATTGCCAAACTTGTTGATTCTTCGTGCTCAATCCCATCAATGGGATACTTTTAGTCGTGTTTTGACTAAGGGAGTCATTGTTGAGGTTTGACAAGAGATGTCGAATTCACTCTTGGAAACTACTATCTAAGAAGGATAGAAATTTAGTCTTCACAACAAGTAGTGAAAGTAGTAAATAGGTTGCATGTTCAATGATGGATAAGAGGTTTGGAAGTGGAAGTCAATTGCGCCAAAGGTTCCGTTAATTGTTGGTTTAATCACCTTTTAGTTGTTGTTGCATGCTTTGCATATTTAACTTGCTTTGTTAGTTAACTTGTCTTTAATTTCATAAAGTCAATTGCTTTGTTAGTCAATTGCATATTTAAATATGCTTTGCATATTTAACTTTTAATATATATATATATATATACACACTTCTAGCCTTAAATGAACCTTATATGTTTAAACACGTAAGAAAATCCCTCTTCTTCATAAACGACCCCAATTTACCACTATCTACTTAATTATATTTAGTAAGCATAAAGGGCTTATAAATTATAACTTTGAGAGGTACGACAATGATCTTCCAAATTTTGGTGCCGCTGCTGGGGAAGAGGCGTTTATTTTTAAGTGTTTGGGCATATTTGGTTGCTTATTAGCTAGTTGAATTATTTTCCACTCCTAGGTGGTTGTTTTTTTTCGGAGTAGGTATAGCTTGAGTTCTTGGTGAATTTTTATCGAGAATCCCTACAATATGATTTCGGACTTTTGAAAAAAAATTAATAAAAAAATGGAGCATCTCACATTGAGGGAACTCATGATGAGAAAAGAGGCTCAACAAGCAAGGTTTTGTAGGATGTGTCATTCCGACCATCCTACTGAGTCTTGCTATTTGTTGAGGGAGGAGCACTTTAAGGGGGAAAGAACCCTTGGTCTCCAAAACCAAGGGTATGATGAAGAGTGCTACCAAGAGGTAGGAGATGTGGTTTTCAAGGGCAAGATGCTCAATAATGGTATCCATACCACAATTTTTACAATCCATATTGGAGTAGTAATCCAGATTGGTGGTATGACAATGAGCCAGAAAACCAACAATGCAAGCAAAATAATTGGCCAACACCAT
The DNA here is from genome assembly GCA_037428765.1 of Rubia yunnanensis. Classification (NCBI taxonomy): domain Eukaryota; kingdom Viridiplantae; phylum Streptophyta; class Magnoliopsida; order Gentianales; family Rubiaceae; genus Rubia; species Rubia yunnanensis. The sequence goes on from CM075066.1 coordinate 54,263,122, forward strand.
GATGAGGCTTCAAATGCATGTATTTTCCAAAGCATTTAACACATCTTTTATCATATTTTTGTTGTAAGATTGTTATATTTAGGTAGGTTTACATGATAAGGGGTTTAGATAGTCATTTTCGGTTTTTATATCTAAATCCTTCATTTTGTAACCTATGTTTAGTCTAATGGACTTTTGGTCCTTATGAGCATCTAGATTCCTTTTTGTAAGATTAATTTGTAGATTTCTCATGAGCACTTAGGAGTGGTTTATTGAAGGCCATTCGAACGGATGGTAGAAGATGGAAGGCCACTCACAAAGTGGTAGAAGATAAAGTGTAGAAAGGAGAGCAAAGCAAAGGGTGAAGAATGATCTATATTTTTAAGCAGAGTTTTGAGAATTTTCCAAGAAGAATCAGCCTCCAATAGTGGTACTAATGGATTCCTCTTTTCGAGTACTATAAAATTGACTACAAGAACTCTCAAAACAGGTCAACGGTTCACCCGGGGGAAGAAAACTAAAACGGGACTTTTTTCCATCACGACGAGTGTGTCACAACTACAAAATGTTGACCTGAGAGCTTAAAATGTTACTGATCTAGTCACGACTCGCGACGGAGGCATTGCGACTTGCAATAATTTCCCTGCAACTTGCTTTTTACTCCTTCTTTTCTCGTACTATAAAAAGCTTTTCACCCCCCCCCTTCTTCCCCAACTCTCAAAGTCCGACTTGGGGACTCCAAAACCTTAGTTTTTCACCATTTTCTTCCATTTCTTCTTCTTTCTTTGTAGATTTTTATTCTATGTTATGGGTTTTGATTATCTAGCTTAGTTTTGTTCTTAGGAGCAATTGATTGAAACTTCCTTGCTAATGTCTTGAGAATTATTTCTATGTATCTATTGCTTTCTTTATTGTGCATTTATTGAGCTTTGAATGTGGATTGTTAATGGAATTAATGTTGTTGGAAGTTTGAGTATATGAATTGCTTGTATGATTACTTGTTAGGGTCGGGAGAAAGTAGCTAATTCTCCCCTCTTTTAATGTGGAATCCAAGAGCATGAGTTAGAGCTTCTTAATGATGTTGGTGTGTTGATAATTGCCAGATGAATGTGATGATGTCGAACTCATTGTCATATTTGTTTTAGGTAGCAAATGGGAGAAGTCTATGAATGTCGATCGTTCTTGACTAATCTTGTGTAAATGCGTGAATTGGTTAAATTCGTAGACACGGTGTAGTGTTTATAAGTGTTTCCAAGCTTGTTGGTTCTTCGTGCTCAATACCATCAATGGGATACTTTTAGTCGTGTTTTGGGTAGGGAGTCATTGGTGAAGTTTGACAACAGATGTCGAATTTACTCTTGCAAACTACTATCTAAGAAGGATGGAAGATTTATCTTCACAATAAGTAATCGAAGTAGTGAATAGATTGTTTCACCTGTTCTTGAAGCTTTTGTTATTTGGCATTCATGTGTTCTTAATTTTGTGTTTCACTTCATTTATGCCATGGGTTGTTTGACAATAGGAAGTGTTTGTATGACTTAAGTTTTAGGGAGTTAGGAAAGTGACGAATTCCTTAGCTCCTTTGCATGAAAATCTAAGAACATGAACTTAGAACTTCTTGTGCATAATGTGTTGTGATTCTTTCTAGATAAGTATGTTAATGTGGATTGTTCTCAAATTTATCCTATAGATGCAATGAAAGGTTGAACCTTTAATGTGGTTTGTTCTAGGTTTAGCCTAATGAGTGCTATGTTTGGTTAAATGGCTATGTCTTTGGTAGAAGGCTAGTTGTTGTCAGATCTATGGTCTTTTGTCCATAAGTTACAATTGTGATAGGATTAGTGAATGGTTCAATGATCTACCTTAGGTTTGGAAGTGGATATCAATTGCCCCCAAGGCTTTGTTTTTGTAGTTTTAAAACCCTTTTTCTTAGTTTGTTTGGTGATTATTATAGTTACTTAACTTTGCTAGTTATCTTGTCTTTTAATTTTCATAACTTTAGGACAACCAACCAACCAACCCCCCCCCCCATTTACATGCTTTTATATGTATATATATATATATATATATATATCTACTTCTAGCCTAATAGCAACCTTTTGTGCCTAAACGCTTAAGAAAATCCCCCTTCTTCGTGGATGATCCCGACTTGCCGCTATCTACTTAGTTGTAGATAGTAAGAATTTAGGGCTTATAAATATTAACTTTGAGAGTTACGGCGACGACCTCCCAAATTTTGGCGCCGCTGCCGGGGCATTTATTTTTAAGTATTTTGGCATATTTGGTTGCATATTAGCTAGTTATTTTTGTTTTCCACTTCTTGGTGGGTTTTTTTGTTCGGAGTATGTATTGCTTGAGTTCTTGGTGAATTTTTATCGAGAATACTTGCAATATGATTCCGGACATTTGAAAAAAAAATAAAAATGAATGGAACGTCTCACCTTGAGGGAACTCATGATGAGAAGAGAGGCTCCACAAGCAAGGTTTTGTAAGTTGTGTCATTCTGGCCATCCTACCGAGTCTTGCTATTTGTTGTGAGAGGAGCACTATAATGGTGAAAGAACCTTTGGTTTCCCAAAACCAAGGGTATTGTGAAGAGTTCTACCAAGAGATAGGAGATGTTAGTTTTCAAGGGCAAGATGCTCAAGAATGGTATCCATACCACAATTCTTACAATTCGGAGTGGAGTGGTAATCCGAATTGGTGGTATGAGAATGAGCCGAAAAACAAGCAATATGAGCAAAATAGTTGGCCTTCACCATCTTATGGCATACCCCAAAACAAAGACAAACAAGGAAGTTTAAGTTTGACACGTGAGGAAGTCATGAATGCAATAGCAAACTTGAACAACTTAACTAGTGAGGAACCGGACACTCGCTCTCCTCTAGTGTTGAGGCTATTGAAGGGAATGTGAGGAGTATATTGAAAGCGTTGGCCCAAATGGAAGCTTATGATTCCAAAAATACACCATCCCAAGTCGTACTCGAGGATTCGGTGAATGAGGTCACCATGGGAAATGAGTTTGAGTTTGAAGGGGATTAGGGCTTGGTTGTTGAGGATGAAAAAATGGAGAAAAGGGTAATTGTGCTGCATTCATTAGCATTGTCACCCCTTCCCCCACCTAGTGAACCAACTCCACCATTTTTGGAAGTTTTGAGGGAGATAGGAGAGGAGCCAAAAGACAATCCCCAAGCCTCCTAACCATCCAACTCCCTTCAAACAATCTCCACCTCCACAAGACTTTCCTGTTGAAAGTTTTGTACCCCCACCCTCTACTTTTGGATGCTTATGGTGAAGGGGTTCAAACCTTCACCATATGGATAACATCAGGGTCATACCGACGACCTTAAAAATACGGAACTTATTGGGAGGCAACCTGAGCTTTTAAGTTAGGTTAGTGTTTTTCTTTTCTTGAAAAAAAAATCCTCAACCATGGCCTCAAACCCTTACCCAAAACCACAAGAATAGCACCATAACCCACCACCAAAAACCACTACCAAAACCACCATCTAGGAGTACTACTAGTTGTTGTCTTTTGTGAGTGTTGATCAGGATTTGCATAGTTGTAGCTTCGTAGTGGATGGATCAAAGTTTCATGTTGGGCGGTGTTCAAGAACATGGAGGAGAGAACATTCATTGAGGAGTGAGCATTGCCATCACTGGGAAGGATCTTCAAGGTCCTAGTTGTAAGTATTTTTTTCTTTCTCCCTTATTTCTTTATCTTATCCTATTCACATTTAGGACAATGTGTGTTTCAAGTGTGGGGAGGTAAAGAGGAATATATATCTTGTTGTATTGTATTGTAGAGTGCATATGCTCCACTTTGATGTGTTTTGTTTGAAAAAAAAGAAAACAAAATTCCCCACTAAGTTGAAAATCCGAGAGGGTAACTTAGGCAAAAATGGGAGGCCCGGATAGGTCGAAAACCCGAAAGAGCGACCTATGCAAAAATGAGAGGCAAAATGGTGTGGAAAAAGGTGAGGGTAAGTATTTAAAAAGAAAAATGTGTGAAGTTAGGATGAAAACCTGAGAGGGCTCCTAGGCAAAATGAGAGAAAATGAGAGAAATTGAACAATTTTAAGCTTCTCTTGATGTGTCTATTGGGTGGCTTTTTCGGTAGAGTAACATAGCTTGGCATTATATGTAAACCTCACTTTTGTTATGGTTTGTTGGTTGTTTAGATTATCTTAGACTTTGGGATGTGAGTGTGTGGGAGATTCTTATATCTTGGGGGTTAAGATAGTCTAGGAATATGATGTTGGATGTTTTGGGAAAATTTTTATATGCTAGTTTACACATTGATCTTTGCTTGTTCTTGTTTACTCGAGGACGTGTAAGGTTTAAGTGTGGGGAGATCTGATGAGGCTTCAAATGCATGTATTTTCCAAAGAATTTAACACATCTTTTGTCATATTTTTGTTGTAAGATTGTTAGATTTAGGTAGGTTTACATGATAAGGGGTTTAGATAGTCATTTTCGGTTTTTATATCTAAATCCTTCATTTTGTAACCTATGTATAGGCTAATGGACTTTTGGTCCTTATGAGCATCTAGATTCCTTTTTGTAAGATTAATTTGTAGATTGCTCATGAGCACTTAGGAGTGGCTTATTGAAGGCCATTCGAAAGGATGGTAGAAGATGGAAGGCCACTCACAAAGTGGTAGAAGACAAAGTGTAGAAAGGAGAGCAAAGCAAAGGGTGAAGAATGATCTATGTTTTGAAGCAGAGTTTTGAGAATTTTTCGAGAAGAATCAGCCTCCAAGAGTGGTACCAATGGATTCCACTTCTCGATTACTATAAAATCGACTACAAGAACTCCCAAAATGGATCAACGGTTCACCCGGAGGAAGAAAAATAAAACAGGACTTTTTTCCGTCGCGACTCGCGACGAGTGTGTCGCGACTCGCAAAATGTTGACCTGGGAGCTCAAAATTTTACTGATCTGCAACTTGCTTTTTACTCCCTTTTTTCTTGTACTCTAAATAGCTTTTCACCCCTCTTCTTCCCCAACTCTCAAAGCCCGACTTGGGGGGTCCAAAACCCTAGTTTTTCACCATTTTCTTCCATTTCTTCTTCTTTCTTTGTAGATTTTTATTCTATGTTATGGGTTTTTATTATCTAGCTTAGTTTTGTTCTTGGGAGCAATTGATTGAAACTTCCATGCTAATGTCTTGAGAATTATTGCTATGTATATATTGCTTTCTCTATTGTGCATTTATTGAGCTTTGAATGTGGATTGTTAATGGCATTAATGTTGTTGGAAGTTTGAGTATATGAATTGCTTGTATGATTACTTGTTAGGGTTAGGAGAAAGTAGCTAATTCTCCCCTCTTTTAATGTGGAATCCAAGAGCATAAGTTAGAGCTTCGTAATGATGTTGGTGTGTTGATAATTGCTAGATAAATGTGATGATGTCGAACTCATTTTCATGTTTTTTAAGGTAGAAAATGAGAGAAGTCTATGAATGTCAATCGTTCTTGACTAATCTTGTGTAAATGCATGAATTGGTTAAATTCGTAGACACGGTGTAATGTTTATAAGTGTTTCCAAGCTTGTTGGTCTTCTTCGTGCTCAATGCCATCAATGGGATACTTTTAGTCGTGTTTTGGCTAAGGGAGTCATTGGTGAGGTTTGACAAGAGATGTCGAATTTACTCTTGCAAACTACTATCTAAGAAGGATGGAAGATTTATCTTCACAATAAGTAATAGAAGTAGTGAATAGATTGTTTCACCTGTTCTTGAAGCTTTTGTTATTTGGCATTCATGTGTTCTTAATGTTGTGTTTCACTTCATTTAGGCCATGGGTTGTTTGAGAATAGGAAGTTTTTGTATGACTTAAGTTTTAGGGAGTTAGGAAAGTGACGAATTCCTTAGCTCCTTTGCATGAAAATCTAAGAACATGAACATTGAACTTCTTGTGCATAATATGTTGTGATTCTTTCTAGATAAGTATGTTAATGTGGATTGTTCTCAAATTTATCCTATAGATGCAATGAATGGTTGAACATTTAATGTGGTTTGTTCTAGGTTTAGCCTAATGAGTGTTATGTTTGGTTAAATGGCTATGTCTTTGGTAGAAGGCTAGTTGTTGTCAGATCTATGGTCTTTTGTCCATAGGTTACAATTGTGATAGGATGAGTGAATGGTTCAATGATCTACATTAGGTTTGGAAGTGGATATCAATTGCCCCCAAGGCTTTGTTTTTGTAGTTTTAAAACCCTTTTTCTTAGTTTGTTCGGTGATTAGCATAGTTACTTGACTTTGCTAGTTATCTTGTCTTTTAATTTTCATAACTTAGGATAACCAACCCCCCCCCCCATATTTACATGCTTTTATAAGTATATATATATATCTACTTCTAGCCTAATAGCAACCTTTTGTGTCTAAAAGCTTAAGAAAATCCCCCTTCTTCGTGGACGACCCCAACTTGCTACTATCTACTTAGTTTTAGATAGTAAGCATTATTTAGGGCTTATAAATATTAACTTTGAGAGGTACGACGACGACCTCCCACACCATCTTATGACATACCCCAAAACCAAGCCCAACAAGGAAGTTCAAGGTTGACACGTGAGGAAGTCATGAATACAATAGCAAATTTGAACAACTTGACTAGTTAGGAACCAGACACTCGACTCTCCTCTAGTGTTAAGGCTATTGAGAGGCATGTGAGGAGTATATTAGAAGTGTTGGTCTGAATGGAAGCTCGCAATTCCAAAAATATACCATCCCAAGTCGAACTCAAAGATTCGGTGAGTGAGGTCACCATGAGAAATAATTTTGAGTTCGAAGGGGATGAGGAGTTGGTTGTTGAGGATGAAAAAATGGAGGAAGAGGTGATTGTTCTACATTCATTAGAATTGTCACCCCTGCCCCCATCTAGTGAACCAACTCCACCATTTTTGGAAGTTTTGAGGGAGACAAGAGAGGAGCCAAAAGACTATCCCAATCCTCCTAACCACCCAACTCCCTTTAAACCATCTTTACCTCAACAAGACTTTCCTCTTGAAAGTTTTGTCCCCCCACCTCTCTACTTTTGGATGCTCATGGTGAAGGGGTCCAAGCCTTCACCATATGGATAACATTAGGGTAGTGTCGACGACCATAAATAAAGTTGGTTTTGATCATTCGGATCGTCATTCGTGACTTTTCGTCGATGTTGTCTCAATTTAATTTTTATTGTTATTTTTTATTTTTTAAATTTATTTCTATCACGTTTGTGTTTTCCATGATTTTGTAGCAAAATAGGTCGAGCATTGGAGAATCGACGATAATTTTGGAACGGAAAAATTGGGCATGAAAATTTTTTTAAAAAAGAAAAAAAGGAGGAGAAAAGCAGGCTGGCCGCGGATGCTAGGAGCATTCCCGTCCAGGCGGCCAAACCCCTACCTAGGCGACACGTGCGGGCACTATTCAATTTTTTTTCCTAATTTCTCTCCCTAATTTCTCCTCTTTTTCATTTCTTTCTTCTCCATCTTCTCTCTTCTCCATTTCATGAACTCCCCCAAATAAACCCATCTCCATCTTCCAAATTTCACCATTCCTAGCCAACAGTCAATCCTTTCCACTCATCAAATCCATCCTCCAACCCATTAAATCTTCAAATCCAAACATTTATCCAAGAAACTTAACTTTTTGGGATTTTTGTTCTTGGGTTGAATTGGTCACTTGGGAAGCAACGAATTGCTTGGGCTCACTTGGAAAGGTGTTCTTCCTAGTCACCCTCTTCACAATCACGGGTGTTAATAGTTGATTTGAGGTGTCGGAATTTTTTTGGTGATGTACTATATTGTCAATTGTTCATTGAACTCTTGGAGCTAGTTTGTTCTTGGAGCTTGGGGGAATCGTTGCATCAAGAGTTTGTAAGTCATTTTTCCTTCGCCCTTATACTTGAAACGTGTTGCCTTAGGTGTTTTACATTGAGGGAAATGTATGATGGGGAGGGGGGTTTAATGATTGACATGTACATAATTAGCTGTTTTGATTGGAAAAACACGGAAACATATATTAAAAATTTTGAAAAAAAATGAAAATGAAAAAGAACAAAAATAAAAATAAAAAGAATCCTGCTAAGTTGAAAACCCGAGAGGGCATCTTAGGCAACATTATAGGTTGAAAACTCAAAAGGGAGACCTATGTAAAAATGAGAGGCTAAATGTGTGGAAAAGGGTGAGATATGAGCCAAAGAAACATGATGTGTGGCTAGGGTGAAAACCCGAAAGGGCTCCTAGGAAAAATGAGAAAAAGAGAGAAAAAGGAAAAATATTATGTGTTCACTCATTTGCTGGCGTTGGAGTCATAAGGTTGTGGTGGCCATATGGATGGATCAGGTAGCTTGACACCTTAAGACCTCTTTGGATTAGGAAAATTTAGCGGGTGAAAACGAAGTAAGTTATGAAATTCTTAGTTGTTGATATACTTCATTTTTAGGATGATATATTGGTATAAAGTGGAGTAGGTGTTTGAACTTTATGTATGCTTTTAGCTTCACCTTTTACCATTGGATTTGGCATTGTCAATTCGGGATTTGGAGATGTTTTAGGGATATCAAAGAATTGATAGGTTGATATGGTTTGGGTAGATTTAGGAATGGGGATTGTGGGCAACTTTTCATTTGATCTTAACATTGGGATGAGTGATATTGAGAGTTTTGTGAGGTATTGACTTGGGGGAATAGTAGTTAGGATGTGGATACGTCAATTCCTTCGTGCACTTGGATCTTTTCTTACTCGAGGACGAGTAAGGTTTAAGTGCAGGGAGGTTTGATGTGTCCATTTTATGTGCATATTTTAGTACATTTTGGGATCAGTTTTTGTGCTCTTTTGTTATCAAGAGCTTGTGTTTTACCTTGAAATTCTCTTAGGAGAGGTAAGAGCGACTTTACGCTCTTTTACCTTTTTCTAAGTGGATTTTGTGTGACAAAGGAAGGACATCGAGACTTGAAGACCGAAGACCATTGAAGATCACCTTTTGAAGACTTTGAATATTTGAAGAATATCTTTGAAGATTGAAGACAAAAAGAATCGAGGATTTGAAGGCAAGGTGACACAAGGGTGAAAATAGGCAGCCCTCGTGGGCGTGATCCTGCTACACTTTTGCCTTTTGCTTTTCTTTTCCTCCCTCTTGTACTATAAAAGGAATTTTTGGCCACCCACTTTATATCCTCTTCTTCTTGGCCGAATTTCCTCATCTCCCAACCCCAGTTCTTCATTTTCTTTCATCTTCTCCCTTTTTTCTATATGAATACATCTATGAAGGTTAGTATCATTTGTATTAGCTAAACTAGTTCTAGGGAGAAATTGACCAAGGCTTCCAAACCCATGTCTTAAGAACAATTTGTAGCATATTTGATACTCTTACTATTATGCATTTATGGAGCATTGAATGTGTTTGTTAACGTCATTAATGTTCTTGAAAGCTTGAGTATATAAAAAGTTCTTGTATGATATGCTTGTTAGGGTTTGGAAAAATGGGTTTATTTCCCCTTTTCTTGATGGGAAATCCAAGAGTATGATTTAGAGCTTTTGATTGTGTTGATGGATTGATCATTTCTAGGTGAATATGATAATGTTGAACACTTTGTCATGTTTGTTGCTTGTAGCAAATGAGAGAAGTCTATGAATGTCGATCGTTCTTGACTAATCATGTGTAAAGGCATGAATTGGTTAAATGCTTAGACACGAGTAGTGTTTATAAGTGTTGCCAAGCTTGTTGATTCTTCGTGCTCAATCACATCAATGGGATACTTTTAGTCGTGTTTCGACTAAGGGAGTTATTGTTGAGGTTTGACAAGAGATGTTGAATTCACTCTAGCAAACTACTATCTAAGAAGGAAAGAAGTTTATTCTTCACAACAAGTAGTGAAAGTAGTAAATAGGTTTAATGTTCAATGATGGATAAGAGGGTTGGAAGTGGAAGTCAATTGCACCCAAGGTTCCGTTAATTGTTATTTTAATCACATTTTAGTTGTTGTTGCATGCTTTGCATATTTAACTTGCTTTATTAGTTAACTTGTCTTTAATTTCATAACTTAGGACCAAAACTAATTAAAACCCCCTATTTACTTGCTTTTATATATCTATATATAGATTTATATATATATATATATATATATATATCTACATCTAGCCTAATATGAATCTTATATGTTTAAACACTTAAGAAAATCCCTCTTTTTCCAGGACGACCCCGATTTTCCACTATCTACTTAATTGTATTTAGTAAGCATAAAGGGCTTATAAATTATGACTTTGAGAGGTATGGCGACGACCTTCCACGAAGCAATGAAAGTCTTGCGGAGTATTATAATAGATTTGTCACGGAGAATTTTCATGTTCGCGACTTGTCATTCTAATCTTCTTTGGGAGCATTCACAGGAGGCATGTGATCAGAAGAGTTTTACAAAGAATTAACAAAGAAAATGCCCAAAAACACAAGACAGCTACAAAAGATGATTGAGCAACATGTACGAATGGAAGAAGCGAACAACCGCAAGATATATATATATAGAGAGAGAGAGAGAGAGAGAGAGAGAGAGAATGAGGCAAAAATCAAATAATAGAGGATTCACAAAAGGGGTTCATAAAGGAAGGAAAGGGAAACATCCCTTTCAAGGGAAGACAACCAAGGTTGCAAGGAATACCATTCCAAGAAATGCCTCTGAAAAATTCAAGAAAAGAAATATGGCAAGTGAACAAGGAGCTATTTTGTGAATCGGCACCTATGATAGCGCCGCCAGAAAAGAGGTCTAGAGAGTTATTTTGCCTTCCAAAAGGATCTTGGCCATGACATAGAGTATTTCAGATATTTGAGGAGATGAATAGAAGAAAACTTGAAGAATGGCTACTTGAGCTAATACAAGAAAGAAAGAGGAAGCCAGTATAGCAAAGCCAGCAAAGCAGGGAACCCTGTGGCAAGAAACCAAGAGACGCCGAGCACACTAGCCTAAAACTAAAAAAAGTGACCTTGGCAGTTGATTATAATGACGATGCAGGGGATGAAGTTCTAGAAAAGGTGATCCTATCCATACATGGATCCACAGAGTCATTGTCAAATAATGCTTGGAAGGCTAAAGCAAGATATTCCCTCCCATAAGAGCCTATTGACAAATGACTTCGTTCAAGCAAAGCAATCACTTTTAGAGAGGATGATGCAATGCATAACGCTTTGCCCCATAACGATCCCATGGTAATCATTGCAAAAATTGGAAATGTAATGTTTCATAAGGTGTTCGTGGACGATGGAAGTGCGATCGAGATACTATTTATGCATTGTTTTTGTACAGGCTAGGGTTCAACAAACTGACCTAAAGAAGTCCAATTCCTCACTCGTAGGATTCACAGGGCGAGCAGAAACACCTTTGGGGTATATATAACTGACGTCACCATTGGAGAGAGTGGAAGAAATAGTACCATCATTTGTGACTTTGTGGTCATGGATACTCCGAGCCTATTTAATGCCATCATCGGAAGGCCCTGGATGAACACAACAAAAGCGATATGGTCCCTCTACCACTTAGTAATAAAATTCCCAACTCTAGCTGGAATCGCAACAATAAGAGGGAACCAACAAACAGCGAGGTAGTGCATCGTCACTGCGATAAAGGCAGGGAAAAGTGTGGAAAAGACTAAGATGATCAGCACGGTCTCAGACGGTGGACTACTCGAGCAGTTAGAATCAGCAGAAGACTTGGGGGAAGAAACGGAGCTGGTAAGCTTGGATGATGAAGACAATTCTAAGTGCATAAAGATAGGGAAACATCTTCCATGTATGGAAAATAACAGGGTCATACAAATCCTGCGAGTCACAAAGATACATTTTCCTGGAGCATCCCGAACATGGGAGAAGTCGACCCGGGTCAAACTAGTCAAACAAAAATAACGCAACTTCGCTAGCAACAAGCAAAAAGAGATGAAAGAGGAAGTTACACCGCTGCTTGAAGCCGATATATTGAAAGAGGTTTTCTATCCAAGGTGGCTAGCGAAACCAGTAATGGTGAAAAAAAATAGACACGAGGTGGAGAATGTGCATAGATTACACTGAACTGAATAAGGCTTGCCCAAAGGACAATTATTATTTGTCAGAAATTGATCAACTAGTCGAAGCGATTTTGGGTTATGAAGTTCTAGCATTTTTGGAAACATATAAAGGATATCACCAAATCCTGATGAACCTGGAGGATGCAGAGAAAAAGACATTTATAACAAGCTAGCGAAGTTGGGAATTTCAATATTAATGAATTTGAACATATTTTGCGTCCAAATTCATTAGTTTTTGTAGAAAATATGGGTAATAATCTGTCTGTATTCATGAATTCAAGATACATTATATAGTAGTACGGGATACCTTTACAAGCTAGGAAAAGGTAATAGAATACAATTACATCTACAATTATGGTAAGAATACAATTATAATTCCTTGACACTCCTCCTCGAGTTGGAGCATGGAGATCGGAAATGCCCAACTTGCCAAGTAAAGAATGGAACTGGTTACGTCCGAGAGCTTTAGTGAACAAATCTGCAGGTTGGTCTGTCGTACGAATATGTTGAGTAATGATTGCGCCAGATTGAACAAGGTTCCGGACAAAATGACAATCAACTTCAATGTGCTTTGTGCGTTCATGAAAAACTGGATTGGCTGCTATGTGAAGAGCGGATTGACTGTCACAAAACAATTTCATAGGAAAGGAGTGCGAACCCCCTAAGTCCTTCAGTAAAGACTTAAGCCATAACAACTCACAGCAGGTAACTGCTATAGCACGATACTGCGCTTCAGCAGAAGACCGAGAAACAGTAGGTTACTTTTTGGTTTTCCAGGAAACCGGAGAATCACCAACCATAACAAAATAACCAGATAGAGAACGCCTAGTAATCAGGCAAGCAGCCCAATCCGAATCACAATAAGCAGTCAATTGTAAAGTACTACGGGAAGAGAGAAATAAACCTTGACCAGGATGAGTCTTCAGGTAGTGCAACACACGAACGGCAGCTTGCCAGTGAGGTACACAAGGAGACTTCATGAATTGCGCAAGAGTATGAACTGAATAACTAAGTTCAGGACGAGTAATAGTCAGTATATCAGACGCCCAACCAAGCTTCGATACTGCTCCGGGTCATGGTATGCTGGACCTTCGACACGTGTCAAATCATGTTGTTACTCCATCGAAAAATCAATTGGTTTAGAAGCAGATAAACCTGTATCAGATAAGATGTCCAAAGCATATTTCCTTTGCGAAAGAAACATCCCCTCCGGTCTTCTAGCAATCTCTATGCCCAAAAAATACTTAAGCAGACCAAGATCCTTCATGTGGAAACAAGAACCTAAGTATTTCTTGAACTCAGAGATGAGTGAAGAAGAACTACCTGCAATAACCAAATCATCCACATAAACCAGAACATGTAAAGAAACTGATCCACGAGAAAAGACAAATAAAGAGTAATCGACCTTACTCTAAACAAATCCAAATGCTCGTAAAGCCTGAGCCAGTTTAGCAAACCAATTTCTAGGAGCCTAGCAAAGACCATAAAGAGATTTCTGGAGGCGACAGACCTGATCAGGTAGTACAGCGTAGATAGGTGGGGGACGCATGAACACTTCCTCATACAAATCACCATGCAGGAAGGCATTATGGACATCTATCTGATGCAGTTCCCAACCACGGATAACTGCAACGGACATGAAAAAATTAAACAGAACTCATCTTCGCAACCAGAGCAAAAGTCTCAGTGTAATCAATTCCTTCAACCTGGCGATTTCCAAGAACCAATAGGCACGCATTATGACGTTCAATAGTACCATCTGACTGAAACTTTGTCCGGTATACCTATTTGCACCCAATTGCCTTCTTATGCACAGGCAAAGGAGCCAAAGTCCATGTCTGATTGTGCTCCAGCGCAGTAATTTCCTCAGCCATAGCATCTCGCCAATGAGAATGACGGGAAGCCTCGGAGTAAGTAATGGGATCTGCACCAGATGTTACAGCACCCAAAAATCTAGAATGCATACTAGAAAAATTATCACAATTTACATAATCAGTAAGAGGATAGAGAACACATGAGGAAAGTGATGACGCATGAGGGAAGGTAGTCGAAGGGGGGGGTCTTCAGTAGTAAGAGCACAAGCATAATCATCACAATCGTAATCTGCCAAGTACGATGGAGGACGACGAGATCGAACACTCTGTCTGGTAGGTGGCAACTCAGCAGCAGAACTGTCAGGTACCAGAGAAGTTGGTAAAGTAGATACCGAGGATGTAGCATCGACGGCGACTGGCGAAGAATTACCGGCAGCGGACGGCAAAGGTTGTCCGGCAGCGGCCGGCATAGAGGGACCGGCATCGGGCGGTGGAGAATGACCGGTGGATGCCAGCGATAATTAGCCGGCGGCGACCGATGGTAAATGGTCAGTGACTGCCGGCGGTGACTAGCCGGCAGCGACTGGCCGTCGGCAACCGGTGGAAACTGGCTAGCGGAGTCTGGCCAGTGGCGATCGGCAGTGATTGGAGGTGACTAGCCACCGACGGACGGCGGCGACTGACCGGCGACGGACGGCAGCGGCCGGTTGACAGCAGACAGCACTAGCTGGCCACTGGCGGATGATGGAGGGCCAACGGCGACCGGCGGCATTAGATCGGTAGCGGCAGGCGAAATTGAAATTCCGTGCGTCTCCTGCAAGAAAGAGGAGAAATCCAGTGGTGATGTGGTGGCGTCGCCGGGTTCATCAGATAAAGCAGATGTCGAAGTTGCAGAGTACGAGAACTTATCTTCAAAGAAATCGGCATCCCGGCTATTAAAGATCACACGGGATTCCAAGTCAAAAAGGCGATAGCCTTTCTTTCCAGCGGGATAACCAAGAAACAGACACCACCCACTTCGAGGTGCAAACGTGTCACAATATCTGGGAACATGAGCAGCAAAACACAAGCATCCAAAACCTCTTAATGATGAATAATTTGGAGCTTGCCCATAGAGCAACTCAAAGGGAGTACAACCGTTGAGATGCTGAGTCGGTGTTCGGTTGATCAGGTAAGGAGCAGTAAGAACACATTCTCCCCAAAATTCAATAGAAAGACTAGCTTGGAACCGTAAAGCACGCACCACATGGAGTAAATGACGATACTTTCTTTCAACTCGACCATTCTGTTGTGGAGTATTAACCATAGATGTCTCAAAAATGATCCTAGATGCAGTAAAGTGAGATCGCATCGACAAAAATTCAGTGTCGTTATCGGCCCGAACTCGTTGAATTGTTTGGCCCCACTGGTTCTTCACTAAGGCACTAAATTCTAAAAATCTAGAAGCTACTTTAGATTTAGCTACTAACAAATAAACCCAAACAGCTCGGGAATAATCATCTACTATAGTCAAAAAATAAAATGCACCACTAGAAGATGGTGTGCTATAAGGTCCCCAAACATCACAATGAATTAATTAAATCAATGCAGTAGCATTTGTAGAACTCAATTGAAAACAATGTCTAGTCTGTTTTGCTCTATAACATATAGAGCAGGGTATATAATGTTTATTAATGCTAGAAGAAATAGAAGATAACACCGTGGAAGACGGATGACCAAAACGCTAATGCCATAAGTCAGAAGAAGATACTGAAGCAACTGTAGGAAGAGACTGCAAGACAGGATGGTGAACACGAGCATCCAGCAAACGAAGCCAAAACACCCCCCCCCCTTTCTATTCACCCACGCCAATCACTCTCCTCATACTGATTGTCTGTAAAATGCAATAATTTTCAGTAAACAAAGCTAGACAGTTCAGGGTAGATAACAATCTAGAGCATGACAATAAGTTGCATTGCAATGTAGGTATATATAAAACATGCGGCAGAGAATGGGTCTACTTCATAGAATTACTATCTCGATAGCGGCCATAGCAGGTTCACGGCAGATGCGGGATATATTAGTGCCAGTATATCCATCTGCAAGACGAGCAAGCTCTCCAATGGACACATTAGAGTTACATATTAGATGGATCATTCAATATGAATCATTCAAATATATCCATATTGAGTAGTTGATGACACCGAGCCATCAGGCAGAACAACATTCACATAATCAACAGTAGTAGTAAGATCAGTAAGAGAACCTTTGTCACCAGTCATGTAATATGAGGCTCCCGAATCAAGTATCCATGGTAAAGTAAGCTTACCAGACTCATCGGCAATAAGAGAATTAAACTGATTAAACAAGTGCATGGTCGTGTTCCATTGGTCATCGGACAGAGCAGGGCCAAAATTGGAACGTGCAGGGACACTGCCGAAAGAAGTCATCGCCCCCAGACTAGACGGCGACATGGCTGCTCTGGCGAACGACAGCGGGAGAGGAAGCGCCGCAGCAGCGCCTCCGTGACCGGCGGCGGTGGCTGATGTCCAGGAAGCTGGCGCCGGTTTCTTGCTGGTTTCTCCTTCAACTCCTTGAACCAGTCTGGTACACCATGTAACTGGAAACAGGTATCTTTATCATGACCCTTGTGACGACAATTGGTACAAACAAGATTCTTGTGGTCGGCTGCAGAAACAACTAGCAAAGAACTTGCAGGTGGTGAACGTCGAGCAGCATACACCATGGAGTTAGAAGAAGGCTCACGAGCTCGAATGACAGCTCTATGATTCTCCTCCTGAGCAATAAGGGCATACACTTTCATGACAGATGGCATTGGATCAATACTCATGATGTGTGATCGCAAGGTGTGAAAACCTTCATCGAGGCCAAAGATGAATTGGTAGATCAAATCCTTCTCTCTTTCTTGGAAGACTTCCGCAGCAAGATTGCACTGGCATAATGCCTTGCAATCTTCATAGGTACAAACCAGGGGAGGTCGCATGCAGTGATAATCTGCAAACAACTTCTTCAGTTTGGAAAAGTAGATGTCGATGGGCTGACCGTTTTGCCTGCAACTCTGAATGGCTTCTTGCGTCTGCAAAACCTTCATACCATCTGCCAGAATAAATCGTGCCTTCAGGTCATCCACAGATCCTTAACTGTGGCAAACGAACTTGCAGAAGATCTCAACACCGGATCCAGGGTTTGCAAGATCCTGCAGACAAGAGTATGATTAACCTCAGGCCAATCAGCAGCATCAGGATGGCCTACCTGGGGTTTGGTAATGGATCCATCAATGAACTCAATCTTGTGCTTAGCAAGGAATGCACGAAAAATTGCATCGGACCATTCAAGGTAATTCTCTTGACCTTTGCGCATGGTTGGTATGAGTTGTAAACCTGGACCATCGCCAGAACCAAAATAAAGTAAGAATCAATCGACATACGACCAATAGGTAAAGTAGTCCGAGGGAGATTGCAACTGCAATTGCTGAAGTAAAGCTGCAATTACATCATAACCACTCATATCATGAAGCTTCGAAGCCTCAGGTGCATCAAAACTAGTCTGTTCATCAGGGCCAGACATTGTGGTAAATCAAGTACAGATCAGGAGCAGGTACAATAACCAGCGACGGATCAAATCGATAGGACACGCAGGCGCGTTGAACTAACGGCAACGTGTGAAGGAGGGCTCTAGTCGTGCGTCGGTCGAAAGTGGCACCGTCGAAGCGGAGGCGCGTGGCACGGAGCAGCGGTAACGGCAACACGTGTCACGGCAGCAGCGCATCGACGATCGGCGGCGCGTGCCGTGATCGGCGAACAGCAGAAGCTCGGAAGGCAGCGGAATTTTCTATTTTAAGGTTTCCAAATTTTAGGTTCTGATACCATGTAGAAAATAAGGGTAATAATCTGTCTGTATTCATGAATTCAGGATACATTATATAGTAATACAGGATACCTATACAAGCTAGGAAAAGGTAATAGAATACAATTACATCCACAATTATGGTAAGAATACAATTACATCCACAATTATGGTAAGAATACAATTCTAATTCCTTAACAGTTTTACTTAATTACCTAGAATCTAGAAACAAATCAATTAATGAAAAAAGATAAATAGGCAAGTTTCCACAAATTTCAAAGTCATCTTTTCCCCTTCTTCCGACACCCACACCCGTCCTTTTTAGATTCTTTTTTAGATTCGTCAACCGATACGCTATTCGACCAAATTTCAACGCGTGTCCTAGGTCGTGTTGCATGTAATATCACATGACACGCGATTCTCCACCTAACCATAGGTGTCTATAAAGCCAAATTTCAACATGTGTCATTTTGTGTCGCATGTCATGTCACATGACACGCGATTCTCCACCTAACCATAGGTGACAGGGTGACACAGGATTTCGGAAAGAAAGACCCTGCTTTATTTTTAAAAATATTAAATCAATATTTTATGCAGAAATACAATTGATTCACTGAAACAGAAATACTATGAGCATAGTTGACTAGATCGTGACTGGTGAAGAATATTAACTACTTGTTAAATCACATCTCCTGCAATATTAAAATCTACCAAAATCCAGAAAAAGTCAAGTTTTTAGCCACAAGATGTCATATTCCCGAAAAAACAATATGTAAACATAGTCTTGCATGCCAGAGTTGAAAGTTTTTGATTGCCTGTGAGATGTAGAAAAATTTCTTCCGCAGTATTCAAATTAGCAGATAAAACAAAAACCAATGTCAATAAGAGAGTTCATTCCAAGATGGTGTTTACAGAAAACAGTGACCAACTGGTGATGCTACTACACCATCACCACTGTGTCAAGTACGTGCATCAGCAAAATAAAAATTAGAATGATAAAAAACTGTGGATACCTAAATATCTCCCATATTCGAGTATACAACCCTCTGAAACTTGAGGGCAGGCTTCTTATACGATTGAACTTCAGATGGCTGAACGTGTGATATTCCAGCCATTAAGTGCTTCATGGTTATCTCTGAAGCATTAATATTCTCCTGTATTCACAAAAGCTTAGAAGAAGTGAAAGGGGGGGAAAGAGTGAAGAAAAACTTCATGCCATCAGATTACAAGCAATTTTACTTAATGAGAATGGATCTACTTCATAGAATTACTACCTCGATAGCGGCAATAGCAGCTTCACGGCAGATGCGGGATATATCAGCGCCAGTATATCCATCTGCAAGACGAGCAAGCTCTCCAATGGACACATCAGAGTTACATGGTATTTTGCGCAGATGAACTTGGAATATTTCTTCCCTATCTTTCTTGTCTGGAGGCCCCACATACAGCAGACGATCAAAACGTCCTACAAAATTATTAAGAAGATAAAAGTTTGGTGTTGAATAACGAGAATAATAATAGTGAAGCACTAAAATTTTAGGCTAGAAAGCAGCGTAGAACCTGGTCTGAGAAGAGCAGCATCAATTTTATCAGGTCGATTGGTAGCAGCAATGACAGTGACATTAAGTCTTTCGTGTAAACCTAGTTAAGAAAAAACATCAGAAAACAAATAACGCTGACTCGTGTTTTGAGGACTTTTTCTAAACATTAGCAACGATTTACTTGCCAGTTCATCACCCCGACATACTACACTTGTGAACATGGAACAACGATGACAAACTAATCATTCACAGACAAGGAGCATATTCTGCCAAAGAATTCAGAAGTGAAGTAATAACTTTATAGGGTTTTAACATACCATCCAATTCCACAAGAAGTTGACTCATAACACGGTCAGAAACAGAAACACCATCATTATCTTTTCCACGGATAACAGCCAGACCGTCAATTTCATCAAAGAATATGATTGAAGGGGCATTCGCCCTTGCCTTTGCAAACAGAGATCTCACAGCCTTCTCTGATTCACCAACCCATTTGCTGAAAAGTTCTGGGCCCTTCACAGCAAGAAAATTCAACCCAGTTTCAGAAGCTACTGCACGGGCCAGGAGAGTCTTGCTGCACCCTGGAGGACCGAATAATAAGACTCCCGTGGGAGGTCGAGTCCCAATGCGTGTAAAAGCATCTCGATGCCTTTGAGGCCATTCTACAGCTTCTATCAGCTGCATCTTAACTTCCCTCTGGCCACCAACATCTTCCCAGATAACCTTTGGTATCTCAAGTATTACCTGGTCAAGAGGGGAAGGAGTTAATAAATGGTAAACAGCTGGTTAATAAACTAGACTTGAAATTATGCATTGGACACTCCGAGGCATGGCAAACAGCACCCAGAAGCTTGAAGTCAATATTGTACATTGAAGAAAAGAAATTTAAACCCAGTCTGAGAGTGATCTTCTTTAACCAGAAACGGTTAAATGGAAAGCTATACAGGTTTAAAATGCACTTAAACACAAAAAGGTGGACAACTTCACAGCATTCCCATCTGAACATGAATGAAGAGTCTAATTTATGAAAAACTTAGCTTCACAATCCCACTGTTATCTCTTGTTCCACACAGCTGTTTTCAGAAGAGTTAAAAACAGTAGCATGGGAAAATGGAGGAAATGATCATTTACCAATTACAGAAATAGCAGATCACTATTAGATCAGAATGCATATCACGCTGATAGTGAAGTGTTCTATAAATTGACACATATAAATATGCTTATAAATTTTTAGTCAACATCCAAAACAGTGGTTACAAGGTCAAATGAAACCTGATTCTACCTGGGGCACGCCAATATAGATAACACCCAGCTGAGTTTACTGTAGGCAGGAAATCAGTTAACATACCTCCCTCATGGCACTTGGCCTAACTTTCAACCTTGACTTTTCGAAATCTTCTAAAGTCACTCTCAGAATAGGATCTTCTGTCTGACAAGTCCCACAGCGTTCAGCAGTGTCTGTATTTTCTGATGAAACATGCATATTTGAAAGTAATAATGACAAATCTTTCAAACTATTCTCTGAACTACAGCTATCTGTGACACAACTCAAGCTAGAATTTCGCAAATTATTTGATGAAGCAAATGTTGAACCTCCAGAAGTGATCCTCAAGTCAACGAATCGTCTAAGACAAACCAAAGCTGCCTCATTGCAAAGGGCAGCAAGATCAGCCCCAACAAATCCGTGCGTAGAAGTGGCAAGATTTTGAACATCCACATCCAAGAGAGTATTTTCCACATCACTGAGAAGCACATGTAGAATTTCAAGACGCTGTTTGGGAGATGGAACACCTGCAAATGTTTTATTTAGGCCAACTAAAAATACAGAGAATGCCAAGCTCTAATACATTTCCATATTCCCAAAATAATTTATCATTAATTATTTTAACAATTAGAAAAGATAAGTACTGGCCGCATGATGTCTGACACAAAACCTTCCATGCTAAAGTTAAGTTTTACAAATGATCCTTTCTCTTTTTTTGCAGACACATAATCTGTGGTCTAAGTAAACCCATACTCAGCACAGCTAAACAAGTAATGAAACATGTTAACTGGCAACATAATAAGAAGGCATTAAAGATCATTTTCTGCAACAAAATAAGGTTGCAAGTACTAATTCTTGAGTTCTAATCTAATTCTTGTGAGCACAGTTGTCAGATCATGGTGGGATTGACAAAAATAATCTAGTCATCAGATCGTAGAGCACATGAATAAGCAAAGACAGGAATAGGATTTTATAAAAAAAATCAACAAAAAAAAAACAAGAGCATTTATCCCACTAGGTGATGTTAGCTGTATGAATCATATCTCGCTATCGAGTCACTCTTGACACATTGTACTGTTCGTGCATCTATATAAATATAGCACATCTTTCTTTATACTATCTCTGTCCCAGCAAAAATGGCACATTTTGACTTTTGGAAGTCAACTAAATCAATTTTCAATTATTAATATATTTATTAATGTGTAAAAAGAATCTGAAAAAATAATAATTCAAAAATATATGTTTTGATGAATCCAACAACGTATAACATAATAATAGTCTTGCATATATAATAATAGAATTTAATTGTCGAAGTTGGTTCAGTTTGACTTCCAAAAGTCAAAACGTGCCATGTTTGCTGGGATGGAGGTAGTAGTCTATTTCCAAATCTTCATAGGTCTTCCCATACTCTGTTTAATGTTTTAGTGGTTCTATATTTTCTGTATGTCTTACAGAAGTATCTAAGGGTATCCTATGTGCATGGCCAAACCATCACGTATTCTATAATGATGTAAAATATGATACCATCAGTAAAGCATTTACTTCCATGTCAACGAACATACGATATACACACTGATTCAAATAAAAGAGTTGTCCCGGAGAAAGCGTGCCAATAGCAAATGGCTAATACGATGCAGGAAATGCACACACACACACAATTGGTCTGTATAAAAAAACAATTCAAAATTAATTGCAAAGCAAACTGAGCTCTGATTCTTCAGATTTTCTTCTTATTATAAAAGAACTGAGTATGCAACTGACAATTGTGCTATCACCTTTAACGATAAACAGTCTCTCCACCAACACATCATTTCAGTACAATCTTAACAACTAAATTACTGGCGATAGTCTTCATTATGTAAATTGAATCTTAAGTAATGGTAGAGACAATAATTGAAAAAGAAAAGATGAATGACCTACAAGTAAGGCCAAGGGCAATGGTAGAAACCACATTTGTGGTTTCTTCCAATTAAAAACATTATTACTCTCAATCTCTCTCTTCTACCTCACCAAAACTAAAAATACTCCCCTTATTTCTTCTACAATGGTAGAAACCACAAAACCCACTATTCATGGACCCCACTTGATTTTCCCTATCCTACTCATTAATTTTACCATTTACATTTAATTTAAATAGCCGTTAGTAAATAATTAAGATATTAAAATTGAAAATTAATTAATTATGTTTAAAATGTACCTTCATTTTTTTAAAATATCATAAAATATTTTGTGAATTAAAATTAAATAATAAGACAAATTGAGAAAGATAAAACTTAATATAAAAAAAACATTACATTTGCAAAGACCAATTATTACGACTGGACAAATTAAAATAGTTTAAAAATATTGATCTAGTTTGGCCAATTATTACAAATCGAAAACTAAAATATTGATCAAATCTAGACTGACCAATTATAAAAAACACTAAACAAATTACAAATGAAAAACCAGAAAAAAAAAATTTCTTTAGAATATTTTTGCAGATTTTTAAAAAATATATCGGTCGGGACACATGTTGCCATCTGATTGGGACACGTGTCTCAATCTGATCAGCTCAACCAAAAAAGAGACATTGCATACACGTGTCCCAATCCCAGTGTGACACATGTCCCCAGCTGAGAATTTTTTTAAAATGGGAAAGGCAGAGACACGTGTCCCTATCATCAGGTGACACGTGTCCCTGATGGGAAAAAATGGCCCACCTGGCAGGTGGGACTCACCAGTTGTCTCATGTGTGGTTGCTTGGAGATGAAATCGGCCCACGGTTTCTTCACTAACGAACCACACAAAAACCATTATTGTGGGTGTGTGGTTTGTTAGTGGTTTTTCATTGTTTGGAAACCACTAAAAAAAAGTGGTTGCCTTTGCCCTAATATCTACTAGAGTAATTCTTCAGCATTTGGGCCAAGTCACCCATCTAGGGCTACAAGGAAAAATTTGCGGGTAAAATGCTGGTCAGGAAACAGTCAAGAAGCTTACTTATAGAATCGAAGGACCAAGGTCAAGTGGATACAGGATGTAGACCAATATAGTATAGAATCGAAGGACCAAGGTCAAGTGGTAACAGGATGTAGACCAATAAAGATTTATTAAATACCTATTTCCATTTCCCTGTCAAGTCTTCCAGGCCGCCTAAGTGCAGGCTCAACACTGTCAGGTCGATTGGTTGCAGCTATGACAACTAGCCCATCAGTTCTGCAAATCCCATCCATTAGATTCAACAATGTGGCTACCATTCTCTGAGAGAGCTCTTCACCACCATGCTTGCGCGCAGGTGCAATGGCATCTAATTCATCAATGAAAACCTAAAGTTGCAGATTTAATAAACTCATAATTACATCTGAATTGTAAGACATAACTTAACAAGTAATCAAAGATGCAGTTACTATCTACAAATGCCAAGAGCAGTCAAATGTCTTTACAAA
Source organism: Rubia yunnanensis (assembly GCA_037428765.1). Lineage (NCBI taxonomy): Eukaryota > Viridiplantae > Streptophyta > Magnoliopsida > Gentianales > Rubiaceae > Rubia > Rubia yunnanensis. Next base: position 54,287,030 of record CM075066.1, read on the forward strand.
TACTCGTTCCAGCATAGGGTACACAATTTCCTTATTAGTCTGTCCCACCAAAAGTTGCTCACTTTCATTATTTCCTAATTTGGCAACACATTCACTATTAAAAACCCCACTTTACATTATCTCTCCTACTTATCCTCCACATATTTGCGTATTTTCTTGTTCCAAGTGCCCAAAAAGAATTGAGCATCTTGAATTCGGATAGAGGGAGTATCGATTATAACCATCATTATAAGACTTTCAGCCAAAAATCAAAAACAGCCAAAAAGGCAAGTGGCAGCCTCAAGTGCTCGAGGACCAATTTAGAACAAATGTCAAAAAGCTATAAAAGATGGTGCTGCTGTAATAACCATGTTCGCATTTTCGAAGCATATAATAAATGAGAACGTCCAAGAGATGGATTCAATGAAAAGATAATTTTCATGATATGTCAAAATCAAGCATGTCCTGGGTTTTCTTTGAATAAGAGAATGCCAGTAATTTTCTGCACAATATACTGAACAGGAGGGAAGGAAACAAGATAGCTGAAACATGAAAGCAGATACTACAATGCCAGCTTGGATTTCTTAAGGAATATATTGAAGCAATATTATACTCAGTCCCCCTATTATCTTCACTTTCCTTTTTGGATGTCATTTTATTTTCTTCATACTTTACTTTATTCCTCTTGTGGAAAGATTTCATTCACTCTCCTCCACTCATTCATACTACTTAGGTTCATACAATTTACTTTTGAATCCATCTATTTTAATGTATTTTTGGATGATACAATATATTAATTATTATTCTGCAGTTAACTGATGGGCACTGCAGTAAGTACATAATCGAGTATGTATACATTGGAATTGTTTTGGCCCTTAATGCAAATAGAAATGCATTGTAGTAAGAGTTTAATCTAGTACGTATATATGAAAAGTTTGGTCATTGAAGTAAATGGAAATGAATCTTGATTGATACTAAATTGTATGTTTATACGAAAAAATATATCAGAGAAAGATGGGTTCTGTTTATGTAGTGCAACAATAATTGAAATTTGATTAGGTAATGTAATGGTCTTCAAAACAACTAAATTATAATCAAAATAATTTATATTAACTTAAATAGAGCAAAATGATGTCGTTTTGCCAACAGGGATTAGTCAGATATATAAAGAGTCATTAATGCCCCCAATTGATAATAAAATGAAACGATACAAAAGCATAAAATCCTTTTTATAATGTGCTTTGGGATAACTTTCATTATTTCCATTACTTCATTATTTCCAGTATCTCCCTTAATCCCTGTGCCAAACACAAGTGTGAAGAAAATAGAGGGAAGGAGGAAGCATGCTTTCTTCTCTGCATTAAATGTCACGAATCCTACCTCCACCACCCACATAAACTTTGCCGAAGAGAGCTTTGAAGTAAGTGAAAGTAGCAAAGTTGTTGAACTGAATCAACATTCACAATTAACTCCCATGGTAAAAGTCATGTAATGAGCAAAACTATTATAACTGTACTATAGCGCATTTGAAACATCATAGATGTGAGGAAAACCACCACTGAAATTCCTGAATATGAAGGGGAACATAGAAAGGTAAATACTAGTAGACTAGTAGACTCTCATACACATTGAATGAAGGCACAATCTTCAACAAATAAATTGAATTAGAAAGATTGTGTTTGGCCCCAAACAACATAAAGAAATGAAAAGATAAATGTCATTAACCTAAAGAATTATGAATAGTGGTAAAATTTATCAGAGATCTCAGTCAATTAATTTATATTTCACTTTTTCAAATTAGTTAAAAGACAAATATGACAACAAAAGTTTGTAGAATAAAGAAGAAGAAATCTAACCACTGCTGGTAATGCTTTGCTAGCCAAGTCAAAGACATCATGCAATGCTTTTTCACTCTCTCCATGATACTCGCTTATGATTTCAGGTCCATTCACAGGAAACAAGTTCACACCAGCATCATGAGCACACAGCCTAACCAGGGAAGTTTTTCCAGTACCAGGTGGACCGTGAAGAAGCACACCTTTTGTAGGTCGAAGGCCCATCCTGAACATATTGGTTCATAATAAGCATATGTAGAAGGCTCTGCCTTATTCAATGGCATAAAGACTAGTTTATTCCATGTAGTAAACTGCTGTAGCTTAATTATTCTCATCCTTTATACTATTTCAAGAAAAAAAATCTCCTCCTTTATACCGCTGAAGTGTGAGAATTTTAAAAATTCTTCTCAGCCTACAGTAACCTTGGGTGATAAATGTTCTTATCCTCTACTAAATCATAATAATTCCCATGGGGTGAGAAAACTCCACTGCGTCTCTGGTACCACGGTTGTGCTTATAAAAAATGTTCAATTGTTGGCCATGATAGACCATTTACAGAAATAGAATATCATAATTAGACAACTTCTAGTAAAATTTCAACTGCTCAAGTCCAGAGCAAAGAAAACACAACCTTTCACAAAAAATGGGGTTATATTGTTTAAATTTTTAATGATACATTCACACATACATTAGTACCACTGAAATGTTCCATTACTAGGGATGAGCATGGGTTTAGGACCCAACCCAAACCCACAGGGTCTGGACCCGTTGGGTCAGGTATGGGTCCAAAAAATTTAGACCCATCGGGTCTGGGTCTAGATTTTAAAAACAGGGTGGGTTCGGGTCTAAAATATTAAGACCCAGACACGACCCGTAGACCCATATAACCCAAGCTATATATATTGTTAAATTAATTTTTAATTCAACAAATAATATGTATTGTATATTTGTTCTTGAAGAATTAATTCAGGTGCATATTGAACTTGAATTTTTGTATTTAAGATATTATATATTTTATTTAGTGAAGTAAAAAAATTAGAAAGTTAGACCCATTTTGGACCCAAGACCCGTTTAGACCTATTGGGTTTGGGTATGGGTCTAGAATTTTCAGACCCTACGAGTCCAGGTCGGTTCAGGGCTAACCAAATTTTTTTAGGGTTATTAGACCCAGACCTGCTGGACTTGCACTGCAAAATATTTGCAATACAACTAAATCTAAATTCAAAAGGGTTTTTCATGCTTTAAGTTAGGAGCCAAGAACTGCAAATGCACAAAGAAAGGTATCAAAACTGAAAGATTATTAATCACTACACAAAGTGATTCAGTACGTTGACCAGTGCAGAGGAGGGAAAAGGCATCATATGGAAAACAGGTAAATGAGATGTACAAGTAAGGACAGATAAAACCAGAAATGTGCAAACAGACATCTATTAGCATCTCTGAGTGCAGCTAGAAAAAAACAGGAATGATCTATACATGCCAAAAGTCTTCTCCAGGTCCCAACTGTTGTAGACTTTTTTTATCTACAGACATTGCACAAGATGACAACTTCTAACATCTCATGTTCTTCAAAGTCACTACGAATTACCACAATAATAGCAGGCTAAAACAATGCAACAACCATAAAGCTCATAAGCCATATTCCAACAACAAGGAGACGGAAACTTAATCAAGCAATGTAGAGAAAACAAGGCAAGCTTCCATGGATAGGTTGCATATATTACCTGGATAAATCGCACCTAACAGCTGATGAAATGATTATTTCTTTCAGGACTGCAAACTCTTCGGCAAGGCCTCCCAACTTCGGCATATCAGCTTCGATGTTAGCTGTCAAATTCTGACGTACAGGTTCAAATGACAGGGAAATTCCTCGAGGTGAAGCTTCTTGTGCAGAAGTTCTAGATAAGTTTATACTAACTTTTGTTCCATGTTGAACAACATATGCATCTTCCGTACAATTCGCAACTTCCACCTTCTGAGAGGTCACAGTGCAGTTGGTTTTCTCAGTCAGACTAAGTAAATCACTTTCTGCAGAAATACTATAAGCGCCAACAACCATGAAAATACAAATCCTTGAAAGTACAGGGATGGCTACAATATTTCCTTGGACCAAAATACGAGAAAACAGCCACGATGTACAGCACATTTGGAAAAGCTTCCTCGCATTATCATCACCTAATATTTCTTTAACATCAAGTGCATCACTTGACGTGTCTCGCAGCTGGGATATGGACCATGAGTCTTCAAAGTCTTGTGTTGTTAATAGTCTTCCATTAGGAGACTTAAATTTAGATCGAGGTAAAATCGGTGTCCTAGGGGATGAATTCCCACTACTTCCATACTGAACCTGGGTTGCTCCTGTCAAAAGGCTAATGTTTGAGGACAAACTACCCGAAGCAAATTCACTCTTTGAATATACAAGAGACAAATCTATATCCTTGCAGTTATACAGTGAGAGATAGGACTCAGTTTGGCTGTGTGTTATTTTGCATCCACTGAAACCCATGACTGGATGATGCTGGATGGGATTAATAAAGACAGTGCGGCCTGAAGCAGGACAACCCATAGTAACTAAGAGGTTTGAAGACAAGCGTACCGTATTCTTCAAGAGCTGCAGATAAAGAATTGTTAACGCATTAACAATGAAGCAACTGAAGAAAATCAGAACAATCGAATTAAGAACGAGTTTTTAATAAAGCATTTGAGAAACTAGTAAGCTGAAACATGCTCTCTCTCTTTATCAGATGATATAGTATCATGGTTTTATTACCCACCACAAAACACAGAAGATTAATTAATGTTGCATTTATTTTAGGATCTTTGTAATGCTTTTTATTCATAACTGTGTTCATGGGACATTTTCAAAAGGTAATGACAGAAGATAAACAAACAAGTCAGACTATGAAATTTTGCAACATTGCGCTATTGTGAAAATTTAACACTCATAAGATTATTTTAACTCCATCCAAATAAAAGAAATTCATTTCAAAAACTTGTTTTACTTCATTCCATCTTTTACTGATATCCATCCACTGAATAATGTTTTGTTCCAGCTGGCTTCCCGGGGGTTCAAAGTGCAGTACAAGCTAAAATATTAGAGATGCAACTTGATGTTACTAATTTTTCTTACTGTAATAGACGGATCAGAGTTTGGAACGATACAGCTTAGGTTTGGCCAAGATTAGATATCTTTAGGTTTGGCCAAGATTAGATATCTTTAGGTTTGGCCAAGATTAGATATCTTAGTCATTCATCCTATACAAACATTATGATGAAAGACACATAGCAGATGACCACACAATTTCAAGGTAACAATTAAGAGCCCTAGAAGAGAAACTTCTTCAGAACACAATGACTCATAGTAAGGGGTTCAAAAGCAACATAATTGGCAATAAATACATAGAGCTTATCCTCAAACCTTATTGGAAGGGAAAGCTGTTGCAAGAGCAAAATAACGGCCTGCGCTATCAGCAATTCCTTCAGCAAAATCACACCCAAAATTCAACGCAAACTCATCTGCTAATGAGCACAAAGGATGGTGACTGTTACTCGATCTAGCTAGCGACACCTGTCAATGCAGTGCCATATACATGTTAAAAAAATAATAATACTTCACCTCATGTAGACATTTAGAATGGCCAAGCCAATATACACACCATTACATATAGTTTGAAAAGGCTAGGAACAAAAAACAAGATATCTCTAAGGCTATATGGTAGAACTTAACTCTAGACTCTAGTTCGTTTCAGTTGAGTTGTTATTGGTAATAACTTATGCAGAGTTGGGTACAGTTGAAAAAATTAGGGCCTAATTGTTTTTAATGGCAGAAAAGGGTTAGTGTCGCCAACCCTCATAAAGACTTGTCCGCTCTTTGATAAACTAATATTGAAACCGAGCGTGAAGTGAATATAATTTTTCAAAATGCATATGATCACTGAATATGCGTACAATCACAAACACGTATCAATGCAGGATCGTGTGTAACCACTAACATAATATTTTGCAGTAAACAGTTGGACACAGAAAGAAGAAAGGAAGATTTACCGAGACAATGGAAGCGGGAGCAATAGAAGCAGCAAGCATGGCGGACTCCGACAACCAAATTTCACAACCTTTTGAACCTAGTCCCTCCATGATAGAAGCGGCGCCAGTATAATCGGTAAGGACTTTGCCAACCAAAGCGTTTTTGGAAATGAAAATGGGGAATTTCCGGGAAGCCTCTTCAAGAGAGCATAAGAGATCATCTTCACTGATTTCAGCATCTGGGTTCCAACAAGGAGAGGGTGGAAATTGGTCGGGAGACTGGAGTCTCTCGGAGGCCTTGGAGTGCTTTTTAGTCTTCGGAGGCATTCCTGCAGATTTCGACTATGAAAGTTGTCACTTTCTTTGGTCGCGGGTACAAGGAAGCAAAAATATAAAGTGGATTGCTATATCACGCCCAGTATTTTACTAGTTACGCCCTGTATTTATACTATTTTATATACAATATGTATTTTTAATTTAATTTAATTTAAATTATTTAAATAATTTAAATTAATTAATTAAATTATTTATTTATTTATTTAATTGTTCTGCCGCCGCCGCGCCGCTCTCCTTCTCCTCCGGCCGCCGCCGCGCCGCTCTCCTTCTCCTCCTTCTCCTCCTTCTCCTCCTTCTCCTCCTTCTCCTCCGCCGTTCCTCTTCCCTCTCCGGCGACGCCGCGGCTCCGTTCTCCGTTCGCCGTGTTCCGTTCTTCACGGTTTGGGCGCGAACCAGTCGCCTTCCGTTCGCCACGGACCGGGTGCGAACCAGACGGTGTCCCGTTCGCCACGGCCTGGGCGCGACCGGGCGCGAACCGATCGATGACGGAGAGCTTCGATCGACGGCGGGCTTCGATCGACGGCGACGAAGGAGGAGAGACGGAGGGGTTAGGGCTTTGCTCGGTGGCGGTGGCGGAGAAGAAGTCGAAACCGCCGGAGAAGACGAAGAAGAAGAGAAATAGGTGGTGGCGGCGCTGTGCACGGCGGTGGCGCTGGAGCACGGCGGTGGCGCTGGAGCACGTAGCGGCGGAGATCGGCGGCGGCGCGCGGTGGCGCACGGCGGCGTGGCGCACGGCGGCGTGGCGCGCGCGGTGGCGTCGCAGGGCACGGCGGCGCGCGGTGGCTCTCGGCGGCGCAGCGGTGGTGCACGGTGGCGCACGGCGTCTCGGTGGTGGCTGTGGTTTTTTTTTTTTGATTTTTATTTTTGATTTTTGATTTTTGTTTTGATTTTAAATTTTTGTTGTTGATTTTTGTTTTATTTTAAAATCTTAATATTAGTATTATACATATATATACGTATTAGGGCGTAACTAGTAAAATACAGGGCGTGATATAGCAATGCCCAATATAAACCCCGGCTTGTGTTGGGGTTTAAGAGTGTTATATATACCTACGGATGGGGGAAAAAATCGAAAATCAAATTATCCGAATAACCATATTTCAAATACGGTTTTTGGATAATCGAATTGAATAAACCAAATTTTGAATAGAGTTTGTGAGTTTGGGCAATGATGTACGTGGTTATATATTTTATATTAATTTTTTAGAATTAATTATTTAGTATATATATTTAATTTACTTTTTAAATGTAATTCGGTATTCGGGTCGGATTTCGGGTTAAGTTTCCATATCAGAAACCAAACCAAAAACCATATTCAAAATTTGATTTATTCATTTCGCTTATCCAAAAACCGTATTTGAAACGTGGTTCGAGTTATTCGAATTCGGATAATTTGATTTTCAGTATGGTTTCGATTTTTTTTGCCCACCCCTAAGTATAGATAACAAACTCTTAAACCCCAACACAAGCCGGGGTTTATATTTTTGCTTCTTTGTACCCGCGACCAAAGAAAGTGCCAACTTTCATAGTCGAAATCAATTTTGGAAAATCTGCAGGATTGCCTCTGAAGACTAAAAAGCACTCCAAGTCGGCCTCCGAGAGACTCCAGTCCCCCGGCATGTATGTATATGTATGTATATGTATGTATATGTATGTATATGTATGTGTATGTATGTGTATGTATGTGTATGTATGTGTGTGTATGTATGTGTATGTATGTCTATGTATGTATATGTATGTATACATACATGTATGTGTATATACACATATATACATATATGTATATATGTATGTATACATATATACACATATATATACACATATACGCGTATATATATATACACACACATATATATGTATATAGAAATAGATGTATATACATATATATATTCATGGCCCAAACTCAAATAGATTATGGCCCAAAATGGAAAACATGAGAACCTTCATTATTGGCCCTTTATATAAAATTGGAAACCCTACAAAAGTAAAAAAACAGAAAAGAAACTCTCCTACTGAGGCTGCCGTTTTCTTCTTCATCGAGAGAAATCAGAAAACCCTTGCCTTTCTTTTTCTGATCCCCATCCTTATCTCCGTCGCCACGACCTCATACTCCGGCGCCATGGCCTTGCAGTGGCCGCACCACCAACACGGGGCAAAGCTCAAGGAACGACAAGGATGAATCAAAGATATCAACCAAGTTAGTTTTTCTTTTTACTCTTTGATGTCTAAACTGATTTCCGCTCAGATCTTGGTGGATATAAAAGGCTTGCCTTTGTTTTGTTTTCTTACTTTTGTGATTTTGTTTTATGAGTTCTTAATTAGTTTTGGTGGTTTGATTAGGAGGACCAACTTTCTGAAGAACCAAAGGTAAGCGAGGAAGCACAACAAGAAGGTGAGTGATGGTGCCTAGGGAGATGCTTAGTGATGATTTTTGTGCAGCGTTTTTGTTTTGTTTTGTGCCTAGGAAGATGCTTAGTGATGATGGTGCCTAGGGAGATGCCTCGGGAGATGCTTAGTGATGCTTAGTGATGATTTTTGTGCAGCGTTTTTGGTTATGCATTAACTCTCATTGCAGATTTCAGGGACGAAAATACTTATAAGAAGCCTGGTGCTCAATGAAACGAATCATGATTAGCTGCATTTCACATAGTGTTCACATAGTGTGAATTAGTTGAACTTTTTCCATTTTCACATTGTGTAACATTGCACTATATAGTCTGTGTAATCTGCACATTGTCATTAGTTGCTAAAGTCCCGAATCCTACATATTATTTTGGTAGAATTTAAAACCTCGTGTCTCATTAATCATTATTCACTTCCTTTAAAAAAACATTACCTATCATTGAATTAGTGCTACCTGTTAGCCGGTGTTCTGTGTGTGTTAGCCAGCTTCTCATATTTGTTGGTGATTTTCCCCAAATTCACTGTGATTGTAGTGATTAATGAAACGTTCTCAATATTGCCTTTGTCGTTTGAACAACTTGAATTCTTCTGTTTTATTTGTGGTGTCAATGCACTGATGGAATAGTAAATGGAATGTCAGTTTGACACTTTCTGCCCCATTTCGTAGTTAATAATTATTTCAACCATTATAGTATTGTAATATTTCAGCCCCATTTTGTGTTAAAGTGTTAATTAGTACTGTAAATTTAGACTGTTAAAGTATTATATTCCAGCCCCATTATAGTACTGTAATATTCAGATTTGGATTAATTATGAGAGCAAAACGACGAGTGTTATATTCCGGCCATTATAGTACTGTTATATTCCAGCCTTCCGTAATATTTCTGACAAAACAACAAAAAGGTCAGATGAGGTTGAAGCAAATGAGAGCAACATTAATTCAACTTTCTCTAGTCAGGGTTCAGAAGGATCTAATGGAGCTATAGGGGCAACGGGTGTGCATGTGCCCTGAAAACGGAAGACATACAAAAAGAGGTCAGTTGTTTGGGATCAGTTTATCGAATTCACTGATGATAAAAGTGGTTTGAGAAGTAGATGCAAGCATTGTTGTAGAGATTATGGTTCTAATAGTAAATCTAGTGGGACCACTAATATGAAAAACCACATTGGCACATGTGCAATGAACCCTGATAATAAGCCCTCAACCCAATCCCAATTGACCTACAATACATCTTTAAATGGGACTAGCGGTGAGGAAAAATTTATCTTGGTGGCTTGGAAATTTGATCAAAAAGATGGTAGGACGGGTTTAGCTCAGATGATTATTATGGATGAAGTCCCATTAAAGTTTGTTGAACATGAAGGGTTTAAACGTTTCATAAGAATTATTCAACCTGCCTTTGTGATTCCATCTAGAAGAATATTGACTATGGATTGTTATCAGTTGTATTGTTGAAGCAAAATCTAATCTTAAATCCCAGCTGAGAAAAACAAACCCTATAGAATGTGTCTTACTACAGATACTTGGACATCAGTACAATGAATTAATTATATGTGTCTCACTGGTCATTTCATAGACAATTATTGGAATTTGAGAAAGGTTATATTGAACTTTTATCCAGTTGATAGTCATAAGGGTCAAGATATTGGGAAATCTGTAGAAAAGTGCTTGGTTGATTGGGGTTTGCATACTATTTGTACTGTTACAGTTGATAATGCAAGTTCTAATGATGTTGCTCTTGACTACTTGTAAAAGAAGTGTGTTAATTGGGGAGGGTCTTGTATTTTACAAGGAAAATGGATGCATGTTAGGTGTGTGGCTCATATTATCAATCTAATAGTTCAAGATGGGGTAAAAGAACTTGGTAATTATGTTGAAAGTGTTAGAGCATTGTGAAATATGTTAGGCAATCACCGGCTAGGCTAAGGAAGTTCTATGGTTATGCAAAATTGGAGAATTGTGAAAGCTCTAAATCCCTATGTTTAGATGTTGCTACTAGATGGAACTCTACTTATTTGATGCTAAGTGTGGCTTTGGAGTATGAGAGAGCTTTTAGATACTTAGAGCAAGGAGATGACAATTTTGTAAAAGAAGTGGTTGTTCCACAACTTTGGGATTGGGATAATGTTCGTCAACTTGTTATTTTTCTTAAACATTTCTATGTGCTTACTGTAAGAATTTTGGGTACAAAGTATATTACTGCCGATTCTTATTTGGATGACATCAGTTCTATATATGCACTCTTGAAAGAGAGTTTGAAGAGCCCCGATGCTGAATTGAGAGAGATGTCATCCTCAATGTTGAAGAAGTTTGAAAAATATTGGGAAATGTGGAGAAGTTCCAGATGTTGGTTTTCATTGCTAGTACTTTTGATCCAAGGAACAAATTGGACTATTGTGAAATAGTTCGTTGTCAAATGTATGGTGATGAGGAAGGGACACGCATTGCTGAAATCGTTAAGGGTGCTATGTATGAAGTGTTCAATGATTATAGGATGATTTATAGTGTAGGAGTTGGAAATTCTGCTGAAGTATCTACTGCTTCATCAACATCTTCTTGTTCATCACATTCTTTTTCGAGTGACAATCTTGACCCATTGAAGAAAATTAGGGATCAAAACAGGGCTGCATTGAAAAAGAAAAAGACAGAATCAGATTTTGTTAGGGATTTCAAATTAGAACTTGATAGGTACTTAACCGAAGAAAGTGCTGATGATACAAGCATGTTTGAAGCTCCAGATTTCTGTATGTTGAAATGGTGGAAGAGGAATAGTCCTCAATTTCCCACATTGTCCAATTTTGCTGGGGATATTTTAGCTCTTCCAATATCTACGGCTACTTCGGAATCAGCTTTCAGCATAGGGGGAAGAGTTCTTGATGCATTTAGAAGTTCCTTAACTCCTAAACTTGTACAAGCCTTGATATGTGCTCAAGATTGGTACCGTGGTGCTGGAACTGAAATTAAAGTGGAAGAAAACATTGAGGATCTTGAAAATTTTTAAGATGGTAACATCATATTCGTGCTAAATTATTTAAATTCTGGTTTGCACTTCTTTAATATATTTTTTTATTGCAGAAATCCAACAAACAACGATGGAGTCAACTGTTATGTAAACACTCACGATGGAGTCACTTATCGAAATTTTAGAAGATCTCTTTTAAGATCGAACAATTACATCGAATTGAGTATGATTTTATGTGTAATAACATCTACTATACTAGGAATATCAATGAACCCGATTATTGCAATTGTTCAGAATACCTTTTTTTTAGCTTCTAGGGTCTATTTCTTAGTTCATGATCGCTCTTACTAACTGGAATCGAAGAAATAGTAGACCTATTCCACCCAAAATGGGAATGGGCTAGGGTTATGAACTTATAATCGGATGATCGAGTCGATTCCATGATTATAAGTTCATTCCATACCGGACCAGGCCGGAATAGGGTTCTATACATTCTCATTATGAGAAGGGGCCATTCGAGCATATTTTAAAATATATACTATATTTACATATGAATCCCTACATCGTTCTATTCCATTTAGGATTAAGCATAGGCGTAATCGGACCTACTTTTTAGACATCTCTCCTTATTTGGGACTATATTTTCACCCCTTTGAGCTTTTATTGAATCGAGAAATAGGTTTTATTGGCCATCTTTTTTTATATATCTAAGGCATTATCCGGATAATTAAAATCGAGAAGCAATTAGATGTCCAACTCGAGCCTATATGATAATGATATGACCGATCAATAAAAATACTCCACCTTTGTCATATATTCCATACATCATACTCGATAGATATCATATTCATGGAATATGATTCATGCCTTGGTGGTGAAATGGTAAACACGAGAGACTCAAAATCTCGTGCTAAAGAGCGTGGAGGTTCGAGTCCTCTTCAAGGCATAATATTGAGAATGCTCATTGAATGAGCAATTCAATAAGAGAGAGACAATTGAATTCAATAATGGACGCCTGTTCGCATTCCAGCCTTTCTTCTCCTTTCAGGGCCTATCCGAAAGAGAAGATAATCTAGTACTTATTGGTTGTGAATATCTGAACTGCTTGTTCGCTGTTCAAGAGTTCTTGCTTAGTCAGTTCATACCATCCATACATATTGTTTTGATCTACGATTTTAATTCTTTCGTGTTTCAGCAGTAACATATTGTTCTATGGAGCTAAGATCCAAGGAAGAAATAAGCGTTTCCACAACTCTACCGCTCAGTCAATTATGTTCCACTTAATCCACCTTTCATGGCCACATATCTTTCTGGCTAAGGGATGGGAAATCCTTTTCCCGTTACATGAATCCAATAATTTTCATTTCATCCGGGAAAAGCCATTTTTTTCTCAACAATGCCTTTGTCATTTGATCCAATACTATGTAGCTGCTCCTTTGCTTTGGATTTTTAAAGGTCTGTACAAGATTTATATATTAAGGCATGGATATTAATTGACTATGATGCTTTAATTCAGTAAATGCATTCTCGACTGATAATGTACTAAATCCATCTGTTGTCAACAAGTGATTAATGGCATTAGCTTCCAGGAAAGAAGTTAGCATTGTATAGCTGAAAGTGCCTTTTCCTTTAGCACTTTAGTGCCCTTTTTCCGTTTCCTGAGCCATCATGCTAACTCAAACTAGTCTTTGCATATTACATTCTTACTTTTTTTGCTCACAAAACCTGCAGTCTATTATTATGGTAGAAGTTGATTTTGACTTAGTTGTTCACTCATAGGTATGAAAACAATAAAATAAAGATTTATAATCCTCCTGTAGACATTCTAGCTTGTCTGGATGGCTATATGAACATGGCCATAGAACAGACTGAGAATGATGATCAGTGACTTTTCTTTTCAGGTTGCCCCAAGGGGAATATGAATGTGGAGTGCTTGACAGCTTGAAGAATGTGAACACTTTGAAAATAAATTATGAAATGAAGTACTTTTATTTAATGTTAAATGTAATGCTAAAGTAAAATTATTGTGGTTCAATTTGTATTGTATTTGTTGGATTTTTATTTTAAAAACTTAATTTGGTTGATGTAGAAATTAGATTTTTAATTTTTATTAAATTTCAAGCTAAGATATATAGTTTTGGTAATTATTTAAAAAAATTACAACCAAATCGGTTTATTCAGTTTCAATTCGGTTTCAAACCGAAACCGAATTCCAAATTTGGTTCGGTTTATCCGGGTTATTCGGGTCGGTTTTGGTTTTGGAATTTTTAGAAAAAAACCCGAATAACCCAAACTGAATAAACCAAACCGATGCCCACCCCTAACTATACCGCTCTCTCGGTCTCACTATAAATTGCTTATTTAATTGTTAATAATCAAAATTTTAAGGGAAAGTCTCACGAAAGACAATTTGTCCATTACGAACAGTTCAGGGATTGATATGCAAAATGGGGTTTATATTGTAATTAGTTAAAACAGGGTAGCTAGTAAGTAATTAAGGTGGTCTGTCCATTTTTAATTTTCTTCCTTTTTAGTTTTTTTTGTAAGCAGTTTTCAACAGTTAATTATTTTTGGAAACTGTCAATCCAATTTATTCATTCATGTTCTGACATTTACTTTGTCTTCTCTGCATTGTCAACTGTAAAATTTGTTCTTCTTTTGCGTTTTTGTGTCTTCTCCGCTCTGTTCGTTTTCTTCAATTCCTCTCTTTGCTCAATTATGCGCTATCTTGCCGTTCAACGCCACAGATCAATTTCTTCGTCAAGAATATGATTTGGTAAGTCTGACATTCTAGGTTTTCAAATTTCATTGTCGTTCTTTTCCATTTTTGCTTTACAGTTGTTTGCAATTTTGATGTAAGATTTTTTTTGTGTATTTGACCTAGTCTATGGGTAGGGCAAAGGGGAAAGGTCTTCCTCCTAAAGTTGAGAAGTTGTCTCAGCCTTCTCCTTCTCGTGGTTCGAATTATTTGTTTTCCATTTTGAATATTTGGGGTTTCACATTTTTTGGTTCATTTTTGTGTGTGTATGTGTGTTTTTCAGTCTTGGTGATGTTGACTTTTTTTAGAATATTTTTTTAAGTCAGATATGCATACAAGTTGTTGTTGTTGACTTTTTTGTAAGTTAGATCTGCACGTTTTGAGTCTTTTTTTATAACATGCATTTGATTGTTTATACATTGCATTTGTTATTGAAAGATATGTTAGTTGCTTTGTTTTTTTCAGTATGTTAGCAGTCCAGTTATAATGTGCATTTGTTGTCTTAAGAATTGCATATGTTAGGCTAACAGATGTATTAAATAGCTATTCTGTTTTCTGATATGTATGTCAGATTCGCATGTTTTGACTCTGTTTTTATGATGTGCATTTGTTTTCTTAAGAGTTGCATATGTTAGGCTAACAGATGTCTTAGTTAGTCATTCTGTTTTTCCTGATTTGTATGTCAGATCCGCATTTTTTGATTATGTTATAGTGTGCATTTGTTTTTTTAGAAGTTGCATATGTTAGTGTAATGTATGTATAAGTTGCTTACTCTGGTTTTCGATTTTTAGTGGATGATAGTCAGTCCACTTATTGTTATAATGTGCACTTGTTGCCTTAGAAGTTGTATATGATAATGTAACATATGTATTAGTTACTTAGTCTATGTTTTAATTTTCACTTATTTTTAGAATGTTTATTTGTAAGTCAGATATGCATACAAGTTGTTGCTATTGACTTTTTTGTAAGTCGGATCTGCATGTTTTGAGTCTTTTTTATAGCATGTATTTGATTGTTTAGACGTTGCATCTGTTACTGTAAGATATGTATTAGTTAGTTGCTCTATTTTTTTTACTGTACCTTAGCAGTCCAATTATGAAATGCATTTATTTTCTTAGAAGTTGCATATGTTAGCGTATAAGTTACTTACTCTATTTTTGAGTTACTTACTTTGTTGTCGACTGATTGTTATATTGTGCACTTATTGTCTTAGAAATTGCATATGTTAATACAACATATGTATTAGTTACTTAGTCTGTATTTTGATTTTCACTGATTGATAGCAACTTATTGTTATTCTTTCTGATTTGCTAAGATGTATTTTGTTTCATTACAAGTTGCTTATGTTAGTTTACTATATGCATAAGTTAGTTATACTGTGTGTTTTCCAGATTAGGTTGCTTGTTGACTGTTAGAGCATGCATGCATTTTTTTATTACAACTTGCATATGTTAGTATGCTTTATGCATGAGTTCTGACTGTGTGGTATATGATTATTTTTAGCTTTTTCTGAAGAAGGTGAAGATACAGTTCAACATCAAGAATCTGAGATAGAAGACGGTGATTGTAATTTTTTTATGTATATTTATTTATTATTTTCTTATACATTTACTTATTCAAATATGTTATGTTGTTTAGCTTCTAAGATGGTGGTTAGAAAATCTAAAAAGAAGGATGAGCATGAAAATACGGTTGCTGCCTTCGTGTTAAGTACATCAAGGCCAAGGTCAGCTTTTCCATTGGCATATACACATTTTCTGCACTTTGCAATATTTTGCTTATAGTAAACTGGCACTTGTTTCTGGTCTTCAAAGCGAAACAAGACAAAGCTGACAGCGTTCTGCGAGATGGCCAAATATAAATATAATTTTTTCCCCGGAGCGGGAGATTTTAGCATTGGCAGTGTTAAAAGTTGTTCTTTCAAGCTATCATATGCTATCTGGAGTTGGGTAAACTAGGTGATTGTGGTGATCGTTTAAAGAGATTTTTTTGTTATGTACGTCATGTGTACTTTCTTGGCCCTAACTACAAGAAATTTGGTTGATTTTAAGCTAGTTAGTGCCTTAGAGAATGTGGGGACTATTAAGAGTTTTGATTGGTGTGGATTAGTGCTTGATCGTCTCTGTGAGGGTGTTAGTAGCTTCAAATCTGATTATGGTAAAATGGATGTGCCTTGTGTCGGTAGTTGTGTGTTTGTAGTTGTGTGTTTGTATTGCTTTTGGCTTATATTTATAGGTTTCCTTTTAGAGGTCAGCCTCACCCTACTAGACTGCCCTTGTGCATGCATTGGTCGAACAAATCTGTGCTCGACAGAGCTCATTATCTTGAGAAATTGGGTTATGATAAGGGGGTTATGGTAGAGGCTGGTTCTCCTTTAACCAAGGATGGGATGGTGAAAGATAAAAAGAAGCAGCCAGCAGCAATTTGAGGGAACTCGTAATGAGAATATTGGCTGTGAGGGGATTCATACACCGACTGCTGCATTCGATGGCATTGCTCAGAAGCCAGGATATATTTCGTTCACATTCCGATTGGTGTAATGAGCAATGAAGATATTGATAAAGCTACCAGCAATGTAAGTATGTTTTGTCTTCTTTTTTTTTTTACAGTTTTTAAAAACCAGTGCATGTTGTTTTCAACTAATGCAGATGTTAGTTGATATAATGAAGTTTATAGTTCATATTTTTTAAACATTTTCTATTTTGTTTGCTTGATTTACTTTTTTTTTCTACCACCCTCTAAATAGGGCCTATGTAACACCTCAAACCCAACGTACAATGTTGGGTTGGGTTTGGTCGTGCTACCGAAAATGATAACAGTAACATGCAGATAGATTATATGCGGAAGCGATTTAGATAAGTTCAAATCCTAACTTACTATTACAGTGAAAGTGTTAATGTTAAATGAAAGTTTCACATAACTATTACAGATTCAAAATTCAAATTAAAGTTCATCCAGGATCTCTCTCAAAATAAGTAAAGACATCAAATTGCTTTTCTCTTACAATTCTTCTTCACCTAAAAAGGTTGTTTAACTAGGGTAAGCTCCTTGCTTAGTGAGATTTCATTGCCAGTATTTACCCAGTTGAATTTTGGTGATCACAGAATATCAAATAACAAATAGCCACATATGCCCTAGCACATAGTAAAAGGATACGGGTGGTTAGTGCCAAGTTGCTGCCGAGTGCCTATGTGGCAACTCTGACTAACATACAAGGCACAACCTTTCAGTAGTGCCTGAAGGAAATCAGTTTAGAATTCAGTCTCGACAACCACGCCCAATCAGATGTTCAGTTACGAGCTCATATCAGTACAGTACAGTGGGTAATGCTAGCATATCAGAAACTCTACGAGTAGCCGGTCCAATCAGACGGCCCGGTCAAAATCGTTCCCTACCGACTTTGACCAAACTACAATCGCGTCGGGGGGGCCCGAAATCACAGACAGGTAATCAGGTAGAAGATATTTCAAGTTTGACACAGCAAGATAAAGTACAATCTGGTCATCCACATAACATTTCAGAGCAGTATATGATTCAAGTTTGACACGGCAAGATAAAGTACAAGCCGGTCATTCACAGAAAAATATTGGAGCAGTTCATAACTCAGTTTCACGATAATTGAACACAGTAATATACACACTCTGTTTAATAGTCAGTATATATATTATCAATTTAAGTTTAACAGGTATGTCCCTTTATAATGGAGTTCGAGTACATGTTCGAGTATGTATTTCGACTACAACGGTTCAAGTAGTTGGGTTCGAGTACAAGGTGTTCGAGTAGTTGGATTCGAGTACAAAGGGTTCGAGTAGTGAATTCGAGTGGAGAAGGTTCAAGTGGTACGGGTATCAGGTGGTACTGGTTTGAGGGGTAAGTGGTATTAGTTCGAGTGGTGAGGTTCGAGTGGTAAGTATTACCAGTTTGAGTGGTAAGGTTCCAATGGTACTGGTTCAAGGGATAAGTTTCGAGGGGTGAAGCCTTTCAGTGGGTTCGAGGGGTGAAATTTTCAGTGGTTCGAGAGGTACTGTTTAGTAGAGGTTTGAGGACAGGGTTTCGAGAGGTTACTGTTTAACAGGGGTTCGAAATGTAGTTTTCAATAGGGATTCGAGGACATGGGTTCGAGGGGTTACTGTTTTCCAGGGTTCGAGGACAGGGATTCGAGGGGTACTGTTTAGTAGGGATTCAAGGACAGTGGTTCGAGGGGTCAAGGTTTAACAGGACAGAGGTTCGAGGACAGAGATTCGAGGGCTACTGTTTAGCAGGGGTTCAATTACAGTGATTCAAGGGTACTGTTTAGCAGGGGTTCAAGGGGTCAAGGTTTAATAGTGATTCGAGGGGTGCTGTTTAGCAGGGGTTCGAGGGCAAAGGCAGAGGTTTGGGGGCAGAGCAGGGGTTCGAGGGCAAAGGCAGGGGTTCGAGGGCAGAGCAGGGGTTCGAGGGCAGAGCAGGGATTCGAGGCCAGAGCAGGGATTCGAGGGCAGAGCAGGGGTTCGAGGGCAGAGCAGGGGTTCGAGGGCAGAGCAGGGGTTCGAGGGCAGAGCAGGGGTTCGAGGGCAAAGGCAGAGGTTCAAGGGCAACCTGTACCCATACAAGATAAATATATATATTTTTTACTTCAATTCATGCTAAGGCAATGAAAACACTCACCTTGGCTAAACTTGGGCTTGGGCACTTCCGTTTCCTACTTTACTATTCACCACTGTTCTTTGGCAATAATTTTGTTTAATGCGTGAGAGGGTAAGAGTTGGGGATCAAGTATTTATACTTGGTGAAACCTAGGTTCTGACATCTACTCACCCTACAAATTTTATCCTGTAACCTCAAGCATATTGCCCAAAATTTTCTTCTCACGTCCGCCGTATATTCCATCCCAGTCTTACCACTTGCTCAAAAATAGTTATTTTGGATAATTCTCTCTCACTTCCACCCTATATTCCATTCCAATATTACCACTTGCCCCAAATAATTACTTTGGATAATTTCTTCCTCACGTCCGCCATATATTCTATCCCAGTCTTACCACTTGCTCAAAATAATTACATTGGATAATTCTCTCTTACTTCCACCGTATATTCCATTCCAATATTAATACTTGTCCCAAATAATTACTTTGGATAATTCTTCCTCACTCCGCCGTCCATTTTCTATTCTCAGCAATTCTATTTGCCTACTTGGGATTTCTTCTTCCCAACAATTCCATTTGTCAAGAAATTACTATAAATAAATTTCTTAGGTCCGCTGCTAGCTCTTTTGCATGTGTTTGTTCAATTGCTTATTTATTTATTTACTTATTTATTTATTTATTACTAGTAATATTATTATTATTATTATTATTATTATTATTATTTTAATTATTGTTTTGTTTTCCTTTGTGCCCCAAATATTTTCTTATGACACCACATCCCAGTGTACTATTCGTTTTCCTTTTTTTGGTGTTTTAATTTGTTTGATTACTTATTGTCTAATTTTACCTTTTTTCGTTCCTTTCTTTTAATTATTTATTTATTGGATTTTCCAATACTTATAATTAATTATATATATATAATGCAATTATTCCTCTTGAAATCAAAATAATATTAGAAGTGATAAATTATTTATTTTATTCTTATTTGTCATTTCATATGAAAATTACTATTATATAAAATTGTGATAAGTATGAAAAAATATTAGGATGTTATAAAATTAGTGTTCCTCAATAATTCAAAGGAATATTCGTTTTAGAGAAAGGTATATGGTAAACTATTGGAGATGCTTTTGTAAAAATCTAGATAATTATCTAACAACTCAATTTATCATTTCTTACTTAACTCTATTAAAATGTGCAATTAGTATATCGTGTTTCCATTCTGATTCGACGTACTATTATTTCCTTCCTCTTTCTTAAGTGAAACATATACTAAATTTTATCATCGTTTGATATTAACTAATATATTTTTTTTCAATAATTAAGATTATTAATTCAAATTTACTTCATCTGAGATTAACATCTAGGTTAATCCATAATAAATTTTTTTCCAATTAGAGGGATTAAAAAGGTTCAATTGAGATAACATGATTTGTATCAGAGGTGTATTTTATTTATTAATCTAGTTGGGTTCGGGGTTTCACAGCCTGTCTCATTTTCAAACGAGACATGGAGGTCGTTACACGCGTGTTGGTGCAAAACCTGGAGAGGGCAAATGCCAGTCTGATTGTGCGACCACAACCACAACTGCAATCAGAAGCACAACAAGAAGGCACAACCACAACAAATGAGGATCATGGGCATGTGATGACCACACAGGATGTTATAGAAGATCCAAGGACACATGCGTGGGTTGATAAGATTGTTGATGAATACATGAAGAAAACTAGTTCTTTTATTCCTTCATTTTCCCTTGGGATTGAAGGACTTGATGACCTCTAGTTGTAGCATCTTTGAATTGTTGTTGGATGATTTGTAATCAGCTTATTTTTTGACTGATTATTTTTTGGGTGATATGTTGAGCAAATTTGAGACGCTGTTTTAGGATTTGTTTTTATGGTTGAAGGTTGTATGAAACAAATGCATGTTGAATTCGAAGGAGTACTATTTGTATGGCTATTAATACCAAGTTGATCTTTCTATTATTTCATGTGGTTCATTGTGTTGGTTTTCTGAGCTTATAGGGAAACAAATGCAATTGATAGGTTAATAAATTACAGGAATAAGCTATGTAGTTCTACATGTATTCAGTGGTTTTCGTATCACTAAAATTATGTGAAATATAATAAAACTCACTTTTTAGGAAAACAAGTGCATGTTGAATGTTAAGAAGTAACATTTGTATGCTTATTAATGATACCAAGTTACATTTTAGGTATGTGATGTGGTTTGTTGTGTTACTTTTTGAGCTTATAGGAAAAAATACAATTCATAGGTTAACCAATTACAGTTGTAAACTAAGTAATTATATATATCAGTTAATTGGTGTTCAATGATTGCATATCAATAAAATTTTGAGAAACAAAGGTTGGTACTTGGGCAAGCAAAACAAATGCAAGCTATAATTTGACAATTTATAGTTTTGTAAGCTAAAAAATACAGTATGTTATTGAATGTATAAAAATCTTCGGTAAACCAAAATTTTAGGTATACAGTATGATAATGAAAAACAAATACAATATTTAGGTAAACAAATGCAACATGTATCCTAAATAATGCTACTTCTTACAATGTCTTCACATCTGGTGTTTTTGTGCCAAATCCAGTAGTTTTCTTCATTGGTTTTTTCTTTTCCATGCCTGACTTCAGCCTTTTTTCTCTTCCTTTTGTCTTCACTTGGGCTAGATCCAATACCTTAGGTGCACTTGTTATGGTTGAGTTGCATTGGCTACTTGTGGCTGATTGTTCAATGGCATTGGTCTTCAATGCCAACAAGTCTTCTATTCTTGTTGAGCATGTGTCAAGCATCTCTTGAAGAATGCTTCTAGCTTCTGAATTTCCTTCGCTCTTTAGAAATAAATTGTAGAATTTACTGGACATATGATTCCTCCATAAAACTGCACCATTGATGTTTTCTAGATAATTGTTTTCCTTGGCCAAGAACCTTGTCCCATACTTATGTTTTAGCCTTTTTATCCACCTTTTGAGGATGTACTTCTTAGGTATATCTATGATGAAGTGGAGGTGTAATACTCTAAGAATGTGAAAGCACATCATACCTGACACTTCAAAGCATTTGCATTTGCATTGTACTTCAACTAGCCCATCTTCATTTTTGTACTCGACTGTCTCGTATTTAGATTCGTCATGTTCTAGGATGACTTCATATTTTCTTGACGGTGGTTCTGAGAGTAGTTCCTTGACCTTAGTTGCCATTGCTAGAGAAAAATACTTTTTGAATCATTTGTACAATGCAAATGTGTAAACCTGAGCAACATATTTAATAAAACATGTACATTCTGACGGCAAGGTTCAACCTACAAATCAAGGCAACATATTCTACTTTGTTGTTCATGAGGAGGAAATCGAACCACAATGCACATCTACGTTCGCCCCCATCTGGGTCTATGAACAACAATCTTGCTCTGAAACCTTCTTTGCTGGGCACACCATCAACGAATAAGGTCCATGCAACATATTCCCACTTCTACTTGCCTCTATCGATCTTCAAGCACTCATACGTGTTCTCTCTCTATTCTTCTTTGCTCGTCATTTTGGCAATGAAGTCTGCTAATGCTTGAGCTTTGATCGCCTTCCTAGGCTGGAATTGAATTTCAAATTGGCCTAATTTCAAAGCCCACCTCGTTAGTTTTCCTGATGACTCCGACTTACTAAGGATGTTCTTGATTGGGAAACCCGTGTAAAATATGATGCGATGAGCATGAAAATACGGTTGCTGCCTTCGTGTTAAGTACATCAAGGCCAAGGTCAGCTTTTCCATTGGCATATACACATTTTCTGCACTTTGCAATATTTTGCTTATAGTAAACTGGCACTTGTTTCTGGTCTTCAAAGCGAAACAAGACAAAGCTGACAGCGTTCTGCGAGATGGCCAAATATAAATATAATTTTTTCCCCGGAGCGGGAGATTTTAGCATTGGCAGTGTTAAAAGTTGTTCTTTCAAGTTATCATATGCTATCTGGCACTCTTGATTTCAGTTAAACTTCTTGGCTTTCTTTAGAACTTCAAACAGTGGAAAATGCTTATCTGCTGCCTTCGAGACGAACCTGCTAAGTGCTGCTAGTGACCCCATTAGGACTTGTACTTGCTTGATTGTTCATGGATGAGGAAGGTTGATTATAGCTTGGACTTTTTCTGGGTTGGACTCGATTTTCTTCGAAGACACTTTGTATCATAAGAATTTCCTTGCACCCACCCCAAATACACATTTCATGGGATTGAGCTTTATTCCTATTGCACTTAGTGTATCCAGAATCTACTGTAGATCCGCTGCAAAGCTATCAACCTTCCTGCTTTTGATGACCATGTCATCAACATACTCCTCCACATTTTTCTGTATTTGATTATGAAAAGCATTATCCACTACTCTTTGGTATGTCGCTCTTGCGTTCTTCAGCCTGAACGGCATATTTACATAATAAAAAGTCCCAAATCTCGTTATGAAAGCCATTTTCTCTTCATCCTCCGGGTTTATTAATATCTGATGGTAACCCTTGTACGCATCCAAATATGCTAGCCCTAGATAGCCTGAAATTGCCTCAACCAGTTGATCGATTTTCGATAGGGGATATCAGTCTTTAGGACATGACTTATTTAAATCCATGAAATTGATGCACATTCTCCATCCAGTGTCAAACTTTCTTACCATTATTGGATTTACGAGCCAATTTTGATATCTGACCTCCCTTACTATGTCGACTTGAACAAGTGCTGGAACTTCTTCTTCAATTTCTTTCTACGTATCACTAGTGAAGAAACACTGCTTTTGTTTAACTGGCTTAACCGCATCACTGATATTCAAAGAGTGTGTTGCGATGTGTGGATCTACCCCTCCCATGTTATGAATACTCCATGTGAAAGTGTCTCTGTGTTTCCATAGGATTTGTATGATTCTTTCCTTTTCTTCATTGGGTAGGCATTTTCCTATTCGTACATACCTTGAGTTGTATTCGTTGTCCAGGATTACTGGCTCTGTTTCTTTCCCTAGGCTCGCTGTTGATTCTGGCTGATCTGTTGGTCCACCACTTGATATTTTGTTGACCATCTTCACTTTCTCTCCTACTCATCCTACCTTCATTACGATGACCATGCATTGCCTCGTTGTTTGCTGGTTTCCTCTTATAGTTGCAATTCCAGCTGATGTTGTGAATTTCATGACCAAGTGGTAAGGGGACCATATGGATTTTGTTGTGTTCATCCATGGTCTTACTATTATAGCGTTGAATGTGTTTGGGGTGTCAATGATTACAAAGTCACACAGGATTGTGCAAAGGCACTTCAGATCACCCTGTGAACCCAACAAGCGAGTGTGTAAATTTTTTGAGGTTTGTTCGCTTGAACCCATGTCTGTTAAAGCAATATACAAAGAGTATTTCAACCAGACTTCCATTGTCTACAAACGCTCTGTTTACCGTAAAATTTCCAATATTTGCTACGATAACCATGGGATTGTTGTGAGGCAAAGCGTTTGGTACTGCATCCTCTTCAGTGAAAGTAATTACCTCATCCGAGTGGAGTCTCTCATCAACAGGTTCTCTTGTGGGGGAGAATATCGTGCCCTAGCTTTCCAAGCATTGTTGGACAATGATTATGTAGATCCATGTATAGACAAGATTACTGTTTTTGGCAGTTTGTCCCCCTCAGCTTCCTTGTAGACAATTACAACTATCAACTTTAAGTTTTTGGCAATGTAGAAGTTGTCCCCTGATTCCTTGCTAGGGTGTTCAGTGTTTTTCTATTTTTGCTATACTGACTCCCCCCTTCCTTTCTGTATTGACTTAAGAAGTCATTCCACAAGTTTTCCTCAATTTTTCTTGTTAAATCCTTACAGTGTTTAATATCATGGCCATGGTCTTATGGAAAGCACAATAATATTCTCTTGATCATTTTTCTAGTGGTGCTAGCATGGGTGGTGGCTCTCAAAATAGATCCTTGTGTGCTTTCCATATATATCTCTCCCTGGCTTCGTCAAGGGTGTATCCTGAAATGTTGCAACCTGTGAACTTGGTTCTCTTACTTTGAAATAGATGCTTCCCTTTCCCTTCTTCATAAATCCCTTCTGTGAATCTTTCATCATTCGCTTCTCGGCTCGTTTCTCTCTATCTTACGATTGCTTGCTTTTTCCGTTCGTACATGCTGCTCAATCATTTTTTGCAGCTTCCTCGAGTTCTCAGGCATATTCTTTATCATTTCTTTGTAGAATTCCCCTGATCACACGCCTCCTATGGAAGCCCCCAAAGAAGACTGGAAAGACAAGTCACGAACCTGTAAGCTTTCCGTAACAAAGCGATCATGATATTCTGCTAAGCTTTCGTCATTCCGTTGGGCTATGTTATTAAGATCTATGATCGTCTTGGTGAACTTTTGATTTTTTTAGAAACGACCTAATAACAAGTCTAACAACTGTGCCCAAGATTTGATGCTCCCATTTAGAAGGTCTTTGTACCAAGTGATCGTCATTCCTATCAAAAATATAGGAAATGCCTTGGAAACTAACTCGATGTTTGCATTGCAAAACCTCATACTATTTCTGTATGAATGCACAAACTCTTTTGGGTTTGTTGTCCCGTTGTATATTTTAACATGCTAAGGAAGTTTAAAATCCTTTGGCATTTTAAAATCACGCAAGTGTGGAGCTAGAGGCAATTTATCTGCGCCATCGTCTGCGACAATGTCACGCAATTCCTCTTCATAGTTAAGGTTTTCACGCTCCTAGGTTACCCTTTTTCTGGTTTTGTGGGCTTTTGCTTGAGTGTACTCAGGAAATGGTCATAAAGGATTTCTTTGTTCACTTCCGAAAATGCCACGAATGCCCTTTTTCCTTGTCGTGGTGGTTGTTCAGAGACTCTGCTTCCTCCTCTGTCTCTTCCTAATAATGATGCACTTCCCTATCGCGTCCCAATGTCTGTTCATGTGACTGGTGGTTATGGCTCCTCTCACTCTTGGTGGATGACCCTAAAAAGAAAATAATTTTTTTGTCCCCACAGACGATGCCGAATGATGCGGAAGATCGTTCAAGGAATCTGGTCTTCCTCTCCAAGAGCTTCTTTACCTACAAAGCTTATGCAATAAGTGATTCTGGGAAAACGGCTCCAACGATCAAGTCAGTATTTTCTTGTAGAACTAGAATTTCTACATATAGTAACGCTTACCTTAGCTCATCCAGAGCTTGTTGTATTTATAGACTGACATCCTTAACAGTTCCCTGATTTCCGAGAATTAAGATCGTGGACGTGCCACAATCCCACGTTCTTCATTCGTGGTCTTTTTGTTCGCTGCCTATTTTGTGTTCTTCAGCCCACGTAGTCTAGCACGACTAAAAGCTCCGCGCCGCTTGCTCTTTTCCTTAGGCTGGACACACCCCCCTTTCCGTGAGATAACATTGGGCTGGGCTTAGTGTCCGTTGGCCTTTGATCACTGGTCCATATATACACCAAATACTATACCTAATAGCTTGTGCAGTTTCTAAGCATTAAATAGAAAAAGTAATAGATAAGAATTCTGCAAGAAAAAAAAGGGGAGCAAAGGTCGTCAGAGTTTGAATCAAGAACAACATAACCAATAGCTCAATGTACAGGTAAATCATAAAAAAGACTCTAACTTTGAAGTTAAAAACAAGAGCCCAGAAAAGGGATATCAAGATTCAAGAGGAGAAACCGAATTAAAATCCAACAAAAGGGAATTGATAGGTTGGCCGAAAATCTCCAAAAACTCACCTATTCTTAGCGGAGCCCTTCCTCGAAATTAATCCAAAACTTCAAATGCATAATGAATTGTGGCATAAACATCTTGAACCGATACCTGTATTTGAGAGTTGGGACACACTCGTAGGAGATTTCAGAAGCGGACGTGATGAAGAAAGAACTGGAGAGAGAAGATAAAACAGTGCTGAGGTACTCTTCGATCATGTTCTCGAAATCCTTGCTTTGTAGATGGTGGATGAGGAAGAGGCAATGATGGCAGAGAGGTTGGGCTCAATATAAACAAAGAAGTGAACAACATAGGTTGGGTGGTGTCATGCACATAAAACAACACCGTTTTGGATGGTTAAAGAAGTTAAAAAGACAGAATTATCCTTGGTTTAAGAAATATCCAAAGCAAAAAATTTCTATTATATGGTGTTTGAAATGAGTACACATGATGAAGAATTATATTTAATTTAAAAATTTTTAAAAAAATTGACTCGATCTTTGTTTATATATAACAATTATTTTATTTTTAAACAAAAATGATATATATTATATAAAAAAATATTAACGGTTGTTAGAAATAATTTATGGTATAAAATATAAAGTGATAAGAATATGAAATATTTGTTAATAATGAATTAATAATGATTTAATTAAAGTTATAAATTACGTGTCTTTTAAGAGAAAATATAAAAAGAATTCTTAGTTATATGTAGTATATCAATATAAATAATATAACGTACTCCTTTCATCCCAATAAAAATTGCTTAGTTTCTTTTTCAAAGTATGAACTTTGATCCTAAATTTCAACTTATATATATATATATATATATATATATATATATATATATATATATATGAGTCCGTCTCTTAAAAGACGGTCTTTCCATAAGCTATGAAAAGACCAAGGTTCAAACTACATATTAAAAGAAATTAAAGATAAAAATTTCGAGTTGCATTAATCGGGTCATAAACTTACAACTACTACATGTTGCATAATAAAATTTTAATACTGTAATTCAAACTTTTTACCTTTCTATAATTCTAATTCAACCTCATCTTTCCATAGTTATACGAAAAGATGATTTTTCCCAAAACTTTTCCTAAAAATATTATGTGAGGTACTATTAGATTCATCTTAAAATTTAATTTCTAAATATCAACTTTTTATGTTGAATTATTATATGTAGTTAAAAATATTAACGGTGAAAGATGATCATTGAATATCGTGAACAAGTAATTAAGCATTTCTTAGTGGCATGGATGGAATATAAGATTACTAAATAAGGGCTATCAAGAAGAATAACTTGCAAATCCCCCACCTCTAAAGCCTTTTGTAAGACTGCAGAACACCCACGCGATCGGCTAAATGGTTAGACTTTTGGTTTCAATCCTGCTACCGCGGGTTTGACTCTCGCCAGCCGCAGCGTGGGGATTTCTCAACTGGAGGGGTCCCTTGTGGGCAGCGAGTACAGTTGGGGATCAGGGATTTGACCCTGGTGTTTGCTGTGATTTACCTCCTCAGTGATGGCTATGGTGTCGGCGTGACTGGGACTCTGAGGGCGAGAGTATCACCTTTTGTAAGACCTGCATACACAAGTTACAGTAAATGTATCAAACCACTATTTCACAAACAGAAAATGTGACCAAAACAAAATTTTAATAGGTTGGAATGCTTGTTAGAATTAACTGATGATTAGATTCAGGGATTTTAGCAACCGTCATGGGTCGCCCGCTAATGATGCTAATCGTGCGGCCTAGCCGTATACAACCGTGTCACGACTACCGTCTAATTACTCACGTGCGTCGCACTTAGCTTGGTTACTCGCGGTACACCAAGCCTTTAGAGGGACAAGGTGGAGTACTGAGCTACCCACACCCGATTACCGTTTTGCAATACACTGAATTATGAGCATTTGCTCCCTAGTGTTGGGCTTTGTATTGCATCTTTGGCTTGTGTGTGTGAAGCCATGCTCCTATTCTAAACTCGTGTGTATTTCCGATGCATTGAATTCTATATATTATTGATTATTTTATGAAATATATGATTGGGAATTTACATTTTCATAATATTAGAGCATCACCAATCGTAGTTCTGATCCCTTCCCCCTTCCCTCTTTTGTCTTCTTTTCCATTGTTGGCACTACGATTCCTTCATCAAAAACTTTTCTGGTCAACTTGCTACCATAATCACTATTTCACACAGCTATGCATGGCCTGGAATGGAAGGATAGGAAGAAAGGTACATAGTCTGGAAGGCAAACCAACAATATTCAACTCAATCTAGCCACACCAACACCAACAATTGAATAGACATGGTCCTCTTTCAATGTAGCCTTGAATAGCTTTTCAGCTTTGTCATATTCTTTCCTAACACATGCTAACTGATAAAATGCCACCATTTTTGGCCATGTGGTTTCAAAATAGTCCATTTACCGCTGTAAGATAAGAATGGTTCTATCAGAACTAGGATCATGGTTGAAGGAGACTTCAATAGTAGAGAGAAAAAAATGTTGAGCAAACAATGATGGACCTTTGCTTCTTGCTTGAACAACACAACATCTTAACAACTTGATCATCGTTTGGAGTTTGGACACTTGGGAATTTCAAGTAGAAACACTTGAAAACACGATACAGCAAGACCGGGACAATTTTCTTCGAGGGCAGTTCCGTGAGCTCTGTTGCATCTTGGATGGAAGAAGTCAATGAAGCATGCTTCCGATCACAAAATCCTTTAGCTTTTCACAGTAAAACTTATTTTCAAACAACAATATTTCCAGTAACAGATGATCTAGGAGGAGTTCTGCACACTTCTCAAGCAAAGATTTCAACACACTCTCTATTTGAGGTACTCGGCCAACTCACTTGTTAATTTGGAAGAGTTGGATTTTTGAACTTCTTATGAAAGCCTTTGGTAGTTTTATGCTTGAGGTTTGGGGTTATTAGTGTGGTTTTGGAGTATTGTGGCAGAGGCTATTTTGTGTGGGTGTATTTGGTGAGGATTTGTTACACTGTTTGTTGTTAGGGATGCTATATATGCTATATCTATCATGCATCATAGATAGAGAGGGGAACCTAGTGTGCCATTTATGGAGTTGACCAACCTCACTGTAGCAGACCAAGAAAGGTAGATCCACCTAGTAGGGCAACCTATTCAAGAGACAGAGTTTGTAGACGAAGAGACCCTTAAGGATCTTAAACTCTACAAGCCCGTCATGGTACTACTAGGGAGGATCGGTATGAAAGAGTTCACTACCATATTGGCCCTCACCTACACTAGGTATACCCTAGAATATCTAGCTCCTTGACAAAGGATACCAACAGACAGATGGAGAGATATGTGAGGTTTAACTTGGGGGATGTACCACATGGCTTGAATTACCCTCAGTTCTTTAAAATATTCAAATGGGAGGTTCATAGATATGTAAAGGGGTACAATGGGCCGAATGCAGGGTATGAGTTGTATGCATCCTAGGCCACTATCACCTGACGATTGTGGGGGAATGAGAGCAAGAACAACAACATAGTGCATCCGGCACTAAGATATGTAGCCAGGTTACTGAGTGTGGTGGTCGGTTGTCACGGGAAGACCACTACTGCTTTGGAGAAAGACTGTAGGAGGTTTTGGTCGGTATGCTCTGGGAGAGCTTGGCACAATCTATTAGATGATTTCATCGAGCATTGCATTGACCTCTCCACGACTCGCATCGGGCTCTTCCTTCTCTCTAGAATCTTTTCTTTTCATCTCTTTATTTTCCCTTTGCCCAAAGACATTGAATCCAATGAAATACTTGGGTTCAATGCTTAGGGAGTAGTTAATCTAGCTTGGGGTGTTATTTGTATTCATGAATTAATTGTGGCTTTTTGAGATTTGTAGATTCTTCTATCTTTATGTCCTATTTATATTTGTGCTTGAAATTATGCTTTCCACTATTGTGAGATTTATTTCCTGCCATTATTATGATGCATCCGTACATGTATGGTATTGTAAAATCGTGCTAGGCTTCATTGCTATATGGGGAGTGTTAGAATGTGGAGTAGGTTCAAGAACACCGGGGAGATGAGTGCATTCGGGTTACCTCTAGAGAATATCTTTCTATTTGTTAAACCATAATTCTTATTTGCTAGTTATGTGAGAAATCACATGTCAGGCGGTCGATTCGGAAAATCTGGACAAGGGAATACCCTTGGCTTACCCCGATAGATTAGAATGATTGTTTCATTACAAGAAAAATGATCTTTTACTTCGCCCCTTTTACCTCGGTTTTTTTCTTAACCCCAAAAAACCAAGGTAAAATGTTCATTTATTGTGGTTGTATTTTTTTCAAAGTAAAAGGTATTTTTTACCTTGGTTCTTTAAAAATCATGGTAAATAATTGGTTTTTTATCTTGGTTAATTAAAAAACCATAGCAAAATATTAAAAGCAAAGTAAATAATATTACCAAGCAGCGTGCGACGTCGCACATGTTGTGTTGGAAGCATGATCGATGTATCCATTAACGTTGCTTATACTGATACGTTTAGAGAATAACCTAGAATGTCACATATATTTGAAGAGATAAGTTAAACTAAAGAATTTGACGGTGACAGATAAAGATGCCAATCATATGAAGTTCAAATCAATTGAAAACACACACATATGATCACGTACAGTCAATCTTATGATGTTCAAATTAGATAGTTAAATAACTAGAAAAATAGTACTAGTAGACGTGAAAACATTCTCACAATCAGCACATAATTCGAATAATATTTGTCTTAATTCAAACATAATA
Organism: Rubia yunnanensis; assembly: GCA_037428765.1. NCBI lineage: Eukaryota > Viridiplantae > Streptophyta > Magnoliopsida > Gentianales > Rubiaceae > Rubia > Rubia yunnanensis. The sequence continues at coordinate 54,318,437 of CM075066.1, forward strand.
GAGATTAAAATAAACTCAATCAGCTCTGATAATGATGACCTTGAAGACGATAGACCCCCCGGCTTTGATCACCTCGAAGAACAAGGTGTCCCCGATGCGTAGGTTGTTTCCCATAAGGAACTCGCCAAAACCCTTAGGGGAAAGGGCCTTGATCTTGCCACCTCTCGAGTAGTTCATACAGTACTCTGTCCTATAGCACCTCAGCACTATGGGGGTCTTTGTACTCGGAAGTAGTGGTACAATCTCCCTCGGGATGTAGTGAATCAGGAAAAAATATTGATTAGAAATATATTTATATATATATATGTATAAATATTTGAAATTGCTTATTAATTTTAAATGCCTTACCAAAGTTGGGTTCTTCCCGAAGTTTTGCTGCTTTAAAGTATAGTGGAAGCGTGGGCTTTCGGGAGCCATTTTATGATCCTCAATATCGAACACAATAGGCTCAGGATTGCTCCGTTGTGCGGAGAACTACATGAGAACATAATATTGTGGTAAAGTGTGAAGATGTGTTTTAATAATTATATGTTGTGAAATGTTTGAGGACCTGGAAAAATGGACGACTTGAAGACCCTTCGCTTGCCATTAGTCTTGCATAAGAAATTAAAATGCGAATAGGGAAGTAGCATGAATTTCAACGTGCGACATCGCCAAAACGTCGGGAGCTCATCAGTTAGACCAAAGGTAAGACTGACAAACGTGCGACATCACATACTAAATAATATGCTACTAAAAATAACAGTATGCGACTTTGATATAATATTGTAGTAAACGAACTGTAACATACGTCTGGCCGAGGTCGCACATATCAAAGGAAGCTCAGATAAAAACACTGAACACCGGAAAAAACTATGATTTAAAAACATAAAATTATACAAAATCCCTACCAAAACTAAGTACCCCAGTCTACATCCAACGAAAGTTCACCATGTCAAAAATGCGAGTAAAAACTAGAATACAAAGAAAACACAAAACATTGACAAACCACAGATTGAACAATGCAAAGTTGGAGTTACTAAAATTACATGTTAGAAGGTTAGAAAAACCCTACCTTTCTTCCAGTGGAGAAGTGAATGGAGGTGACAGACCATTGGAATTCGTAGCAAAACTTATGAAGAGAAGCTTGAACTCGCAGGTGGGGTGCTCATATATATAACAGTTCTAAAATGACGTCATTTTGAACACATTGTGTTGTCCGCCAGGTAGCATGCGACGTCGCATGTACGTTGGTTAGTCCAAAACTACGCCAAAATAGTAACTGACGTTGCATATGTGCATGGGCCTTACAAATTCAACCCTACCAGTGATTTAATTTGTATTAAATAATAATCATTCATTATTAATTCAATAACATTAAATTAATATGAGAACATTCAATAACATTGAATTAATATGAGAACATTCAAAAATATTGAATTAATATGAGAACATTTAACCTAGCCTCCAGTATGATCAAAAGTACATTGTCCAGAGTAAATTGTAAATGATTACTTATAAGTATACAAAGGTCATTCCTAAGGAACTTGTGAAACTCTCTGTGGATTTATGCTAGTTTCTTTATTAGTTACGGTGGTAAAGTTTTTTACTTGGGATTGCAAGTGTCTTGTCCATGATTCGGGGTTACCATCCGTCATTTGTGTTAGTATTCTGTTATTACCCTTACAATAAGCGGTGGGAACACAAAAATTTATACTGCATAGAAGTGCATGAAATTATGTATTCTAGGTTTTTAAAGAATTCAATAGGTATTAAAAGTTCGGCCATCAAATTTTAAAAAGCGCAAGTACAATGTCCAGAGTAAATTGTAGATGATTACTTATATGTATACACAGGTCATTCAAAAATGAACTTGTGGAACTCTCTGTTGATTTATGCGAGTTTCTTTATCAGTTAAAGTGGTAAAATGTTTGACTTAGGATTGCAAGTGTCTTGTCTGCGATCCGGGGTTACCGTCCGTCATTTGTATTAGTATTCCGTTACTACCCTTACTATAAAGCGTTGGGAACACAAAAATTTCCACCGCATAGAAGGGCATGAAATTATATATTCTAGGTTTTTAAAGAATTTAATAGGCATTAAGAGTACAACCATCAAATTTTAAAAAGTGCAAGTACATTGTCCATAGTAAATTGTAGATGATTACTTATATGAATATAAAGGTCATTAAAAAAGGAACTCTTGGAGCTCTGTGGATTTATGCGAGTTTCTTTATCAGTTACGATGGTAAAGAGTTTGACAGGGGATTGCAAGTGTCTCGTTTGCGATCCGGGGTTACCGTCCGTCATTTGTGTTAGTATTCTGTTATTACCCTTACAATAAGCGTTATGGACACAAAAAATTTTACCGCATAGAAGCGCATGGAACTATATTCTAGGTTTTTAATGAATTCAATAGGTATTAAAAGGCTGGCCATCAAATTTTAAAAAGCGCAAGTACATTGTCCAGAGTAAATTGTAGATGATTACTTATATGTATACAAAGGTCATTAAAAAAAGGAACTTGTGGAACTCTCTTTGGATTTATGCGAGTTTCTTTATCAGTTACGGTGGTAAAGAGTTTGAATTGGGATTGCAAGTGACCCGTCTGCGATTCGGGGTTGCCGTCCGTTATTTGTGTTAGTATTCTATTATCACCCTTAAATAAGCATTATGAACACAATAATTTCCACCGCATAGAAATGCATGTAATTATATATTATAGGGTTTTAAAGAATTGAAGCAATCAAATTGTAAAAAGTCATCCATCATTTGTGTTAGTATTCCATTATTGCCCTTCCCAAAATGCAAAATTAGAGATACCATTTTTTTAAATTCAAATTTTGTTAACAATAAAGTTCAGCTATTGGCATGAACGGGTCGATGGACGGGCTGCAATCTTGAAATGGTGTATAGAACAGTGTATATTACTCCAAAAATTTATATTATCTGCGAGGTCGCACGTGTGTCGATTTACACGACACCGCTACTAATACAAACCAACGTCGGAAACTCTTAAATTTCTAGCAGGAATTCAAATTTTCAGCCAAAATTTTGAACCCAAAATTTCCCCCCACCCTATTTCAATCTAATGAGTCTCAGTACTAACACCCATTTCCCATTTCCAACACCAATCTTACAACCCAAACTCCCACCATTCATTTCATTCACAACCTTACAACATTTAAAGATCTAATCAAGTTGATTCTCTCAAATATCAACAAGTATCCAAGGATGAAACATCTCCGATTCCTAATTAATTGAGGTAGTTTCCATGTTCAATTACCAATTATGTGATGAACTTACTATATGTTTTTTTAATCAATAATTGGTCAAATATTCTTACATTACATGAGATTTGATGCTTGACTTACATGTTATATCTTTTATGTTGTTATTCTTTCCAAGATAGTGCCATGTATGTTTCGATTATGAAGAAAGATCACAAGATTTCTATGAACATAGTTTGGATGTGCGAACGTCGGTCACATGTCATCGTTCCATGCAAAATGTTCCCAAACCATTACTGACTTCGCATATAACTTCATATTGTTCTCATGTGAATGAATGTCCGATGTTGCTAATTATTCGGTTCTTGCGACATCATCATTTCTTATCCTCGACGTCGCATGTAACTAGTTCAGTGTACTTTTACTATTTCGGCTTTATTGTCGTCTACGTTTTACTACATTATGTGTATTTAATTAGAGAACTACCCAATTATAATATAAATTATTTTTTGTATGTAATGATATTAATATCCTCGGAAGAGTCATCGATGGACCTTCAGCATGTAGATGGATTGACTTGTCATTTCACTAGTCGTCCTAACCCTTTTAATGGCGTGCAATGTAGAAAATGGTGTTTCAATTCAAATAATTAGTTAATTTCAAATTAACTTCATGTATTTCAATATGTGACAACATGCATTTGTATTATGTGTTATAATTTTGTTGGTTTGAACATGTCCTTCGTTCTCTCATTAATTGAAAATAATTGAATGTGGTATAATGTTTAATTATTTAACCATAAAATATTTAATATTATAATATTGTACGATAAACCAAGGCTGCTGACCGACAAGGTCTGCAATGCCACATGTACTAGTGGCCAGAAGACATTAACGGTCCACGTCAGCATGCACATGACGTGTGTGGTCCACGTCATGTGATATCGCACTAAGTGTGGACTGTCGTCGGTCATGTCGACATTGCAATATTTCATCCACATTAGACTGCAATTTTGCAGTCGACAACCTCGCAGGAAGTGGAAGCCGACTTTGGGTTAAACGAGGTCGCATATATGTTTTTCAATCATCAGCCTTCTTACTACAACTGACGTCGCTGACAAATCCAACCGATGTCGGTTGAAAACCGAGGTAAAATATATGTTTTACCTCGGTTTTCAACCGAGGTAAAAAAGCTACTTTTTACCCTAGCACTATTTACCTAGATTTTTTTGGAAAAAAAACCGAGGTAAAACCCCTCCAGAACCGAGGTAAAAGGTACTGTCTCTTGTAGTGTTTGTTGCAACTAGAGTTGTGCCAACTCTAGAGTCATCACAAGGTGTCTTTTCCTTTGCCTCTTTAAGCCTAGGGATTAAGATCCACAGTGGAGTGTCTGGGATGTAGTGACCTCACTTTCATGTCTAACATTTGCGACCTACGCGAGGCATTACCCTTTTAGGTGGGCTTTGTTTCTCTAAGCAGAGGAGCGTTAGCATTGGGAGTGAGATGACGAGGATGGTCTACGGCGTTACTGGACTAGAGCGCATCCCTAATTATGTAGATGGTGAGATACTGCATCGTGGTAAGTGCCACGTGTGACAGACGAGAAGAAACGCCTGGCTATCTTCACACCATGTGACGTAGGCATAAGATAGGTTTATATGTGAATGAATCTAGGATAGAAGCCCTTTTTCAATCATGTTACGCAAATACCACCAAGTGCTTGTATAAATAGTTTAATCTCATGTGATCTCATATACTTATAGTTGTTAATTGAAAAATCCCAAAAAACCTATGTTGCAATATTTAGTTATTCCTAACACACGGACGGATTGACGACACATACGTGGTTCTGTTTAGTTGACTATTAGACATCTAGCATCTCTGTGGACAAACCCGGCCTTGCCACTAACTCTCCCCCATAGCTTAATAGTAAGTTTGGGAGCCGAATATAAATTTAAATTTGATCATCGCTTATTCATTCTGTTTGTTTGTTTGATCGCAAGCCTTCGCTCGGGTTAGCTACATTAACGACCCTGAGTGGAGGAGGGTCAGGCGTCGAACATCGGTGGCGTTGAACGACAGCGATGAACGCGGTGGCATTGGTTGGCAGCGGTGGCGTCGATTTGGCAGCGGTGGCGTCGATTTGGCAGCGGTGGCGTCGATTTGGCAGCGGTGGCATCGATTTTGTAATAGTGGTGTCGATTTTCACATCGGTGGTTTGGATTTACAGCAGTGGCGTCAATTTGGCTGCGGTGGCATTGTTTTGGCAGCGTTGACGTTGCCAAAATCGAAGGAGAAGATGATGTATGCGGTGGAGGCAGTGGACTGTAAGAAGCAGACGGTGGACTGTAACTGAGAAGAAGGAAAGTGGGAGGTTAAGTCTAATTTGAGTTTGGGTAATTTATAGGGATAGGACTTGGGTATCTATAGGGCTGAATTATGGGCTGAAATAAGGCCCTTAAATTTGTATTTACATATCATCAACCCCTTAATTACAATGACCAGTCACTGCTGTACTGATGAATAATTTGCACCAAAACTTACACCATGATTAAATATCATCAACCCCTTAATTACAATGATCAGTCACTGCTGTACTGATGAATAATTTGCACCAACACTCACACCATGATCTCACAATGGTAACGCCCATTAATTTCTCGGTGAACTATTGGTTATGGCCTGTCGTTTGTTTCTACTAATCTGAACGACATTTTTAAGGTATAATGATATATTTTGCACTTTCAGAATGCATGTGATGTTTTACAATTATCGCTCTTGATTTATTCATAGTGAAACCTATACCATATCCAACTTAAATGTCTTATCACTATTTATAAAGTTTTTATTTTTTTTCATCATACTATGAAATGGTTTGCATCACTTTAACATGTATATTGATTGCCTTCAAAAATTAAAATATGCATTAACATTTTATTTTATAAGCTCAAATTTTTGAAAAACTATGTCAACAAAATAAATTTTATTAAAAAAAATATTATAATTATATTTATATGAAAGATTTAACTTGTTTTTATACATGGAAAGTTAAGTAAAAATTGATCGTTCATTAGTTAAGGTCATACATTTTATTTTGTGTGTGTATATGGAAAGTTAAGTAAGGGTTCATCAAAGATTAGTTAGGTTATAACCATTTCATTAGTTTTTATGTATTGAAAGTCAAGTAAGAGTTGACCGTTGATTAGTTAAGTTATAACCATTTGATTCGTGTTTATGCATGTAACGTCAAGTAAGGGCTGATCTTTGATTCATCAAAGTCAACATTTTCATCAGTGTTAATTTTTCTCCGAATAAACTTTATTTTTCACCGAATGTGATCAAAGGTTTCACCGTTGATTAGTTAAAGTCAATCTATTACATTAGTGCTTATATATAGAAAGTCAAGTAAGGATATATTGTTCATTAGTTAAAGTTAATCAATTTCATTAGTGTTTATATATAAAAAGTCAAGAAATGATTGACCGGTCATTAGTTAAAGTAAAATCTTTTCATTAGTGTTTATGTATGATGGGTTAAGTTATAAGGGTTGACAGTTGATAAGTTAAAGTCAAACCTTTTTATTTTTCTTTATGAAAGTCAAATATGGGTTGACTGTTGATTAGTTAAGTTATAACCATTTTATTGGTGTTTATGTATGGAATGTCAAGTAAGGGTTGACCGTTCATTAGTCAAAGTCATATATTTTCACTAGCGTATACGTTAAGTAAGGATTGACCATTCATTAATTAAAGTCAAGCAAGATCATCTCGAGTCAAATCTTTATAAGTTTAATTTTTCATTTAAAATGTTGAATATTATTTTTACATTGCATATATATTATTTTATAATGTAGAAGGCCTAAAATATTACTATTTTAGAAAATGGGGCTAAGTAGCAATATGACTCATGTTTGCGAGAGGGACGTGAGACTTCGGTCCCAAAGACAACCGACGTCGGTAAGCGAGAAAGGCGTGCGATACTGGTAATTCATGTCAGCAAGAGGGGCATGTGACATCGGTCACAAAAACAACCGACTTTGGTAAGCGAGAAAGGCGTGCAATGTTGGTCATTTATATATGCGAGAGGGACGTGCAACGTCGGTCACAAAAACAACCGACGTTGGTAAGCGAGAAAGGTATGTGACATGATCTATTCATCCCACCAAAGTTCTCATTTATAACATGGCTGGCGACAATCAGGTAACTCTACACCAAAGACAAATACATTTTGGATGAGGATGTGGACATTACGGCCAGGATCTGTTCCCTTTGTCACTTAGAGGTGGAATCCAAAGACCACCTATTTTTTCAGATATGACTTCTCGCAAGAAGTATGGAGTAGGGTCAGAAATTGGATCGGATTAAGGAGGAGAACAGAAACAATAGAGAGCTCCGGAACGTGGATCAAAAGACATGTGAGTGGCTCAAAACTGAAGAACAAAATCGGTCCGATAGCCTTGTCAACCACCATCTACCACATCTGGCGGGAAAGAAATGCCATGGAAAAAAATGGGACCCAACCAACAGTGGCCAGAACATTCGAGCGTATCAGAAAAGACTGCTACATGATACTGAACCGCCTCTTCCCAGAGGAGCATCTATTTTAACACCGGACATCTTAGCAACGAACAGTCTATGCATCTTGGCAACGTTGAACCTGCATCGCGCCAATCAAGGAACACAACTCAGGTATATTTTTATTTTTGCTAACTGTCGCAGGAAGGGCTCATCAACAGCGGAACGCGTAGGGGGTGAGTTTATTAGCGAAAGCGAAATAAACTCACTCCCTGCCAGCTATTACTTACATTTTGACGGATGCACGATTTGCCCGCGCTGCACTTTACAGTGCAAAATAGGATTCAACTGTCCACTTGCTCAAAGTGGAATGGACGGTTGCATAATCGTCACGCGTGGTGTGCGCGGTCAAGTCACGCCCGATCTCAGCTCAACAAAGGGATCGGAAAATTTTGGAAGGCCAAAGACACCTTCACCACTGTATAGGTATATTTGGTAGAAGCAGTTTCTAGCAAACCACTTCATATTTTTGCAGAAGTGGGACAGAAATCAGCTAATCTTCAAGGCCAACAACACTACATTACAATATAAGTGTATATGGTAGAACCAGATCAAAACGCCTCCCAACAAACCACTTCATATTTTGCAGAAGTGAGACAGAGGTAACACTGAGAAAAAAAACAAAAAAAAAACACTTCATTGCCCTCGAAGGGTTCCAGCCTCGAAGGGGCTTAGCCCACGAAGGGTTCCAACCTCGAAGGGGCTTAGCCCACGAAGGGTTCCAACCTCGAAGGGGCTTAGCCCACGAAGGGTTCTAACCTCGAAGGGTTTTAGGCCTCGAAGGGTTTCAACCTCGAAGGGGCTTTACTCTCAAGGGGTTCTAACCTCGAGGAGGCTTTGCCCTTGAGGGGTTCTAACCTCGAAGGGGGGCATTGCTCTCGAAGGGTTCCAACCTCGAAGGGGCCTAGCCCACGAAGGGCTCTGACCTCGAAGGGGTAATGCCCTCGAAGGGTTCTAACCTCGAAGGGTTTCAGCCCTCGAAGGGTTCCAACCTCGAAGTTTGCCTTGGGGGGTTCTAACCTCGAAGGGGCTTTGCCCTCGAGGGGTTCTAACCTCGAAGGGGGGCATTGCCCTCGAAGGGTTTCAACCTCAAAGGGGCCTAGCCCACAAAGGGTTCTGACCTCGAAGAGGAAATGCCCTAGAAGGGTTCTAACCTCGAAGGGTTTCAGCCCTCGAAGGGTTCCAACCTCGAAGGGGCTTTGCCTCGAGGGGTTCTAACCTCGAAGGAGCTTTGCCCTCAAGGGGTTCTAACCTCGAAAGGGCTATGCCCTCAAAGGATTTTAATCTCGAAGGGGCTAGGCCCTCGAAGGATTTTAACCTCGAAAGGGCAAAGTCCTCAAAGGGTTTCAACCTGAAAAAAAAACACACACCTAGCCTTCCCTTTGGCTGAAATGGTATTAGGTGGGGGTGCAATCTTTCACTATTGGATTGCGCAACCATGGACATTGGGTAGTGGATAAATTAATTAGCGTACGCGAAACAAATTAATCTATTGCTAGCCTCGGTAATTGGATTTGATGGATCATGCGCTATATGCTCGCGCTACACTTCTTTGTGTTAAATTGGCATAAAGTTGTCCATTTGCTTAAAATGGAGTGGGCGATTACAGAATCGCTAGGCTTGACACACGTTGTACAAGCTGTGTCCGTTCTCTTCATCATTCGGCAGGATATTTTTGAGGGGATCACAAGGGTTATTGGCACTGCCTACGGACACCCTTCCTCTCCAACAATAGCTCTGGTCCACAACACGGGAACGTTGAAGGCCAATAACACTCCTCTTTCTTTATCTTAGGGGTGCATATGGTAGAAGCTGCTCCACCTTCGGGGATCCTGGCTTCACTCAGATTGCGCATCACCAGCACACCTTCTCCTCAAGACTCGAGATCCATGTCTCAGCTGCGAGGAGGACACCATTTGAAGAGCCAGTACACATTACTGATTGCATTAGAGCACACATTCTCTTCAAGACCTGAGACCCATGTCTTGGCTGCAATAAGGAGCCCTTTTGAAGAGCCAGTTCGCATCTCTGGTTGTATTGTAGAGGTCCAGTTTCATTATGGACTTGCATTTACCTCCCTAGGCTTTGCACCATCTAGCTTAGGGTTGGCAGTATTTTTCGTATTTCAGTACTCCCTAGGCTTTTCCATATCTAGCATAGGGTTGGCATTACTATCACTTTTGTATTAAACGGGGTCTCCTGTTCCCTCAGGGGGCCCCGTCGGATGTTCCACCATCTATACTATTTACCATATTACCTTCGTGAAAGGTATGTGACGTCGGTCACAAATACAACCGATGTCGGTAAGCAAGAAAGGGGTGCAATGTTGGTCATTCATGTCTGAGACAGGGACGTGCGACGTCAATCACAAAAAAAACCAACGTCGCTAAGAGAGAAAGGCGTGCGATGTCGGTCATTTCAGACATTTTACCTCGGTTTTTTAAAAACTGAGGTAAAAAGAGTGTTTTTTACCTCAATTTTTTAAACCAAATTAAATAATACTTTTTTACATTGATTTTAAAAATAACCAAATAAAAGAACTTCTTACTTTGGTTATTTGACCTAAGGCAAAAGGCCAAAGTAAAATGAGTGAAGTAATATGTCATTTTTCTTGTACTGCAGGAAAACATGCATTTGACGTCTTATCAATCTCTCACACTTAAACCTTCAATTGTTCTTGAGTAAACAAGAACAAGAAAAGATCTAAGGGTATACTATATAAGCATGCAATTTCCCAAAACATCCAACATTTTATTCTTAGAACTACCTAACTCCAAGATACAAGAATGTCACACTCACACATCCCAAACCTAAAGTGTTTTAACCAATCAACAAACCATTAATAAGAATGAGGTATCAAGTTCCAAATAAGGATGAGAACTAGATTACTTTACCAAAGAAGCTGCCATATAGACATCACAAGAGAAGCATATGATAAATTTTCCAACTTCTCACATTTTCTCTCATTTTTCCTAGGAGACATCTCGTATTTTCATCCTAGCAACTCATTTTCTTTCAAGCCTCACACCTTACCTTTCTCCACACCTTTTTGGCCTCTCATTTTTTTTCTAGAATTCTATTTTGGTTTTTCAACCTATCCGAGCATCCCAATTTTTCCTAATTCACCCTTTTGGGTTTTCGACTTAGTGGGATAATTTTTTTTTCAATTTTTTTGGATTAAAATAACAAAAATTTCTCCAAAAGTGAGCTTCACACTACAAGAAACAAGTGAACACAAAGAAACTTTTGCTAAAATATCTAAGTGTCTACAAATCCCTCCCCCACACTTAAACATTGAATTGTCCTATATGCATAAAACATCCCTAAAAAATAAGTGGAGTAAGGAGATAAATAAACACTTACTCATGAGACCCTAAACGACCTATTCTATCGTGCCTCATCTCGCGACCTAGCCTTCTGTCTTCTAGCCTCAACTCTTGCCTCTCGTAGGGGACAATGTCGCAGAAGCCCACAAGGTGGGATGCTTGAATCCTTTCTAATATATGTTCAATGGCATCCTCTTACACATCATCCCTTTGATCCACAAAAGAAAACTCCTCTCAAACCTCTTGCTCAATTGACACTAGCCTTGCTCCCCAACTCCTCATGGTCCCATCCATTGCAAAGTATAACACCAAACTCATCAACTTGTCGGTTCATCCCCTCTATACCATGTGGCTCACCTCTTGCCTTTTTTGTGTAAAACTCAAGAGTTGTTGCCCAAATACTTGAAACTGCTCATAGAATTCAATAGGTAGTGTGGGTGGTGTTGGTTGTGCTCTAGTGGGGATCTCCACTTGCTCCTCTTCCTTGTCCACGTCGGGGGCAGATATTGTCTTAAAGAATCTTTTCTCGTAGTCCAGATTGGGGGCAATAAATAGGCTCTCTGAGTTTGTGTGGCCGACAATGGTAGTACTCTTCGGTTGTGGTAGAACCATGAATTTACATATCTTCAAACCACCATAGTGCCATATGAAATGGTCCCTTAAAGAGGTGGTGGCGATCATGGATGCTTCTACCAATTTCTAGATTGTGTACCTCATTCCCATACGTTCTTTGCTTACCAATCCAAGGATAGCCGGACATTTATGCCTTGTGCACTAAGCAAGTAGGCTGAACATGCCTCTCATGGGGATTTTCTTTGCTCTCTTCCTTGCCCCAAACAAACACTCTTCAACAAACATCTCTAAAAAATTTGAATACAAGGTGCCTTCCGGAGTTATTGACCAAAGGACCTTCACGTATTTGTTGTTGCACTGTGCGGTCTCTCTATAGCAAAAAAAACCATAAATAGGAGCCATTGTACATACCACAAAGCAGGGTGAATGATTGTTGTACTCCTACCTCGATGGTTCCTATCCACCCCTGTCATATGCTTCCAAAAACTATACAACCCAAAGGGGAATTCTTTCCTATGTGTCCTTGAACATCCTTCCCATAGTTCCATCCAAATGCTCTAGTTATCTCCCGGTGAGACATTGTGAATTCTTGTCAACTAGGTGGAAGTTGACTGAACTCTTCCCCTCATCACCCATCTTTTGCTCCAATGTGGCCAGGAACTCCAAAGTTCAACAAATGTAGGTGTTTGTGTGCAAATCAAGGAACCCCTCTAAGCCTACCTGAGCCAAAAAATATGACACGGGTTGAAGCAGGCTGAGTTGCTCCAAGGTCGCCTTGCACACAAACTTCATCTTGAGCACAACTTTCCTTGGACTTGTCACGTTCCTCCATCTTCAGGTCACGTTCCTCCATCTCCAAATTTAAGCCCATGAATTTATCAATGATTGAGGGTGTCGGTGCAATGGGCTGGTTTAGCCCTTGTCTCCCAACTTGGCCTGAACTATCCCTCTTAACTCGAGAAGAACTTCCCTTCTCAACTCGACTCCTCTTAGACACCATTATAACAAAATGATATGGTAATGGCACAATATAGTACCTTCAAGCAATCAAGAGTATCTCATTTAACAAAAATCTATTCATCCAAGATATCTACCATTTAACATTCCACATAATCACAAAAATGAGACCCATAATATTCCCCCACACTTAAAAAACTCATGAGAACCCACATCACCCACTAAGTTCCCTCATTTTTCCACAAGCATGCTAGAACAAGTAACCAAATACATAAGTTAGAGCATTTACCCGGATTTGAACCTTAGGAGGTGAAGAACTCAAAAGGAAAAGAAAATGCTCCCTCTTGTAGGAATGATTCGAAATTTAGGTTTATAGCTTAGGTGTGGATTGGAGTTGAAATATTTGTGGTTATGGATGTGGGAGAAGTGTTCTTTATGGGAGGGAGAAAATATGGAGGAATTTATACTTGGAAATTAATGTATTTGCCTAATGAGTTGTGTTTGTTAGAGAGAGAAAGATGAAGTTAGTAATGGTGAAGGAGGAAAGAGGTAAACTGGTAATTAAATGTCTTCAATTTGGATTTCAGAAGGTGTTATGATATGGTTCAGTGCCAACTCCCCCTACTCAAATCAGGGAAGAAGAAAATTGTAGCTATGACGTGCAAAAATTACTTCTTTTGGAAAAATTCCATATTTCTCAAAAAGCTGCAGTTATGCTCATCGGACATAGACCGCGCAACAGGCACATGTCGTGCCTCTTGAATGCTCGGGAACACTTTCTTGAGGCACGGGTCGTGCTTCTTGGCACAACTTGTTTCCCGGGAACCTCCTGGGTTTTTCAGCCCATTCAACTCTCATTCTTGGCCCAATTTCATTATTCTACCTCACCAAAAATAACATGAATCGACAAAAGATGATATTATCCAAGAAATTTAAGAAAATGTCTCTGTAACACACAAAACAAGATACACCTAAACAATACAAAACATGCAATTACTCTATAAACTAAAAATCACCGTATTTTTATTGTTGTCTTCACGACTTATTCCTACTTATATTTTCAATTAAAATGAACTTACTATTAGGCCTCTAAGTGAAGGCTTCACGAAGTGATCAAATTTTAAATTTATATTCTGCTCTCAAACTTATTACTAAGCTACCTATAGGGTAGATAGTGGCAAACTCAGGTTTTTCCACAGAGATGCTAGATATCCAAAATTCAACTAAACACAGCCGTGTTTGGGTTTTCAATGCGTTAATGTGTTAGGAATAGCTAAATATTGCAAAACAGGTTTTAGGGGGGGGGGGAGGACAACGGAATAAACTATATAAACTAGCACTGGGGGGGGGGGGGGGTAATTGCATAACATGATCAATGATTGACTTTTATGCTTGATTCATTCACATACAAATATATAAAACCTATCTTATGCCTATGTCACATAGTGTGGAGATTGCCAGAAATTTCCCTTTGTCTGTCACATAAAGGTACTTGCCACCAATACATGCATATCTCACTCTCTCCGTAATTAGGGATGCGCTTTAGTCTATGGACACCTTAATCTATTCCCATTATCTCACACCCAACGCTATCGATCTCCAGCTTACAGAAACAAAGCTCTCCTAAAGGAGCAATGCCCTGCATAGGTCACAAACGTTAGATATGAACGTGAGGGCAATACGTCCTGAACACCCCACTATGGATACCAATCCCTAGGCCTAGAGAGGCAAAGGAATTGATATCTTATGATGAATCTAGAGTTGGCACAACTCTAGTTGCTACAAACAATCATGCTCATCTATCTGGGTAAGCTAAGGGTTTCCCCTCGTTAGGATTTTCTTAATCGACCGCCTAACATGTGATTTCTCATACAACTAGCCAATTAGAATTATGGTTTAACCAATCAGAAAATATACTCTCGAGGTAACATGAATGCAATCATCTCCCCGGTGTTTTTGAACCTACTCCATAATTAACACTCCCAAGATATTACACTACCATACATGTATGGAGGCATCATAACAATGTCATAGCATAAATCTCACAAAAGTGGAAAGCATAAATCAAGCAAAATATTCATAGGACATATAGATAAGAGAATATACAAATCTCAAAAACCAAAACATTAATTCATGAATACAAACACTACCCCAAGTAAATTAACTACTCTCTAATCATTGAACCCAAGTATTTCATTGGTATCAATGCTCTTGGGCAAAAACAAGAAGAAAAGAAATTAGAGAGAAGGGTTATTCCCTTTCTCTCTCTAGAATGCTCTCCAAGAGTGAAGAATGTTGTTCCCAACAAAGGCAAACTTAAATCCTAGTAGACATACACTTATAATTATAGTAGTAGGTAAATAGGCCTAGGAAAAGGCCCAAAATAGGCAAAACAAAAGCCAAACTGCTTGTGTGGTATGGGGCGTGCAAGCCATCATTGGCGCGGGCCGTGCGGCCTGGCACGGCCGTGCTGAGTGCCTTTGGCACGGCCCATGCTGATTGGCATAGTCATTTTGGGCACCCTTGGCACGATCTGTGCCGGCTTGCAGGTGTCGTTGCCTGGTGCATCAGACTTGGCCTTCTGATCGTGTGATACCACGTCGTTTGGCGTGAGCCATTGGCTGGGAATAGTGTCTCGACCAGCTAAATGACACAGGCCGTGTTGAACTCCATGGGGCACCATCTGAGAGTCGGTTTGTGAGCAGATCAATGGCATGGGCCACTGAGAATTTCACACCCCGTCGACTGGTCTTCGAATCCAAAGTTTAAATGACACGGGCCGTTTGAACGGAAAAAGCTTGCATCCATACTTAGCCGAATTTGGGATGTTGGATAACGCTGGCCGTGCTGAGACCAATGACTCATGCTAGAGAAGGCTGGCATGGGCCATGCTGATTTGAGCGCCTCGTGCCAAGGGGCACTGGCAGGGGCCGTGCTGATCCGAGGCCTTGTGCCAAGGGGCACTGGCACTGGCCGAGCTGGACCGGGCGCCTTGTGCTGATGTCCTCTAGCACGGACCGTGTTGCTCCATGTGGCTTGTAATAGTACCTTCTAACACGGCCGTGTCAGCTTGCACAGAATGTGTCAGTTGATGAAGCTGTCCTTTGTCTTTAGAACTTGAACTTCCACTCTACTATTTTTTTGGCTTCTCTCAATCTTCTACCACGCTTTTAGCTCATGGCCTTCTACTATCTTCTACCGCTCTTGCAAGTGTCCTTCTACAAAATGAAAATAAAATACTCACGAGACACCTACTAGTAAGATCATAAAGGAAGATCTAGGTGCGTGTGAAGACAAAGTGTCCATTAATTCTAATTAAGTCTACAAAATTCAGGTTTTAGATTAGAAAACCAACAATGGTCATCTAAACCCTTTGACTCGCAAACCTAACCAAAACTAGCAATCAACCAAACAAAACATAATAACAAGTGTGCCAAATGCATTAGTTAACGCATGCATAATGGTGCAGATCAATTCCCCCACACTTAATCATTTACTCATCCTCGAGTAAACAAAAACAAGCAAAGATTCAAGAGGAATGTAGCATGCAAGGATAAGTTAACTAATGCATTCAACTTATTTCTAGATTTCCCTGCTTCCCCCAAAGAACTAAGAATCTTACAACTCTCACACTCCCCAATGACATTAAGAAATCTATACAGCCAAATGCTGTGAAGAAAAAGGTAAGCAAAAATGATAGCGGTTAAACTAGCTTACTCTGCCAAATAGTCCGCCAAAAACAATCCAATACATGTTGCCAAAAAAACCACCAAGGATAATCCAAAAGATCCTCAACTTGGTTGCAACCAAGGATAATCCAAAAGATCCTCAACTTAGTTTCCAACAAGGATAATCCCAAAATATCCTTAACTTAGTTTCTGATTTCTCTCAATTTCGCTCATTTTGCCAATGAGCCATTTCGGGTTTTCTTCCTAGCATTCACACATATTGAGCTCACTTCTAACCTTTTTCTACATGACCTCTCGTTTTTGCTAATGTTTTTCAACCTAGCCGGGCCTCGCCTCTCATTTTTACCTAGATCTTTCGACCTATCCAAGCTTTCCACACTGTTGCCCAAGTTGCCCTTTTTGGGTTCCCAACTTAGCCGGGTATATTGTTTTTTCCATTTTTTCAAAATTTTCAATTTTTTATGAGTAGCACAAAATTCCCCAAAGATGGGCTTCATACTACATGAAGATAAGTAAACCAAAAAACACACCACCAAAGTGTTTTAAAAAAAATCCCCCAAAACACAAATTGCAAAAACTACCAAACAAAACACAAAGGAATCTTGTAGAAATCCTTAAGTTCCCAACTACTCCCTCCCCCACATTTAAATCATGCATTGTCCCCAAGGCAACATAAAAAATAAAAATTAAAAGTGGAGTTGGGAAAATAGTGGCACTTACTCTTATGGCCCCAAAGGGTCTTCCCTTGATTGTCTCCTCCTCCTCTCTTCATGCCTCATCTCTTGTCTCTCAATGGGGACTAGGTCTTGGAACCCACGAAGTCTCAAAATATGGAACCTTTCTAGAAATTTCTCAATGGTCTTCTCTTGAACGTTGGTCCTCTCATCCATGATAGCAAACTCATCCTCCACCTTCCTCTCTATAGATCCCAATCTATCTCCCCATGAACTCATGATATTTTCCATCACACCCATCCTTCTCCCAAACTCATCCAATTTTAAACTCATACCTCCAACTGCTTGGCCAATTTCTTAAATCATTTGGGTAGATAACAAAAGTTGCTCCCCAAATGTGTATAATTTGTCAAGCAATTCCGTCGGTAGTGCTCTGCAAATAGGTGGTGTTCGAGATGAAATCTCGCCATTTTCTTCCTCTACCTTCATATCCAGACTCAAGAGAGTGTTGTAGAGAACCTTATCAAATCTTGGATACGGGGCAACAAAAATGTCCTCCAAAATGGTGTTTTGGTCGATAGCGGTGGGCTCCGGTTGTGACAAAATCATGAAGTTGCATATTGTACCACCACCGTACAACCATATGACACGATCCTCAGAAATATTGGGGGAAACCATTGACGCTTTTGCTAGCTTCTCCATTGTATACTTGGTACCCGAGCATCTAAAGTTTGCCACCTGGAATGGTTGAGGTACCAAATGTCCCCAAATGCTGAGCTATGAGTCCTACTATGCCACCCATTGGTATCTTTCCAACTTTCTTTCTTCCCATGGCTAAAATTCTTCCAGGAAGCCTCCTACCAAGTTGGGGTAGAGATTTGTATCTGGTGTTATTGCCCAAAGAAGTTGGACATCCCGACTAGGGCACTGTCATGGATAAGAGCCAATGAATGTACCGCAAAGCTGGGTGGCCTATTGTGGTACTCTTGTTCAAATGCTTCCTTTCTGTGCCAGATAAAATCCTCCAAAAACTGCTAAGTGAATATGGGAGGCCCTGCCGGTGTGACCTCGGAACCTCCATCTCGTACTTCTATCCAATCGCCCGGGCAATTGGATAGTGTACTCTTTGTCGTCGAGATGAAAGTGGATAATCCTCCTCTCCTCGCATCTATTTCTTGCTCCATAGTTTCCAAGAATTCAAAAATCCATCAGATATAAGTCTTGAAATGCTTCTCTAGAAAGCTTTCTAGGTCTACCCAACCTAGCAAGTAGGTGATGGGCTTGAGTAGGCCTAGGCCTCTAGAGTTTCCTTGCACGCATAACCTGTCTCCAAGATGCTTCTCTTTGGTCCATTCAAGTACTTCCACCTCCGGGCTACACTTCCAGAAATGGTGGTCAACCCCATGAATTCCTCCATCACAAACATGAGGTTTGGAGGAAAGGATGTCACCGGCTCTTTTCTCCCAACGTTTGCCGTCTTCTTCCTTTTCTCATCCCGGGAAGGTGTCTCCTTGTCCATCTTTCTTTTATTTGGAGCCATTCTAACAAAATAAGAAGAAGATAGTAATGGAAAGAATATAAAAGGGTATGCATCAAGTGTTCTTCAAGAAAAACATTCCTTTTAAATAGCCAACTTTGCAAATCGTGCTATTTTAACACAAAGGCTATTCAGTCAAGATTTTCCCCCCTAAATAACACACATAGTAGATCATATTACCTCATCAAAAAGATAGTTCAATTAAGAATCATTCCTCCCAAACAACCACAATATACCAATTCATATCATCACAACCCAAAAATTATGTACTTCCCCCACACTTAAATTATCACAAACTCATTCCATCACATAACCCACATGCTTTCCAAAAATACATCAAAATTTCAAAATCAAAAACATCTCATCATAAGAAAGAAAGTAAACACAAAGTTCGAAGAGTTACCAGGAATTTGAAGCTAAGATTTGAAGATCCACACAAGAAGAAGCAAAAAATGCTCTCCCTTGAGATAAAAGCTTGAAAATTTTGAGTTTCCCAATGAAGAAGTGAGAGTGAGTGTTTTTGAAAAACTTGGAATGGGTTAAAGGATTCTTATGGGTAAGGATGGTGTACTATGATTCTAATTTTCAGCAAATCATGCTCATCCAAAATGGGTTATGTAGGAGGGAGGTACAAAGGAGATGGTGATGGTTTATGGAAAATAGAAGCTTTAGGGGAAAAAATGTAACTCAATTAATTCTCAAGGGAGGTGGTGATGTTTAATCATTGTACTATTTGCATCATCAATCCTAGGGAATAAAGGATTTGCTTAATTAATGGGTCAAAAGTAATGTTTTGGTTAAAAACTTGAATTTTTTAAAATCTGCACTTTTGCCCCATTTCCAGCCTGACACGAGGCAGTGGCACGGACGTGCCACAAGGAGCTTTGTGTTGATGCCCTCTAGCATGAAGCAGCCTTGTGCTAAACCCCTTTTACATGAGCCATGTTGCAGCACGGACATGCTGCATTGACTTTTCCCTTTTCCTTTTGAAAATCCTTTTCACCAACAAAATTCTACCTTCCAAAAACTCAAAACACAAGACTCGATCTTTCATTTAACAACGAACGATATTTCACACCAAGGCCCTTTGCCAAACACAAAAAACATGCAAATCCTATCTATCTACCAAAAAACATCACATCAAAGCAAGAAAGAGCACCGTATGTTTATTGTCGTACTCACGAATTATTTTTCTCATGAATTTAAATTAAAAAGTACCTACCGTTGGGTCTCCGGAGTCGCTATCAGCAACTCCACCCACAATCGTGTCCTTGTGGATGGGTCTCTACAAGGTGTCATCCTTACCTTTTCACCTTTTGTTTGCCAAAGAAGATGTGTGTCCATATCTAGGTAATGATAAATCCCTAGTTTTTCCTTGGGCCCCAGAGATAGTCAAGGAGGTTTTATGTCCTCTTCACTCTTCGATAACCACTGCAAGTTAGTGAGCATAGAAAAAAAATTCCGAGATGGACATGTCAAAACTTAAATCTTGCATCAATGTCATCACTATCAAAGAACTCATCTAGGCATCATTTTTCATTCATCATGAAAGAGTTGTCGAATTGATCATGTTTATCAAACAAGGTTACACCTTTGCACATAAGAGATGAGTTAGACGAATCATGCTTAGACTTGAAAATATCAAACCCCATCTTATCAATGTCATCCTCTAGGGTTAGTGTTCCCAAGTGGACATCGATCTTTGTCCTTGATGTTTTTAGAAATGACCCTCCAATAAGATTGGGGGTGCACTTCCATCGTGCGCTACATCAAGGACATAGAAGTCCGTTAGAAACACTAACTCGCCCACTCTAACCATTACTCCCTTCACTAACCCTCGACGGCTAGCTTGGGAATGATCATCAAGTTGGACAATCACCCTAGTGTCCATAAGCTCACCTATGTATAGGCTTACATAAAAACTATATGGAATCACATCAATAGATGCTCCTAAGTCAATCATGGCATTTTCCACTAACTTATCACCTGAGAAAATAGGTGACAAAAACATCCTGGGATCGTCACATTTCTTAGGAAAATTCTTATGATTCAAAGTGGCGACTCCCCTTGTTTTCACTTTCCCTACTTGCCTAATTGGTTTGTTCCTCTTTTTAGTGCATGAAATTTTCAAGAATTTAGCATAAAAGGGAACATGCACAATCAACTCTAAGATAGAAATGTTTAACTCAACCTTTTCGAATATTTTCTGAATGTTTGCCTCATTTGTCCCCACCTTTGGCTTCCCCCTAAGTGCACTAGGAAAAGGTGGTGGAAGGTTCACTCTAGCCTTGGTGGGTGGGAGCTCTTTGGAAGGCCCATCTTTGACAATTATCTCTTGCTCCTCAAAATTAGTCTTGATGGCTTCCGTAATTAAGCCATCCTTTTGCACTATGTCTTTCTCGGCCTCTCACACCTCTTTCCTAGTCCTTATCTTTAGTACGCTAACATTCCTTGGGTTTATCTCGGGTTGGGAAGGTAGCTTTCTGGGCTCCTTAGCCTTAATTTGGCTCACCAAGGTAATAAGTTTCCCGATTTGGACTTCAAGGTTCTTCTTGCTTGACAACTCCCTAGTGCCAAGTTCTTCAATTTCCCTTCTTTCCCACTCTGCGAACACATCATGCGTCTTTGCCAATTGACCAATATCATCTAAAATCTTCCCGATCCGACTTGTACAAGGCGCCATTGTTGTTGGAAGGCCCTTCTCCCTAGGATATGATTGTGGTTGTGAACCTCGGCTATACCCTTGACCTTGATTCTCCTCGTGCCAATGAAAGTTAGGGTGACCTAGATACCTAGGGTTGAAGGTATTTGCGTAGGAGTATTAACTTTCATTTCCTTGGCTTCCTCGGAACCCTCGTTGTTGTTGTTGTTGTCCCCTTGAAAATTTCCTATTACTTCTGTTATAATCCAATACATTCACCTCTTCCACATCTTCAACCACTTATTGGCACATGTTGGTGGGATGGTCTAAACTGCATATTCCGCACACTTTGACTTGTTGGATCCTCTCCTTCATGAATTCCTACATCATAGTGGTAAGTGCCTGCACTTGCTCTTCCAACTTGGAAGATTGAGTCGGCTCATCCAACGTTTTCACTCTCGATCTTCTACTGAATTACCTTGTTCCAGTAGCCATTTCTTCAAACAAAGTCACCATACCCTTCAGACTCTTGTTGGCAATGGATTCATTGCAAGCTGCGTTAACCATCTTCATGTCATCATCACAAAGTCCTTCGAAGAAATTATATACCAAGTTGCCTTCCTTGAACGGGTGATAAGGACAAATAGACAACAATCTTTTATTTCCCAATACTCATATAAGGACTCAGATGCATTCTGAGATATGTTGGACACTTGTTTCATTAACCCTGCGGATTTTGAAGCTAGAAAGTACTTTTCAAGGAAGCTCCTTTTCATATCCATCCATGATGCAATGCACCTCAGCGGAAGATAGTATAACCAATCCTTTGCCGAGTCTCAAAGTGAAAAGGGAAATGATCAATTATTGAAATCCTTTCTGATACTTCATGCAGCTTAATGTTGGTGCATACAAGCTGGAACTCTGAGAGATGCTTGTTTGGACCTTCCCCGGCCATCCCATGGAAAGTTATGAGGCATTGAATCATCCCATTCTTCAGCTCGTTATTAGCATTAGGTGGAAACAGAGGAAAAGTGATGCAAAGGGGTTAATTCTCCAAATTTGGAGCCATGAACTCTCTCAAAGTGCGGTTGTCCTCCGCCATGACTACTTGATCTTTTAAAAATGATTGTTTTGGAACCCTTGCTCTAGTCCTCCTTCACCTTCTCTTCTGAATACCTGTGCCTTCCGATAGTTCATGCAAAGTTCCTAAGTTTATACTACGGGTACACACCAAAAAATAGAAACCAAACAAAAACTAATCCAAAAATATCACTAGCAAACGAGGTTAAAAGAAAATGGATTAACTATAAACAAAGGCTCAACACTAAAAACCAACTAAAGCAACAAAGACAAAATAAACAAAAACAATACAAACTACTCAACTAATGTGCCATGCAAGTTAACAATTAAACTTTTGGACTAACATCCTGATGTGCACCATTACGTATGCGTTAACCAATGCATCCAACACAATAATTAACTTGTTTTATATGTTGGATTGCTAGTATTAGTTGAGTATACATGACAAGGGGTTTAGATGGTAATGCGTGTTTTTCTTGTCTAAATCCCGCATTTAGTAGACTTAATTGGTACTAATGGACATCTTGTATCCATAGGCTTCTAGATCTTTCTTTGTGATCATCTTTAGTAGGTTACTCATGGATACTTTTCGTTACATTCTATGTGAAGGCCATTCGCAAGGGAAGTAGAAGATAATGAAGGCCGTTTGCAAGGAAGGTAGTAGAGATTGAAGGTCATTCACACTAGAATGGTAGTAAACGAAGGCCACAAATATCAAATTGTGGTAGAAGGAAATTGGAGCCAAAGATAGGCGTCATTGGAGTTCAAGGCGACCAATGAAGAAACAAAAAATCTTGGTCTGAGAGAGTTGTGCCAACTTCTGGGAACATTCGAAGAAGAGTCAGCCTTTGAAGTTGGTTTCATTAGATTCATCTCCTTAAGAACATAAAATCGACTACAAGAACTCTCAAAATGGACTAATTAATGGTTCATCTATATCGAAGGAAAGAAGTTCAGCCAGCAAACGTACAAATGGGTCGACGCGACTGTTCATGGATGGCACCAATAGCCCACACTAAACGAAGTGGTCCGTGCCAATTGTCTTTAGCACAAACCGTGCCAAGGCCAGGCACAGACCGCCCCAAACTCAATGGGTAACAAACAAAAGCTCCAAGTTTGACTCAAACACGGCTAAGTATGGGTGCAGACCATCCTATTTTTGATGGCCCACACCGTTCCAAGTGCAACATGTCAAGACCAGCCGTTGGGATGTTGAGAAGTAAGCTGCCTGTGCCAAATTACTGAGCAAAATGAGGTTTATGATGACGTTCTATGCCAAACATCACGTCCTGCTGATCAGAAGTGCAAAAACAAGGAATTGTTGGTAGCCTGCGCGAAAGGCCACAGTCTGCGCCAATAGAGACAATGTGGACCGTGAAAGATCAGACGGTCTGTACCAATTGAGCAAGCACAGACCGCGCCAGATCCCGCGGCCTGTGCCAGATCCCATTGCCCCCGCTAGTGCGGATCATGCGGGCTGCACCAGATCTGGCGCCCCCGGCAGTACGGATCCAGTACACGGTGCATACCGCACCATCCGCAGCAGTTCGCGCTAGTCGATGGTTAAACTAGGGTTTCACACTTTTTGGCCTATTTTGGGCCTAATTTTAGGACAAATCCCAAACCATAAATATAGCCTTAGTCTACTGAGGTTTAAGTAGATCTTATTTTCATATTCTACTCTTGTAATTAGGAGAGCATTCTAGAGAGAGAAACATTCTCTCTTCTCTCTTTCTTTCTCTTTTCTCTTTCTTTCTCTTTTATTTTGATTTCATCCTGTGATGCGGAATTCAAATCTTCATTTGAATTCTATGTCTAGGGAGTAGTTTCCATAGATTGGGGATAATTGTATTCATGTGTTGATTTATGCTCTTGTGAGATTCTTAGTTCATTCTAATTATTGTGCTTATGATATTATTGTGACTTGTTATTGAATGTTAGAATTGCATGAATAGTGCACTCCATTAAGTACACATTCTAGTCTATATTCATGTTGGTGAAAATATTGATGCCCACCGGGGAAGAGAAACCTCAGATGTGTAATGGGTAACAGGGTACAAATCTTCGTGAGTGTGTGCACAGGGGATGCTTAGTATTGTGTCTGTTATGTTTCCAGCACACCAGTCTTAACTGATTATGTAAAGTGGTCTGATGGGTTGTGGGTAGAGATAGTGAAAAGTAGCATGCTAGGGTTGAAAGAGGCCCTAGTATCATAGATAAGGTGCCTACTTCCCTTTGCCTCGTTTATAGGCCTAGGGAGTAGAAATGTATGGTAGAAGCCCGAGACGTAATCGCACAGGGGAGAAACAGACCTACAACAATGGTCGAACCTTGTTGTACTCCTCTAATTATGAAGGTGGTGTTGATGGAGGGTTCCGAGTGCACCCAACATGACAGGTACTGGGATGTGTATGACATCGGCCACACCACGTGTTATGAGCACTATATTAGGTTTGTCTAAATCTTACATGTGAATGAATCGAGGATCGAAGCATTAAGTAAACCATGTTACACAGTCATTCCCCAAGTGTCTAGCTATATAGATTACTTGCCTTTTACTTTCTTGTTTTATATTTGTTAATCGAATAAACCCCCCTTGTTTTACTATACTAGATATTCCTAGAAACTCGTACGGATTAACAACTCGGACGTGGTTGTGTTTAATTGATTTTTAGATCCTAGCATCTCTGTGGACATACCCAGGACTTACCGTAAACTACACTATCAGTAGCATAGTAGTGAGTTGGGTGCAGAATATAAATTTTATCTTTGACCTCCTTTTCATTAAGGGATAGCCTTCGCTCGGGTTAATTAGCTACAATTAACAACCCCGAATGTAGGTGGGTTAAATTTTAGCACCGTTGTTGGGGATGCAATCGGTCTAATTATCAATTAGCATAACATGTTAGTAGAGTAGTTAGTATTGCTTTTGCTTTGTTTATGTTTTATTCTTTTGTTTCATGTATTGAGCTTTTGTGATATTTATCTTGTTGCCTTTTGATCTGTTTGTGAAGAAAGCAGAGAGCTAGAGTAGAAGTTCAACCTAGGTCGGTACTGTTGGTAGAAGAACCGCAAGAAATGGTGGAGGACAACATAATGTTGAGGGATCTAATGGCCCCTAATTTGGAGAGTCATCCGCTATGCATCACCTTCCCTCCATTACCATCGAATGTGAGCTGTGAGCTGAAGAGTGTAATGATCCATTGTCTTCCCACCTTCCACAGGATGATGGGGGAAAGACCCGAACAAGTATTTGTCAGAGTTCCACTTAGTGTGTACCAATATGAAGCCTCTGGGTGTTTCAAACGATTACTATAATTTGAGGGCTTTTCCATTCTCTCTTCAAGACGAGGCTAATGACTGGTTTTACTACTTACCTCCTCTTTGCATAGAATCTTGGTTGGACATGAAGCAGAGGTTTTTAGAGAATTGCTTTTCGGCATCCAAATCCGTCGGACTGAAGAAGCAATGTCAAATATCACCCAAGAAGCTATGGAGTCTCTCTACGACTATTGGGTGCATTTCAAAAAGTTGCTTGCGAGCTATCCATACCATCGTTTCAAGGTGGGGGATCTAGTTTACTATCACTTCGAGGGTTTATGTGATGAAGACATGTGGATGGTGAATGCCGCATGTAATGGATCAATCGCCAACAAAAGCCCTAAGGATGCAATGGCTCTCTTTGAAAAAATGGCTAATGGGATGCGACCGTTTAGCACAAGGTGAAGGGTTAAGGTCTCTGATGAACCCGAACAATCACCAAAGTTGGAGGAGCAAGTCCAATTTCTTGCTTCCATGAAGAAGGAGCTCTTGCAAGGAAAAATGCATCACGACAAAGAGTTTGAGGTGTACAACTTAGACCACAACACTGAGGCATGTCCCAAAGTTGTAGAAAATTTGCAAGAGGTGAAGGCCGTTGAGTACAACAACTGAGAGAGACTACAATTTGCTAGGGGTTAACCACAATGGTTCCGTGGGAACCAAGGCAATGCAAGGCAGGATCTCTATGCAAACTCGTTCAGCCCAATGTACAGAGACCATCCAAATTTTTGGTGGAGAGAAGACAACAACCTCAAGGATATTAGGGTGGACAAGCCCCATCTCAACATTACCCTAGAGGCGAAGGCCCTTCCAACAACCATGCCTCAATATATAAAGTGGACCGAGAAGAGATCCTAGAAGCCATTGGTCAATTGGGGAAGAAACATGAAGTATTCGCAGAAAGAACAAGGTGTGAAATTGAAGACCTTTGCAATAGGCCATTCTCAAGTATCAAGAATCTTGAAGTTCAAGTTTGGTAACTTGCCACCTCGGTGAGCCTACTTGAGGCCAAGGAATCTGACAAACTCCCTTCCCAACCGGAGATCAATCCAAAGAATGTGAGTGCACTTTAGTTCAAAAGTGGGAATGAAGTTTATGAGTCCAAAAAGAAGGTGATGCAAGAGGACGATAGGGTATTGGAGGCTACCAAGGCACACTTTGAAGAGGATGAGATTGCGGTCAAGGAAGCGTCTTCCAAGTAGCTTCCACCCCCTGAGGTGCAAGTTACTATCCCACCTCCATTTCCAAATGCTTTTAGGTGAAGGCAAAAGGTGGTGACTAATGATGCAAGCATTCAAAGAGTCTTCAAAAAAGTTGAGGTTGCAATCCCTATCTTGGAATTAATTGAAGTGTGTCATCGTATGCTAAATTTCATAAAGTTGCATTCACGAAAAAGAGAAGTAAGTCAACTATAAAGGTGGGATATTTCAAATTGGGGGGAGTCACCATTTTAAACCATAAAAAATTGCCTAAGATATACGGTGACCCTGGAATGTTCTCTATTCCTATCACCTTAGGTGGAAAACTTGTTGAAAATGCCATGATAGACTTAGGCGCATCCATAAATGTGATCCCATTTATCCTTTATGAACGCCTAGAAATAGGTGAACTTAGGGAGACTAGAGTGATTGTCCAACTCACTGATCACTCCCAAGCTAGCCCATGTGGGTTAGTAAAGGATGTGATGGTGCTGTTGGCAAGTTGGTTTTCCGGCAGAATTTTGTGTCCTAGACGTGGTGCACGATGGAAATACATCCCCTATACTTTTGTGGGACAAAGTGGAGTTTGACATCTATAAGTCTAGGCATGATTTTACTAATTTTTATTTTATTTGCAAATGTGTGACCCTATGTGATGAGCATGATTTTCATGAAGCTTCTTGTGTTACAAATGAGCATGATACTTGGATGAGTTTCATGTTGATGATATTGTTAATGAGTCCAATTAATTTCATGATTCAATTGAAAATATATCTATGCTAGAATGTTTTTCGATGCTAACTAACTTGCAGTGGGAAAGGATGAGTGTCGAGGGCTTAAAACCTCCTTAACCTCCTCCAAAGTAACATTCACATGCTCAACCTTAGCAAGGCATGGTGATTCATTTTCTATGACAAACCCACTCCAAAATGATATCATCGTGGGTGGAGTTGCCGAAAGTTATTTCGGAGACCTACAGGTTGGTGTTTCTCACTAAATTGCATGAAAAAATAATTATTCATGAGGACGACAATAAATATACGGTGCTTCTTTTTGCTTTGATTTCGTGTTTTGAGTAGTGATTAAATAGGTTTCGCATGTTCTTGTTTGAAATGAGGATTTTTGAGATGAAAGTCTTGTTTGATTTGTAAATTTGTGTTTGAGTCTCGTGATTGTGTTTGGATGCAATAAGATTTGATGGGTGACCTATGTTTTCGAAAACAGAGGGAAAACCACGGAAGTATAGGCGCAAACTGTCCCGCTTTCGATGGCCCACACCATTTCAAGTGCAAAATGTCAAGACTAGCCATCATGATATGGAGAATTAAGCGGCCCATGCCAAATTACTGAGCAAAAAGAGGTTTCTGATTGACGGTCCGCACAAAACATTAAGTCCCACAGATCAAAAGTGCAAAAAAAGGACATTATTGGCAGGCCGAGCCAAAGGCCACGGTCCACGCCAGAGGAGACGATGTGAAGCATGCAAGATCAGATGGTCTACGCCAATGGAGAAAGCACGGAATGCGCCAGATCCCACAGCCCGCGCATGTGCGGATCAAGCGGGTCGCGCCAGATCTAGCGCCCTGTGCCAACATGAACCCAATACACGGCGCAGACCGCACCATCCACGATGGTCTATCCAGGCGGCAGATGAACTAGGATTTCACACTTTTTGGCCTATTTTGGGCCTAATTTTAGGACAAATCCCATACTACTATAAATATAGCCTCAGTCTACTAGGGTTTAAGTAGATCTTGTTTTCATATTCTACTCTTGTAATATAAACCTATCTTATGCTTATGTCATATAGTGGGGGGGGGGTAGCAAGACATTTCCCTTTGCGTGTCACACAAAGGTACTTGCCACCAATAAATGCATATCTCACCATTTCCGTAACTAAGGATGTGCTATAGTCTATGGATTCCACAGTCCATTCTTGTCATCTCAAGAGATGCCACAGTCCATCCTCCTAAGGGAGCAATGTCTTACGTAGGTCACAACTGTTAGATATGAAAGTGAGAGCAATACGTCTCTTGACACTCCACTATGGATAACAATCCCTAGGCCTAGCAAAGAAAATTAATTGATATCTTGTGATGACTCTAGAGTTGCCACAAGCTAATTATTATTAGGACAAATCCCCTACTACTATACATATAGCCTTAATAATTAGCTTGTTTTACTTGTTGGATTACTAGTGTTAGGTTTACATGACAAAGGGTTTAGACAGCCATGTTTGGTCTTTTTATCTAAATCCCACATTTTTATACTTAATTGATACTAATGGACACCTAGTATCCATAGGCGCCTATATCTTCCTTTGTGATCATAATTAGTAGGTGGCTCGTGGGTACTTCTCGTCACATTTGTATAGAAGGCCATTCACAAGGACAATAGAAGATATCAAAGGCCATACCTAACAATGGTAGTAGATGATGGCCATGGACTCTAATGTGTGGTACTAGATGGATTGAGCTAAAGATAGGTGGATTTGACGTTCAAAATGGCCAAGGAAGAAACATAGGATTATTGTCCAGGAGTTGCATGGAGGATTGTAATATAAGATCTACTAGGGTTTAATTAGATCTTGTTTTCATACTCTATTCTTGTAATTAGGAGAGCATTCTAGAGAGAGAAACAATCTTTCTTCTCTCTTTCTTTCCTTTTTATTTTGCTTTCATCCTATGATGTGGAATTCAAATCTTTATTTGAATTCCATGTCTAGGGAGTAGTTTCCTTAGCTTGGGGATAATTGTATTCATGTGGTTATTTATGATTTTGTGAGATTCTTAGTTCATCCTAAATATTGTGCTTATGATATTATTGTGAGTTTTTCTTGAATGTTCAAATTGCATGAATAGTACACTCTATTAAGCACACACTCTAGTCTATATTCATGTTGGTGTAAATATTGATGCCCCCCGAGGAAGATAAACTTCAGATGTGTAATAGGTAACTGTGTACTGGTCCGCGTGAGTGTGTGCACGGGTGATGCCGAGTATTGCGTCTGTTATGTTTCAAGCACACCAGTCTTAGTTGATTACGTAAAATGGTCCAATGGGTTGCGGGTAGAGATAGTGAAAAGTAGCAAGCTAGGATGGTAAGAGACTCTAGTGTTATAGATAAGGTGCCTACTTCCCTTTACTTCATTTATATGCCTAGGGAGTAGAGCATTTGTGGTGGAAGCCAGGGATGTATACGCACGAGGGAGAAACAGACCTATAACAACGGTCGGATCTTGTTGTACTCCCCTAATTATGAAGGTGGTATCGATAGAGGGTTGCGAGCACACGTGATGTGACATGTACGGGGAATCGTACGCCATCGGCCACACCACGTGTTATGAGCACTACATTAGATTTGTCTAAATCTCACATGCAAATGAATTGAGGATCGAAGCATTAAATCAACCATTTTATGCAATTATTCCCAAGTGTTTAGCTATATAGATTGCTTTCTTTGTACTTTCATGCTTTGTAGTTGTTAATAAAAAAAAACTAAACCCCCCTTGTTTTACTATACTAGCTATTCCTAGCAACTCGTACGGATTGACAACCCAAACGAGGTTGTGTTTAATTTATTTTTAGGTCCTACCATTTCTACGGACATACTCAGGGCTTACTGCTAACTACCCTATTGGTAGCATAGTAGTGAGTTGGGTGCAAAATATTAATTTTATCTTTGACCTCCTTTTCATTAAGGGACATCCTTCACTCGGGTTAATTAGCTATAATTAACGACACCGAGTGGAGTTGGGTTACATCCCCGGTAGTGGTGCCAAAATTTAACCCCTTTTATGACCCTGAGTAGAGGCCAAAGAGAGCGGCTAACCCAAGAAAAGACTTCACAAAGTGATCAAATTTGAAATATATATTCTGCTGCCAAACTTACTACTAAGCTACTTATAGGGTAGATAATGGCAAGCCAAGTTTTTTCCACACAGATGGTAGACGTCTAAAAGTTAACTTAACACAGCCAGTCCAAGTTGTCAACCCGTCCATGTGTTAGGAATAGGTAAATATTGCAAAACAAGTTTGTTAGGGGGTTTTTCAACTAACAACTACAAGCATATGAGATCACAAAAGAATAAACTATATAGAATAGCACTTGGGGGTATTTGCATAACATGATTAATGAATGACTTTTAACCTTGATTCATTCACAAACAAATATATAAACCTATCTTATGCCTATGTCACATAGTGGGGGCTAGCAAGACATTTCCCTTTGCATGTCACACAAAGGTATTTGCGACCAATACATGCATATCTCACCATCTCCATAATTAAGGATGCGATGTAGTCTATGGATGTCACAGTCTATCCTTTTTATCTGAAGAGATGCCACCGTTCATCCTCCTAAAGGAGCAATGTCTTGCGTAGGTCGCAACCGTTAGATATGAAAGTGAGGGCAATACGTCCCTTGACACTCCACTGTGGATAAAAATCCCTAGGCCTATAGAGGAAAATTAATTGATATCTTGTGATGACTCTAGAGTTGCCACAACTCTATTTGGTCGAACCACCTCCACGTGGGCCGTTAAGTTGTAGCTAAATCAACCCGAGCAAAGGCGTTCGCCAAACAGACCCAAAAGGGATGCAATGAGGGTGATGTCTAATTTAAATTTATAGTTCTCCACCCAACTACTACTAAGCTACATATGGGGTACTTAGTGGCAAGTCCATGTTTGTCCAAAGAGATGCTAGGGTCTAATAGTCAATTAAACACAACCACGTACGGCTTCTCAATCCGTCCGTGTGCTAGGAATATCTAACATTGTAAAATGGGGGAGTTTTTGGGCTTTTCAATTAACAACTAAAATATAAAGCTAAAACATGACAAAACTATATCGAAAGATACTTGGGGAATATTTGCGTAACATGGTAGATTAAATGTTTTGATCCTCGATTCAATCACATATAAGACATCAACAACCTAATCTAGTACTCATAACACATAGTGTGGTTGATGGTCAGCACTTCCTCACACCAATCACGTAGTGTGCTC
This sequence comes from Rubia yunnanensis, assembly GCA_037428765.1. Classification (NCBI taxonomy): domain Eukaryota; kingdom Viridiplantae; phylum Streptophyta; class Magnoliopsida; order Gentianales; family Rubiaceae; genus Rubia; species Rubia yunnanensis. The sequence goes on from CM075066.1 coordinate 54,350,222, forward strand.
TTGCAATCTTCTATCGGCACCACCTCTGTAATTATGGGAGTGTGATAACGACCCTACCATTATGCAGACCTGTTTCTCCCCCGTACAATTACGTCATGGGCACTACACCACAAATGCTCTACCCTTAGGCCTATAAAGATTCAAAGGGAGATATGCACCTTATCGATGGCACTAGGATCGCTAAACCCTAGTTTTGATATTAATTGCTATCTCTACCCATGACCCTTTGGACCAACTCGCCAGCTAAGACTGGTGTGATGTCATCGTATGGTAAAACTAGGAAAACACCTATGTGCACACACCCACGTGGACCCGGACCCAGCTACCCATATCACATCCAGGTTTCTCTTCCCCAGGAGGTATCAATATTTACACCAACATGAATGTACATGAATGTAAAATAGAGTGTATGCTTATGGAGTGTATCATTCATGCAAATATAAAAATTCAACAACAAGCAAACATTATATCACAAGCACATAGAATTAGGAAGATCTAATGAATCTCACAAAACATAAATCAACACATGAATACAAATATTATCCCCAGGCTATAGAACTACTCCCTAAACCTGAAATTCAAGTGTTTTGTTAAATTTCATATTTTTGGGCAAAAGCAAAATAAAAAGGAGAACGAGAAATAACCTAGAGAGAAGAGAAAGTGTTTTTCTCTCTAAGCTACTCTTCAAACCCAAAATATGATCTCAAAAATGACAAGAGCTTTTAACCCTATTAGACTAGGGCTATATTATAGTACTAGGGGATTGGGCCTAAAAACAGGCCCAAAATTGGCCAAAAACTCTAGCAGCAATCACTTGACATGGGGTGTTGTGGATGGCATGGCCTGTGCCGCGTAGGTTTCCTCGTACCGGTGCGGGGCATCGGTCATGGCACGAGTTGTACTAATATTCACACCCCCTGGGCTGATCTTGACATTTGTGACTTGAAATAGCGTGGGCCGTGTGAAATGGAACGGTCTGTGCCCATAGCCAAAATTTGGGTGAAAAAGAAGAATTGGGGACACGGCCAGCAAAGCTTGGCACAGCCCGTGCCCGAATTTGACACGGCTCATGCCAGATGCCCTTGACAAGGGTCGTTTTGTGTGGTACAGGCTATGAATACTGAGCCTCGTGCTTGGCCATGAACGGTCTGTGCTGACCCGGGGCTGATTTGGCGGCTGACTTCTTTGCTCTGCTACGGATGAACTGGTAGTCCGATTTGAGAATTCTTGTAGTTGATTTGATAGCGCTCGAGAAGAAAAATCCAATGGTTCCATCTTCAAGGGCTGATTCTTCTCATATCTTTCCCAGAACTCCGTGCAACTCCTGTACAACAATCCTCCATTTCTTCCTTGGCCGTTTTGAACGTCAAATCCGCCTATCTTTAGTTCAATCCTTCTACTAACATTAGAGTCCATGGCCATCATCTACTACCATTGTTAGGAATGGCCTTCAATATCTTCTACCATCCTTGTGAATGGCCTTCTATACAAATGTGACGAGAAGTACCCACGAGCCACCTACTAATGATGATCACAAAGGAAGATCCAGGCGCCTATGGATACTAGGTGTCCATTAGTATCAATTAAGTCTACAAAATGTGAGATTTAGATAAGAAGACAAAACATGGCTATCCAAACCCTTTGTCGTGTAAACCTAACACTAGCAATCCAACAAGTTAAACAAGCTAATTATTAAGTTGAATTCATTGGTTAACACATGCACAATGATGCACATCACTGCTATAAACAATCATGCTCATCTATCGGGGTAAGACAAGGGTTTCCCCTCGTTAGGATTTTCCAAATCGACTGCCCAACATGTGATTTCTCACACAAGTAGCCAATTAGAATTATGATTTAACCAATCGGAAAATATACTCTTAAGGTAACATGAATGCACTCATCTCCCCGGTGTTTTTGAACCTACTCCATAATCTAACTCTCCCAAGATTGTAATGAAGCCAAGCACAATATTACACTAGCATACATCTATGGATAAATCATAACTATAACATAGCATAAATCTCACAAGAGTGGAAAACATAAATCAAGCACAAATATTCATAGGACATATATAGATACGAGAATCTACAAATCTTAAAAAGCCGACATCAATTCATGAATACAAACACTACCCAAGTAAATTAACTACTCCCTAAGTATTGAACCTAAGTATTTCATTGGATTCAATACCTTTGGGGAAACACAAGAAGAAAAGAAATTAGAGAGAAGGATTATTCCCTTTCTCTCTCTAGAATGCTCTCCAAGAGTGAAGAATGATGTTCTCAACTAAGCCAAACTTAAAACCAATATACATAGGTTTATATTTATAGTAGTAGGAAAATGGGCCTAGAAAAAGGCCCAAAATAGGCAAAAAACATAGTAGGCGCAATGTGCACAGGACTGCTCAAATGGAGTAAGGCATGCTAGCGATTGTTGGCAAGGGCAATGCGGCCTGGCACCCTCGTGCTGAGTGCCTCTAGCATGGTCTATGCTGATTGGCATGGTTGTGCTGGGTACCCTTGGAACAGGCCGTGCCGGCTGGCATGGATCATTTGCTTGTGCATCGACCTTGGCCTTCTGATCGTCAGTGCCCACATTGTTTGGCGCGGGCTATCAACTGGGAGTTGTGTCTCGGCCAACTGTACATCATAGGCCATGTTGAACTTCATGGGGCATCACCTAGGAGTCAGTTTTTGAGCAAAATAATGGCACAAGGCACTAGGAATTTCACACCCCGTCGGCTGGTCTTCGAATCTTGAGTTGAAACAACACAGAATGTTTGAAGGGAAATGGCCCACATCCATAGTTAGCCGAATTTGGGATTTTGGGATAACATGGGTCATGATGAGACCAAATACTTGTGCTAGAGGAGGATGGCATGGGCCGTGCTATTTTTAGCACCTCGTGCCAAGGGGCACTGACACTGGCCGTGCTGTGCCCTCTGGCAAACGCCGTGCTGCTCTATGCGGCTCGTGCTGGCGCCTTCTGGCATGGCCATATTGGCTGGCATGGAATGTGTCATTTGATACGGCCATTCTTCATCTTTAAAACTTGAACTTTGACACCATTATTTTTTTGGATTCTCTCCATCTACTACAACACTTTTAGCTTATGGCCTTATACTATCTTCTACAGCTCTTGCAAGCGGCCTTCTACTATCCTCTATTGTTTTTGCAAATGGCCTTCTCCAAAATGATGATAAAATACTCACAAGACACCTACTAGTAAGATCACAAAGGAAGATCTAGGCGCTCATGAATACATAGTGTTCATTAATTCCAATTAAGTTTATTGGGATTTAGATAAGAGAGCCAACAATGGTCATCTAAACCCTTTGTCTCGTAAACCTAACTAAAACTTGCAATCAACCAATAATAAAAAGTGTGCTAAATACATTATTTTGCATGCATAATGGTGCAGATCAGGAGTCTGCATCTGCGACTCTGCCCACAATAACATCCTTATGGAGAGGTCTCCACAAGGAGTCTTCCTTACCTTTGCGACCAATTGTATTTGAGACTCCATGCTCAATTTTCTTCGTTATTGAAGATTTTTGTTTTACCTTGGGTTTAGGAAAAGGTTGATGTGCACCATTATGCATGTGTTAACCAATGCATTCAGTGTAATAATTGGTTTTCTTTATATGTTAGATTGCTAGTATTAGTTGAGTTTACATGACAAGGGGTTTTCTTGTCTAAATCATGTGTTTTGTGGACTTACTTAGTACTAATGGACATCTTGTATCCATGGGCTCTTAGATATTCCTTTGTGATCATCTTTAGTAGGTCACACGTGGATACTCTTTATTACATTCTATGTGAAGGACATTCGCAGGGGCGGTAGAAGATATTGAAGGTCGTTCGCTAGTATGGTGGAAGAGATAGATGACATTCACACTAGAATGGTAGTAGATGAACGCCACGAACATAAAATTATGGTAGGAAATTGGAGCCAAAGATAGGCAGCCTTGGAGTTCAAGGCTACTAATGAAGAAACGGAGAATCATTTTCCTAGAGAGTTGTCCAACCTCTTGGAATGATCCAAGAATAATCAGCCTTCAATATTGGTTACATTAGATTTTTCTCCTCGAGAACCATAAAATCGACTACAAGAACTCTCAAAATGAACTCACAATTCAATCGGAGTTAAGAAAAGAAGTTCAGTCGGCTGAAGTATAAATGGGTCGGCATAGACCGCTCATTGATAGCACCAACGGCCCACACCAGATGATGTGGTCCATGCCAAATGCCTTTGGCACGGACCATACCAAGGACCGACTTGGACCGCACCCAACGGGCCGCATTCATAACATCCAAATTTCACTAAAAAATGATTAAGTATAGGTACGGACCGTCCCATTTTTGACGGCCTGCGTTGTTTCAAGTGCAAAATATCAAGACTAACCATTTAGATGTGAATAATCAAGTGTTCCGTGCCAAAATAATAAGAAAAACAAGGTTTCTGATGAGGGTCCATGCTAAATGTCTTGTCCCGCAAATCAGAAGTGCAAAAATGTGAACTTTGATGGCATCCCGCTTCAAATGACTGGGCCACACAGACACAACCCACAGGGGATAACTCAGCCCGCTCCAAAGGATATGCATGGACCATGTCAGAATAGATGCCTCTCGCCAATAGAGCAAGCCCAAACCGTGCCAGGACGGACGTGGTACACAGCGCAGATGGTGCCATCTATGATGGTCCATGCTAGGCGGCAGCTTAGCTAGGGTTTACATGTTTTGGCTTATTTTGGGCCTAATTTTAGACCCAATACCATAATACTATAAATATAAGCCTTAGTATACTAGGGTTGGAGAGTTGGATCATATTTTACTTTACTCTTGTAATTAGGAGAGCACTCTAGAGATTACTTACTTTTTACTTTCATGTTTTGTTATTGTTAATCGGAAAACCAAACCCCCCTTGTTTTACTATACTAGCTATTCCTAGAAATTCGTACGGATTGAAAACCCGGACGAGGTTGTGTTTAATTTATTTTTAGGCCCTAGCATCCCTATGGACATAGCCAGGGTTTACCGCTAACTACCTTATAGTAGCATAGTAGTGAGTTTGGTGCCGAACTATAAATTTTATCTTTGACCCCTTTGATCTCAACCTTCGTTCGAGTTGATTAGCTACAATTAACGACCCCAAGTGGAGGCGAGTCAAATTTTGGTGCCATTTTCACGAGTGCTATTCAGTCTAACTTTTAGTTAGCATAACATGTAGTGTAGAGTAGTTAGTATTTTCTTTATTTTTGTTTTTTTGTTGATGCATGTGTTGAGCTTTTGTGATAGTTTTCTTGTTACCTTTTGATCTCTTTGCTAATGTTGTGTTTGAAAGGGTACTGTTAGCCCCTATTTTATGGTACATACTCGCACCACAAACTTAGGTGTTTTGCATTACCCGACTGATAACACAGGTGGTCGGAGGTGAAGGAAGCGAAGAGCTAGAGTAGAAGTTAGGACGGTAGTGCTGGTAGAAGAACTACAAAGAATGGCGGAGGACAACAGAACCTTGAGGGAGCTTATGGCCCTTAATCTAGAGAGTCAGCCATTATGCATCACATTACTCCCATTACCTCCGAATGTGAAATGTGAGCAAAAGAGCAGGATGATCCACTGTCTTCCCACCTTTCATGGTATGGTAGGGGACAACCCGAACAAGTATCTATCAAAGTTACACTTGGTGTGTACCAATATGATGCCTCCAGACGTTTATGAAGATGACTACAATATGAGAGCCTTCCCTTTTTCTCTTGAAGATGGAGCTAAGGATTGGCTCTACAACTTGCCCCCGAGATGCATAGGCTCGTGGATGGATATGAAGCAGAGGTTCTTAGAGAAGTATTTTATGGAATCCAAATCCGCCAAGCTGAAGAAGCAACTGTCAAACATTACCCAAGGGGCTACCGAGTCAATATATGATTATTGGGAGCACTTCAAGAGATTGCTAGCGAGCTGCCCTTACCACCCTTTCAAAAAGTGAGATTTGGGTTATTATTTATTTGAGGATGAAAACATGTGGATGATGAATGCCGCATTTAATGGATCAATTACCAACAAAATCCCTAAGGATGCGAAGGATCTTTCTGAAGAAATGGCCAATGGTATGCAAAAGTTTGGCACAAGGTTAAGGGTCTTGGATGAACCCGCACAATCACCTAAGTTGGAGGAGCAAGTCAAATTTCTTTCTTTTATAATGAAGGAGCTCTTGCGAGAAAAATTATTCATGGAGAGGACAAGGTGTGAGATTGAAGACCTTGTCAATAGGGCATTCTGAAGTATCAAGAAACTTGAAGTTCAAGTTGGGCAACTCGCCACCTCGGTGAGCCGACTTGAAGCCAAGGAGTCTAGAAAACTCCCTTCCCAACTGGAGATCAATCCGAGGAATGTGAGTGCACTCAAGTTGAGAACTGGGAAGGAAGTTCGTGAGTCCGAGAAGAAGGTGATGCTAGATGATAGGGTATTGGAGGTTATTAAGGCATAATTCGAAGAGGATGGGATCATAGTCATGGAAGCATCTTCCAAGGAGCTTCCACCACCTAAGGCACAAGTGACTAACCTACCTCCATTTCCAATTGCTATGAGGGGAAGGCCAAAGGTGGTGACCAATGATGCAAGCATTTAAAAAGTCTTCAAAAAGGTTGAGGTAACAATCCCTATCTTGGAATTCATTAAAAATGTGCCATCGTATGCTAAGTTTCTTAAATTTGCAAACAAAAAAAAATAGACTGACTAAGAAGGTATGACATTTCAAATTGGGGGGAGTCGCTGTTTTAAGCCATAAAAATTTACCTAAGAAATGCGACAACCCCGGAATGTCACGATAGACTTCGGCGCATGTATCAATGGGATTCCATTTAGTTTATATGAACATCTAGAAAGAGGTGAGCTTAGGGAAACTAGATTGATTGTCCAACTTATCGATCACTCGCAGGCCAGCCCCCATGGACTAGTGAAGGATGTAATGGCGTAAGTTAGAAAGTTGGTTTTTCTAGCGGACTTTTATGTCCTAGACGTGGCACATGGACTTTTATGTCTTAGACGTGGCGCACGACGGAAGTGAACCCCCAATTCTTTTAGGGAGACCTTTTCTTAAAATGTCTAAAAGTAAAATGGATGTTCATTTGGGAACTTTGATGCTAGAAGATGATGTGGACAAACTGGATTTTGACATCTATAAATCTATGCATGATTCGACTAATTCTTCTTTTATGTGTAAAGGTGTGACCCTATGTGATGAGAATTATTTCAATGAATTCTCTTGTGTTACCAATGAGCATGAATATTTGGACGAGTTTCATGTTGATGATATTGTTGATGAGTCTGATGAATTGCATGTTGCGATTGAAAATATGTCTATGCTAGACTGTTTTTCCATGCTAACTAACTTGCAGTGGTAAAGGGCGAGTGGCGAGGGCTTAAAACCCCCTCAACCACTTCCTAACCCCAAAGTGATGTTCACGGACACAACCTTAGCAAAGACACTGTAATTCATTTTCTATTGCGGACAAGGGGTTCAAAGGTAAGGGTGACACATTGTGGAGACCTCTATATAATGATGTCATCGTGGGTGAGTCACTGATGGCGATTACAGAGACCCACGTGTAGGTGTTTCTCACTAAAATTGCGTGAAAAATAAATAAGTCGTGAGAACGACAATAAATATACGGTGCTTCTTTTTTTTGTGTTTTGAGCAGTGATTAGATAAGTTTTTGCATATTTTTTTTGTGTTGAGGATTTTTGAGATGAAACTCTTGTTTGATTTGTAAATTTGAGTTTGAGTCTTATGATTGTGCTTAAATGGAATTAGTTTTGATGGGTGACATAGTTTTCCAGAAAAAAGAGGGAAAAGACTAAGGAATAGGTTAAAATTTGTGGCAACCCCATGCCAATGAATGAGACGATCCACGCCAAGTACCATGGTCTGTGCCAGGGAGCATGGCACGAGGGGGGCTCATGCTAAAAAATTTTGCATGGACCATCGACACAAGGGTGCCTGTGCCAAAAGAATTGGCACGAGGGGTGGGGGGGGGTCTGTGCCAGGTACTTCCACACAGAGGTATTTTTAATGACTCCCCATTTCCACCGTCAAATTGTTCCAAAAATGAAATTTTCGAAAATTCTAAATTTCAAACTTAAAAATGCATTTTTTTAGTTCAATTTTTTTTGAAATTCTTAGGATTTTTTATGCAAATAGTACTTCCAACATCCCTTGGAATTAAATAATTTGTACTATTGTCCCCAAATTTGCAATTTTCAAAGTTCCATTCTTATCCTACTTGTACCTCTCTCCCTCATCATCTATGCTGAAATTCCAAATCCCTGGAACATTTCTTCACCTAAATGAATCATTTGACCCATTCTGACTCTCAAGAAACACTCACTTACACACTCTCGGTGAAACTTGAAAATTTGAAGCTTTTCTCTCGAAAGTTAGCAACTTTTGTTTCTTCTTGTGTGGATCTTGCAACTCTTAGCTTCAAATTCTAGGTAATCCATTTGACTCTTTGTTTACATGCTTTATTGAAATTGTGGTGGTGTTATGAAAAGCATGATTCTTGAATGAGTATATGTCGTTGAGATATGTGTTTGGGCTTGTATGCATTATCTTGTGTTGAAGGTAGTTGGGTGGTTTGACGTACTATGCTGGGATGTTATGTTCTTCATTTGTTGGATGATTTAGGAAGAGATGAATTTTGATTGCATGGTCTTATTAATGATTTGGTGATGACTTACACAAGATTGTTGTTCAATGAGGATGTTCTTGTTTAAATATCCTTCATGCTTGGATTTTCATGTTTTGAATGGTTAGGCTATTTAGGAAGGATTTACTTGTTAAATAATATTGTGAGCCATGCCTTATTTGAGATCCCATTACCACTATTTACCTAATCTTGTTAGGATGTCTCCTAAAAGGAATGCGTCGGTGAAAAAAAAGTCCTCACGGGGCGAGAAGAGGATGAAACCAGTCAAGGGTGAAAACCATGAGCAGGTAACTCCCATTCTTCGCAACCTCATGTTCGTGACCGAAAAGTTTATGGGATTGACTAACATCTCCATGATTGCAGCTTGAAGGTGGAGGAGTTTTAGATAACTAAAGAGGAGTATATTAGGGACTGTTTTTTAATGCACACATTGGCGGCTCTAGGCTTACTCGAACCCCTGTCCTATCTATTGGGTCAGGTAGTTCTAAAGGGGTTCTTAGAGAAACACTCTAAGACCTACATCAGGTGGACCCTAGAGTTACTAGCTACTCTTTGGTGGTCGGTTATGGAGGAGAATGGACATAAGGCAATCAAACTCAATCTTGATGATAAGGAGTATCAGATGACACACCGAGAGATAGTCTGTGCCTTCAGCTGGAGGTACAACAAAGAGATCCCGAGGACACACCGACAAGGGATGCCTATCTCTTGAAAACTTTTGGAGGCAGCTGACAGGGACTGATTGGAAGAATCTATGCAAAAGCACTGTCTTGGTTTATTCGGCATTTTGTTAGGTTCACCGGCTATTGGCAATGAGAGTTTTCTTCCATGGTGAGCTAATGCAATGTTCGAGTTTGTAGGTTCATTGCCTCTGGGCAATGACTCCCGAGGGTAATTTCTACCTGAACCAGGTAGGGAATTTTGTACATTAGTGTATAGCGATGGGGGACAGAAATAATGGTAAGATTGCTATTGGCATCATGGTGGGGCTACTAGCATAGTATTTAGGACATCCGATCACACAACGAGCGTTGGCTAAATTGGGACAATCGGGAACAAGGTACTTGAGAAGTTGGCCAAGGTGTTATGGTAGGGACTACGACATTGCAGGATCAGTTTGTATTGCTTTATGGTGGGACAATCACCTGTAGCTTCATGGTACTTCCTCAGTCAGAGCACACCGCCATCACCCATGACACGTGTTTCGATGACCTATTTATATAGCCAGATTCGCATTTTGAGAAGGAGTTATATAGAGTTATAGCCACCCCAGAGATAGATGTTGAGGAGGTCGAGGGTGAGACCTCTTCGAGAGCACCTCTTAGTCTCTCTCACCTATCGACGACCATCATTAACCGACTGCACTCACTCAGGGATCAGCTTTTGATCTCTACTGAAGTGTTTCAAGAAATTGTCTAAGCAATAAGAGGTGTGAGGTTGCAGATCGAGGAATTTAGCACGAGGATGGATTCTATCGAGGACGCGATTCAAGTAACAGGGTACATTGAGAGGAACATCACAAGGCACGAGGAGGAAGGCCCTTCAGGGTCATGCGAGTAAGTGTCACTATTTCTCCAAACCTCACTTGTGTTTTTGTATGGTTTTTGTTGCATTGGGGGACAATGCATCAGTTAAGTGTGGGGAGGGATTAGTGAGCACTTAAGGAGTCTTCCTTCTTAGAATTCCTTGGTGCAATTTTGTGTTTATCTTGGTAGTTTTTCTTAATCATTTGGTGATTTAGGATTTTTATTGTTGTGGGATGTTTTTTTTATATATACTTGGTGGCATGACTTTCTAAGTAAGGTTCCTAGTTTGCATGGGGTTGGTTGTTTTAGGATATTGGTGGTGTGACTTTTATTTTGATCTTATCTTTTATGGTATGAAAGCCCACTTTTGGGGCAATTTGGTGCAACATAAAAAAAAATTGAAAATTTTGAAAAAATGAAAAAAGCTATAAAAACCCGAACAAGTTGGAAACACGAAAGGGAGACTTGGGTAACATTGGGAAAAACTTGGATAGGTAGAAAGGCCTAGGTAAAAGTGAGCGGCCATCCCTGGCTAGGTTTACAAGCCTAAGCAAAGATGAGAGGTCGTGTGGAAAAGGTGAGAAGCGAGTACCCTTTGTGTGTTAAAGCTAGGATGAAAACCCGAAAGAAATTGAGAGAAAACCAAAAACCAAGCTGATGATACTTTTGCCTCCTTAGTTGTAACTTGGTCGATGATCACGAGTTATCCCTATGTTACAACCAAGTCAATGACTCTTGGATTTACTTGGTGAATTATTTTTGGGAAACATCTCTTTGATTTCTTTTGGGGATCATTTTGCAAAAAGTAAGCTAGCTTGACACCTATCTTCTTGGCTTATCTATTTACACATTTTTACTTTGGGTTGATAGGTTACTTTAGGATCTTCAGGGAGTGTTAGAGTTGTGAGGATTTTCACTTCTTTGGGGGAACTACGGTGGCTTGGGAATAAGTTGAATGCATTGGCTAACAATACTTGCATGCTACATGTCACTTAAACCTTTTCTTGTTTTTATTTACTCAAGAACGAGTAAAGGTTTAAGTGTGGGGAGTCTTGTGTGTACCATTATGCATGCATTAACCAATGCATTCGACGTAATAATTGGTTTGTTTTATATGTTGGATTGCTAGTATTTGTTGAGTTTACGTGACAAGGGGTTTAGACGACCATGTTTGGTTTTTCTTGTCTAAATCCCGCATTTTGTAGACTTAGTACTAATGGGCATCTTGTATCCATGGGCTCCTAGATCTTCCTTTGTGATAATTTTTAGTAGGTCGCTCGTGGAGAAATTTTGTTACATTCTATGTGAAGGTCGTTCGCAAGGGCAGTAGACGATATTGAAGGTTGTTCACAAGGATGCTAGAAGCAATCAAAGGTTGTTCACACTAGAATTGTAGTAGGCAAAATCCATGGACATCAAATCGTGGTAGACAGAGGTTGGAGCCAAAGATAAGAGGCATTGGAGTTCAAGGTGGCCAATGAAGAAATGGAGAATCATGTTCCAAGAGAGTTGTCCCAACTTCAAGGAATGATCCAAGAAGAATAAGCCTTTAAGGTTGGTTCCATTGGATTCATCTCCTTGAAATCCATAAAATCGACTACAAGAACTCTAAAAAAAACTCATGGTTCACCTATAGCAAAGGAAAGAAGTTTAGCCAGTCGAAGTACAAATAGGTCGGCGCAGACCACTCATGGATGGCACCAACAACCTGCACTAGATGACATGGTCTATGCCAAATACCTTTGGCAAGGACCCTGCTAAGGACTGGCATGGAACGCACCAAACCTGACCGGCCATGCACATAACATCCAAATTTCACTAAAAAAATGGTTAAGTATGGGCGCGAACCATCCCATTTTTTACGCCCCACGCGTTCCAATTGCAAAATCTCAAGACTAGACATTGGAATGTGAAGAATCAAGAAGTCCTTGCCAAAATACTGAGAAGAATGAGGTTTTTTATTATGATTTTTGCTAAACGTTACGTCCCGCAGGTCAGAAGTGCAAAAACGAGGACTCTGATTACTGCCTGCGCCAAACGACGCGAACCACACGAACACGCCTGCAGGGGTTAACACGGCCCGAGCCAAGGGATATGCACAGATCACACCAACACAGACTCCCCACGCTAATGGAGAAAGTATGAACCACGCCTGATCTGGCGGCCAGAGCCAACACAGATGCGGTACACGACACGGACTGCCCCAACCGCGACGCTCTGCGCTAGGCAGCGGCTGAACGAGGATTTACAAATTTTTGGCCTTTTTTTAGGCCCAATCCCCTACAACTATAAATATATGCCTTAGTCTACTAGGGTTAGAGAGCTGAATCATAGTTTCACTTTACTCTTGTAATTATGAGAGCACTCTAGAGAGAGAAACATTCTCTCTTCTTTATTTCTTTCCTTTTTATTTTTCTTTCATCCTATGATGTGGAATTCAAATATTTATTTTAGTCCCATGTCTAGGAGTAGTTTCCATAGCTTGGGAATAATTGTATTCAAGTGTTGATTTTATGCTTTTGTGAGATTCCTAGTTCATCATAATTATTGTGTTTATGATGTTATTGTGACTTGCTCTTGAATGTTAGAATTGCATAAATAGTACACTTCATTTTAGCACACACTCTAGTCTATATTCATTTTCATGAAAATATTGATGCCCCCCTTGGAAGAGAAACCTGAAATATGGATGGGTAGCATGGTACGGGTCCGCGTGGAAGTGTTCACGGGGGATGCCGAGTATTACGTCTGTTGCATTCCAGCACACCAGTTTTAGCTGATTACATAAATTAGTTCAATGGATTGTGGGTAGAGATAGTGAAAAGTAGAAAGCTAGGGTTGTAAGAGATCCTAGTGTCATGGATAAGGTGCCTACTTGCCTTTGCTTTATTTATAGGCCTGGGGAGTAGAGCATTCATGGTGGAAGCCTGGGACGTACTTGCACGGGGGAGAAATAGACCTACAACAATGGTCAGACCTTGTGGGAGAAATAGACCTACAACAATGGGCAGACCTTGTTTTACGAAGGTGGTGTTGATGGAGGGTTGTGAGCGCATCCAACGTGACACTTATGGGGAAGGGTATGTCATCGACCACACCAAGTATTATGAGCACTATATTAGGTTTGTCCAAATATCACATATGAATGAATCGAGAATCGAAGCATTAAATACACCATGTTATACAATCATTCCCCATGTATTTAACTATATAAATTACTTGCTTTTAATTTCATTTTTTGTGGTTGTTAATTGAAAAACCAAACCCAACCCCCCTATTTTACTACACTAGCTATTCCTAGCAACTCTTACAGATTGACAACCCAGAAGAGGTTGTGTTTAATTGATTTTTAGGCCCTAGCATCTCTGTGGACATACCCATGGCTTACCGCTAACTACCTTATCGGTAGCATAACAGTGACTTGGTTGCAGAACTATAAATTTTATCTTTGACCCATTTGATCTTAGCCTTTGCTCAGGTTGATTGGCTACAATTAATGACCCTGAGTGGAGGCAGGTCAGAGGTTGAGAAGGTTTTAACTCTTTCATATGCTCCCCTACCCGCTGCATGTTAGTGTCCATAGACATTGAAAAGCAAAGATTTACCTTAGGAATAGGAGCACTAACAACATGCTTTTCATCAAAATTCCCAACAAAATTATCCTTCATCAATCTCACATGTAATGTCTCAACACTCTTAAGAATTGGGGGGTGCACCTGATGAGACGTCAAATGCATGTATTTTCCAAAGCATTTAACATCTCTTTTGTCATATTTTTGTTGTAAGATTTCTAGATTTAGGTAGGTTTACATGATAAGAGGTTTAGATAGTCATTTTTGGTTTTTATATCTAAATCTTTAATTTTGTAACCTATGTTTAATCTAATGGATTTTTGGTCATTACGAGCATCTAGATTACTTTTTGTAAGCTTAGTTTGTAGATTGCTCATGAGCACTTTGGATTGGTTTTGTGAATTCCATTCTAAAGGATGGTAGAATATGGAAGGTCACTCACAAAGTGGTAGAAGATAAAGTCAAGAAAGGAGAGCAAAGCAAAGGATGAAGAATGATCTATGTTTTGAAGCAGAGTGCTGAGAATATTCCGAGAAGAATAAGCCTCCAAGGGTGGTACCATTGGATTTGTCTTCTCAAGTACTATAAAATCAACTACAAGAACTACCAAAATGGATCAACGGTTCACCTGGAAGAGGCAAAACAAAATGGGACTTTTTTCCATCGCGGCTCGCAACAAGTGTGTCGCGAGTCGCAAAACATTGATCTGAGAGCTCACAATTTTCCTGATCTGGTCGCGACTCACAATGGAGGCATCGCGACTCGTGATAATTTCCCTGCAACTTACTTTTTACTCCCTTTTTTCTTGTACTGTAAATAGCTTTTCACCCCCTTCTACCCAACTCTCTAAGCCCGACTCGGGGGCTCCAAAATCCTAGTTTTTTACCATTTTCTTCCATTTCATCTTCTTTCTTTGTAGATCTTTGTTCTATTTTATGGGTTTGGATTATGTAGCTTAGTTTTGTACTTGGGAGCAATTGATTGAAGCTTCCATATCTATGTAGTAAGAACCTCTATTTCACTCTTTCTTGAATCATTTGTTATTTAGCATTCATGTGTTTTAATGTGATGTTTTACTTCATTTATGCTATGGGTTGTTTGATTATATGAAGTGTTTGTATGATTGAAGTGTTAGGGTGTTAGGAAAGTTGCAAATTTCTTAGCTCTTTTACATGAGAATCCAAGAACATGGAATTAGAATTTCTTGTGCATAATGTGTTGTGATTCTTGCTAGATAAATATGTTAATGTGGATTTTTCTCATGTTTATCCTATAGATGCAATGCAAGGTTGAATCTTAAATGTGGTTTGTTCTAGGTTTAGCCTAATGAATGCTATGTTTGGATAAATGGCTATGTCTTTCGTAGAAGGTTTGTTGTTATCAAATCTATGGTCCTTCGTGTATAAGGCCGTTGATGAAATACCTTTATGGTGTGGTTTGCGTAGAGTGATTATCAATGAGGTTTGCAAATGGTCGTTGTTTTTATTTGCAAATTACTATTAAGAAGTAATGAATGTTGATATTCGAATGGGAAGTTTTAGCATTCCCCGTAGGTAACGAATGTGATAGAATGAGTGAATGGTTCAATGATATACATTAGGTTTGGAAGTGGATATTAATTGCCCCCGAGGCTTTGTCTTTTGTAGTTTTTACCCCATTTTTCTTTGTTTGTTTGATGATTAGCATAGTTACTTAACTTTGCTAGTTAACTTGTCTTTTAATTTCAGAACTTAGGAACACCAACCAACCAAACTCCCCCTTTTACTTGTTTATATATATCTATATGTATATATGTGTATATATATATATACTTCTAGCATATCAACTGTATATGTTTAAACGCTTAAGAAAATCTCTCTTCTTTGTAGACGACCCCGACTTGCCATCATCTACTAGTTGTAGATAGGAAGCATTTAGGGCTTATAAATTTAACTTTGAGAGGTACGGAGATGACCTCCTAGCACCTCCATCGTGCGTCATTTCAAGAACATAGAACTCCACTGGAAGCACAAGTTTTCCTACCCTAACCAAAACATCCTTAACTACCCTCTTAGGACTAGTTTGTGAATGATCGGCTAGTTGTATGATTACCCTAATCTATTGAAATTCACTAAGGTTAAGGTCTTTATAAAGGGAAAAAGGTATCAAATTTATTGAGGCCCCTAAGTCTATCATAGCATCATTTACAATTTTATCACCAAAGCCTATAGGGATAGAAAGTATTCTGAAATCACCACATTTCTTAGGTATTCTCTTTGACAGAAAGCGGCTAATTCTCCAATTTTGACTTTCCATGCTTTCTTAATTAGCTTAGTCCTCTTTTTAGTACATGCATTTTTCAAGAACTTAGCATAAAGGGAAATTTGATCGATAACATAAAGTAGAGGGATACTAATCTTGCAATGCTTGCTTGATAAATGACTTTTATCCTTCATTCATTCACGTATAGACTTATAAACCTATCTTATGCTAAAGTCACAGAATGTGAAGATAGCCAGGTATTTCCCACCGTTTGTCACACATGGTACTTACCAAAATGCCCATATTTCACCATCTCTGTAATTTTAGGGGGATGCGCTCTAGTCCAACGATGCCGCAGACCATTCCCTAGTCACTTCACTCCCACGACCAATGCGCCCCCGCTTAGAGGAATCCAAAGCCCGCCTAAAAGGGAAATGCCTTGAGTAGGTTGCAAACGTTGGATATGTAGTGAAGTGCATTACATCCCAAAACTCCATTGTGGATCTCAATCCCTAGGCCTAGTGACGAAAAGGAAAAGACACCTTGTGATAACTCTAGAGTAGTCGCTACAAACAACACCCTAAGCTAACGGGTTAAGGCAGGGGCTTTCTCCATCAGGATTTCCCGAATCGACTGCCCAACATGTTGATTTCTAACACAGCTAGCCAATAGAAATCATGGTATGACACACATAATGATTTTCTCTCAAAGGAAATGAATGCACTCATCTCCCTAGTGTTCTTTACTAACTTCACAATTACAACACTTTCCAAGATCGTAATTAAGCCTAGCACAATTTTATAGTACCATACATACATAGTGCATCATCATAATGGTATAGCATAAATCATAATTCTTAGAAAACAAAAGTTCAATCACAAATTTTCATGAAGCAATAAGATAGGGAAATCTAAATCTCAAAAAGTTAAATTACAACATGAATACATATAACCCCAAGCTACTAATCTACTCCATTGATATGGAATTCAAATGAAGATTTGAATTCCACATCATAGGTTGAAAATAAAACAAAAAGAAAATAAAGAAAGAAGAGAGAATGTTTCTCTCTCTAGAGTGCTATCCTAATTACAAGAGTAGAATATGAAAATAAGATCTTAGATAATGTCTAAGAATTTTAACCCTAGTAGGCTAAGACTTATATTTAAAGTAGTAGGGGATTGGGCCTAAAAATAGGCCCAAAATAGGCAAAAAATATGAAAACCCTTGTTCAGCCATCGCGGATGGCGCTGATCTTTGCAGATGGCACTGATCTTTGCGGATGGCACGGTCCGCACCTTATACCACATTCGTGATGGCACAGGCCTCTTGATCTGGCACAGTTCATGCTTACTTTGTTGGCTCGGGTCGTTTACTCTAGTGCGGTCCGTGCATATCCATTGGCGCAGTCTGTGTCATCCCCTGTGGGTCGTGTCCGTGTGGTACTCGTTTGGTGCGGGCCAACATCAGAGTCCTCATTTTTGCACTTCTGATCTGTGGGGCGTGACGTTTGGCACGGGCCGTCATCGGAAACCTCTTTTTTCTCAGTTTTTTAGCCCGGGTTGCTTGATTCTTCACATCCCAATGGCTGGTCTTGACATTTTACACTTGGAACGGTGCGGGCCATCGAAAATGGGACAGTCCAAGCCCATACTTAGCCAAATTTGGGTGAAACTTAGAAGCTGAGCACATGGCCCATCGTATTTGGTGCGGTCTGCACCGGGACCTTGGCATGGACCACGTCATCTAGTGCGGGCCGTTGGTTCCACCCATGAGCAGTACGCGCCGACTCGTTTGTACTTTGGCAGGATGAACTTCTTTCATTTGCTATGGTTGAACCATGAGTCTGTTTTGAGATTTTTTGTAGTGGATTTTATGGTTCTTGCAGAGACAAATCCAATGGAACCAACTTTGAAGGCTTATTTTTCTTGGATTGTTCCCAGAAGTTGGAAATTATGGAGATGTGGGTTAATCTCATAAACACTTCGGTCCAGAACGCGGGGTTATGAAAAATGGGAGTCACCGGCTCATGGTTTGCACCCTTGACCAGTCTCTTCCTCTTCTCACCCCGTGAGGACTTTTTTTTCTCTGATGTATTAGGAGGCATCCTAAAAAGATGAGGTAAAGAGTGGTAATGTGATCTCAAACAAGACATGCTTCACATTATCATTTAACAAGTAAATCCTTTCTAAATAGCCTAACCATTCAAAACATGATAATCCAAGCATGAAGGCTATTTGAAAATCCTCATTGAACAAAAATCTAATGTAAGTCATCACCAACCCATTAATAAGACTATGTAATCAAGATTCATCTCCTCCTAAATTACCTAACATATGAAAAACATAACATCCAAGCATAATAGCACATCAAACCATCCAACTTCCTTCAACACAAGATCATGCATACAAGCCTAAACACATATCTCAACAACATACACTCATTCAAGAATCATGATTTTCATAACACCACCACAATGTCAATAAAGCATTTAAACAAAGAGTCCAATGGACTACCTGAAATTTGAAGCTAAGAGTTGCAAGATCCACACAAGAAGAAGCAAAGATGCTAACTTTTGAGATAAAGCTTTAAATTTTCAAGATTCATCAAGAGTGTGTGTGAATGGGTGCTTCTTGTGAGTTAGAATGTGTCAAGTGATTCATTTAGGTGCAGAAATGTACCGTGGATTTGGAATTTGAGCATAGATGATAAGGGAGAGCGGTACAATTAGGATAAGAAAGGAATTTTGAAAATTGTAAATTAGGGGACAATAGTACAAATTAATTCATTCATGGGAATGTTGGAAGTACTATTTTCATTAAAAATCCTAAGGAATTAGGAAATTATAAATTATCTGAACCAAAAATGCATTTTTATGTTTGAAATTCAGAATTTTTAAAAATTTGCATTTTTGGAAAAAATTGACAGCGGAAATGAGGAATCAGCATAGATACCTCCGTGAGGAATGTATCTACCATGGACCCCCACCCCTCCCAACACATGCTAAATCTTCTAGCATGGACCCCCTCTTGTGGATGGCCTGTGCCAAAATTTTTAGCATGAGGCCCCCTCGTGCCATGCTCCCTGGAACGGACCGTGGCACTTCGTGTGGATTGTGTCAGGCCTTGGCGTGAGGTTGCCACAAATTTTGACCTATTCCTTAGTCTTTTCCCTCTTTTTTTGAAAAACTATGTCACCCATCAAAATTGATTCTATCCAAGCACAATCACAAGAATCGAACTCAAATTTACATTTCAAACATGAGTTTCATCTCAAAAATCTTCAACACAAACATAATCATGCACAAACCTATCTAATCACTACTCAAAATACGAAACAAAATAAGCACTATATATATATTGTCGTCCTCACAACTTATTTCATTTTCATGTAATTTCAGTGAGAAACACCTACCTTTGGGTCTGCGGAATTGTCATCGATGACACCGTTGTGGAGAGGCCACCACAATGAGTCATCCTTACCTTCGGACCCCTTGTCTGCCATAATGAATGGGTCTTCGTGCCTTGCTAAGGTTGAGTCTATGAATGTTACTTAGGGGTTAGGAGGAGGTCGAGGAGGTTTTATACCCTCGACATTTTTCCTTTCTTGCTGCAAGTTAGTTAGCATGGAAAAATAGTCTAGCACAGACATACTATCAATCGCATCATGCAATTCATCGGACTCATCAACAATATCTTCAACAAGTGACTCGTCCAAGTAATCATGCTCATTGGTAACACAAGAGGATTCATGGAAATCATGCCAATCATGTAGGGTCACACCTTTGCACATAAAAGAAGAATTTGTTGAATCATCCCTAGATCTATAGAGATCAAATTCTACTTTGTCCACATCATCTTCTAGAGTCAAGGTTTCCAAATGGACATCTATTTAAGTTCTAGATGTTTTAAGGTCTCCCTAAAATTATTGGGGGTGCACTTCTGCCATGCGCCACGTCTAGGACATAAAAGCCCGACGAAAAAACCAATTTGCCAACTCGCACCATCATATCCTTTACCTGCCTGCGAGGGCTAACTTGGGAGTGATATGTAAGTTAGACTATCACTCTAGTTTCCCTAAGATCGCCTATTTCTAGGCGTTCATATAGATTAAATGGGATCACATTGATGGATGCGACCAAGTCTATCATGGCATTTTGTACAAGTTTTCCACCTGAGGAGATAGGAATAGAGAATATTACGAGCGCATTCTTAGGGAATTTTTTATGGTTTAAAATGGTTACTCCCCACAATTTTAAATGTCCTACCTTTGTAGTTGGTCTACTTCTCTTTTTTTGTGCATGAAACTTTAAGAAACTTAGCATACAATGACCCATTTTCAATTAATTCCAATACAGGGAATTTTACCTCGACCTTTTCGAAGACTTTTAAAATGCTTGCATCTTTGGTCACCACCTTTGGCCTTCCTCTCAAAGCATTTGGAAATGGAGGTGGGATAGTCACTTGTGCCTTAGGCGGTGGAAGCTCCTTGGAAGGTGCTTCCTTGACCACGATCTCATCCTCTTCGAAGTGTGCCTTGGTAGCCTCCATTACCCTATCGTCTTCTTGCATCAACTTCTTCTTGGACTCCTGAACTTCCTTCTCATTTCTCAAATTGAGTGCACTCATGTTCCTTGGATTGACCTCCGATTGGGAAGGGAGTTTTCCAGACTTCTTGGTTTCAAGTCGGCTCACCGAGGTGGCAAGTTCCCTAACTTGAACGTCAAGATTATTGATACTGAAGAATGAACTATTGTCAAGGTCCTCAATCTCACGCCTTGTCCTCTTCGTGAAAAATTCATATTTCTTCCCCAATTGACCGATGGCTTCTAAGATCTCCTCTCGACCCAACTTGTATAGATCAAGGTATGATTGTTGGAGGAGCCTTAAACTCTAGGGGATAGTTGAGGTGAAACTTGTCCACCCTGATATCCTTGAGGTTGGTTGTTCTCCCTCCATCAGAAATTTGGGTGATCTCGATACCTTGGATTGAACAAGTTTGCATAGGGATCCGACCTTGCTTCACCTTGGTTCCCCCGGGACCCTTGTGGTCTCTCTTAATTGATTCATGTGTTAAGCTTTTTTGATCACTGACACACGAATCAACAAAATAAAACAAAAGCAAATACTAACTACTCTACTTACATGCAATGCTAATTGACAGTAAGACTGAATAGCATCCCCGACAGCGGCACCGAAATTTGAACTGCCTTCACTTGAGGTCATTAATTGTATCTAATTAATTCGAGTGAAGGTTTTCCCTTGGTCAAAGGAGGTCAAAGATAAAATTTATAGTTCTGCACCCAACTCACTACGCCGCTACCAATAGGGTATTTAGCGATAAGCCATGAGTATGTCCATAGAGATCTAGGGCCTAGTAAATTAATTAAACACAAACTTGTCTGGGTCGTAAATCCTCACGAGTTGTTAGCAACTACTAAACATGAAAGATAAAACTGAATTTAAACTATATAAACAAACACTTGGGGTATTTGCATAACATGCTTGATAAATGACTCTATCCTCGATTCATTCACATATAGACTTATAAACCTATCTCATTCGCATATCATACAGTGTGAA